>OY540818.1:15865163-18265163 GCA_961205875.1 Sialis fuliginosa | reverse complement strand
GTATTCTAGTTAAGGTTGGTACTCTTTAGAAAGCATAAGGGTTTTTTTAAATTTATGTCGCCTTCTGTATATCAGACCAAATATTTTTAAGGCACATGTAGTATATCTATTTGTATATTTAAATTGCTTATTTTACACTGCAACATCTATCTGTGTCTAGATTAGGGGCCTCAGTGGAGAGGCGTGAAGTTTTTAATAAGGGAAGTATATTTTGTCAATCCTCCGCCTCCTATTAACAAAAAAAACTAGTTATGGAACACCTTAAGTTCAAGCTTTTACTTTTTAAAATACATTCTTATATTTTTATATAATAACTAAATGATTCTACGTCTTATTTTCTTGTATTTTAGTCGATATTTGTATGACGAGTTGAAGTTCACTGCAGGAAATTTCACTAAAAAATTTAGAATTTTTGATTTCATTAAAAGTATGTTTATTGTATAGAAAATGACGTGAAAAGTTGTTTGTTTCAAACCGCAGGTCTGTATCTCAAACCGTTCTCGAGATATAGCCTTTCAAAGTTTTAGTTTTTTCAAATTTTTGGAGAAAAAAGGCCATAACTTTTGAACGTGTGGTCGGAATTGATTTTAGTTAACGGATTTGAAATCAGCGTGTTAAAATCTATGTAATGACATGTATAATACTTTAAAATCCGACAAAAAAATTTTTGTTAAAAATCGACATTTTTTTAAGGTATACCCCTTTGAATTTTTTCGATTTTTCGCGAAAATTTTTTTTTCAAGTTTTAAGGTATTGTACATGTCATTATATAGATTTTGACACGCTGAATCCAAATCCGTCAACTAAAATCAATTCCGACCACGCGTTCAAAAGTTATAGCCTTTTTTCTCCAAAAATTTGAAAAAACAAAAACTTTGAGAGGCTATATCTCGAGAACGGTTTGAGATACAGACCTGCGGTTTGAAACAAACAACTTTTTACGCCATTTTCTATACAATAAACATACTTTTAACGAAATCAAAAATTCAAAAAATTTTAGTGAAATTTTCTTCAATTCGTCATACAAATATCGACTAAAATACAAGAAAATAAGACGTAGAGGCATTATAGTTTTATAATTGAACGTGTAACTTAATATTCAATTGCTATTTTTGACTTTTGGTTAAAATGTTTGGGTTGCGCATAAAGATGAATATTCTAATAATATTTTAAAATTATTTATTAACTGAAAACACAGATTTGTATTAAAGTAAGGAAAGCATTGCTTCCCCTGCTTCCATTTATCACAAGAATCATAGATAATTATCTATTTTTTAGGATAAAAGTACATTTTTGAATTTAATGAAATAAATAAAATCACACTCCATGTCTTTATTTTAACAAATGAGGTATTAAATAAATAAAAATAAAATTTCATGTCTTCACTAAACAGCAGTAATTAGCTACCATGTAAATACTATAATTATACGAACACGGCATACTTATTTCTTTTAGCAAATGGAGCAAAGGTGTGTAAAGGTATTTGAATATTTTGCCACACAATACTGGACATTCAAGTATAAAAATAATTGTGGAATTTTGCATCTGCCTTTCCGGGGCCCGTGTTTGCATAGAGCAGGTTTTTTCTACAATTATGAATAATAAGTATAGATACCTATGTTCCATAACGTTATCTGAAAAAGTGAGATATTAAGATATCTAATATCACTGGTTACAGATATATGATATTTTCTAGGTATTTATAAATAATTCTATTAATATTTTTATATCAAAGCAGGCATCTGAAACGAATCAAGAAGTTTATTTAAAAACAAACAATATTGTTAATAGTTGAATAGTTAATATGTCAGCTTGGCGCGATCGAGCAGACTCCAGTTTTTTTTTAATATAGCTTACACCATTATCTTTAAGACTATCTAATGCCCGAAGACCTTCGAAACCGCCTTCGGCTATTATTAAGAAATTTAAATTGAAAATTTAACAAATAAGTTGAATAGTTAATTTGTCAGCTTGGCGTGATCGAGGAGACTCCAGTTTTTTTTTAAATATAGCTTACACCATTATCTTTAAGACTATCTAATGCCCGAAGACCTTCGCATGTGCCTTCGGCTATTATTAAGAAATTTAAATTGAAAACTTAACAAATAAGTTGAATAGTTAATATGTCAGCTTGGTGCGATCGAGGAGACTCCAGTTTTTTTTTTTTGAATATAGCTTACAACATTATCTTTAAGACTATCTAATGCCCGAAGACCTTCGCATGTGCCTTCGGCTATTATTAAGAAATTTAAATTGAAAATTTAACAAATAAGTTTTATAGTTAATTTGTCAGCTTGGCGCGATCGAAGAGACTCCAGTTTTTTTTTTAAATATAGCTTACACCATTATCTTTAAGACTATCTAATGCCCGAAGACCTTCGCATGTGCCTTCGGCTATTATTAAGAAATTTAAATTGAAAATTTAACAAATAAGTTGAATAGTTAATATGTCAGCTTGGCGCGATCGAGCAGACTCCATTTTTTTTTAAATATAGCTCCTATCCTAGTCCCATTTCAAAATCCTGTGTAAGGGAGAGGGGTGACATCCCAAAATATTTATTTTTTCAAGATATCTCAAGAACGACACATGTTACGTGAAAAATTCCCTAGAACAGCCCGACGCAATCACTGGTATTTCCTACCCAAGCACTGCTGATAGCAGTCACTCGTACGCGCATGTAAATACGACAGTTAACTAAACTATTATTATTATTTTATTCGGGCAGCAGATATAACTCATTCGGCCGCACCATTATCTATCGCCGGCCGTCAAACGGTCCGTGTATCTGTGTTCTTATTTGCGTGTAAACAAGACAATTCAGCCGACTACTATTATTTTGGTTAATGCAACAATATATCTGGCTCGATGTAGTTTCGGTATTATCTAAGAGTACATGTCAAAGTTGTCTTTCCATGCATGTGTCTGTAATCGAGAGTCGATCTATTAGTATTTGAGTCACTGTATCGAGTTGTTAACGACCGTACTTAGGACACGCTCGGTTGAAATATGTTTAAGTTTTTTTATTTATTAACAAATTACATAAAATCGTATGTCTTTCCATGCATGTGTCTGTAATCGAGACTCGATCAATTTGAGTCACTGCATCGAGTTGTTAACGGCCGTACTTAGGACACGCTCGGTTGAAATATGTAAAAATTTTTTTTTTTTTTAATAAATCGTAATTTTTTGGTATTTATCTAGATCTTTTAGATTTAAAAATAAATCATACTGTGGCCGCAGATGTCTAAAATAATTCCTGTCTTTAAGGAAATATACTTCGTTCGAGTCATATATGCAGTACCGGCTTTAGGGGTCACTTTTTTGGTTCAAATCAGTGTACAGGCTGTAATTTAAAAAAAATCGATTATTTAATAGCTGCTAACTAACAAATACTTATTCAGCAACCCAGAAAACCTTTAATAAGGTATTAGCTAAGATACTAACTAATCAACTTATTTGTTGATTTATCAATTTTAATTTATTCATAATAGGGGAAGGAGGTCTCGACGGTCTTAGGGCATTTGATAGTCATAAAGTTAATGATGTAAGCTATATTTAAAAAAAAAATGAGTCTGTAGGATATATGAATTATTCAACTTATTTGTCAATTTATCAATTTTAATTGACATTTTCGGTGATGTTTTAACATTTTTTTAGGGGAAGAAAGGGCGGAAAAATAAATCTCGCTCAGGGCGCCAGATTTGCTAAGGCCGGTACTGCATATATGTAATGAGATGTTATGGTTCGCATGGAATTTAGGTTAGGTAGGAGCTGTAACTCATGAATAAGAAGAAGAAGAAGGTTAAGTAATATAGATTTCGGTATTACCTAACACAGGTCGTGTGTATAAATTTCACATTTCTATTTTTTTATTTAATAAATTATTTGAGATACAATTTTCAGGATATAAAGTAGCCTATGTCCTTCCCCAGGATGCAACCTATTCTCTTGCCAAAATTCATCAAAATCGGTTAAGCGGTTTAGCCGTGAAGAGGTAACAAACAAACAGACGCACTTTCGCATGCATTTATTTGTAAATAGAAATGTGATTTCAATGAACGATATAGATGCAAACCTTTCATATTATTTTTAATCAAAAATATAATATTTTAGCAATAAATAAGCATATTTGTACAAATTTTACGCTTTACTAATTTTTTCCCCGGATTCGTCCGTGAATATTTCGAAATCAGTGAATAACTGTACAACCTGTAGCTCATAACTTCTGAGGGAGTCTAGATTCTAGCTTAAAATACAACATAAAACAGTGAAAACCATATCAAAATCGGTTCAGCAGTAGTAATTTTTTTTAAATATTTCATAATGACACATAGATTTCAAATACCTATTGTAAATATTTATACTGTATTTATATAAGTATGATTTATTAGTTTAAATTGTCTTAAAATAAATACTATAAGCTTCATAATAATATCTAAGAACAAATACTTAACCTAACCTCAATCTTCAATTCAATAATAACTCAAACACGCCTACTATATCATCCAATCAATGTACAACAATCAACAGTCATACAGTACTACCAACTGTCTGTATTATAATGTACAATATACAATATACAGCATTGGCAACAACTTACAGGCAGATTTTGTTGTAGAACATCAGTCGAAAATATCCAAGGTTGCATTTGTTTCTACATAGACATAAGCCACATCGTTTCTGCATTAGTTTAATATTGTTTCAGATGTATATTTTTTTAATTATTCGTAATATGATAATATAAAGATAATTACAAAACAGTTTTTTATTTATTAAAATTACTAAGATAATCCAGATAAATTTTTATAAACAATTTTTAACTTATTACCTTAAATTTTTGTATCTGAAAAAAAAATTGGAAAATAATAATTCTTAACAACCCTAAAAAAGTTCACTGCAATAAATAATGATACGTTGACCGAATTGACTTCATGATCTTAGTGGACAGGGCCGAACTTATGCTCGGTATTATAAAGAATTTGCTTGAATGAAAATGCAAAATAGGGGCATTTGATAGTCTTAAATATAATCGTGTAAGCTATATTTAAAAAAAATTTGGAGTCTGTAGGATCGCGCCAAGCTGAGATACTAACTATTCAACTTATTTATTAATTTATCAATTTTAATTGACATTTTCGGTGATTTTTGAACATTTTTTTAGGTGGAGAGAGGGCGGAAAAATAAATCTCGCCCAGACTAATATGTTCCCGCATGTATATTTCGATATTTTCTAAACTATACGACCAAACTGGATGCTGTAAAGGGCAAATTATATCTACATTAAGTACTTATGACGATGAAATCATTTATTTCGATAAGGATTAATGTTTTGCAGGTCATAAGTCCACGTAAACAAAACCCAAATATTTTTAATTTTCTTTGTACCATAAAAGCAGTCATTGTGGCTTAAATATAAAAGTTAGACATATGGTGTCGCTGACTTTATTGTAGATCTTTTGATTCTACACAATTCTATAATACATTATTTTGTTCAATATTGAACGGTTTAGGCAGCGTATTGCAAAAGAGCGCGCCGACGGCAAAATTTTTTCCGACTTGATTTACTATTTTTTTACCTATGAATTAAAAAAGAAACCACGTAAATCGGATAAGTGGTTCTCGAATGATAAGCGCACTAACGGACAGACAGACATACAGAGAGACGTTGAGCTTTATATATATTAAAAATGTATGAACCCTCCCCAGCTCCCCCTTCATCAATTTTTGATGTGAAACACTAGACGTTAAAAGAAAAATTCCTTGTAACGGGCCCACTTCCCCACGCAGTCCGGCCCTGTCCGAGACCCCCACTGATCTGGCCAGTCGAGTCTGGTACATTCCTAGCATACCCTTCCCATCTTTACAATGGCTCGGCCTGCCGCGCGCTGTGTATTATGTTACACTCAAGTGGACAAAATGACTGCTTTGTTTACATTTACCCCGTTTCCTATCAAAACCTCTACAACCACGTTATGTTTATTTTAATTAAATTCTAGACAGTCATAATGCTGGATGAGAAGAATATTGTTGTTTCTGCATCGAAGGTTTTTACAAGGGGGGGGGGGGGGGGGATTAGTGGCAGGTGGCGGTGAGAATTAATAAATTTTTTTTGGTACTAGCGTTTCAATGATTGGATTTATTTTACAAAAGTTTGGTAACAACGAACTAAAAAATATATAAATTTTAAAAACATGAGAACAATGATTCTATAAATATCAATTAAATTATTTTTAATACGTGCCTGATCTAATTATTCAATATAATTTAGTATTATAATATAATTAGATTTCAAATTTTAAATATTTCTATAAAAAAATATAGCCTTAATTAATTCAAGGATCTTAGGTAGGTATATATTCTAACAGGGATTAAATGTCCTACATATTTAATTTTGATTTAAAGGAGCTATTTTTCAATTAACAGGAATAATACATACATTGAATAATTTCTTTAATGTCCGGTATTATAAAGGACCCTACAAAATTTGCTAGCTAGCAATTACATTCAAATGGGGTATTAATTCTGTACTAGTATCTATGGATTAGTTATGTTACGGAATTTAGAGCAGTGACACTTCAACTAATTGTAACACAGTTGGCATCTTTAACCGTACAAAATAATTTTCATAACATCACCACTGTTTTAATACCGTTTGTATTTACCTACAACGCGTGCGCGAAACTTGTCAAAGTCATCAACAAACTCCAAAAGAACTGTCATATAAGTTTGATATCTCAGTTGAAAGTGCTTACTAGCTAACAAATTTGCTAGGTCCTTTATGATACCGGACATAAGTCAAAAGAAAAGAAACATTCAAGGCGACCTCCTCAATATCAATATTCCAAATGGAAAAAGTTACTTAAAAACAATTACTGTATATAAATATTTATCTTTGCACAAAATCTCTACCCAAATTTCAGACAGTCCTTCTAGACTTCTTCATAAAGTATATTATCCTTAATTACACCAATAATACTTATTATTATAAAACATTTAAACCCTTTAACCCATACCTTAAGTTAATTCTACTTAACATTTAATTAAAAACATTACGTTTATTGCATTTGGCGGCATTTCTACTGTATTTTACATGCACTTAGCTTTATCTCATTCATCGTTAACCTGTTCAGAAACCAATGCAACTATAGCTAATTTCGATATCTTACTAAATAGTAAAATACTTTTCCAGAATTGTAATATTATATTATTGTAAAGGAGCTAACAAAATATTTGTTAGCTAATAAGCACTTTTAACGGTGATATTGTTTATAGATTCTTTTTGACAGTATAAACCCCATTTAAATCGGCTCAGTAGTTTTTGTGATCACTCGGAACAAACAAAAATGTAGACAGACAGATATAGATTCAAAATAACTATCAAAAAGTATAAAATAGTATGATATATCGGTTACGGATACAGATTTTTTTTTCTGTTTCGGATATAAAATTATTTCGGTTTAAAAAAAATTTTTTTGACTTCAAAAACCGTTAAATTTAATTATTATATACTTTTCATTGTTTTAAGTCGTTTTTATTTATTTCTTAAAAAGTTTTTCAACTTGGGAGTATACTCTTTAAAACAAAAAATAGGTGCACATTTTTCGGAGTTATGCCCGAATATACATAAAATATACATATTATCGAATTGAGAACAAAAAAAGTACAGTTAAACCTCGTTAGTACGTTTTTTAGGTCCTGGCATTCTTCCAAGAGACCCCATGTTAAAATATTTCATTAGTACATTTTTCTCGTTACTATACGTGCCCCCCCCCCCCCAAGTCCCTTCAAAAACGTACTCACGAGGTTTCACTGTACAACAAAAATCTGTCATCAGTAAGCCAATGTATCTAATCCTTAAATACATAACATTTACGTATTACAAAGTGGGGGTACCTTTATTTTGCGTTCACCTGATCTGAGAACACGATAAATTATCTTTAAGTACATTTGAAATATTTGAAACGTAAATCTTATTTGCCCAGCGCCATAATTTCTGAAACGCATGCAGGCGACATACGAATAATAAAGAAATAATCCTTAACATTTACAAGAAGAATAAATAATGTTCATAACTATAAAAACAAACATATTACCGCAAGTCAGGGCCGGATTAACAACGTAGCAGGAGTAGCAAATGCTACGGGCCCCGCGTCTCTGGAGGCCCCGCGACTTTGCGGAAAAATATCTCTTATTGGACTTACCACTTACCGTCCAATGGTTGATACGGGGTGACCAAATCTACAATAATTAATAATTTAAATTTAGGGTTTCCGATCTCGATTCGATTTAATCGAAAAATCGATTTTTGAAGCTCCGATCTTTGATTTTTTTAAACGATTTTTCTAAATTTGCTCAAATCAAATCAAGAAAATTTTGTTTGTAAGAGTGGTGTTTTATTATATGTACATACACACCTCAAAAAAATTAAAGGATAATTAAAAAAAAGCAAAACAAAAAATTCAAATTTTCAGTTATATTTACGCGAACATTAATTTAATTTACGTGTTCCAAAGCACTTTGAAAAGTTTGTGCTTTCTAATTTTTGAATAAAAATTTCAACAAATTTTATCATCCCTTTCCGTTCTTTGCCAAGTGTTAAAAGGATTCAAAAAAATTTCCCTTAATTTTTTATTAACTTATCAATTTTTTAAAGGATTGTATATTCTAAATCAAGTCAGTCAGCGGCATGACGCCCGCTTAATGTGCAAAAAAAATCCTATTTACTTTTTTCGGAGGGAGTGGGTGAAGCTATCGATTTACTACCCGAGTTTCACCCCCCCCTCCCCCCCCCCGACGCCACTGCCAAGGGCCTCTTTATAACATTTGCTACGGGCCCCGCGCTTGCTTAATCCGGCCCTGCCGCAAGTAACTACTTAAATAAATAATTAACTTTACTTTTAATATGTACAGTAGCATAACTAATAGGTATAACTGAAGATGTATAGTATAGCAAACGAATAAATATATTTTATTATTATCTTTATATCAGAACAAAATGATATTATTAATGAAGAAAATTCTTTAGAAATGAATACGTGTATAGATATTTATATTTAATGGTTAATTGATTACAAGAAAGCAGTGGCGTAGATAGGGGGGGGTCAAGGGGATCAACCCCCCCCCATGAGTCTACTTCAGACATTTTTTAAAACTCTTCTAGTATGAACAAAATCAACTTTTTTAAAATGCAATAGTTACTACGAAAATTATAATAATTTTTTTTTAATTTTGCATATTTTGGGAGCCCCCGTGCTTCTAGTTACGGCCCTGCATGAAAAAAATCGAACTCGAGATTTTAACGGAATTATTACACGTATTGAGGGTCCCTGAACCAAAAATATGAGATTAAATACTAAGTCATATCCCCCCCCCCATCGCAAAAAGCTATCTACGCCACTGCAAGAAAGGGCGTGTTTTTCTATAAATTTATTAACACATACACAACTATTAAATAATTGAGTATGGTAATTTTTAAACACTTAACGTTTCTAATTATATTCTTTCTATATTGATTTTATAAATTTTTTTAATGTTTTTTAATTACAGTACATACCGAATGCACCTTCTCTATTTTGTTTAATATCTATATAAATAATGTTTGTTTTTTATTTACAGTGTCAGCCTATAATGTCAAAAAAAATTTTTTTTGAGACACTAGTTTTTACTTCTGTTCTGTGTCTGGATGTAGAATTTTCTTTCGTTCACGATAACTACTGTAAAAATGCACCAATCCAAATTATTTTTGGAGAAAATGTTTGTCTCAGTGAGTACTCCAGACCCCTTAATTTTGGTGCTAATCGGATTAGGTGTTTTGGAAATATTCAAAATTTTGTAACTATTATCGTTTAAAAAAATTTGCGAGTATTATCTCACTAATTTTGAAAAGACTTGACACATTTGTAGTTCACTTCAACCTAAAGAACATTTATTATTTGTACGTGCCTAAACAGCTATTGAAGGGGTGAAAACCACTCTCGAAATTTGAATTTTAAAAATTCATGTTGCCTTGGAAACAAAATATTTTTATAAATAATATAATAAATCAACAATTATTAACCCCTTTTAAAGAATCCATTGGCACCTATGACTTTAAAACAATAGACTATACACTGTGAGAATATTCCTCCATCAAAAGAAAAATTAATGCATGAACCAATTATAAAATTTTTGTAGATCGAATTTGGGTAAATACATGTTGCAATATACAATCATTATGGCATTAATAGCGTCTTCTACAAATGCAAAAATAAACAATTACTGGTTATATATTGTAATATTGCACAGTGCATTATTGTATAAATTTATGTATATTTCCACTTGTAAACATTTATTATTATATGTATAAAGTTTTAGGAACCGTTTAATAAGAGGTGTTCGTAAAATAGCTCTTTCGATTCTAGAAAATTCTGCCGAATCCAACATATCGTTTTTCTATTAAAGCTATTGATCGAATAAACATAATACAGTAAAATCTCAACAAATCGAAACCCTCAAATACTATGTTATTGCTTCCTTGCCATATGAAAGATACGAGAAGCTTTGCGATCGTTTTTCAAAGAAAAAAAATAAATTGTGTGTGTCCTGAATCTACCACTGAACCAATATGGTGTGGTTGGGTCTGACTTGAGGACGGTCCCATTTAAATATCATTAAAATCGTGTATAAAGGGGAGGGGTGATATCCCAAAAATGAAAATTTTATAGAATCTTTTTTTATAAAATAGGCCTCTACAACATTTGCTTAAAAAAATCGTAATTTGTTTCGTTCAATAACTACTTTTTTGATTGAAATTTAAAAAAATAATAAAAATATCAGGTGCGTATTAAAAAAAATATTTTTAAATAAAATTGTATAAAAATTAAATGGTATGAATACTATTTTAATGATATTTATTAATTGGTGAATTTAGCAATTTAGAATTCCTGTTCGGTAAGCTATGTTTTTACAAATTGCGTCGATGTATTGTATTCGACGAATGATCCGCAACCCAATATTGTTATAATTCAGGTAGTGGTCGATATGGATACGTATAAAGTTTATGAGGCGTATTTCATACATGTAATTATTATTTAGACGGAGTTTTGGTAACAATTACATGAAAACAAGTAATAATATGTTGCAATGTTTCTTTGGGAAAAAACTTGACCGATAGATGTTTTTGGTTTTTGCTTTTATTTTCATATTTTGGTGGTCTATATCGAACAATTAGGTCATTAGGTACTTGAAATTATATGGTAATTTCGTATTTCGAAACATATGAATTTTGTATTCCCGGTATTATAAAAAAATTGGTCTACACTATCAGACAGTGGCAGACGAAATACTATAGGGTCAACTGGGGTAAAAGTGAAACAAAATACAAATCTTTCATGTTTTTTGACAGTTAACGATACAAATTCATACTTTAATTTTTTCTACTAGATGCGCTTATGAATAATCATTTTAAATACTTACGTCATTTGAACTGTACGATACAACACGGACTTTAAAAATGAAAAAAGTGTGTTTCATTTTTAACCTCTAATTTGAGAAAAAGTGAAACAGGCTTCTAATGAAAAATATTTCTCGAAAAATTAAAAGAAAAGCTACAAAGGCAACTTTGATTTATCTTCTTTGTGGCATATCAATGTGTAATTGTAACTTTAATTAATATCTGAATCTAATTACTAAAGTCATCAAATATAGTTTGTTGTTTAAATTATAGCTTTTTTTATCTCCAGTAATGAACAAATTAAAACCAATAATGGACATAAAAGTTATAAAATAAAGAATCGTAATATTTGAAACAAAAAAAAAATTAATAAATATATTACACAAATAATTAGTTTAAATGTCCACCATTTTGACACCCATTGGCCGATTCTCATCAAATTCGGCTATTTTACAGTTAATTATCTATAGATTATGATTCAGTAATTGCAATATTGTGACAGATGATATTTTTATGTTATATTAAATTCTAATATTGTGTAACGTTTGTAAATATTTTAATAAATAGTGCTAAACACTAAATATGTAATCAAATATCATATGTCTAATTTAGTAGTGTCCAACACTGGGGTATTATCCAAAACCTTAATTAACATATGGAACAAATAATAGCATATGATTTAAAATTGATTACAGTAATTTAAAATCGTCGACTACATGATAATATTGAAACCATTCTAATCAGAAATGTTTAGAATAATTGGCATTTCACAACTACTTAAGATAAATTTAATAAACAATAGTTTAAAGCGTTCTTGCACAATAGCCCTGCCTACTAAATAGGTTCTTTAATTCCATTGTTTGTGATTTGTAAGTAATAAGTACAATGGATAAAAAAGTATGTTTAAGTTTTGTGTTTGTGTTATATTTTGTAACACCATGAATATTTAGTTATTGTGTTAAATTGAATTTTATATAACACTTAATAATAATAAATGTAAGAAAATGCATTAGTTCTTGCGATTTTTTGTACTGTACAACTTTTTGGGTTAAATTTAATGTATCCCAGATTACCCAAAAATAGCACTACCTATACGCCAGTGGCGAGGCGTGAAATTTTTAAAAGGGAAGCATATTTTGTCAATCCTCATCCTCCTATTAACAAAAAAAACTAGTTATTTCAAGCTTTTACTTTTTTAAATAAATTCTTATATATTTATATAGTAACTAAATGATTCTACGTCTTATTTTCTTGTATTTTAGTCGATATTTGTATGACGAGTTGAAGTTCACTGCAGGAAATTTCACTAAAAAATTTCGAATTTTTGATTTCGTTAAAAGTATGTTTATTGCATAGAAAATGACGTGAAAAGTTGTTTGTTTCAAACCGCAGGTCTGTATCTCAAATCGTTCTCGAGATATAGCCTCTCAAAGTTTTAGTTTTTTCAAATTTTTGGAGAAAAAAGGCCATAACTTTTGAACGCGTGGTCGGAATTGATTTTAGTTGACGGATTTGAAATCAGCGTGTCAAAATCTATATAAAGACATGAATAATACTTTAAAATCCGACAAAAAAATTTTGGTCAAAAATCGACATTTTTTTAAGGTATACCCCTTTGAATTTTTTCGATTTTTCGCGAAAATTTTTTTTTTGAGTTTTAAGGTATTGTACATGTCATTATATAGATTTTGACACGCTGATTTCAAATCCGTCAACTAAAATCAATTCCGACCACGCGTTCAAAAGTTATGGCCTTTTTTCTCCAAAAATTTGAAAAAACTAAAACTTTGAGAGGCTATATCTCGAGAACGATTTGAGATACAGACCTGCGGTTTGAAACAAACAATTTTTCACGTCATTTTCTATACAATAAACATACTTTTAATGAAATCAAAAATGCAAAAAAATTTAGTGAAATTTCCTTCAATTCGTCATACAAATATCGACTAAAATACAAGAAAATAAGACGTAGAGGCATTATAGTTTTATAATTGAACGTGTAAATTAATATTCAATAGCTATTTTTGACTTTTGGTTAAAATGTTTGAGTTGCGCATAAAGATGAATATTCTAATAATATTTTAAAATTATTTATTAACTGAAAACACAGATTTGTATTAATTTACCCATAAAGTAAGGGAAACACTGCTTCCATGGACGCTTCGCCACTTCTATACGCACTTACGTACATCAGATTTTCAAACCAATTTTATACAATCTTATTTTCGGGAATTTTCATAAACTTCTTTAACGCGATTTTCAGCCTATTTTTATTAGTGATTTGGTTAAACGCAATGTCTTATTTTAAGCGATTTTTATAACTTCTGTTGAACGTATCTACCGTGTAAAAAGAGTCTTTTATATTTATTTGAGTTCATGGTATCGAAAATGTTAATAACCACTGTTTTAGAGGCTATACATATACATCACACAACTCAATTAATTAAAACGTACACTAATGGTTCTTACCCCCAATTATAACATATCTCGAAGCCATATGCATGAAGTGTTAAGAAGCAAACGGAGCAAGATCATATTGGGAGGGGTAAGTAGACGCGCAAAGACCCGGGCCTCGGCAGCCAGCGAGCGTGTACAAGGTCCTTTTTCGTGATTACGATACGGCGGCCGCGGCGTGGTGTTTCGCACACTGCATTAGTCGCACTGCACGCCGCGGGGACAACTATTCTCAAATACTGTGACCTCTTCGACCGGCGCGCTATTGTTTCCAGATTATGGCCCGCGACAGGCCTGGACTTACACCAATCTATCATCGGTAGTGTCCGACCGAACATTCGGCTTCGGCTTCGGCCAAAATTAAGCCGAAGGTTGAATTATATAGTATAATATTGTACAGTTAAGTATTATTTTATGCGATATACATATGTATATGGGCAAATCCACAGAACGTGGCCGCATTAGCTTTAAATTAAAATACTCAAATGCTTCTTCAAAATGAAACATTGAACGCACACTCTTCTATGTCGTCTCAAAATCTTCGTAACAAAGAGAAGAATAATTGGTCTCAATTTCAGGAGTGTGCTTCGGATGTTCCAAAAGTTACAGCAAATAAACCAAATAAAAAACGCTGAAATTGCCGTTCGCTGGATAAAACAATCGCGCATATGAAATGTAAGAGGTGTGCGCCTTTGAAACTCCGGGAAAAGGTTCATTGTACCAAAAAACATGTCCAGTTAAAACTTCAGATTCATTGGTTTGAATCGGAGAAAATTGCGGTGGTATGAATTTTTCTTTTTTTAAAAGTTCCATTCTGAAAACGTGAAAATAACCGATTTTTCAATGCAAATTGTGCTGCAGTTTTTATATGAATCAAGCAATCGACTTGTAACTCCATGTTTACATCCACAATAAAGTATACTTTGAGTTCGTGTACTTATGGGTGGGTAATATACATTCCCACACGCGCACTATTGCCGTTCCCCCAAAGCGGCCACGTTCTGTGGATTTGCCCATATACGTTCCACAGAAAACCGCATATAAAAAATCGCACAAAAGAAGACATACATTACTTATATTATAAAATAAGGAATAGATAGATAGATAAATTTCTTTATTTTGGCTTTTTAAAAAGGATTAATAACGTCAGTGATAAGTTCTCTAATTTTCTAAAACCACGTACCTAAAATCAAATAAAAAAAGCAATGAGTTTAAATAAACCAAAAATCGCATAAATTTTTTTCTGAAAATTCATGTTATACATAATCCCATTCTTTTTAAATCTTTTACTTTCGAAGATACAACCTATGGACAGGGTGGAAAATATTTTTTTTTTTCAATTTAAATAACAACAAAACGTTTACATATTTAATTTTTTAAATGAAATGTTAAAAAAAGGTCATTCAATTACACATTGATTTTATTTCATTTGTGAAAATATTTAAAAATAAAAGACGAAAACAAAAACCTTCGGCTTCGGCTTCGGCCGAAGGTAACAAGAAAAGCCGAAGTTTGCGATGTTTCATGTTTTTTTTTCCATTTATTCTACCAGCTTGCCGAATCAAAAAATACAGTTATATGGTATTAAAAAAGTACTGAATATAAAAACTTACATTTGATTTAACCAAATTCCATAACACAAGTCAAGTCTTCTAGCGAACAGGAACTAGAATTGCGAACAAAACCTGAAAAACAATAGAACATTTATTTTATGAATATATTATAGTTTATTTAAGTTTTTACTAAATTAATTAATGTTTATATATTTGAATGTGTTTTTTAGATAGATACTGAAGAAGAGTTAATAAGACGAAACGTCTATAAATAATAAAAAATGTTATATCTTATATAACTACTTCTTTATTCAACAAATGACCTAAAACCTCGAAAACAAAAATAAAACTTATATTTATAAATTAAATTAAATTTTCAACATAATAAATATTAATCCGTGAAATTACAAATACAAAATCAAATGTTATACAATAATGAGCAAATCGACAATAAATAGACCTAACGTTAAATCATTTTTTTTTACATTTTAAACAAACCTAAATCTTATAACAAACAACAGACAAAACCTATGGTTCTGACTTATCAAATACAAATCCTCTAACCAAGAGTTTAGACTTCCACGTGTTTCAATAGCAATGCTGTCATCATCAGAGTCCTAAAGACACTGTCTAGGGGGATTTGTATTTGATAAACCTAAATCTGTTAGTTCTATCTTAAAATAATTTAATCTATGTCATATCAGTCCAGCCCTGTATGCGACTTGACCCACCCCCTCCTCCCACCCCCCTGTGGGTCCGACAGACTCGTAAAGCTTATTTACGATTGCATAATGCGCACTGTGCAAATATTTTAATGTCGGTGTTTTCGTTTCTACCTTCCTGGCGAATGCGCATAACATAGTTAAAAATATTTTTAAATAATTATAACTTATCAAAATCGTTTCCCTGAGCATACGAGCGTTTAAAAACAATACAGAAAATCGGGCCTATCGTCTTATAAATACAGTGTAACCTTAATATAACGAGCCTCAATATAATTTTTTTTTAAATTAACCCCCCCCCCCTGCTTCTGTCAATAAAATAATCTTTTTATATTACTGTTGCATATTTATTTGTTGAAAATTCATAAAATATCAAAACTTCAAAAAATAAACAAAATCATGTAAATAAAAAACAATAAACCTCATCCTAAACAACTATTGCACAATCTTAAGCCAATGTTAACGTGAATCGGATTCTAGGGCGCCTAGATAATTACACATTTGTATGTAAAAATATTTTATGTATATAATAAAATAAAACCTAACACTAGATTGTAAACAAGATGATACTAAATTTGTATTCACTTAATGTATTAACATTTTAATTTCACGATTTAAATATTTTACATTGCATTCGACTCGAAAAACGGAAATAGTGTTTTAAACCATAGCCAGGAGCGTAACTGGAAAATACTGTAAGCAGGGGCGTACCCGGGTTATTTACTGTCCATAATTAGCGTCTAGAAAACAAAGAAATTACACTCTCTTGGTCGATTTTATAGAAATACATAAATTAATAAAGGTACAATATTTTTAAAACAAGTTTCAAAAATATTATTTTAACCTATCAAATTTAAGTCTACCAATTCCTAGAAAACAGTATATCTTGCTCTTAAAGCGGCCAAGACTGGTGCCAGCACCTTATTATTCTTTTAAGTTCTTGTAAAATCAATTTATGAAAATTATACATCTAGTTATCTTTAAGATACTATTATTAATAGATAAATAGGAGTGATAGAAAATGATATCTACCCCTAAAATCATATCTTTAGAAAATCATGACATATACCCGCCCATGCCAACCTTTTTTATGCCCCTTGTTGTCTGAAAATATCAATATGAAATTTCTAACGTAAAATAAATTACTTCGCAGCATATGTGATGATTTTTAATTTTAAAACAGTTAAATTTTGACAAGACAAAATTGAGACAAATTAAAAAAAAATCCGAAAGTAAGAAAAAGTATGTAAAAAGATCAAAAGAAAATTATTATCACATATATAAAATTAATGAAAAAAAATATTTCTTCTTTACGTTTTTTGTAAAAAAAAAATAATTGAATACATTGAAAAACTATACAGTACGTAACACTAATACGCGCATGTTCGACTCGCACTTTATTTAACCCATTTGTACTCATTGAGAAATGTGAGAAAATTTAAAAATAATCTTTACATTTTTTACTTCCATGTTCCGAAGGAAATGGAAGTATTGTAATAAAAATCGTGTCCGAGATAATGACAGATTCTAATTGTACTAACTTCAAAACTTAAAGAAAAGTTAATTTCCGCATGGCGGCTGTGCATGTAGAATTTTCTTTCGTTCACGATAATTACTGTAAAAATGCACCGATCTTAATTATTTTTGGGGAAAATGATTGTCTCAGTGAGTACTCTAGATTTATTGATTTTGGTGCTAATCGAATTAGGGATTTTGGAAATATTCGAAATTTTGTAACTTTTTTCGTCTAAAAAGTGAACATTGCGAGTATTATCTTACTAATTTTGATAAGATTAGGTACATTTGCAGTTCAATTGAATCTAAGGGACATTTATTATTTGTACGTGCCTAAACAGACATTAAAGGGGTAAAAAACACCCTCAAAATTTTTAATACGTCATTAATTCATGTTGCCTTGGAAACAAATGTAACTAAATTCAAATTGTCAAATTAGTTATTCTACGAATGTGTATTATGTGTTTGACATTAGGACATTAGAAAACTAATATTTATAATACAAAGCTGAGTTTTATTTCTGACAAATCCCATTGAAATTTTTTATATATTAAAAATTATTTAAAAATAAATTAAAGAACATGGAAGTCATATATGGATATTTTTCGTTTGATTTTGTAAATAAAAGTACTTGGGAATAAATGGGTTAATATAAATTATTGTCAAAAATCTTAATAATAAACATATTAGTAAACTTTCTTGAGAAACTAACTGTCAAAAAATCATAAATAATACGTCTCCCAAAACGACCATAGATACAGATTCCTGATAAAAACATAGACATAGTTCTCTATGATATGAACCATAAGATAAGCCCGCATCAAGACCGAATTCCGTAAAAAATAACCACACAAGAGCGAGACAAACATATACAGATATAAGGTTATTCGATATGACTATCTCACTCATGCGGTGACTTCGATTAGGTATGTATTCTACAGGTATTGGCTCAGAATCAGCCGAATTCTAAATGGTTGAGTTATGACGGCCGATGGAGGTACATCAGGACATAGTTTCTACCCCACGGGTGGCGTACAGCGACAAAAATTAACAAGGGTTCTTTTATATGGTGGTATTTTTTATTTTTCTAATACACCTGTCGATTCAAGATTCTTTTAATTATGTATATTTTGTGTTCAGTCCATTCATATTTTAAGAAAAGGGGTCGCTCGACAATTCGGTTTAATTTTTCTCTATCATTAATAACCAGAAATATTTTTATTACGAGTTTAAATTAATATTAAATTGTTGGACAATGTAAAATTTTTTGTATGGGTAGGTATTTATAATTTTTTTGTAGGAAATTGTATAATATATATATTTCGAAAAGGGTTTTTATAAATGTCGAATAGAAATATAATAGCGTGGAGTAATAAAAATTTTCTTGTATATGGATACAGTTTAAATCTTTCAAATATAATAGACTCTCGATAATCTGGTACTTGCTAGTCCGGCCATTCAACAGTCCGGCATACTCCATACAGTACCGGATTTAGAGGGGGGGGGGGGGGGGGGAGCCAGGGCAACACAATGGAGCATAAGTCACTTTTTTGGTTCAAATCAGTGTACAGGCTGTAATTTTTGAGTACACTTTTTTTTATCTTTAAATTTTTTGTAGATCAGTTAAACCCGATTAAGCAAAAAATATAGTTAAATATAAACAATGTTAATTTGTAAAAAAAATCGATTATTTAGTAATAATAGTAACCCAGAAAACCTTTAATAAGGTATTAGCTGAGATACTAACTAATCAACTTATTTGTTGATTTATCAATTTTAATTTGTTCATAATAGGGAAAGGAGGTCTCGACGGTCTTAGGGCATTTGATAGTCTGAAAGTTAATGATGTAAGCTATATTTAAAAAAAAAATCTAGTCACTAGTGTATTATATCATTTATTATATAAAACAAAATTATGTAAAAATTCTCTTTTTTTGATTTCGGAAAAAAATATGTATTGTGACGTAGGACTAGCATAAATTGTTCAACTATTATTAAATTTTTAGAAACAGTATCATAGTAAATGGGGTTGATTAAATTTTTTTTTAGTTATGAGTCAAAATATTTTTTTCTATATATGTTAGCCCCGCCATTTTTGATTTCGGAAAAAAATATTTATTGTGATGTGGGAAAAGTATTTATTATAAAAAAATTTAAAAACCGTATCATAGTTAGTATATAATAACTAGGGATTGGAAAAATAGTTGTTATTTTTAATGAAATAGTTACTAGTTGAATTTTTTTCGGAAAATAGTTGGTAAATAGTTTTTTTACGAATTAATAATAATAAGTGCAAACGAAGCAGTAAAATAGTTTTAAAATAGTTGGAAAGGTAGTTGCAAATAGTTGATTTCAAATTGTGTTCAATCAAACCAGTTTTCTGAAAACGGTGGAGATATGTAATAAAAATTACAATAAATGCATTTTTATACAATATTTGAAAAACTATTTTTCCAATCTCTAATAATAACCTAATAGATAATTCAGCCGAAAATTCAAAAATTACAGTCCATTTCTTTATCGTAATAAGAATAATATTTTTTTATCAATATGTATAATGCCTTCTTCAACTTTGAGAAAAAAAAAATTTGAATTTTTTAAGTGCTACCTCTATAACATCACAAGAAACTAATTGCAAAATCCGATACATCACATTAACACGTATGTACCAAAGGCATACTTAAAATTCAAGAAGTTATTGTAAAATTCTCGATAGACAAAAATCCACACAGAAACGAAAAAAGGCGTTTTGAATTCATGTTAATTCGTTTTATGATAAAATTCAATGTAAAACAGTGACAGACGTTTACTATTACCGTTATTTTTCACTCGTGCGTCTCTGTCTGATTGGGCGGAGCGCGTATCATTCCGTCATTGTCATAGAATAGGTCAATGGTTTTTAACAACTTACTGCGTCTATGATAGCGAGGGGTACCTGAGACCTAGCATACACGCGCTACAACTAGATTTGCCAAATTTATTAACAATAAAATAACAAAAGGTGATATTCCTGTCATGTTTTTTTATAAAACTTGTTGCTAAATATGTAAGTGACGTGTTGTGAAAATTTCAGATTTTTCGCGATGCTTGAACCATGTGTTTTATTGGACTTTAACCGTAAATACACCATTCTGCCATAAGAGTCCATGTTAATTTTAAAAAATAATAACTTTGAAACTATGTTGTAAAACCTTTTGAAATTTTGTTTGGGTACTTAAGATTTATAAAGGAGTAACTTCTTCAAATTTCAACTATTTCTCGTTGAAATTAGATACCTGCTATACATCCTTAAGGGGGTATTCTGGTCTAGAAATTTGAAAAAATCAATTATTTTTTTTTGTATATTTTCAAAGTTTAGACCCATAAGAATATGTCCTTAAATGGATTTTTCAAAATTCGAATTATTTTCGGAGATACAGTGGATTTTGTGACGTAGCATCTAAGCCGGCCGAGTGGAACGAATCACACAATAAACGCGTTTTTCTCGAAACTACTTTTTTTGAAGTGGTTGACATAATATCTCAAGTTCTACCACCCCGATTCCTTTGAAATTTGATGGAAATCTTTTTTATATATCTCTCTATCGCGTCTGCCTTGGATTTTAAAAAATTTCAATTTGGAGTATTTTTAAAAAATTCGAAAAGGTAAAAAAAAAGGGGTAAAAAAAAATTATTTTTCATGTTGACGCCATTTTGTGAAATTTTTTTTTTGCTAAGGTCAATGCGATAGCGACATCTTTACAGATTGAGAATTTTTCAAATTTTTTTGTTTCAGATCACTATAAGGGCTGGAATCATGTCAACCAGGGTGCACCGTTTTTTTTGTACAATTTTTTTTTACAATTTTTTTTGTTCTTAAAATGTCAATAAATATCATACCAAAAAATGTATAGTAAAAATGTTTTTCATTTTTTTTATGTTAGTTTGAAAAATGCCTAAAATTTTGGCTTCTAGACCAGAATACCCCCTTAAGTAAATTTTTCATTTACAAATTGATATTAAGTTTAGAATTAACATTAACTATGGTTTGAAAACAACTGATTAACTATTCGTGGATTATTTTGTTTTATGCAACCCAGGGTAAATCTAATAAATGAATGCTCTAAGATTTTTAACTACCGCATCCACAATGGTGAAGATACCACAGTTTCTCTTAGTTTTAAACTTTATAATTCAGCTTGCTCCACGCTGGACCACGGTTGTTATCGGCAGATCTCATCTAGCTTCGTTGTAGACATACACATTTTTCATCTATTTACCTTTTATTAATATATCTACAATGTCATACCCAACATTTTTGTGATATCGTTTTTGTTTGTATAATAATTCCATGGAAAAAAAATTATCGTTAGTAATGAAATATTACGGTCATATATTTGTTTGAAGGTATTAAGGTATCTGTGTTTTTTGGGTTCGGATTGGAATTACAGTGATTTTTATCATAAAGGGATGGCTATTTATTTAATAACATTGTTTTTTTTTATATTACTATATGGAATTAGGCACATTTACTTTTATATACTTAAATATATTTTTATATCGACTCGATTTTACTCAATTTTCTGTATAAAAACATTAAATATCGGTATGGAGAACCATACATGACTTCCATGTTCTTTCTATCTTTTTAAATAATTTTTAAAAATGAATTTTTTTTAAATATTTTATTTATATAACCTACTACTATGAATAAAAATTTCGTAATACATAAAAAAACATATATACTTACGATGGTTACAGCTGTTATTGCCATTTGTATATAAATATAATCTAATGTCCTAATGTCAAAAACATAATACACATTTGTAGGACAACTAATTTGACAATTTGAATTTGCAAGGCAACATAAATTAATGACATATTAATTAGTATTTGAAATTAAAATTTTGAGGGTATTTTTCACCCCTTCAATGGCTGTTTAGGCACGCAAAAATAATAAATGTCTCTTAGGTTTCAATTGAACTACAAATATACCAAGTCTTATCAAAATTAGTGAGATTATACTCGCAACGTTTTTTAAATGATAAAAGTTACAAAATTTCGAATATTTCCAAAACCCCTAATCCGATTAGCACCAAAATCAATAGGTCTGGAGTACTCACTGAGACAAACATTTTCCCAAAAAATAATTCAGATCGGTGCATTTTTACATTAGTTATCGTGAACGAAATAAAATTCTACATCCACACAGGCGCCATGAGGAAATTAACTTTACTTTATATTTTGAAGGTAGTACATTCAGAATCTGTCATTATCTCGGACACGATTTTTCGACGGTATTATGTACAATACTTCGATTTCTTTCAGAACATGGAAGTAAAATGCACTTTATGACTTGCACGTTTCAATAATCTCCGGCGATAAAAAATATCCAATTAATAAAATTAAATTCTTTTCATGTGAACATGTTTCTGACACCGAGTTACCGACCTTTATTTTTACATATTGATTTCAAAGATATGAGCAGTAGACCAATTTCTAGGTTAATTAAGATTAATGATCTTAGAATGGTACAAGCGATCTTTTAAGGAGGGAATTAAACATACAACGGTAATCACTGTACGCATCTCCAAAATATAAACATTGTTTAGTATCGACCAGCGATTTATATTCTATTTTATCCCTGGTCCGATAATTATCGGATATCGGACCTACAACCGATAATTATCGGATTCGTTATCCATTTTACTTCCATGTTCTCACTAATTTTGATAAGATTTGGTACATTTGCAGTTCAATTGAATCTAAGGGACATTTATTATTTGTACGTGCCCAAACAGCCATTGAAGGGGTGAAAAACACACTTAAAATTTGAATTTTAAATACTAATTAATACGTCATTAATTCATGTTGCCTTGGAAACAAATGCAACTAAATTCAGATTGTCAAATTAGTTGTTCTACGAATGTGTATTATGTTTTTGACATTATATATTTATATACAAATGGCAATAACTGCTGTAACCATCGTAAGTATATATGTTTTTTTTATGTATTACGAAATTTATATTCATAGTAGTAGATTATATTAATAAAATATTTTTCAAAAAATTTATATTTAAAAAGATAGAAAGAACATGGAAGTCATGTATGGTTCTCCATACCGATATTTCAATAACTGCATCCATTTGAAAAAGACACCAAATACCTACAATTTTTTTCTTCATTGAAATTAAGTTCTTAAAAGGCTAATTCTTAAATATATAATTTGTAAATTCATTAAAATCAAATTGAAAATAAGTCCCTATTAATTAAATAATCTCAAAAACATCTAAAGAAATATTTAAGAAATAATAACATCTACTAACGACAAAATAAATTAATATGAAATTATATTAAATTTTGGATTAAAAAACATTCTAAACATACATATATGTGGGCTTAAATAACATAGAAAGGGCTAGCAAATATTAAAATAAATATGACTTAATTACAATACTTGTTCTGAAACGATGCTATAAATCTTTCGATCATATTTCTTAACATCTGATATATTAATTTAGAAACATCAATAGAATTTTAAAGAGATTAATTTGTGAATAAATTTATGACACTATATAAAATCAAAATAACATTTTCATTATCGATTAACATTTTATTTCATACGATATTTAATTATATATTTATTTTAACATTCCTTTGTAAGGTTCTTCTACGCAAATAATTAAATTCTATTAATTTAATTAATAGTTTATTTTATTACTTTGTGATGGCAATATTATATCCAATACTGTGTTTTTATAATTTTTACATAATTACAAAATTTACACAAACTTATTCTACAAATTCTTGTTGCAAAAATGAAATTTTACTTATAATAATTAATATCTAAAGTTTAAATTAAAAAATCCCAAAATCGAAATGCCTTGAAATATTTTCTTTAATTTTCAAAAAGTCTTAATATCATTTTTAGAACCTCTAATTTAAAATATTGTATGAACCATTAAGATGCCAATGAAACTAGCTTCAATTTGAATCATTTATATTTAATTTTACAAGTAAAATTAGGTCATATTTCCTAAATAATCTAAAAAGACTTTTAAATAATAAATTATACATAAACATTGAAATGTCGCGTGTAAAATAATCTACAACCGCGAAGAAAAAACCTCCTACGCTAAAACATTTTCCTGGGAGGTCTAAGATAATAATCACCGTAAAAACACACATAATATAATATTTTTATGAAACCAAAAAAAAATAACAACAACATACAAGGAGTGTATTGTGTTATAAAAAAAAAAAAAACATTAATAGCGTTTATTAACGATTAAAAAAAAATATTCGTGCGCCACTGGAGTGTGGCCGTAATAAAACAGGCATTCTCATAGAGCTAATAATCACATTAACCACGACTGCAGTTGGCAAAAAAAGCACAAAGAGCGACAGAGGCTTTCGCGGTTATCGAATTAAATTATGTAACATAAATACAACTTTAAATGATATTTACTTGAATAGGTGATTTTGGAGGTTTTTGGCGAGCTGAAACCAAATCCATTGACAATTTACTTCATCACGTCATATTTTTGAGATAACCTAACCTAAAATTGCCAAAAATTATAATTTTGGCAATATTTAAGAATTTATTACCAAGTCGGTAATTTTTTTTTTAATTTTTAAAAACATTCTTCAAAAAATGAGTCTAAGGGTCTGCTTTTTATGGCCAAGCCATGCTATTTTTGTTTCTATTAATATATAAGTAAACCAATTTAAGAATATTAAAAACAAGTAGGTAAGAATCTAAATATAAAAAATGGGTGTGTGCACTTATGTACACGCGTTAGAAGTTATACTTCTTTGGCGTTCTTGAAAAACAACTACGAAAAATTAACCTCAAATATTTTAAACACGTCAAAATTTGAATAACACAATTTTTTATTTAATTTATCTTAAATATATTTTATTTCTTTCAAAAATTACATAAAATCTTAATTTCGCCATAATACATTTTATACGTTTTCCAAATTAATATTTCTAGTAACAACGAAACAAATTAATAATCACTTCAAAAACTATTAACATAAGTATAATATCCAACAAAATTTACTGCTTCAATGTAACCGTAATAACACGAATAATATTCGTGTAAACATTGCGTGACATACACGCTACCAAAAATATAAAGCACATCGAGCGAATCTGACAAAGACAAACATACAATAATGTAAGCCACCGAAAGAGTGAGAGCATTATGTATTTGCGAAGTTCATTTCTTAAAGAAAATAACTTCAAAAATTATTTCTGCTAAGTACGTTTAACAAATTCTTACATTAAAGAAACCCAATCTATAATTATTATTAAATAGTTAAATGAGTTGACGTTAAATTAAAGATAACTTAAACATTCATTTATATTTAATGGGCTGCTATAGTAATCTTGCAATGTACGTAATTTAAACTAAGAAAAAAAATCCAACCGATAATGGGTTCTAAGAAACATGAGTGAAAATGCACTTATCTTAAGTAGTTAAGTAAAATGTGGAAAATCAGATCATTTATGCAATTTACGTTTACTAATAAGATGTGCCTACGCTTTTAAATTGTTGCCGTTTGTTTCATTAAATATAACTAACTAGTTTGAGTGACTCGGCGAAACTAAAGAAATAAAATGGAGACAAATACTAAAGACTATTACCTTTTCGCGATGATAGGCAAGTTACTGAGTCACTTTTGGGTGTAAAAATGGTCTTATTGATCAAATAATGAGTGACCAAACATTATTTTTTGGATTGTTACAGTTTGGATTACCTAGTTCAATAAAACATAAAAAAAAACTGAAAAGTGTATCATAATTTTTAACAGTTTTTGAAGTCAATTTTCTTTTTTTCTTTCTTAAAAAGTTTTTTATTTAATTTAAGTAAATTTTAAAGTGTTTTTATTAGTATTGCTTCCTCGCAATATCGAAGATACGAGAAGCATTGTGATCGTTTCAGATTGAGACAAAAAAAATGTTCTCCGATTTCAAAATTTTAAATTGATTTATCCGTTTCACGTCAAGACAAACACTTTTCGTTCCGTGTCTGTCCGTCCGTCCGTCCGCCTGTCCCCTGAATCCTTGTCACACGCATAACTCATGAACCAATGAACCGATATTATTGAAATTTGGTCGGATGGTTGGGTCTGGTTTGAGGACGGTCCCATTTCAAAATCATCAAAATCGTGTGTAAGGGGGAGGGGTGGCATTCCAAAATATTTTTTTTCAAGATATCTCAAGAACTACACATTTTACGTGAAAATTTTATAGAATCTTTTTTGTAGAGCATTAAATTTCCTATCATATGGGTCTACAACGTTTGTTGTAAAATATTCCCTTACAAAGATTTATCTCAATTTATTTTAAAAATTCGTGTTTCGTTTTTCTGAATTGACATGTGAAAAAATTTAAAATATACGAAAAAATAATCAGGTGTGTCTTGAGAAAAATTTCGAACTAATATTTTTTAGTAAAATTGTATAAAAATTAAATGGTTAACCAATTCCAGGCAATTTATCTCAACATTATCGGTTTTTATTTAAATTGTTCAATAATTAACTACCTTTGGTGAATTTAGCACGAGGAAGCACTGTGCATTTACTTGGCAGATGTTTTTTTTTAATTTTATTTAAAAAAAAACGAAACACTTGTGTGGAAATTTTCAAACCGTTCTCGAGAATATAAATATTTTTTTATCCAAAAAATCATAAAGATCAAAACACATTACACATTTATAAAGAAGAAGAATACATAAACAAAATAACAAATTTGATTTTTTAAATTTATGTTCGTACGTTGTCAATTACTTTTATATTATTAAATGTTTTGATCAGAAAATATGTTATATCAAGTTTCACACATATTGTTTTCATATCAAAATTCACGTATTTGAATTTTAAATTCAAATTTAAATATCTAATTGCATTATCATATTAAAAAATGTTAATTCAACATACTACGGTCAGTTTCACAATCTAGCTTTATGTAAATATCGCAACTTTGAATGATAATCTAATTCTTATCAATATTAACTGTAAATTGTTTACAATTATTTGTATTTCTGTTACAGGAAACATATATGTGATGTTTTAGTGTGCATTTGACCTAAAATATAATATAACATTTTATTAAAAATAAGATAATTTTAGCTTCCTCGCAATATCAAAGATACGAGAAGCTTTGTGATCGTTTTAGAATGAGACAAAAAAAATATTCTCCGATTTCAAAATTTTAAATTGATCTTTCCAATTTCACGTCGAGACAAACACTTTTCGTTCCGTATCTGTCTGTCTGTCCGTGTGTCCGTCTGTCCCCTGAACCGATATTATTGAAACTTGGTCGGATGGTTGGGTCTAGCTTGAGGACGGTCCCATTTCAAAATCATCAAAATCGTGTGTAAGGGGGAGGAGTGACACACCAAAATATTTATTTTTTCAAGATATCTCAAGAACGACACATGTTACGTGAAAATTTTATAGAATATTTTTTGTAGAGCATTAAATTTCCTATAATATGGGTCTACAACGTTTGTAGTAAAATATTCCCTTACAAAGACTTCGAAGATACGCCAGGTATTTTTTTGTTACCATAATCTGCACTGTTATGTCCCCTGCTCTATTTTTGACGACCTTTTTTTTTTTAGTCGTCATCATTTTTTGCAAAACCCGGAGAAATTGCACCCAAACCCTGAGCCCGGAGATCCAGTGTGCAAACCTTGAGACTCCGAGTCAAAATCGAAGACCTGGTCACCCTACTAGTATTGCATATACACAATAAATCATTTAACAACGAGTTGTATGCTAGAAGAACGTTTGCAAGCCACTGATCAAAACAACAACATAGAAATAATTAAATGACTACTTCCAATATTCAATAAAGCACATACTAGCACGCACGCACGGACGCACGGACACACACACACACACACGCAATTATTGTTTGTACAGTAATTTTTCTGCTTCATTAATGAACAACAAATGAAAATGCATACACGTTTTTTTTTAATATCGATTTTTAATACACATCACACTCAATTATCTGTTGTATTTATTTTTATTTGCTAATTTTATTTTGCATCAAGAACTAATTTAATACTTTCGTTAATGTAAATTACACATAAAATAAATTTGAAATTGATACGTATGTTATTCGGCTTTACCGCAGAAATGTTCATATTTTATTTAATTGCTGTTTATATTGTTTTTTTACATGTATGAATATATGCATACCAGGGGTTGAGAAATTATTGCGTTTTTTATAAATTACGTAATAGGCTTTCGCGGTTGATTAAAAATTGTACTTGTTTCTAATACCTACTTATTTTTACTTCCATGCTCTGAAAAAAATGGAAGTATTGTAATACCATCGAAAAATCGTGTCCGAGAAAATGACAAATTCTGATTGTACTAACTTCAAAACGTAAAGAAAAGTTAATTTCCGCATGGCGGCTGTGCGTGTGTCTGTGTTTTTTTCAAACATTTCCGTAGCCACATGAATATTATTGAGATAACAACATCGTTCTCAAATTTAAATCTTTATTAATAGGTATATTTCTGAATTTTTATTTTAAAATATCAATATTTTGCATTATATTAATTGTATTTAATTGTTATTTATTATATTTTAGCCTGACGATGATTCTGTGAATCGAAAGCTTGCGATTACCTTTTCTTAAATAAATTTTGACGTTTAAACAAACAAGTTTGTTTTTATTTAAAAAATATATATATATTTCTGAATGTTCCATTCCATAGTTTAAGATAATAGCAAAGCTATAAAAATATGTGTATATTTCCGGTTAAAATATTTCATTACGAAACAAATGTTATCTTGATTTCTGAGTAGAAATCGTTCCTTCTTGGTATAAATATAAATATTACTCCAGCACATTTAAAAAAATCATAAAATATTACGTAAAATATTTTAAACACTTAATGCAAAAAAATATTGAAAAGATGATAAATAATACCATTAAATCTTTTTCTGTAAAAAGATTACATCTAATATGTCTTATTATTGTATAAATATTTCTAATTCCCATATTTGTAAAAAAGCCAAGGAAATAATCTGCTACGCAATGTTTTTATTGGGTAGCATGAAAAATCTCCCTAGAGATATCATCCATCTAGCCCGCTGTGCCTTTGAATTCAAAAGTCAAACACTAGACAAAATAATCCCGAGATGCGTCTCTGTGACAAAGATGAAACATTCCATTGTTAAGCGGTTATCCCCTACTTATTTATGATTGATTGATAATCCAAGGACAAATGTATTTGTGTGGGCAAGCCGAGTACATATCACAAATAAAAATAGAAAAAGATACTTATACGTAATATAATGTATACATGTTTTCATCAATAAAAAATCTAAGTAATCATTTAAAGTTTAAGATCAAAGTAAACATTTGGTTAATTTTTTTTTTGTAAGTACAGGTAATGACTATTAATTTTATTCAAATTATTTAATTACTTTTAACATTGCAGTTATCAATTTACATCCTCAAATATAGTTTGTTTTTTAAACATTTATATTTAAGGCGGCAATTACACTATCAAAGAAATATGATAAAATTTCTTTGATCCAAGAAATATGACAGTGTAATAAGTCAACTTTTATAATATTTACCTTCATAATATTTCTATGATCATAGTTCATGACAGTCTCTTATATTTGATCAAAGTTTTTTGACGTCAAAAACAAAATGGCGACTACCAAGTTATCACTGACAGTTACAGTTACATAATTATTAATATATGAATATCAACAAAATCCAGTATTATATGATAATCTTCTTATTGATTATAAAAACCACAATACACGGTTGTAAATTCAAACCTCGATCACGTCAATTGACGAACATCCACGCACTGATATTCAAAAGGCACCAAAAAAGAAGAAAATATCCCTAGATAATATTGAGAAAATATTATCAAATATTTTATGTAGTGTAATAGAACAAAATCTCATATTTTATCAAAGAAATATTTTGACATATTTATTTGATAGTGTAATAACCGCCTTACAAAGAAAATTAAAAATGTTTATGTTCTTATTGAAATAAAAGATTTCGTCATGATAAGTACCTAATGTAGATATAATTACCTCTTTACAGCATCCAATAGGCATGATGATTAATTTTTAAAAACTATTTTATGATCTTATTTCCAAAAAAATGCTTATTTCTGCATTAATCACAAAAATTGAACCTTTTAAAACTAATTTTGAATTTGACGCCAAAACGCTCGCAGGTGTCATGGCGCATTTTTGACGTCACGCCTATGTAAACACTCCTTGTCAACTATAATAAATCCTTGTTCCATCGCTAATGTTTCTCGGTTTTACTTTTGGTAACACAAAACTGAGCAAATTGATAATTTAAAACCACAAAATAATTTATAAACAGTGCAGATATTAATGAAACAAAAATGACGTTTACGTAGCCGTGACGTCATCCACTCTGACTGGTGTTTTATCAAACATGGCGGATTGCTGTATTTTGCGTTTTTATTTTAACAAAAATCATATTAATCTCGCTTTTAATATAAAAATAAATACAATTTTTTAGAATCTTTTTAACTTATTTCATATTTTAAAATCATAATTTCAGTGATACTTTGTTACCGGCATCATGCCTATTAGGACTTATAGTTTAGGAAATAACTTGAAATAAATAATAAGCTACCGAAATATTATTGAAGAGCCGTGTCGAAGCGTAGGGTAGTAAAGAAATTCGCGTGCGCTCGACCGACATATTGCGTTTGACAAGTTTCGCACACGCGTGGTAAATAAACACCAACGATATTAAAACAGTGGTGTAATCATAAAAATTATTTTATACGGTCAGAGTCGCCAACTGTGTTACAATAAATTGAAGTATCACTGCTCTAAAAAAAAAAAATCGTTACGGGCCTCCTAACAGGTCACGGGCAAACGAACAGCCATCTCCACACTATAGGCATAGCGCCTAACCCACAGTGTAGGAAATGTCGAACACAGGAGGAAACTTCTGAACACGTTCTTTGCATTTGCACAGCACTTGCTGAAATAAGGAACAAACACCTTGACTCCCCTTTTCTTGAGCCGAGAGACATTTAAGACATATACCGATGAACGGGATTCTATCTTTCGCGGAAGCAACGGACCTGTTCAAAGAGTGAAGTCTTAGCAACCTCAAGGGGGCACAATGGGCCTTAGCGGCCTAAGTGCAGGAGTTTCGCTTTATCTAATCTAATTTAATCACTGCTCTAAATTCCATAACTAATACAGAGACACTAACATTACCGGACATTAAGCATAGTATTTAATACCTATATTGTCTTAGTTTTCTAGTATATACAAAGTACAATAAATATAACAGATACAAACATAAATAAATGCATTTTCGTTCTTGATGCAGCACTAAACTTCATTGAATCATCATTGCATTTGTCAGTGTAGCATTTTGCACATCTTATATTCTTTATGCTTTTTCTATATGCTTTACAAATATCGAAATCTTTTGATACACAACCATAATTATCAAGGCCTTTACCTCGGATTCCATAACACGCATCCAAATCCTGATACTCGTACTCGAACTCAGGAAACATTCTTTGAAAACTTTTAATAGTTTCAACTTTGTATTCTGGATCTGAGCAGTTCCTTATATTTATACTGTCATCAATATACTCAATAACCCAGTGATAGCATATTATAGATGATACCTTATGAATTAGAACTATACATAAGGCGAAAAATAATATTAAATATGCAGGCTTCATGACGTTTTTAATTATTAATTTCGATTGTTTTATTTCACTGATAACTTAGATCTTATTATTATTTAAACTACTAATTTTAGATGATTACTGAAAATACCATGTTTATGGGAAATTTTATTACTTCCTCGTTCTGAATGAAATGGATTTTCATGGAATTATCCCTTTTGCTTCCTGATATATTCCGAAGTAAAAATAAAATTACTGAAAAATTAAATCTACAAATAGATCCTATTTATTATATTATAATATATTATATAATATATATTATAATATTATTTCTATATTAACTCAAAAAAGTGTTAGTAAAGCTATATAATATAACATTTACTAAACTTTAAAATGTATTGTATACAGAAGAAAATTTAGCCACATTTGTATTAATTTGCACTTTAGTGTGTCATAAAATAACATGTAAAAAAGATTTAAGGCTTCCACGGTGATCGTTAACAGTTAACTCATCTAATACATACAAAATAAAAAATAATTTACAAGCACGTACCCTTTTTCAAACCTTAACAACAATCAAGAATTTCTGGTATTAAAAAAAAATCCTTATGATGGATTGGTTATAAACTTGCCGTAAGGGAATAAAGAAAAATATTTACCTTTGACAAAGTTTGGTTAAGCATTTACAGCCTCTCTGAGACCAGATGGCCGTAGAGGAATTACCTTTACTACCTACTCTACCTGAGCAGTGATATTTAGAGGTGTAACATGTAATTTTGTTGAATAGACTTTTACAAAAAGGAAGTCCCAGTTACCACGTGTTTTTGACGAATTATACAATTTGTACAATTGCAGGTTAAATGACAAATCATATGTTGTGAGCAGTAATTGAACATATATATAATTTGTTAAGTGCGGTTCATCTTTTATTATGATTATTGTGTGATTATAGAGATAATTGTTTGTAATGGAGGGCTGGGTTATTCCTTTATAAAGTGTTTATTTTTAAAAACAAGTTAAAACTAAAAAAAACAAATTATAACTCATACACTAACAAACAAGTAAATTGAATAGTTAATATCTCAGCTTGGCGCGATCGAAGAGACTCCAGTTTTTTTTTTAAATGTTGCTTACACTATTATCTTTAAGAACATCACGCACTTAAAGACCTTCGCGTGCTCCTTCCCTTTTTAAAAACAAGTTAAAACTAAAAAAACAAATTAAAACTCATACGCTAACAAAGAAGTAAATTGAATAGTTAATATCTCAGCTTGGCGCGATCGAAGAGACTCCAGTTTTTTTTTTAAATGTAGCTTACACTATTATCTTTAAGAGCATCACGCACTTAAAGACCTTCGCGTGCTCCTTCCCTTTTTAAAAACAAGTTAAAACTAAAAAAACAAATTAAAACTCATACGCTAACAAAGAAGTGAATTGAATAGTTAATATCTCAGCTTGGCGCGATCGAGGAGACTCCAGTTTTTTTTTTAAATGTAGCTTACACTATTATCTTTAAGAGCATCACGCACTTAAAGACCTTCGCGTGCTCCTTCCCTTTTTAAAAACAAGTTAAAACTAAAAAAACAAATTAAAACTCATACGCTAACAAAGAAGTAAATTGAATAGTTAATATCTCAGCTTGGCGCGATCGAAGAGACTCCAGTTTTTTTTTAAAATGTAGCTTACACTATTATCTTTAAGAGCATCACGCACTTAAAGACCTTCGCGTGCTCCTTCCCTTTTTAAAAACAAGTTAAAACTAAAAAAACAAATTAAAACTCATACGCTAACAAAGAAGTGAATTGAATAGTTAATATCTCAGCTTGGCGCGATCGAGGAGACTCCAGTTTTTTTTTTAAATGTAGCTTACACTATTATCTTTAAGAGCATCACGCACTTAAAGACCTTCGCGTGCTCCTTCCCTTTTTAAAAACAAGTTAAAACTAAAAAAACAAATTAAAACTCATACGCTAACAAAGAAGTAAATTGAATAGTTAATATCTCAGCTTGGCGCGATCGAAGAGACTCCAGTTTTTTTTTTAAATGTAGCTTACACTATTATCTTTAAGAGCATCACGCACTTAAAGACCTTCGCGTGCTCCTTCCCTTTTTAAAAACAAGTTAAAACTAAAAAAACAAATTAAAACTCATACGCTAACAAAGAAGTAAATTGAATAGTTAATATCTCAGCTTGGCGCGATCGAGGAGACTCCAGTTTTTTTAAAAATGTAGCTTACACTATTATCTTTAAGAGCATCACGCACTTAAAGACCTTCGCGTGCTCCTTCCCTTTTTAAAAACAAGTTAAAACTAAAAAAACAAATTAAAACTCATACGCTAACAAAGAAGTAAATTGAATAGTTAATATCTCAGCTTGGCGCGATCGAGGAGACTCCAGTTTTTTTTTTAAATGTAGCTTACACTATTATCTTTAAGAGCATCACGCACTTAAAGACCTTCGCGTGCTCCTTCCCTTTTTAAAAACAAGTTAAAACTAAAAAAACAAATTAAAACTCATACGCTAACAAAGAAGTAAATTGAATAGTTAATATCTCAGCTTGGCGCGATCGAGGAGACTCCAGTTTTTTTTTTAAATGTAGCTTACACTATTATCTTTAAGAGCATCACGCACTTAAAGACCTTCGCGTGCTCCTTCCCTTTTTAAAAACAAGTTAAAACTAAAAAAACAAATTAAAACTCATACGCTAACAAAGAAGTAAATTGAATAGTTAATATCTCAGCTTGGCGCGATCGAAGAGACTCCAGTTTTTTTTTTAAATGTAGCTTACACTATTATCTTTAAGAGCATCACGCACTTAAAGACCTTCGCGTGCTCCTTCCCTTTTTAAAAACAAGTTAAAACTAAAAAAACAAATTAAAACTCATACGCTAACAAAGAAGTAAATTGAATAGTTAATATCTCAGCTTGGCGCGATCGAGGAGACTCCAGTTTTTTTTTAAAATGTAGCTTACACTATTATCTTTAAGAGCATCACGCACTTAAAGACCTTCGCGTGCTCCTTCCCTTTTTAAAAACAAGTTAAAACTAAAAAAAAAACAAATTAAAACTCATACGCTAACAAAGAAGTAAATTGAATAGTTAATATCTCAGCTTGGCGCGATCGAGGAGACTCCAGTTTTTTTTTAAAATGTAGCTTACACTATTATCTTTAAGAGCATCACGCACTTAAAGACCTTCGCGTGCTCCTTCCCTTTTTAAAAACAAGTTAAAACTAAAAAAACAAATTAAAACTCATACGCTAACAAAGAAGTAAATTGAATAGTTAATATCTCAGCTTGGCGCGATCGTAGAGACTCCAGTTTTTTTTTTAAATGTAGCTTACACTATTATCTTTAAGAGCATCACGCACTTAAAGACCTTCGCGTGCTCCTTCCCTTTTTAAAAACAAGTTAAAACTAAAAAAACAAATTAAAACTCATACGCTAACAAAGAAGTAAATTGAATAGTTAATATCTCAGCTTGGCGCGATCGAGGAGACTCCAGTTTTTTTTTTAAATGTAGCTTACACTATTATCTTTAAGAGCATCACGCACTTAAAGACCTTCGCGTGCTCCTTCCCTTTTTAAAAACAAGTTAAAACTAAAAAAACAAATTAAAACTCATACGCTAACAAAGAAGTAAATTGAATAGTTAATATCTCAGCTTGGCGCGATCGAAGAGACTCCAGTTTTTTTTTAAAATGTAGCTTACACTATTATCTTTAAGAGCATCACGCACTTAAAGACCTTCGCGTGCTCCTTCCCTTTTTAAAAACAAGTTAAAACTAAAAAAAAAACAAATTAAAACTCATACGCTAACAAAGAAGTAAATTGAATAGTTAATATCTCAGCTTGGCGCGATCGAGGAGACTCCAGTTTTTTTTTTAAATGTAGCTTACACTATTATCTTTAAGAGCATCACGCACTTAAAGACCTTCGCGTGCTCCTTCCCTTTTTAAAAACAAGTTAAAACTAAAAAAACAAATTAAAACTCATACGCTAACAAAGAAGTAAATTGAATAGTTAATATCTCAGCTTGGCGCGATCGAAGAGACTCCAGTTTTTTTTTTAAATGTAGCTTACACTATTATCTTTAAGAGCATCACGCACTTAAAGACCTTCGCGTGCTCCTTCCCTTTTTAAAAACAAGTTAAAACTAAAAAAACAAATTAAAACTCATACGCTAACAAAGAAGTAAATTGAATAGTTAATATCTCAGCTTGGCGCGATCGAGGAGACTCCAGTTTTTTTTTTAAATGTAGCTTACACTATTATCTTTAAGAGCATCACGCACTTAAAGACCTTCGCGTGCTCCTTCCCTTTTTAAAAACAAGTTAAAACTAAAAAAACAAATTAAAACTCATACGCTAACAAAGAAGTAAATTGAATAGTTAATATCTCAGCTTGGCGCGATCGAAGAGACTCCAGTTTTTTTTTAAAATGTAGCTTACACTATTATCTTTAAGAGCATCACGCACTTAAAGACCTTCGCGTGCTCCTTCCCTTTTTAAAAACAAGTTAAAACTAAAAAAACAAATTAAAACTCATACGCTAACAAAGAAGTAAATTGAATAGTTAATATCTCAGCTTGGCGCGATCGAGGAGACTCCAGTTTTTTTTTAAAATGTAGCTTACACTATTATCTTTAAGAGCATCACGCACTTAAAGACCTTCGCGTGCTCCTTCCCTTTTTAAAAACAAGTTAAAACTAAAAAAACAAATTAAAACTCATACGCTAACAAAGAAGTAAATTGAATAGTTAATATCTCAGCTTGGCGCGATCGAGGAGACTCCAGTTTTTTTTTTAAATGTAGCTTACACTATTATCTTTAAGAGCATCACGCACTTAAAGACCTTCGCGTGCTCCTTCCCTTTTTAAAAACAAGTTAAAACTAAAAAAACAAATTAAAACTCATACGCTAATAAAGAAGTAAATTGAATAGTTAATATCTCAGCTTGGCGCGATCGAGGAGACTCCAGTTTTTTTTTAAAATGTAGCTTACACTATTATCTTTAAGAGCATCACGCACTTAAAGACCTTCGCGTGCTCCTTCCCTTTTTAAAAACAAGTTAAAACTAAAAAAACAAATTAAAACTCATACGCTAACAAAGAAGTAAATTGAATAGTTAATATCTCAGCTTGGCGCGATCGAAGAGACTCCAGTTTTTTTTTAAAATGTAGCTTACACTATTATCTTTAAGAGCATCACGCACTTAAAGACCTTCGCGTGCTCCTTCCCTTTTTAAAAACAAGTTAAAACTAAAAAAACAAATTAAAACTCATACGCTAACAAAGAAGTAAATTGAATAGTTAATATCTCAGCTTGGCGCGATCGAGGAGACTCCAGTTTTTTTTTTAAATGTAGCTTACACTATTATCTTTAAGAGCATCATGCACTTAAAGACCTTCGCGTGCTCCTTCCCTTTTTAAAAACAAGTTAAAACTAAAAAAACAAATTAAAACTCATACGCTAACAAAGAAGTAAATTGAATAGTTAATATCTCAGCTTCGCGCGATCGAGGAGACTCCAGTTTTTTTTTTAAATGTAGCTTACACTATTATCTTTAAGAGCATCACGCACTTAAAGACCTTCGCGTGCTCCTTCCCTTTTTAAAAACAAGTTAAAACTAAAAAAACAAATTAAAACTCATACGCTAACAAAGAAGTAAATTGAATAGTTAATATCTCAGCTTGGCGCGATCGAGGAGACTCCAGTTTTTTTTTTAAATGTAGCTTACACTATTATCTTTAAGAGCATCACGCACTTAAAGACCTTCGCGTGCTCCTTCCCTTTTTAAAAACAAGTTAAAACTAAAAAAACAAATTAAAACTCATACGCTAACAAAGAAGTAAATTGAATAGTTAATATCTCAGCTTGGCGCGATCGAGGAGACTCCAGTTTTTTTTTAAAATGTAGCTTACACTATTATCTTTAAGAGCATCACGCACTTAAAGACCTTCGCGTGCTCCTTCCCTTTTTAAAAACAAGTTAAAACTAAAAAAAAAACAAATTAAAACTCATACGCTAACAAAGAAGTAAATTGAATAGTTAATATCTCAGCTTGGCGCGATCTAAGAGACTCCAGTTTTTTTTTAAATGTAGCTTACACTATTATCTTTAAGAGCATCACGCACTTAAAGACCTTCGCGTGCTCCTTCCCTTTTTAAAAACAAGTTAAAACTAAAAAAACAAATTAAAACTCATACGCTAACAAAGAAGTAAATTGAATAGTTAATATCTCAGCTTGGCGCGATCGAGGAGACTCCAGTTTTTTTTTAAAATGTAGCTTACACTATTATCTTTAAGAGCATCACGCACTTAAAGACCTTCGCGTGCTCCTTCCCTTTTTAAAAACAAGTTAAAACTAAAAAAACAAATTAAAACTCATACGCTAACAAAGAAGTAAATTGAATAGTTAATATCTCAGCTTGGCGCGATCGAAGAGACTCCAGTTTGTAATGTAATCTGGCACCAATACTTAATATAAAACTGTCTGCCTGTTTATGCACGATTTTCTCAGTAACTACTGAACGGATTTTATTCCGGTTTTTACTAATGGATAGAGTATTTCACGAGGATGTATGGCAGGTATCTAATTTCAACGAGAAATAGTTGAAATTTGGAGAAGTTACTCCTTTATAAATCTTAAGTTTCCACATAAAATTTCAAAAACATAGTTTGAAAGTTATTATTTTTTTAAATTACCATGGGCTCTTATGAAACAAAAAAAAATTTATTTAAAAAAAGAAACAATTATTGATTTCTAAATAATATAAGTTTCGAATTTTTTTAACCAATTTTAATATCAAAAAAAATATATAAAATTTTGGTAAGTAAATCTTGTATGTGCTGTTTGTAAGTGTAGCAATCCACCTAATCATTTTGTAGCAACCACATGGGAATTGATTTAAAACTATTTTTTATTAATATATATTAAATATTTTTGGTAGCAAAAATATTATTTTCCCGGAATATCCGTTCATTTTTTTGCAAATTTCAATCAGATCAATTGATGTTTTTTTTTAAAATGTCCTCGATGAAATATGAACCATTATAGTATGTTTATTTACTTTTCTAATAAAAAATTACTGCACAAAAATCACAAGATAGATATACAAAAATATATCGGACAGAAATACTACCCTGAACTATAGTAAGCTACCAATCAGATTCTTAGAAAAAGAGATAGATATATTCCAAACTACACTGCATCTCTCTCTGACTTTTTGAACAGATGTTACACCATTGTGTTAATACAGAATGCACTGTCCATTTTCTATGTCTTATTTATTTATTTTTTAGATCCGCTACTGCCTATAATAACAAAATATTAATTTTTATATCAGACCGCCACTGGCGATTATTTCGTAACAAAAATTCAACAATCTAATTTGCACAGAAATCATGAAAAAATGTAAATTCTTATAAAACAGGGTCAGGCGCATTACAATACATATTAAGGACACACACACAGACACACAGACACACGATGTGATGCATTATTGGTGCATGCGGCCGGGAGCGATCATGACAAGATAGCTACAAACGTTTCGTACAAATTACAAGAGTCAATGGCTGTACATATTTGAATATTTCGCGACCTAAAGCTATGGGATGCAATGTGCAATATACGAATTACAGTCGATAACTAAATTAGCTATTTGTTCGCAAATTGATCTGGCGATTTCGAAATTCTTTTGAGACTGTGATTATATTTTAGGATAATATGTTGCTTTTTGGTTAGAGGCGATTTGTTTCACGCCAGATGGGGATGACTCAAGTGCCATATAGTGCATTTATTTTTGACTGCATCGTATCGTGTAAAAAGTTGTTATAAGATATTGAATATTGAGCAAAATATTTATCAAATTTTTATTTTATTTTATTTGTGTCGATTCCATCTTCGTTTTTTGTTTCAACTGGTAAATTTATCCTCATAAAATACCCAATCAACATGGAGAATCATTTACTATAAAAGGTCTTGGATATGATCTCAGTAATTAGAAATATTTGTTGATATTTGATTACTGCCATTTCTGAATATTAATCTATATACATTTAACTGTCTTATAGCGTGATTTGATGATAATCGGCCAATAGGTGTCAAAATGGTGGACATTTAAAGTAATAATTAGTATAAATTATTTATTAATTATTATATTATCATAGCAACTTTTGTTTCAAAGACGATTCTTTCTTTTATATCTTTTGTGTCGTAGTACTTATCATTAGCAAGTGTCCATCGCTGCGTACTCATTACTAGTTTTACTTTATCCATTACTGGAGAAAAAATATAAACAAAATAAAAAGCTATAATTAAAAAAAAAACTAATTTGCGGACTTTGGTAATTAAATTAATTAAATAAAGAGTTACTACAGTCTGTTTGTCTGTCTGTCCATTAGTGCACTAACACTCGAGAACCATTTATCCGATTTACATGTGTTTTTTTTTTTAATTATATATATTTTGTTATGTTAGGTAACATAAGAAATAAGCAGTGAGGATAATAGTAAATCAAGTCGGAAAAAAGTTTGCCGTTAGCGCGCTCTTTTACAATACGCTGAACAATATAATGTACTAAAGAACTGTGTAGAATAAAAAGATCTAAAATAATTCAACTATATTTTTTTTTAATCATAAATACATGAAAACTTAAAGTGAGGGAAAAAAAATTAAAATGATTTTTTATACATGGAAATTTCAAAGCCAGAAAAATCTCAAAGTAAGTCTCGTATCAGCCTCGTCTCCAAGACCGATAAAAGTATCTTTTTCTAATTAATTTTACATAATAAACAAAAACATTTTGAAATATAACGAATTACATTTTGCTTTAATTTTTTTATAAAAAAATTAATATCAAATAATAATTTTTACTAATTATTAATTATCTTTTAAAACCGAGACTCTCAACTCGTCAAAACATCAGAAAGTCTCGTACAAATTTAAGGCACACTCGTCTCAATATTAACCATATTAGAACATAGAAAAAACTTCTGTCTTATAAAAAAACTAAAATATTCTTAATTAGTTATATCATCACCCCTAAACAAAAAAATATTTATAAATATATTAAATAATAAAAAATGTAAACTTTTTTCAGAACACATGTTTCCTAAATTGAAATAGAAAGTGTGATATTAATTCTAGATACTTTTCGCACAAATGTTATATTTAATAACATACCTACAACAATTTTTAACACTTTTATTAAACATATCCAAATAAGTCTACACTCAGATTTTGTGATTAAATTTTATGTTTGCAAATTGGCCTAGATTGCTATTAATATTATACACTTTTATGTTTTATTATTTTAAAACTAAATTAATATAATGATTTCTATATTTGAACATTAATAGACATTAAAGATAATTTCAAAAATCACGACATAAAAAATCGTGAGTGCATGTCCATACCTTTTATAAATTTATATTGCATCGTAAGTATTATATTCCTTGAGGGGGTATTGTGTCTGATACGTTCTTTTTATACTTTTTTGCGAATGGATTTATTTTAAGACAATAACATTTTAGAATTTTATCTGAAAACAGTTTATAATAAAAATAGTAATTTAAAAAATATATAAATAGCAAGACATTACCATAACGTTTATTATTTTTTTTTCGAACTGTTACTCGCGACTTCGTTCGCGTGGAGTTTAAGTTAAGTAGGAGCTATCAGAAAAGGAGAAAATCATATATTTCGATATTTTCTAAACTATACGACCAAATTGGATGCTGTAAAGGGCAAATTATATCTACATTAAGTACTTATGACGATGAAATCATTTATTTCGATAAGGATTAATGTTTTGCAGGTCATAAGAACCCAAATATTTTTTAATTTTCTTTGTAACATAAAATCAGTCATTGTGACTTAAATACAAAAGTTAGATATATAGTGTCGCGGACTTTATTGTAGATCTTTTGATTCTACACAATTCTTTAATACATTATTTTGTTCAATATTGAACGGTTATTGCAAAACAGCGCACCGACGGCAAATTTTTTTCCGACTTGATTTACTATTATCGTCACTGCTTAGTTGTTATGTTACCTAACGTAACAAAATATAGCCTATAACCCGGCCAGAGAATGTACCTATGAATTAAAAAAGAAACCACGTAAATCGGATAAGTGGTTCTCGAGTGATAAACGCACTAACGGACAGACAGACAGACAAATTAAAATTTAAAATATTAAAAAAAAAATAAAATCTAACACAAAATTACCCTGTTATTAAACAAAATAAACACAATATTTACTGATATAAAAATTTACTCGTAGTGAATTCATAACAAAGATAATTTATAGCCTAAACACCATAAAATAATTGACTTGTAATATAATTTAATTTTATGATTATTGCACACCCTAAAAAAAACCGGATCATATTAGAAAAGTAAATGTAGGTATGTTATACCTAACAAAAGGGAATTCAGATGTCTTCATTTTAAAAGAAGTAGTAACAATGCTTTTAGTGTAACTTCTTCCATTCCACGGAGGTCAAATTTTATACTATAGAAAAGAATCATGCAGGTATCTGTTCTTTCCTATCGTTAAAGTCTCCAAGATAATGTGCATGTGTCATAGCTCACTATATTTCGTATTTCTTTTACAATTATTATCGTAAATATTTTGCACAATATATTATTTTGTAAAAGTTATTTACTATACTTTAAGTACACTTTATTCTATAGAATATTTAACTTTTGTATATACTAGATAATTAAAATAGTTAACATGTTCTTATTTTCAGTAAAAATGTATACATCTTACATAATTTTTGTTTTAAAAACAAAATTGACTTATATTTTTTAATGATTTCAATCGTAAAAAATTTGATACAAAATGATAAATATAAAAACATTGGTGCGTATTTATGTGATCTCATCAGGCCTAAACTACTGGACGTATCGAAGCCATATTCACACCATATGTTCGTTTGGTGCTCCGATAAGTTTATAGAATTTTTGAACCCGGTATATGGTACTGGCTTTGAGATATTTCGAAAAATTGTATTTTTTCCATATAAAAAATATATCAAAACGTTTTTTTTTGTATGTGAGATCAGGCCTAAACCACTGGACGTATTGAAGCCATATTCACACCATATGTTCGTTTGGTGCTCCAATAAGTTTATAGAATTTTTGGATCCAGTAGATGGCACTGGAGTTGAGATATTTCGAAAAATTGTATTTTTTCATATAAAAAATATATCAATACGTTGTTTTTTTTGTATGTGAGATCAGGCCTAAACCACTGGACGTATTGAAGCCATATTAACACCATATATTCGTTTGGTATTTTGATAAGTTCAACTTTTTTTTTGACTCGGTAGGTGGCGCTAGGGTAGATATATTTACGAAAATGTTTATTTATGATCTGATTTTTTTTTAAATTATTTTAGGGCAGACTGAATTAATTTAAAGAGTACATTATTTTTGACTCGGCTGCAAGTCAGTTATATTTTTTTTGTATGTTCTCTAACAAATTTTTATAAATATATTTTTTTATAAGCCCAGGAAGAATTGAAACATTTCAACCTACGTCCCTGATTATAAAATATTACCCGATCCTGAATCTCTACAACAAACAATCCACCCTAGATCATAGCCCACTACGTCCAATAAATCATAAGTTACATTGATAAAAAAAAAAAGAAATCCATGAACAGAAAAATTAACATTCTTAGTTCAAAATTGATTCTAAGCTAACTTCCACATCTTTGAATGGATAATACGCCAACTTTACTAAGGCTGCATATTTGTTGTCCGTCTTCGTCGCACCCGCTCTATGTGGCATACACTAGTTCACAAAAGGCACATTCCAGTCTTGATGGTCTCTTTTTAACTAGTCTATTGTAGTATATCTATTTCTCGCTTTGTCTGGACATCTGACACTCCAGCACAGCTCTCTGCGATTCTGTAAAACTATAGGAATAATAAAAGATATTTATGTAAAGATACCTTACTGTCATAAATTTTCAAGTCTATAAATTAAATTAACGTATTTTTTGTACGTGAATATGTTTATATTAAAAATAAAATGGCGCTCTATTTCCTTTATGCATATATAATGATTTCAGTACATAAATAAATACAATGCATTGATTATTTTGTATATTTTTCTAATATATAACATTTCTAGCATAGCTCCCTTTTGATATAAGAACATCACGTCTTATCTCGCTCTTGCACTCTTGCAAAATAGGCGAAAGTATCTCCGTCTCTATCCGATGACCAAATACGCACACTCTGGTCTCTGTCCATCTCACAACGAACAGGTATATTCACCTGAGGTCGTCACGTCTCGTTCCCGTCAAAGCTACACCGCATACTTCCGTTTCGCTTTGCTCCATCGCTGTCTTTCACACCTAGATGACAGTCGGGAACAGGTTTTCTCTTTCGCACTTATTGTTCAAAAGTGACTATACCTGGTTTGAGAATTCACTGCTCAATACCTAAGCATTTATGTTGGAGATCAAAGTATCTTCAGTTGAACGTTGGTAGCGTTCGATAGCGGTCGATATTTGCGCTCGCCTTCAGTCAGTGTGTAATGAGAAACAGCAGCAATCAGTGGGTACTTGCTGTACCATTACTTGTGCTTCATACACGTGCGATATGATCTGTGATGCGATACGCGAATCAACTGTCACAAACGATCGGATTCATCCATACCAATAGGTGATATACTGGATTGTCGCGGTACGGTGCTTTGGCTATTAAAAGCTGATTTATTGGATGTTCTAACAGTTGATTTTGTAAGCGGTAAAACGTGAAGCAATAATAGAGAGACGTTTTTTTTTTTATAAAACTGTTGTTGTGTGTGTCTGATGAATTAAACGTGTGGAATTTTTGTGTGCTGTCAAACTTTCAGCTCTGGGCTTGATGTTGTCCAGTGTTGTTTACGCGTATTAGTTTTGTGTTTTGTAATAGTTACTTGTGTTGTTGTTGCTGTTGTTATAATAACCAGCTGTCTGTCCGTTGTACAGTCAAGGAGAACTCAAACAACATCATAAATTTAAAATAAAAAATCCTAAACCGGGCCCATTGTAAATCAACAGCACCGGGAGATAAAAACTTCACATTGCTGTACAGTAGAATATTTCGAAAAAAAACAAAGATCAAGATATGGTTAACAGATATTTAGAATCGAAAGAAAAAGGTCTGTGAAGGGAACTAAAATAGACAAAAAGGCAGATGTTATCTTTGTAAAAAGTGCCGTGATACAGCGAAGTACATTTACAAATACAAATTTATGCAAAAGCTATTAAACGAAAAAAATATCTGTACATGTACTAGGTGACAGAAACACCACTTATAAGTAACCAAACAAGCCAATTAGATGTATCAACATAGAGTAGACAAAAACTACAAATTACTTATATGTAAAATAAACAAACCGAAATCCAACTGCCACCTAAAGTAAATATTGTTTTGTACGTTTTGTGGTGACAGCGTTGCACACAGACACTAAGCACACCAGTATCTGAATAAGAAAAGTCAATTGTTCAAATTAACACTGCGCTCATAAATTAGCCAGTAGCCGCTCTCGATTGAAATATCTTAATTGGTTTGTTATGCGAGTTAACATTTATAATTAAGTGTTTTACAAAGTAATCGACATGTTGGCGTTGTATTTACGTTGATTTATTTATGGGGGGGCGTTAATGGGTGTTCCAGTAAAAACAATTAACCGATAGCGCAGCCATCGAGCGCTCGACAAATTACTAATCAGTGGATAGGAGTTACCGTCCGGGGACCCGCACGCTAATGAGATTTGTCGCTAGTGCAATGGCTCTGGCCAACAACATGTTACCGGTCGTACGGAACGAGTACAAGAAACGCGCCGACAACATCCTCATATCGACAATGTGCTACGACAATCAAAACGACAAAATGTCGCTACCCTCGAACGTGATCTGGAACAGCAGGAACTGCGACTTTTCCTCGAACTCAAAGTTAAAACGCCTCAAACCGTTCTACCCGAACTTCTGCTACATAAGTGTGTTTTTCGCGTTCGTGCTCGGACTTCTCATCGGTGTGTTGATTCCTGTTTTCTACTTTGCGAACAATTACACGTCAATTTTACCGTTACTAAATGATATCAGTGATAACTCGCAACAACTGCAAAGTATTTTTATAAACAACAGTTATAGCAATTTATTAAACAACAGTGAAGTGGCGGATGACAGATTTCCTTCGGTGAAGTTTGTAGAGCCGCGCATCGCGCACGCGAAAATTAATTCCGAAGACAAATTTGATAAAGAAGAAGTGAGAGATATTATAAGTGATGGGGTTTATTGGGGACAGCAAGTAGAGAGTGCCCTACCGAAAGGGTACGGTAAAATGTATAATGATATGTGGTCAAAGTTCTTGAAGAGCAGCGTCGCGGTACGGTTGGAAAGCGGCTGCGGGCGAATGCAAAACAGGCTCGTTACGTTCGAAGATGGAAGCCAAGCATGCGTTAGATACAGACAAAACACTGACCAGATTCAGGGCGAGCTGTTTAGTTTCTATCTGGCACAGATACTGGGCCTCAGTAACCTCGCGCCGTCTGCTATCAGCATAGTCGATTTGAACGATCCCCTGTGGAAGAACATAGCTAACGATATATCATCAGCGCAGTGGAACTCCAATCGGCCCGTTGTTCTAACGCAGTACATAACTAATCTTGATTCTGCGCATATACCTAACATCTTCAAACCAATTGACCGCCATTTGAACAAGTACGATATCAGAAACTTAACAATGGGTAGTGATAAGAAATCAATCAATGTCACGCTGGAGAAAGGAAGCAGAGTTATGAATGAATTGATAGAATTGGTCCAGTGGTCTGATTTGATTATATTTGATTATTTAACAGCCAATTTGGATAGGATAGTCAATAATTTATATAATTATCAATGGAACGCTAACATTATGGATGCGCCGGCACATAATCTAGCAAGAAAAATTGATTCTAACTTACTAGTGTTTTTAGATAACGAATCAGGTTTATTACACGGATATCGATTACTAAAAAAATATGAAATATATCATTCGCTTTTATTAGAAAATCTATGTGTGTTTAGGAAATCTACTTCAGATACGATAAAACAATTGAAGAAGAAAGGTGATATTGGGAAATTATTAAGGGATATGTACGAAAGACAAAACAGTGAAAAAGTGAAAGATATTCTTCCGACAATACCAGACAAAAGTGTTAAAATATTGAATGAAAGAATCGACCGGGTTTATAATCAAATAATAAAGTGCGAATCGAGTTATTCGGAAGGTGGAGGTGCATGATAATTGTGAGTACTTTAGAAACATTTTTCAAATTGCACATTCACTAAAAGTATGATTAGTTCGGATAAGAAGTGAGATTTTTATCTGGAATTTTATCGCGACTTTTCTGTGATACCTTCCCAAATGATGTGATATATTTATATTTTATTTTTAACATAAATTATTATCTGTACAGAATATACATATATTTTTATATAAGTTTTATTCAAAATGTAAATTTATGTATTATTTATTTTTTACAGTGAAAAAATATCATGATGAAAGTCCATTTCATATCCTTAGGTTGGCAGTAACGCATTTTACAATACAGGTAAAAACTTACTGTATATGTAGATATTCAAAAAACATTCATTCAATTTTATACATACATATACCAGAGTTTGGGTACCGCTGTGTACAGTCACCTGCATTAATGGTCTTGCAGTTTGTAATCATTTTCGTTTATCACAAACTTAGTAGGCTCCTCCCATTTGATTATTATAATATTTACATAAATCATTTCTCCGTGTATCAAACAAAGACAGATATTTTGAAATTCATTTGCTAGATAAAGAACTACTCTTCGTTTATAATAGGTACTCATATATATTTGTGCAATTAAATTATTATGTAATCTATTGAAAATTGTATACGTAAATTTTGTGGCAATAAATATTTGATATTCCGAATTTTAGTTTTTAAATATATTAAACTTGATAGAAAAAGATAACCGATGATGTTTGTCTTTAAATTTGGAATTTGTTGTAAGCGATTCTAGCCTTTAGGGTGCCAGACGAGTTCTACAGGTGACTGTACATGCGACACTAATTATAAATCTCTACTTATCACTCTTACCAACCTAAGGATCTGAAAAAAGGACTTTTACCAATATTATAATAACTAATACATTTAAATTAATTTTCTTTAGAATAACAACATCAATAACTAATTTCTATTACATGTAATTATAAATAATAAAAAAATTGAGGACTGGCATTTTGTTTATACTATAAAATGCGCTAATATTTGAAGCCAGGTGTGCTTCATCACCGATTAATATTCTAAAATGGTCGCCAATTATATTACACACAATGTATTATTTACATTAACAATCTGAATACAAATATTGTTTGTCAAAAGACACAATTACAACCGTTGTAAGAATCTTTCAGTAATTGTTTTTTACTTCCATGACGTATTAAATTTTATATTTAAAATGGGAGGGGATTTTGCAGACATTATATAATTATTAATAAAACAACACCAACTGGAATCAAGTTCTCTGAATTTTAAGTATCGTTTTATGTACAAAATGGCGACCTTTTTCATTTTGTACAGTTATTTTTTATAAAATTATGTTTATAATGGGTTCTACGGCATGTAGTTGTGCGTAAAAATTATTATGGATTTTATTACTGTAAAAGTTATACAATTTATGTAAAAATTACTATATTTGTATTCGTATCAAATTTGAAATTCCTCAATAATTTAATTGTTCTGAAGAAATAAATAAAACATTTAAAAAATGACATTAATAATAGGCATATCCCCCCCCCGCCCCCCAAAAAGCAAATAAACATATTTTTTTCTAATTTAAGGGGGAGGGGATAAATATTATTAAATTAAAACAAAATTTAATTGTCATGTTATAGTATTCATAAAAAATAATAATGGAAAATTCTTGGATACGCCCTTGAATTAAAAGTTATGAAAGTATTTATAATATAAATGAGAAAAGAACCGTCTACGTCCCTGTTAATCACAACAAAATCAACTTTATGTTTGTAGCTTATTATGTTTCATATATATCTTGAGATCAATTCATAAACAATTCAATTATATTAATAAGAAATATATGCACCATTATGAAAATAATTATGTTCAATTTACTTCAACTTTAAACAAAGTAATAAAATTAATAATATTATTTTATGCCTAAATGAAGTTATATTAATAGTACTTCGTGCAATTGTTTACAGTGAAACTTATGTAAATTGAATTTGAAAGGATATTAAACAAATTGATTTTTGGAAGTTTATGGAAGTTTAACTAAATTTGTGTAGGGGAAATCAGGATAGAAATGGTACAGATTTTCTAAACTTTTGCAATATGTGTAAATGTTTTTAATTATATTCGAAAAAATATACATTTAACTTGTGAATTTTCTTTGTTTATTTGTCAAAAATATAATTTTATTTATATTATATTTTTTTACTGCTACATAATTTTTTTTTTTACATTCATTAAAAAGTAATTGTACGTATGTAGGTATTTATAAATGTACAACATACTTAAGAATATTGTAATTAAGTACCATTTTTTATAGACAAATATATACGTACATATATCTACTTATTTAAGTACAATTATTGGCAAAAGTAAATATTGTACCCATGATTATCTTAACTGATCCTTAAAAAAGTTAATCAATACGTAGGCTATGAAAACTTTATTATTTTGTTATGACAATAAAAATTTATCATTATTAAATGGCCATTGTTATGCACTAACGTATCAATCCTCACAAAATTTTTAATGCGCGAAAAGAAAAATACATTGTGTTTTTTTTTATATAAAAAAAGTAATTTGGCCTTTGGTTAGTTAATTTGATACATTTTTCAATAATATCTGAAATATATTTAAATTTATATTTTTTATAATCAATCTCTTTCAACCAAACTTAATTTAGATAAAATTATAATAGCCATGAGCTATTTTCTATACTGCATTCATAACGAACGTAAGATTATATTAATCTTCCGTTCATGCCTGCTGCGGGTGCGTACCGTACCCTAAGCGGATGTATTTATTCGCTATGCATGCCTATTGTTGGAGAAAACTATATTTCAATGGTGAATTTAAATATTATGTTCCTCAAAATTTTGTATATTTGTTCAGACTTAATTTCCTATATATATGAGTCATATTTTTATGGAGTTAATCGCTTTGGCTTCTAAACAACTCATCTGTCAAATGATATAAGCCAAGCATTGCATATTTTTTACATAAATATAATATTTAACTGCAATCTGACCTAGGGATGTTGTTACTAAATGTATGTACAAAATTGTATTATAATAAGTTTGTGAATATTTTTGTAAAAGAATGTATATAAAATATAATCATGCTGTAGATATTTTCATAGTAATATAAAGATAAAATAAATATGAATTATGAAATTTATTTATAGTTTTATCTTTTTATTGGTCTTTATACCCATTTCAGGTTTGAGACAAAGATTTATATATTAATTAAATTATTCTTCAGAATATATGGGCGGTTGTATAACCCTAAGTAACTTTGTATGTTTTTTATTGATTTATTGAAATAATATAACAAATAAACAGTGACATATTAATATTCATATTAAACATAGCTGTAGTGATTTGAATGAGCGGTACAGCACGTAGCCTCTAGGCTATTGTCCGAAGAAATTCATTCTCTCTTGAGAGTTGGTCGAATACAACGTAAAATAGAAAAAAAATTATAAGCAAATCAAAATAAAATAAATATTTTCTAAAAATTTTCATAAATAATTCGAAAAATTGTCAAGAGTACATATCCGTTTCCGCATTTTCAAAAATAAAAGACGAAAATTAATTTTAAATATAAAATTTCACCGTACTACGATTTGTCGTATTTGAGTTACAGCGTCTACAAACAGACACACAGACATCATGGCGAAAAGGAGTATAAGAAAGTAAAAATCTATATAGACATAGAAGTACCATTATACATAGAACATTAATTGTATTTTAAATTATGATTATTATTAATATTAAATCAGTAATAACAAAATATATTGTTTTTACTATTAAAAAGTGTGTATTAATTGTCACTAATTAATAATACTCGATAATGCATTAGTGCTACATATATGAATGGATTATTTATTATTTTTAAATTGTAATTACTTATATATAGTACATGTAAGTAATATATTACAAACTTTGAACAAGCTTTAGTAAGTACCTATAATTTATACTTAGTTGTTTATAAAAAAATATCTGTGTAAACAATTTATAAAATCTCTTTTCTCATATTTTCAATGTTAAAAGTTAAGTATGTATTGCACGTACAGTCTGAGTCAAAAATAATGTAAATCTAGATGCAATTAATGATCAAAATCAAATTATGAATTATTCACTTTAAATGCTTATAAGAAAGTCAAATTGGTTTAAATACTACATAAACTATAAAAATACTTTTGTTTAAAACCTTATTTCTCATTATTGACTGTTATTTTAGAATTTTAACCAAAAAATTAATATTTGTGTGATAATACGAAAAAATTTTATTCTGAATTCATCTGTCAGATATAAAAACAAAAGAAGTATTTTATTGTTATAAATGACATAAATTAAAATATTTTTAAATAACACTATTTAGAACATATGTGGAACATACAAATGTAATGAAAATAACAATATTAATACTTCATATGCTTATATATATGATTATATATAATTTAGTTCTGTATGTTTATAATTTTTTTTACGAAACTTGTTGCTAAATTTGTAAGTAACGTGTTGTGAAAATTTCAGATTTTTCTCGATGCTTGAACCATGTGTTTTATTGGACTTTAACCGTAAATACACCATTCTGCTATAAGAGCCTATGTTAATTTTAAAAAATAATAACTTTGAAACAATGTTGTAAAACCTTTTGAAATTTTCTGTGGATACTTAAGATTTATAAAGGAGTAACTTCTCCAAATTTCAACTATTTCTCGTTGAAATTAGATACCTGCCATACATCCTTAATATCGTCTCGTTATTTTTAAAAATTCCCACAACCTACCCGAGTTATTCGTATACCTATACAAAAGTATAAACACATAGCCATAACTACAAGAATTTTATAACCTCTCACATAACAGTGAAACAATAAGAAATTAAGAAAGCATCGCACGACGAACATAAATGAGTTCCGTTTAACAACAGAAATCGGTAAAAAGACACGTAAGAAATTATCACTTTTTAAATTTACTCATTATTCAGGTCAATAAAACGGCCCCCTACATTAACTAAGTATAGCATTAATTTATTACACACAATATAATTAGAATTAATTATAACGATGAGAGAACAAAAATAACTACATTAGTGTACACAAAATGGTGGACAGAATCGACAGCAGCGTCGGTAAAACAGGAAACTGCGCTATGTTTATGGAGATTGAACTATGCGATATTTTATTTTATAATTTATAACTGGTTAGTTATAGAATATGTATCAGCATAAAGCAGTGTTTTTTAAACTTTTTTATATCTATTATAAGGTACTGGCACTAGTCTTTGTCGTTTTAAGAGCAATTTTTTGATGTTACTAATAAAACAAATGAAACAAAATATAAATCTTTCATGTTTTTTGACAGTTAACGATATAAATTCATACTTTAATTATTTCTACTAGATGCGTTTATTAAATACTTACGTCATTTGAACTGTACGATACAACACGGACTTAAAAAATGAAAAAAGTGTGTTTCATTTTTAACCTCTAATTTGGGAAAAAGTGAAACAGGCCTCTAATGGAAAAAAATAAAAGAAAAGCTACAAAGGCAACTTTGATTTATCTTCTTTGTGGCATATCAATATGAAATTGTAACTTTAATTAATATCTGAGTAATACAGAAAGTTATGTGCAAAGAATTAAGATTTAATTCACACGTTTTGACATCGACTAACAGACATTGACAAAAAGAGGGGTGACACATCACTTATTAGGCGATTCATATTTTCAGGTCGCTTTAACAAACCTTTAATGATGATGTCTGTTTTCATAATTCTCCTATAAACAAATTAGTTTTTTAGTTGCAAGCTTGTTTCACGTTTACCCCATTTTTTTGGTGTTTCATATTTACCTCGCTCTTTATTAAATCAATTTAATTACCAAAGTCCGCAAATATAGTTTGTTTTTAAAGTATAGCCATTTATTTTGTTTATGTTTTTTTCCAGTAATGTATAAGGCAAAACCAGTAATGGACACTTGCTAATGATTACAAAATAATAAGTAGGTACTAACACACAAAAGTTATAAAATAAAAAATCTTTAAATATGAAACAATGTAAAGCAGATACTATGTGATAATATAATAATTAATATATAGGTTACACAAATAATTAGTTTAAATATCCACCATTTTGATACCCATTAAATGTTTATAGATTATGATTCAGTAATGGCAGTATGTAATCAAATATCAACAAATATTTCTAATTTAGTACATTTAATTAAACAAGAGTCCAACACTGGGGTATGTTCCAAGACTGATACCAGTTTTTTTTTTGTTTTGTTTTTTCCGACAAAATATAATTAACTATTTTTGTTGAATTTAGCACGAGGAAGCACTGTGCATTTACTTGGCAGATGTTCTTGCTATAACTTCATACTTTCCTCAAATAACAATGCAACATATTTATCCAAAAAAAGTTACGTTGTTTAAAAAAATATAAATTCTGAGAGTTGATGTATAATTGATTCAGTTATTTAATTGTATCAAATAAATCATTCCCGAGAAATCAACGGGAAATGTAATGTTGCAGAACCGGATATTATATTATATAAGGCGCATACACCACAATGTGCCCAAGTCAGTTATTAATTACTGTCCGAAAGATGCCTGTAAGTAACGTAAAAACACATTGCCTTTTAATTTTCACTGCCACCGTATTTTTATGCGTATAGATCGATACAAATAACTACCACTTATGGCTTTATTTAATATCATCTAAGGTACTGGCACCAGTCTTGGATATGGCCCCAGTAATGGCTTTTTTTTAAAATTAAATGTACTGAATTAGAAATATTTCTTAAAATTTGATTACTGCCATTTCTGAATATTAATCTATATACATTTAACTGTCTTACAGCGTGATTTGAAGACAATTAATTTAAACTAATTATTAGTATAATTTATTTATTAATTATTATATTATCATAGAAACTGTTTTACATTGACGATTCTTTCTTTTATATCTTTTGTGTCGTAGTACTTATCTTTTTTTAATCATTAGCAAGTGTCCATAACTGCGTGCTCATCCTTATTATCCATTACTGGAGATAAAATATAATACAAAATAAAAGGCTATAAAAAAAAAAAAAACTATATTTGCGGACTTTGGTAGTTACATTGTTTAAATTAAGAGTTACTTGTTTTATAAGTAACATGAGTTCATGAGAATCACAATAACAGTAAACCTTGCTCTTATAGCGGCCATAACTGGTGCCAATATCTTATATATTAATACGTAAACATCAAAAATTGTCATACGTTTTTTTTAGTATTTATTATAAAAGAAGGTGAATGAATCTTATATCATTCGAAAGGTACTGTACCATAGATGCGGAAATCAACTTTTCTTTACCTTTTGAAGGTAGTACTTCTTATCTAGGACACGCTTTTTCGACGGTATTAGAATATTTCTATTTCTTACAGAACATGGAAGTAAAAACAATATTAGCGATGAGGTTTGCATTTACCCCCACTTCACCCTTGCATGCAACGTCACTGTCTGTATATGTACATGATACTGAAAGAAGATAAAGATACTGATAAACAAATTTGGCGCATTAGCAAGAAGGTATATCTAGTTATAATTAATGATGTTCTAGACGAAAACAATTAATTATGCATATATAATTTAATAAACATATGTAACCAATTTATAATAAAAAATTAATGTCTAATTCTCCTGCTACTTTACTATATAACTGTAATGTTGGTTTTCTACAAATTACATTTCTAAATTGTTTTATACTTAAGATTTGTAGTAACTAATGAAGAATGTACAAAACAAGTCTTATAAAATCGTGTACAGTTAAATAGAGACGTATTTGGTTGTGATGAATAAGCATGATGCCTGATTTAAAAAAAAAACATTCTATGATGATCTTACGTGTCTCATATTACCAAAAAAATACTTATTTCTGCAGAAAATAAAGGTTTATTCACTAAAATTTACCCTTTTAAAACTAATTTTTAATTTGACGCCAAAACGCTCGAAGGTGTCATTGCGCATTTTTGACATCACGCCTATGTAAACACTCATTGTCAACAATAATAAATCCTTATTCCATCGCGTAAATAAATTTTCTAATAGGATTCCGATAAGAATATTTTTCGTCCGGCCCCCTATGTTTAAAACAAGTTCAATCCGGCCCGTTTCTCGAAAAGTTTGGTGACCCCTGAAGTAGAGGATTACTAGAAGGACGAAGATTTGCATTTTTTAAATTGGTAACCAAAACAATCACTTAATGATGACCGCGGAAGCCTGAGGTATGTGTAATATATATTAGTACTTATATAAATATTATAATAAAGATTGATGAGAAGTCAATAGTTCAAAAACACAGCATTGAACCGAAGGTCGTTAAATTGAATTTTGCGCACCTGCAAAATAGAAAAACGGACAGGTATACTAGACATTTGTGGGATGGCTGTATTGTTTTTGCGATACAGGAAATTTAGAGTGCATTAATATCATATTGACATGTGGTTTTAATGTGAAAATAAATATTTTTAATTAAACTTTTTTTTTCAATGCATTTTATGTAATACAAAATTTTTTATTTAGGAAAAAAATATTTTGTAATAATTTACCTATCTTTATGTCCGGTATTATAAAGGAGCTAGCAAGCACTTTCAAATGGGGTATTAATTCTGTGATAGTATCTATAGATTAGCTATGAAATTTTCAACGTATTGTAAGGCGGCTATTACACTATCAAATAAATATGTCAAATATCTTTGACAAAGTTTGATCATATTTCTTTGATAAAATACGAGATTTTGTTTTATTACACTACATAAAATATTTGATAATATTTTCTCAATATTATCTAGGGATATTTTCTTCTTTTTTGGTGCCTTTTGAATATCAGTGCGTGGATGTTCGTCAATTGACGCGATCGAGGTTTGAATTTACAACCGTGTATTGTGGTTTTTATAATCAATAAGAAGATTATTATATAATACTGGATTTTGTTGATATTCATATATTAATAATTATGTAACTGTAACTGTCAATGAACTTGGTAGTCGCCATTTTGTTTTTGACGTCAAAAAACTTTGATCAAATATAAAAAACTGTCATTAACTATGATCATAGAAATATTATGAAGGTAAATATTATAAAAGTTGACTTATTACACTGTCATATTTCTTTGATCAAAGAAATTTTATCATATTTCTTTGATAGTGTAATAGCCGCCCAACACAGTTAGCGACTCTGACCGTACAAAATAATTTTCATAATATCACCACTGTTTTAATACCGTTGGTGTTTCCATACCACGCGTGAGCGAAAATTGTCAAACATTTCATGAAACTAAAAGAGAACTTTCAGATAGGTTAGAAACCTCATTTGAAAGTGCTTGCTAGCTAGCTCCTTTTTAATACCGTTTCTATCTCTTTTTGGTTACTTCTGTCTCACTACCTTACACGTTTAAATTTAAATTTCTCGTACAACCACTAGAAATTCCATAAATCAACCAATCAAAGCTCGTTGTTCACTGTTTTTGGTCAGTCGTGAACGTGACCATTGAAGACCACTGCTCTATGGTAATACATGTTGAGAAACGCTGGTGTATTTTACAAAACGCATAAAACTGAATTATCGGCTGCTCCACTGTGAGATATTATTGACGGGCGGTCAAGATGTTGCCCCATCCACCGCCTAATGTTTTCATAACACGATAAATGTCTTTAATGGCCGCTTGTAACTAGCAAGGTAATTTTTAAACTAACATATGTAAGAAATACTATGATTTATACATCACTTTCAAAAACTCTCATACTTAACAACGATATTTTAAACGAGGCAATAATTTTTTATCTGTTTTATTCATTCATATGCTGAACGTTGGAATAATCGTATTCAAATTTTATATTAAACTGTTTTTTTATACAACGCATACAAACCCGAATTGATATGGAAGGCATTTGTCTGAGAATATCATTTTATTTTTTATTTTTTAGGGTTCCGAAGAAGTCCTATTAATCTCACTTTGCCGTCCGTCCGTCCGCCCTTTTCAGTCAAAGCAAAATATATCGTTAACTATATAAACTAGAAACTTGAAATTTTTACTGAACATGTCAAATGATACCCTCAAATAAAAGTTGAAAAAATAATTATTCAGGGTGGGGAGGGGGGGCTTAGGAGCATTGACACGTCAAAATGTATAACCAAACCAGTGGAATTTAACCCTCTTTCTTATTTTTTTCTAAATAAAAAATGGGGCCTGAAAGGGGCTTTGAAGCAAATAAAATAAAAAATCTGGGGTGTCAAAATGTAGATCTCAATCAGTTTTTTTTTTAATTCAAAAATGGAGCCAACAGGGAGCTCCAAGCAGTATATTATTTTGTCCCTTTCCCTTTAACTCGGTAACTACTGGTTCAAAAAATCTTTAAAAAATTTGGTAACGAGGCTTTGGTGAGACTACCAACGACAAATACTAAAGTCATCAATATCTTTTTAAATTTTGGAATAATAATAATAATAATAAACCAAATTTGATTGGATTTTTACTTTCATATCGAATGACTGACTCATCAACACCCAGCCGAAACTCCTAATCCTAGAAACATGCAATTTTAGAGGTAAGTATCTTCCGTTTATGACGTAAACTTTTTTCGAAATCTACCCCATAAGGGGGGTAAATGTACAAACTGTATTCGATTTATAAAATATATAAAGAAAAAAAAATTATATGTATTTTACCCTGATCACGTCCCCCCCCCCCATTTTTTCCACTCTTATTAGTTATATTTCTCGTGTCTGAAGAACCGAAATATACAAATTTTAACCTAATTAAAAAACATCTGACAGTTATTCCCTTACTAGACATAAAACAAAAAATCCTGTTTTTGTTTTAGATTATTGACACTAAAATCGTGAAGAATTGCTTTAAATCAGCCCACTTCGCATTTGCACTTATGATCTGTCTCACTCCACAGCTGTCAATTGTATCTTCTGTTTCGCTCTATGACATTTAATTCGTCTCAATATAAATATTTTAATCAGCACGGCTTTCTTGATCAATATTAAAATTTTTGTCACAAAACATAAAATATTTGTATTGGATGACAGAAGATATTTTATGTCCCTGATACATTATCGTTAGAACATTTTATGGGTTAACATTTACATGATATTAATATGTAAACGTTATTTTTGTAGTTGTTTTTTGCTTATAAATATTTTATTCTTTATTTATTACATATATTATTGTAGGTATATATTATACGTATAAATTCATGCATAGAAAGAGAAACAAAATTTAAATTTCGACCCTCTGACTTGAATTCCTATAAGGGTGAGTTCATAGAATGGATTTTACAAATTTATGTTAATCAAAACGATATTTTTGGTATTAATATAAATTTATAATATGAAATAACACCTGATTTTTTATTAAGATCACTATGTTTACTTTTTTACGAATTATGTTGATTAGGCATTAGTCAGTGGCGAGGCGTGAAATTTTTAATAAGGGAAGCATATTTTGTCAATCCTCTCCCTCCTATTAACAAAAAAAACTAGTTATAGAACACCTTAAGTTCAAGCTTTTACTTTTTAAAATAGTAACTAAATGATTCTACGTCTTATTTTCTTGTATTTTAGTCGATATTTGTATGACAAGTTGAAGTTCACTGCAGGAAATTTCACTAAAAAATTTAGAATTTTTGATTTCGTTAAAAGTATGTTTATTGTATAGAAAATGACGTGAAAAGTTGTTTGTTTCAAACCGCAGGTCTGTATCTCAAACCGTTCTCGAGATATAGCCTCTCAAAGTTTTAGTTTTTTCAAATTTTTGGAGAAAAAAGGCCATAACTTTTGAACGCGTAGTCGGAATTGATTTTAGTTGACGGATTTGAAATCAGCGTGTCAAAATCTATATAATGACATGTATAATACTTTAAAATCGGACAAAAAAATTTTCGTCAAAAATCGACATTTTTTTAAGGTATACCCCTTTGAATTTTTTCGATTTTTCGCGAAATTTTTTTTTTCGAGTTATAAAGTATTATACATGTCATTATATAGATTTTGACACGCTGATTTCAAATCCGTCAACTAAAATCAATTCCGACCACGCGTTCAAAAGTTATGGCCTTTTTTCTCCAAAAATTTGAAAAAACTAAAACTTTGAGAGGCTATATCTCGAGAACGGTTTGAGATACAGACCTGCGGTTTGAAACAAACAACTTTTCACGTCATTTTCTATACAATAAACATACTTTTAACGAAATCTAAAATTCAAAAAATTTTAGTGAAATTTCCTGCAATGAACTTCAACTCGCCACACAAATATCGACTTAAATACAAGAAAATAAGACGTAGAGGTATTCTCGTTTTATAATTGAGCGTGTAAATTAATATTAAATGCTATTTTTGATTTTTGGAGATTGTAAAAGTTACTGAATCGACAGTACATGTTAAAACTGATAGTATTTTTTGATACAAAATTGAAATTTTTAATTAATTAACTATTGTCAATAATAAAGTTTTATATAATGGTACGGAACTCTGAGGGTGCGAATTCTACTCGCACTTGTCCGTCTTTTTTTTAATGACACAGTCGTCTGATGAAGCTTAATAATTTACTTGACTGAATAGATTTAGTCACGTTTGCATCTGAACAGATTTGTTGTGTGATTTAACAACATGGTGCCAAATTAAAATAAACTGTTATGTAACACAGAGGCGTAAAGAATCAGTTGGAATGCAGCTGATACATATATGTATATTTTTATTAATTTTATGTGGACTAGCATTCGTGTATGTATGTAATTTTATAACTATTGTATATATTTTTTTATTTCATTTTTACGGTACCCGACATTTTATGATTATGTACGATGGAGTATGCAAGTTAGAAATAAATATTAGGTCGTTGTTTTTTTATTTAACCCTTTACAGCATATGACATCATGTATTGTTTGTAAAAAATATAATTTTTTTTTCTTTGAACTAAAGAATAAGGTAAGGACACTAGTCTTGGATACTTGATTAATTAAATTTACTAAATTAGTAATATTTGTTGATGCATTACTGAATCATAATCTATAGACACTTAACTGTAAAACAGCTTAATTTGATGACAATCGGCCAATGGGTGTCAAAATAGTGGTCATTTAAACTAATTATTATATTATCACAGCAATTACTTTACATTGTTTCAAATTTGACGATTATTTAATTGTTATTGTAATCATTAGCAAGTGCCCATCACTGCGTGCTCATTACTGGTTTTACTTTATCCATTACTGGAGAAAAAACATAAACAAAATAAAAGGCTATAATTTAAAAAAAAAAAAAATACATTTGCGAAATTTGGTAATTAAATTGATTAAATAAAGAGTTACTTGTTTATTTAATCAATTTTAGTAACTTAATTACAAAAAAGAATCCAGCCAATCACATAAATGGTGCTAATACCTTACTGACAAAATATAATAATATATCAATTACTGATCTAGAAGGGGATCCCCCCCCCTTCCTGCCGGCACCCAGGTGTGATTGAATAGAATTAAATTAAAGATAATTTCAAAATAAAAATTCAATGAATGTACGGCTTATTTAATATATTATTGCTGTATTATAATAATTTGTTATAAGAGCAGTGTTAATGCGAAAAAGTAACTGAATTAATTTAACATGTTCCATGACTATGTGTCATAAATTTTTGACAAAATGTTTCTTCGTACAAACGTCATGTAAAAATAAAGTAATATTTTTAGATATGTTTATGAACTACATATATAGTTTTTTATGTATAACTCACATGTTAATAAGAACTTGCTTAAACTTTAACGGTTATATTATAAATGTTTATTTTCTTACATCAAATACAGTAGAATCTCTATAAATCGAATTTAAATAACTAAAATTTTGATCGAGATACTTAAATTCGAAAATATTTACTGATACAAATTGAAGAATACTATGAAAATTGATAACAATTAAGAAATTTCATAACTGTATCATAATGGGTTCTGCAGATATTAAATAAAAATTTATATTTTTTGAGAGGCTGTAGCTCCCTCATGCAGAATTTCCGGACACATGTTCTCATATGAAGTTTTTTGCTTAAAATAACATGCTCGATCCATTGTTATAGTTTTTTATATTCGTTGTAAATCATCTTGTATATACAGTAATATACACTAGGGTATTTTTTTTTCGGTCCCATTGGCCTTTGTTTTAGATTTGGATAAAAAGTTAATTGTCCCAAAATTTCAAACTCGTAGATCAAATCTGTGAACGGCGGAAACCGAGTCTTTTTCCCATTTGATTAACATGGGAAAAATTAATACGCGTGAATAGCTCCTTGAATTTTTTTTTTAATTTCTCAGAGCAATATTTTGTATAGAATTAAGTGCAGTAATTTTTAAGATATGTTTGTTTAAAAATTATAAAAAAAATTGATTTTACTTTTTATGATAATGTTTAAAATAATATAACTTTAAAAATACTCTCGCAGTTACCTTAACTTTTACTCTAGAGCAGCGATTCTCAACCTGTGGAGCGCGCCCCCCTAGGGAGACGTAATAAAACTAAATGGGAGGCGCAAGCATATCGAGAAAAAATATTATTAAAAAATTTATTTAATTTACTGAAAGAAAAAAAATAAAATACATTTTGACATAATAAACAATAAGATATACATTTACATTTACACTGATATAATACTTATAAATAGAATTGTATCAGTACCTACTGCACAATGTATTTAATAATTAACTTATCAATATTAAATTAAAAACAAGATTAATAATTATTAGTGACTCCCTTGAGCTTTTCTTGCAGAGCAAAGTTTTTCGAAAGAAGGTTTAAAAAAATTGTGTTTGAGAAGGGGGGGGGGGACCGCAAATAGTAAAAGATTGAGAAACTCTGTTCTAGAGTAAATTCTTTATGATAGCTGACATTAATCTGCTTTGCTTTTGAACGAGCTATACTTTATATGAATTCACAGCATTCCGGTTGATTCTATGCATTACATAACAGTTTATTTTAATTTGGCACCATGCAGTTAATTCACACATGTAACATTGTATAAATAACCGTTTATTGCTACAGATATCATAAACCAAACCTCCCTTGATGTTAATTGGTTACGTATGAAAAGAAAAATGTTCAAATAAATTAAATACTGCTCTGATTAAATACACTATAGAAGAGGTTGGTTTCATACAAGTCTTCCGCGGTGATTTTGGCTTCTGGGTGTAAGCCGCGTCGGTATGGTCGTGTTATCGGCCAACGTTTCGTCAGTGGACATCTTCAGGGTTCTACTTTTAGAATATTACATAAAATGAGTGTATTATTTACCATACTAAAGTATTATCCAGTCTCATTATTTCCCTCTTCAGTGGGGGCCGCAAATACCCCCCCACGATAGCAGTTACGTTTGTAAAATTTACGACACTAGTTAAGGGTTAAGAGACCTACATTCGTGCCAAATTTCAAAACTCTTGGTCAACGGGAAGTACCCTATAGGTTTGGAGTCAGTTTGTACGAGACAAAATTGAGACGAGATGAGTTTTCTCAGTCTCCCGTTTCGTGTGTAGCCCTAGGTAGGACATATTGTAATTATTACTGAATTTATACCCTAACTCTATATTAAAAAATAATCATCTGTACATAAATATACATATTTACATTTTTTACAATCACAAAAAAAATCTGACGTCACCAGAATTTTTTAAACACATTTTTAAGTGAATGATTTACGACATCCCCGATTTATGCACTCACTATGACGCCACTGGTTCTCACCGTGGATGAGTTTTATAAAACACACATACACACTGTACTGTAATTTATATCTGTTGCAACTCGGTTGCAGTTTTCTTGACATCTGACCAATAAATTATAACAACGATGAGTTTTAGAACTCCAACAAATAATAAAAGCCCCATCAGTGTTGGATTTACAATGTTGGCAATACTGAATTTATGCACCGGTCCTTTCTACGATGAAGAGCAGCCAATCTTGCAGATCGATAGGTTCTGATCACGTAACTGTAATGTATTAAAACAGCGGTACCGAATGCGTGTATTGATTTAAAAATACAATAATTCGGTCAAGACATACACAACAGTGTTTTTTTGCAATGGGGGGGGGGGTATGACTTAGTATTTAATCTCATATTTTTGGTTCAGGGACCCTCAATACGTGTAATTCCGTTAAAATCTCGAATTTTTTTTTCATGATTACTATACTTTATTATAGAGGAAATTTCATGTATGTATAATAAAAAATATAAAAAAACAACGTTTAAAAAAATTAATTTGCCCTTTTAAAACCGACTAAAAAGCTGAAAATAAAATTCTATTAGACTATTTTCGTACTAACTATTGCATTTTAAAAAAAGTTGATTTTGTTCATACTAGAAGAGTTTTAAAAAATGTCTTTGAGTTTTCTCATGAAGTAGACTCATGGGGGGGGGGGATTGATCCCCTTGATCCCCCCACCTCTATCTACGCCACTGATACACAAGGGTTCCGAAGTACGTACTTTGTGAACTGTTTGTAGCCACTTACAGGTGTATTTTTGAGTTTTTAAAAATAGTGTCATATTCTACTAATTGAGCTTTACATTTCGATACCCCACATGCTTAGATATGAAAATAAAAATAAAAAATTCTATTACATCCTTCCCAAATCCAAAATTTAAAATAATATTGTTGATTTTAGTATTTGTCGTTGGTGGTCCCACTAAAGTCTCAGATTTTTTGAGCCAGTAGTTACCGAGTTAGAGGGGGGGGAGGTAAAAAAAATACTCACGAAGAATATTTCATATCATTAAACCTTGGTACTTTACAGAAACGGTGTCCGTCAGCGCTTCGACCTGTATGTTATTCAATACAAGTGGTATGTTAGCTGCGTCAAAACGCAGCGGTGTTTTTGATTGAATCACATATAATAGATTTGTAAGGTCGAAGCGCTGACGGACATCGTTTCTGTAAAATAACAAGGCTTTAAAATCATCTTAAATTTTGCAGTACCCAAAAATCACTATGTTTTCGATCAGACAATGCGACGCAGGATATTTTTCTGTGACGTGTATCGCTCACACACCCACCCAAACACATACACATACACACATGAGCTCGATGGACACGCAAATAAATACCTACATATGTCCATAACTCACGCAAAACAATAAAGTCATGGCAAATATTTTTACGAGGGAAATCACACTAACCGCCACCTGCGCCACTCGACGGCACAAACTTGAACTACAGTCGTACTTCGTTTAACGAAGACTCAGACAACGAAGTCGAAACTATTAAGTATAATCAATTAACTAACTGTGAATGCCGCGAAGTATAATATTAATAATAATTAAAATAAGACACTCATGAAATTCTTGTACAATAAAAAATAAAAAAATAAAATCTATTTAAAAAAACCTAAGACCACTGAAAAGTGTATAATAAGTTTTTGACTTAAAATTATTGGCTTGGCAACTATTTCAAAAAATTGTTAAATTTAATTATTATATACTTTTCAATTTTTTTAAGTCTGTTTAACCCCCCCCCCCCCTTTTTTTTTGGGCGACGTATCTAAGAAGTCCATGATCAGATTCTGATGAAATTTAAATGCAACGACTTCGAAAGTATTATTTTTCAAACAAAAAAAAGTTTCACCGAATAGGTGCATATTTGTCGAAGTTATGCCGGAAAATACTTTTAAAAAATTTATAGAAAAATTGACCCCCCCCCCTCGCCATTTGAAGTCGCAAAAAAAATCCAAATCGTTGCATATTTTTCGAAGTTACGCCTGAACATACATAAAAAATATATATCGATTGAATGGAGTCAGTTAACAGTGCATTATTTAAAAAAAATACGTAATTATTTAAAATTTTAAATATAAACAAACATACAGAATTTAAAAAAAAATGCAATTTCAATTTCCCAATAATTTTTCTCTGATTTAAAAAAAATAGGTCCCAAATTATTTTCTATCTACAGCCCTTTACAGTCACAATGCACCTCTACGATAAAAGGTAAATAATTTTAAAAAAAATACTGAACAGATTTTCATGACATTTTCACTGTTAAAAAGTCTAAAACTATACTTAATAATAAAAATAAAATGACCAAGTCTACATATTGTAAGTTACATCGACACCTGACAGACATATATACATCTCTTCATACGCGTCGTCTTCCCGAAGCCTTACTGTACGCGCGGTTTTCTCCCCGCGCCGGTGTCTCATTACGGACCCCTACTTTAAAGGTCAGACAGAATCAATCGTAAACTTAATGCAAAATGGAGTCACTTGACTCCGAGCCAACTGGATTAAAATAAATCGGATTAATTATACCGTATTTACAAACATTTATATTTATTGTTTAAATTTCATTCGTAACGGTTCAAAATATTGTGAACGTTCATTTTAAATATGTAGCAAGGATTCTTGACCCGTGTCAAGGTTTATCTGCTCACAATTGACCTCATTGGGGGTTCGGTTCGAATTTCAACAAAAAACAATTTAACTGTTTATCAGTATTGTCGCGTTAAAGACAGTGGCGTAGTAAGAAAAAAATTCGGGGGGGGGGATAAACAGGGCCGTAACTAGAAGTTCGGGGGCCTCGGGGTAAGAGGTGGCTGAAGGGCCCCCAAAATAATGACCTTTAAATAAATAATCCCCAAAGTGACTATTTTGCTACCTACCCTATTAAATAAAACAGTCATGAATTATTTTTGTTTATAATAGTAAAATTATGTAGATCCCGTACAAATTTTTACTTACAATGAGCCAAAGAATCAGCTCTTAAAATATCTGTATCCCAAACCGGACCATCCTGTATAAATACCCAGTAGCGGTTTCATGGGAGAATGTGGGAAGGGGGGCGAAGAATACTATAAGGTACTGGCACCAATCTTGGATATGACCCCAGTAATGGCTATTCTTTAATTAAATGTACTGAATTAGAAATATTTGTTGATATTTGATTACTACCGTTTCTGAATATTAATCTATATATACATTTAACTGTCTTACAGCGTGATTTGATTACAATCGGCCAATAGGTGTCAAAATGGTGGACATTTAAACTAATTATTATTAGTATAATAGTTTTATTTAACCCCACTTCTACGTATTCACCTCAATCCCTCGACTGTGCATCCCAACACAGTCACATCCATTTTATAATTTCCTATGGGTCCCGACTTCCGGAACACCTGTATGTATATATTCTCAAATGCTACAAATTTAAATAAATTTATAAAAAAATGTTGTTAAAATTCTGATCTAATATCAAATAATATCAACTGTAACATAATATGTTGAAGGAAATATACATTATTTTGTACTTTACAACTTATTTTTTTAATTATAAATAGTTTTATGAGTATCTTAATTAACTTTTACTTCTGAAAATAATTTTCTACGTTAACAGTACATTTAACTTTCTAAGAAACATAAAATTCTGTCATTTAACTTTTAATATCTTAATTAATATAAGAGTATCGTTACACACAAAATATCTTGGGATGTTAAAATTTTATTATATGTCTAACAGAAATTGTTCAGATATTTGTATTGTATGGATTAAAAATATTATAAATATTAATTAATACTTCGAAAAAATAGATGCTCTTAGTGTTACTTCCATGTTCCGAACGAAATGGAAGTATTATAATACCATCGAAAAATCGTGTCCGAGAAAATGACAAATTCTGATTGTACTAACTTCAAAACGTAAAGAAAAGTTAATTTCCGCATGGCGGCTGTGCGTGTGTCTGGATGTAGAATTTTCTTTCGTTCACGATAACTACTGTAAAAATGCACCGATCTGAATTATTTTTTTGTAAGAAAATCAGAAAAATAACTCTGTGTCAATCAGTCTGTCATATAGACTTGGCTGAGTTATAAAAACGTATGATAATTTTTGATGTTTACGTATTAATATGTATATAAGATAGTGGCACCAGTTATGGCCGCTATTTTTGTGTTTGACGGGCTTCTTTTTTGTAATTCTCATCAACTCATGTTACTAATAAAACAAGTAACTCTTTATTTAATCAATTTAATAACTAAAGTTTTTTTAAATTATAGCCTTTTATTTTGTTTATATTTTTTCTTCAGTAATGGACCAATAATAAACATGCATTGATGGACACTTGTTAATGATTACAAAATGATAAGTACTACGATACAAAAGATATAAAAGAAAGAACCGTCAAATTTGAAACAATGTAAAACAGTTGCTATAATAATATAATAATTAATAAATAAATTATACCAATAATTAGTTTAAATATCCACCATTTTGACACCTATTGGCCTCATGTCATCAAATCACGCTGTAAGACAGTTAAATGTATATAGATTAACATTCAGAAATAGTTGTAATCAAATATCAACAGCCATTATAAATATTTGTCGTTTGTAAAACCGGCAAAATAAACAAAAAGATATTTACATTTGCTAAATGATTTAATCATAATTTTACTAATACAATCATAAACATAAATCAATAAATAATAAGTATGAAAAAAAGAAAATGACTACACACTAAAATAAAAGTTTATTTGTTATTCGCTGTAAAAATCACATGACGGATAGCTTACAAATATCATCATGTAAAATTCAAATTTGAAAATTAGCATTTAACAAAATAACCGCTACTCTATAAGTATCATCATCAAGATATCGTGGCCATTATATTTTATTGATTTTAAATAAATTGTAGTATTTATTACGAACACAAATTATTACAACGACAAAAAAAAAGTAACATCTTCAGCAAGTACAACTCTATGATCTTAGATCGAGAGTATAAATCTGTGGGGTTCAGAAAGAATTTATTTTTTGAAATATATATATACATATACGATTGCTAGAATATGACCACATGCTGGTAATGCTAGAAAAGAGTTAGTCGGGCGCAGCCGCGGACAAAGAGGGCACTATATTATACACAAACACACCAGACAGAGATACGAATATAACTTGTCCAAACTGACTAGATACCACCAGATTTTTAGGTCTTGTCTGATATTTTTTGTGTTACGGTAATAATTAATGACCTGCTATGAGAAATTGTGAATATTTTTAATTTTATTATAACTAAGAGAACATATTTTTCGTCCGTCGGGCAACAAGAAAAGCTATACTCGACGCACGACCTTGTTTGAATGTTAAACACTTCTCCCATAGATTATATTCGATTATTATTTATTCATTTGTCATAAACCCTGTCTTGTCTATAGAGAATGTCTCTATGATTATCATATACAGGCTTGCAACATTATCTGTGTGTAGAAAAATAGCAGATACTTATCATTTTATGTATTTACAGAGGATACACTAATGGTTCTAATTATAATACGATTCGTATTTATCATTTGTCTACATACAAACAAACAAACATAGATACATACATACATACAGTGTATTCCAAGTTGATAAAGACATAGGAAATTTAACATGGGGACAATTAGAAATGTTGTAGTAACCTTTGGTCAAATTTAACAATGTGTGATTGGTGCATTTTGAAATGCCGCCTCGAAACTAACTGATAAATTTTAAATGAATCAACTGTATTTTGTTTTCAACTTAAAAAAATAAGCATCCTAGATAAAATTATAATAATATTTTTTGGCAGATATAAATTTGAAAACAAAATACGACTGACTATTTTATTAAATTTTGTGGCGGCATTTCAAAATGCACCAATGACACATGGTTAAATTTGACCAAAGGTTACTACAACACTTCTAATTGCCCCCATGTTAAATTTACTATGTCTTAATCAACTTGGAATACACTGTATGTACACCATACAGTGTTTCTCTTTTATCGACATTTCTGATTGAAGAAAAATTTCTCGAGAAATTTGATTAATAAAAATAATAAAATAAAAACATATAAAGTACTGGTACCAGTCTTCGCCGCTTTAAGAGCAACATATACTGTTTTTGCTTCCTCGCAATATCGAAGATACGAGAAGCTATGTGATCGTTTCAGATTGAGACAAAAAAAATGTTCTCCGATTTCAAAATTTTAAATTGATTTATCCGTTTCACGTCAAGGCAAACACTTTTCGTTCCGTGTCTGTCTGTCTGTCCATCCGTATGTCCCCTGAATCCTTCTCACACGTATAACTCATGAACCACTGAACCGATGTTATTGAAACTTGGTTGGATGGTTGGGTCTGGCTTGAGGACGGTCCCATTTAAAAATCATCAAAATCGTATGTAAGGGTGAGGGGTGACATTCCAAAATATTTATTTTTTCAAGATATCTCAAGAACAACACATTTTTTAGAATGCTGGGCTTTTTTTGTAATTATCATGAAATCATGTTACTAATAAAACAAGCACCTCCTCATTAAATCAATTTGATTACCAAAGTTTCTTTTTTTTATTAAATGTCCAGTAATGGACAAAGTAAAACAGTAATGGGAACCTATAGTAAGTTATACTTGCTAATGATTACAAAATGATACAACACAAAAAGTTATAAAATAAAAAATCGTAAAATTTGAAACAGTAATAAATAGATTATCTACATTAATAATTATTTTAAATGTCAACCATTTTGACACCCACTGACCGATTATCATAAAATTAAACTGTTTTATACAGTTAAGTGTCTATAGATTATCAATCAAATAGCAACAAATATTTCTCATTTGATTAAACAAATGCCCAACACTGGGGTATTATCCAAGATGATTTTAATTCCATATGATTTATAATTAAAATCATATTTAGTTGCTCCTCTCACAAAATAATGCAATCCAAAACCATATTACATAAAATTACCCCCCCCCCCCCTCCTCCCTTTATTTATAATTATTTATCCTTCATTAGTCTGCCACTGATATTCATTACCAATAATTAATAAATAAAATAAACAAAAACAAATGAAATTTCAATTTGATAGGGATTTAAAGGCACCCGATCATAAAGTTTCAGGACCGCTGTTGTAAAGGTTCAGTTTAATTAGTCTGCCACTGATATTCATTACTAATAATTAATAAATAAAGTAAACAAAAACAAATTAAATTTCAATTTGATAGGGATTTAAAGGCACCCGATCATAAACATTTCAGGACCGCTGTTGTAAAGGTTCAATTTAACCTACATTACAGTAAATATAATGTATAGAACTCGCTGCAGATTTAAATAATGAATATAAATAAATACAATAAATTTAATAAGATTAACATTTTTATTACGTATAATTTTTCAAAATTAATCTGCTACACGGGCAAAATAAAAAAATCGGATATTAAATACATAGTATCATTTATTAATAGATAGATATGACACGTACAGTTATACCGGAGGAAAATGCACTGCCAATAAAATATATTGCAAAACATATTACATTCATAAATGGAATGAAGTTGAAATAAACTGAACATGCTTGGATTTTTGTTTAGAGTAGAGTAAATGTGCAAAATTCTAACCCAATTAAAACATTTTGTTGTTCACTACACATATTATTAAGCAGTGGCGCAGTAACGGGGGAGGGGGGGGACGAAACCCACCCTGAAATATTATGTTTTAAAAAAACGTATATTTTGAGAAAAAATCAGTTCCAAATACCTTCAAAAAATTAACTCATATATATGTATTTAACCCCCCCGAATTTTTTTCTTAATACGCCACTGTTATTAAGGCACAGAGCTGTCAATACTTGTAGTAGGTACTTTTATTAAAAAAGTAAGTAAAATGAAGTAAAAAAAAATTACTTGTAGTACCTACTTAAAAAATACTTTTTTTTTTTTAACAAGAAAGTAAGTATTCAAGTACATTTGTGAACAGCTAAAATTACTTGATGTTTAAGTTCTTTCACTTAGTACTTGGTGTATGGTACTTCAAGTACTTCTGACAGATCTGCGCTTTGCCTATATCGGGTATCTCAGATAACTTTTCCAGCACAAATTTGGTTAAATGAGATAAATTATTTAAAAAGAAGGGGTTTTCAAAAATAAGTACAAGACCCTCATTTCTTTATCTTAAAGTAGAGGAAAAAATATGTTCGAACATGTCATAGGTAACTTTATGCCCCATACGAAAAACTAAGAGTTTGTAACTCGAAAAAATTTTAACGCAATTTTTACATTATCATATCCGGTGGGTAAGCAGTAAAAAAAATGTGTCACAAGTCGGAGAAAAATTACACACATTGAAATATATTATATTATTTGGTACCATCCTTAAACCGATTGGTGACATTCCGACACCTACACGGGCAAGTATTGTAATTAAATTAGTTTAGAATGTTTGGGCGCACTCACCCTACACAGAGATTTCAATGATCAGTCAGAACGCGCACCTGCTAACTGACAAGTTGGTTAATGTAAAATATGTATTAATTTTTTAAAACGTTCATGTGAAGATATTTTTATTAATGCTAATAATCAATAGCATATATTATTTTTAATAAAACTTACATTAGATCTAGCCGGCTATATATCACATTAATTAAATAAGCGGGCTTTGGTAAGTGCTACCAACCTCAGAGTTCATTTAAAAATATTGTTAGGCAATTTATTTTGCAAAATTTCGCCAGATTTATTTATTGATGTATAAAGCAATTTGTACAAAATTACTTTTTATATTTTAAATCATTATTAAATTACATTTATACCAGTAGAATATATTATTAAATATTATAAATAAGGTGCAGTGGGGTAAGTGCATACCGGTTTTTGCATAGTTGGACTTTGAACCCATATATTTTCAATCTGTTATATAAATACTTAATTTTTTCAGTATCAAATGATTGTGCAGTTATTACTGACTAGTTTAAATTGAATAGGACGCCAATTTTCTTTGTATATTTGCATTATGATAGGAATTTGTAAAAAAATGTCAACTACAGTGCACTTGCCCCATTTTCGGGGCAAGTGCATTACCGGTAGTTAAAAACGCTTTGAAGCATTATTTCATATGCTAGAATTGTGAATACGCCTAGTATAAAATGCTTTTTACCGCATCAAGATACGTTGTTTAGTTTTGGAGTAGTGAACTTTTTAAACAAGTTGGTATTAACTTTTAGTAGTTCACTACATATTAGCTATTACAATTTCACTGAATCCGTCCCTGGCTCAATCTACTGAAAGAATTCGCGAAAAGAAACACTACTTATAATATTTAAATCTATTGATGTAACCGGAAATGCAAATGCGTGTATTACGTACATCCGCCGACCAGAATTTGTAAAACAAATATACAAACGTGCGAGAAAGAACGTTGAGTAAAGTTAATCATTTATTTGCCAACAATATTTTTAAAAAAATCTTATTTTTTGTTAAATATCAAATAAAACTGTGAAAAAAAAATTGAAATAAAATCTTAAAATAGATTTTTGAAGCAGGAACTAAAGTACTGGCACCAGTCTTGGAACAAAACCCAGTGTAAGACACTTGTTTAATTAAATTTTTTTTATTAAAATTTTTAATTAATTAAGATCTCAGTTATCCATGCAATGAAATTAATTAAAAATGTCATGCAGTCTCATGGTGGAAAGATAATTATGATGCAGCCTGCATATTTATTATTATTTTTCACCTTATGTATAGTTCAAATACATAAAGTATCATCAATAAAATGCTACTATTGTTACGATTGTATAAAATATGGTATAACTAAAGAATTAATAGATTGCTCAGATCCATCAGAAAAAAATCTTACGACTGAAGTATATAAAAATATACTCCCCGATTACGATCATTCTGATTTGGATGCGTGTTTTGCTTACACTGAATGGACAGGTATAAATTATCGCGGTTGTATGTCAAAATATTACGCCTTTTGTGAAAGGTTAAGAAGGGAGTCAAGGAAAATTAAATGTGCAACATGCTACACTGACAAATGCAATGACAATTCGCTGGAGTTGAGTGCTGCAGCAAGAACAAAAATACAATTATTTATGTTTGTATCAGTTATATTATATGTACTATAATATTAGAAAAATTATATACATATTAAAGATAACCAATTATTTGAGCAGTTTTTTAATTAAATCAATTGTGGTAGTAAAATGTAGCTAGTATAAACAAAATTGGTAAATTATTTAATCCTACAGTAGCAGTAAATATCGGTATGCAGAACCATACATGACTTCCATGTTCTTTCTATCTTTTTAAATAATTTTTAAATATAATAATTTTTTTTTTAATATTTTATTTATATAACCTACTACGTAATACATAAGAAAACATATATATACTTACGACGGTTACAGCTGTTATTGCCATTTGTAAATACACATTCGTAGAATAACTAATTTGACAATCTGAATTTAGTTGCAATTGTTTCCAAGGCAACATGAATTAATGACGTATTAATTTGTTTTTTAAATTCAAATTTTGAGGATGTTTTTCACCCCTTCAATGGCTGTTTAGGCACGTACAAATAATAAATGTCCTTTATGTTCAATTGAACTACAAATGTACCAAGTCTTATCAAAATTAGTGAGATAATACTCGCAACGTTCACTTTTTAAACGATAAAAGTTACAAAATTTCGAATATTTCCAAAACCCCTAATCCAATCAGCACCAAAATAATTCAGATCGGTGTATTTTTACAGTAGTTATCGTGAACGAAAGAAAATTCTACATCCGCACAGACACACAGACACACGCACAGCCGCCATGCGGAAATTAACTTTTCTTTCTCACTCGAGCAGTAGATTAAATAAATGGCCAGAACAATAATTATTTGAGCGGTAAAATAATTGAATTGGGCAATTAAATAAATAGTTTGGCAATTCGGTAAAAGTCAAGTTGACTTTTGGTTGAAAAGAGTTAAATTGGGCATACCGTAGCACGATATAAGACTTAGATTAGGAAAAACTATGGATACATAACAACCAATGCTAGTCCGTATATGAAAGTGTTACCAAAATTTGTTGGTCGGCCATTTTTTTTTTAATTGTCAAAATTGCATATTATCCCAGAAGCGTCAGTTGAAAATTTATAATATGCAAATATACTTTAAATTACAGTTGAATTTGGTAGATCCAAATAAACGTTTCTCTCATGTTAATCAATTATCACTTATATACATACATGTACATTTAAAGACAATATAAAACATTTTTTATTAATTAATTTTATAATTCAAAACAATTGATATTTATTTTAAAATCTGAATGATACGCCAATGATTCGTGGAGCAATTTTTCGTGGTGCGATATGGTAACAACGCTAGGTAATATGTTATTTGTCCTTTATCTTTCCTTGTCTAAGGCGGCTATTACACTATCAAATAAATATGATAAAATTTCTTTGATCAAAGAAATATGACATTGTAATAAGTCAACTTTTATAATATTTACCTTCATAATATTTATATGATCATAGTTAATGACAGTCTCTTATATTTGATCAAAGATTTTTGACGTCTAAAACAAAATGGCGACTACCAAGTTATCACTGACAGTTACAGTTACATAATTATTAATATATGAATATCAACAAAATCCAGTATTATATGATAATCTTCTTGTTGATTATAAAAACCACAATACACGGTTGTAAATTCAAACCTCGATCGCGTCAATTGACGAACATCCACGCACTGATATTCAAAAGACACCAAAAAAGAAGAAAATATCCCTAGATAATATTGAGAAAATATTATCAAATATTTTATGTAGGGTAATAAAACAAAATCTCGTATTTTATCAAAGAAATATGATCAAATCTTTGTCAAAGATCTTTGATATATTTATTTGATAGTGTAATAGCCGCCTAAGATATAAGATCTCAGTTAGCAATGAAATAAAACAATTAAAATCACTAATATTAAACGTCATGCAGTTTACATATTTAACATCATTATTTTTCGTCTTATGTATAATTCAAATTCACGAGGTATCTTTATTAAAATGTTATACCTGTCGAGACTGTGTAAAATCTGGTGATAATGGATTACTAACAGACTGCTCAGAACCAATGATCAAAAAAGCTATAATTTCCGGCTATAAACAATTGATTCCTTATTACAAACATAATGATTTGGATTCGTGTTATGCCTTCACAGATAATGGAAGAGCTGATTTTCGTGGTTGTATATCAAAAAAGTATAACATTTGTAGAAGATTCAAGATAGAGACAAAAAGTAATCAATGTGGAAGATGCTACACCGACAAATGCAATGATAAGTCAATGAAATTAAATGCCACCTCAACAAAAATTAATTTATTTATGTTTGTATCAGTTATATTTATTGTACTTTGTTTATACTAGAAAACTAAGATAATATATTAAATACTAAAGCCTGATTTTATTCATTACATACCTATTATATATGTACAACTGCATAATAGAAAAACATCTGCCAAGTAAATGCACAGTGCTTCCTCGTGCTAAATTCACCAAAACCGATAGTGTTCAGATAAATTGCCTGGCATTGGTTAACTATTTAATTTTTATACAAATTTTACTAAAAATCTTAGTTCGAAATTTTTCTTAAAACGCACCTGAATATTTTTTCATATATTTTTAATTTTTTGACAATTTCAATCTAAATCTAAATTTATGCAAATGTCAAAATGACATTTAAAACGTCAAAGTGACATTTAAAACGTCAAAATGACATTTAATATGGCCAAGCAAAATGGCGACTACCAAGTTATCACTGACAGTTACAGTTATATAATTATTAATTATTGAAAACCACAATACACGGTTGTAAATTCAAACTTCGATCGCGTCAATTGACGAACATCCACGCACTGATATTCAAAAGGCACCAAAAAAGAAGAAAATATCCCTAGATAATATTGAGAAAATATTATCAAATATTTTATGTAGGGTAATAAAACAAAATCTCGTATTTCATCAAAGAAATATTTATTTGATAGTGTAATAGCCGCCTTACCAACGACAATTCCAAAAAAAAAAACAATAAAAAATACGTCATGAACTTTATACACAAGAACATAACATTATTCTTTCTATTATCCACAGTTAACATTCAAAACGTGGCTTCAATATATTGTTACTTTTGTTCAGAATGTCCAACAGAACTCAACGAATCAATGGTGATAGATTGCTCAGATCCAGAGTATGAAATTCTATTTAATATAATCTACGTAAATTACTTCCCTTATTTTACTTCCGCTTCAAAATACGATGCGTGCGTTGCAACAAATGAGACAAAAGGAGATTTCCGAGGGTGTATGACAAAGCGTGACAATCTTTGTAAAAGAATAAAAGGAAAATGTGCAAAATGCTACACAGATAGATGTAATGATGGGTCATTGATATTGAGTGCAGCTTCAAAAATGTGTTTTGACGTTTTAATCTATGTGTTAATAATAGCTGTTATATTTATTGTAAGTTTAAAACAACAATAAAAATCGGTATGGAGAACCATACATGACTTCCATGTTCTTTAATATATTTTTAAATAATTTTTAATATATGAGAAATTACAATGGGATTTGTCAGAAATAAAACTCACCATGTCAAAAACATAATACACATTCGTAGAATAACTAATTTGACAACTTGGATTTAGTTGCATTTGTTTCCAAGGCAACATAAATTAATGACGTATTAATTTGTATTTAAAATTCAAATTTTAAGTGTGTTTTTCACCCCTTTAATGGCTGTTTGGGCACGTACAAATAATAAATGTCCCTTAGATTCAATTGAACTGCAAATGTAACTAATCTTATCAAAATTAGTGAGATAATACTCGCAACGTTCACTTTTTAGATGAAAATAGTTACAAAATTTCGAATATTTCCAAAACCCTTGATCCGATTAGCACCCTCACTGAGACAAACATTTTCCCCAAAAATAATTCAGATCGGTGCATTTTTACGGTAGTTATCGTGAACGAAAAAAAATCTACATCCTGACACACAGACACACAGACACACGCAGAGCCGCCATGCGGAAATTAACTTTTCTTTACGTTTTGAAGTTAGTACAATGAGAATTTGTCATTTTCTCGGACACGATTTTTTTATGGCATTATAATACTTCCATTTCTTTCAGAAGACATAAATTATAGATAATATCGGTATGGAGAACCATACATGACTTCCATATTCTTTTTAAATAATTTTTAAGTATACATTTTTTGAAAAATATTTTATTAATATAATCTACTACTATGAATATTTTCGTGTTTAAACAACTGTGTGAAATTTCAACCAATTCCTACTGGTTTGACTTAACTTCCTAACCTCCTTAAATGAATATAACATTTTAAGAGAATACATTATTTATAAATTTTCTACACCTCTAGATTACATTAAACATGTTTTTAGGGGTTATAAAATACTCTATTATCAAAACCCCTGAATTTTTTCCCCCAAGATAGATCGTAGTTACCAATGAAACAAAACACACAAATCATGAAATCGATAAATCTGACATTCATGCTAGCAATATGTACAGTCAATATAGGTAACATATCTCCTTTAAAATGTTACTTCTGCGGTATCAGTTGCGGCGACCCAAACGACGAACTGTTAACATTCGATTGCTCAGATCAAGGTACAAAGAATACGATGCTGGAAGCAATTAAAACCGTGTACCCGAACTTCACTCACACAACGCTGGACTCTTGCTACGCGGCCCTAGACAGCACGAAAGGGGAGAAACGAGGTTGCATGGCAAAAGCTTACAGCATTTGTAAACGCAATCGCGGAAAATGCATAGAATGCGATACGGATAATTGCAATGATAAAAAATTTACATTTACATTTTCCAAGCATCCACGAATTATTGAAAAGGCGGAAAATGCGGCTATGAAAGTGACAGTGGATTTATTGGTTTATGTATTAATTGTTGTTTTGTATTTGTAAGTAATTAATAAATAAGTTTTTTGGTGTAGTCTATTTTTTTGTGGTCTATGTTTTAGCTTTGGATCAAAAATTAACTGTCCCAAAATTTTAGATTCATAGATCAAACCTGTGGACGGTGAAAAAAAATTGGATTTTACTTTTTATGATAATGTTTAAACGAGTATATCTTTAAAAATACTAGATCTATGATCTATGAATTGAGCACTTGGGATCTTTTTTGTAATATATGCTGCTGTAAGAATTAAAATAAATTTTTTAACGAGATATTCACGCATAAGTAAGAAAGTAATTTTTCCCATGTTAATCAAATAGGAAAAGGCTCGATTTGCGCCGTCCACAATTTTGATCTATGAGTCTGAAATAAGAATTAACTTACCATTAATGTTTTACTCAAATATATGCAGTATTACATCAAAAATATCAAAAAGTGTAATATCTTATAACTTATATTGTCAATACAAACATAACACATGGTATTAGGCAAATTTCATCTTTGTAGTGTCGCCTCAATGAAATTTGAATTCAAACAAAAATAGAAAAAATATCCAAGATAAATTTTACAAAACATGTATAGGAAGTTTTATTCATATACAATTTTTGAAATTCCCAATACATTTTGTAAATTTTCAGAACTTTTCTCGTAATTAAAAATAGTATATTGATATTGTAATCTTAATATAACTAATATAGGAATTTTACAAAATTATAGTATAGTAATTTCCTATACAGTATAGTATTTCAAATTCCAACACCATGTCGGAATTATCCTAAATCTTCACTTCTTCATACGTATTAGAAATTTCGGACACTGTTTATGAATAAAACTTCCAACACATTTCTTGTAAATTTGACTCGGAAATTTTTAACAGTGCATAAAACATCACGTTTATTTTACGAATTACAAATAAAAAAAGATAACAGTCCACACAACTGACACAAATAAAAACAATTGCTTGTCCCCGGTGATAATAGAAGATGCATCAATTTTCATCGACTCCATTTTCATCGATTCGCCATTGCACAATTCGGTTTTGCACATTCCACATTCAGTCGATTTAACAAAGATACAAACGTTATAATCCATTGCCATGCAACCACGGACATTTTTGTTCCCTTTTTCATTGTAAGCAGCGAAGCAACCGTCAAGTACTTTCGATGAGAATCTCGGATATTTGCTATACATTGCCAATGACTTATCTATCACTGATTGATTGTAGCAATCTACTATCATCTTTGGCGTGAGTCCTGTAAGGCAATTTTTGCACATGTAGCATTTTACCGAAGCTACAGTATCGATGTAGAGTGAACATACAGTTAGAAATGTTATAAAATTTGTAGGTTTCATGACGTCTATGTAATTATTAGTTCAGTTTTGTTTCACAAGTAACTAAGGTTTATATTTATTTCTTGATTTACATGACTTCCATGTGCTTTAATTTATTTTAAAATAATTTTTAATATATTATGAAAAATTTCAATGGGATTTGTCAGAAATAAAACTCACCTTTGTATTATAAATATTAGTTTTCTAATGTCCTGATGTCAAAAACATAATACACATTCGTAGAATAACTAATTTGACAATTTGAATTTAGTTACATTTGTTTCCAAGGCAACATGAATTAGTATTTAAAATTCAAATTTTGAGGGTGTTTTTCACCCCTTCAATGGCTGTTTAGGTACGTACAAATAATAAATGTCCCTTAGATTCAATTGAACTGCAAATGTACCTAATCTTATCAAAATTAGTAAGATAATACTCGCAATGTTCACTTTTTAGACGATAAAAGTTACAAAATTTCGAATATTTCTAAAACCCCTTATCCGATTAGCACCAAAATCAATAGGTCTGGAGTACTCACTAAGACAAACATTTTCCCCAAAAATAATTCAAAATAAATCATTACAGTAGTTATCGTGAATGAAAGAAAATAAAGGTTTAATCACAAAAATTGATCCTTTTAAAACTAATTTTGAATTTGACGCCAAAACGCTCGCAGGTGTCATGCCGCATTTTTGACGTCACGTCTACGTAAACACTCCTTGTCAACTATAATAAATCCTTGTTCCATCGCTAACGTTTCTCGGTTTTACTTTTGGTAACACAAAACTGAGCAAATTGATAATTTAAAACCACAAAACAGTGCAGATATTAATGAAACAAAAATGACGTTTACGTAGCCGTGACGTCATTCACTTTTATCAAACATGGTGGATTGTAGTATTTTGCTTTTTTATTTTAACAAAAATCATATTAATCTCGCTTTTAATATAAAAATAAATACATTTTTTAGAATCTTTTTAACTTATTTCATTATTTAAAATCATAATTTCAGTGATACTTTGTTATTGTCAAAATTGTTTGATTGATAAATTCACCACGAGGAAGCACTATTATTTATCTAGGTTTAAGAACCACTGGTCCACGTACAACGTGATCGCAGCTTCCGTCAAGTCAAGGTGTGGTATTTTTCTACAGCGTGTGTCATAAAAACGTGTGGGAGATTGAAATATACCAACATTCAATCTTATATGATTTGTGTGCCATGTATCTTACAAGATTTCAAATAATTATGTCTTCATTCTCTCTTATAAATTTTCTATACACATATGTTCTAGCTACGCGGTATATTTTTTTCTCTTACCAACAATAAATTGTCGTTATTTTATTAGTTTAATCAACTCTCTATGCCATTTATTTATTTCTTAAATTCAAATATTTGATTGTCAAATCATCATCGGGACTATTTTTAGTTTATTTTTATTGTGATATTTATTACTACGGATGTCATATTTTAAAGTTTTTTCGTATTTGAATATGGTGGATAAATTGATTTATAATAGTAAATTAACACACAAAGCGCCATGCAGCGTTAAACTGTTAATCAAAATATAATTTATCGTTTTATATATTATATTTATTTTTATTTTAATGTTTCGAGCAGCTGATACTATTCAATATACTCATTGTTCTTATGTAAGTATATTATTTTAATTTTTTTAAATGTAATTAATTAGTAAGATAATATTAAGACAGTTGTGGTGATGAAATTAAATTAAATAGAAATTATAGTATTCACAAAAAAATCATCTGCCATAATGCTAAATTCAATAAAGGTAGTTAATTATTGAACAATTTAAATAAAAACCAATAGTGTTCAGATAAATTGCCTGGCATTGGTTAACCATTTAATTTTTATACAAAACTAAAAAATACTAGTACGAAATTTTTGCACCTGATTATTTTTTTGTATATTTAAATCATTTTAATATATATTTTACAACGTTTATAGGAAATAGGAAATTGAATGCTCTATAAAAAATATTCTATAAAATTTTCACGTAACATATGTCGTTCTTGATATATCTTGAAAAAATAAATATTTTTGGATGCCAAGCCAGATCCAACCAACCAAGTTTCATTACTATCGGTCCAGTGGTTCATAACTTATGCGTGTGACAAGGATTCAGAGGACAAACACAGACAGACAGACATGGAAAGATCAATTTAAAATTTTGAAATCGGGGAACAATTTTTTTGTCTCATTCTTAAACAATCACAAAGCTTCTCGTATCTTCGATATTGCAAGGACGCAAAATATAAACATGTAAAGATGAAATAAATATCTTGTAAAGCCGATTAATAAATGCATAATATGTAAATAAAATTGATCATAAAATCATTTATGACCTTTCAATTACAAATCCCATTTTTAATAAGAATTCATGTTTCCTGGGATAATTTTAATACATATTATATTCATTACCGATACAAAATATGAAAAAACATATGTTTATATTAATACATATAAATGTACATATGGATATAAAATATGAACACTTATTTAATAACATCTACCGGGTAGAAAATTATTTTCAAGTTTTCTGGTAAGTCTCTCATCTGAATTACCTTGAAACCGGATATCTAAGGCAGTAAATTATAATAATATATTTTTATAGCATCCAGCACTACGAAATAAAAATCTTTACACGTGAAATTTACTAAATATAATTAATTAATTAATAATAAAATTAATTATAAAAACACAAACCAAAAACAAAACTATAGAAAATATTATTATTTGTGCTATTTCTTTAATTAATATTAGTGTCCGACCGAACACTCGGTTTCGGCTTTAACCACCATCGGCCGAAAGTTTTACAAAGTCGAAGAATGTTTATTATATTTATAAAATTTTAAAATTATTTTTCATTTGAAAAAATTGGTGAAATTTAAAAAAATCGGCAAAAAAATGACCTTTTCTGATACTAATTAATAAAAATATACATTATGTAATTTTAAAATAACACGACTGAATATTTATAAAAAAAATATATCAGTTGTCATGTTATGACCTAAGATCATTATATAAGTTCTACATTACTTTTTATAAAAATCAAATCTAATTGTATGTAAATGACAAAAATATAAATATTTTTCTGCTATTTTCATATCTTTAAATAACGCATTTATTTCAAGTACAAAAAATTATAAAATCAAAAAAAAAGATATATTTACAAAAACAAACATTAAAATTTTATTTTAAACAAAGAAAAGTAAAACAAATAACTTAAATCATTAAACAAAATATAAACAAGCCAATTATTATTTGTAAAATAAATATTAAAATTATTATATTCCCATAAAATATCAAAAACAATTAAAAACACAAATCAAATAAGTTTATAATTATTATATATTCATCAATAACTAAAAACAAGAAAATAATATAATAGAAATGAGGAGGGGGAGGGGGCTTTCCTGCCCCTTAAAAATTTTCAATTACTAATGATTTTTTTTTTAATAATATAATATTGTTGTAATGTATATGTGCACAAATATTTATGTTACTCCTAAAAAATTCTTGCTGGCGCCTATGATATGTTTACAGTTAGAATAAAGCGTCGGTTTTAGAACGAAGGGTCAATGAAAGGGAGTGGGCCCTCAGACCTACCGCTTCCAATTATTTTTAATTTATTGTTCTCTATCGTCTTCATACAGCTTTTTTTTAGATTTTATTATCTTTGATTCTAATTTTGTGCAAATAAAGAGATTTAATATTTTTGAAGAAGTAAAAGTTAAAAATTATTAGTAAATCTTCTAGGTGTAAGTCACGTCTTCGTCTCATAATATTAATTCTTTTTAAAAGTACAATTTTATGTCATGAAATGCAAAATGAATAATGAATTAAAAAATATATAAATATTTAATTATAGATCAATTGTAATTTCTCAAGATATTATTTATAAAGAACCATTAAGCCCAGATACATCTTATATTCATAATTTAGAAAAGAAATACATAAATTCCTGTTATCAATATATTTTTTCTAATCTTGTAAAGATCTCAAATAAAATTATAGTATTTCTTTAGTAAAACTTAAAGAAAATCTTATTACAGATTCAAAAATTATCAATTAAATCTATACGTTAGGCGCTGTATAGAATAGAACATGGGGCCATCACACGAACAGGCAGTGGCGTACGAAAATAATATTACAAAAAATTTATGAATTAAAAAAAAAAAACGCGGTGCGGATTTTTTGATAATCAACCCCTAAGGTGGTAAAAGAGGGTGTAAAAGTTTGTATGAGAAAACATATTTTTTGGTCGGATTTACTTGAAACTTAAAATAAACGCTCTTCAATACAAACAATGAAACAAGTATTTCAGCATTTTCCAAAATTAAACCCTTAAGGGGGTGCAAGGGGCGAATAATTATGTATAGGAAAAATATTTTTTGATCGGATTTACTTGAAACTTAAAATAAATACTCTTCAATATAAACAATGAAACACGTATTTCAGTATTTCCCAAAATTTAACCCTTAAGGGGATGCAAGGGGGGTGAATAAATTTGTGTAGGAAAAATATAAATTAAATGAATAAAATTGAAAAATAAACATATTTTATTTTAAGTTTTACATCAATTTCTTTCAGATTTTCTTTGTATTTTTTAGGCATACTTTTTCGTGTAACTTTTTTATACAATTTTCGGCCTATTTTAATTGATTGACTTGATTTTATTACGCGGTTTTCGAAAATTATGAAACGTATTCCTAATTGCTTCCTCGCAATATCGAAGATACGAGAAGCTTTGTGATCGTTTCAGATTGAGACAAAAAAAATGTTCTCCGATTTCAAAATTTTAAATTGATCTTTCCGTTTCACGTCAAGACAAACACTTTACGTTCCGTGTCTGTCTGTCTGTCCGTCCGTCCGTGTGTCCGCCCGTCTGTCCCTTGAATCCTTGTCACATGCATAACTCATGAATTACTCAATTGATATTGTTGAAACTTGATCGGATGGTTGGGTCTGGCTTGAGGACGACCATTTCAAAAACATCAAAATCGTGTGTAAGGTAGAGGGGTGACACCCCAATATATTTATTTTTTCAAGATATCTCAAGAACGACACATGTTATGTAAAAATTGTATAGAATATTTTTTGTAGAGCATTACATTTCCTATAATATGGGTCTACAACGTTTGTTGTAAAATGTTCCCTTACAAAGATTTATCTCAATTTATTTTTAAAATTCGTGTTTTTGTTTTTCTGAAATTGATTGATTTTGTTTTTCTGAATTGATTTTACCAATTCCTAGGCAATTTATCTCAACATTATCGGGTTTTTTTTTTTTATTTTGTTTGGTGAATTTAGCACGAGGAAGCACTGTGCATTTACTTAGCAGATGTTTTTTACAATATAAGCAATATCTTTTTTTGTGCGATTTTCTTTGGAACGTATCTACCGCGTAAAAAGAGACCCTACTGTACACGAATTAATCCGATTCGATAATGAACAGTTCCGCCACTGCAAATGGATATTAAAAATAATAATCAAGCAGTGTTGGACACATCTGTGCAAGCAGCAAGTACCATAAAAATACATATTTATGTTTTTATTATTTTTTTCTCTCTTATTTTTGGTCACAAGACAGTCGGAATGGCCTCTAAACAACTCGCACCATGACACATTTACCGGTCACTTATAGTTTGCAGTTGATTTTTATTTCTAACAAAATGAATGCCTTGTAAACTTGTGTCAATTGTATTTTGTCCGCAGTATGTGTTTTTTTTTATACGTTTTTTGGTTATTTGTTTTTTTACCGTTCTAGTGGTGTTTTTTAAACTGTGGAATTTGCTTAATATGCTTTGAATATATGCAATTTGTTTATTATGTAATACTACATATTAACAATGAATTTTGTTGCTTTTTTAATTAAAAGGTTACATTTTTAGTTGAATCAATTTATTATTTTAATGATTCTTGAATTTTATTCTAAGTATAACCCGCATCTTAATGAGCATAGTACCTAAGTAAACTACTTATTTCCTGGGGCTCAGTAAGAATAGAGATATGCATAGTAAGAATTAATGTTAAGTTAATGGTGTAAGCTATATTTTAAAAAAAAATTTGAGTCTGTAAGATCGCGCCAAGCTGAGATATTAACTATTCAATTTACTTCTTTGTTAGCTTATGAGTTTTAATTTGTTTTTAAAAAGGGAAGGAGGTCGCGAGGGTCTTTAAGTGCGTGATCCTCTTAAAGATAATAGTGTAAGCTACATTTTAAAAAAAAATTTGAGTCTGTAGGATCGCGCCAAGCTGAGATATTAACTATTCAATTTACTTCTTTGTTAGCTTATGAGTTTTATTCAAGTCATATTCAAGACTGGTGCCAGTACCTTATCTATCTTTGTTTGATACACGGAGAAATAATTTAAATATTATAATAAACAAATGGGGGGGGGGGGAGCCTACTAAGTTTGTGATAAGTGAATATGAATCAAAACTGGTCGATCACTTCTTCATGCGACTCTTACTTAATACTCCCTCTGTCCCATAATACTTAATAGTTTTCTCCTTTTTTCTTGTCCCATATTACTGTATGTGTTTCTTAAAAATTAATTTTTTGACAAAAAAGTTAGTATTTTTTATTTAATGTCCGGTATTATAAAGGACCTAACAAAATTTGCTAGCTAGTAATTACATTCAAATGGGGTATTAATTCTGTACTAGTATCTATGGATTAGTTATGGAATTTAGAGCAGTGACACTTCAACTAATTGTAACACAGTTGGACCGTACACATAATAATTTTATAACATAATTTTCATAACATCACCACTGTTTTAATACCGTTTGTATTTACCTACAACGCGTGCGCGAAACTTGTCAAAGTCATCAACAAACTCCAAAAGAACTGTCATATAAGTTTGATATCTCAGTTGAAAGTGCTTGCTAGCTAACAAATTTGTTAGGTCCTTTATGATACCGGACATAACACATTTTATTAACAAAATCATCCTGTAGATACCTACCTAAATAAACATCGTCTTATATAACAATCTAACCTAACCTAACCTAACACATTTTATTAACAAAATCATAAGAGTAGTTTATAACGAAATATGGTCAATTAAAATATATGAAAAAAATATTGAGATAGAGCCATATATTTTGATAAACCGCGGCCACGAAACGAAAACTATATTATGGGACAGAGGGAGTATGAAAATAACATTCCAAGAATAACAATGACTTCAAAATCAACAAAAATGATATACATCCGTACACTGAAATATGTCACTACATCGCAAATAGTATCTCATTCTTTGACCACATTACGTCATTAGTATTTCCGTTAAAAATAGGGCGGTGGTCGGAAAGTACAGTGATATCCGTGGGTTTAATTTCATCCTACTGGTTTGGGTGTTGCTGTTACGCTATAGGGTGCGGTGTGTAGTAGCCTCGATTATACATTGCTCCACTGTATAATGTGGGTGTGCAAATTTATTTAAAAGTCGAGTGTACCCCTAGACCTCATAACTTTTGCAGACAGTGACACTGTGTGTTATATAAGAGGATGTTTATTTAGGTAGGTATCTACAGGATGATTTTGTTGATAAATTGTTAGGTTAGGTTAGGTTAGGTTGTTATATAAGAGGATGTTTATTTAGGTAGGTATCTACAGGATGATTTTGTTGATAAATTGTTAGGTTAGGTTAGGTTAGGTTGTTATATAAGAGGATGTTTATTTAGGTAGGTATCTACAGGATGATTTTGTTAATAAAATGTGTTAGGTTAGGTTAGGTTAGATTGTTATATAAGAGGATGTTTATTTAGGTAGGTATCTACAGGATGATTTTGTTAATAAAATGTGTTAGGTTAGGTTAGGTTGTTATATAAGAGGATGTTTATTTAGGTAAGTATCTACAGGATGATTTTGTTAATAAAATGTGTTAGCTAAAAAAAACTATAAATGGTTGCTTGGCCATTCTAAAAAAAAAATGATTTTTTGTGTGTAATTATCCTAACATGTTGGTAGTTCGAAATGACCATTATTTTAATTTTATTGTTTTTTGTTTTCGCGTGACGGCCATATTTGTTCTACAGGTCGCAGCAACTAGAATATCTATTTTAACATGGGACTAAAAGCGAATTGTTTAGAATAAAACGGGCTATAGACATTTTCACCTAAATGTTATCCTAAAGGGTGAAATTTAAACCTTAATTCTTAGTTATTATTTTATTTTTTTTAAATCACATTTTCAAGGGGATGTTTTTGCAAGAAGGGGAAAAGTTAACGAGTCAAATTATTTTTTACAAATAGGTGGGTACTAGTTGTATTCAACTCTGAGACTTGCCCCCCTTTATTTCAAAAAATTCTCACTACATAATTGAGATTGAGATTTAACTACCTAATATATAAATTTTTAGAGTAAAAATTATAAATATTGTTTGATACAATATGTATAAATAAATTTTTCTACTTACCAACATTTCTGCAACGATCTGGAAAATCTGAAATGTAAAAAAAAATGAAAATTACAATTTCTATTTTTAGAACAATCCCTGACATAATGCAAATGTTGTACAATGTATGACAAACATATTATAATGGAAATAACAAAATGACTTGCACCTTTTATTTATTTCCTGCTTACAGGTTGCAAAATGTAATTATGCAGGTAAGGTCTTCGGTGTCAAATTAGTAAAACCAATGGCATAAACTCTTCACATATTCAATATCCTATTCATACTTGCACTCTTGCAGATTGGTAAATAAAAACAAAAATATGACATATGTACTTAACAGTTTGACATTTTAAAATACCTATTACATAACATGAATAGAGCTACACGCCGAGATAAAATCGATTTAAATTCGAACGAGACGAGATAATATGAATTTTATTTATAAGACTCGTCGAGAATCTTGGATTTAAAGGAATATCGATAATTAGTAAAAAAACATCTGCCAAGTAAATGCACAGTACTTCCTAGTGCTAAATTCACCAAAGGTAGTTAATTATTCAACAATTTAAATAAAAACCGATAGTGTTTATATAAATTGCCTGGAATTGGTTAACCATTAATTTTTATACAATTTTACTAAAAAATAATAGTTCGAAATTTTTCATAAAACGCACCTGAATATTTTTTCATATATTTTTAATTTTTTGGAAATTTCAATCTAAATCTAAATTTACGCAAATGTCAAAATGACATTTAATATATCCAAGCAATATCATTTTTTTTTGTCTCAATCTGAAACGATCACAAAGCTTCTCGTATCTTCGATAATGCGAGGAAGCAAAATGTATTTAAAGTATTAATCTTTAAATCAATAAGTAACTAAAATAAAATATAAGATACTATTTCAAAATTTCTAAATGATAAAAATATTATTTTTATAAATCACATGGGACCGAGTACCTGACAGTGGCGTAATCAGTATGGAGGAATGGGGCATGCCCCCCCCCCCCCACAGTGCTGTAACCAGTAATGAGTCAGATGATTGTACATATAATATATATAAAATAAATACTATATGTCAATGCCCCCCCCATAAAAAACTGTCCCCTTATTAAAAAAATCTAATGACGCCACTGGTACCTGAAGAAATATCAGTATTAATTAATTTTAAATATCTTTTATCAACAAAATTTGGAAAAATCAAAATTAATTTTCATTCAAGTAGAATTAAACCCCAAAATCAGGGCCGTAACTACCACCGGGGTAGTGTAAAAATTGGGGTGAGCATTGATTGATTGAAATTGAGGGAAAAAAAAGGTCATTAAAATTAAAATTAGTAATAAATGTAATTTCAATTTCAAATTCAATTTTTATATTTTGCATATACTGGGGGGAGGGGGGCTCGGTCACTTGTTGCTCCAGGGTCCTCTAGTTACGGCCCTGTCCAAAAGACTTCAAAATTATGATCTCTAAAATAAAAAACGCAGGTTATGTGTGTGGAATCAAAATGCAAAAATTTTTAAAATTTAACAACCTCATCTGACCAAGTCCTAATTAATGTAACTTTTATGAAGTAAAGCTCTTTTTAATGTTGTGGAAATGGGCCATCAAATACGCATCCGACAATGTATATATACTTATAGCATATAAAAATGTATCAGTGAAATCAATAAAAAATACACAAACTTCGATTTGTATTTATTAAAAAAATAAAATTAAAATAAATCAGAATTATTCGACAACCGTAAAATCTCAGTACCGTTATCAATATATATTTTATTTTTATAGAACCTGCCAATAATTCATGTTCTAAAGATATCCGGCACATTGTGTTAAGAATTATTTTTTATGTGTTAATTTTTGATGATACTATGCAATAAATTTTACACCAAATGTCTTAATGTAAGAATATAACGATGCGAATTTAATTCTGTCGGAATATTTGAAACAGTGTTAAATTTTATTAATTTTTTATAACGATTTAGACTATTTTAAACACTGATCTGGTATTATTTAACTGGATAGTGGATACCTATGCAATTACTATTAAACCGGATGGCTAAATTTCATACATTTTCTAACAGTATCATTTCCATTTATGCATGCGCGAGACGCAACACTGAACTCAATTTTGATATAATAAAGAGGTATGTGACGTGCTTCTATAGTTTCTTTATTCAATTGTTAATCAGATTTGACAGTTAATATGCATCTATGGTTCTTTATTTAGTTATGATTTGATAATTAAAATAAATTACAGATATTCGCGTGTTAAATAAGTGTATTGTAGTTGATATACAATCGAACTTGTATGTATTTATTTATATATTTAACAAATCAATTTGATAAATTTGAATTTCGAACATCCGTTGACGCATGCGCATAATCAGTTTCGGTTGTTAGGAAATATTCAATTTCAGCCATCATGTCTGACTTATCATCAGTCCAGCCATGTCAATGATTTTAAACATTTAAAGATGTACAGTCTGAGTCAAAAATATTGTAAATCTAGATGCAATGAACGATCAAAATCAAAGTATCAATTATTATTCACTTTAAATGCTTATAAGAAAGTCAAATTGGTTTATACACTACATAAACTATATTAATACATTTGTTTAAAACCTTATTTCCCATCATTGACTGTTATTTTAGAATTTTAGCCAAAAAATTAATATTTGTGTTGATAATACGAAAAAATTTTATTCTGAATTCATCTGTCGGATATAAAAACAAAAGAAGTATTTTATTGTTATAAATGACACTATTTAGAACATATGTGGAACATACAAATGTAATGAAAATAATAATATTAGTACTTCATACGCTTACATATATGAAAAAATATGTAATAAAAACAAATCATTACATTTCAGTACGCCATTTTTTTTTCAATATTTTTCAGCAATAATTATTTTTTCTCTCACAATTTAGTTCTGTATGCGTATAATTTTTTTAATGAAAGTGACGTGTTGTGAAAATTTCAGATTTTTTTCGATGCTTGAACCAAGTGTTTTATTGGACTTTAACCGTAAATCATTCTGCCATAAGAGCCCATGTTAATTTTTTTAAAATAATAACTTTGAAACTATGTTGTAAAACCTTTTGAAATTTTGTGTGGGTACTTAAGATTTATAAAGGAGTAACTTCTCCAAATTTCAACTATTTCTCGTTGAAATTAGATACCTGCCATACATCCTTAAGCACGGCTCCCAAATCCTATCTATGGCTGCACACGAGACTAAAATCAAGTAAGTCTCGTATTAATTTTAACTATCTTAATAATACTTATAAATAATTTTAGATTAAGTTTTTTAATTAATCAATATTTATCGATAAACTGCATAATAATTTTCATAACAAAGACGACATTGTATGTGACAGGGTCGTTAAAAAACGATAAAACTACATCAACCCTATTCATAATAATTGCTTTTAAATATAATATATTTAAATGTTTGCAAGCGAATGAAAATAATATACACTATAAATAATATTCCTCTATAAGACATACTTAAATAGTATTACTCACTTGCAATTATATTTATATTGTACTTATAAAGGAATATTTTACATAGTGTTTTGAGTACCTATCATGATCATAAAGTGTATAGGTAGTTATGGGTCGAATATAATAATTATGATATTATTTGTATATTATATACAAATGTGATAATATGTAGTAGGTTATACCCATAGACATAGAGAATGGACAGTGCATTCTGTATTAACACAATGGTGTAACATCTGTTCAAATAGTGAGAGAGAGATGCAGTGTAGTTTGGAATATATCTATCTCTTTTTTTAAGAATCTGATTGGTAGCTTACTACAGTTCAGGGTATTATTTCTGTCAGATATATTTTTGTATATCTATCTTGTGATTTTTGTGCAATAAGTTTTTCATTAGAAAAGTAAATACGGATATTCCGGGAAAATAACATTTTTGCAACCAAAAATATTAAATATATATTAATAAAAAATAGTTTTAAATCAATTCCCCCCATGTGGTTGCTACAAAATGTTAACAAACTAAATCCATTCTGATTATTTTCGCCTTGTCTGTCTGTAAGCGCTGTAACTCAAATACTATAGAAGGGTAAAATTTTATATTTAAGATTAATTTGTGTCTGGGAAGAAAACCTATTTTTAAAAACAATTTTTGGATGTGGATGTTTACTGAGGTCAAGTTAAAAAATTGTAGGTAATATTATTATCTATAATTTATGTTCTAATTTTTTTTATATCGCCACTGTTTTAATACCGTTGGTGTTTACATTGAAACACACTAAATATTAATTGTGAATATATTTTTCAATGTTTGTATAAATAAACTCAAAACAGTTGATTCGTATAGGTTGGCAAATCGAAGTAAGAATAAATGCCTTTCGATTCGAAATCACTATTCTTTTAGTGAAATTTAATGAATTAGTGAAATTACAACTAGTTCAGTTTTAGAGAGTAGGTAGGTACCTACATTACCTACTGATTATATTTTCATAACCTTATTCCGGATCTGCGAGTTAGATGAGCGCTACACCGAATTCTTGTGTATCAAAATCAGTGGGCGGACTGAAAACTAATCCGTGGTTCATAATAAAAGTCAACTAAATAGATAATTTACTACCGAATATCACACTATACAACCATGCGGTGCGTCCACCATTAAACCATAGATACCTTAGACTATCGACAATAACGTCCATAGATAGTGCACCTGTTATTGCATAATATATGTATGAGATATTTTTTTAATCACGACCTAAAAAAATCTCGTTGATTTGCCCCCAGATTACAGCCCTGTCAGCTCCACCCCATACATCTATTAATCTTCTTTAAAGTTTTTCTTAGGTATAAAGATTAAGATAGTCTGTGGGTCGCGAGGGAGGATTTTACCCTCTGAACTCTACCCCCAAAACAGTCGATACTATTCACGCAAATTTTTTATTTAACCTAAAAAAATTACAGAAATGATCAAATCAATTTCTCTAATTACTTCCTCGCAATATCGAAGATACGAGAAGCTTTGTGATCGTTTTAAAATGAGACAAAAAAATTGTTCTCCGATTTCAAAATTTTAAATTACTAAAATAAAACTTTTCGTTTCATATGTGTCTGTCTGTCTGTGTGTGTGTCCCTGAATCCTTGTTATAGGCATAACTCATAAACCGATATTAATGAAACTTGGTTGGATGGTTCTAAAATCATGAAAATCATGTGTAAGGGGATGGGGTGACATAGTTTATTGTTCAAGATATCTCAAGAACGACACATGTAACGTGAAAATTTTATAGAATATATTTTATAGAGCATTAAATTTCCTATAATATAGATTTACAACGTTTGTTGTAAAATATTCCCTTACAAAGATTTATCTCAATTTATTTTAAAAATTCGTTTTTTTTTCTAAACTGATATTTATAAAAAATTACCTCAATTTGCTTTAAAAAATCGTGTTTTTTTTTAAATTGTTTTTGTTTGCATAAATTTAGATATAGATTGAAATTGTCAAAAAATTAAAAATATATGAAAAAATAATCAGGTGCGTCTTAAGAAAAATTTCGAACTATTATTTTTTAGTGAAATTATATAAAAATTAAATGGTTAACCAATGCCAGGCAATTTATCTGTTTTTATTTAAATTGTTCAATAATTAACTACCTTCTGTGAATTTAACACGAGGAAGCACTGTGCATTTACTTGGCAGATGTTTTTTTAACATGGCGATGAAACAAAATGAATCAAAATCCACGTAAACACACAGTCTAAGGTAAACGCCACGGTTGGTGTAACCTAATACAAGACATACGGCAAATAAAGAGAGCTTTATGATGTCGCGTATCTCTATCTCATTTCTATAACTGTCAGGTGGGGTTTTCTGGCGTGTAGCTTCTTCTCACACTGTTAGATTTCCGTGCGGCGCTTCTCCGAGAGTGCAATGGCTCCCAAACTGAAGAAGATTCTCAAAATTCATAAAGAAAAAATAAATATGTCTTGCATCATCTATCATGTTTACCCAGAGCTGGTCGTAAAAATATTTCACTCTAGAAGATATTTTTATTACTGAATTTGAGCGTTTGGAAAAATGTCAGTCATGAAGAATATTTAATTATTTAAAAAAATAAAAACAAGGTTTTGGATGTCGTTCTTCAAGACCGTTATGTATAAAAACATCTGCCAAATAAATGCACAGTAATTCCTCGTGCTTAATTTATAAAAGGTAGTTAATTATTGAACAATTTAAATAAAAACCGATAAACATTAAATTTTTATACAATTTTATTTTAAAATATTAATTCGATATTTTTTTTATACGCGCCTAATTATTATTCTTATATTTTTAATCTACGTTATAGAAAATTGAATACTCTAATAAAATCTGTAAAATTTTCACTATTTAGACCCAACCAACCAACCAAGTTTCATTAATATCGGTTCAGTGGTTCATGAGTTATGCTTGTAGACAGACTGACACACACACACACACACAGACAGACAGACAGACACGGAACGAAAAGTGTTCGTCTTGACCTGAAACAAAAAGATCAAGTAAAATTTTGAAATTGGAGAACAATTTTTTTTGTTAAAAACGATCACAAAGCTTCTCATATCTTCGATATGGCGAGGAAGCAAAATATGGAGACACAAAACTATTGAACCAACTTTGAAATTTCGAAGACCTAACATTACATACTGCCGTACTTTTTAATTTTTGAAAAATTGATTTAATCTCGAAAACGATTTCAGAAAAAAAAAAGTTTATTTTGTGCAATTTTTCAATCAAATATCTCTTAATTAAAACTAAAGAAGTATGCAGTTTTAAACAAATATAAAATCATGTGTGTATATTAAGTTCATATAAAATATATATTCATAATACACTGCATATAAATAAAACATACTTGTTTTTTTGTCCACCTAGCATATTACATACATTGTATATATAAATAAAATGTATTACAATTCAGAAAAGGCGACACTTAAATAAAAGGTTATTAAAATATACTTCAGAAATCTGTTACTTGTTGCCATTATGTAAAATTTATATGAAGAAAATATTCAAATATATGAATCGATTAAAATCATAAAATTTATAAGAAAACATAAGTTTTCATAAATTATTGATACCGATATAGAATGACAATTCAATAAAATATAATCCAAGTACACATATGAATAATTATAATTGTTTTTTTCGTCATCCATGTCCGTATTTAGAAGGTTTTTATAATATTTTCTACAAGATATCTAATTTTTAAATTAAATGTACTGAATTAGAAATATTTGATTATATTTGATTACTACTATTTCTGAATATTAATCTATATACATTTGACTGTCTTACAGCGTGATTTGATGACAATCGGCCAATAGGTGTCAAAATGGTGGACATTTAAACTAATCATTAGTATAATTTATTTATTAATTATTATATTATCATAGCAACTGCTTTACATTGTTTCAAAGACGATTCTTTCTTTTATATATTTTTTGTCGTAGAACTTATCATTAGCAAGTGTCCATATCACTGCGTGCTCATTATAATTTAAAAAACAAACTATATTTGGTAATTAAATTGATTAAATAAAGAGTTACTTGTTTTATTAGTAACATGAGTTTATGAGAATTACAAAATGAAGCCCGTCATTACAAAAACAGTAAACTTTGCTCTTATAGCGGCCATAACTGGTGCCAGTACCTTATAAATACTGTACTTAAGTATAAGTACTTAAGACCTATGTATGTACAATGTACAGTCGCCTGCAGAACTCGTCTGGCACCCTAAAGGCTACAATCGCTTACAGCAGATTCCAAATTTAAAGACAAACATCATCGGTTATCTTTTTCTATCAAGTTTAATATATTTAAATACTAAAATTCGGAATATCAAATATTTATTGCCACAAAATTTACGTATACAATTTTCAATAGATTACATAATAATTTAATTGCACAAATATATATGAGTACCTATTATAAACGAAGAGTAGTTCTTTATCTAGCAAATGAATTTCAAAATATCTGTCTTTGTTTGATACATGGAGAAATGATTTAAATATTATAATTGCACAAATGGGAGGAGCCTACTAAGTTTGTGATAAACGAAAATGAATACAAACTGCAAGACCATTAATGCAAGCGACTGTACATACACAACTTGGAAGCCAAACAATTCTTAATGATCATTTATAAATATTGATAATTATATTAATCTAATATAATATGACTTAATACACACGCAGGTTTAAATAACCCGATTACAGACCTGCGTATAACCTTTACTTAAAGGCTCTTAAGTCGTTTTAATACAGTCGTTTAATTTCATAGTTCCAGGTTATACGAACAACGTTACAGCTATTAAATAAACTATATTAAACCACAATGGAGCTAACGATAATTATTTCTGTGAGCTGTATGGTACGCGGTTGTATATATAATAAATAATTTACTCCATACCCAGTGGCGCAGCAAGGGGGGGCAAGTAGGGTCAATTGCCCCAAGGCGCCAAGCAGAGGGAATGCCGAAATTGTATCTATTTCTCAATATGATTCATATAACATTTGTATGTCTTTATTTAAATACATTGGTGTAGTTGGGGAGCCCCGGAAAGACAAAAGGGGGCCTTTTTAATATTATAAAATGTTATAAAACCCTTTAACAGTGGCGAAGTGTCCATGGAAGCAAGGGAAGCAGTGCTTCCCTTGCTTTATGGGTAAATAAATACAAATCTGTGTTTTCAGTTAATAAATAATTTAAATATATTATTAGAATATTCATCTTTATGCGCAACTCAAACATTTTAACCAAAAATAGCATTTAATATCAATTTACACGCTCAATTATAAAACTATAATACCTCTACGTCTTATTTTATTGTATTTTAGTCGATATTTGTATGACGAGTTGAAGTTCACTGCAGGAAATTTCACTAGAAAATTTCGAATTTTTGATTACGTTAAAAGTATGTTTATTGTATAGAAAATGACGTGAAAAGTTGTTTGTTTCAAACCGCAGGTCTGTATCTCAAACCGTTCTCGAGATATAGCCTCTCAAAGTTTTAGTTTTTTCAAATTTTTGGAGAAAAAAGGTCATAACTTTTGAACGCGTGGTCGAAATTGATTTTAGTTGACGGATTTGGAATCAGCGTGTCAAATTCTATATAATGACATGTATAATACCTTAAAACTCGAAAAAAAAATTTTCGCGAAAAATCGAAAAAATTCAAAGGGGTATACCTTAAAAAAATGTCGATTTTTGACCAAAATTTTTTTGACGGATTTTAAAGTATTATACATGTCATTATATAGATTTTAACACGCTGATTTCAAATCCGTCAACTAAAATCAATTCCGACCACGCGTTCAAAAGTTACAGCTATTTTTCTTCAAAATTTTGAAAAAACTAAAACTTTGAGAGGCTATATCTCGAGAACGGTTTGAGATACAGACCTGCGGTTTGAAACAGTCAACTTTTCACGTCATTTTCTATACAATAAACATACTTTTAACGAAATCAAAAATTCTAAATTTTTTAGTGAAATTTCCTGCAGTGAACTTCAACTCGTCATACAAATATCGACTAAAATACAAGAAAATAAGACGTAGAATCATTTAGTTACTATATAAATATATAAGAATTTATTTTTAAAAGTAAAAGCTTGAACTTAAGTTTTTTTTGTTAATAGAAGGATTGACAAAATATGCTTCCCTTTTTTTATAACTGAAAAGGGGGTAGTGGGTCAAATAAGTTTGGGAACCTATAATCTAAACCTTACAAAATCTCGACACTATACTGTTGTATAAATATGTGTAACAAAATTTAAAAAAAGTCAAGATTTAATATGACAATAACTGTCATAATTATTTCACAAAAAGTGTAGCATGTTTTTAAAAAAAAATGATTTAAGAACAAATTTTGATATTGTCCGACCACAAACTATGAAACTTGCTTTTATTTTTTAAAATAACATCAAACTATATCACAGCCCACTTGAAGATATGAAAAATGTAGTGTACTTTATAATAATGGCACCATTAAGTATCCAAAATATTTCAATAAATATTAAATTATTGCTCAATGCTGAATGCAAAAAGGTAATTATAATATCTATAATTTAAATATTGTTTCTGAAAATTGCATATAAAGATTTAATAATTGTGACGATTTTAATAGCCGTATAAAAATGCAAGTTAATGATGAAAATACCGCATAAAAAATTGTTTATTGTATGAATAACATTAATATATTATGTTCTGTAGAAATAAGTATACGATTGTTTTTGTTTGTTATTTGTTTCCTCGAAAGATACGAGAAGCTTTGTGATCGTTTTAGAATGAGACAAAAAAATTGTTTCAAAATTTTAAATTGATATTTCCATTTCAGTGAACACTTTTCTTTCTGTGTCTGTCTGTCTGTCCTTGTCACACGCATAACTCATGAACCACTGAACCTATATTAATGAAACTTGGTTGGATATTTGGGTCTCGTTTGAGGACGATCCCATTTCAAAATCATTAAAATCTTGTGTAAGGGGGAGAAGTGACATCCCAAAATATTTATTTTTCAAGATATCTCAAGAACGACACATTTTACGTGAAAATTTTATTGAATCTTTTTTGTAGAGCATTCAATATTTTATATTCCCTTACAAAGATTTATCTCAATTTACATTAAAAAAACGTGTTTTTTTTTAAATTGATACTTACTTTGACATATCAAATGTCATTTTGCATAAATTTAGATATTTTTGTCAAAAAATTAAAAAGGCAATTTATCTGACCATTTTATCGGTTTTTATTTAAATTGTTCAATAATAATTAACTATACCTTTGTTGAATTTAATACGAGGAAGCACTGTGCATTAACTTGGCAGATGTATTTTTAATACATTACTTAATTAAAATATGAAAGTTTTATTTTAATAAATGTAAGAGTTTTTTTTTTGGTGATTTCAATAAATGTATAGACTTCATACCTGACTTTTTGTATAGCAATTATTTTACATACAATTCCCCCCCCCCCCCCCCCCCAAACTGAAAAGTTTTGCTGTAAACAGCTTCGTTTTCAAAATATAAAAATTCTAAACGTTTTATTTTTAAGATAGTATAATTAATATTGATATATGTTAACTATACTTTTTATTTTATATTTTCAATATTCTTGGATTGAAGCAGAGACCATATAAATTTTAATATTTCTTCTTTGGTATCACATTACATTTTTTCCAGGTAAAATTTAATAATAACTATTAAATTCGCATATTTTTTTTATTATATCGAACATAACGAGAAATCGAAAATCAAAATTTGAATATATTCATACTAATTCTATCGAATATTATTTTTGTTTTTATATATTCTTATGAAGCATAAAATGTAATAAATTATTATTGCTATCAATGTTATAGCCAATATCAATATTTTAATATAAGGTATAGTCGCCAAATTTCGACATCTTATAATAAACTGTACCATCTCAAATTAATTCCTATGTATAAACTAAATTTTTTTGATTAGCATAAACATGTAAAATTCATTCCATGAACTCGCCTTAAATACATTTAACGTATTTTTGTTAAAGCCAAACTTACAAAGTATAACCAAACTGATTGCTAAGTTTTAAATAAAGGTATAAAAATCGTTGATATTTTTGAATTTTTGATATATCTCTAAAAATAAGGAAAATATATAAGATCTTAAAACAGGGGACGGTATTTGGCGACTTTACCTTACCTACCATAGAATCAAGTATCAGAATTTATGTTGATTAATATTTTGTATAATATTTATCAATTCAATATTAAATACGAATAATAAAAAGATGGCAAGTCGAAAGGTAAAGGTAATATACATTTTCAAGCACAATAGAGATTTGAGATCGTTGTTTTAAAGGCACTTTAAACATGACGTTTCCATTAACGTATCTTCGTTACTTGATTTCATGAACATCACTGCGGATCTGGTCATAGACTAAAGAAATAATTTGAGTTACGAATATTAACTGTGAAGTTATATACAGATATTTCGCAATTTACGCAAAGAATTTATTGGCTGTAAAATTAAATAACTGAACGTACCCTGGGTATGAATTCTAGTGACTGCAAAAAGCAACACGTACAGAATGATTATAAAGTTTAAACTGTAAAATATTACTTTGAAAATTTATCATCAACATTTAATTAATTGTATTTCTCAAATGAATAAGAAACGAGGAGGGGGGAAGTTAATTTAATTATTATTCTATTATCAAAACTGAGCAAATTGATAATTTAAAACCACAAAATAATTTATAAACAGTGCAGATATTAATGAAACAAAAATGACGTTTACTTAGGCATGACGTTCCATCTAACATGGCGGATTGCTGTATTTTGTGTTTTTATTTTAACAAAAATCATATTAATCTCGCTATTTATAAAAATAAATACATTTTTTAGAATCTTTTTAACTTATTTCATTATTTAAAATCATAATTGTTACTGGCATCATGCCTATTTATCGGTTTTTATTTAAATTGTTCAATAACTAATGGTGAATTTATCACGAGGAAGCACTGTTTACATTTACTCGGCAGATGTTTTTTTAAAATTTAAATCAAATATTAAGAATGACATTTAAAATATATTTTGCATAAAGAACAATTTAAAGTATACATAATAAGTATTGTCGATCTTTGCGCACTTGAACTGAAATAATAATAATAAACAAAATTTTAAAAAAATCATCTCAATTGATATATCCTCCTTCGTAGTTACTAGATCTAAAGAGGCTGGTTAAAAAACAGACGAAGCGTTAACTCTCTCGACGATTTCAATAGATATCTCACACGGAGTCAGCTGTAACAACAGAGTATTTTTTTATTCCGCATTATACCGCAATCAATGTCTAAATCTCGCCCAAAAAACAACAATACACAAAAAGTCGCGATATCACATCATTTTAATAATATTTATAACAGTGGTCGTTAAACTAAAATAAATATTCCCAAGCTAAAAGTTACTAAGGTAAAGGCACCAGTTATGGCCGCTATAAGAACAAGTTTTCGTTGTTTTTTTTATTAATGGGATTGTTTTTGGTAATTCTCATGAACTCATGCTACTAATAAAACAAGTAACTCTTTATTTAATCAATTTAAATTATAGCCTTTTATTTTGTTTATGTTTTTTCTCCAGTAATGGATAAAGTAAAACCAGTAATGAGCACGCAGTGATGGACACTTGATTACAAAATGATACGTACTATGACACAAAAGATATAAAAGAAAGAATTGTCAAATTTGAAACAATGTAAAGCAGTTTCTATGATAATATAATAATTAATAAATAAATTATACTAATAATTAGTTTAAATGTCCACCATTTTGACAACTATTGGCCGATTATCATCAAATCATGCTGTAAGACAGTTAAATGTATATAGATTAATATTCAGAAATGGTACTAAAAAAATATCAACACGTATTTCTAATTCAGTACATTTAATTAAAATTTTTCCATTACTGGGGTCATATCCAAGACTGGTTGTTTGTTACCTTTTCACGACTAAACCACTGAACCGATCTTGATAAAATTTGGCAGGGAGATAGCTTGCATCCTGAGGAAGGACATAGGCAACTTTGTATCCCATCTAGCGTGCAAATGCGAAACTAAAAACCCGTTTTATCGACTATATCATAACATAAATCTGTATTATCTATATGTGTATTATTTTCACTAACCTAAATTCTGAGCGAACGAAGTCGCGGGTAACATCATAGACAAGACCGATAAAAGTATCACCTCAGCATACAGCCCTAAATTTGACTCTTCCATTAAAAAAAAAATATCGGTATGGAGAACCATACATGACTTCCATGTTCTTTCTATCTTTTTAAATATAATGTCAAAAACATAATACGCACATTCGTAGAACAACTAATTTGACAATCTGAATTTAGTTGCCTTTGTTTCCAAGGCAACATAAATTAATGACGTATTAATTAGTATTTAAAATTCAAATTTTAAGTGTGTGTTTTCACCCCTTTAATGGCACGTACAAATAATAAATGTCCCTTAGATTCAATTGAACTGCAAATGTACCAAATCTTATCAAAATTAGTGAGATAATACTCGCAATATTCACTTTTTAGACGAAAAAAGTTACAAAATTTCGAATATTTCCAAAACCCCTAATCCGATTAGCACCAAAATCAATAGGTCTAGAGTACTCAATGAGACAAACATTTTCCCCAAAAATAATTCAGATCGGTGCATTTTTACAGTAGTTATCGTGAACGAAAAAAAATCTACATCCTGACACACAAACACACGGACACACAGACACACGCACAGCCGCCATGCGAAAATTAACTTTTCTTTACGTTTTGAAGTTAGTACAATCAGAATTTGTCATTTTCTTGGACACGATTTTTCGATGGTATTACAATACTTCCATTTCTTTCAGAACATGGAAGTAAAAAACTATGAAGACTTGAAATATAAAAATCCCGAACGCACATTAAAAAACTTGAAGTGTCACTGATTAAGATAATCATAGATGAAGGCACAGATTACATAAACAAATAATCCGTCCCTGAGAAATGTGACGTCACCATTAAAATAACAAGAAGCATCAATAATATAGCAGCATCAAATGATTAAACACAAAGAAAGGAAGCTGGGGGCTCTCCAATAACAAACAAGATACATACCTAGGCTGGGGCACCCACTGAGTGGCATAAAGGAGGAATGCCCGCTGACCAGTAAATGATGAATAATAAAAATAACAATGACATTTGTCAAAACCGCGGATAAGTAATGGCCCGATTTACCACTGTAATAAATAGTGAAACATTGGACTGTGGTTTAGAAGTATTATAGTAATACTTATGCCGGTGTGGTGGTTTCACTGTCTGTGCTACTTAACCAAGTTAACGGCCATAGTTATAGCTGTCTAGAGCATAGGTGTCCAACCTTTTAAACCTTTTAGGCCGCATAGCATAAACCCAATGTACCAAGGGCCGCATGTGACCCCCCCCCCCACACCGAAATATTCAGTGTTCTAAAAAAAACGTGTTTTGAGAAAACATCAGTTCAAAAAAAACGTTGATTCATGGAATTTCTGGTGGAATGTACCAGAAATTAAAAGAATGTCATTTTTTAAACGTGTAAGGAAGTGAGAAAGAAGTAACTAGAAAGAGATAGAAACTAGTGACCAGGCTAACCAAAGAACTTTTATATTCACTTCATGTTGAGCGTTTCTGTCAGAACTCTAGTTTCTATCTCTTTCTGGTTACTTCTTTCTCACTTACACGCTTAAAAAATAACATTTTTTTTTATTTTCTGTTACATTCCACCAGAAATTCCATGAATCAACCAGTTTTATTGTAACCGATGTAGTAAAACTGGATTTAAAAATGTGTGTAGATGTCGCATTACATCTATTATATCTATTTAGCCAACTCCAAAAATATAAGTATCTACGAAGTATAGAGATGTCATCAAAACATTTGACATCTTCAGGGCTCTTCTAAAAGTCCGCACTTTAAGAAGAGCCCTTACACATCTTACCAAAAACTCAAGAATTTCTTAGGCGGCTATTACACTATCAAATAAATATGTCAAAGATCTTTGACAAAGATTTGATCATATTTCATTGATAAAATATTAGATTTTGTTCTATTACACTACATAAAATATTTGATAATATTTTCTCAATATTATCTAGTGATTTTTTCTTCTTTTTTGATGCCTTTTAAATATCAGTGCGTGAATGTTCGTCAATTGACGCGATCGAGGTTTGAATTTACAACCGTGTATTGTGGTTTTTATAATCAATAAGAAGATTATCATATAATACTGGATTTTGTTGATATTCATATATTAATAATTATGTGACTGTAACTGTCAGTGATAACTTGGTAGTCGCCATTTTGTTTTTGACGTCAAAAAACTTTGATCAAATATAAGAGACTGTCATGAACTATGATCATAGAAACATTATGAAGGTAAATATTATAAAAGTTGACTTATTACACTGTCATATTTCTTTGATCAAAGAAATTTTATCATATTTCTTTGATAGTGTAATAGCCGCTATAAGCATGATACAAAAATTTCTTATTTTATATTACTTTATAATATAAGATCCAGATTCAACATAGACAAAGATATGATTGTTGAGTTTTTGGTAAGGCGGCTTACCAAAAACTCAAAAATTTCTTACAACATTTTATGACAAATATATTCGTTTGTTTTAATTTTCCAGAGTCCGTGACTGTAATAAATATAAACACAGATATATACGCGGTACAGACACTCAGTTTCAATTGGATTGCGGTTTAGAAATAATACGTTGTAGCTTGTTTAATATGTTAGTACCACTTACGCGTAATGTAATCTAATACAGCATGTACTGGCAATCGATTTGTTGATACACAAATGCTTAATAACAGCTTGTACGTGTATTTAATGCGGGTTCCGATCAATAATACTTATAATGCATGCATATTTAATGTTAAGGTACGAACCAATAATATTAAGTATATGTCTTTAAAATCAATTATTATTTATTTCTTTATTATTACAAATTTATTATTTACTAGCTGCTACCCGCGGCTTCGCTCGCGTGCATTTCGAAACCCCCATCCCCATGATATTTTTTCCGCCGGATCGAATGAGACTAATTACAACCATTCATAGTTTTATTAAACATACCTCATAAGATCGATTTCTTTATTAGATAGATTACAAATAAACTAGTTTGTTTTACATATGTCCGGTATTATAAAGGAGCAGATCGATCCCCCCCCCCCATGAGTCTACTTCATGAGAAAACTCAAAGACATTTTTTAAAACTCTTCTAGTATGAACAAAATCAACTTTTTTTAAAATGCAATAGTTAGTACGAAAAGAGTCTAATAGAATTTTATTTTCAGCTTTTTAGTCGGTTTTAAAAAGACAAATTCATTTTTTTAACGTTTTTTTATATTTTTTATTATACATACATGAAATGTACTGTATAATAAAGTATAGTAATCATGAAAGAAATCAAACTCGAGATTTTAACGGAATTACACGTATTGAGGGTCCCTGAACCAAAAATATGAGATTAAATACTAATTGTAAGTCATATCCCCCCCATCGCAAAAAGCTATCTACGCCACTGTAAAGGAGCCAGCAAAATTTGTACTTTCAAATGAGGTTTCTAGCCTATCTGACAGATCTCCTTTAGTTTCATGAAATGTTTGACAATTTTCGCGCACGCGTGGTATGCAAACACCAATGGTATTAAAACAGTTGCGATATCATAGACACAGAAAATACTACGTTTGACAGAAACCCAAAACTATTTATTTTTGCCGCTTGTGGCGCTACCAATCACACTTCGTTAAATTTGACCAAAGATTACTACAACATTTCTAATTGTCTCCATGTTAAATTTCCTATGTCTTAATCAACTTGGAATACACTGTATATGTAACGCTGGGCACGATTGGGTTAATATATACATATATTATTATAGATGTGTATGAGGCGGTCAGAAAAAAAAAATGCAAAATTTTTTTTTTTTTTCAAAATGCAGTACTCATATTTTCCTAGTGTGTACAAGGCTTTAGAACTCGTTCCCATAATGAAACAATAAAAACAAACACAATAATTACATAACTTAATCCATAGATTCAAAACATACATAATATAGGAAACCAATTGTTTTTTCGCGTTCCGATAAAAATATTTGTATGGACAATAAAAGGCAGGGCGCAGCACAAAATAATTACCAAATATTCTCAAATATTACTAACTCTGTATACATATCTAATAACTCCCAGCCGATAACCCATTCAAACAGTTCGCAAGGCGTGTGTCGGACAGAGACACGCATATACGTATACGGGTTATAATATGCGTCCGTCTCTGTTTATCGGAGGACATCAAGTGTGCACGGGTACACTATAGATACCTAACCTTGCCTGGGGGCTTAAATTCGAGAGACTATTGTTGATAATACAGACTATCGCAGTTAGTGTGGGTTTATGAATAGTCTATGGTTGACGTTTGGTTGCGGAGAAGTGCAGTTGTGTGCTCGTGGAAGCAACTTGGGGGCCAGCCGGGGTTATTTACAAGGGCGTCGGCATGGTGGTTTGCCTGGGGGATTCATTTATGGTTTTATTTTGTTTATTTTATGTAGGTAGGATGTTATAATTGGTTTTAAAATATTAACTATGGATATAAGTTAAAATTGTAAATTAAATTTCAAGGAAAGGTAGAGTCGAGCGGGGTAAATATGAAACACGAAAAAAATGGGGTAAAAGTGAAACAAGCTTGCAACTAAAAAACTGATTTGTTTATAGGAGAATTATAAAAACTGATATCATCATTAAAGGTTTGTTAAAGCGACCTGAAAATATGAATCGTCTATAAGTGATGTGTTATTAAGGATACTTTGAACTATGATAACAATTTTTTTTTTTAAACTAGCTATTACCAACGAATTCTGCGCGGGGTTATACAGATTTCTCTTATGATAGTTAATAAAACAGGTTTTTAGTTTCACATTTACACGCTAGATTTTATTACGCCGACCTAATCTTACCTATCGCGTGTACAAAAGTACACCCATTTTTTTAAATAAAATATAAAAAATAAAAATAAAATAGCTACTATTTCACGATCCATTTTTTTCAGAAATATCGTTTTCTTTTAAATGAACTGAAAATTTCCTTATTTCTAGTTATCCGATTTGGTTGAATTTTAATAGGGTTCTATTCTGATAAAAGGATTTCTGTTAATTTATTACGTTTTGCGACCTGTAGCGTGTTGCCGTCACTTAAAAATTACAATTTCTCGACAAATTAAAATTTGTTTATATTTTAATGATATTAAACTAAGTAAATATGGAGACTGTAATGTTCTCTTTCAGAAAATGAAAACTTTTAAGTGGGTTACTAAAAAAATTTTAAGATATAATACTCATTTTATCAATGTACAGTCACCTGCATTAATGGTCTTGCAGTTTGTATTCATATTCGTTTATCACAAACTTATCGTTATAATATTTAAATCATTTCTCCATGTATCAAACAAAGACAGATATTTTTATATTCATTTGCTAGATAAAGAACTCCTCTTCGTTTACAGTACTCATATATATTTGTGCAATTAAATTATTATGTAATCTATTGAAAATTGTATACGTAAATATTGTGGCAATAAATATTTGATATTCCGAATTTTAGTATTTAAATATATTAAACTTGATAGAAAAAGATAACCGATGATGTTTGTCTTTAAATTTGGAATCTGTTATAAGCGATTCTAGCCTTTAGGGTGCCAGACGAGTTCTGCAGGCGACTGTACATATACAAAAAAAATTAGAACAAGAATAGAACACATTGAGGTGTGCAAAAAAAATAAAATTCGTTAAAAATAACTGTCTTATTTAATGGCCCCCATTTAACCTCGTTCCTCGACGCCCGTGCCTACTTATGAAACCGATTGTGGTGAAGCCGAGTGTAAAAAATGTTGATAGACATAAAAAGCATTTGTGAAACATAAGACGGTGTGTTTTCAGGTTATGGCGATGTGTTCTTTTGTTAATCTTTACGCCCAATCCAACAAAAATTATTATTGTTAGTTATCATATTCTCGTCCGGTGTATGTGTGTCTGTCTGTCCGTGTGTCTGTGTGTGTAAACCACCTGTATAATGTGGAATGTTGATCTGCTTTAGATACATCTAAATATACATTAGTACATACTTAATTGAATTATTATTAATTATAATCAATTTTATGCATGGTAAAAAAAGTTTACATAATTTTACATATTATCTAAATCAGGTTCAATTGAGTTTTTTTGCAGCCCTTCTGAAGATTAGAATAATTAAAGGTTTTAATTTGACTAGACCTACTTATATAAATATATAGATTTAAAAAAACATCTGCCAAGTAAATGCGCAGTGCTTCCTCGTGCTAAATTCACCAAAGATTTAATTTTTATACAATTTTACTACCTGATTATTTTTTCGTATATTTTTAATTTTTTGACAATTTCAATCTAAATCTAAATTTATGCAAACGTCAAAATGAGAGTTAATATATTAAATTTAAAAAAAAAAACACGATTTTTTAAGATAAATTGAGATAAATCTTTGTAAGGGAATATTTTAAAACAAACGTTATAGACCCATATTATAGGAAATTTAATGCTCTACAAAAAATATTTTATAAAATTTTCACGAAAATGTAAGTATCACCATATCTTTCTTCTGAAAATTAAAAATTGTCAAATCGAATTTAATAAATATAATATTCTTCTTCGAGAATTCGGTAGAGTTTTTTTTAACCTTCGGATGGTTCCATCCAGTATAGAAAATATTATCATTTGAGTATCAAAAGCGATAAACTAGCAAACTAATGGTCCACCACGGTTATGAATTCTTAGGCTGAAACTGGATGGTTTATTATACACTGTTTTTAATTTTTTTATTTTCACGATTAGAATAACTGTTTTATACAACAGCTTTTAATTATAAATAAACTGTTAAAAATATCTCTATCGTGTAGGGGGGACTTAGCTAATTCTTGAACTGATTTTTCGCGATTGAAATAACTGTTTTACATGACCAATTTTAATTATAAATAAACTGTTAATAACAGCTTTATTTTAAACACAGTTAAAATTTCAAGGTAAATAAATAGAATTTCACGCTACAAATGATTTTGTTAAAGTGTAGAAAAAAGCAAACAATTCCAAAAGTATTGTTTTATAAAAGTTTGCAACTAATAAATCTAATAGGTTTCCTGCCGCGGGAATACCGCCAAATGAATACCTACGCAACTGGCTACTCTAAGAACGTTGACAGCACTGGTTTAATTATATTTACTTCACTACTGTTTTTGATTATACTTAATTAATTTAATTATACTTTCAAAGTAAACAGTTATTAAATTAATAATCAAACGTATTATTTTAACACAAAAACTCGTAGCTTGACATCAACTTAAACTGTCTTGTACGCATTTATCCATCTTTCTCTTATACATCTACTCACGTATATGCATAACCTCCTTAGCGTTTCATCTTTAAAACGTGTCGAATATTAAAATCTGTCGAATCATTTCAATTCACTAGTCTCGCTAAAGAAATTTCACTTAAAAAAACAGTTAAGGTGCAGTAAGGGTAAGTGCAGAAACGGGTTCTTTTTATTATAATACGAGTGAAATTGTAATAGCTAATATGTAGTGAACTACCTAAAGTTAATACCAACTTGTTTAAAAAGTTCACTACTCCAAAACTAAACAACGTATCTTGATGCGGTAAAAAGCATTTTATACTAGGCGTATTCACAATTCTAGCATATGAAATAATGCTTCAAAGCGTTTTTAACTACAGGTAATGCACTTGCCCCGAAAATGTAGTTGACATTTTTTACAGTTTCCTATCATAATGCAAATATACAAAGAAAATTGGCGTCCTATTCAATTTAAACTAGTCAGTAATAACTGCACAATCATTTGATACTGAAAATATTAAGTATTTATATAACAGATTGAAAATATATGGGTTCAAAGTCCAACTATGCAAAAATCGGTCTGCACTTACCCCCACGACCCTATATTCTTAAGTAAAGAATAATCATAAATAGATTTTTAATATGATAAAAAATTAATTCATCTAAATTTTCTATAGATACCCAATGTATACTAAACAAAAAATTTGTATCAGGTAGGTAAACAATAAAAAACATGTTACTAAACGATTATGAGTAAAGGTCTTGTTTGTTGTAACTCTATCTGTTCGGGGTTGATGTTTTTAATAAGTTACTATTAACATAACACCTGTCAATTAGTGTTCCTTTCTCTCTCTTTGTAACACTGCTGTGATCTGTAGGGTTACATTTCAACCCTGAGTAAATATCAGACAAGCGAAAATGTTTTTACATGGTGTAACTTACATTTTTTTGTTTAACCAGCTTTTTATAATTTAGAGAGAAACATATTTCATCTCGATATAGGTAACAATTGGAATGTGGCCACCACATAACTTTCTTATACGTAATACGTAAGTGTTTTACGTCGTGAAAATAAATTTTCGAAATTATTATATAATCGACAATCAATTTTAATATTAAATATCGGTAAAAAAAATTTACTTCCATGTTCTCGAATCTATTTTTTTAGTATTTAATACAAAAGGAGGTGAATGAAACTTATATCATTCGAAAGATACTGTGCCATAGATGTGTGTATGTTGCCGTTAAGGCAGGTAAAATATTGGTCGAATTTCGACCATAGGCGATACTAGTACCAATAATCAGGACATTCGGCAAAGTTAATTATAATTATTTATATATTTTATATTTATGTGGCCCGTGGTTAAATTGTTGCTCTAGGGTAAAGAACCCCCTATTGATGCAAATCTCCTCAGAGATACATACATTGCCGTAAAATAGAAGCCGGGAGAGCTCCGGCATTGTTCTCATATGAAGCGCGGATTCATAAATAACCATATCTTGATTTTGTGTTATTTTCGGGTACATGCATGTAACTGGATATTACTTTCAAAAAATATTACTGTGATCTTTTGTACGACATCGACTCAAAAGTATTATTCTTCGGACGACAGCCTAACATTTGCAGATACTTATTGCGAATAAAGAACGACCTTAAAAGGTAGTGGCATATGGCACCAGTCTTGGATATGACCCCAGTAATGGCGAATTTTTAATTAAATGTACTGAATTAGAAATATGCGTTAATATTTAATTACTACCATTTCTGAATATTAATCTATATACATTTAACTGTCTTACAGCGTGATTTGATGACAATCGGCCAATAGGTGTTAAAATGGTGGGCATTTAAACTAATTATTAGTATAATTTATTTATTAATTATCATATTATGTGTTGTTTCAAAGACGATTCTAAAATTTTATAACTTTTGTGTCGTAGTACTTATCATTTTGTAATCATTAGCAAGTGTCCATCACTGCGTGCTCATTACTGGTATTACTTTATCCATTACTGGAGAAAAATCATAAACAAAATAAAAGGCTATAATTTAAAAAACAAACCATATTTACGGACTTTGGTAATTAAATTCAATAAATAAAGAGTTTTATTGACAAAAACAGTAAACCTTTCTCAGGATGCAAGCTATCTCCCTGCCAAATTTCATCAAGATCGGTTCGGTTGTTTAGTTTTACAAAGAAATAACTAAATATGCTATTATATAATTAAATTATAAGGCCAAAATGGAAATAAAACAAAATAAATAAAAAACTTAATTTGTTAAACATATATGACAGTTCCTTTGGAGTTCTACGGCGTGGGGGAGGGGGGGGGGGGTATGTCATATATGATTATGAATTATAAATGGATTATCAAATTACTCATCATTTTGACAATTATTCAAAATGATTCATTATTATTATTAAAATTACTAATAAATATTAATTATAAATGGATTTTACAGTACCTTATTCACTGTATTACTAACTCGAAGAAAATTTTACAAATGTTTTAAATATTTACATACCTTTCGCCATTCAATTTGTATTTCAATAAATACTTAATTAAACAATGGTAATTCCAAACGAATACTATTTCTAAGTAATAACTTTATTACTGTCTACTATATCTCATTGTCAGAATGAATATTTCTGAATTTAAATGACTTGTTAATTATTTTGAAAAATTTCGTTAATGGTTTTACTTGTTAAATTCATAACATTCTTAAGTCGGAAGGAAATAGATATTAGTAAAACTAATTAGAGAAGATATTAATGAACATATTCAAAATTACAGCTTGGCTTTTTACATAAAAGTTTTTGACACTTATTGTAAAATAGTCTTATTGTTAAATAGAAATATGTAAAAGTATCATTGTTATCAAAATATATCGATGAAGTCTGAAACATGACGAAACGTCTATAATAATAAATAATGTTATATCACATATAACTATTTTATTGACATATAATGACCTTAAACCTCGAAGTCAAAATAAAAAATAAAAATAAATAAATGAAAAAAATAATAATTAAAATAATAACTAGATGAAATTATGAGAAAAAATAAGTTTTGTCAAATTTCGAGTATCTGTAACGATACAGAACTGTTACAGCCGTGAGTACTGCTTCACTTAAACCATTGTTAAGTATACTTAATGTACATAATGCATTTTGAATGTACAGAGAAAACAGTATGAAAACAATTTGATGTTATAATTAATGAATGATAAAAATGCATATATTCATTAACGGGATGTTACTTTTTCATAAGTGAAACGTTAATTATCTTAGTAACTTACTTAAGTACACAAAGTAATATTCGTACCTACATATTTAAGATGAATATTTTAGATTAATTGTTAATTTAAATAAATATTTAAGTATGTGCTAATGATATAGTATCATTACAGTTACCTATTAGGCCCACCCGCGGCTTCGGCCGCGTTGTTTTCATTTTTATAAACATTTATGTTGATATAAATTATAAAATCTAATATCATATGTACCTACTGTTAATTTTGACCAATCTATTAACCCTATTTAAGCTGAATTTCTTCTTAATTGAGTGCTTACGTCATAAGAGGAATACAAAAAAAAAATTTCATAAACTATTTTTGTTACATTGTTCGTTATAATTTTCAGTAAGAGTACTAATTAAAAGCTATATTCTGGGGTTTTTTTTCAGATTTTTTGAGTCCATAGTTAAGAAATTAGAGGGGGGGACACTGATAACCACATTGAAAAACAAATATATCGTGACTGAGGGGTTAAAATCAAAAGGTCACTTAACATTTTTTGTTGCATTTTAGGAGATCTATTTAAATATACCCCAATCAATAAGGTAAGTGGAAAAAAAATTGAGTACTTTTCAGTCTATGGGAGTGAGGTCCAAAAAAATTTTGACAGTGTTCGTTATGATTTTCAATGAAAGTACTAATTAAAAGCTACATTCTGAATTTCTTTCAGATTTTTTTAATTCGTAGTTTAGAAATTAGAGAGGGGGACGCTCTGATAACTACATTGAAAAACAAATATATCGTGACTGAAGGGTTAAAATCAAAAGGTCCTAAAACATTTTTAGATAATGAGATAAGTGAAAAAAAATTAATAGGTACAATTTTTTTATAGCCAAACGGACGGACGGGCGGACAGAGCGAAACTATAAAGATTCCTAGTTTTCTACTGAACCCTAAAAATCACATCTTTGTAATATTTCTTATATAAAGTATAACGACCCATACACAATACCCCATCGTTTGAAAACCACTGACCCCATCAGTAGCAACAAAACACAATTTTAGAATGAAAAAGCATCGGGCAACAAGAAACGACAAAAGCGAAAAAACGTTTTTAGCTCCCACAAACGATGCAGTTGGTATCATTGTTGTGTGAAACCCTGGGACTGACAACACAAAGATTTGAAATCGATCATCAGCGATGGCGTTGCACTAATTTACCCTTGTGGTGCCGCAAGGGCTGTGTATTGTCATACACGTGATTAATGAACTCAGGTAATTTTGATTGGCAGTGGAACGCACAGCTGCCGATCTTGAATAATCAAATGTTAGATAATGCGCATTTGGATGGATTTATCATTAGGCTTTCGCGGCCATTTTGCCGTTTTTACTTGTTTTTTTAACAATTCAAAATTTTAAGCAAATATGTGTTCTTTTTGTAATATTTTTGTTAACAAATCAAATCAATTCCGTCATGTTTTATTTACTTTTATTTTATGTTTTCTATTTATTTTTTATTTTTTTCAAAATGGGTCTAATATTAGGCTCTTTTACTCTAATATTTTTTATTCAGATTAAACTAGGGTTAATTAGAATGAAACTTTTTTTGTTTTTCTTAACCATTAAATAAATAAAGCTAAATGTAGCACTTTTATAATTAAACTACCATAAACTTTATAAGGTACTGGCACCAGTCTTGGATATGACCCCAGTAATGGCTATTTTTTAATTATATTTATATATATATTTGATTACTGCCATTTCTGAATATTAATCTATATATACATTTAACTGTCGTACAGCGTGATTTGATGACAATCGGCCAATAGGTGTCAAAATGGTGGACATTTAAATTAATTATTATCTAACAAAAATTTACACATCGAATGTTGTACCTTACATTAAAAATTGTAAAATTTTATTCTCTACAACTTTTATAGAGGACATTTGTCTCGATTACCAGTTTTAAGAGCTCAAAAATCCATTTAAACATATTTTTTTGATTAAATGCACTTAGTTTTCAGATTCACGGCGATTTTTCAGCAATTTATGTAGATACGTTGGAGAAAATTTTGAAATATAGTTGTAAAGCAAATATTTTTGAAAATTTTAATGTAAGGCACGTCTCGGTATCTTTCTTTGTCTTGAAGTTATTCAATAAAAACTAAATTAAATTTCAAACGGCTGTAATTTTTTTTCCACAAGGCCTATGGATGGGGACTTTTGTGTACAGACGTACTATTATGTATATTATATGGGTACCAAATTTCATTGCACTCCGAATTTGTTCTATTTAAATCCCTTCGTTGCCTGTACTATTATGAATTATTATAATATCATAGTAACTGCTTTAAATTGTTTCAAATTTGACGCTTCTTTCTTTTATATCTTTTGTGTCGTAGTACTTATCATTTTGTAATCATTAGCAAGTGTCCATCACTGCGTGCTCATTACTGGTTTTACTTTACCCATTACTGGAGAAAAAACATAAACAAAATAAAAGGCTATAATTTAAAAAACAAACTATATTTGCAGACTTTGGTAATTAAATTGATTTAATAAAAAGTAACTTGTTTTATTAGTAACATGAGTTGATGAAAATTTAACAATAAACCTTGCTTTTATAGTGGCCATAACTGGTGCCAGTACATTATATGATGAATCTATTCAACACAATGTCTAAGAATATAATAAAACACCACTATCCCTACCTTATTTAATTTTGTTTTTAGTTTTTCTTCTTTTTCTCCCCTTGTGTTGTTATTGAAGGATCTATGAGTGTACTTTTTAATTCAACCGGACGCAGTAACTTCATTGAATGTCCTTGGTACTCAATAGGTACTGTTTGTGATTTTAGTTCTGTATAAGACGTTTATTTTTGTTAGTGCATTGTATGGTAATCGACAGCTGAGGTCTTAAGTATCACGACTTTGTTTTTAGAAATGCTGATAAATAAATATATTTTCACGCATAATATAAATTAAAACTTCCTAATTTTAATTAAGGGGTTACATCTAATCTCTTAATTAAAATTGACAATTTTTTTATTGGCTTAAATGATGTATAAACATCTTAAAAAAAAGGAATAATAAGCAAAAAAAAATTATTTCTATTTTTAAAGCTCACTTTCCAAAGTGTCAACCTAAATGGTGAAAAATGAGTACATGGTAACGTAAAGGGGTACCGTAATTCGGTCTCAAGCCAAAACAGAAGCAAAATAAGCAACGAAAAACGCCAAAAAAAACTTTAACTTCATTTTTATTGAAACCACGTTTTTAAAAACTGCGGAAAAACGTATCTTGGTCAATTTTAACTGTAACTTCTTAGATAGATTTTACTTCGAAGCATAAACAGGCCACACGTATGTCGGTGGACATTGGGTTTCACTTTGCCATCCCAAATTTTAAGCCCTTGATCCAAAAATCCTTACGACAACTTCAAAAAAAGATAATGAAACGTAATAATTTTAAAAATTTTATCATCATCTTCTCAAATAAATATAGTACCTACTGCAGTACTTAGAGTACCTTTAATATCCGCAGTACCCAAACTTTTAGTGCCGCCTGTAGTATAGTTCAAATCACACGACTACCAACTGCATAACACAAACAAATGCAATAAACCTCTTGTACAATAAATCGGAATTAACGCACCGATAATAAATATCCACGCAAACTTGTTTAAGACCACTGGTAACCGTTAGCGTGAATGCGATTAGGTTCATTTGTAACGATTTAGCGTGCTGTACGCTGCATTAATATTCGCTTTTACGTAAAATGGGATATTTTAGCTGTTGAAGAATTGCTTTTGTGGCGGACCTCCCATTATGTGACATAAACTTGTTGTGGAAGTACTTAATGTGATATTTAATGTACAGTGTGAGTTATAAACGCCAAGGCGACGGACATATTCGCACGAATTTACGTGTAACTTAATGTAGTTGTTATGAATTATAATATTATGTTTAGAAAACTGTAGTTTCAAACCAAGTTGATTAAGACATAGGAAATTTAACATGGGAGTAATAAGAAGTGTTGTAGTAACCTTTAGTAAAATTTAACGATGTTTGATTGGTGCATTTTGAAATGCCGCCACAAAATTTAATAAAATTGTCATTAGTATTTTGTTTTCAATTTTATATCTGCCAAAAAATATTATTATAATTTTATCTAGGATGCTTACTTTAATTTCATTAATGTATTTTAATCTTTATAAAAGTTGAAAACAAAATACTGTTGATTAATTCAAAATTTATCAGTTAGTTTCGAGGCGGCATTTCAAAATGCACCAATCACACTTCGTTAAATTTGACCAAAGGTTACTACAACATTTCTAATTGTCCCCATGTTAAATTTCCTATGTCTTAATCAACTTGGAATACACTGTATAAATACAAGGTAGTCTCATCAGCACCTTGATAATATCTACTTGGTATCTAAATTTTTTAAGACAGAACATTTTTACATTCATATCTCGTACATGATGAGTACTTCCGGAACGAATTTCATAGAAAAAAATATAAGGAAATCCTATCTTGTTGTACATATAATTAACTGTACTCGTAATTGTAAAACAAAACACTATCTACTATAAAAATATAATACCAGATGATAAATATATGGGCAAATCCACAGAACGTGGCCGCATTAGCTTTAAATTAAAATACTCAAATGCTTCTTCAAAATGGAACATTGAACGCACACTCTTCTATGTCGTCTCAAAATATTCGTAACAAAGAGAAGAATAATTGGTCTCAATTTCAGGAGTGTGCTTCGGATGTTCCAAAAGTTACAGCAAATAAACCAAATAAAAAACGCTGAAATTGCCGTTCGCTGGATAAAACAATCGCGCATATGAAATGTAAGAGGTGTGCGCCTTTGAAACTCCGGGAAAAGATTCATTGTACCAAAAAACATGTCCAGTAAAAATTTCAGATTCATTGGTTTGAATCTGAAAAAATTGCGGTGGTATGAATTTTTCATTTTTTAAAAGTTCCATTCTGAAAACGTGAAAATAACCGATTTTTCAATGCAAATTGTGCTGCAGTTTTTATATGAATCAAGCAATCGACTTGTAACTCCATGTTTACATCCACAATAAAGTATACTTTGAGTTCGTGTACTTATGGGTGGGTAATATACATTCCCACACGCACACTATTGCCGTTCCCCCAAAGCGGCCACGTTCTGTGGATTTGCCCATATAAAAAGTAAAAATTAATCGTATATAAATATAAATAAAAAATGAGTGTGTGACATTTGTACGCGCGACCTGTTTTATCGACTTCTGTATATTAATCTGTATTACCTAACAAGGTATGTAAAGTACAAGGTAGCCTCAATAGCTCGGTGCGAGATAGTGAAATACGTCATTTGGGTTGTCCAAATGTGGAGAGGGAAAATGGAGCGTCCAATCATAACAAATATAACCTTATAACTCGGCGCGAGAAGGGGAAAAACGTCGTCTGGAGTGCCCAAACTGATTGGTCAAAAGCTACTGAGGCAACCTGTGTATTTATTAACCTAATCTAAATTCCAAGCGCGGGAAACAGTTTGTCTAGTATAAATGTAACCGGAAGTTGAACCATTTCACAAAGTGTGGAAAATGTTGATACACGCTGGTATAACTCGTTAGAATAATTGTATTTGCATTTTTTATATGCGGTATATAAGAACAATGCAAGTAATACAATATTGTGTATTGACTGCCTAGTTTCATGTAATAACAATAGCTTATTAATTAAGTTATAACGATTTAAACATTTTATTTATCTTATATACTTTCAATATCGTCTTTATAACTAATTGTTTATTGATTTATATTTATGTTTATTTGATAAAGAGGATTATTGCTTGTCGGATTGATTTTGTATGTTTTTGTTCTCAGCAGGGTATAGATATATACATATAGAAATTGTTATTAGAATATTGTTGTCTTAAAATGTAATTACTTATCAGGATGTTTCAAAATAAAATATCGCATGAATTAATCGCACTTAAGTAAGTTTAGAATGAGATTTTTACTTCCTCGCCGTATCTGAAGAAAGGGGAAGCTTTGTGATCATTTCAGAAAGAAAAAAAATTGTTTCCGATTTCAAAATTTTCCTTATTTGTATCTGTCTCCTAACTCACAAACTGCTGAACGGATTTTAATAAAACTGGAGCGGAATAAACATTTTTACTAGTTTTTTGAAAATTGTCAATTTATAAATCGTGCAAAAGCGAAATCGTGTAAATCGGGGGATAGGTGTATTTATAAAAAATAAAATATGAATAATGAAAGTTAAACTAATTATTATTTTCTTTTCCGTAACATGAATGGAAAAGTAAAAAAAAGATCCACACGACAACGGAATCATTCAACCATTACCGCGATAGAACATTTTGCTTCAATAACATCTATAGCAATGATAATCGGGACTCGCGCAATTGTAATCGTTCTAAAAAATGTATGATTGCTTTATTACTTATATTCACCTTGTTGTTATTAACACGTCAGCATGTTGCGTCTAAGAAGTTAATTTATTCAACTGGGTATTTGTTTTAAAAATAACCCTTTCCCTGTGTCAGATTCTATGAAATATTATTTATAGAAACCTACTTGTTTTTCTATGTCGCATAAGTACATAATAATTTTTCAAGATTTTAATAATAATCTGAATTAATATTTGCAAATGATGCCCTTAATAAAGCATGACTGTGTAAAGACCCCCCCCCCTCTCCAATCCAAATTTCATCGGTTCAGCGGTTTAGCTATGAAAATATAACAAATAATTATAAGTCCTGTGCAAACATAGAATGTATTCCAAGTTGATTAAGACATAGGAAATTTAACATGGGGGCAATTAGAAGTGTTGTAGTAACCTTTGGTCAAATTTAACGATGTGTGATTGGTGTATTTTGAAATGCCGCCACAAAATTTAATAAAATAGTATAATTAGTATTTTGTTTTCAAATTTATATCTGTCAAAAAATATTATTATTATTTTATCTAGGATGCTTAAATTAATGAAATTAAAGTTGAAAACAAAATACTGTTGATTAATTTAAAATTTATCAGTTAGTTTCGAGGCGGAATTTCAAAATGCACCAATCACACTTCGTTAAATTTGACCAAAGGTTACTACAACACTTCTAATTGCCCCCATGTTAAATTTCCTATGTCTTAATCAACTTGAAATACACTGTATAATTTTTAATCAGAAATAATTCTAACTAGGAAAAAAAGTTATCTCTTTTTGTAGTCCCCCCTCTATGAATAATATTTTAGACAATAGTGGAAATCCTATAGGTATATAGGGTGTTAATTAATTAGTAAGTACAATGATATATATCAAATACATTTCAAAATAAGTTCCCATATAAATTTATACTAAATTTTATTACAATTTTTCCGAACTTGACATTTAACTGTCATAAAAGCAAAACATCAAACGAAAAAATGTAGGTGTATTTTTTTGTATGTGACAGAATATCAAATTTAATATTTAATAATTTATATGTAAAACAAACCAATGCTGCAATCGTTATTTACAAGAATTACTTTATCAACTCACATAGCTCGACCATTTGGCGGCGGCAAAGGAACAAGTTGTAAAAAGCAAACATAAAAACGGTCCTGCAATCATTATTATTGTGTTAGAAAAACTTTATATTATTTGAATATCGTAAATTTGTCCCAAACGTCAAAAAGGTATTTGATATGGCTTTCTGAGCACTTCTAAACGTCTTAGATCATTACAACATACGTGGAAGAGCGTTACTAAAGAGAGACAGACAAATATATATACATTCCATAGACATTGCTGTTTCTCCCATTGACAAACATTTTTTATAAAGTAATACTATTAAATCAAAATAAAAAGAACTGGATCCTACATATTAAAATAAAATAAGGAGTGCCTTATGACTTTTATGGTTTGGAACAAGTACTCACTCTGTTTTACTAAATTCAATATTCTTGTATAATAATAATAACAATAATAATAATAACAAAAATAGTAATAAAAAAAACCACCATCTTGAAAAATTTCATACAAAAAATTAGTTTTAAATTATAACACATCGAAACTATAAAATGTTCAAGTTATGGTCAAATATATCAGGTATATTTTCTATTTCAAATAAACATTTATATTTTTGCAATAAATGCATCAAACAGTGAATATTTGTTAAAATTTTGGAAAAATCCATTTTTTTGCAATTTCTCAAAGTAGAATATTTCAAAAGTATAAAAATTTCAGACAAATGTCCTGTCTATAGATAATTCAATGTAAGTTCCAAAATAATTTTTTTATCTGCATGAAAATCAAAATCAAAACTTTAAACGCGTTTTTCTCGAAACCATGTTTTCGAAGTCGTTGATCACTGTAACTTGACAACGGCTTTGCCGATCAGTTTGAAATTTTTCTCACTTATTCTATACATAATTATCCTCCGGATGAACGAAGGATTTTTTAGACGATTATTATTTTTTTATAGTGAGTGAAATTTTAGTCGAATAAAGAACTTTGACTTTCAATATTCGCCTTTTTGTGAAAATTCAAAATTTTTCAAATCCCTTCGTTCATCCGGAGCATTATGTCATTAGCTAATGATCCCTTTTGTTTTTGTTTTTATTTCAGATGATCTAGTGACGAGCAGCAGTGATCACGGCAAAATACTTTTTTTTGGATCCCTCCCAAATTTGCTGTATCCCACTTATTTTTTAATATTTTGCCATCAAAAAATTACAATGTTTTCTGTAAATACATATCTTTCATGTGGAAACACATTTGATATTAATTATTTTAATGCGTGGCCAAAAAAAATCCTAAAAAAGAGCTTTTTTTAGAAGACCCAACTGGGTCTACCCCCTTAATAGATATATATGCTTCTGGTTACAAGTCAATTTTGAAAACACAGGGTGTCTTTGTATAGATAATAACATACTCGACATTTTTATCTAAAACATTTTTTTCTTATTTCAAAAATAATTCAAAAATCCAAAAATTTACAAAAGTAAACATCCGTTTTCAGTTATTACGTTAAAAAAAATCACTTGTTATATAATGGAGAGAATAATTTTACCTATATTATTCATTTTGTTCTATCTTGTTAGTTTGTTAGAAATGTTTTAATAAACAAAGAATCGCGTATACAATTCACTGTTAGGATTACGTATAAGAAAGTCCCTTGGTTCCCAAGGCAGATATTTTTAAATCCATAAAATAACTATATTAATTTTGTAATATATGTTACAGCGTTCTGGTCAAAAATATACGAAATATGTTAGCATGGAACATTTTTTAATATAAATATCTCTATTTTAACATCACGTAGGTATGTTATTTTTAAATGTCGGATGTCGGACAATCACGTGAACGACAAAATAGTTTAATACATATGGCGTTTCGGCTTGTGGAAAAATAATTAAAGTTTATATAAAAATTAACGTTATGAAATTTATGAATCCATTACTACGTGAGATATTTATGGCATAATATTTACCAGTTATAAATGTGACAATAAAGGTTTTTGTTTTCAGCTATTTTAACGTATAAGAGTTAGTTGTTTTTTTGGTGAATATTATAACGCGCCAATCAGAGAATTTAGTACATTATTTACATCAGTGGTGGAGCATTTGGAAAATATTTATTTCTTCGTAATGTGAGGATTTGGTTTTAAAAATAATAATTTGTTTTCCACTCAATCTATATCAGAGATAATTCATTTTTTTATGGATTCACTTCGGTGTCCGTCCGTGCGTCTGTCACAAACGATTTTCTCTGAGACTATTCGATGTAAAAATTTAAAATTTAGCACAGATATAGTGTGGTGGTCCACTTTTTTTTGAAAATAAAATTCCCTGATTTTTCCCGCTAGAGGTTCGGGGGCAAGAAGTGATCGAGAGGCTCCCAGAATGTGCAAAACCTTTTTTTCTCGTCAACTGAAATTTATACACTTTTTTTCTTCTTCACTGACTTCCCTGATATAATAAATTCCCTGACCTTCCAAAAAAAAATGTAATAAATTCCCTGACTTTTCAGAATTTTAAAGAAAATCCCTGACTTTCCCTGACCACTTTAGGCTTTCCTGACTTTCCAGAAAGTGGTATAAAATGTTGAATTTTGATTTTGTGTGTTGGAAAAAATGGAAAAAAATTCAAGAACATCATGTAGAGTTATTAAATGAAAGCTTATTGAAGTACGAATTCAACAATATATGTATATTATATATTTTTTACGCATTTTTTAAAACATTTTCCCCACCCGTATCACCAAAAGGATCGCTCAGAAAAACTGAAAAAAAAATCATGAACATTGAGAATTAGGGAACTTCCGTCCGCAGAAAAAAATTCTGTAGCCGTCCCTGATTATTATAACCACAAACACTCAAACTCAAATCAAATATATTCGACGTGATTTAATTACCATTTTTATTGCTCTATTGACATTAGAATAAATATAAAATACTTATATGATTTATGGTATAATTTTGTTTAACTTTTGTTTACACATTAAGCTAGCAGTAATTATATATTCGTATTATAGATGGCACTATAAACATTATATAACACTATATATTATTACATCACCGTATAAACTTTTAGCATCATCAAAATGACATACGATAAAATATTTTTTTGTTTAAGTTACATGGATATGATTTTTATTATGGTGTTTAATTTGCAGTAGATAGATTCCCATAACAATTACTGTAGAGAAGCAAGCGAAATTTATTTAGTTTTGGTTCAGACTACTTCACCAATGAACTTCGATGTTTCTTCTTATTCTTTTTTTGAGTTTAAATTGATAATTCTATGAAAAAGAATTATGATAATGTGACTAAAAATTTTTGTGTTTTCTATTTCGTTGAGTAGTATATTTATTGTATAGAAAATGACGTAAAAAGTTGAAATTTTCAAACCGCAGATCTGTATCTCTAACCGTTATCGAGATATGGCCCCATAAAATTTTAATTTTGGAGAAAAATGGACGTAAACTTTGAACAAGTAGTCGGATTTGACTTATCCAAAGAAAAGAAGGAAACTATGTAATACCTCAAGAACGAGCATGTTACGTGAAAATTGTATACTATATTATTTTTTTTATAGCATTAAATCTACATACTATGTACCGTGTTTGACCAAAAAAAAAAAAAAAATTGTAACACGGTGTTTTGAAACACTTCGTATTTAAAAATGTATAGGATTTGTTGCACTTTTGCCAAAAAGACACGATGTTGCTGTTTTGTTTTTTCGTTATAAACACGGTATAAGAAGGTAACTGTAACTTTTGGAAATAAAATATACCATTTCAAAAATATGTCTCTCAAGAAACATTATTCCATCATCCTTAATATATATAAAGCTCAACCTCTCTCTGTCTGTCTGTCCGATTTATGTACGTGTTTTTTTTTTTTTTTTTAATTCATAGATATGTTCTCTAATCAGGTTATAGGATATATTTTGTTACGTTCGGTAACATAAAGAATAAGCAGTGAAGAGAATAGTAAATTAAGTCAAGTTTCTCACCAAAACCCCCACCTAGTAGTATTTTGCCCGCCAAATCTAATGAAACTAATTACAACCCTCCATACGTAACAGGGGGTTAAATATTAACTCCCGTGCGAAGCCGGGGCAGGTCCGCTAGTTTGTTATATTTTATGTACCTTTACCCTAATTTAGTACAAATCCATACTAATATTATAAATGCGAAAGTGTGTTTGTCTGTCTCTCTGTCTGTTTGTCTGTTTGTTACCTTTTTCACGGCTAAACCGCTAAACCGATCTCGATGAAATTTGACAGGGAGATAGCATGTACTCTGAAAAAGGACATAGGCTACTTCGAATCCCGAAAAAACAACCCCTAAGGGGCTGCTGGTTTGTTTGCTAGATTCAATGCTGGTTTTCAAGCGTGTTTCGGCGCTGGATTGTTGTCATGGTTTCAATGTGTGTTGGTTTCACACGATACTTTATTTTGTAGATGGTTTTGATGCGTGCTAAGTGACAGTTCTAATATCAACATAATATTATAGTGGATATGGATTATGAAAATAAAAAAATCCTTTGGGTGAACAATATATAATTAACAGGATCGATCTTATGAGGTATGTTTAATAAAACTATGAATGGTTATAATTAGTTTCATTCGATTCGGCGGAAAAAATATCATGGGGATGGAGGTTTCGAAATCCACGCGAGCGAAGCCGCGGGTAGCAGCTAGTTAAACATAAATTTACAAATTCTAATAATTTTCCTGTTGTTTTTCATTTACAAGCAAGCTAGATTATATAGTATTGTACATCGTCTATACAAATGAGTTAAACACATTTTATTTATTTTATTTACACATTCAGAAACAATAATAAAAATTATCATCGTGTGCAAGCGGCTCCTCCACCGTCATCCGATACGCCAGAAACTGATCGTAAATAAATGCGAAAAGCATGGAAAATGATATACGGAGACAATTAAACAAATATGTAGGGAACAGAGGCTGAATTTATGTTGTGTGGTCTGGCGTGCGGGGTATGAGCTATGGGACACCAGACAGATCTCTTTACTACACATATGTGTGCGTGTGTCATATAGTACAGTGGTTCTCAAAATTTAATTTCCGGGATACCCATTTTTAGGGATCCGTAGAAAAGTAGCTTCAAAAAAGAACTAGTTATGAAACAGCTTTAGTTCAAGTTTATACTTTTTTAAATAAATTCTTATATATACAGGCTGTATCAAAAAAATGTACTCACACTTTAACTGTCGCTAACATGTTGCTTTTTATATATTGCAGGAGTAATTAATTAATCACATCAGCATGGCAGGAAATCAACTTAGTTTGGAACATTACATGATTCTTCAATTACATTTGTCTTCTGTATTCGAATCTATTTCATTTCAATTTATGCTAATAAATAATATTTTTCTCGTCATTCGTGTGTGAGTACACTGTATTTATGTATATAGTAACTAAATGATTCTACGTCTTATTTTCTTGTATTTTAGTCGATATTTGTATGACGAGTTGAAGTTCACTGCAGGAAATATCACTAAAAAATTTCGAATTTTTGATTTCGTTAAAAGTATGTTTATTGTATAGAAAATGACGTGAAAAGTTGTTTGTTTCAAACCGCAGGTCTGTATCTCAAATCGTTCTCGAGATATAGCCTCTCAAAGTTTTAGTTTTCTCAAATTTTTTGAGAAAAAAGGCCATAACTTTTGAACGCGTGGTCGGAATTGATTTTAGTTGACGGATTTGAAATCAGCGTATCAAAATCTATATATTGACATGTATAATACTTTAAAATTCGACAAAAAAAATTTGGTTAAAAATCGACATTTTTTTAAGGTATACCCCTTTGAATTTTTTCGATTTTACGCGAAATTTTTTTTTTCGAGTTTTAAGGTATTATACATGTCAATATATAGATTTTGGCACGCTGATTCCAAATCCGTCAACTAAAATCAATTCCGACCACGCGTTCAAAAGTTACAGCCATTTTTCTTCAAAATTTTGAAAAAACTGAAACTTTGAGAAGCTATATCTCGAGAACGGTTTGAGATACAGACCTGCGGTTTGAAACAAACAACTTTTCACGTCATTTTCTATACAGTAAACATACTTTTAACGAAATCAAAAATTCTAAATTTTTTAGTGAAATTTCCTGCAGTGAACTTCAACTCGTCATACAAATATCGATTAAAATACAAGAAAATAAGACGTAGAGGTATTATAGTTTTATAATTGAACGTGTAAAATAATATTAAATGTTATTTTTTACTTTTGGTTAAATTTTTGGGTTGCGCATAATATTTTTAAATTATTTATTAACTGAAAACACAGATTTGTATTAATTTACCTATAAATAAGGGGAAGCATTGCTTCCCCTGCTTTCATGGACGCTTCGCCACTGTTAGAATCAATCCACAGCAAATATTAAGGTAAATTAATATTATCTTTTTAATAAGCCCTCTAGATTTTTTCACTTATAGTATAATGTAAACATAGACAACATAAAGTTTGAGAAACACTGGTGTAATACATATATGAGTGTGCAAGTCCTACTTAAAAATTATTCTTACGAAATGCAACAGATTTATTTTTAGTTTGCTATGTAACTGTTGTTCAAAATAATATACATAGGTACATGTTACATAAATTCTAGAACAAATAAAATATTATTTATTGTTTATTTTTTCACTTATATCGTTAACCAGGTCTTAATAGCTCAAACTACAATAGAATATCGCCGAATATCACGACAATGTAAATGTAAGTTCCACGTGTACGTATAACTTAAGAAATCCTCGCCAGGTTACATCAAATAAAAATAAAATAAATTCATATGTGAAGCGACGAATATCTTAATTTATTTTAGATTTGAACTCACACATAATGATTGTGAGGCGAACATTTTTGCATTTTTTTTTTTTGTTTGAAATATCCCTGATTATAAAAATTCGTTTCCGCAGATTAAAAAAAAAAGATTCTCTCCCTTTAAGGAAATTGATGACAGACAATTTATCGAAATTCAAAGTAGCACATGTCCTTCCTCAAGCTATTTCCCTGCCAAATTTCAGCAAGATCGGTTCAGCTGCATGTTTAGCCGTGAAAAGGTAACAAACAGACAGACAGACTAGTTGTAACCCGCGATTTCGTTTGCGTGGAACACTCCTATTTTTTTATCTAAAGCAATTGTATAATTCTAATTTTCGGGATAAAAAGTAACCTATGTCCTTCCTTTAGATGCAAGCTACCTCCCTGCCAAATTTCATCAAAATCGGTTCAGACAGACAGACAGACACACTTTCTCATTTATAATATTAGTATGGATTTCATATACATATACATATGACCACACAAAATTTACAAATCAAACTTATGTCAGTAAAATTTAGTATAGAACAATAGTATATTCCTTAATTTAATAAACGCCTAATATATTTAAAGTTTACGCATTTTCAGTCAGCGGTAAATAGATGGAATAGTTCCCTACATACACCATACCATATATTAATGCGAAATATTCAGTAATTAGTATTTTATGACACGTCGAGATCAATTAATTAGACTGAGCGAAGAATTTCACTGTGATGTAAGTCCTCGTAATGCCTTTTTCAGAATTAATCGTTTCTAAGTTGAATAACATTGAAACAATAGCGTTTTATAGAATTGTACCGAGAACAGGTAAACTGATACACTGTTAAAAATCTATCTTCTAATAATTAAATAAGGAGTTACTATACAGGATCACGGTGCTCTGGAAGCCAACTTTAATTAAAAATATCGGTATGGAGAACCATACATGACTTCCATGTTCTTTCTATCTTTTTAAATAATTTTTAAATATACATTTTTTTAAATATTTTATTTATATAATCTACTACTATGAATATACATATCGTAATACATTAAAAAACATATATACTTACAACGGTTACAGCTCTTTTTGCCATTTGTATATAAATATTAGTTTTCTAATGTCAAAAATATAATTCACATTCGTAGAAAACAATTTGAATTTAGTTGCATTTGTTTCCAAGATAACATGAATTAATGACATATTAGTATTTAAAATTCAAATTTTAAGTGTGTTTTTCATCCCTTTAATGGCTGTTTAGGAACGTACAAATAATAAATGTCCCTTAGATTCAATTGAACTGCAAATGTACCAAATCTTATCAAAATTAGTGAGATAATACTCGCAATATTCACTTTTTAGACGAAAAAAGTTACAAAATTTCGAATATTTCCAAAACCCCTAATCCGATTAGCTCCAAAATCAATAGGTCTGGAGTACTCACTGAGACAAACATTTTCCCCAAAAATAATTCAGATCGGTGCATTTTTACAGTAGTTATCGTGAACGAAAAAAAAATCTACATCCTGACACACAGACACACGCACAGCCGCCATGCGGAAATTAACTTTTCTTTACGTTTTGAAGTTAGTACAATCAGAATTTGTCATTTTCTCGGACACGATTTTTCGATGGTATTACTTTATTTTACATATACAGCTAGTTATTGTTTACGTCACAACCTCCAACTAACTGGGATTACTGAGAGGAGTAGGACTTGCCCCGGGACGACCAGGGCAGGCACACTCTCTAAACTAGTACAAAAACATATGTAAAAATTAAAAAAATCAGTGACTACAACCAAAAAAGTGTGTAGTTATGGAAGCCAACTTTAATAAAAAAATTGATTACCTCCGATTTTTTTATACAATTCAATTCTTTAGTATTTAAGGAACATTTTAAGACCAAAAATAAAAAAATCATCTTGGCGCTTTTTTAATAATTCATAAAATAAGAAACCGTATGCAGAATTATAACCCGAATTTTATTTTTTAATAACTCTACATAATAAACAAGCAAATAAAAATTAATAATAAAAAAATATTGGGATTCGCACTTGAGACCGTTAGTTTACAAGAAAAAATAGCTCTCATTGAAAAATGTGTTGTAAAAATATAGTGCAGAAAATTAAAAATCTTTTTAAATAAATGTATTATGCTTATTTCTATTGATAATATACGATATAAAATTTGAATGTAGATTCAAGCTATGAGTAAATAACCATTCGCAAAATAAATAACAAAAAATAAACCCCCTTAAATGGAAGACTGCTTGGATTTATCAAATGTCGCCATTTCTAGTTGTTTTTCTGTACCAATTTTCATGTTCTTATCACAAAGTGTAAGATGAAGGTCATAAATTTTATGATTCCAAACAATTGATATTTATTTTAAGACTCGAATGATACGCTGCTGACTTTACGGAGTACATTTTTGCGGAGCACACTGTCTTCAATTTTAAATATAATTTCTATAAGAACAAATTTCAACGTAGTCAGACTATCCATACTAATATTATAAATGCGTGTGTCTGTCTGTCTGTTTGTTATCTTTTCATAGCTACTAAACCGCTGAACCGATCTCGATGAAATTTGGCATGGATATGGCTTGCATACTTTGTATCCCGAAAAATTTATTAGGGAGCGCAAAATAAATTTAATGAAAATAAATAAGGGGTTTTCATTTCATGTCAGGGTTTACAAAAATTAAAATCTGGTCACCCTAATCATATAATATGACGGGTAGCAGTTAGTTAATAATAAATTCAACATCGCCGATTGCGAACAGTGTAAAATGAGTAAAGCGCAACAATCTGTAACACTTACACCGCCACCAGAGAATAAAACCGGACGTGAGCAATGAAAAAACTAAGTCGTTTACTTAAGTGTATAAAGTACATAAATAAGTGTGGTTAGCGCTAGTGTCGGAGATTCCTAGAAATTAAAAGATTTATTTTAATGGACAAGTATTGTTTCTTCTATAATATTTTTTTGTTCTCGAGCTTGCTTTGTTCTTAAGGGAGCAATTCATCGAATTAGTTTCATTTAAGTAATGGAAAATATTTGCTAATTAATTTAATCATGTAATATGTTCAATTATTTTTATAAATCTCTGATTAAATAGACATTTCTTAAACGGTTTTTTTATATTTACCTGTTTTTGCAATTAAAATTAAACATAAAAAACCTGAAATGATTTCTTCGGTATAACCTTACTTATGATTAAAAATAAGTACAGGTTTTATTTTTTAAATTTGATCTATATAAAATTATTATTAATATAAATACTATACTAGACTGATTTTGATGAAATCTATATCAAGTAATCCTTGAAATCTCAAAAGTACTATAGGGAATATATAATCACGCAATCACTCAAAATGGCTGAGCAGTGAATAAATTAGCTGTGCAAGTTAAAAAAAAATGCACATAACCATTTAACCCTTTGTTACCATATCGTATCACGAGTTATTGGCGTATCATTCAGGTTTTAAAATAAATATCAATTGTTTTGAATTATAAAATTAATTAATAATAAATGTTTTAAATTGTCTTTAAAAATATTTCAGTGATAATTCAATTATAATTTAAAGCATATTTACATATTATAAATTTTCTGGGAATATATACATACATGTAAATGACGAAAGTGACATTCAAGAAAAGATGGCCGCTGTAAAATTTTGGTAAAAGTTCACATAGTCATTCCTAATCTAAGATTTAATCAAAAATTCCCCTTATTATTTAAGACGTGTACAAATCACAAATTCGATCCTTTCTCACGATTCGATCGATTACTTTGTTAATAACGATACAATAATATTTTTTTGTATTGGAAATTTTCACATATGTAAGATTTAATTAAAATTCCCATTATTAAGACGTGTACAGATCACAAATTCGATCCTTTCTCACGATTCGATCGATTACAATCGATACTTTTCACCACACCTCTAAATTTGTTAATAGCGATACAATAATATTTTTTTTTGTATTGGAAATTTTCACATCTGCTACTTAAGGTCTGATGAAAAATATAATCGATCATTAAATAGCTGCGAACTCGGTGGAAGTGAAAAATAATACACGTATGGCATAAAAAGTAATCGCTTTTAAATTAAAAATGTATAACATGAGTTATTGTTTCTCATTAACGTTTCTTGAATTTGCTATTAAAACTCGCATTTTCTTACATTTCATATTACACATACGCACGGACGACAATAAAACTTGAATCAAGGCCGTACGTGGAGGCTTTTTTCTCTCTCCAGACTTATATATCACAAGAACAATGTGTAATCTATAACACGAGCCATTTGGTTTCACACTTTTATATTATTATAACCTTTTAACCGCCAAATTTACCTTCATATCATATTAGAAACGCTGGCATTGTTGGTCATACCTATTCGATTGTACGATATGTGAAATTAAATATATGTAAGTTAAAGTATGTATTATATTATTGTATTCAGGATGTTCACTGGTTTTTGGAAATAAAATTCTCTGACTTTCCTTGACTCGGGGGGCCCCGGAACAAGAATGTGCAGAAATAATATTTGAAGACCTTTTTCTTTTTTCCCTGACTTTTCAGAATTTTAAAGAAATTCTCTAACTTTCCCTGACCACTTTAGGCTTCCCTGACTTTCCAGAAAGTGAACACCCTGTGTATAATAATACATAACTCATTGATCCGCTAATAATAATATCAATTCGTTCTCCATTCAGTCCATGGAAACAAGGGAAGCAATGCTTCCCTTGCTTTATGGGTAAATTAATACAAACCAGTGTTTTCAGTTAATAAATAATTTAAAAATATTATCAGAATATTCATTTTTATGCGCAACTCAAACATTTTAATCAAAAAAAGCATTTAATATTAATTTACACGTTCAATTATGAAACTATAATACCTCTACGTCTTATTTTCTTGTATTTTAGTTGATATTTGTACGACGAGTTGAAATTCACTATAGGAAATTTCACTAAAAAATTTAGAATTTTTGATTTTGTTAAAAGTATGTTTACTGTATAGAAAATGACGTGAAAAGTTGTTTGTTTCAAACCGCAGGTCTGTATCTCAAACCGTTCTCGAGATATAGCCTCTCAAAGTTTCAGTTTTTTCAAAATTTTGAAGAAAAATGGCCATAACTTTTGAACACGTGGTCGGAATTGATTTTAGTTGACGGATTTGGAATCAGCGTGTCAAAAACTATATAATGACATGTATTATACCTTAAAACTCGAAAAAAAAAATTTCGCGAAAAATCGAAAAAATTCAAAGGGGTATACCTTAAAAAAATGTCGATTTTTGACCAAATTTTTTTTGTCGGATTTTAAAGTATTATACATGTCATTATATAGATTTTGACACGCTGATTTCAAATCCGTCAACTAAAATCAATTCCGACATCTCCTTCAAAAGTTATGGCCATTTTTCTTCAAAATTTTGAAAAAACTAAAACTTTGAGAGGCTATATCTCGAAAACGGTTTGAGATACAGACCTGCGGTTTGAAACAAACAACTTTTAACGCCATTTTCTATATAATAAACATACTTTTAACGAAATCAAAAATTCTAAATTTTTTAGTGAAATTTCCTGCAACTCGTCATACAAATATCGACTAAAATGCAAGAAAATAAGACGTAGAATCATTTATTTACTATATAAATATATAAGAATTTATATTAAAAAGTAAAAGCTTGAATTTAATGTGTTTCATAGTTTTTTTTTCTTAATAGGAGCTGGAGGATTGACAAAATATGCTTCCCTTATTAAAAATTTCACGCCTCGCCACTACAAATTTATATATGTATTATCTATGAATTTCAGTACAATAATTTAAAATAACCACACAATCCATAGATAATTCGGCACCTTATAAAAAAAATTGCATAAAAGTATTTCTTCCAACAATCATTTATGCCAAACAAATGAATATTCATTACAACATCCACAACAAAAAAAGACATTACCAATACCCAGAACTCAAATCCAACCAACCCAAATTCTTTAAATCTGTTTAACTAAATACCGCCCGGAGAAAAAAAAAACACATATATTTACAAATATTTAAAATTCCCGACGTCCGTTACATAGAGGGTAATTGTCGCAGACGTGAGACAAATTCTGCGGCTAATTTGCACCGCCGCGGACTAGTACTGCACGCAGACGCGGGTAGAGTTCGCAGAAACCGTGCACTTGACCTGATATCGCGTCAAAAAAACATGTCGTATATCCTTACCTGATACAGCATAACACACTCTTCCATTGATTCCGACGGCCAGCTTCACACGGGTCGCTTTTAATTAGCGCTTGTCGGGTAATGCTTTCCAATGTCTACTTATATTGCATTGGTTCAGGCGCGTAGGCGCATAAGAGTCGCTTGTAGGGTATTCTGTTAAAATTCTGATAAAAGTACATAAGAAGGTTATCCGTAATATCAGTTTTTAATCTTTCGCTATCTACACAATAAAGAAAAATGTTTTTGACTCAATTTTGCTAACGGTGGTAATAACATGTGTACTGAAGATACACAGCAAATTTGAAGTCAATCGGTTCAGTAGATCTTGTGATATTATGGCAGCCATTTTCAGTTTTCAGTTTCGAGAAAAACGCGTTCAATGTTTATACATAGCTACGCATCATCATCAAATCGCTGTAACTCCGTCAGTTTTTGGAATTGAGGTATAGGGTTTTGAACACATATTATTGAAACCCTGCTTATTGATAAAATGCAAATAAATGTTTTTGATATTTTCACATTTTTAGACTAGAATACTCTCTTTGAGTCTGTAGGATCGCGCCAAGCTGAGATATTAACTATTTAATTTACTTAGGATAATTTTTTAAAGAAAATTAAATTTCCCATCAAAATAGAAGATTAAAAAAATTTTTTTTTTCATTTTTATGGAAAAAGTATTTAAAAAACAAATCAAGAAAATATAAAAAAATCACAATTTTTTTAAATTTTTACTAAATTGCTCATAACTTATTTCTGAGTAAAGATAGGTATAGGAAGCTTTGGAGAAAAAAAAGTAGAGGTCACGCCTATCAATATGGCTGGTCGAAAAAGCGGAGGGGTACATGGTATTATTATTTTATCTTATATAATGGAGGAGGGAGTCCAAAAAAATTGGGCCCCCCCAATATTTTTAACAAGTCGGCGCCCCTGGACTGGACCAATATCGAAAAAGCAACACTGGACGAAGCTTGGGCCCATCGTCAAGGTTAGCATTTCCTCCCAAGGATTGTTTTCAATTAGCGTTTATTGGACAATACTTTTCAAAATCTATTTATTGTGCATTAATTCTGACGGACAGTTTCACACGTGCATCTTTTTCTATAAGTTTCAGTTTTGGATTCCGTAATATCTCTAATTGACAGCATCCGAATTGACTCAAATGTTTTTTAGTCTTTTAATATAATAGTTAAATTAATTACTGTAAGCTTTGTAGTTTTACCACCCAAAATTCCTACGAATTGAATATTGAGCTAAAATTTGAATTTGTAAAAATACAAATACGGTTTTTATTTTTTATGAAAGTTCTTAACCCTTTCGCGGCAACGACGGCATAGGCCGACAATACAAGAGGTTTAGATTGGTACACGTCGGCATATGCGTGGTATAAAAATAAAAATCCGAATTCAAATATCTAGTCTAGAACTCGTGACGTTTAGCGATCGTTTTCAAAAAATCATGTGTCCGAAAAAGGGTTAAATACGCATTTATAAGTATTTATGTAAGTACACAAGTACATGTCCATTTCTGATTAGGCACATTTTCAGTAAAATATTTCAGGTGGGTACAACGAATCGACAGACATATATAATTTATCGAAGTATGATTGAAATAACTCGAGATGATATTAAAATAAAGAACAATTTGGATAATTGGCGAGTCATATAATATATTTGGAGCATATGATTTTTTGAAATAGTTGAATGATGGAGGCAATACATTATGTTAACTCGATGCAGACAGAATTCCAGCAATAATTACGAGGCATCATTAGAGCAATGTCTTGATTTGAAGTATGCCGTCAAGGGCCCTGTGAAAAGAACAATTATAGCATCATGCGCAAGAAATGCCGATGTCGGGGTGGCGGCCATGTTGAATTTTCGACAAAACGGTAGGGCATTTCTCTCATTTGTTTCTTTGTCCAACTCAGAAATGGCGGTAGTCGAATACCGAGCATACCACGATCAGGTTTACAGATTTTTAATTTTATATTTGATGCCAGAAGTATTTTGATGACTGATTGTTAAAAGTCTTTGTGAGCCGACTTTTTGTTCGCGCGGCGATCTCTTGTGTCGAGGATACCGTTTTTAACTCGCGATTTCCTTACAGAATATGCCACAATAGGATCAGGGACGTATTTCCATAAGGGCGTAGGGGGCGATCGCCCAGGGCGGCCGGAGGGCGGCGTATAAAAAAACATCTGCCAAGTAAATGCACAGTGCTTCCTCGTGCTAAATTCACTAAAACCGATAGTGTTCAGATAAATTGCCTGGCATTGGTTAACCATTTAAAAAACTGTACCTTAAAATAACCTGTTTTAGCCTCCACAGCCTGGACTATACTACAATACACAATCCTTGCTCTCAAATAATTTATCCTGAAATCACTCATTGCTAAACTTTTGTTTATACTAAGTTTTTATATATACTGGGGCGGCCGACGATATTCGTCCAGGGCGCAAAATTTAAAAATACGTCCCTGAATAGGATGCAAGCAGCACAATGTAAGATATCAACGATAATACTAACAATAGGTTTTGATAACTTGCAACCACTCATTTCACGCCAAATGCAAAAAAAATGCTTGTCTCTCTCTTTTACGATAAAAAATACACTCGATCTTTTATTTGTTAACTGGTGCTTTTTATTTGTACGAGATTGGTATTACTGCAGAACGAATCGAGTGTTCCAGAACATTAAAAATCGTTTGTCTAGTAATGTTGCAAATTAATTAATATCTTTTTATTTTGTTATGAATGAATCGGTCAAAATTTTATGTGTAAAAAATAATACCTATTGATTTTTTTTGGGGGGATAACACTCTCGATTTCCGCCCAGAGTGTCACCCCCACGCCACTGCTTGCGAGTACTTACTTTTGAAAATAGCAAAAATTACTTGATAATTCAAGTATTTTTATTAAGTACTTGTGACAGCTCTAAGTATAAGAAAGTATTGTTTCGAATCCGAGATTTTGATGGAAACATTCATTTCAGCGTTCCCTAAATCCATTCTGGGTATTTCGCCATGATGTCTGTCTGTCGGTTGAAGACAGAAGGGTGAAATTTTATACCTATTCAAGAAGAAAATCTCTTATTTTGTGAAATGATCAGATGTTGATTTTTTTTATTTTTTTTGAAAAGGTACGTTTTTAATTTTTTAATTAAAAGCTTCTCATTTAAAAAAATAAAGAAAATAATCGATTTTTTAAATTATATTTCAAATAATTCAGATCAAAAATGAATTACGAAAATAAAACACCAAAATTGATACAAAAATTTCTTATTTTATATTACTTTATAATATAAAATCCAGATTCAACATAGACAAAGATATGATTGTACATTCCTATATAAACATATTCCAAGAACTGCGTTGTCTAACAGTACACTGTGACTTATTGTTAGCTCTAACACAATAGAGAGCAACTCTTCCTACAGCTCCTGTTTTGTCTACCATCCATCAATATGATGGACATCACATGAATGTATACATATATGTTGTATATGTATACATTTACTGAAACCGTTCGTTATTTTCAATTCAAAATTACAGTTTTCCCATTGTTTTGTAGAAAACAAAAATTGGTCATCTTCGAGTCGAGCTTCGCAACTTAGCGTCCCGTACCGTATAGTTTTTCAATTTATTTTCATAAAAAAAACTGAAACCGTTCGTTATCTTCAATTCAAAATTACAGTTTTCCCATTGTTTTGTAGAAAACAAAAATTGGTCATCTTCGAGTCAAGCTTCGCAACTTAGTGCCCCGTACCCATATAGTTTTTCAATTTATTTTCAATAGAAAAACTGAAACCGTTCGTTATCTTCAATTCAAAATTACAGTTTTCCCATTGTTTTGTAGAAAACAAAAATTGGTCATCTTCGAGTCAAGCTTCGCAGCTTAGCGTCCCGTACCGTATAGTTTTTCAATTTATTTTCAATAAAAAACTAAAACCGTTCGTTATCTTCAATTCAAAATTACAGTTTTCCCATTATTTTGTAGAAAACAAAAATTGGTCATCTTCGAGTCAAGCTTCGCAACTTAGTGTCCCGTACCGTATAGTTTTTCAATAAAAAAAACTGAAACCGTTCGTTATCTTCAATTCAAAATTACAGTTTTCCCATTATTTTGTAGAAAACAAAAATTGGTCATCTTCGAGTCGAGCTTCACAACTTAGTGTCCCGTACCGTATAGTTTTTCAATTTATTTTCAATAAAAAAACTGAAACCATTCGTTATCTTCAATTCAAAATTACAGTTTTCCCATTGTTTTGTAGAAAACAAAAATTAGTCATCTTCAAGTCAAGCTTCGCAATTTAGTGTCCCGTACCGTATAGTTTTTCAATTTATTTTCAATAGAAAATACGCACAAGTGCGAGAAGAATTCGCGCCCTGAGGGTTCCGTATAATTATATAAAACTGAATTATTGAAAAAGACAGACAGTGGACCCGATAATTTACTTGTTTTTTTACAGGACTATGAGACTATAGACCTTAGTATTTGATATTAATTTTAACTTGTCGTTCCTGACAGACAAACAGACGGACAATAAAGTAATAAGAGTTTCATACTCAAATATCTTTAATTCATTCAATAATCAATATTTTAATTATTTCTTGACACTGTTTGATTATAACTATGTACAATTTATATTAATTTTATTATATTGTCAATACAATAAGCTACGAAGAGCACAAAATATACGACAGTCAGACAAGAATGGTGCATATTTTTAGCGTCTTTTTTTAATCTTTTGTATAGCACAGTTATAAAATCTTGATAACCATTTAACATCTTCATAAAGGATTAAAGGTCATTCATGTGCCAATAAAAATATAATTGTCTTGCTTGAGTGAATCTAAAAATGACAGTTGTGAATTGTACTTTTTTATTTATAATCCCAAAAAATATTGTAAGGTATTATATAAATGTATTACATGTATTCATCTCTTGTTGGATTTTTTAAGAAATTGTTTATTTTTTTATGTTTGCAATTTAAACACTTTTACAGTCTCTATCTGCAAAATCAGACGAGATTATAGAAATCCATATTCAACTAAAAAATATTTTCATCTGGCATACAAAAAGTAAATTTTACAAAAAATTAAATTTAAATTACTCCGATTTTGTTCATTTTTTCTAAAACTATCTGGAAAAATTAAAACTTGATCAGGCTATATCTCAACAACGGTTTAAGATACAAAATTTTAAACTTTTCACTTCATTTTCTATAAAAGTAATCATACCAAATCGAAAATAGTACCTATCATAGAAATATCAACTCAAATACAAAATATCTACCAAGGGAGCCACGTGACTTTCTTATACGTAATACCCAACAATGTACGTATCTGTATCAACAGGTCTGTATCTCAAACCGTTCTCGAGATATGGCCTCTCAAAGTTTCAGTTTTTTCAAAATTTTGGAGAAAAATAGCCGTAACTTTTGAACGCGTGGAATTGGTTATATAAGAGACGCAAACCGCTAAAAAATTTGGTTCGATTTCGGTTTGCAATACCCAAAACTTAAGCTGTTCAATTTTAATCATTTTAATGATTGGAAGCACTTTTATGTTTAAATCCATTAATTTTACTATTATTGTAATTTTATAGAGTTTAATATATTGAAAGTTAGGGTCGAGCGTGGTAAATATGAAACACAAAAAAATGGTGTTAAAGTGAAACAAGCTTGCAACTAAAAAACTAATTTGTTTATAGGAGAATTATAAAAACTGACATCACCATTAAAGGTTTGTTAAAGCGACCTGAAAATCTGAATCACCTAATAAGTGATGTGTCACCCCTACAGATTTCCCTATTAGTCGATGTCAAAACGTGTGAATTAAATTTTAATTCTTTGCACATAACTTTCTGTATAGCTCAGATATTAATTAAAGTTACAATTTCACATTGATATGCCACAAAGAAGATAAATCAAACTTGCCAAAGAAGCTTTTCTTTTAATTTTTCGAGAAATATTTTCCATTAGAAGCCTGTTTCACTTTTTCCCAAATTAGAGGTTAAAAATGAAACACACTTTTTTTCATTTTTAAAGTCCGTGTTGTATCGTACAGTTCAAATGACGTAAGTATTTAAAATGGTTAGAAAAAATTCAAGTATGAATTTGTATCGTTAACTGTCAAAAAACATGAAAGATTTGTATTTTTTTTCACTTTTACCCCAATACAATTTCTTATATTGGTTATAACTTATAACAATTCACTCTAATTCAGGTTCACCACAACATACATATAGCATTAAATCTAATCATAACAATAACAATATTGTTAACCTATTTTCAATTATATTAAACCCTAAGTGCGTATTAAAACTTAATTGAAGTATGCATATATGTATAAATGCCACACATCTCGCCGCTACATATATGTATGTATACAATAAATTGATTTGGAATTTAATTTTTATTATTCAGGTTTTGTTAAGTTTATTTTACAGCACCACATAAATTATTTAACATATATCTCGTCTATGGTGGTTTTTATTGGTACTTACAAATGATCTAGTGGGCCTCTCTGTAACATTTAATATACATAGCTTTCACAACTATGTTTAAAGTAACCAGATTTTCCGAAAACGAAATCAATAGAACTAACAAAATGTGTTAGCTAACAAGTACTTTCAACGGGGTATTAATTCTGTAATATTATCTATGAATTTGTTTTGGAATTTAGACCAGCGATACTGTTTACTTATGCGAGAAACTTGTCAAACACTTCATGAAACTTCAAGGAAACTGTCATGTAGGTTTCATACCACATTGTTAGCTAACAAAAGACATAAGATTTACTAATTAAATTCTTGTTACAGCAATGAGTACGTTTACACAGCGCTTTTATTCCGGTTTAACTATAACCGATGTAATAAAACCGTTTCAAGTGGTGCTGTTTACACATACGAGAATAAGTGACGTCAGTTGGAATTATAATTCCGATTTGAAATACGCTATAAGTTCGATGGTGTACCAACAAGAAATCTCAAAAATATTTCGTCTCTTTTATGTCCCACGAATCACGTTTCTTTTGTTTTCCATCTCTTCGTCTCCGGTGTTTTAACCATATTTTAACTGAAGACGCTTTTTCAAATGTTAATGCGAAGTGCATTACGATGAAATCCCTATACTCCGTAGATAATATGATTTGAGGTTGGCTAAATAGGTATAACTATGTAATGTCCATGCAGTTTACACGCATTTCTATTCCGGTTTACTTATGCTATTCCCGTAGACCAAGAGGAATAGCATAACTAAAAACCCGATTAGTTATGTCGCGGGTGTAAAGTGCCGTTTACACCCGGTTTTATTACATCGGTTATAGTTAAACCGGAATAAAAGCGCTGTGTAAACGTACTCAATGACTATCGTTATAGCAAGAAACCCCCGTTAACATCAATAATAATAATCAAATATTGTACAATAACCAGATATAATTGATATAAACAATACTACTATGATTTGTAAGATTCAAGTTTAACGCTCCTTCAATGGTACAAACCACGTCTTGGTGTGCCTTTTATATGCTAATGCCCAGACTGCTTGTCATTCACAAAGTGGAGCTTGTTAGAACCTGTACTCTACAACAGTCCACTCAATAGTAATTGCAAATATATCAACATTTTTGGAATATGAATGTATTAAAATGTAACCCAAGAAAATGTAATAAATTATTTATTTCCTGTTATGATTTTTTAACGTTAAAATATTTGTGAAAATAAATCGTTTTTAGGATTTCCTTATAGTTTGGGACAGTCCGTCAGTCTGTCTGTATGTCACAGTAGTCCTCTCATTCTCTCATCTATATACCTATTACAATGGAATTTGATATACGGACGTGGATGATGACCCAAAAATAGAAATAATGAAGTTTTTGAAACAATAATAAATCCCTCTCCCATTGACTGAAAAGTTTAAAATGCAACAAAAATGTTTAAGGACCTTTTGATTTTAACTCTTCAGTCACAATATATTTGCTTTCAGAGCATCCCCCCTCTAATTTCTAAATTATCGATGCAAAAAATCTGAAAAAAATCCATAATGTAGCTTTTAATTAGTACAGTAACAAAATATTTTGGACCCCCCTCCTTAATTAGAGGTAAGCATTGAGACGAAATTGACTTAAATTAGAACCAGTCCGAGATGGTATCACTTGCATTTTAACGAGATAACGCCTAAACGACAGTTTATATAAATAAAGTGTATATCAATTTCGTTATATTTCAAATTTCTTTGCTAGATAAGAATAAATGGAAAAAAAACATTTAAAAAAAAAAAAGGTCTATATTTTCCCTTTGTTTTCTACATTTAATGTATACATTTTTCTTGAATAAGTTAGCATTACAAATATCGCAATGATCCTCTTAAGAACTATTTACGAAAATAATTTAATATATTTAATAACCATTTTTCCATTTAATTTGCTTTAATTTTTTAGGATCGGGGGGGGTCATATCCCCGATGACCCCCCTGATTCCGCACTTGACTGTACATTAAAATATTAATCAAAAGACAAAACTTATGTCCCGAAACCAAGAATAATAAATATGCACACTGCAAATTCCTAAGTTAAAAATGGCATGTTATATTTTTTTAACAAGAAATAAATATATGTTATATCACCAATCATGCAGGAAAACGTGAACTATCGTATAAAGGTAATGAGTAAGTAATAAATATTATATTAGTGCGACTGTGCGAAATGTCATCATTAAGCACTAACGGTGTAACGGGATTCGAACTCGGCCGTTGTCAATTGTAACCAATACCTATTCCCTGTGAACCATTGGGTCACTTGTTTTAATTTCTATTCAATCCAATTAGTAACATGATATTTTATTTAAAAATTCAAATTTATTTACATAACAGTGAACGATTGCCGCATTTTTGTAGGGGTGAACAAAACATACATTTATTCATATTTTTGTATCATTCTTAAATAACACTAATTCATTTTTTATTAAAAAATATCTGCCTTGGTACCCACACAGTGGCGTAGATGGGGGGGGGGGGGGATTAAGATGATCAATCACTCCCCATGATTTTACTTCATGAGAAAATTCAAAGACATTTTTTTAAACTTCTTAAGTATGAACAAAATAGTAGAAGTAAATAGGAAAAATTTGGTAAATGAAAAGTAAAACAAAAAAAAAAGGTCTTCAGTTATTTTAAAATTTCAAATGACCTTTTTTTAGTAATAAGAAATAGACTAAATACAGTTTATATGATCAAAAAGAAAAGGTCATTCTATTTAAAATTACATTAATAATTTTTTTTATTTCGCATATTTTAGAGACCTCTCAGCCACCACTTGCCCCGGATCCTGGTCATATCGCCCCCCATCGCAAAAAGCTATCTACGCCACTGTACCCACGGGACTTTCTTATATCCTGACAGTGAAAAGTATACGTGATTCTTAATTTATTAATACACATTTCTGACAAATTAATATAAAATGAATGTCACATAAAGTATAGATAATATTATTCTCTACTATGTACAGCACTTACATACCGACAGACAGACATCATGACGAAAATAGTCATAATGGATTCAGGGAAGATCAAAATGGATGATTCCATCAAAATCCGGATTTCGAAAAAAATCGGTTTAACAATACTTTACTTATATATTATGTATTTAACCGATCTTGATGAAATTTGGCTGGGAGATAGCTTGCATCCTGAGAAAAAACATAGGCTACTTTGTATCCCGAAAAAATCATATTTAGTTAAATGCTAAGCTCTCGTCGGGGCGTTGGTCTTATAGCTGCGAAGTCTTAATCATACACCGGGGAAAAAAACAACGTATATAGAATATATTCTCGCGGACTCCTATTATAGAAACTACACATTATAGAAGCTGTACTGTACCAATACATACATGCAGTGAGACGTAAAGCCGGCCCGATGCAAGAATCTTACGCGGTGTTGTTTTGAAGCGTCCTCGACAATAAACAATAAGCGCAATGATTTTGCATTGTTGCATCTGCCAGCCTGTCAAACGACTTGTCCTTCATCCTTGCAACTCTCACGCACGCAAGGATGGACAAACTTATATTAAATATTTAAAACAATACAAATTTTACTAGTAAGGTGCAGCGGGGTAAGTGCAGAAACGGGGCAAGTGCATTAACAGGTTCTTTTTATTATAATACGAGTGAAATTGTAATAGCTAATACTAAAAGTTAATACCAACTTGTTTAAAAATTTCACTACTCCAAAACTAAACAACGTATCTTGATGCGGTGAAAAGCATTTTATACTAGGCGTATTCACAATTCTAGCATATGAAATAATAATGCTTCAAAGCGTTTTTAACTACCGGTAATGCACTTGCCCCGAAAATGGGGCAAGTGCACTGTAGTTGACATTTTTTACAATTTCCTAGCATAATGCAAATATACAAGAAAAATTGGCGTCCTATTCAATTTAAGCTAGTCAGTAATAACTGCACAATCATTTGATACTGAAAATATTAAGTATTTATATAACAGATTGAAAATATATGGGTTCAAAGTCCAACAATGCAAAAACCGGTCTGCACTTACCCCACTGCACCTTATATATTTTGATTATCTTGTTAAATAATCACCGTAGACCGCATACGACAAGTATATTTAATAAAATATTTTCTAACACAACACTTAAAACTAAGAAAACATTTTTTTAATAAAAATTTTCTTTGTGAGAACGGCCAATCAGATTTTCTTGCAATTTTAAACCAAGCCGCATTGTATTCTTTTTTTTGAACATTTAAATAATTTATAACATTTAATACCATTTTTACTGTTAGTAGAGAACAATTTTTTTTACCCCTTTAATTTCGAAAAATTGCAATACACGGATAAAAGAATATTCTGCCGGAAATTCACCTTAATAATATAAGCAGTTTTGTTTATGTAAAGTTTTTTTCAGCTATGAAAACGTCAGAATGGGATTCAAAACGTTAAAATGACATTTAATATTTTTTACGTAAAATTTTTTTTTGTAATCCCTGTCCGTCAGTATGACAAGAGTATGTCAAAGACGAGTTATCCTTCATCCCGGTAAGGTCGACCTCTTCCTGCGTCTCACAACACCGGCCGGCCCCCGGGACAATACGCATACTCATTAAACCTTTCGCGCGACAAACATATTAACTACGCACTAGAGATTTCAACTGAAACAATATCAGTTCAGGAGTCTATGCGACTAACAGACACAAGTATTCAGTACCGGATCTACCAGAGCCCAGGGGGGCCTTCAATTTTTTTAACAATGTACTTCGCCTGGAAACTAATATTTATCCGCGAATTTTCCTGAAATTTAAATATGGAAATCTCAAAAACGAATAAACTGATAGATATTCAGTTTTTACCACGGAGGGTAGTTTTATTAGGGCATTCGGGGGTCCGAAACCACGGAAGCACGAATGAAGTTTTAAAGCTTATATTTCCGAAACTATTATGCCCCCCCCCCCCTACTAACCGACTCCTTGTTACCAGTATTTGAACTATAGCTGCAATAACATTTTGAAAATTTTGATTCTCGGTTTAAAAGGCTGTATCTACTAAACAATCATTCGAAATATTTTGAAATTTGAATACGTAAAAGTAGACTATACAACACACACTTTAAGACTAATTTGAAGTTTGTGAGTTGTATAGTTACAGAGTAGTATGTTACTAAAGATGAGGCAATTTTTTTATCCACAAAATAAAATTAATATAATAAATACTTTAATTACTTAAAGTTATAAAGCAGCCTAAAGGGCGACAAAACCTTCAATCCACTACTGACTACAGACAGACACACAGACACACACACACACACACACCTGTCGTTGTAGCACTTGAAGGCACGTCGCTCGCGTTACCTTATCGAGAACATGTTCATATATTTTTTCGTATTAATTTTCTTATCGCTGTCTTTAAGTCCAAATGGTGGTTGCACAAGTACAATAATAGTTAAGTATAATTATAATTCTAGTAATAATAATTTATATTATTTAACGTGACGAATTATATTTGCTATTACAATGATGATGGATTAGTCAAACACAATGATAGGTATTAATAATAATATTTTTTATCAATGAGGCAAAAAAATATATATAAAAAAAAAACATCTGCCAAGTAAATGCACAGTGCTTCCTCGTGCTAATTATATTTCATAATTTTTAATTTTTTGGAAATTTCAATCTAAATCTAAATTTATGCAAATGTCAAAATGACATTTAAAACGTCAAAATGACATTTAATATATCCAAACAAAATCAATTTAAAAAAACAAAACACGAATTTTAAAAATAAATTGAGATAAATCTTTGTAAGGGAATATTTTACAACAAACGTAGTAGATCCATATTATAGGAAATTTAATGCTCTACAAAAAATATTCTATAAAATTTTCGAGGTTTCGAGGGTCTTCGGGCATTATATAGTCTTAAAGATAATGGTGTAAGCTATATTTTAAAAAAAAACTGGAGTTTCCTCGATCGCGCCAAGCTGAGATATTAACTATTCAACTTATTTGTTAATTTATCAATTTTAATTTCTTAATAATAGCTGAAGGCGGTTTCGAGGGTCATCGGGCATTAGATAGTCTTAAAGATAATGGTGTAAGCTATTTTAAAAAAAAAACTGGAGTCTCCTCGATCGCGCCAAGCTGACATATTAACTATTCAACTTATTTGTTAAATTTTCAATTTAAATTTCTTAATAATAGCCGAAGGCGGTCTCGAAGGTCTTCGGGCATTAGATAGTCTTAAAGATAATGGTGTAAGCTATATTTAAAAAAAAACTGGAGTCTGCTCGATCGCGCCAAGCTGAGATATTAATTATTCAACTTATTTGTCAAAATGACATTTAATATATCCAAGCAAATATCAATTTAGAAAAACAAAACACGAATTTTAAAAATAAATTGAGATAAATCTTTGTAAGGGAATATTTTACAACAAACGTTGTAGACCCATATTATAGGAAATTTAATGATCTACAAAAAATATTCTATAAAATTTTCACGTAACATGTGTCGTTCTTGAGATATCTTGAAAAAATTAATATTTTGAGATGTCACCCCTCCCCCTTACACACGATTTTGATGATTTTGAAATGGGACCGTCCTCAAGCCAGACCCAACCATCCGACCAAGTTTCAATAATATCGGTTCAGTGGTTCATGAGTTATGCGTATGACAAGGATAAAAAAATTAATAATAATTGAATGAGTGCAGTTATAATTAATAAGAAAAAACGGCAATATTACCTACATAGGTACAAACATTACTCATTAATTACTTTTTATTATAAATATGAGAATTGTTTGTATTTTGTATAAATAATATTTTATATAAAATGTGGGAAACACGTAGGTATATATTTTTTCCTTCAGTCGCTTCTTTTTATATTGTTATAAATTCTTATTAATTAATTAATTCTTTAAAGTTTGCGTAGATTAATTACGATGTTTTTACTTAATTATAATTGTTAATTATATATCTTTAAATAACAATTCTGCTCGTAAATTATTTTCTTTATCAGAGTGCTCTAGATTAACAGTATTAAATTATAATTAAATTTTAATAATGCATCCGGTCTATTTAGATTTGAAGTTACAGTCAGTAAATTTATTTAACGTCTGGGTGAAAGACAAGTCTTAAACATATAAATTACAAACTAATACTTAAATATTTACACTATTGCTAAAAATTCTTACTATAAATCAAGGACTAAATTTTAATAATTTAGTTAAAGTCAAGTGTTATTTACTTGTGTAGTTGTAGCTTGTTTCTGCAATTTACAAAAACAAAAACTGCAGTTGTAAATGCTAATTTGTGTAGTTGAAAAATTGCAAGTAGTAAAAAAATATAAGTACAAAAAGTGTAAGCAAAAAAATGTCAATTTTCTTAAAATAACCTCTGGTTAAAGTCAGTAAATTCACTTAACGTTAGGGTGAATATGTGTTTTAAACATATAAATTACAAACTAATTTTGAAATTTTACCCCCTCCTCGAAGTTCCTTAATTATATAATGTTAAGTCCCCAAAATGTTAAACTTGGAGTCTATAGAATTTTTTCTATAGGTTACGAAATGTATAATGCCTTTTTCGAAAAGTTGTGCTATACTGCGATAATACGACTAAATTGACGCGACTCACACCCAGAAGCCAAGATCCATAAATTAATCAGAGCACCACGGAAGCTTCAAAATTTGTAAATACTATCAAATCCATATATAAAAACGAATGTTCGTTTGTATGAAGCTTTTAGACTCAACTAATGAACGGATTTTTTTCCGGTTTTCACTAATGGATAGAGTGTTTCACGGCGAAGGTTTTGATGTATAATTTGTGAATATTAACCCGGGTAACACCGGGTCTACGAAATTACCAAAATTAATTAATTATTCCCACAAAAGTAATTTGACAAATTCCCTGGCATAACATAGCTTATATAGACTCAACTAATGAACGGATTTTTTTCCGGTTTTCACTAATGGATAGAGTGTTTCACGGCGAAGCTTTTGATGTATAATTTGTGAATATTAACCCGGGTAACACTGGGTCTACAAAATTACCAAAATATATTAATTATTCTCACAAAAGTAATTTGGTAAATTACCTGACATAACATAGCTTATATAGACTCAACTAATGAACGGATTTTTTTCCGGTTTTCACTAATGGATAGAGTGTTTCACGGCGAAGCTTTTGGTGTATAATTTGTGAATATTAACCCGGGTAACACCGGGTCTACGAAATTACCAAAATTAATTAATTATTCCCACAAAAGTAATTTGACAAATTCCCTGGCATAACATAGCTTATATAGACTCAACTAATGAACGGATTTTTTTCCGGTTTTCACTAATGGATAGAGTGTTTCACGGCGAAGCTTTTGATGTATAATTTGTGAATATTAACCCGGGTAACACTGGGTCTACAAAATTACCAAAATATATTAATTATTCTCACAAAAGTAATTTGGTAAATTACCTGACATAACATAGCTTATATAGACTCAACTAATGAACGGATTTTTTTCCGGTTTTCACTAATGGATAGAGTGTTTCACGGCGAAGCTTTTGATGTATAATTTGTGGATATTAACCCGGGTAACACCGGGTCTACAAAATTACCAAAATTAATTAATTATTCCCACAAAAGTAATTTAGACATAACATAGCTTATATAGACTCAACTAATGAACGGATTTTTTTCCGGTTTTCACTAATGGATAGAGTGTTTCACGGCGAAGCTTTTGGTGTATAATTTGTGGATATTAACCCGGGTAACACCGGGTCTACAAAATTACCAAAATTAATTAATTATTCCCACAAAAGTAATTTAGACATAACATAGCTTATATAGACTCAACTAACGAACGGATTTTTTCCGGTTTTCACTAATGGATAGAGTGTTTCACGGCGAAGCTTTTGATGTATAATTTGTAGATATTAACCCGGGTAACACCGGGTTTACTGCAAAATTAAACTTCACAAAATTACCAAAAATTAATTAATTATTCTCACAAAAGTAATTTGACATAACATATTAAGTACCACTGTTCTAAAGTTGTATATATAGAGGAACAGCATTAGCTGTAACCGCGTACAAAAGGCCCGGTGGTGTTTAATTTCTCGTGGATCATCATAGAGCCGCATGACAAGTGTAGAGTGACAACTAGAAAGATTACAAGTGCCGATAACAGTGGTCCCTGTCTCGCCGATACCGATCTACCAGTATTTGTGTTCGCTTCACTCGCCGCAGTACTTCATTTGTACCAATTATTATTGTATACATTACTCTTACCTCTGGATTTATGTATTTGTTCTTTATGTTTCAATGTTACTCGAATCAGGTTTATATTTTCGCGTATATACAAATATATTTATTTATAACCTAGCTGTTACCCGTGACTTCGTTCGCGTGGAATTTAGATTAGTGAAAACAACACCACGCAGTTAGATTAGTTATGACTAGAGATTGGAAATATCGGTATGGAGAACCATACATGACTTCCATGTTCTTTCTATCTTTTTAAATAATTTTGAAATATGAATTTTTAAAAAAATATTTTATTTATATAACCTACTACTATGAATATAAATTTCGCAATACATAAAAAACATATATACTTACGACGGTTACAGCTGTTATTGCCATTTTTATATAAATATAATCTAATTTCCTAATTTCCAAAACATAATACACATTCGTAGAACAACTAATTTGACAATCTGAATTTAGTTACATTTGTTTCCAAGGCAACATGAATTAATGACATATTAATTAGTATTTAAAATTCAAATTTTGAGGGTGTTTTTCACCCCTTCAATGGCTGTTTAGGCACGTACATATAATAAATGTCCCTTAGGTTCAATTGAACTACAAATGTACCAAGTCTTATCAAAATTAGTGAGATAATACTCGCAATGTTCGCTTTTTAGACGAAAAAAGTTACAAAATTTCAAATATTTCCAAAACCTCTAATCTGGTTAGCACCAAAATCAATAGGTATGGAGTACTCACTGAGACAAACATTTTCCATAAAAATAATTCAGATCGGTACATTTTTACAGTAGTTTTCGTGAACGAAAAAAAAATCTACATCCTGACACACAGACACACGGACACACAGACACACAGACACACGCACAGCCGCCATGCGGAAATTAACTTTTCTTTACGTTTTAAAGTTAGTACAATCAGAATTTGTCATTTTCTCGGACACGATTTTTCGATGGTATTACAATACTTCCATTTCTTTCAGAACATGGAAGTAAAAATAGTTTTTCAACTATTGCGTAAAAATGCATTTATTGTAATTTTTATTTAATATCTCCACCGTTTTCAGAAAACTGGTTTGATTGAACACAATTTGAAATCAACTATTTGCAACTACCTTTCCAACTATTTTTAAACTATTTGCGACACTTTTTACTGCTTCGTTTGCACTAATTATTATTAAATCGTAAAAAAACTAGTTATCAACTATTTTCCGAAAAAAATTCAACTAGTAACTATTTCATTGAAAATAACAACTATTTTTCCAATCTCTAGTTATGACTCTTATGATCATAGACATAGAGCATGGACCACGCATCTGATTCGAAACCAAAGACGTGTCAAAAGAAAGAGATGGAAACAGGTTTGGAATATACTTGTCATTTTTTTAAACAGGAGTGTAACTATTCATTCTTGGCCCCGAACATTAAAAATATTCATAGATACATACATTATATCACTAATAAACTTTTAGGTCATACTAAATTTTTATACAAACCAAACGGTACAAGTTAAATTGGGGGCAGGGACTAAATCAAACCCCATATTCATGAGGTGCAATACGATTCAAAAACTGAAAACCATATGTCGTTGGTAACATCGGTGCTGGGATTCTTAATCATTGTCAATGTGATCAAAAGAATCAATCATTTTAATACGGAATTATTATTAAAATTTTGACATATCGTTAAATTTTTTTTCTTGGTTTCGATTTCAAATTCGTATAAAAAATACGGTAACCCATTTAAGCCCCTCAAAAAGCTTTTTTCTATAACTCAAATCCACCATTTACTATATAATTATGCCAAAGTTCAGCTTTTATAGTTTTTCAATAAATTCTGATATTTACTTTTTGCAGTCGTTTTGTTCTAACAAAAAAAAACGGCTGAACCGAATTTGATTAAATTTCTTTCAGATCATATTAACGTCAGGACGCTTCGACTGGCACCTCAACAAAGTCAATATAATTTTTTATTTGCAAGATTTCGTGCAGGAATATATTCATATTTTGATTTTTTTTAAATACGATAACGTGAACAACACCCGAAAAAATTAGTTCTTATGGTCTAATAAAGTACCGGCTTTAGGGGGGGGGGCAGATTCATTAAGGCCGGCACTGGCCTAATATATGGGCAAATCCACAGAACGTGGCCGCTTTGGGGGAACGGCAATAGTGCGCGTGTGGAAATGTATATTACCCACCCATAAGTACACGAACTCAAAGTATACTTTATTGTGGATGTAAACATGGAGTTACAAGTCGATTGCTTGATTCATATAAAAACTGCAGCACAATTTGCATTGAAAAATCGGTTATTTTCACGTTTTCAGAATGGAACTTTTAAAAAAAGAAAAATTCATACCACCGCAATTTTCTCAGATTCAAACCAATGAATCTGAAATTTTTACTGGATAAGTTTTTTGGTACAATGAACCTTTTCCCGGAGTTTCAAAGGCGCACACCTCTTACATTTCATATGCGCGATTGTTTTATCCAGCGAACGGCAATTTCAGCGTTTTTTATTTGGTTTATTTGCTGTAACTTTTGGAACATCCGAAGCACATTCCTGAAATTGAGACCAATTATTCTTCTCTTTGTTACGAAGATTTTGAGACGACATAGAAGAGTGTGCGTTCAATGCTCCATTTTGAAGAAGCATTTGAGTATTTTAATTTAAAGCTAATGCGGTCACGTTCTGTGGATTTGCCCATATACCAACACTATAGTAACAAGTAGTAATTCAGTAAATAGATATTACGAGTATATACACTCGTTAATTTTATATTATTTATTATAAGATCGTTAAAGAAATTTAATTTACTCTGCAATTTTGTAACCATAACCACCTCGTTCCAAGTGTTATGTGTTATATATAAACCTTCCAACTATTAACATGTTTTATGGGGTATTAAAACAGATATAATATTTGTAGTAATAAGTGCACAGTTATATAGTATTTCTCTACACAGTTTGTACTCACTAAATGCAGATGTTATACACTCGTGTAATAACGATTAATTACATAACCACAATTACAAATTATTTAATTATTTTACTATTGTCCGGTATTATAAAGGAGCTAGCAAAATTTGCTAAAAAATGAGGTTTCTAACCTATATGACAGTTCTCCTTTAGTTTCATGAAATGTTTGACAATTTTCGAGCACGCAGTATTAAAACAGTGGCGATATTATGAAAATTATTTTGTACGGTCAGAGTCGCCAATACGTTGAAGAATCACTGCTCTAAATTTCATAGCTAATTCTATAGATATTATCACAGAATTAATACCTCATTTGAAAGTGCTTGTTAGCTAGCAAATTTGCTAGCTCCTTTATAATACCGGACATGTCAAATAAATCAGCTATTTTTCATTGGGTAGTATTTAAGCGCGCAATATTTTATATACTTTGAGCATTAAATATATTGTATTTGAGCAATAACAACTAACCTAACATTTATTTTTTAGTGCAGTGGATGTTCCATTACCCCCCCCCCCCCCCCCTACCAAATAAAATAATTGTATTATTGAATTTTCATTAATTTTATATGTAACTTTTAATTTGTGAGGGGAGTTCCATTACCCCTCCCCCAAATAAAATAAGGTAAACCTGAAGAATATGACGTTACCTGCGTCACAACTATCAAATATCACCTGTTGATGTGTTAGAATAGACCTAACCTAACGATAACTAACTAATCAATTCGATTTCGCCCCAATAGATTGCCTGAACTATGGACAATTAACTTGTATTTTATTAGAACATCAATACATGAAATTGCTCATTTAGTACAAAACTTGCCAAATGAATACTGATTTAGCCATTTTAAGGAGCATTTTTTTCTAAGGGGCATTTTATTTCTTTAATGAAAAAGAAGTATTTTCTTAACGCTAGTTTATATTACTTAACTATTGCTAAAACACAAAAAACCCAATATAGAAGAATAGTTTTATAGAAATATTATAAAACTTGACTCATTCTTTGAGTTATAATATAAATGAAATAGCTGTCTAAAAAAGTTAATTTTATAATTTTTTTATAAGAAAAAGGTTATCATATAAAACCGCGAAAGCCTCAATTTTCAAATAACAAGTCTAAAATCCCGTCTCACACACACATACATACAAACACACGCACGCAGTTTCCAGAGAATGGAAAACAAAAAACACAGTTCTCCCCCTCCCCTCCGCCCATTAGAGAAAGAGTGACAAAGAGAGACAAGAACGCGCGCGCGTATGACGATGTGAAGATTCGGCGGCCGGTGGGTCTACCAGTTTTTGCTCGGGGCCCGGTCGCCAACGCTAAACGATGCAAACACACGAATACTAATAACATTGCTAAATGATTGCTGCCGAGGTGTACATTTGTTGTCGGACACGCTGCGACCGAACCCCCCCCCCTATAATTCTCTTCTCTGATGATGTATTGCATTGTTTTAATATCAGACGATACAATGCCAATGCGATTTTAAATGGGATATCAAAACTGGGGTAAAAGTGAAACAAAATACAAATCTTTCATGTTTTTTGACAGTTAACCAATACAAATTCATACTTTAATTTTTTCTACTAAATGCGCTTATGAATAACCATTTTAAATACTTACGTCATTAATTAATAATAAATTTGGGAAAAGGTGAAACAGGCCTCTAATGGAAAATATTTCTCGAAAAATTAAAAGAAAAGCTACAAAGGCAACTTGACCGATAGATGTTTTTAGTTTTTGCTTTTATTTTCATATTTTGGTGGTCTATATCAAACAATTAGGTCATTAGGTATCTACCTTAAATTATATGTACAGTTTATGGTAATTTCGTATTTCGAAATATATGAATTTTGAATTCCCGGTATTATAAAGAATTTGGTGGACAGTGGCAGACGAAATACTATAGGGTCAACTGAGGTAAAAGTGAAACAAAATATACAAATCTTTTGTGTTTTTTGACAGTTAACGATACAAATTCATACTTTAATTTTTTCTACTAGATGCGCTTACGAATAACCATTTTAAATACTTACATCATTTGAATTGTACAGACTTTGAAAATAAAAAAAGTGTGTTTCATTTTTAACCTCTAATTTGGGAAAAAATGAAACAGGCCTCTAATGGAAAATATTTATCGAAAAATTAAAAGAAAAGCTACTTTGGCAACTTTGTGGCATATTAATGTGAAATTGTAACTTTAATTAATATGTGAGCTATACATCCCAAATTTGCTGTATCCCACTTATTTTTTAATATTTTGCCATAAAAAAATTATAATATTTTCTGTAAATACATATCTTTCATGTAGAAAAACATTTGTTATTATTATTTGGCTAAAGATGGCGAAGTTGTCATAACTCTTACCGGAGTATCTCTACTGAGCCCGTAATTATATCAATAATAAAAATGTAATCTGATTTTGTTCTAAATAGAACAATCATGTTTTGAAGCTTAGTTCAATTTTTATTTTATTTTTAAATTCTTAAGACAGAAGTTGTTTTTCTAAACTTGCCAAATACTAATGTCATTGTCTATAGTTTAGTAATATACATAAGCTACATTTTTTTTGTAATACATTGTTAGGAATCTTACGACTAGGGTTGTACACGAGACGAAAAAAAGTAAGTCTCGTCCCATTTTGGTTTATATTTCGAAAAATCTTTCTCGTCAGAATTTTTATTATAAAAAATATGTTTCTATATTTATTATTAACCAATCTTAAAGTTGGTGGGCCTTATTATCCCTAAGTCCTAAGGTACTACAGTATATTTTATTTTATTTTAAAAAGCAAAAACTTAAAACAATAGAAATAAACTTTAAGGATCGAACTAATAGGTAAAAATGAAACACAAAAAAATGGGAAAAAGTGAAACAAGCTTGCAACTAAAAAACTAATTTGTTTATAGGAGAATTATAAAAACTAACATCATCATTAAAGGTTTGTTAAAGCGACCTGAAAATATGAATCGCCTAATAAGCGATGTGTCACCTCTACAGATTTCCCTGTTAGTCGATGTCAAAACGTGTGAATTAAATTTTAATTCTTTGCACATAACTTTCTGTATAGCTCACATATTAATTAAAGTGACGTCAGTTGGAATTATAATTCCGATTTGAAATACGCTATAAGTTCGTTGGTGTACCAACAAGAAATCTCAAAAATATTTCGTCTCTTTTATGTCCCACGAATCATCTTTTGTTTTCCATCTCTTCATCTCAGGTGTTTTAACCATATTTTAACTGACGACGCTTTTTCAAATGTTAATGCGAAGTGCATTACGATGAAATCCCTATACTCCGTAGATACTTATATTTTTTGAGGTTGGCTAAATAGGTATAACTATGTCCATGCAGTTTACACCCATTTCTATTCCGGTTTACTTATGCTATTCCCGTAGACCAAGAGGAATAGCATAACTAAACCCGATTAGTTATGTCGGGTGTAAAGTGCCATTTACACAGACTTTTACACCCGTTTTAACTACATCGGTTATAGTTAAACCGGAATAAAATCGCTGTGTAAACGTACTCAATTAGAGCTGGGCGCGGGCCGTGAATTTTTCGGGTCACGTTGGGTCACGGCCGTGACCCGACGTGACGTGAGCGATTTTCAAATATTGAATCGTGAGCGGGCGTGATCGTGAGTCAAATTAAAACAGTCGGGCGTGACCGTGCGTGAGTACATTTTTCTCGTGCGTGAGTTCGTGAGTATATTTTGAAGATAATTTTTTTATAAACTTATTTGATATTTTTTTTAATATCTGAACTAATAATGCATAAATATAATAATGTTTTAAAACGAATTTTGACAACATATAGTATGAAAAATAAATGTTATTTTAGGAAGCATTTTCACATGGTCAGTATTGCCAACTATATCAGAACACCAAAAAAAGATTTAAAAATGCATTGTAGCTTTATTTTATTATTGTTTTGTTTGTAATTTCTTTTACTAGAATGCAGTTTAGAAGAAATAATATGAATATAAAATAAACACAATATATTGCACGTAAAAACATAAATTTTCATCATTTCAAAATTTAATTTACAACAATTACATTAAATCGGTTCACGCGCGTGACTCGTCGTGCGTGATCGGGCGTGAGTATAAAAATAGTATTCGTGAGCGTGCGTGATCGTGAATACTTTTTTTGTAACCGTGAGTGAGCGGGCGTGACTAAAAAATTTTCTTTCGTGAGCGTTTGTGATCGTGAGCAAAAATTACTCACGCGCCCAGCTCTATACTCAATGTTCAGTTGGTACGTGGTTAGTCGCGACACCTGGCGGTCGAGTGCAGCATCAACGCGATTTTCGGTAGTTGAGTATTTATAACATGGCAGTGTACACTCATACATATATACATATTCATCATTACGTAAGAAGGTGGGGTTTAGCGAGTATATAAGGTAGGCGGGAACTTTGTTAACAGAAAAATGGGCGTGACATTAGCGACTTTAATTATATTGTTTTTAAAACAGCTTACGTGTGTCCCCCTTTCCTATACAAAAAAAAAGCACTAATTATTTTCTTTGCCATATTAAGCCACGGACAACTCATTAAAACGAGAATTCACGTTGGATTTTGATTGGTAACATAAAAATTTCACTCGACATACTATTGTTCCAGTGAAATTTATTCTGTATAATTATTTAACATGCGAGTACTTCATGTACGTTTCCCAATTCATCAAAAGGTAAATTACTTTTGGGATGGTTGGGTTTTTGATACGGTCGACGGATTCTGCGAAAAATTCATGTTTTTTTTTTTGTTATGTACAGAATTTATGTTATACGGAATTTAGACAGAAGTAAAAAAAATATCAAAAGATAGGAACTTTTGGGACACCTATGTATTAAATCAAATTAAAATGATTAATAATTTTTAAAAATTTGTTTAACTAAAATATGAAAATTAACACTTTGGAACATAATTTTCCCAAAAAAAATTCAAAATTCAAGGGGTGATTTCACCCCTTATAGAGTGAATTACCGTAGAAAAAAAAATTGGTGTTTCTTGCATCGATCTCCTCTATTTATTTCTAGAGTTTCATATTTTTTTAAATTTATTAGTTCGCGATTTTCCATTGTTAATAAAGATGGGAAAATGAATATTTTTTTGCTCAAATTATTTGAATTACTTAAAAAGAGTCCAATAGAATTTAGACCAAAAACTAACTAAACACTTTCTACAGGGTGTTGAATATTTGGGTTGGATTTTAGACTAATGTCAATAAATTTATAATAATAATGTAAATATATCATATCTATGGTGTATACCAATCACCACTGCTTTTAAACCGTTTAAATGACAAAAGAACGAGTCGATTCGTTCAAAAATATCGATAATATATTTTTCAAGAACGTTAATTTGACTTATTAAAAAGTGTACATTTATAATTAATTAGTATAATTGAAATAATTGACTAATAAACCGGTTATATGTATAAAATATATAGTTTTTATTATACGTATATGATAATAATTGTATCTGAGAAACACATAATTATGATTAATTACTGAAACTTTAAAATTAAATGATACACACTTTTTATAAAACACTTCATAATGTCTAAATCTAATTATTTTTAAGTTTGTACCGGCATTTGATATGTTTATTGTATACAGTTTTATAACAAAGGTATACACTGTTTTAAACACCAGTTGGGGGGGGGGTCAAATATATTTCTCAATATTAATTAATTTTACCCACTAATAACGGCACCTATATAAAACTATTTATAACTAAACTTACGATGAGAAAATAGAATTTTCCGGGACCTGTAAAAAAGAAACTGTACAAAATTAATTAAAATTAAAAAAACGTAAAGTGTGTCTCATTCACATTGAAGTGAAACTTCTTTTGTTTTCATTAACAATGCGAATCAAATAAATAAAGTAAACGATTATAAAATTTATAATCAAACGTATTATTTTAACAAAATAACTGTAGGTATACAAAATGCCAACATAAACTGCCTTCTTTCTCATATACATTTACTCATTTCTCCCTCTCTCTCACGCATAACCGACATAAAGTAACTAGTACGAATGCACTATTAATCTATCTTTCTCTTATACATCTAGCGTTTCATCTTTAAAACGTGTCAAATATTAAAATCTGTCGAGGTTATTTCAATTCTCAAAGTCTCGCTAAAGAACAAAAACTAAATTATGAATCTATTTTTTTCTTCAGTTTTTAATCGAACCCTGCCCATAGTGCCTATCCAGATTTCCCGGTACCTACTAAATATATTCCCAGTCCAACCCTGTGTCTTACGTAACATAATAAAGGCAATTTATTAAATTAAAGACAACATAATATTATAAACAAAACAATGAATTGTATAAAAGCTATCTAAACATTTTTATACATACTTAAATAAAAAATAAAATAAACAACATAATACATATTATATTAAAACAATCCCATGAATTTTAAACAAATGAATCAATAAATAAAATAATTTTTAAACACTTACATTAACGAAGAAATCAAACTGCATTAACCTAAAAACAAAAAGAATTAATACATTTTTTAATAACAATGTCAATATATTATACAAGTAATATGTACATACTTGCTAAAATACAAAACAGCTGAAATGTTTTTAACTATTATTAAACAAACACACACACATTAAAAAACAGATTTAATTTATTATAAATATAACTCTACACCTGAATAGTAATGTCACTTCAAAACAAAAACTTGATTAAACATTAATAAACATCAAGTCCATACTAGTTTATAAATTTCTTACATATTATTATGTAATTCTAAAACAATATTATACAGTGGAACATCTTTAGTACGATTTGCTTTAGTACATTTTTCGCCATAGTACGTTTTTTTTTCAAAACCCCGTGTTAAAATATTTCGTTAGTAGGTTTTTCTCGTTAGTAGAGTAAAGTCGGTATATATGGAACACCATTCATGTTTTAGGTAAAAAAAAACTATGATAATATTCTTTAAAATCAGCCCTTATCATTTCATTGGACAGAGAATTTAATCTTTCAACGAGATCGAGCAGGCAAAAATAGAATTTTTAAATGAAAACAAAATAAAAATAAAAAATCGAAAATCAGCCTCTTAAAAAATGTACGTGTAATATGGACCAGAGTGTTTTTTTTTTACTTTCAAACGGTAAGAAATATAAACAAAAGGTTTTATCACTTAATGGTAAACCTAAATATGAGAGGTAATAATTAATAATAACTTTTATTTATATCTCTTGCCATATGAGATTTTTTTAAGGGGGCAGACCCAGTTGGGACTCCCAAAAAAAGCTCTTATTAAAATAATTATTAATAAATGTTTTTCCACATGAAAGATATGTATTTACAGAAAACATTGTAATTTTTTTATGGCAAAATATTAAAAAATAAGTGGGATACAGCAAATTTGGGAGGAGTCCAAAAAAAAGTGTTTTGCCACTGAATCGTCTATGGACAGGACATTTGTCTGAAATTTTCAGAGAATACTTTTGAAATATTTTACTTTGAGAAAATGCAAAAAAAAATGGATTTTTTCAAAATTCTAACTGGGTCTGCCCCCTCAATCAAGGGATAATCGCAATTACCTCAATCTTTTCTAACTATTTCCAAAGTTTCGCAGTTTTTTTAATTTACCGATTCGAGATCTTCCCTTTGCAAGTATTTATTTTAAATATCATTAGATATTTAATATTTTATTTTTGTCAATCAACTTTCTCAGTAAAAAAATAAAAAATAAAAAACATAAAAACTAACGTGGATTGTTAATATCGACAACTTCAAACAGTTTTGTTGTTAAATAACATAATAAATCGTAGAAAAGTACAGTAAGAGAAAATAATAAGAATGAAAAAACAATTATTAAGTACGTTTACACAGACATTGCAATTACTGACAGACGACAATTGTGGAGTAAATGTTCCGGCAAAGAAAACGCTAAAAAGTGCACTTTTGTACACAAACACACGTTACTTCAAGTGTCGCAGACCGGGGACAACTCCATTAAGCTGGCTCCACACATTTGGCGAGACTAATTGTAAATAAACTATCTCTTTTTACGTGATGCGATTTTCATGCAAATTCAGGGATTCCCTGTTTCGAATGAAAATTGAAAATTTAAGGAATTTAAATATGTAAACGTTTTGTTATTACAAATATAAAAAAAAAAAAACGTTGTATACCTATATTATAGGAAATTGAATGCTCTACAAAAAAGATTCTATAAAATTTTCACGTAATATGTGTAATTCTTGAGATATCTTGAAAAAATAAATATTTTAGGATGTAACCCCTTCCCCTTAAACACGATTTTGATTGAAATGGGACCGTCCTCAAGCCAGACCCAACCAACCAACTGAATTTCATTAATATCGGTTCAGTTGTTCATGAGTTATGCGTGTGACAAGGATTCAGGGGACAGACAGACAGACACAGAACGAAAAGTGTTTGTCTTTAACGGAAAGATCAATTTAAAATTTAAAAATCGGAGAATAATTTTTTTGTCTTATTCTAAAACGATCACAAAGCTTCTCGTATCTTCGATATTGCGAAAAAGCAAAATATTGTTACTTTTCAATAAAATTAAATAAAAAAACTTATTTTAAGTCAGATTTTTATTTCAGATTTTCAAACTAATTTTACATTGTGTTTTTTTATAAGTACTTTCTCTTTTTCATTAATTTTCAGAAACTTTTTTTACGCAATTTTCGGCCTAGTTTAACTCGGTTATAGAAAATTATGAAATTATGAATCCTTGTCACACGCATAACTCATGAACCACTAAACCGATATTAATCAAACTTGGTTGGATGGTTGGGTCTGGCTTGAGGTGACATCCTAAAATATTTATTTTTTCAAAATATCTTAAGAACGATGCAATACGATATTCAATGGTGAATTTAGCACGAGGAAGCACTGTGCATTTACTTAGCAGATGTTTTTTACAATGTATTTTTATGCGATTTTTCATACCGTGTTTTAAGCAGGGCTTCGAACCGGAAACCAGAAAAACCGTTATTTTTAGCCGGAACGAAAACCGGAAATGAACCGAAATAAAAATATTGGTTTTTACGGTTCAGTACATGTTAAAATACGCGCGTTAACATGATCTTATTTCCCACTTCAATTGTCGTTCGGACTTCCATACAAGTACCATAAAATATTCTAAATTATGGTAGAAAATTTTTTTTTAATACAAATAATTTTTTTTTTAATTAATCACTCGGAGCTGAACCGAAAACCGAAAAAACCGGAAAAACCGTTATTTTTTACGGAACGAAAACCGGAACCGAACCGAAATATATTTTTATACTCGAACCGAAACGAAAAAAATAACAGTTCGAAGCCCTGGTTTTAAGACTTTCAAACCATATCCACTATGTTTTTGTGAAGTTAATCACATTGACTTCTGAACCATATACCTCCCTACCAATGCGAGCCTACCTTTAAGCTCACCGTCTCTCTCTAACAGACCTTGATGACATTAGCAATTACCACGCACGAGTTGTACCCTGTATGAGTAAGACAACAAACATTAAAATTATGCTAAGTCGCAATAGCCATCACTTGCTAATTAAGCCGACAGGTTTTTTAGTAATGCTAATGTATAAAAATGCCCCTTTTCAGAACTATTATTTGCTACTATAATTATTGTAATAGACGTGATTATTTGTTGAGTGCTTAATGAATTGGAAATTAAATGATTACTATATTTAGATAATGGTGTGGCCAGCATATGATTTTTTAAACACATATTTATTTTTATCCTTTCTTTTTTTTGCATTTCCTCAAAGTAGAATATTTCAAAAGTATTCTCTGAAAATTTCAGACAAATGTCCTGTCCATAGACGATTCAGTGTAAGTTCCAAAATAAATTTTTTATCTGCATGCAAATCGTACTCAAAACTTTAAACGCGTTTTTCTCGAAACCATGTTTTCGAAGTCGGTGATCACTGTAACTTGAGAACGGCTGTGCCGATCGGTTTGAAATTTTTCTCACTTATTCTATACATAATTATCCTCCGGATGAACGAAGGATTTTTTTTTGGACGATTATTATTTTTTTTTATAGCCGAAAATGCGAGTGAAATTTTAGTCAAATAAAGAATTTTGACTTCCAATATCCGCCATTTTGTGAAAATTCAAAATTTTTCAAATCCCTTCGTTCATCCGGAGCATTATGTCATTAGCTAATGATCCCTTTTACTTTTTTTTTATTTCAGATGATCTAGTGACGAGCAGCACTTATTTTTTAATATTTTGCCATAAAAAAATTACAATGTTTTCTGTAAATACATATCTTTCATGTGGAAAAACATTTGTTATTAATTATTTTAATGAGTGGCCAAAAAAAAATCCCAACTGGGTCTGCCCCCTTAAAATAACAAAAATTCTTAAAAATATAAAAACAGTGCAAAAAATCAAACCATCCGACTAATTTGAATATTGTTTTTTCCGAGCTATTATCTGCTACTATAATTATTGTACTAAAAGTGATAATAATTTAAATAATTGCTATAATTATAAAAACACAAACGAGTGTGTTTTCTAACAACATGCGTGCTGTCGTAATTATTATAATTAATAATGTGGAATTATCATCAACAGTTAAAACGACTATTAATATTTTTATATTTCGAAATAATTATTCAAACAATTTGGGAGTTATTTCATGCTTACTTTTTTTTAATAAATATGATGTTTTAATTATGTCGATAATATTATCATGATTTTTGTAGTTGCGCTTTTATTCCGGTTTACTATAACCGATGTAATAAAACCGGGTGTAAAAGTCCGTGTAAACGGCACTTTACACTCGACATAACTAATCGGATTTAGTTAAGCTATTCCTCTTGGTCTACGGGAATAGCATAAGTAAACCGGAATAGAGCAGGAATAAAAATGCGGACATAGTTATACCTATTTAGCCAACCTCAAAAAATATAAGTATCTACGGAGTATAGGGATTTCATCGAAATGCACTTCGCATTAACATTTGAAAAAGCATCGTTAGTTAAAATATGATTAAAACACCTGAGATGAAGAGATGGAAAACAAAAGAAACGAGATTTGTGGGACATAAACACCACCTGAAAACCCTAAAATTTATTATTTTTTGAAGTATCCTCCCCCCCCACTAAAAAGTAATATACAGGGTGTGCCACTGCGTGCAAACAAAAGAAATAGTTCTTATTAATATCATAATTAAAATACAGTGTATACGCCCATGTATTATAAAAGTCCCATATCATTTAAGCATCATAACAAGTAGGGTCAACTGTGGTAAAAGTGAAACAAAATCAAAATCTCTAATGTTTTTTGACAGTTAACGATACAAATTCATACTTTAATTTTTTCTACTAGATGCGCTTATGAATAACCATTTTAAATACTTACGTCATTTGAACTGTACGATACAACACGGACTTTAAAAATGAAAAAAGTGTGTTTCATTTTTATCCTCTAATTTGCAAAAAAGTGAAACAGGCCTCTAATGGAAAATATTTATCGAAAAATTAAAAGAAAATCTACAAAGGCAACTTTGATTTATCTTCTTTGTGGCATATCAATGTGAAATTGTAACTTTAATTAATATCTGAGCTATACAGAAATTTATGTGCAAAGAATTAAAATTTAATTCACACGTTTTGATGAAATCTGTAGGGGTGACACATCACTTATTAGGCGATTCAAATTTTCAGGTCACTTTAACAAACCTTTAATGATGATGTCAGTTTTTATAATTCTCCTATTTTAGTTGCAAGCTTGTTTCACTTTTACCCAATTTTTTTCGTGTTTCATATTTACCCCACTCGACCCTACATAAAGTGAACAGGTATTAGCAAGAATTTCAATAGTCAAGAGAGATATTAGTAGACCGTTATAAAATCTTTCATTTGTAAAGTATGATAGCGAGATCAAAGAGATATTGTACTATCTACAAGACAAATTCTCATGGTTATTGAAAACAATGCCTTCCAATATCATGAGGACACAAGTATCAATGCGCATCTAATACGGTCCGTATATAGAAAAACATTTAGGGGGGAATGCATCCCCCTAAATATTATTATAAACTCTTAAAATGTATCTATAAAAAAAATACCCATTCTAATATTATATAGATTAAAAAATAAAATAAAATAAAATAAGGGGGAAACTAGCCCTCTAAATTCTAAATTTTAATATCAATTTTCAAAACGTATAAAAAGTAGTATATGGATAATAATATGTATCTACTTGAATTTTATGTGGAATTAAATAGGGGGAATAATATAAAGTTTAAAAATATATGAAAAAACTAATTCTTCTAATATATGTGGAGAAATATATGGGGAATATATCTACCCCCTAAATATGATACGATATATTCTCATGGAAATGAAAAATCTTTGTGCGCATTTAGGAAGGAGGTAAATAGAAAAATATAAATGAGAGGGGGGGTATTTCCTTAAATAATACTATACCAATACAAACTTGCAGATCAAAGACTTGACATATAGAGAAAATTAGAAAGGGATGGGGGTATCTCTCCCTCTAAGTCAACACTACTTAATATGGAATTTTCAAAGACCTACAAATTTCTAGAGGTTCACAAATCGTTTCAAAAATTATTGTTTGTTTTATTTATATTTTTTTAACCTATTACTAAATAACAAAATAGATTTAGATAGATCTACTCAAATCCACGAAGATCTACGTAGATTTAAATTTAAAAAAATAGAAATTAAATCTACTTTTTTAAATTTAGATTTTCGTTAGATCTAATTTGATCTAGATTATTTTTTCCCAGGAAATGAAGATGACCCACTGTAAAAAATTATTATTTTATCTACCCCCCCCCCCCCCCCACATAAATAACTCGTGTGCCCGTCACTGGAGTTGCATATCGTCGTCTAGATAAATGTTTATGGATACCCACACAGAATAATGCATCTAGCTACAATAAATGTTTAATCTGTATAATAAAGTTTTATACATATTTTTTTTATTTTCAATGACCTCAGTTGCGATGGGCATCAGCATTGATTCTTACGTCAACTTAAATAACACAATATTGGAATTTGTACAGAAGATATTAACCTCTATGTCTATTATTTTGTATCGTTCAAAAATATATTATAGCAGAACCTCTGTAACTCGATTCACCTCGAGACGAGAGTGCTTTAAATTAGAACGAGACGACATTAATTTTATTTATCTCGGTTTAACATATTATCAATAACATACTAATATTATAAATGCGAAAATGTGTTTGTCTGTCTCTCTGTCTGTTTGTTACCTTTTCACGGCTAAACCGCTAAACCGATCTTGATGAAATTTGACAGGGAGATAGCATGCACTCTGAGAAAGGACATAGGCTACTTCGAATCCCGAAAAAACAACCCCTGCTGGTTTGTTGCTAGATTCAATGCTGGTTTTCAAGCGTGTTTTGGCGCTGGATTGTTGTCATGGTTTCAATGTGTGTTGGTTTCACACGATACTTTATTTTGTAGATGGTTTTGATGCGTGCTAAGTGACAGTTCTAATATCAACATAATATTATAGTGGATATGGATTATGAAAATAAAAAAAATCCTTTGGGTGAACAATATATAATTAACAGAATCGATCTTATGAGGTATGTTTAATAAAACTATGAATGGATGTAATTAGTTTCATTCGATCCGGCGGAATAAATATCATGGGGATGGAGGTTTCGAAATCCACGCGAACGAAGCCGCGGGTAGCAGCTAGTTATCAATAATTAGAAAAATGTATTAAGTATTTTATAAGGTACTGGCACCAGCCTTGGACGCTTGAAGAGCAAGGTTTACTGTTTTTGAGATTGATAGGCTTTTTTTTGTAATTTTTGTCAACTCATGTTACTAATCCACTTTATTAAATCAATTTAATACCAAAATCCGCAAATATATAATATTTTTTTTAATTATAGCCTTTCCTATTTTATTTATGTTTTTTTCTCCAGTAATGGACAAAGTAAACCCAGTAATGAGTAATGGGTACCCAGTGATGGACAAACTACAAAATTTAAACAGTGTAAAGCAGATGCTACGATAATATAATAATTAATAAAGTGGAGTTGGTAAGTCTAACTTCGAAGCTGTTCGATTATCTTTCAAGTGTTGGTATAACTGCTGACACTGAATAACTATGTTGTTAAATAATTTAATTATAAGAATAATCCATGCTAATAAGATTAGATATAAAACAACATGAAATCAAATAAAAAATGGATATTTAATTACATCTCATTAAAACACACGGTTTAGAGAAACGCTTTATGCAGACTAAAATACCTATAAATTACCGTCAATTATAACATTTATTTAGGCCAGAAATGACCTACCGGCGGCTCCCAAATGTTTCTTAACTTATTTTGGTCCCTCGCCATACCTAAGCAATATGGGATCCCTACGATATCAAAATTTCTACTTGATCTTTCCATTCCGATTCAGGTCTGTCTGTCTGTCCCCTGAATCCTTATCACTCGCATAATAAATAAACACACATGCTAATTTTAGAATTATACATTTTTTTATGTAATTTGTTTTACAATTAATTAATTGTTAATAAACAAAACTATTTTGCATCGTGTTTCAAAGAACATGTTGCATAAAATTGTTCAACGAATTAATAATTGAATAAAATGTATTTTGTTAGAGCTTAATAAGTTAATATAAAATACTGGCACCAGTCTTGGATATAACCTCAGTAATGGCTATTTTTTAATTAAATGTTTGTGAAATTTGATTACTACCATTTCTGAATATTAATCTATATACATTTAACTGTCTTACAGCGTGATTTCATAACAATCGGCCAATAGGTGTCAAAATGGTGTACATTTAAACTAATTATTAGTATAATTTATTTATTAATTATTATATTATCATAGCAACTGCTTTACATTATTTCAAATTTGACGATTCTTTCTTTTATATCGTTTATGTCGTAGTACTTATCATTAGCAAGTGTCCATCACTGCGTGCTCATTATTGGTTTTACTTTATCCATTACTGGAGAAAAAACATAAACAATATATTTGCGGACTTTGGTAATTAAATTGATTAAATAAAGAGTTACTTGTTTTATTAGTAACATGAGAAGCCCGTCAATAAACCTTGCTCTTATAGCGGCCATAACTGGTGCCAGTACCTTATTTCAATGAAATCTCTGGGGCAGTCATAAAGCAATGTTAATTATACATCTGTATAATTAAAGAGACACCTATGTTCTCTACTATTTATATATTTAATTACACCAGACATGGATAAATAATTAATATCAATTACAAATAGGTCAAAACATATAAATTCTCTAATGACATTTACGCTTGTTGTAATTTAATTCAAGGAATGTAAAGAGTTTTCTTAAAAAGTTTGCTCTATGCAAAAGAATCGTAATTGAAAATAAAATTAATTTAGCAGAACAATTGCCAATATGCAGTGCCGGATTAACCACGTAGCAGGAGTAGAAAATGCTACGGGCCTCGCGTCTCTAATTAATAATTTAAATTTAGGATTTCCGATCTCGATTCGATTAAATTTAATTGAATCTCCGATCTTTGATTTTTTTAATCGATTTTTCTAAATTTGCTCAAATCATTCTTATTAGAAAAAGAGATAGATGTATCCCGAAAAAAATAGTGTAACATTTCTTCAAAACAGTGAGAGAGATACGGTGGCATTTGGGATATATCTATTTCTTTTTCTAATAATAAAGAAATAGTTACTTCTGTTTAAATAAGGACAAACCATTTTCTATCTCTTTCTTTTGACACGGCTCTGTTTTTTTTGCTCTATGTCTGTGGTATAATATTTACCTCTTTTTTGGTTATTTAAAGCATTGAGTAAATTGACTTTTTTATTATTGAAAGTCTATCTATATAGGTGATGACCATCCAATTTATTTAAAAAATAGATTCCACTGATATTTTTATGTCGTTAAAAATTCACAGGGGGTGACACCCGCTTAATGTGCAAAAAAAATCCTATTGACCTTTTTCGGGGGGAGTGAGTGAAGCTATCGATTTACTCCCCGAGTTTCCCCCCCCCCCCTAGCGACGATACTGCCAAGCTTCCACTTTCTAATTTTTGGGGAGGTGACACTATCGATTTTCCGGGTATCACCCCCTGCCTCCTAGTGACGCCACTGCCAAGTGCCTCTTTATAACATTTGCTACAGGCCCCGCACTTGCTTAATTAATCCGGCACTGCCGATAGGGAAGTATGTTTGACATATTTTCATAACAATACGTGATTTGTGGGATTTTCAATTGAACACGTCATATTGTTCACCTGAAGTAATTAGAAATCCACTTAACCTGGCCAATAACTATTAGATAAAATTGATTTGATATGTTTATAGTAAGGCTTATTGCTTGGAATAATTTCGTATAAGTTTCTTTTGTTATACATATATAGCATTTTCACTATTGTCTTCAGAAAAATATTAATTAGAATTGAAATACAAGTACAAAATAAAATATTACTTATTGATTTCAAGATAAAACTTTTTTATTATTATACACGCAGCACGCACCCACACGTGGTACGTACGTTATAATATGTATTACGAAATTTATTATTATTTTAATAAAATATTTTTTTTTTTATTTATATTTAAAAATTAATTGTGGTTCTCCATACCGATATTTTTAAATCTGATTCCATACATATTTTAGTGAATACAATAGGCATGATGCCTAATTTTTAAAAACTATTTTTATAATGATCTTACGTGTCTCTTATTTCCAAAAAAATACTTATTTCTGCAGAAAATACAGGTTTATTCATTAAAATTTACCCTTTTAAAAAACTAATTTTGAATTTGACGCCAAAACGCTCGCAAGTGTCATGGCGCATTTGTGACGTCACGCCTATGTAAACACTCCTTGTCAACTATAATAAATCCTTGTACCATCGCTTACGTTTCTCGGTTTTACTTTTGGTAACACAAAAATCTGCAAATTGATAATTTAAATCCACAAAATAATTTATAAACAGTGCAGATATTAATGAAACAAAAATGACGTTTACGTAGCCGTGACGTCATCCACTCAAACATGGCGTTGTTATTTTCACAAAAATCATATTAATCTCGCTTTTAATATAAAAATAAATACATTTTTTAGAATCATTTTAACTTATTTCATTATTTAAAATCATAATTTCAGTGATACTTTGTTACTATTGTATTTTATATTATTTTACTATATAGCAAAGCCCCCACACCGGTTGCGGCACTGCGCGAAGGTGGCCGGGTGCATGCGCGGGTACAGCCCCGAGCGCATCGGGCCTTATTGTGGCCAAGATCCGACTCTTCGATAAGGATTGCACAGACCGTTACGCTATTGCACGTTAAGCAAATACTGTGACCCCATAACTAACGTAGCACTGTTTGCTTATTATAATGGGCCCTTCTATCAAATTAATGATGTTATTTCGGGCCATTATGTAATACGATTGTTCAGTGCCGGGTTTAACTAGCCAACTTTAATATCGATTGATTAAGTAAAAAATTAAAAATAAATACATTATTACTTTCATGTTCTGAAAGAAAGGGTAGTATTGTAATACCATCGAAAAATCGTGTCCGAGAAAATGACAAATTCTGATTGTACTAACTTCAAAACGTAAAGAAAAGTTAATTTCCGCATGGCGGCTGTGCGTGTGTCAGGATGTAGAATTTTTTACGTTCACGATAATTACTGTAAAAATGTACCGATCTGAATTATTTTTGGGGAAAATATTTGTCTCAGTGAGTACTCCAGATCTATTGATTTTGGTGCTAATCGGATTAGGGGTTTTGGAAATATTTGAAATTTTGTAACTTTTTTCGTCTAAAAAGCGAACATTGCGAGTATTATCTCACTAATTTTGATAAGACTTGGTACATTTGTAGTTCAATTGAACCTAAGTGACATTTATTATTTGTACGTGCCTAAACAGCCATTGAAGGGGTGGAAAACACCCTCAAAATTTGAATTTTAAATACTATAAAGATTTCAATTTGCTTTTAATTGCAGTGTTTTTATTTAGAAATTTTTGTTGTAAAAGCAGGTTAGGTTAGGTTAGGTTAGGTGTTGTGTATGTTGCCATTAAGGCAGATAAAATATTAGTCGAATTTCGATACTGGTATACAAAAATCCACGAGGAATCACGCCGAGTTTCAAATTGGTACTTAAAATAAACCAAAAATATTAATTTTCAAACAAGCATGAAATGTAACAAATAGGGCGACAAAAATTAGAAAGCCTTTAGTTATTCCGGCTCTGCAATTATACCGATCTATGCTGCCCCGAGTTATAGGTGAAGTTTATGTATTTGTGTATACAATATATAATATATAGATCAAAGAAGTTCGGGTAATTAGTATAAGACAATACGGATTGGACCAGGATGTTGGTTGAATTGCCTAGGGAAGGATACTATGCAAAAGTATTGTTTTAAATTAAGAGCAGTTTCACACGGGTAGGTACAGTCACCTGCATTAATGGTCTTGCAGTTTGTACTCATTTTCGTTTATCACAAACTTAGTAGGCTCCTCCCATTTGATTATTATAATATTTAAATCATTTCTCCATGTATCAAACAAAGACAGATATTTTGAAATTCATTTGCTAGATAAAGAACTACTCTTCGTTTATAGTACTCATATATACTAAAACATTTCAACTAAAATCATATCACTTATTTACAATTAATTTCAAGTGTTCCTTCCGGACCCTTATGTGAAGTGTGTTTTTTTTTATCTATAACAATATAACACTCACGGCTGCCATTTTGGATTTTCCAAAAGTAATCTATTTCACGTGGGCAATCAAGATGAATCTAATGATACTTTATTTGTTGAAATCGGTCAAGTAGTTAAGGATCTACGAAGAAACAAATGAATTTACATACAAACATATATATAGACTGCCAAATGTATAATCCTCCTATTTTTACATCACTTATTCCCAGCATTATAAAGAATTTGTTTGAGTGCAAATGCAAATTAGCTTCCAGCTAACGCTATCTACTAGGCACTAAACATAAATGACAACACACTCACAGATGTAGCCAATGAAATCGTACATATCATAACCTTGACGCATGCGAGATAAATACAATCAGCGACTTAAAATAAGATCGAGCAATTTCATAACGATTTGACACCTAGCAGATAGCATTAGCTGGAAGCTAATTTGCATTTGCATATGTGTACATACAAAATATCAAAGAGAACATTCTATACCTGAAATTGGACCATACAAACAGATATAAAATTTGGAAATTTCATAACGATTTGACACCTAGCAGATAGCATTAGCTGGAAGCTAATTTGCATTTGCATATTTGTACATATATACAAAATATCAAAGAGAACATTCTAGATTTGAAATTGGACCATACAAACATATAAAAATTTGGAAATTTCATAACGATTTGACACCTAGCAGATAGCATTAGCTGGAAGCTAATTTGCATTTGCATATTTGTAAATATATACAAAATATCAAAGAGAACATTCTAGATTTGAAATTGGACCATACAAACATATATAAAATTTGAAAATATCTCGGCCCTGCACAACAGTTGTTTAAAATCGATTTAGTGTGATCTAATTCAAGATAAATCTAATGATATCAACAAATGTAATAAAAATAACAAAAATACTGTCCTAATCAGAACAATGAATAAAAAAATAAATCTTCACAACGCCAACACATAAATACTTTTGTTACAAGCGAAATGATAATACATATTAAGATCATTTTACTAAAGGTATAAAAAGAGAGACACAAATACGTGGAAGTGATAAATCTACTTTTAGAGATCGCTTTTTATTCTCTTTCTTCCCTTCGTCATTGTCTTCTGATCGTATTTGATTATAGATTATACCTTAGTGATGGAATAATAGCATACCATTATTTAATTAAAAATAATATAAATATAATTTCATATGACCTCACGGCACTCTTGTATCTATTAACATTAGCGCACTATAAACTGATCATTTAAATTCATTTGTATAAACCTTTTATTAAAGGTTTATACAAATGTCATCCATACTAATATTATAAATGCGAAAGTATGTCTGTCTCTCTGTCTGTTTGTTACCTTTTCACGGCTAAACCGCTGAATTGACCTTGATGAAATTTGGCAGGGAGATAGGTTGCATCCTGAGGAAGGACGTAGGCTACTTTGTATTTCGAAAAACTTATTAAATAAATAAATACGACCTGTTTTATCGACTATCATAACAGAAATTTATTTTGTAGACTTTCTCCTATTTTAATCTAATCTAAATTCCACGTAAACGAAGTATAGTTATATAAATATAATATCCTTTCATATATAAACTGTATTGATATATTTTTACTTTCTTATACCATAGTATATGAATTATACATATAGTATAAGTAGCGTTAAAAAAATCATTTATTATATAAGAATAATATTACTTATATTGTTAGTTTGTCAGAAATGTTTTAATTAAATAAGAATCACGTATACTATTCACTGTTAGGATTACGTATAAGAAAGTCCCATGGTTCCAGATATTTTTACCTATGCATCATTTTACCGGTGTAATTTTAATAGAGGGGGGACAGGGCTGTAGCCTGAGGCATAACGCAGGGAATCATAAAAAAATCGTTATCAAAAAAAAATTAGGGGCGCACCAAAAATCTTGGCCTGGAAGTGGAGGTCATGTTTCACTATTAGGAGGCCTAAGACCCTAAAATTAGTTCAAATTAAAGATCATAACGTTGAATATAGTAATAGAATTTTTAAATTATTGACTACTGAACCGATCTTGATGTGCTTTTCTTTGTTACACAAACGGCTGGTCAAAGCATAAAACAAATATATCATTGTATTTTTGAGTTCTTTAAGACCGTACGCATGATTCTGTATTTAATAAACCCCAAAAATATGAAACGAAAACAGTTTTGTTAAATGATTTTTCCCCTCCCTTGCACATTTTATAAAATGCGAAGTAATTAATAATTAATTAAAATATATACAGAACCAAAATATCAAAAATTAATATTACCATCACCCCTAATAAATCTTCCCCCCCCCCCCAGGGAAATCATGGTTCATGAATACTTACACAAAAAAGTTTAAAAATTCGAAACATTTTTTTTTATTTAAGAGGTTTGGGTTAGGTCATGACCCTCACGATACTGCTCCTAGATCCCCCCCCCTCCACATACATAAGATATTTAATCAAAATAATGACCACAAAAGCCTTAATTCCAATTTATGGTGAATACAATTACTTATATAAAAAAAATGAGCAATCAAATATTAACAATCACAAAAATTAAAGATATTAAATCACAATAATAACCGCGAAAGTTCACAATTATATATTGTACGTCTGTAATTATGTACAAACGACATAAAGCATCCACACTAGATGTATAAACAAGTTTTTTATTTTCATTTTAGGCATATATCTATTTAAAAATACATGTGCCCGTACAAAACGTGGCCGTTATTTATCTCAAATCCGTCAGATGGAATACAATAGACGAAAAAAAGTTGTGTGAGAACCTTTAAATTTATGAATTACCCGTTTGAGAATACAATACCAAACTTATGTAATGGCCAGTGCCGGCTTTAGGAAGGGGGCGAACTAGGGCGACCGCCCGGAGCGCCAGGTCAGGAAGGGCATAAAAAAGTGACTTTTTTTTGTTTTACAGACTGCAATTTTTGAGTAAAATATTGCTAAAAATATACAATGTTAATAAAAATATTTCTTTAAGTAAAATTGATTATTTGACAGCTGCTAACTGACAAACTGAAATTTTTAAAAGGGAAACATATTTTGTCAATCATCCCCCTCCTACTAACAAAAAAAACTAGTTATGAAACAGCTTTAGTTCAAGCTTTTACTTTTTAAAATAAATTCTTATATATTTATATGATTCTACGTCTTATTTTTTTGTATTTTAGTCGATATTTGTATGGCGAGTTGAAGTTCACTGCAGGAAATTTCACTAAAAAATTTTGAATTTTTGATTTCGTTAAAAGTATGTTTACTGTATAGAAAATGACGTGAAAAGTTGTTTGTTTCAAACCGCAGGTCTGTATCTCAAACCGTTCTCGAGATACAGCCTCTCAAAGTTTTAGTTTTTCCAATTTTTTGGAGAAAAAAGGCCATAACTTTTGAACGCGTGGTCGGAATTGATTTTAGTTGACGGATTTGGAATCAGCGTGTCAAAATCTATATAATGACATGTATAATACTTTAAAATCCGACAAAAAATTTTTGGTCAAAAATCGACATTTTTTTAAGGTATACCCCTTTGAATTTTTTCGATTTTTCGCGAAAATTTTTTTTCCGAGTTTTAAGATATTATACATGTCATTATATAGATTTTGACACGCTGATTCCAAATCCGTCAACTAAAATCAATTCCGACCTCACGTTCAAAAGTTATGGCCTTTTTTCTCCAAAAATTTGAAAAAATTAAAACTTTGAGAGGCTATATCTCGAGAACGTTTTGAGATACAGACCTGCGGTTTGAAACAAACAACTTTTCACGTCATTTTCTATACAATAAACATACTTTTAACGAAATCAAAAATTATAAATTTTTTAGTGAAATTTCCTGCAGTGAACTTCAACTCGTCATACAAATATCGACTAAAATACAAGAAAATAAGACGTAGAGGTATTATAGTTTTTTAATTGAACGTGTAAATTAATATCAAATGTTATTTTTGACTTTTGGTTAAAATGTTTGGGTTGCGCATAAAGATTAATATTCTAATAATATTTTTAAATTATTTATTTACTGAAAACACAGATTTGTATTAATTTACCCATATAATTTACCCATGTAACGGCGGATATAAAGATGTATTGGGTTCATTGCTTAATCATGCATTGAAGTCTCCTACATATATTGATTTTAAGAACGGAACATAAATGATTTTGTGATGCATGCAAATATTTTCTCTGCTGTTACGACTAACTGGCAAATACATTTTTACTTTCTTATACTAGGTGTAAATAAAAGAAAGCATTGTTATATTTTATTTTGTAAGCCGATTTTTTTTCGAATTAAAAATTTTAATAGAAATACCCATTTTGATCTTTTCTGAATCTAATCATGATGTATGTCTGTCAGTCTGTCTGTAAACGCTGTAACTCAAAAATAGACAACGCGGACGAAACCGCGGACATTAGCTGTATAGTTATAAACGAAAAATTTTAATTTCTTGCGTTCGAAAAATATATTTGCATTGCGTCTGAAAAAACGATGTCTATAATTTATATAAAATCAATAAAACCCCTGAGTCCATACCTGTACTGGATCATGTTTACATACAATCACAATTTACTAATAATAATCATCAGAAATTTATTGAACGGTATAATTTTGATAGAAAAGTAGAGCGGTGTTTTAAAATTCAACGATCGTTGAGCATCTCACAATACTTGTGACCATCAGCGCTGTCCAGCGGCCGGTATGCGAATCACGAATAGACAAACGACATTCTGCTTTTTTAGCGCATGTGTGTGTGTCTTTCAGGCCACAGGCCGTTTGATCATGTTTTCTTGTCCGTCTGTCATAATCTCGGATGTTGTATAAACTGAATGCATGCATGGGCGCCGTTTGTAAACAAGTTGGAGGGAGACATTATTATTTTTTTTTTAGAAGTTGGCAGTACCGGATTTATGATTTTAACAATTTTTATTTGAAAAAAATGTGTTTATTTTTATTTTTTAATGTACCTGTGGCGGTTAAAACTGTTGGTTGCGAAATAAAACCGTCTATGTATATCAATGTTTCAGACTTCATCGGTATCTTTTGATAACAATGATACTTTTACAAATTTCTATTGTTGAAATATGTAAAAGTTTCATTGTTATCAAAAGATACCGATGAAGTTTGAAACATGACGAAACGTCTATAATAATAAATAATGTTATATCACATATAACTATATTATTGACATATGACCTAAAACCTCGAAGTCAAAATAAAAATATAAATAAATATATATATATATATTAATATTAAACATAACCTTACAAAAAATTTTAAGTACATACATATAACTTTTGAAATATTTTGCCGAAAAAACAATTCAATTGCATACTTAATAAATTAATGGAACTAAGAACAAAATAGAACTTATAAAAACAAAACAAAAATAATTTTACTTACCATTTGTGTCTACTACATTGTTATATTATAAAACCATAAACCCACTATAACCACTAACTGTCATTTTTACACATTTATGCGGATTTTAGAGGAAATGGGTATTAGATTAGCTATGAATAGGTATTAATTAATCACTGCTGACAATTGATAACTGAATATTTAAATTAACTAAAATAAAGTTAGGAAACAAATTAAACGCGCACTATTTTAAATGAAATTAAAAATAGTGAAGAGCATTAAATAAACTATTAAAGCATTTATAAACAATATTTAACAGTATTTTTTGAATTTTGCAATAGTTAATATAAACTAGCGTTAAGAAAATATTTTTTGTTCATTATAGAAATAAAATGACAGAAAAAATGGCTAAATGAGTATTAGGTTGGTGAAATTTGTGCTAAATGAGCAATATCATGTATTAAATAATATTTTATAAATCGTACAGAATTAATGTTCTAATAAAATTCAAGTTAGTTCAGGGCGAAATCGAATAAAACTACATTTAATTTTTAAATATATTTTAATTTGTACCTTAATAATCATATATTAATCTACTATACCTTTTACAGTATGATTTCACACTTATGAAAACATAATTCACATATAGGAAAATTAATTTATCAGGTGTGAAATTAATATCAACAAATCAATACAGATTTAAAAGTTTTTTATTCCTTATAATATTAAATATACCTACAAGTTAATCATATCACATTTCAATAAGGTCTTCCTGGCGTAATAATGCAGCATAATATCGTTCAACATGTATTTTTTTTAAGTGGAGTTCCTTTAAATCGTTAGAAAAATAACATATCGAGGGCAGAATCCATGTATATTGAATTCTACATGTGCTAACAATCAATTTCAGAATTTTGAATGGATATTCTGGAAGACATTGCTCCATGTCAAACGATATTATGCTGCTTCATTGCGCCAGGAAAATCTTATTAAATTTTGTGGGGTTTGGAAAACCCCTAGGGTTAGGTTAGGTTAGGAATAAAAAACCTTTAAACATGTATTCTTTTTTTGAAATTAATTTCACACTTCAAAAAATAATTATGTTTCATAAGTGTGAATTAATATCACCTACCCTGATCACCCAGGGAATCTTCTATTCCATTATGTAATCTGAGCTCTGTATATTAAAAAAAAGTGTGAAATCATACTGTAAAAGGTATAGTTTTACAATCATATAAATATGAATTGAAGAAATTTCAAAATTCAACAATAGATAATTTTTTAAACTAATGTCCAGTATTATAAAGGAGCTTGCAAATTTGCTAGCTTGCAAGCACTTTCAAATGAGATATCAAAATTATATGACACTTCTTTTGGAGTTTGTTGAAGACTTTGACAAGTTTCGCACAGCAACGGTATTAAAACAGTGGTTATATTATGAAAATTATTTTGTACGGTCAAAGTCACCAACTGTGTTACATTTATAGATACTAGTAAATATTTAATACCCCATTTGAGAGTGCTTGCAAGCTTCTTTATAATACCGGAGATAAAACTATCATATTGATGTTATAAAAATATTATTTTATAGTAAAAATACTTGATAACAAAATAAAAATTTATAAAAACATTTTTATCTTTTATATGAACAGATCTGATCTGAATCAATTCAATATTTGATCCAATTTTATCTAAGTACATAATTAAATAGATCTGATTAAATCAAACTTTATATCGATGTCAAACTTGATAAAATATGCCTAGATCTAATTAAATCTGATTTTATATCTGATGGCATATCAAATTTAAGAATGCAGTGGTTGTCGGGATTTTGACGGTACGAATCGTGCATTTTACCGTCAAAAATCACGGCAACCACTGCATTCTTAAATGAAATAGAGTATAGATTAGTTAATGTATTAAATCTGATCATTTTCCCCAGGTAATTTCAATAAACACAAGATTTTTATTAACAACATTGACATTTTGAATAGAAAATTATAGTCTAATTTATCTCAGCTCAAAAAAAAACAATATTTATTTACACTTTCTAGCTGTCAAATCCCCCAAGACATCTTCTGTACATTTATATCTTACATTGCAATCTAGACAATCAATATAGAATCTTTTTATCGTGGTACTGCGTACAAACAAATGCAATCGCTTGCAAACCAAACATCGGAACTTTGCATATCTACTATGCGGTTTATTATTCGACTTAACTTTTTCGTTTTTAGATTTGAGCACATTAGATTTAGGCACTTGACGATTTTGAGTAGAAAAGTTACTACGTTCTTCATTACTATTATTTACTTCAACACTAGAACTTCTTCTACGAATATTATCATTTTCATTATTACGGTTAGTATTAACTGGATGTGGAATAGGAGTGTCAAATTCATCAGAACTTTTTGGATTTTTTTGTTTTTTACTACAATCACAGGAATGCTTACATTTACAGTTCGATTGTTGAACTATCGGCGACAATCGTGTAGTCCAGATCGCATTATCGTTATTATCGCAAAAAGTATCATCAACTTCTGAACGGATTTTACGCCTACGAGTATCAATCTCAGGAGAAGTACGTTTTGTATTTTTATTCACCCGTTTCCTTTTAAGATTATTATTTTCTGTAGAAATTAAATCATCTGAATCACTGCTAATAACAATAACATCTCTGCGAGATTCAGTACATTTATTGTTTTTACTTTTCTGCTTGGTTTTATTTATAATACAATCGTCTTCTGAGCACGTATTGTATTCAATGTCTGTATCTAATTCTGAAACGGACAAACGAGGATGTCCAATTATACTTGTTCTAGCATAACTAAAACATGAATCTTCTTCATTGAACGAAACGTGCGCATCTGAATCTGAATCATATAAACGAGGATGTACAATTGTATTTGTTCTAACATTTGTAAGATGTACATCTTCTTTATTGGATGAAACGTGCGAATCTGAATCATATAAATGAGGATGTACAATTGTACTTGTTCTAACATTTGTAAGGCGTGCATCTTCTTCATTGGACGAAACATGCAAGTCAATATCATTTTGTTTGTTTACTTTTCCTGCACCGCTGTTACAACTTTCGATTTCAAATATAGTATCATTGCTTCGGATCGAAGTTGATGAACAAAATACATTTTTACTGATTGCATCACTGTTAATACTCCCTCCCATTGATGATTGTGTTTTCAAATCGCTGTTTAAAGTCTTTTTTGATTTCTTTTTAATAATATTGCGATTAGTAATAATTTGTTTCCCTTTTTCTTTACTCGTGGTTGAATCACATGTACTTTTATTAAATAAAGAAAGATGTTCATATTTTGATTTGAAGTTTTTGAAATCGTAAATGGGAACTTTTTTTTTACGCTGAGGTTGGTAATCCATATAAATATCTTCTTTACTAGAATGCCGTTTTAATTTTCTAGAAGAACTTACAACCAACTCGTTACTTATAATGCAGATATTAGATTGCTTTGAAACATTTCTATCTTCAGATGTTATTGTATCTTCAATATCATTGTTGGAAATTTTAGATTCATTTTCAATTTTATCATTTTTTAATTTACTCGTTCCAGGAATTGGGTTAATTAACTGACTATCGCCATCACCTAAGTTGACAAATTGAATAAAATCGGTTCTGTTATCATTTTTTAATTTACTCGTTTCAGGAATTTTGTTAATTGACTGATTATCACTATCAACTAAATAATTAACTAATCGAATAAAATCGTTATTGTTAACATTCAAATCATTATCTGCACTGCTATTGTTATTATTCTGAGATGAACTACTTGTTAAATCACTAGTCATTAGGCTATTAATATTCGATACAAATATCACCTTATCATCACTTATCCGAGGACTGTACACTGCTAATACTGAATTAATTTCATCATTGGAAAATTTATTCAAAATTGATTTGATATTGCTTTGTTCACCAGATGAATCAATTAATTCACTACTTACTTCAAGTTTCTTTGATCCTTTATCTTTTTCATGATCAGACTGTTCTAAATTCACATTTGTTATGTTTTCTTGTAAACTGAGTTCAGTAGAATTATTTCCGTCATCTGATTTCTCTGCATCATTTTTATTTCTATTCTTTTCTTCACCAGATGATTCAATTATTTCATTGCAATTGCCTGATCCAAGTTCTTCTTCTTGATTTCCCAATTGGACTTCAATTTTCTTTGATCCTCTATCTTTTTCCTGATCAGACTGTTCTAAAATATTCACAGCTGTTACGTTTTCTTGTAAACTGAGTTTGGCTAAATTATTTTGGTCATCTGATTTTTCTACATCACTTTTATTTCTATTCTTTTCTTCACCAGATGATTCAATTATTTCATTGTAATCGCCTGATACAAGTTCTTCTTCTTGATTTCCCAATTGTACTTCAATTTTCTTTGATCCTCTATCTTCTTCCTGATCTGACTGTTCTAAAATATTGACATTTTTTATGTTTTCTTGTAAACTGAGTTTGGCTAAATTATTTCGATCATCTGATTTCTCTGCATCACTTTTATTTCTATTGATTTCTTCACCAGATGATTCAATTATTTCATTGTAATCGCCTGATACAAGTTCTTCTTCTTGATTTCCCAATTGAACTTCAATTGTCTTTTTTCCTCTATCTTTTTCCTGATCAGATTGTTCTAAAATATTCAAATTTGTTACGGTTTCTTGTAAACTGAGTTTGGCTAAATTATTTCGGTCATCTGATTTTTCTACATCACTTTTATTTCTATTATTTTCTTCACCAGATGATTCAATTATTTCATTGTAATCGCCTGATCCAAGTTCTTCTTCTTGATTTCCCAATTGTACTTCAATTGTCTTTTTTCCTCTATCTTTTTCCTGATCAGACTGTTCTAAAATATTCACATTTTTTACGCTTTCTTGTAAATTGAGTCCAGTTGAATTATTCCTGCTATCTGATTTTTCTGCATCACTTTCTAAAATATTCAGTAGATCTTGGATGTTACATAATTTTACAAGTAAATTATTATCCTTTTGACTAGTGTCACTAAAAGAGATATCATTATCATCAATTGGTTTTAAATTTGTTTCAATAATACTTTGTTGGTTTTCACTGGTTGCTGTCAAAAAAATGCTTTCAGCTTGATTAGAATTTTCTGAACTCTTTTTATTCTCTTCTGAATTTAAGGTACAATAATTGCTATTAGAAGACCCTTCACTCAATTCTAATTCAGCTCTAAAATAAAATAAATCATATAAGTAGAAATAAATACCAATTTTAATGAAATACATACGTATTCTTTACAAAAGCATTTATGTGTTCTTCGGTTAAAAAGGAAAAGGTACCTCCTTGTATTTTTAATAAAATAATGTTATGAAAATATTTCTTCAGAGATATCCAATCATTCTCGGCACTCTAAAAATTAATTGGGAATTGTAATTTACTATAATATAGATCATATTATTTATAGATATACGTACACAAATGCTATCTGAAATTATTTCTTGCCATAATCTATTTCCAGATATCATATTATATGCATTGTTTTCTACTATATATTTTATTATTTGTTCATCGTCACATGCGTCACATGTATTCGTTTGACTGCTAAATTAAAAATAAAAACTTTAATTAATTTTAAAAAGTGTAAACATGAAATAACATGAGTTTCAAGTAAAAAATTATATCTTACGTCTTATCTGACATTTTGTGTTTTGTTAGTGTGTAAAGATTATATAAAATATTAATCGAGGAAACGTATTAAAATTCATACATACTTAGTTAACAATTAATTTTAATTAATTTTCCAAAAAAAGTTGCATTTTTAACCCGCCATAATCGCACAAAAATCACAGAATAAAGATACTCCAGAAGCGACACTCAACGTTAAAAAACTGGCAATCGTTTTTACATACACTCTATGGGTATTATGACGTCATCTGACGTTTCCAGTTGCTCCTTCTGATTGGTCAAACCAATCATTTAAAAGTATCTTTCCTCTGATTGGTTGAAAATGACAAGAACACTGATAAAGCATATGTATGTTGCTAAAACTGTCAAAATTTTCAACTTCTATTGCTTCTATTGATAATAATATATAACCTAACATTTCACACATGTGTACATGACTTATATACATTTTATTAAAATTCATCTAAAATTGTTTTAGGTATGTTATTTTACGTGTACTCAATGTTTGAATTATTATAATACATAACAAGAATAATTGATACGATGTTGTCATTCACCTAAACAGATTTAAAAATAGTTTATTAAATGGTCTTTTAATTTTTAGATTATTTAAAATGACACGTTTTGCGAGAGCCAAAGGATCAAAAGCATCTAATGAACGGTTGCCTGAAAATTCTACACCGTGGAATGTTATGAAAAAACAACTTATAAATAAACAAGTGGAGAAAGAATTCATGAAAGGTAAAAAACAATTTGATGAACAACGTCAAACTAAGTATGATGAATTCTTAAAAAAATCACAGACCGTCAAATCAGAATGGTGTGAATTTAAAGAAGAGAATGATAATGGTAAAATAAAAGAAGGGAAGAAAAATATAAAGAAAAAGACAGATGATGAAAATATGAACGAAGATATTGAAGCAGATATTAATCAATTTTGTGAAGAAAAAGAAGCTCCAGAAATGATTTCAAAGTATGATGGCATTGTCGGCTTGCTAGAAGAAAAATTAAAAACTAACGGTTGCAATAAGAAGAAAAATAAGAAAAAACAAATAAATGGTATTGAAAATGAACATAAACAAATTATTGATGAAAATAGTATTGTTGAAAGCACAAATATTATATCTAAAAAGAAAAAGAAAAAAATGTCTCTTGAAAATATAGAAATCAATACAAATCCTGTTGAAAAATCAGAAAACCAACAGAGTCCGGCTAATTTGATTGAAAATAATTCTCCGAAAACATCAACAAAAAAACTTAAGAAGAAAAATAAAAAATCAAACAGTGTGAAATGTGAGAAAGTTGATGATTTTGTTAATAAATCTATAAAAGATAAAAATGTAATTATTAAGAAAAAATCAAAAAAAGTTAAAAATGATATGCCAGTTAATAAAAATGAAATACAATTGATAGAGGTTGAAGTTAAGAAAGGGAATATTGATGAAAACCCTTTTGAATTGGACAATTCATGGAATGATGAACCTGATCCCAAAGAAACGTTGAATGTTTTTTGTAGCGTGAAAAAAAATGATACAAAAGAAAAAGGAAAGAAAAAACAAAATAATAAAGAAGAATTAAATCAAGTTGATACAGAACAGAAAGAAGAAGAAAATAGTGAAGATAAAATAGAAGAAAAGTCAGTAATACTTAGTAAAAATGCAAAGAGAAACCTTAGAAAGAAAAATAAGAAAAAACAACATAAATTAGAGAAAAAATTATTAACGGAAGAAAATGATAAAGAAAAATTAATCAAAAATGAAGAAAATAATAAACAAGAATTAAATAAAAATGAAGAAACGAAAAATAATAATCAATCAGAACAAACTCAAAATAATATTACTTCTAAAAGGAAATCCAATAAAGAAAATAATAATAACATATCTCCTAAAAACAAAAAAATCAAAAAAAATAACAAGATAGAAAATAATAAAGAAGTAATACAAAAAAAATTCCCCATATCCGATATCGAAAAAGAACACAAACATTCTAAACCCAATACAGAAAAACAGCACGTCACTATTGACAAATCTCGTAAAAACAAAAAAATCAAAGAGGATAACACAATAGAAAACAACAAAGAAGCAAAAAAAATTGATGGAAAACGAAAATTCCCCATATCTGACGTCGAAAAAGAACACAAACGCCGTAAACCCGATATAGAAAAACAGCATGTCATTATTGACGGACAAGAAGAAGAAGTCGTAAGATACGATGGTTTCCCAATCAAAATATCTGACGCAAACCGTCTGCATGATCTTCGAAAACAATTAATCAGTAAAGGCATTCCCAGAAATGAAATTACACGCGTGTTAAAACTAGAAAGGCGAAAAGCAGAGAAGAATTTAACTCGTGATCGCAAGAAGGTATGCTTCCACTGTCGGAAATCCGGACATTTATTATCAGATTGTCCAGAAGTGGGTACAGAAAATATGGAGACTTGTAATTCTGGAATATGTTTTAAATGTGGCTCTACAGAACACACGCATTTTAATTGTAAAATAGTTAAAGGGGAGCGTTTCAACTACGCATCTTGTTTTATATGCAAAGAGCAAGGACATATTGCTAAACAGTGTCCTGATAATCCTAAAGGTTTATACCCACAAGGAGGTGCTTGTAAATTATGCGGGGATGTGACACATTTTAAAAAGGATTGTCCACAGAATATGCAACAGAAAGAAAATAATGCAATTACGGTGAAAACATTTTCTTCAAATGATTTAGAAGGTCTCGATGATGATAATCCAAAGCCTGTACAGAAAAGTGTTGTTCAGAAAAATAAAGTAATCAAATTTTATGTTTGACTTTTATTTCTTAGTCCTTTTTCAGGAAGATTCAAAATCTGTTATTTGCAGCTAAAAGTGCGGTTAGTATCACAGATATCTGACGACAGCTTCGCAGATAAATTTTAACAAATAGAGAAATGTAAGTATATTAATGTTTTATTTTTATAATACTCTTTATTCAAACAATTATATACATTATAATTAAACATTTAAAGTTTTTAACTCTTGTGGTAAATTATCGTTAATTTAAAACTAATGTAAATTAATATTATTATATAAATTTGATTTACACATAATTATGATATAAATATGTATATGATAATGCAGTATTAAATCTAAATGCAATTTATTACAGCTGATAATTTTTTATTTATTGATTAGTCTCAAAATATATCTTGTATTTTAAATATACAATTACTTAATAAAATTACTTTAATCTTAAAATTTCAGAGATCATTACAAAATCATTTATTATCAGTCTTATAATAATAAAATAAATAGAAAAAAATACCATCCAAAAGTGACAGTCTATATATATAAAAATTCAATCTATCATTAATTCTGCATTATACATAATATAATAGAAGACATACCAGGTGTTAAAAAAAAAAACAATTTGAATTAAAAGTATATTTCGAAAAACGATTTGTAATGTTTTTTTTTTAACACCCAGTATATACAGAAAATTAAAGAAAAATCTCATATATAAACCATTTATTGATTTTTATTAAAAAAATAAACAATTTTGGTTTATAAACAAGACTTCACCTAAATTAAATATAATAATGATTTCAACGAACATTTTTATTAAATGAATTTTTTGAAAATACTAAACAAAATTATTAGTTCATTGAGATCATAAATATAGTAGTAAAGAGAATAAAATATTTTGATATATTACAATAATTATTTTTATATGATTAAAAAGTGCATTACATAATTCCAATCAGAGTTGTCACAAATACTTCTTTAAAATACTCTTGAAAATCATAGAGATAATATAACATAGCACTTCATGTAAGTGGAAGCGACGCTTAAGTAATAAGAGAAAGGAAACCCATTCATTCCCAAGTGGGAGTAAGAAAGAAGTATATATGCGTGTTTAACAAAGATGGAATAGGTCACCATTTTTTCTTTCTCTTTCTACCGAAGATTCACTTTATCGGCTGCCTCACCTGTTTTATGTTATATTATCTCTATGAGTAATGTGTGCTATTTTCAAATATATCGAGTACTTTTGACTATTTTTAAATGTACTTGAAGTATTGACCGCAATGATACCAACCATAAATGTCCTTAAAAAAAATGGCTGATACTTTCATAAAACTTCAAAATCGTTGCAGGCCAAACATTGAAAACAAAACATTTTGTATTTGTGAATTTTTAATTAGTTACTAAATACAAATACCCTAATTTCAATATTATTTTTTGCTGACTGAAATATTTTACTTCAGGTGTTTGAAGAATTGATTGTACCTGAATTATTAACAGATATAAAATAATCAAGGGAACGTAGTGGGGGGGGGGGGGGTCAGTAAAATCTTAGGGGATCCAAACAGATAAAAATAAGTTTTCTCTTTCTAATTACAATACAAACTTAGTAATCAGATGTATATAAGTTGACATGACTCTCCCAAATTAAATATTAAATACAAAATAATGTAATTTTCGATATTGATTATATAAAATAATCAAATAATTTGGTAGGTACCGATAAGTATTGTGTATATAAAACAAATAAATGATTGTATGTATTGTGATAATAAAAAGGTAGTTACAAAACCTTGAAAGAATAATATGCAAACCAATTGCAAAAATAATGATAAATGATAAGGGACCATCCATAAATTAAATCACTCAAATTTCATTTTACCCCCCACCCCCCTGGGCTCATCACATTTGTGTGACCCTTCCCCCATGTTGTGACGTTCCACAAATTTCGAAAAAATAATTAACTACTCAAAATCAATGAAAAAAAAAAAAAAAAAGAATTTTTTTTTCATTGCTGTTTTTTTTATTTAAAATTATTTTTCCAATAACTCTTTACCAGTCTCAACAAATTAATTTTTCCTCACATTTTTGTTCTTAGATTCATATAAAATTCATTGTTTTGATTTTTTAGATGTTTTAGAAGTTTGTGACCCCGCTCCCCCCTTATCGTGTGACGTAATTTACGGATGACCCCTAAATAATATATAAATATGAAATATTTCATTTTAATAATGTATGGCGATATTTTAATATAAAAAAATAATATTAAAATGAAATTTTTAATATGTACATTACTGAATAATATTTTTAGTGTATGATCAAAAGATGAAATTGTGAAATATTATTTGTATAATATAAAATTAAACTTATTTCAAGAGACACAATTATCTCTCATTGTCAATTTTAAAAAATGTCCTCTATATTATTTTTATTACTTTTAATTTTAACTACAGGTATTCCTCGACAAATGAAACAAACAGTTATAGGGATTTCCTACATATTTTATATATAGGAAATCCGTTTCATTTCACAAAATTTGTACATATTGTACGCGTTTTTTTTTAATGAAACTCAAATTATGACCTATTGTTCTTACAACCGTGTCTAGGAACCTATCTCAGTCGTAAGTCAAGGAATACCTGTACTTCTATTTAATCAGGGTGTCCACTGTTTTTTGAAAATAAAATTCCCTGACCACAGATTCAAAATTAATAAATTCCCTGACTTTTCAGAATTTTAAAGAAATTCCCTGACCACTTTAGGCTTCTCTGACTTTCCAGAAAGTAGACATCCTGTTAATAAAAATCACACACCAAAGTATAAAGCACTATTAAAAATATCAAGCATGAAAGGGGTAATTACATTAAGCATTTAGTTTTTATCTAATTTGCAAGGCCCCAAACTTGCTTCTATCTGAACATAGCAACATATAACAGAACTGTCACTTAAACTGTTTACATTTCCAGTAACTGTACTAAGATACAAATACGTTGGAGACTAAAGTAACCATGAAAGTTTGTGAAACCGAACATTAAAATGAAGTAATATATTTTATAAACACTAAAAGTAATAAAAACAACACATATGATTTTATTGTTTTTTTTCTTCTTGTTATTGCCCTTAAACACCCTCACTAAAATTACACACATAAATACATTGAACACACTATTAAACTAAATAATATCTCTAGAAGAAAAACGCTATCATTTTTTACAGCACATTTATATATTTAAACTAATATATTGCTGATATTTTAAATATATCTTACATTTGTACATAAATATATTTATATATATTATTAGTAATTAAATCTTTAAATAAAACATTTTTTGTACTAAATTAAAACATCTATATCAATCACATTTTACTTAGAATAATTAAAAACTACGTTTATATTAAAGTAAATAAAATTCAAAAGGCAAAAAGTTTTTATTATAATAAAAATATTTTTGAAAAAAGGGTGAATGTTACCATTTTTTAAAACAATTCATATTTTCTAATTATAATACCAAAAACTGTAAATACGGTAAAAAATAGTCAGATAAATTTAAAAAAAAGCATCTTAAAGATTGAAATCCCTAATTTTCCAATTAAAACTTGCATATATTTATTTTTTTGTAAACTTTCTGAGGGTGCTTGGGGTTAATAAAATTGTAGACAAAATCTGTTACAAAGCCTCGAGTTTCAAAATTTGATCTCCGATATTTATTTGATTATTTAAAGATGTAAATACCAACTATAATTTTATCTTATGTAAACATTTACAATATGATTATATTGTACATCTTAATCAATAGCGATTAAGTTTATTTTGTATAAAAATAACTATTTATAATGATCAATAGAACACACACAAGCGAATTATAACTTTTAAAAGATTTACACAAATTCAAACTACCACGATGTATCATTAAAATAAATTACGTTACGTAGTCTCCGTTTGCGAACAATGTATAATTTGTACCAAACATCGACCAAACTCCTCTAGCACTTGCCTTTCTGCCTGTTCGTCCGACAGCATGTTCTTCTCTGCCTCGTCGGCCTGCGCCAAAAGACAATGACATGTAGCTTCTATAACTTCTTGAGTCATAAACGCCATAGCTTGCCTGTAGAGAAATATTTAATTAATTAAGTTATAAAATATCCAACCACCAAAAAATTAAATACATACTTGTTCATTGTATCTCCCAACTTCGGTCTGAAGTCTGTAATATCTGACTGGAAGAATTTATTTTTATGTTGGGCTAAAGATGGTATTGCAACTTTCTTGCCACTCATTATCGTGCTGATGATTCCATGCTGGCCTAAACTCGAGTTGGGTGAATCACTTAGCGATATCAGTGGAGCTAAAGGACGTAGGGTCTTCTTTTCCATCGTATCTTCAATATTACGACATCCAACACATTTACAATTACTAGAACATGCAATTTTTGCCTCATAACATTCACAATAGTTTTTCAGACAACCTGATCGTTTACAGTTACATCCTTTGGTATGTTTGCGTACAGAATTATCTCCTGTATCTCTTCCTTTGCCGATTTTCGGCCTGAAGGCATTTGGGTTTCTCTCCAAGCAACTTCTAATAGCCCTCTGTCTTTCTTCCTCGTTGTCCAAGTTATTAAAACAATTGACACAATTGCACATGTGGCAGAACTCGCCATTTGCAAAACAATCGCAATATAACTTCAAGCATTGAGATTTTGTGCAGTTGCACGGTTTCCTTGGTCTAAGACCGTTCGGTTCTATATTTGAACGGTTTGTGATGACACTGTGGAGCGATTCAGGGGGGGAATCGTTAGGTAAAATGTATTCTTGTTTCGGTATAACAATAGGGCTGTGTACTTTTGAGACTTTCGATGTAACTGATATAGATTTCGCTGAAAGTTTCGGTGTTGAATTTCCCTGACTTTGAACTTGAACATACTGAGTTGGTACCATCAAGATGTTATTGTTATTTGGAATTATTGTTCCTGTGAATTGAAAATTACCTACGTTTTAAACAGAGCTGGGCACAAATATACTAGTACAATTATTTTTTCACAAATTAATAATATTTTCTAGATTTGTTTTTCATATCTACATAAGTCTACTTAAAATAAAATATAATATAATCCTACCTTGTAACTGATTGAGAGCCGACGCCGGTATAGTCGTGATAGTCTGCCCTGGCAGTAATTTGCTCTGCACAGACGAACTGCTAGCCGGCACTATGATCCTCTGAGCTGTCGTCGCAGTCCCCAGTTTTGGCACAACCGGTCTGACTGCCTGTCCAGCAACGAGCTTCACCATACTTGCTGATGAAGTCACAGCCGTAGTGCTCCTGTTCCCAAGTGCCACCGGCACAATTGTCTGGACCTTGGTTGGCTGCGTTGTCTGGACAGGGGAGGTCGTGGTTGTTGTCGTCTGGGAAGAGACGGTGCGCACGGTAGAGTTGCTCGCAGTTGTTGTCACGGCTGCAGTGCTGGGCGTTGTTGAAGTTGTCGCACTCACTAGACGCACATACTGGATCTAAGTAAAGAAAAATAAGCTATGAGTATAGTAAAGCTCCCAAATACATTAATACATACCCCTTGTCCTGGAATATTAATCTGATGTATCTGTCCCGCAGCTGTCTGTATCTGATTAGCTGAAATCCTCAAAAGCTGCTGTCCGGACGTACTGACCGTTTTCAGCTGGTTGCCCTGTCGTATATACACTTTCTGTTGGCCAGGTTTCTGTATCGCCTTTGGGGCAGGCAAGATCTTAGTAGGTGACTTAAGAAATTGTGCCGCCGTGGCTTTAATCACTTGTGTCTTCGATGGCACTTTGCTCTGCACAATTATCTGCTTTCCCTGCGCTTGTGGAATCAACTGTTGGATCTGAGCAGCGGTCAGTAACCCCATCTCCTGGGCTTGGGCTAAGCTGATTGTTTTCGTTGGACTTGTGATAACAGGTGATGATGTTGAACTCACAACTTTTATCAGTTGCGATGATGAATCACCTGTCTGATTTCCACTGATAATGAACTTCTTTTGCTGTCTGGCCGGTATGACTCTCTTCAATGTAGCTGTCGGTGTTTTAACAATACTTGCAGTCGTGGCTTTTGGTGTTGTTGTTCTAAAAATCACATTTTTATCGCTTGTTTTTATTCCCTGCTGACGGACAGCTTGCAGTTGAGGTAATGTAATAGGTTGGCCGGTCTGTGAGACTAACTTCAATGGTTGGCCCGTTGTTAGACTTACTGCATTTGCTGTACCACCTAGTAATAAAATTACATAACTGTTATATTTGTTTTAAGGATTTGAAAACCATTTTAGAATTTACCTGGAGATTGTATCAAGACAATTTGTTGTCCACCTGCACTTATAACGTTTGCTTTTGTTGCAAGTTTCGGCGATGTAATCAGAGGTTTCGGAGCTATAGCTTTCAATGTTGTAGTGTTGGCTTTAGGTTCTAGTCTAACTTCAGCAGCATTGTCCGATTCTGTTTCAATTTCAACTTCCACTATATTACTATCAATTAACACGTCATCCTGACTTTCAAGCTTGATATTTTGTTCTGAAATATTATGAATTCAATATTTTAATATTTCAAATATATACAAATAATATAAATAATTACCTAAACTTTCAACTTCCTCTTCGGTGTCCATACTCTCTAACTGAGATTGAAATCCTGTGATTTGTTCAAGATCTTGACTACTTATTGAACCTAAATTAGATTCGGAAAGTGAAGACACTTCCATCGCTACTGAATCCATTACTGACATATTAGTCTGAGCGTCAGGATCTAAAAAAAATCATAAATATTTGTAATACAAACCAGAAGCCACAAGCAAATGAAATTGAATTTGTTTTTACATTCCATTATGTAAAAATAAAAAATAAATAGGAATAGTCTTATCAAATCATTTTTATTGCAAACAAATTAAATAAGTGGAAAATATAATTCTTGATATATGTTATGATTTCTAGATTTGAAATGTACACCTAATTTAAACTAAATTCTTTAAAATTAACGAAAATATTTCCAACAATAGATAAAATATATAATAGCACGTTTTAATAATAATTAAATTATTAACACATTAATATTATTACCTTTTCTGATTATTTAACTATAATTCTAATACATTTAAAAATACAACAAATTACATACAAACAAGCAACTATTAAAATAAAGCATAAATGTACTCGAATTACTTCAAATAATTTTAAGATTTCGTAAAATAAATTTATTTCGTATTATTGGTACCACTGTATAAATGAAAGCTACTCTGCGAAGCAAATTTTAAAAATAACTATAGAGCATATTCCTTTGAAAAATAATACAAGTAATAACTTTATAATTTATAATTAATATAATAAATTCAATATTCGATTTTTACCATTTACAGCTTGATAGAGTCCTCGTGTAAACCATTTTAATTCAAATTTTCAAATCACTAAACAATATGGCTGATCACAAACAGGCGCCATAATTGACAACTTAACAGCATTATACTATTCAAATCAAAAATGAATAGTTGACATTATTGGAATTTACTTTTCTATTTTTTAAAATCTACCTATCCTACTTTACTTGTAAACATTTCACGTAAATTAGATATGTTGATAATCATTATTCACTAAATAAAATTTTGACAGCTAAATAAACTATATAATCATTACAACCAAATTTTCATTCACTGAGCTGCCAACAAGACATAACACACAAAAGAACATAGCGTCAATTTAAATAATACGTATTTATATGCACTTGAACATTAACATGAACTCCAAATATATAATATACACTTCCTAGTAAATGTCTATTTGAAAATAACTTCAAATACCTAACCTATGCTTTCTCAGTGTCCTAGATTATGACAAACAACATTTCAATGAAATTTTAATTTAAAAAGAATTCCAATATGCAAATACTTAATAAATGGAGAGAATTAAATTGCACAAAGTAAACAACAAAATTCTTACCGTCAGAATGGGGCATATTTAAAAATGTTCAAAATAACGCGCCCTCCATTAAAAATTTCAAGCAAATATGAACTATATAATTTTGATTTTATAACCTTATTTAACACGACATTTTAAATATTTTAGTTTATTAATACACCTTGTACACTCTTGTATTATTATTAAAAATTTTAAAACGTATATGTTAATACAAAATATCAAAAAACTGGCTACAAAAATTGTGTTGATTCTTCGTAACTGCGTTAAATAGTTACATTACCAATCTTTTATATTTAAAATATCCTATGTCAAAATTGTATATATGTTTATTGTCTATGGATGAAAATGATATATTTTTAAAAACAAATACTTTCAATTAATTCACATTCACATCAATTTAACTTGTTGTAATACTATTCCGCAAAATAATAATTATTTATATGAAGTAAAAAACATTAATTTAAAGTGATTTTTTAAATAAATACATTTTTCGTATGTGACATTTTCATAGATAACACTCGAATGTGAAGCAAGTAATAAACGTAAATAAACGAATAATTTTAATAAATTTTGCTGTATAACAAAAATACATATTATTTGCTTCCATAAAATTGATATTTTAGCATATATTTTTACGTACATATGTATTTACAAATGTTGATTTTTTAACGAATTTCATATTTGCTAATTAAGATTGTCAAATTGGATTACAACCTATAAATATGGCTATCACCGCGAATTCTGTCCGTCAACAATTAGCGAATATCATCAATTCTGCGGGGTCTCATAAGGATCAAGCTGAAAAGTATGATACTCACTTATTTATTTAATCTTAATTTCTAACTGTTATTGTATTTTATTAGATACAGATCCACTTTAGAATCAATTCTTTCAAGTGCCGGAGATGAACTTGTTGAAGCACTACAAGTATTTATTGAAGCTAGTAAGTTATTATACCATCTATATAAACAGAATGATGTGATTCATTGAATATTTTTTAGTTGTTAATGAAAATGTAAGTTTGGTAATATCACGCCAAATACTCACGGACGTCAGTACTCATTTAACGATTTTATCAGATGAAATGTCAAAAGCTGTTTCTCATTACACGTTAGATAAAGTACAGCCTCGTGTTATTTCATTTGAAGAACAAGTTTCGAGTATCCGTCAGCATCTTGCTAATATTTATGAAAGACAACAAAACTGGAAAGAAGCTGCTGTAGTCTTAGTTGGAATTCCTTTGGAAACTGGACAAAAGTAAGTTAGAAATAAAATACCTTTAATTCTTTATACATCATGTTTAATTTTCAGGCAATATTCAGTAGATTATAAACTGGAAACATATTTAAAAATTGCACGTCTTTATCTAGAAGACGATGATTCGATACAAGCCGAAGCTTTTATAAATAGAGCTTCGTTATTACAAGCTGAATCTAAAAATGAGAAGCTACAGATTTATTACAAAGTGTGTTACGCCCGTGTGCTTGATTACCGAAGGAAATTCATCGAAGCTGCACAAAGATATAATGAGCTATCGTACCGTAGTATAATTCACGAAGATGAACGAATGACAGCATTAAGGAACGCATTAATTTGCACAGTTTTAGCATCAGCTGGTCAACAACGCAGTCGTATGTTGGCTACACTTTTCAAAGATGAAAGATGCCAACAGTTACCAGCCTATTCGATCTTGGAGAAAATGTACTTGGATAGAATAATTCGTAAATCAGAATTACAAGAATTTGAAGCGTTACTTCAACCGCATCAAAAAGCTGTTACTATTGATGGCTCTACGATCTTGGATAGGGCAATAATAGAACATAACTTACTCTCAGCGAGTAAGTTGTATAACAATATAACTTTTGAAGAGTTAGGCGCACTTTTAGAAATTCCTCCAAGTAAAGCAGAAAAAATCGCAAGTCAAATGATAACCGAATCTCGGATGAACGGATATATTGATCAGATTGATTCAATTGTTCATTTTGAAAGTAAGTAATAAATAACAAAGTAGTTATCTAAGTATTTTATTTGTTTTATTTTATTTTTAGCACGTGAGATTCTTCCACAATGGGATCGACAAATTCAAAGTCTTTGCTATCAAGTTAACTCAATTATCGAAAAAATATCTAGTTCTGAACCAGACTGGATATCGCGACTTGTTGAAAATGAAATGGTTCATTAAATTTTTGTATGTTTTTCTGTACCCAATAAAATGTTTGTAATCAATAATCTATTAATACAAATTAATTCGTTTTTCTTCTGTAGGCTTTCATGTTCTTTATTTTCACTCTGATAAGTCTGAAAACCAACGAAACTTGTAGGCATTTTTAAGATAAACTTTTGCTTATTTTAATTTCAAGAAAATAAAGACGTAAATCAGTATTTTTATTTGTCTTTATTCAAATAAATCAACAATAAGTAGGGATGTAACATTGCCATTACAAGTAATTCATATTATATACGTTTTGTTTAAAACTAATAACCAATATACCCAAATTTCACAACATATATACTTTATAACTTACAACACTAAGCAGTAATAACAACGCTTTCAAACTATTGTAAGAAGTGGTCATACATTACTTAATAACATTTTGTATGATAATCTTTTCACTTATATAGGTCAGCCGTTAAGTCGGAAAAATTTACCAAATTCTCACTGGATATTTGTTTAGTTGTTAAGAAATCCTTAAGTTTCCCTCCTGGAGAAAGACCAAAAATCAATTTTTGCTGATTCTAGGCTAAATTCTGTAAAAAAAAGTTCCGCACATATTTTTACAACCTTTTTTAATTGTAAACTTCAGGATTTCTAATGACTGTAAAAAAAAATATCCAGTTTGAATTTCTTCTACCCTGAAATACTCAACACCTGGCATAATATGGAATATTGGTCTAATTTAACAAACTTTTATAATCAAACCGTTTTTTTACCTACAAACCCTACCGTTATATAAATGTTGGAACAATAATCAATAATTTACAAAGTAAATTATCAAACATGCATGAAGCAAAATATAAACTAAAAACATAAACTTCAAAGTACTTTTATTGACTAAAATTTCATTTTTTTTTAATCATATATGTATATATTTTTTTTTATTAAGAGACATATATTCTACATGTCTGAAATCGTGTGTATATATTTATAAATATGCGGCCATGTTGTATTGTGACAAAAATATTGTTTTCGAGCAGTCGCACTGCACTGGTATGAAGGTAGAGCCAGACACAAACAACTAACATATTTATGCTTCCAATTCTAAAGCCATACCCAATTTATGACCACCGTTATTGAAGTTCTTGCCGTCTATATTCGCAGAAAGAGTCAATGTGATACCTGAAACAACAAACAAACAAATCATTTACTTACTCCGTTCAAATATATTTGAATTCTCACCGTCTTTAATCTTTTGTTGATATCCAAGACCGATTTGGCTTTGATTGTTTACTTTTGTCCTAATGCACGCGGTATCGTCCAAGTTGTACTTGCAGCCGATTCCGAAGCGAGTATTGTCGCTTCCCGCAGACCATGCAAGCGTAATTCCCGTTTCTAATTGTGAATTTACTTTCTGGTAGATGCTACCGCCAAATTCTTGGCCATCATCGCTGTAAAATTGTACACAAATATTAGTTATTGTTTCTTCACTATAAATCACTAAAATCACTTACACATTGGTGTGGAGGACAAAGTCTCCTGTTGTAAAACCGAGTGCGAAATTGTTTTTAGTGAGTTTTCCTTTCTGTGAGTCGAAAGCGGTTTGATAACCGGCCAGCCAGCCTTGGTATTCTACAACGGCTGCTGCGTTTACAACTGGCCCTTGTGTGTCCAAGTCCATGCTGCTGTTGATGGCGACAGTTTCATTCTTGAATTCGGTTTTTAGTCTACCAGTCTTGCTTCTGCAAATTAATATTTATAAATGATATAATAAATGAGAATTTATAATTATTATTAAAACAAAATCGAATTTTTGATAAATATAGCTAATAGAATCAACAAAAATCTTAAATTCAATTTTGCAAGCATATAGATTAACCATTTTAATATTCAGATAAATTTCTTAGATTATAATTGTTTTGGTCAAACTTATTATTGATTAATTCAAGGCTACTGATGTTTATTTTATTAATACTGATAATAGGGACATTTATTAGCGACAGCAAAATATATGTTTTATTATTCAGTAATCAATAAAAGTAGGCAAACATTAATGAAATATTAGTATTATAAAAATAGAAATTGGCAGATTTTATTTATTAATGTAGATAAAATAATTTTAAAATTTTTAATTTATTTTAAAAATAAACATGTAACAGTGCAGATAATGCAATAGAAAATATCATTATATTTTGTAATAGCTATTTTAGATGTTCTAATTGTAACAGTGCCAAACAATAAGTAATTCACCTGTTTGTCAACAACATTTACCTTCAGATAATTTAAAATAACCCTTTGATAATATAAATAACTTTCATCCAACAATAATTACAAAGTTAACAAAATAATCACTTACCCAGTTTGTGGTGCAAAGGAACAATCTGCTGAAAGTTTAAGACCCTTGACCATCTGATCTTGTAAACATACTTCTGTTGCAAGTGTATTATCGGTATTCCATTTCTCACTGAATGTTAATCCATATTCTTTAATTTTGTATTTAGTTTCAAGATTACCAAATACCTAAGAAAACAAATAAATTTGTCAAATTCATATTTAAATGCATAATTAATCAGCACTTACTTTGCCGGTATCTTGATTAGACACTCCACCCGAACTAAATTCTACACCCGAATTGGTAGTTGTTTTACAGTCTAACTTAATGAGGCCATAATGATAGCCTTTTCCAAAGACATCACGGGCCTGTTTTCCCAAATCACTGTACAGTGGTGGAGCCATTATCTGTTAAGTAATACAATTATATTAATTGAAAATTCTGTATTTTTATTAATTATTAATATTATTTTTAATTAATCAACAATTACAAATATTTAAAAATGATTGTTATAAACAGTTATATGAAATGCGAAAATTTTTATTTTCAAGCACGTGAATATGACGTAACAAGAAATAAAAGACACGAGGGATATAGTAAATTACATAAAATTAGGTTACATCATTTTTTTAGCAATAAGATGTACATTTTATTACCAATAATGATAGTTTTGATCAATAAAATAGTAATGTTATATTATGTAAAAAGAATCACGTTGAGAAATTGCATTTATTGATATTCCTTCATTAAGTAAACGCAATATACTTTACAGAAAGTTATTATTTATTTTACTTAAGCCGGTTAACGGGACACTTGGCTATTAATAAGATAAATTAGTATTAAATTAAGTCACATTCTCAGCACATACATAAAAACAATATAAATAAAACACAATACACTTACTAAAATATATTATTATATATTATAAAATAAGATTTTTAAGATAAAAAGGTGTATTGCTAATTGCCAATACGAATACCAAAACGGGTGAAACGTGAACTGAAGTTCACTTCGTCGTGGACGTCGCAGAAGTTTTTTGGTTCACCATCGCATAGATAGCAGCACTTACATTTTATAAACTATTGTTATTTATTAATTAAACTCACAGTGAATTCAAAAAACAGATAGAATTTATGAAATTTGATTCTACAGAGAAGAAATATATACCAAATTATTATTAAAAACTATTCTATTTTTTTAGTTAGAATATTTTAATCTCGACATCATTTCATTACATACATATGCTATTCCGGTCATTATTTGAAAAACAGCGGGAAGATAACTTTTATGCAAGCATATCGTTATAATTGCATTATTATTTTTAATAATTAAATATTATTACAAATTTTATTTGCGTTATCGTAGTATTTTCTTATTTTGACAAATATTAAATATATCCATTTCATTTATAAAGTCGTGCAGACATATGCATATTACACACATAAGAATAAACATATGTATATATAGTAAATTAAACTTTGTCATATATTTATCTTCAAAAATCACTTCAAGTTTCAAGGCTGTCATATAGTCAGTATTGTGAATACTAACACCTACATTAAATTAATCATTATATATTTAAGAATCCTTAATTAAATATTGAATGATTGTCAAATTCAATTCATTGATAATTTCTGTATGTTTATTTTGTCAATGAAAGACATGGTATAACAGTTTAGTTATTGTGCTTTATTAATTGTTATTGTAACTTATTAATTAAAAGTTAAAAATAGACCATTTATTAATGATCAAGGATGCACAAGATTAAACTTCTTTTTCAGAAAAATAACATTGTTGGTTTATTTATTTAGATTTTATATTATATAAGTACAAAAACAATTTTCAAATAAGCTGTATAAATAGAGTACTTTTGGCTATATTTACTCATATTAATAACGTTCAAACAATACAATCTCGTAAAGAATTCGGCTACAGAATTTCAGCCAGAGAAAGGAAAATTAAGTGCACAGCTATTAAATTAGATATTTATTTTGGAATTATAAAATTCTTACATAGAATAATTAATTTTAAAATGTTCACAATTTTAATTCAAACCAGATTTTCGTATTTGCCATTTTTATAATAAAATTAAAAAAAGTTGAAATATTTTAGATTATCCCCAAAATTGTCTTAAGTAAAAAAAAACGTTATGTGCCCGTTAAAATACGTATCTGGTCAGGCCTGTATTAAGACTTTTTTGGTGTGTATAATTAATTAAACAAACAAGGCTCGTATTAAGAATTATTTATAAGTGATGTTTTTTAATAAAAATGTATAAAAATGAAAAAGATTTTTGAAAGCGCGGTAAAAAATTATCAACATAAATAAATATAATCTAAAAATAAATGTAATTACATTTACAAAAGCAGGGGCGTCTGTAGAAAATGTTCCAGAGGGAGGGGGCAAAGATTGTAAACAAATAATGCATAAACTTTTATTTAATTTTTTTATAGAATACAGAATGGCATCAATTTACACGACCCCATTTACCCCCCTCTGCGGACGCCTATAGTATACATAATTAACGATTTTCCCGAAAGTTCGCGAAAAGGAAGAAATAATATATTGCGTCAATTATATTGGCGTCAGAAATTTTAACGCATATTCGTTGGTTTTTCACTGCCAATAGAGCCGCCGCGAATATTCTGGCAGTTTATTTTCAGATTAGATATATTTCAGTCGCATCGCGTACAACTTCATAGTGAAAACAGACAAACCAGCGAAAGCATTTTACAATTTATTTATAGACGTGTGCATTTGTTTTGAAATGGGTCCTGACAGTGTCATCAAAGTTTTGAAGAACGAACAAGTTGGTAGATACACAGTTACTACGAAAAGCTTGGAACCTGGCGAAGTAATTTTCACAGAGACGCCTTTTGCTTTCGGGCCTAAAACGGGTAAATTTATAAACGTGTTGTGTGGATTTCTGCTAAGATGTTTGCAAATTGATAGTTCATCATATTATACAGTGTTTTTTTTTATCAATGTATTATAAACAATAAGTATCGGACATTTTAATTTTTTATATTGTTGTGAAATTCATAAATATTCGCAATAAGATATGGGTGTCCTTTTTAATTTTAAAATAAGGTACTGGCACCAGTTATGGCTGCTATAAGAGCAAGGTTTACTGTTTTTGTGATTGACGGGCTTCTTTTTTGTAATTCTCATGAACTCATGTTACTAATAAAACAAGTAACTCTTTATTTAATCAATTTAATTACCAAAGTCAGCAAATATAGTTTGTATTTTTAAATTAGAGTCTTTTATTTTGTTTATGTTTTTTCTCCAGTAATGGATAAAGTGAAACCAGTCATGGTGAACACTCGCTGATTATTACAAAATAAGACGTGCAAGTACTTTAGTTGATTTAGGACTCCTTTTTAAATTGATTTGTACCTTTTTTAATCTGTTGTATTGGTCTCATCTCACCGATGCAAATTGAGATAAATCTTTGTAAGGGAATATTTTACAACAAACGTTGTGGTGACGTATATTATAGAAAATTTAATGCTTTACAAAAAATATTCTATACAATTTTCATGTAACATGTGTCGTTCTTGCGATATCTTGAAAAATAACTGTTTTGGGATTTCATCGCTCCCCATACACAAGATTTAAATTATTTTTTTAATGGGACTGTCCTCAAGTCAGACCCAATCAACCAACCAACCAAGTTTCATTAATATCGGTTCAGGGGATGGACAGACAGAATATTTTTTTCTCATTTTTAAACGATCACAAAGTTTCTCTAATCTTCGATATGGTGAGGAAGTAATATAGCGTATTTATGTTATTTTATCTATAGACACATCTCCAGTATGTTTGGGTTGCTACACACCTGTGGACGGCAGCTACTTGTGTTCGAAATGCAGTTGGCCAGTTTGTGGACCTGAATGTGAAAATGTAGTTGCTCATGCATCTGCTGAATGCAAAGTGTTTAAAGAAGCTGGAGTGAAATGGACTCCACCGAAAGATTTGTCTGAGGCAAGTCCTCAGTATGATTGCATTACACCTTTGAGGTAATTTTATTTTAAAAATATCTACCTTGGGAACCCCGGGACTTTCTTATACGTAATCCTAACAGTGAATAGTATACGTGATTCTTATTTTATTAAAACATTTCTGACAAACTATGAAGATAGAATAAAATGAATAATATAGGTAATATTATTCTCTACATTATATAACAAGTGATTTTTTTAACGTAATAACTGAAAACGGATGTTTACTCTTGTAAATTTTTGAATTTTCAAATAATTTTTGAAATACGAAAAAAAATTTTTAGATAAAAAATGTCGAGTATGTTATTATCTATATATTATTCCCCATACATTTTTTTATTTAGCCAGAAAGAATTTTTTTATGTAATTATTTAGATTCACCTACACTGTTCACTCTTATATACTTATTCACTCTTTCTATTTAACTTACGCCCCCCCCCCACCTATTGTTTACAATTATTATAATAATGCATCAGCGATGTCCCATTAGTAATTTAATTAATATATTTTTTAGGGTATTGTTAGCGAAAGATGCAAATCCTGAACGTTGGGAAGAAGAAGTGAAAGTTATGGAGTCCCACAATGAAAAACGAAGACAAGAAGAAGCTATTTGGAATGCGAATAGAGTAAATGTAGTAGAGTTTTTGAGAGGTCCTTGCAAACTTGCTAAAAGGTAAATATTAGGGGTGTACCGGAATTCACGATTTTATTTCTGTTCCGGCCTTTAAGTCAATGCTAATACAATGCTACTGCAGTATTTTTCTGAAAAATATATACGGCTTCTTTGTCACGTTGCCTGCTTGTAAACTCTTCAGTCAGCGAAGTAAATTTAATTTCTTAATACAGCGTTTCTCAACCTTTTAGTATTTGCGACCCAATTTTCAATCACTATTTTGTTAGGATAGACAAATAAAAGTAGATAAGCATAAATTAATAGATCAGTGGTGAAGCGTCCATGGAAGCAGGGGAAGCAGTGCTTCCATTACTTTATGGGTAAATTAATACAAATATGTGTTTTCAGTTAATAAATAATTTAAAAATATTATTAGAATATTCATCTTTATGCGCAACTCAAACATTTTAACCAAAAATAGCATTTAATATTAATTTACACGCTCAACTATAAAACTATAATACTTCTACGTCTTATTTTCTTGTATTTTAGTCGATATTTGTATGACGAGTTGAAGTTCACTGCAGGAAATTTCACTAAAAAATTTAGAATTTTTGATTTCGTTAAAAGTATGTTTATTGTATAGAAAATGACGTGAAAAGTTGAATGGTTCAAACCGCAGGACTGTATCTTAAATCGTTCTCGAGATATAGCCTCTCAAAGTTTCAATTTTTTCAAAAATTTTAAGAAAAATGGCCCTAACTTTTGAACGCGTGGTCGGAATTGATTTTAGTTGACGGATTTGAAATCAGCGTGTCAAAATCTATATAATGACATGTATAATACTTTAAAATTCGACAAAAAAATTTTCGCGAAAAATCGAAAAAATTCAAAGGGGTATACCTTAAAAAAATGTCGATTTTTGACGAAAATTTTTTTGTCGGATTTTAAAGTATTATACATGTCATTATATAGATTTTGATACGCTGATTCCAAATCCGTCAACTAAAATCAATTCCGACCACACGTTCAAAAGTTATGGCCTTTTTTCTCCAAAAATTTGAAAAAACTAAAACTTTGAGAGGCTATATCTCGAGAACGGTTTGAGATACAGACCTGCGGTTTGAAACAAACAACTTTTCACGTCATTTTCTATACAATAAACATACTTTTAACGAAATAAAAAATTCTAAATTGTTCAGTGAAATTTCCTGCAGTGAACTTCAACTCGTCATACAAATATCGATTTAAATACAAAAAAATAGTACGTAGACTCATTTAGTTACTATATAAATATATAAGAATTTATTTAAAAAATTAATTTAATTTCGAAATAAATGCTTTTCGGTAATAAATATCAGTTATTGTTTGGTGATATGGGGGCCCCTATCGATCGCGGGGCCCTGGGTACGTGCCCAGTGGGAAAGAGGGGCCTGCGTGCCCCCCATTTAGTTTTATCAACGCTGCTTCAACAAGAATTTTCAATAAAATAACTTTGAAATTTTGATTAAAAATATTTTCCTTGAATTATTCTTTACCTTTGAAGAAGACCGTGCAAGATAAATCACATATTTTAACTGAAAAGAATCCCGATGCTGTTCTAATATGTGACGAAACGTTGGAAGAATTGTAGACCAAATAGATGCCGCTTAAATCTGGTATAATATTTAAAAAAAAAATGCTAACAAACCAAAATATTTCTACGATTAATTTATTATGAAAATTAATTACTGTGCATTGATTTCTTTACAGATTCGATGAAGAATTAATCCACACAGTTTGCGGTATTCTAGATGTGAATGCTTTCGAAGCTAGAACTTCCGGTGGCGACAATATTCGAGCTTTATACCCCTTTATGGCGTTACTCTCTCATAACTGTGTACCAAATACAGCTCATTCGATTAAGCCAGGGTCGGCGAACGATGGGGACGATTTCAAGTAAGTTGATTATCTTTATTATTATCTATTATTAGAGGTAAAGGTGGTATTATGGGCACCCATTTTGTTTTTTACAATAATTGAAACTGTTTCAAACTTACTACATTAGTTAGAAAATGGATACATTGTTAACTTACAATATAATATAATTAAAAGCATAATATGCAAAATATTACAAAAATAAGACACTGATGAAGACTAACAATGGTCGAAACGTCTGAAATATAATATTTTAAAGAAATATGTTTATATATTTTTTTAAATAAACCAATGACCAAACTTCTAAAAAATAAATACTTTTAAGATAAATTTAAATATATAAAAATACAATTTAACAACAGTTTTACATATACTTAATTTTTGAATTGAAAAATAGTTCTCTGTCAAGGTCATAGGGACCCCATTATCCTAATATGCCCAGGGCCTCCAATAGGTTAAAGACGGCCCTGATAATATTTTAAGGAAAATGTCTTTATTTAAGTAAAAAATATATAAAATATTATGTAGTAGCAATGATTTTAAAATAACCAAAATTCATATCTACATTTTATTTTGGATATTTTTAATAAACAAGCACTCATAACCTGTTTTAAATTTTTGCATAACAAACTATGACATATAAGTATTAGATCAATAGTGAAGGCCAATAACAAAAGTATAAATATAACTTTTTCAGTTTAAAAAATGCTGAGTAATGCACTGATAAAATAGAATAGTTTTAAAATTAGTAAGATAATGAATAAAATAATTTTTTCAGATGAATTGCCACACTGTAGAAGGTTAAATATTTCATAGTACATATTTGAAAAGAAATTATATTTCTATAGTTTTTTTAAATTATTTTAATAAGAAGTTACACAGTAGGAGATTTATTTTTCCGCCCTCTCTCCTCCTAAAAAAATGTTAAAAAATCACCGAAAATGTCAATTAAAATTTGAATTTGATAACAAATAAGTTGAATAGTTAATATCTCAGCTTGGCGCGATCCTATAGACTCCAACTTTTTTTTTAAATATAGCTTACATCATTAACTTTAAAACTATCAAATGCCCTGAGACCGTCGAGACCTCCTTCCCCTATTATGAACAAATTAAAATTGATAAATTAACAAATAAGTTAATTAGTTAGTATCTCAGCTAATACCTTATTAAAGGTTTTCTGGGTTGCTGAATAAGGATTTGTTAGTTAGCAGCTATCAGATAATCGATTTTTTTTACAAATTAACATTGTTTATATTTAGCTATATTTTTTGCTTAATCGGGTTTAACTGAGCGACAAAAAATTTAAAGATGAAGTGAACATAAAAGTTCTTTGGTTAGTCTGGTCACTAGTTTCTATCTCTTTCTAACTACTTCTTTCTCACTTCCTTACACGCTTAAAAAATGACATTCTTTAAATTTCTGGTACATTCCACCAGAAATTCCATGAATCAACCAATCAAAGCTCGTTGTTCCGTTTTTCGGTCAGACGTGAACGCTCTCAATGTTTACATTAAATCAACCACAGCATGTTGTTGTTGTAAACAACACCACCTTCACCTGATACAAGATAAAAAAAAGTTTACTTAAAAATTACAGCCTGTCGCCCTGGTTTTTAAATATGTTGTCACAAAGATTGGGGCTCATGCCCTCCTTTATCACTTTGTTGACCCCCCCCCCCCCCCCCCCCCCGCTCCCCCTAAACGTGTGGCGTAATTTATGGTTGACCCATAGACATAGAGAATGGACAGTGCATTCTGTATTAACTCAATGGTGTAACATCTGTTCAAAAAAGGAGAGAGAGATGCAGTGTAGTTTGGAACATAGAGTTACACAGTTATTCCAAACCTGTTTCTATCTCTTTCTTTTGACACGGTTCTGTGTTCGAGTCAGATGCCTGGTCCATTCTCTTGACCCCTAATATTAGGTTATAATTTTTAATGATTTAAAAATTAATTTTATATTTAAAATCCGGTATTGGTTCTAAGATTCGACACCTCACAGATATCGTTAACTTAGCTTTTGCTATTTTTTTTAATAATACCCGATTTTTCCTTTCAGACTGACGATCCGAGCGACTGTAAAGATCGACGCTGGAAGCGAACTGTTCTGCACGTACACTTATTTACTCGCGCCGACGGTAACGCGACGCGAACACCTCCTGCAGAGCAAGTACTTCGCGTGCACGTGCGCGAGGTGCAGTGACCCCGCCGAACTGGGCACGCACAGCGGATCGCTCAAGTGCAACAAATGCGATCCAGGACTCATCGTGCCCGCCGACTCGTTAGGTAAGTGTGTCTGTCTGTCTGTCTGTCTATACGTGAGAACGGAAACTGTATCAGGTGGAGGTGGTGTTGTTTACAACCAGTGGCGTATTTACGTTAAGTGCCGCCCTGGGCCAAAAAAAAAATGCCGCCCTGGTAAAAAAAATTTCCGCCCCTGAATTAAGAGAAAATTTAATATATTTTTAACAGTGAAAATTCCCGAAGTGTATAAATAATGGAAAATATAAACCACGATAAAAACTGATGACCTTTTTTTTTTTTTTAGTTACGTTAATTGCAATTTCTAATTTTGTAACGTGTTATATAGAGAAGCAAAAACTTGACGACCTTTTTTTTTTTTTTTTAGTCTTACTACTCAGTTTTTTTTCCTCTATATTTTTTCAAATGTACTACAAATACTCGATCTGCCGCCCTAGGCCATGGCCCCCGTGGCCCCATGGTAAATACGCCTCTGTTTACAACAACAACACGTTGTGGTTGGTTTAATCATAGACATAGAGAATGGACAGTGCATTCTGTATTAACACAATGGTGTAACATCTGTTCAAAAAGTGAGAGAGAGATGCAGTGTAGTTTGGAATATATCTATCTCTTTTTCTAAGAATCCGATTGGTAGCTTACTACAGTTCAGGGTAGTATTTCTGTCCGATATATTTTTGTATATCTATCTTGTGATTTTTGTGCAATAAGTTTTTTATTAGAAAAGTAAATAATATAAACAATAAACATACTATAATGGTTCATATTTTATCGAGGATATTTAAAAAAAAACATCAATTTATCTGATTGAAATTTGCAAAATTATGAACGGATATTCCGGGAAAATAACATTTTTACTACCAAAAATATTAAATATATACATAAAAAATAGTTTTAAATCAATTCCCATGTGGTTGCTTGCTACAAAATGATGAGGTGGATTGCTACACTTACAAACAGCACATACAAGATTTACTTAACAAAATTTTAAATATTTTTTTTGATATTAGGTTACATTACGAAGCTACGAAGAGGCCAAGAATGAAATAAAAAAAAGACAAGTATATTCCAAACTTGTTTCTTTCTCTTTCTTTTGACACGACTCTGTTTTCGAGTCAGATGCGTGGTCCATTCTCTATGTCTATGGGTTTAATGTAAACATTGGGAGCGTTCACGTCTGTCCAAAAATCGGAACAACGAGCTTTGATTGGTTGATTCATGGAATTTCTGGTGGAATGTACCAGAATTTTAAAGAATGTCATTTTTTTAAGCGTGTAAGGAAGTGAGAAAGAAGTAACTAGAAAGAGATAGAAACTAGTGACCATGCTAATCAAAGAACTTTTATGTTCACTTTTTTTATCTTTAAATTTTTTGTCGATCAGTTAAACCAGATTAAGCAAAAAATATAGCTAAATATAAACAATGTTAATTTGTAAAAAAAATCGATTACTTGATAGCTGCTAACTAACAAATACTTATTCAGCAACCCAGAAAACCTTTAATAAGGTATTAGCTGAGATACTAACTAATCAACTTATTTGTTGATTTATCAATTTTAATTTGTTCATAATAGGGGAAGGAGGTCTCGACGGTCTTAGGGCATTTAGTAGTCTTAAAGTTAATGATGTAAGCTATATTTAAAAAAAAGTTTGAGTCTGTAGGATCGCGCCAAGCTGAGATATGAATGATTCGACTTATTTGTTAATTTATCAATTTTAATTGACATTTTCGGTGATTTTTAAATATATTTTAGGGGGAGAGAGGGCGAAAAAAAAATCTCGCCCAGGGCGTCAGATTTGCTAAGACCGGCACTGTATATACAGGGCCCGGCATAAGTCAGTTAACTGCAAATCGGTTAACTGAATTATGCCGACCACTGTATATTTTTAAAATGAATAACCACCCCCTTAACTATTATCTGGATACGCCCCTGTACTTGTAACCAATACAATTTCCACAGATCCAGCATCCAGTTGGAAATGTACCCATTGCGATTTCAAAACAAGCAGTTTGGCCGTCAGCAGAGTCGTTCAGACAATCCAATCCGAAGTAGACGCCGTGAACGCTATGGGCCCGTGCCCGGAGGCTGTGGAAGCCTGCGAGACTATCTACAGGAAGTACAGATCTGTGCTGCATCCGCGCCACGCCCTCTTCTCGCAACTCAGAGTTACCCTGACACAACTGTATGGACGGGCGGAAGGGTACCAAATGAATGACTTACCGGATATCTTGTTGGAGAGAAAGATCGACATGTGCCATGATCTGTTGAAGGTGTTGGATGTGGTGGAGCCTGGGTATACGAGGCTTAGAGGTATGTGGATTATTAAGGTTCATCTGTCTACAGTGGCGTAGTAAGAAAAATTTTCGGGGGGGGGGATAAGTTTGGGGCTCTTAAAACATGCGAAATTATTATAATTTTTAATCGAATGACCTTTTTTTTTTGATCACATAGTTAATTGAATCTACTCTTAGGACTAAAAAAAAAAAAAGGTCACACAATGTAAGTACAGTTAACCACTGTTATTCAAAATTATAATAATAATTTCGCATATTTTAAGAACATTGAATATTTCGAGGGGGGTTATGTTATAATCAAATTTAATTCAAAATTATAATAATAATTTCACATATTTTAAGAACATTGAATATTTCGGGGGGGGGGGGGGGGGGGGGTGAGTTTGTGATTTTTATCTTGAAATATTGCACCTCTCAAATTGAAATTGTGGGCACCTTTTTATGGGGTTTATGTATTTACAAATACTAATATAAAAACCAGGATTAAGTCAAAATATGCTACATTAAAAAAGAAAACAAGATTGGTGCCAGAATCTTATTATAAAATTGATTTCAGGTATGACTCTTTACGAATTGCACGCTACAATATTAACTCTAGCTCGTAGCCACTTCCAAGCGGAGATAATTGACAAAGATAACCTAAGGAAGAAACTCAACGAGGCTATATCTCTCCTAGAACAAGCAGCTACGATATTATCTCTGGAAGATCCTTCCTCTCCTGAAGGAATGATCGGAGCTATAGCTTGGAAATCTCTTAAAGAACTTAAAGATAATATAGAAGCCTTGATTGAAGCTTGTTAATTTTTTTTTAATTCAAAAGTCAAAGTGACTAACAGAGTTTTTTGTCGATTTTCTAATATTGATATCAAAACAATTTAGTATAGATATTTATTTAACAATTGTACTGAATTTTTTAGAAGTATGTTTCGTAAAAATCGGTACAGCCGTTTAGGATCTAAGATGACGCGAAGGAAGTCACATATAAATGCGTTATTTATTTCTTTATTATTTGTATGTATGAAATAATTATATTTATGTATTATATGTTTTGTACTGCCATTGATAATATAATTAATTATAATAGATTATTATTTATTATTGATGTCTTTTAATTTTGACAAGACCTTGATCTTTTCAGGAAAATTAATTGATTTATATTTGTGTAGGTAGTAATTATTATTATAATATTTAAAAATTATCTCTATACAACTTCCAAAAAAAACGACTGTGACCACCACAAGATTTTCTTATAAATTATTACATAGAAAGAAATATCTTTAAAATAATTCGTTATAATGAAAAAAGGGTTAAAATATATATTGTAGATTGTAGATAACGATATTTTTTACAATTTAATTAATTTAATAATAAGAAAAAATTAAAAACTAATTTAATTAATTTTAAGTTTTAATTCACTAAAAAGTCACATAAGTATCAAAGTTAATTTGATACTTGATAATACCATTTGTAGTATATACCTGTGGATTCTGTCAGTGTTGAATAATTGAAAAGTAAATATGATTTGTTGATAAGATACCTATATAATCTTATTTGCATTTTTAATTTAAATAGCTTTTATATGTCAAAATTATTAGCACGATAAAATAAAAATCCCTTCCTAATAATAAAATCTAAATTTACGTAATAAATGATTTGGTTAAATAAAAAAAAATACCCCCCCATTCCCCGACTGAAATATAATACATTTTATAGGTATCCTATAAAATTATTATTTTTCTCCCTTCTTACGCAGGAATTTTCAAATACCCCCACCCTTTTTGGATTCAAAACTGATTCTAAGACAAGACGTTCTACCCAGATCAAGAACGTAATAAATATTTAACATATGTACTTCCGTAAAAATAAAATACAATTGCTTAAACGATGTTTGGCAGGAGAATATAAGAAAACATCTATATACATACAAAAATAAAACTCATTTACAAAAATCAGTTCTAGTTAATTTGAAAATACATATTTTAGTTTAAAAAAAATTATTTTTACATTGAATTAATTTTTGAAATTAAAAAAAATGTACACTCACCCCTACGCCCCCTCTTTAGGGGTAGAATTTCATAAAATCCCTTCACAGTAAGTGATCACGTTATAAAAGGAAGACATATCTAAAATTTCACGTTTTTAGACTCACGTGTTTGGGCTATGCGTTGATGAGTCAGTCACTCCGGATTTTATAAGAATAAGATATAAATAAAATTCTAACCAGACAAATTTTCGTCTAAATCAGTACAGTGAGTCGAGAACCTTATTTTGAGAAATACAGATTATATAGGTAATATATTAAAACGAGCATACAATTAAAGCATAATAAGTAATTATGTAATTAAATCCCCCTTTCAATACCGTCTAACGTAGGTATAGGTACTGCAATGAATGACCATGACTTTAGTCCAATGTTCATCAACAATTAGCTAGGTGTTTGTCAGTGGCACCATGTGAGAAAATTACCAAGGGTGTGTTATTTTTATTAAATAACTAGTTGTGTATAACTTATTTAAAGATATTTCCTAAACTGAAAGACCAAATTGGATGCTGTAAAGGATAAATTATATCTATGACGATGAAATCATTTATTTCGATAAGGATTAATTTTTTGCAGGATATAAGTCCACGTAAATAGAACTCAAATATTTTTAATTTTATTGTAACATAATAGCAGTCATTGTGGCTTAAATATAAAAGTTAGACATATGGTGTCGCGGACTTTATTTTAGATCTTTTGATTCTACACAATTCTTTAATACATTATTTTGTTCAATATTTAACGGTTTAGGCAGCGTATTGCAAAAGAGCGCGCTGGCGGTAAACTTTTTTCCGATTTGATTTACTATTATTGTTACTGCTTAACAAAATATAGCCTATAACCTGACCAGAGAACGTACCTATGAATTAAAAAAATACACATCGGATAAGTGGTCCTTGAGTTATATGCGCACTAACGGACGGACAGACAGACAGAGAGACGTTGAGCTTTATATAAAGGATTATTTTTAATATAGCTGAAACTATATATTAGGAATATAATATGACAATAGGTAGTTTTAAGGTTTTAATTTGTTTCACATAAAATTTGAAATTTTCACGATTTCACAAATTTGGAGAAAGGAAGGAGGATTATATTTTAAAATTAAAAATACAAACCTAATAGATTAAAAACGGCTTTATAATTTTAAACATAAATAATTTTTGAAAAATCGTGCAAGGTTTCCACGAAAAATAAAATTTGGGAACTACTGATGTAGATATTCGCAAAAAAAATTTTTTTCGAAAATCTATTAAAATATTTCATACAAAAATCAGCGTTATTGTTTAGAGACGCAAATATCTACAACGCCCGCCACTGCTGTTTATAGACAGACAGTATAGTATGAGGTACAAGCTAAATATAACTATATCCAGTGGCCAAAACTTTCTCTAAGATCAAGCTGTCTCGCATATACACTTATCACTAACTAGATAATATTTATTTTTAAATAATTCCTAACTTCTAACCCACCATTTTAAAACTAACGAAACGCACTAAATATTAATTTAATAAAAATGGCATTAAAATAAAGTACAACAACTTAAAAATCAACATGTGTATAGTGAACCTTAATAAATAAAAAATAATAATAATAATTTAATAAATGTTGGTGACATCTAGTGAGTAAAAATAGTACCGTTTAAATTGGTATGTATGTATGTGATTTAAAAAAATGTTTTTATGAAAAATTAGTCGGAATTTTCAGCAAATTTTGCAACAATGAATAATCGGTGTGAAATTTGCAACAAACAAGGGAGTCAGGTTTGCTCAAATTGCGGAAATGCTTCATACTGTGGGAAAGATCACCAGAAAGAAGATTGGAGAAGACATAAAATTATTTGTAGGCCCTATAAGATTGTATCGAATGAAATTTTCGGCAGGTAAAAAATTATTTACTTAAAAATGTAATAGCTACTTAAAGGGGGGAAACAATTAATCTCCCCCACAAAAAATATTTCCATTACGCCACTGAAAATATATTATAAAATAAAATTTTATTTTTATTTCTAGATACTTAATTGCATCAAGAAATATAAAAGCAGGTGAAATTATATTAAAGGAAAATCCGATAGTTGTTGGGCCAGAAATAAGCACTCCTTCATCGACAGGGATATGTTTAGGCTGTTACACACAACTATCAAAGAAATACAGCATTTGTGATACCTGTAAAATAGCTCCATTTTGTAGCTCAAATTGTCCGAACATTACAAACCATACGACAGTTGAGTGTGATACTTTTAAACAATCTAAATTAACGGTAAAAGAGTTACTGGAGAATATGCAAATAATAATGCCCCTTAGATGTATGTTACTTAAGAACTCAAACGCAAAAGCATGGGAAGATTTGATTAAACTCGAAGGACATGAAGACAAAAGAAGAAATACTGCAATTTGGGTTAATCATGAAAAAAAAGTATTGAAGGTATAAAAAAATAATTAATTGTACAAATGATAAAAAATAAATCAAATATTATTTCAAGGTACTCGAAGAAAATAAACTAATAAACCAAACAGAATTTACATCAGAATTACAACAGAAAATCAATGGGATATTAGATGTAAACACATTCGAACTAAGATTACCTGGAATAGAAGATTTGACAAATTTTCCAGACTGCTGTTTACGTGGTTTGTTCCTAGAGGCAGCACTGATGGCACACGACTGCATTGGAAACACTCACATATCTGTTGATGACAACTTTACTATGACGATACATGCTAGCGTACCGATAAATAAAAACCAAGAGATATATTTTAACTATACTAATGGCTTACAGGTAAAAAAATTCGTCAAGCCTAGATTAAAACCTTTAGCAAAGTTAAGAACCAAAAAGTGGCAGCACAATTTTACCTAGGTTGTGTTCCGTATAGGATTTTTTTTATCAAATAAGGTTGGTAGAAGCGCGCGCACGATTTTTTACTTTTGTGTTCCACATCAGCTGTTACATTCAAACAAGAAAAAGTTATTGTTGAAATTGTTATACGTTATCATTAGGATGACCAGATTTTAGTTTTTGTAAATCCTGAGATGAAAAATATGATCTTTTATTTTATTTTCATCGACACCTAAATAACCTAATCTTCATATTTGCGTCCCCTGCTATTTTTGATGTCTTTTTTTATATTGTCACCCTCCTAGTTATCATAGATCTAATGGACACAAAGGAAAAAGAACATATCATTTTGTTTGATGAAGAAGCTAAGATGTCTATAAAAATAGACATTTCATTTCTATAATTAATTTTTAAAATTATTTATCCATTAAATTTACTTCAATTAAAATAAAAACTTTTTACATGCATCTGTGACGTTTCTCTTGTGTATGAAACAGCTGATATAACAATTTCAACAATAACTTTTTACAGTTGATGTGGAACACAAAAGTAAAAAATCGTGCGCGCGCTTCTACCAACCTCATTTGACAAAAAAAATCCTATACGGAACACACCCCTACATTCTTATTTTGAATATTCCCAATTTTTTCAGAATTTTCTCACAATTACAATTTTGGTACACTAAAAAACAGCACATTTTAAATCATTTCTGTTTTTTACTATTATATATTATTTTCAGGGTACCTTCGAACGCCAACAACATCTAAGAGAAGGTAAATACTTTGACTGTGATTGTGACCGTTGTTTAGATCCAACAGAACTAGGAACGTTCATGAGTTCATTGTTATGCACGCACTGTAAGACAGGGTTCATATGTCCGCCAGCGTACGACAAGGATGTTTCTAACTGGTACAAGCACAAAATGAAATGGACATGCAATATATGCGAACACAAATATAGAGGGACACTTGTAAATACTACTTTACAAGTGATTAAAGATGAAATACAAAGTTTAGGTAATTTATCAATTTACTTGACAGATAGTGTTGATTCCAAAATCTGATTTATTTCAGATAAATCTGATGTACGAGTGTTAGAATCAGCATTGAAAAAGTATCTACGTACTTTACATCCAAATCATACGTTAATATTAGATCTAAAACAAGGTTTAATAGGATCGTTACGATATGTACTTCGGGTTAATCCAAACCCTGGTAAAAAGGTCCTCAGTAGAAAAATGGAATTGTGTAAAGAAATATTGCCGATATTAGAAATAATAGAACCCGGTATATCCAGACTTAGAGGTAAATAATTTCATATATATTTATTATTATCTTGAGTTATTTTAATTAACTTTTAGGAATAGCATTATATGAAATGCATATACCGATGGTAGTATTAGCTAATAAAGAATATGATGGCGGACAAATAAAAGCTGAGGAGCTTCTCAAACAAATGTTAGAAGCTGACTCAACAGCTCGTGAAGCTGTAAGGTTACTCCTCCATGAGCCTGCCGCTTCTCCTGAAGGCCGTCTAGCTAAACGAGGTGTTGCGGAATTGAAAATGCTTTCAGACAGTATTGCAAGTGTACGCCGACTTGTGGATAATGAAAATAGCCTTAAGAAGGGGAAAACAAGAAAAACACGGAAGTGAAATTTCAAATCGATTCAATAGTCAATTTAATAATTAATAATTGTTTTAATTTAATAGGAACTAAGAATGCCTCAAATAATGAATTATTGTGATTTTTAATTGTATTTAACAAAAATATTTATATGTATTATTTACTTACTTAATTAAAATTAATTTATTGTATTTATTCAAAATAAATTCATTGTATTATTAATATAATATGATACTTTATTGATTTGTAATTTATTTATATATTATTAAATTAATTAATATTAGAGATATAAAGTACAAACGATCATATATAAAAATATAAACGAAAACATTATTTTTAATCATATAGGATACACGGATGAAGTAAAACAAAATTGACTTATGATATATAATTATGACTCAGACACAGCACTACGTAAATCATCTAGTATAGGGTCTATATATTCTTCTAATGATAATATATGGCCCGTATTACAAGAATCAGCAGCAAGAAAGTTTATTACTAGGGGCAATTTGTTCATTTGTATCACTTGATATTTTGAGTACATACAAATAATTGTTTTATTTTTTCCAAGACCTAATTTACTCCCTTGGTCCGAGGCGAGCCCAAACGTTGATAAGAAGTTAGGACTTGTGGCTAGTTTTGGCATTGTACCATTTGTAACTGCATTTAAATAAATTTGTATTAAAATATAAACGTTATTTGATTGTTATTACTTTGTATACCTTTTAAAACTGGAACACCATCTCGATCTGTTATATAAATTCCATATAATCCATCAACTCTGTAAATAAAAGACAGAAGATAATAGAAAGTAATTTAAATAAAGAGGAATATTTTACCTTACAAGAAGCTGTTGTAAATAGGTTCGAAGTTCCTATAAGAAAGAAAATATTAAAATAACTTCAAATCTATTGTTAATATGCTACTCACTTTTGCCATTTTATTTAATATTAATTTACTCTTTGCACTATTTAACTCGTTAAATAAAATGAAGGAAATAAGCAGATATTAATTAAAATAAATATACATAAGTATTATTTTGACATTTGTCAGATGATTACACATAGAGGAAATAATCACGGAAAGTATATTTAAATACCATTGATTACAATCATTCTGACAAATTGTCCTTTATGTATTCAAAACTTTTGAAAAATGGATTGTCAAAATTGTTTATTTTTGCTCCAAGCAAGCAGGTATAGTATGATAATGGAATAAAACATGTTTTATTCATATCAATAAATTTATTCAATCATTTAAACAAATAGTGTAACAAAGAATGAAATAATGGAGACAATTGTATTCATTGACAAAACATATTTGATGAAAACTACACCAACAATTAAAAAAAGTACCTTCAACAATAATATCACTTAAATTATATACGAACTGACAGTGTAATATAAAAACACTAGTACATTATATTTACAAACACTTATAAAAGATATAAAAATACATAACATTCTTATGACTTCAAATACAATCACATTTTACATATTTTCAACACATTCATTCAATGTTTAGTACATTTGTTTTATTTATACTTCTGTTTTAGACTAGAAGTGGCTTTATGAAAAAAAGAATACTTATTTCTATTTACAAAAATAAACTGTAAACAACAACAATTAAAATCACGATTTCTTAACATCAACTTTACTCTTCTCTTCGATTGATGAAGTCATACAACCACCCTGTAAAAACATAGTCGGTATATCGTTCCCGTAATAAATCTTATTATTTGTTGCTATGGCTTCAAATTTCTTTATTTCGATGTATTTATTGGTTAATAACAATTCGTTTGCTTCGGCTTGACGTTTTGCATGATAAAAATCAGCATCAGAACGGCTTTTCTGTCTTGCAAGATGCATCTCATCTTCAATATTAGCCATTCTTTGCAAAGATTCCTTTTCCATAATCTTTTGTTCAAACTGAATTTTCGCAACTTGCGCTTCTTTTTCTGCCTCAATTACAGCTTTCTTTCGTTCAGTTTCTGCATCTTTTTCTACAACCTAAACAAAAACAATTGAATTCAACATTTTACAATGATTGAGAAAACCATACCTTTTGATGTTGAATAGAAATCAGTAATTTGGTTTTTTCGCCTTCCATCATTTCATAATTCTTTCGTATCACCTCTGGTATCTTTGGTTTGGTCACACGGACAGCTTGTATTGTAATTCCTGGTGCCATATCGTTTAGACTACGTTGCAGAGATTGTTTCAAATTCTCATCGATTTGGTCAAACAAATCTATGTATACCTCGTGCAAAGAATGGATACTACAAAATTGGTTCAATTCGTGATGTACTTTATTGAATATTAACGTCTTATCATAATCAGCCGTGAAGTTTTTAACAATATCAGACACTAAAAAAAAATATTTGACAACATAGTACTTTTGAACTATAAATCACACTTAGATTTTTGATATTTACCACTTTCAGAATTTAATATATTCACAACTTCTATACGATCGAAATAAATCATAACACCTCCACTTGTCCCACATGGCACGTTCTTTACTTCATCTGTTTGAAGTGTTACCTAATACAAACATTCAATTCATATCGTGTTACTTTTATACATCTTGAAAATATTATATTATAAAGAAATACCTGAACTGATCTATACGAAGTTAAAAATGGTACCATCATATGAAAACCTGGTTGGCTTGTAACAGGCAAAAGAGCTCCTCCCTTTAAGTAATTTATTAATTAAATTAAATCCAAATTAATGGTAATCAGTTAACATACCCGAAAATATACACCCACATGGCCCTCTTCGACTCGATGTAAAGATGAATGAAATAAAAACGCAAATATTGCTAAAGCAAATGCAATATTGTATGCCTCAATCATTTTTAAATTGGGTTAAATTGAAAATATAGTTACTTTTTTTTAAGGTTATGTATTAGGTATTTACTATATAAACGTAAAAAGGTGATATTTTAATAACAAAAGTAAAATTATATCACTTGAAATCATCCACGAAAATAATTTTCACTTATATTTAATTTATTTCATTGTGTCGTATTAAATTTTCATTTTCTAATCTATTACTGTACCGGTAGAAATTTAAAAATGGAGTCTTATTAATTAATTATCTTTATTATTATTTATTTAAAATCTATATTTACACACCGTTTCAGAAAATGAATGATAAGGAAATAATTTTAAGTACAATTATACTTTAAAAAAAATATTTAAACATTTGATAAGAGATTCAAAAAATTGTTAATTTTAATACAATGTTAGAAATCATTTATCAAGTATCGGATTTCGGATTTAAATAGGGTTGTCAGATTTCTTGTGAGTCAAATCGGGACCCCCCCACCCCCCAGAAAAAAATCAACAATATTTAACCATTTTATTTTTAATTTCTATTAAATAATAAAATTTATAAATTTTAATACTAATCATTTATTAATTATAACTTTAATAACAACCAATAACTCACCAACTCGTTGAAAATCGCTGAAGTTATAGTGTGTTTATTAGAAAAATTTCAATGAATCGATTATTGACATGGATGGACTGATTGTAAGTTAAAAATGATGTTAACTGTCAAATTTGAATTCAACAATTGAATAAACAAACCATAGATGCAAAATTTGAAAAACGGGACTTTTAGGCGTCCCGAAAGGTTTGTTCGGGACACCGGGACATGAGACTAAAAAACGGTGACAATCCCGATTAATCGGGACGTCTGACAACCCTAAATTTAAAGGACAAACGGTACCCCTACAAAATATAAGTTTTGCGAATATATATATTATATTTACTATAAATGAAAAATTATTACCCTTTTTTTAAAGGATTTCTCAACAAGAAGTCCAATATTAAATTTAAAGCCCCTAGCGCCACATTCTTTAACAATTGGTCTAGTTTAACATGTCAAATAATCGTATAAAATGTTTAATAAATAAAAATACAATTAAATTTATAACAATATGACATTTTTTTACAACAATATTTTATTTATTGTAAAAATTCATACAGGTGTAAGTAATTCTCTATTTTCAAAAGCAGCAACGATATTTTTTGCAGCCAACATTGCCATAGCATTTGTTGTTTTTGTCGTTGAACTTCCAACATGGGGTATAACAACTAAAAAATTAAAAATATTCACAACAAAAAAATTCGACAATGACAAAAAAAAATACTAACCGCAATTTACAAGTTTCAAAAGTTCGTGATTCGGAGGTAAAGGTTCAGGGGTCATGACGTCTAAACCAGCTGCAAAAATCGTATTATTTTTTAACGCTTTAATCAAATCGTCTTGGTTGACAATTTTCCCTCGAGCAACATTTACAAAAACAGCTGTCTTTTTCATTTTAGAAAATGCAGCTTCGTTGAACATTTCTTCTGTTTCTGGCGTCAGGGGGGCCGTCACAATTACAAAATCACTTTCCTTTAGTAAGGTATCGAATGGGACAAATTCTGCACCGAGTTCTTTTCCTAAGAAACATATATATTACTAATATTGTAAAGATCTATAAGTAAATATAAATGTACCTTCTTTCTTTTCCCTATGCCCACTGTACAGAATTCTTCCGACTTCGAACGCTTTCAAACGTTTTGCCACAGTTTGCCCTATTTGACCTAAACCGACAATTCCAATTGTCGAATCCGTTAATTCTTGCCCCAAAACCCATTCGGGACTGTACGTCCATTCTTGGCTATTACAGACAAAAAATAAATTTAAAAAAAAACTATAATTTTTGTTTAAAAATAAAAATTTACTCTAAAATTTTTTGGCGCCCTTCATGTATTCGCCGACCGGCACCTATCGCCAACATGACGGCTATTTCCGCAACGGCATTGTTCAATACTTTCGGTGTATTTGTTACCTTAATTCCACGTGATTTTATCAAATCGACTTTAACATTATCTACCCCAACTGTTAATGCAGCTACTATACGTAAATTTGGCCCTGGAAAAAAATACTTTGAAGTAGAGCTAACTCGTATGAAGTTAGGCCATCAACATCAACCACCACTATAATGCAATAAGCTCTAAATATTTAAAATAAAAACAATTAGTAAATAAATTAATAAATAAATATTTTAATTTTGTTCAAACCTGCAGCATTTAGAATTGCTTCATCTAATGTATATTTTGAGGTCCAAATAATTGCATCTACCCCACCGACTTCTTCAAGTTTCTCTATTATTTGCTCTGGAGATGGATGGGGTAATTGTGCGCACCATATTAATTCATAACCCAAACTAACGGACAAATTAAAAATATATATATAAATATAAATCGGCGACTTAATGTGCAATTTTATAAAAAAAATTTTTTTTAGTATTTATTACAAAAAAAAAATGAATGAAACTTATATCATTCGAAAGGTACTATGTCATAGATGTACACAAAAAAAATCATGTGCGTTTGTTACCGTTAAGGCAGGTAAAATAAAGTTAACATACAGACATGATTTCCTCTCTCGCTGTTTGTTTATTTCCCCTCGCATCATTCAACAGCATAGAAATACTCTTAGCGCCACTAAGCGGCAAAAATAAATAGTTTCTGTCAAACGTAGAGAATGCCAAATCAATTCCCGTTCAATTGCAGTGTTTTTATTTGGAAATTTTTGTATTGTGCAGGTAAAATATTGATCTAATTTCAACCATAGACGATACTAGTCTTTATTATTATGTTTATAGTATAAAGTATTCGATATACTATAAAAATTATTATTAATATAATCGAAGAAAATGCGCCCTTTCAATTTGCCGCTCTAGGTCCGGGCCTATTGGAAATTCGAATCTGGTTCGAACAATTTCAAGTGCCAAGGGCGGACTTAGGAAAAATAGATAAGGCCTCCATTGCGGGCTTCGTTAAAAAAAATCAAAATCCAAAATATTTTTTACAAATTTAATTTAAAAAATTCGTTTCCACTTTTAAAAATCCAGGCCCCCAGAAAGTACGGCTGGTACGGCTCATACATAGTTATCTGATCTATGCCTAGGCTAAAGTCTACTACAAGTACAATAGCTATAGTTAACAATAATTTAAAAAATAAGCAAAAAATTTAATTGTTGGGAATTTTGTTTCAAATAATTTTTTTGTTGCTTAAATTGTCTCTCTAATCTTATTTTAACATTATAACAAAACCACGGGTCATGACCTGATAAGTGGAACGACTTGCATTACATAATTGATAAAAAAAATAAGTTGCTTACCTTTGCAAATATTCTTCTGCAACACTAGGAATTTCAGAATGGGACATAAGAATCTTTTTGGTCTCCATCGTTCAAAATCGAAACCTACGTACCTGAAATCATAACCAACAATTGCAAAATAATTATAATTTTCATTCATTAAAGTAAATCAGAATTACTATTTTATCTTATCGTATAAGTTTTTATTTAACTTTATTTTATATTTCGCTTTTAAAGTGATTTTTTTAAATAAAATTTTACTATCTGTATTTATGTAAGGCTAAGTAAATTGTCAACATAGATTCGACACGTTCGGATTTTCTCGTGTTTTCCGAGACAGAATTTTTTATCGTACCGAATATGTTTAATAAGTTTGATCAAAGCATGAACTGCCAGTGAATTATAATATTCAAGGTTAATTTATAAAATGGCGTCATTAAAAAATGGAAACAATTGAAATAAGTATATGTAGATATCTAAAGAATTACTTATTAGTACAAATGAAGCTGTATAAAAAGTTGAATAACCGCTACTTGAGGAATATTATCTAGTAATTTTACTATATTATATTAATAGATCATAGATTCAGACAGGCCCGGCGACAGAAATATTTGGGCCCGTTATTTTTATTTGAAAATCATTGCTTGAATAATAAATACAGAATTTATAACAATAAATAGACACATACGACATTTTTTTATTATCAAATAATTGCATTAAAATAATATAAACAAACAACAATATTGAATTTATTAAAAAAAATTATAAAGGAGTATACAATTCTTTATTTTCTAAAGCAGCAGCGATATTTTTTGCAGCCAATTTTGCCATCGCATTTCTTGTTTTGGTTGTTGCACTTCCAAGATGGGGTATAACAACTGAAAAATCAAAAATATTCACAACCAAAAACTCGACGAGTGACAAAAAAAAATACTAACCGCAATTTACAAGTTTCAAAAGTTCGTGATTCGGAGGTAAAGGTTCAGGGGTCATGACGTCTAAACCAGCTGCAAAAATCGTATTATTTTTTAACGCTTTAATCAAATCGTCTTGGTTGACAATTTTCCCCCGAGCAACATTCACAAAAACAGCTGTCTTTTTCATTTTAGAAAATGCAGCTTCGTTGAACATTTCATCTGTTTCTGGCGTCAGGGGGGCCGTCACAATTACAAAATCACTTTCCTTTAGTAAGGTATCGAATGGGACAAATTCTGCACCGAGTTCTTTTCCTAAAAAAAAATATTTAAACAACTCTAAGGTGAATCTCAAATAAATTTAAAATAAAACACAACCCTCGTAATTATTACAAATATTTAAAATAAAAAATGCATTTTCAAATTATCTTCCCCCCCTCTGATGTGTGCACGTCCCACCTCTATAGGACTACTGATTTACCTTCTTTCTTTTCCCTATGCCCACTGTACAGAATTCTTCCGACTTCGAACGCTTTCAAACGTTTTGCCACAGTTTGCCCTATTTGACCTAAACCGACAATTCCGATTGTTGAATCCGTTAATTCTTGCCCTAAAAACCATTGGGGACTGAATGACCATTCTCGGCTATAACAAACATAAAAAATAAAAAAATAAAAAATGTTAAATATAATTTTATTTAAATATTTACTCTAAAATCTTTTGGCGCCCTTCATGTATTCGCCGACCGGCGCCTATCGCCAACACGACGGCTATTTCCGCTACGGCATTGTTTAATACTCCTGGTGTATTTGTTATCTTGATTCCACGTGATTTTACCAAACTTACTTTAATATTATCAACCCCAGCTGACATTGCTGCTACTATACGTAATTTTGACCCTACAGAATAAAAAACAATCATTTTTGTAACTGTTCTAACAAATATTTAATTTTTTCCAAGGTTAGTATATGTATAGGTTGCCTCATAACTTTTTGACCAATCAGCGGCTGCGTGTGATGACGTCACCCTGAGGAACCTTTAAACGTTTCATATATTAAGTTTTTTTTTTCAAATTATTTCGAATTTTTGGATATTTGTATTTAAAAAAAGTAAATATTATTGTTTATTACAGAAGCACAAATGATTACATATAATATTTCTTCATAAAAACTTTAAAATGATGTCAGAAATCAATGCTTAAAGAAAATACATTTGTTGGTTACACATAAAAAAAACACTTGTTTAAAACTATAATTTATAATAATAAAATAATAAAAATTTAGATTTAAAACTCAGTACACTATCAATATCAAATGAAAATATTTAAAAACAACTTACAATAAATCAGCTTAACTAAAATAAAGAGTAAATATATGTAGTTTGACAGCCATTTATAATGTCAAAGAGTTCCTCACGATGACGCGTTCTCCCCTCTTATGCCACTCCCCGCCAGAGTTATGAGGCAACCTATTACTTTACTAACCTTGAATTTTTTCTACAAACCTGCAGCGTCTAGAATTTCTTCATCTAATTTATATTTCGAACTCCAAAAAATAGCATCTACCCCACCGGCTTCATTAATTTTCTCTATGATTTGTTCTTTAGATGGATGTGGCAATTGTGTGCACCATACTAGTTCATAACCCAAACTAACGGACAAATTTAAATAAATAAATAAGAACGGTTTGTCGTTTGAAAGAAACATCAAAAACTGTCAGCAGATAGAATAAATCTTATAAAAACTTGTATTTTAGTTTAAATAATTTATTCATGACTTGAGAAGTAGAATAGCCGACATTTTAATGTAAAAATTATGTTACTTACCCTTGCAAATACTCTTCTGCAACATGAGGAATTTTAGGATGGGTCAAAAGAATTTTGAATTGGTTTGCCATCGTTCCAAAAGTACCTAAAATCACAACCAAACATTGTAAAACAATCACGATTTTCATTTATAACAGTAAACTATAAGTGCTATTTTATCTTATCGAATGTTTTTGTACGTAATGTATACACATACTGAATTATAAAAACTAGATTCTTGAATGTTGTTTATATTATTTCACAATAATTAATTATTTTTTGTTGATAAAATAGAATAAATCAACAATGTACTGAATTTATCGTATTTAAATATAATTAAAGAGAAAACTTCAAAACGGAAAAATCAGAACCTTTATACATATTCTACTGATTAATGAACGATAAATACTGCTGCTTCATGTAATTATATATTGCAAGTATGTACTTACTTAAGATAGTGCATCAATTTAATTTATTATAATAGGTATACATACGTAACTTGAACATAAATAAACATGATTAGATTCTAGAAAGGGTTTTGTAGAATAATAATTATAATTTAATTTATAAGATCGGGAGAATATTTATTTAAATTTTAACGATTGTCGGCTACTTGAAAGTTATAAAGTTAGGTTATATTACTAGGAAATGTAAGGTTTTGTTTACCTTTTTAATTCTTTTACTATTAGATTTTTTGTAAATGTTATATAAATCAACAATAAAAATTGAATAATTAAATAAATACTTACCGATTCTTTATGTATTTACTAGTGATGTAGCTGTAATTCATGTAACCATTATAACCTCCAATTTCAATATTTTTTTATAGTTATAACATTTATGACGGTTATTAATGCACGGAAAACAGTAATCAAGATGTTTTTAAATGTATTAAATTGATTAAATTATTTAAATTGTAGTATTTTCGTTATTTTTTTATTTTTATTATCAGATCATTTTCAGTTTTGAAAGTTTGTACATCCCTGTATCTGTCATAGGATATTTGTTGATTTTATAGCGAATAAAATGGAAAAACTGCATTAAACGTATAAACATTACTTTTTTCACACATAAAAAGTAAAATTTAATGTTATAATAAATTAATTTCAACTTTATTTTATTTTAATTTAAAATTTTTGTAATGTGCTGACTTCTTCAAGGTTAAGTTATAAAAATGTCACTACTGAAGATTTTTAAAAATTGGAAACAATTTAGATGTATTTCCAGAGAATTAGGAACACTTAGTACAAATGAAGTTACAGAAAAAATTGAATATCCACCAATTGAAGATTTATCATACTATGGTAGAAAAAATAAACATCGTATTGAACGAGAACAAGAATTACATAATGTAGAAACGATAGAAGAAAGGCTGATAAAATTAAATATGCCACGATACTATGGCTGGAAAGGTTTAGAATTAAATGATAACATTCTATTACCTTACGATCCCCTGCCTTTCATACAATATTGTACACGTACACATTTTATCGAACAAACTGAGTTACCAAACTCTTATAAGAACATAAATGTTGACAATAACGTGAGACAGAAAGTACAACAAGCCGTAGAAGAAGTGATTCAGTTACATTTAAACACAAAACAGTCAACAACAGCGATTTTAGTACGACAACTAAATAGAGCAATAATAAATAGTTTATCTGCGTCTTACCCTCACATGCTGAACGTTCAAGTTAGTCTAATATAATATAAATTATAGAATCAGTTGGTGTGATTTTAATATTTTGTGTTATTTACAGATAGATTTAGATCCAAGGCATGAAGCATTTTGGTTTCTAGGAGGCATTGATCCAAGTGCGACAACTTTAAATAGTAAAAAGAAAAATTGGTTAAAGGTAATTTAATTTGGTTTAAAATACGTACAAGAACTTTAGATTTATAATTTCTTACAGGATTATGCAAACGACCCTATGGAATGGCCAATCCACTACTCTGGACAACCGTTGTTATCGTTACGAGGCACAGGTGTTCTAAAACCAATCACAACTCCAGATCAAAGCCAAGCAGCGATGTCCGATGTCCCCCACTGGCACTTTGACCCTCGTGTTCAAGGGTACACATGCATCCGTCGCCCAGCTATCATAATCCCTGGGTACTGGCCTGGTGATCAGTCACCGACCGGTCTACTACAGGTACTGTCAAGTTTCGCTGAAGATACCGTAGAAAAAAGTCACGCACGTGCGATATTAGCTGCGTTTGCGTGGTCTGCTGCGCAGGCGTTTTATTCAGGTGCTTCGCCTTTGATGGATCCGGAAGTGCCTGTCGTTACACAGAGTATAGTTACTGACGGAGAGCAGTGGAGGTTCTATACATACCAGTTGAATGCAATGGCGCTACATAAAAGTGGAAATGTAGCGAATTTGTGTTGGGGAACGAGTGCAAAACCTTTATGGGAGAAAAAAATGGGTATGTAATTGATTCATTAAATTAATTAATTAATTATTATTAATATATTTTAGGTGATACCGGTGAAATTATAACTCTTAACAAAGATGTATTAAACCATCTGATCTCATATTATTGCAATGCACCCGATACAACAATCGAACTAAAGAAAGAACGCATTGTCGCTGATATAGAAGAGGATGAACGTCGTATCTGGTTAGAAAATCGCTATAAACAACTTACGAGTAATAGACCCCGGCATTTACTACCTTACGAGTTGTTCCATTGGGAGAAGATCTACAAAGTTGATCATAATACACGTCCAATGGAACCTAGAAGGCGGCCGTTTGAACTTAGTATTAATCCATTCCGTAGAAGACTGGATGAACATTTGCCGCCGTATGTACCAAAGGCGATAAGACCTAATTTTAATATCAAGAGGAAGAAGTTTAATAGATGGGCGAAAACTTATTATCCTTAATGTTTTTTGTAGGAAATATCGATTGTAATATTTTTTTTTATTTATTAAATTTGAATTTATTATTATTGTTGTTATTTATTTTTTCTTAGGTTAGAATCTAATGTTAAAGGCGCCGATATTTTATTTTACCAATGGGGGCAAGATTTTCATTCAATTTAAATTGAAAAAGTTCGTTATTTCTACTTTCAAATAAAAATTTAAAAATAATATTTTATATGAAACTAGAGCACTTTTAGTAAAACCCTAAAGTCGCCATATTTTCTAAACAATTGAATGTATGAAAATTTTTTTTTTTACAAAAGTTACTTACTTTTTTATGATCTTTAAAATTATCTACTTCTGGATATACCGTTCCATTTGATTTTGCTGAGAAACAGACATGTACCCCTTAAACTACCCTTCAAGGGGGAGTTTTAGGGGGTTAAAAATATTTTCCTGAAATTCTTTAGGGTCGATATATATAGCAAATTTTTTATCATAAAACTCTATCTTCAATAGTTTAGGCGTAAAACATAGTGTCTGGAACACCCGATATATATTTTTTAGTTTTTTTTTCGTCCGCGCTAAAATTTTACTACAAGGTTTTCAAAAATGGTTATATTTTTTTTGCTCATCACAAAATGAGATCATTGTTCCTATTCCGTCATTTTTCCTGCACCTTTTTTTTACACGGCGCACGTTGCCAACCAAAGTTATAAAAAAATACTTGATGTTATATAACCACAAAACTATCAATTTGTTTGTCGCTCTAAGCGTCTAAGCACTTGGCCCGCATTCGCTAATTAAGATTTAGACGAGTATTATGAATGAACCACCAGTGTTAAACTTTTGATGGTCTAACGGATTTTTCTGTGAAGTTATTAGACGTCATATACACGCAAAAAACGAGATGTTATGATTAAATAAATCATGTAATTTTTAGTTACTTTTACATAATAATGTTTGGGGACACAGAGGGCCGTACTTACACATTTTGCAGTCGGTGGTATAAAAATTAAATAAAAGATCCCCCCTCCCCTAAAAAAGGTAATAAACGTGTGCACTTATTTTAATTTCAAAATGAATTATACTTGATCTAAATAATTTAAAATAAAAAATATATTAAGTACTTATTTAAATTCAATAAGAAAGTGTGGCACACGCAGGTAGGTAATAAAATATATATATATTGCAGGTTAAAAGAGGGAGATGCATATTTAGAGTGCAAACTGCAATAAAATAAATGCATCTTCAATTCAACCAGTGCCGTACTGACAATTTTTTTTTATAAATCTATAGAATATACACTTATACAGCACCGGCTTTAGAAGGGGGGGAAGGCGAATCAGAGCGACCGCCCGGGGCGCCAGGTCAGGTGGGGCGACGCACAATGGGGCATACGTGACTTTTTTGGTTAAAATCAGCTGTAATATTTCAGTAAACTTTTTTTTAATCTTTTAAACATTTTTTTTTTAAATCCAAGAAAAATCGATTACTAACTAACAAATCCTTATTCAGCAACCCAGAAAACATATTAGTTGAGATATTAACTAATCAACTTATTCGTTAATTTATCAATTTTAATTTGTTAATAATAGGGGAAGGAGGTCTCGACGGCCTTACAGCATTTGATAGTCTTAAAGTTAATGGTATCCATACTATCCATACTTCCATACTAATATTATAAATGCGAAAGTGTGTTTGTCTGTTTGTTACCTTTTCACGGCTAAACCGATCTTGATGAAATTTGACAGGGAGATAGCATGCACTCTGAGAAAGGACATAGGCTACTTCGAATCCCGAAAAAACAACCCCTAAGGGGCTGCTGGTTTGTTTACTAGATTCAATGTTGGATTTCAAGCGTGTTTTGGCGCTGGATTGTTGTCATGGTTTCAATGTGTGTTGGTTTATTTATATTTATATTTATTTAATCTGTAGGATCGCACCAAGCTGAGATATTAACTATTCTTATTAATTTATCAATTTTATTTGACATTATCGGTGATTTTTTTAGGGGGAGAGATAACGGAAAAATAAATCTCGCCCAGGGCGCCAGACTTGCTAAGGCCGGCTCTGCCTATTTCCCCCCTTCTCCGATGAAAATCCGTTCTATACTTTTTACAATTAACTCATCTAATTCCATACACAGAATTCCTGGTAACAATACAAAGATAAAATTATAGGTATACTTTCACATAAGCAGTTACAATTTCAACAACAGGTCTACGCATCTGCCAAGTTAGAAAAAGACTTCGATGCAAGTACATGCTACAAAATCCCCACTTCGGGTCAACGCTTGCTTCGATCCCATACACAAGGTACATGACATACATATTCACATTAGCAAATGTGCCGATATAACCTTGACATCGGAATGATAACCGCTAAAGAATTATGTGACAAGTGTCTGTGATCTCAAGATGTCTATGATAAGGTTTATCTGTTATTGTGAGGTAGTTAAATTATGCTTTATATTGTTGTATGTGATTGTTAATGTGTGTGTGGTAACGACGAGCCCTTTATTACCGACTTTTGATATTTGGAGTGATGGTAGTGTAGGGAATAGGACTGGGGATAATTCGGTTAATTATAGTAGTTTGAATTTGCAAGATAGAACAGCTAGAGGTGAGTTTATCTTGAGTTATAGATTATTTTTAAGATTTAAATAAACTAAATGATATTTTTTTGTCTCCTTGAAACCCCCGTTTCGCCGCCACTGCGATGAGGTATAAAATGAATTCATAAAGTTCGGCTGAAATTTGATTTTCTTTAGATTTTATGATTTATTTAGAATTTTTATCGAGTTTGATTCTAGATAAAATTCAAAAATTTCAATAGGTAGATATGAATACAGTGGAACATCGTTAGTACGTTTTTTTAAGGGACGGGGAGGGGGGGGGGGGGGGGGGTAACACGTAGGTACTAACGAAAGCAATATTTAACATGGGAAGAATGCCGAGGTATAAAAAAACATACTATGGCGAAAACCGTACAAAAGACGTTCCACTGTATTAAAATAAAAATTTTTGTATTTTTTTTTTATGAATTTATCTTGAGTTATAGAAGATCGACTGTATGTATAATGTACTTACATTATTGTGGAAATTAAGGTATGCTAAAAATAAACATATATCCAATATTACAGTTATATGTTACTGATATAGAAACAGGTTTAATATTTTAAGGATTGTATTATTTTGTATGATTGTATTACTACTGTATACAATATATATTGCAAATAATACATAATATATATTATGTACTACCTACAGTGGCGTAGATAACTTTTTGCGATGGGGGGGGGGGGGGGGATATGACTTAGTATTTAATCTCATATTTTTGGTTCAGGGACCCTCAATACGTGTAATTCCGTTAAAATCTCGAGTTCGATTTTTTTCATGATTACTATACTTTATTATACAGTACATTTCATGTATATATAATAAAAAATATAAAAAACGTTTAAAAAAATTAATTTTCCTTTTTAAAACCGACTAAAAAGCTGAAAATAAAATTCTATTAGACTCTTTTCGTACTAACTATTGCTTTTAAAAAAAAGTTGATTTTGTTCATATTAGAATTTTCGTAGACTTATGGGGGGGATTGATCCCCTTGATCCCCCCCCCCTATCTACACCACTGACTACCTATGTACAAAAAATTATTAATTTAAAATTCAAATTCTTGTATATGAAAATCATAAACATTAAAAATAGCAATTTGTTTTCTCTATTGATGAATTTAATTCATAATAATTGCCATGAGCGAAACGGGGAAGAAGGGGGGGGGACCGCAAATGTCATTATTATAAATGTAAGTACCTACCTAATTCCGACATTGTTATATCTATATATTTCCTGCGATTAACCAATTTTATTCGTACTACTTTTTATATTTATATACTTAAAAAAATGTAATTTTATAGAAATTAATTCTAGACTTCTGGGCGTAAGTATTATTTAAATTAATTGGCGCACGCTTTACTGGGTATATGTATATCTACAACAATGTTGCAGGTTGAAGTTTATACCCATAAGCCAAGAATCATTTCAAGATAAATGATTAATACTTGTAATAAAATGTTTCAGTGTTAAACTTCTTTCCTGTCCCCGTCGATGACGAATGTTTATCTCGAGATGGACGTAGATCAGGTAACTGTATCTCTACTATAACATATTGACATAAAAAAGTAAAGAAATAATTACATACATTGTATAGTTAACCAAATCACTTACACCGTCTTAATTAAAACATTTAAACTATGCTACAGGTGTCTCAAAGATTGAGTTTCTGATAAAAATGTTTCAAACAAAAGTTTATGAGAAGAATGTATTCAATGGTCATATTAATTTAACCTTAGGATGAGCCTCGTTAAGGTCAACTATTATTATTTTTAGTAGAAACCTACATTTTTTTAACCAATAATTTTTGAATTTTTTAGATTTTTTTACTCGGAAACCACCAAATTCAAAGCATAAAAAAATTTTGATCAAATAAAATTTACATAATTATTTTTTTGTTATTAATTTTTGTTTTCTCTGCAGGCATCTGCCTCAACACATACGAATGTCGAATACAAAACGGGGCATCCCATGGACCATGTGCTCTTGGATTTGGAGTTTGTTGTGTGTGTATGTTATTAAAATTATAATATTTTAATATTAATATTAAGGTATTACTCGATGAGCAACTTCGAATATTTCTAAAATCCCTATTCCGTTTAGCACCAAAATCAATAGGGCTTGAGTACTCACCGAGACAAACGTTTTCCCCAAAAATAATTCAAATCGGTGCATTTGAAGATGTCAATACCAGTGGCGAGGCGTGAAATTTTTAATAAGGGAAGCATATTTTGTCAATCCTCCCCCTCCTATTAACAAAAAAACCTAGTTAAGTTCATCTTTTTACTTTTTTAAATAAATTCTTATATATTAATATAGTAACTAAATGATTCTACGTCTTATTTTCTTGTATTTTAGTCGATATTTGTATGACGAGTTGAAGTTCACTGCAGGAAATTTCACTAAAAAATTTCGAATTTTTGATTTCGTTAAAAGTATGTTTATTGTATAGAAAATGACGTAAAAAGTTGAATGGTTCAAACCGCAGGTCTGTATCTCAAACCGTTCTCGAGATATAGCCTCTCAAAGTTTTAGTTTTTTCAAAATTTTGAAGAAAAATGGCCATAACTTTTGAACGAGTGGTCGGAATTGATTTTAGTTGACGGATTTGGAATCAGCGTGTCAAAATCTATATAATGACATGTATAATACTTTATAACTCGAAAAAAAAAAATTCGCGAAAAATCGAAAAAATTCAAAGGGGTATACCTTAAAAAAATGTCGATTTTTGACGAAATTTTTTTTGTCGGATTTTAAAGTATTATATATGTCATTATGTAGATTTTGACACGCTGATTCCAAATCCGTCAACTAAAATCAATTCCGACCACGCGTTCAAAAGTTATGGCTTTTTTTCTCCAAAAATTTGAAAAAACTAAAACTTTGAGAGGCTATATCTCGAGAACGGTTTGAGATACAGACCTGCGGTTTGAAACAAACAACTTTTCACGTCATTTTCGATACAATAAACATACTTTTAACGAAATCAAAAATTCTAAATTTTTTAGTGAAATTTCCTGCAGTGAACTTCAACTCGTCATACAAAATCGACTAAAATACAAGAAAATAAGACGTAGAATCATTCAGTTACTATATAAATACATAAGAATTTATTTAAAAAAGTAAAAGCTTGAACTTAAGGTGTTTTATAACTAGTTTTTTTTTGTAAATAGGAGGGGGAGGATTGACAAAATATGCTTCCCTTATTAAAAATTTCAGTTTATAAATAAATATTATATTTTTGTTTCAGTCACAGCACACTGTGATATGGAGGTCCATAACAATATCACGTACATCGTAAGCCCTAATTTTCCAAATTTATCGCGGGGGAAAGTCACATGTGTTCATCACATCAAGAAAATCGATTCAGAAATTAGTCAGATTCGTTTGGATTTTATACATTTTCATGTAGTAAGTTAATATTTTAGTTGCAGTTGCCAAATTTTTAAATATTTAAAAAATATTTTTAAGGGTCAACCAAATAGAAAAACAGGAGTCTGCGAATCGGATGTCCTTATCATGTCTGGAGGAAGCAGTCGAGATTTGAAAATGTGCGGCTTCAACAATGGACAACACGGTAATCAACTGTTGGATTGAAATTTTGATTAGCATGTCAAAAATTATAAAATATTTAAAAATAATATTTTATCCACAAGATTTTTGCTGATATTTTTTAAATTAAATTTCTAGTTATTGCGGAGATTGTAAAATACTAAAAACATAAAAATAAATTTCGAAGTTTAAGCCAATTTTAGCATGTTTTTTAGCTCCAGATTTTCTATAATCGTACTAATATTTTTTTCAGTATATTATGACGTAGAAAATACAAAAAAACCTATATCTATAACGCTGAAAATGACACGTATAAATGTTGACCGAATTTGGGAAATTAAAGTAACTCAAATTCCATTTACCCAAAGAGCTCCAGCTGGATGTTTGCAATTTCATACGGGAACCTCAGGTATTGTAATGAATATTATTTTTAAACAAATTCGAAGTAGTTTTTAAAAGGATGAGGTCCTCAATTCGACAATATATATTTTTTATAAATGTTCATTAGGGTGTTTTTTTATTTTTATTTTTTCGGTCCCGCAGGCCTATGTTTTAGCTTTGGATCGAAAGTTAATTGTCCCAAAATTTCAGACTCATAGATCAAACCTGTGGATGGCGCTAACCGAGTCTTTTTCCTATTTGATTAACATGGGAAAAATTACTTTTTTACTTATGCGTGAATATCTCGTTGAAATTTTTTTTTTAAATTTCTCAGGGGAATATTTTGTAGAGAATTAAGTGCTCAATTTATAAATCTAATAAATTTTAAGAAATGTTTGTTTAAAAATTATCATAAAAATTAGATTTTTTTAATGATAATGTTTAAACGAACATATCTTTTAAAATATTCGATCTATGAATTGAGCCCTTGGGAAAAAATAAATTTAATAATTTTTGAAATCGGTAGTCCAGCCAATAAAAAAAATTTAAGAAGAAAAAAAATAAAACTGATATTATTATTTTTTATTAAAACTTTTATTCACATTAAATAGACAGTAATAAAAATGCTGCTCGACTGTTTACTTGCATAAATGAAGTAAAGTTACCATTAAAATGGTACTCGTAGATGATTAGGTTTTGCTCTAGATCGATTTAAAAAAAAAACTGGATATAACCATATTAGTTATAATATATATATATTTACAGGTTTAATACAAACGATGAACTTTGCTGATAACGGGCGCCATCTTGCGAATCAGAACTACATGATTTGCATTCGACAAGAGACCGAAATGTGCTCTATAGCGTACGAACCTTGCGATGAAAATTCATTTCGGATCGGTTCAGCTAATATTGGAGCACCTCCGTCACCAGTTGGAGGTACGAAATATAAATAAACGTTTTAAATCCAAAAATAAGACTAGAAGATGTCAAACCTTGACCCCCCCTCTCCCCCCCACTAAATTCTAAAACTAAAGCAAAAAATAGTTTACTCTTTTGTTTCGAATCTTAAAAAAGGGTACATTTTACGAACCATGCCCCCCCCTCTTCTCTGTAAATTGTAAATATACATCTGCGCCTTTCTACCTGTTCAAAAAATCTATTATTTTGAGTACCCCCCCCCCTCAAGTGGGGTATAAAATGAAAGCTAGTGACTTGGATAATACTTCAGTGTTGGAAACTTGTTTAATGAAATTTTAATGTATTAAATTAGAAATATTTGTTGATATTTGATTACTGCCATTAATAAATCATAATATATAGACACTTAACTGTAAAACAGCTTAATTTGATGACAATCGGCCAATGGGTGTCAAAATGGTGGACATTTAAACTAATTATTAATGTAATATATGTATTATTTTTTTTATTATCATAGCATTTACTACTGCTTTACATTGTTTCTTATTTTCGATTCTTTACTTTATATTTTTTGTGTCGTAGTAATAGTTAATCATTAACAAGTGTCCATCACTAGGTACTTATCGTTACGAAAAAAACATGAACAAAATAAAAAGCTATAATTAAAAAAACAAACTATATTTGCGGACTTTGGTAATTAAATTGATTTAATAAAGAGGTAGGAACTTATTTTATTAGTAACACGAGTTTATGAAAATTACGAAAAAGAAGCCCATCAATCGCAAAAAACAGTACACCTTCTCTTAAAGCGTCCAAGACTGATGCCAGTACCTTAATAATTTTATAACATAAACTTTTATTTAGGTATCTCCATTGTTGAAAACACCCCCAGTTTAGGCGTAGGAGGGGTAGGAGGGGGTGATGGAGGTGGTGGGATTATCAACACACCTACAATCAGCTCCGGAGGCTCCAGTCCTTCTAATACAATTATCAACGACCAAGTACCGGTGGCAGATACACCTGAAGGAGATGTTAATAACGACCAGATAGAAGAACTAGGATCTGGCGCTTCGGCTTTGCCGTTAGGGAGACAGGATGATTATTGCGACGATAGAATACTGCTTCCTTGTGATTCAGAGGATTTGATATTGGTAGGTAATTGTGTCTGGGTTTATAGATTTAAGGGGCGTCTTTTTGGTTTTTAGTTTTTCATAACAAAAATGTTTAAATTGGCGCGAGCCTAAAAATTTCAATTTCAATTAATTTTTTGAGGAGGGGGGTGCTATTTTACAACTAATATGTTTCAGTTGTAATTTCCAGCAAAAAAAATCGATTATTTTTAGGGCAAAATGTGATTTTTAGATAGTAAAAGTTAAGAAACCGTTCTTGAGAGATAACTTCTTTTTTTTTTTTTTTTAAAAAGAGTCCATAACTTTAATTTAGTTGTAATTTTTTGAATAAGCATATCAATAAGTAGATGCCAGTGATAGCACTTTGAAATTCTTAAAAAAAATACTTCAAAAATCTACATTTAGATTTTTTATTTAATTTTAAGTGAATCTTGGACAAACTGATAAATATATTTTATTTCAGCCAGGAGCTATATCGACTGGTTTCTGCGACATAGCTCATTGCGGTAACTCTCTATGTTCAGCCGGCGAATGGCCCTGTCGCTTAGAGAGCTCAGTAACTCCGTTCAGAATCGAGGTACAGTTCGGTTCTCCTCGAGCTGTTGGATCTCCTGAGGACAACATCGGAATGTGTTTGAAATACGAACAACAAACATGCTCTGTATAAAATACAGTGGAACTTAGACAAGTCGAACATCAAAGGCACTGAAGATATCGATACTAATAATAAGAAAAATTGAGAAATAATTTTATAAAAAATTTAATTTTGTATATATATTTTATTATTACTCATAAATAAATAATTATACCAAAAAAAATTAATAAATTAATAAACATAATATTTAAATTTCTTTAAAAACACTTGTCAAAAAGTGCATTATAATATAGGTAATATGCGACATTAATTAAAAAAATCAAAGGTAATTTAAAGGGTACAATAATAATTACCCTCTCTCCCCCTTAAAAATATATAGGTTTTGTTACCATTTTGTCAAAAAAACATCATATTACTTTTTTCTCGTTTTGGTGTACACACATGTCAAAGAATCATTTTAAGATCACAGTGTTTACTTGTAATTATTTGCAATATTTACAATGTTGAGAAATAAAATACAATCAAACTATATGTATAAGAATAAATACATTTTCCTTATAATATGAAGATAGATAAAAAGTAAAAGGTAACAATTCAGAGAAAATATAAGACATTTAGTTATTATTTCATAGTTGTATCTAGAAAATCTAGATAATCATAGACGTACGTAGCCTAATGGTGGATTAACTAAATTGGCGGCTCCAGGGGCATAAAATAGGCCACCACAACGTTTGTACTAAAAAATTCCCTTTCGAAAATTTATCTTAATTTGGTATGTCCATTACTATTTACTTTTAAATGCATTTAGACATTTGCATAGCTTATAAATTCAGATTTAGATTGCATTTTGTTAAAAAAAACTAAAAATAATTAAACTTAAAAAAACTTATCAGGTGCGTATTAAAAAAAATGGCATCTGAATATTTTTCGGTTTTTATTAAAATTGTCCGATAACTAACTACCTTTGGTAAATTTAACACGAAGAAGCACTGTGCATTTACTTGGCAGATGTTTTAAATTAATTAAAAAAAAAACATTTTAGAATTGACAGTACAGTTTCAGCCTCCACTATTTTCATAAAAAAATTAATTTTTGATTTAACTCCGGCATTAATTTATAATACAAAAAATAATATGTAAGTATAACACGACGTTTCAAATTATTTGTTTAAATTGATATCTATTTTTACATACGAACATTATGAAACATTTATGAAACATTTATGAAACAAAAAATAAGAAAATAAAAGTTATTTTAAAATTAAGTATCACATCTACATAAATTATCAGTGGTGTACTGAAATAAGCAACTTTTTAAATTAGTAGAAAATAATAATAATAAACTACTACTGGAAAACGAAGACACTGTGGTTAAAGAATCCTGATGGGGACTTCTTGTGAAATCGAAACACTTGTTTTATTGTTGTTAAGGTGTACATAAATATAGTTAGTTTAATTAATAGTAAAGTAGATAAATACGAACAAGAAATAAGAATTGCAAAAATAAGATAATTAATGATTTATATGCAATTTGATAAGATTTTTGGGTAATTTTATTAATTTGGTTTATGTTGTTTTTTAAATTGCAATTTGTTTTTTTCTACACCACTGTAATTTAGATTAACATATCAATAAGACAAAGAATTATCAACACTAGTTGCAGGAATGTACTTACTCATTTAATACACAAAAATATTTTACCCCCCCCCACCCCAAAAAAAACAACAGGATAAATATTATTAAAGTATGTATAAGGTTACTGCGTAAACTTTTTTTTGGATTTCAGTACAACAAAAAGTTTCTAATTTAGCTAACCATATGTGTACCCTTCCCCACTCGGCTTGGCCCACCCTCTCTCTTACCACAAGGCCCTCTGAAAAAATGTTATTTTAATTAAAAAAATATATATAATATACCATTTAAATTTTAAAGGGTACAATTGGAATTCTATTCGATTATAATATACTTTCATTTTTAATTAAAATTTTATTTTTTATGTTATACGAGCATTTTTAGAAACAATTTATCTAATGCAACAGAAAAATGTCATTTGAATAAAAATAACGTGTAAAAGCAATAAAATTTATTAAGAAATATACAAATTTTCTTAAAATTATATTTTTGAGAAATAATAAAATAAAAAATTTGCTTTTCTTTCAAGGGCCCCAGCTAGTGCCTGTTAATAAGTACAGCTCTGGCTAACGGGGAATTACATTTATTTGTTTATGTTTAGAATCTTATAAAAACAAAAGAGATAATAAATGTAATGTAATTTGTAAATACCCTACCGTTAGTATTACAAATTGTTTCTAATTTCCTTGTATATAAGAGAAGACATTTTTATTCAGTGATCAGTCAAATAAATAAATACAATACCAACATTATTATATATAAATAGTACAAGATGAACTTCAAGGTGCTATTGTTTCTGCTGGTTTCAATCGTTTGCCTGTTACAAGTTAACGCTAGGGCATTTGTTGATGAATTTGAAGATGAAGATGTAAAACGTAAGTAAAAAAAAAAAAATTTTCCGGTATAATAAAGGATCTAACAAAATTTGTTAGTTAACAAGCACATTCAAAAAGGGTATCAAACCTATAAGGTACTGGCACCAGTTATGGCCTCTATAAGAGCAAGGTTTACTGTTTTTGTGATTCTCATATGAACTCATGTTACTAATAAAACAAGTAACTCTTTATTTAATCAATTTAATTACCAAAGTCCGCAAATATAGTTTGTTTTTTAAATTATAGCCTTTTATTTTGTTTATGTTTTTTCTCCAGTAAAACCAGTAAATGAGCACGCACTTGCTAATGATTACAAAATGTTAAGTTACGACACAAAAGATATTAAATCGTCAAATTTGAAACAATGTAAAGCAGTTGCTATGATAATATAATAATTAATAAATAAATTATACCAATAATTAGTTTAAATGTCCACCATTTTGACACCTATCATCAAATCACGCTATAAGACAGTTAAATGTATATAAATTAATATTCAGAAATGGTAGTAATCAAATATCAACAAATATTTCTAATTCAGTACATTTAATTAAAAAATAGCCATTACTGGGGTCATATCCAAGACTGGTGCCAGTACCTTATGACAATTTCGTTCAAGTGTTTTCTTGCAGGCGTGATAAGTAAACACCAACGGTATTAAAATAGTGGTGATATTATGAAAATTATCTCGTACGGTCAAATTTTTTACTTAATGTACTTAAGTAAAGTTTCTGGCAAAAATAATTGTACTTGTACTTTTTTTTTGTACATGTGTACAGTTCTGCCACAACTATTCTATTCTAGCTGAAGAAGTTCCAGCTGTCGAAGAACGTGCCAACAGAATGCGTCGAGTTACTTGCGACCTTCTGAGCATCGACACGAAATTTGGTTCTTTGAATCACGCTGCTTGTGCCGCGCATTGTCTCGCCATGAGGAGAGGCTTCCGCGGTGGTCGCTGCATCAACGGTGTTTGCAATTGTAGAAGATAAATAGGGGGCCTGGCCGTAATATCGAATTATACATATTTAGTTATTATATCGATATAAGTATTATCATTGTATTATTTTTGTTTTATTAATGTTTCTGGTGATTTTGTTTGTAAATAAATGTATTAAACTATGGCAATATTTTGGTTCTTTATTATGCAACTTTTATTTAGTTTTTACTTCTTCGGTGTATCCGAAAGAATACGGGAAATTGTGATCATTTCTGAAAGCAAGAAGAAATTTTGTTCTCTGATCTCAAAAATGTCTATTTGCTTTTTCAGTTTCAGGTCAAGACAAACACTTTTTGTTCCAAGTCTATTTGTCTGTCTCTAAAATCCTTGTCACATGCATAATTCATAAACCACTGAACATATATTAATGATATGAAACTTGTTTGGTTGATTTCATATAAAAATTATCAAAATCTTGTGGAGGTTTTTTTTTCATAATATTTCAAAACTGACGGATGTAATGTGAAAATTTTATAGAATCTTTTTTGTAGAGTGAAATTTCTTTGTAGTAAAAAAATTCCTTACGAAGATATATCTATACCGACATTTAAATATATAATTTTTGACCTATGTATAGCAGAAATTTAGATTTTAACTCCTTTAGTGAATTTAGCACTATGAGTTGCATTTTTTAAATTTGACGATTATTTATAAAAAAAATTCACTTACCTTCTATTTTTTCTATTCTAGCTGAAGTCCCAATTACTGAAAAACGTGCCAACAGAATGCGTAGAGTTACTTGTGACCTTCTGAGTATCAGCACGCCTATCGGATCTTTGAATCACGCTGCTTGTGCCGCCCATTGTCTTGCCATGATGGCAGGATACCGCGGTGGTCGCTGCATCGACGGCGTTTGCCACTGTAGGAGATAAATGGCGAACCTGATCATTATGTCTAGTATACAGTGTATTCCAAGTTGATTAAGACAAAGGAAATTTAACATGGGGACAATTAGAAGAGTTGTAGTAATCTTTGGTCAAATTTAACGATGTGTGATTGGTGCATTTTGAAATGCCGCCTCGAAACTAACTGATAACTTTTAAATTAGTCAACAGTATTTTGTTCTCAACTTTAATTTCATTGGCAGATATAAATTTGAAAACAAAATACTAATTCCTATTTTATTAAATTTTGTGGCGGCATTTCAAAATGCACCAATGACACATCGTTAAATTTGACCAAAGGTTACTACAACTCTTCTAATTGCCCCCATGTTAAATTTCCATACATTGTATAAATACTATTACATGTTATATCACGCTTGTTTTTTTAATGTTTCATATGATTTTGTATGCAAATAAACTATGACAATAAATGTATATAGGGGAAAGTCGGTTAATTTGGTCATTTTTTTAATTAAGATATTTAGTATACTATAGTCTTACGTTTAGACATGAAATGAAACAGCAGTTTATAGTTTTTACTTCCATGTTCTGAAAGAAATGTAATACCTTCGAAAAATCATGTCCGAGAAAATGACAAATTCTGATTGTACTAACTTCAAAACGTAAAGAAAAGTTAATTTCCACATGGCGGCTGTGTGTGTGTCTGTGTGTCAGGATGTAGAATTTTTTTTCGTTCACGATAACTACTGTAAAAATGCACCGATCTGAATTATTTTTGGGGAAAATATTTGTCTCAGTGAGTACTCCAGATCTATTGATTTTGGTGCTAATCGGATTAGGGGTTTTGGAAACTTTTGTAACTTTTTTCGTCTAAAAAGCGAACATTGCGAGTATTATCTCACTAATTTTGATAAGACTTGGTACATTTGTAGTTCAATTGAACCTAAGGGACATTTATTATTTGTACGTGCCTAAACAGCTATTGAAGGGGTGAAAAACACCCTCAAAATTTGAATTTTAAATACTAATTAAAATGTCATTAATTCATGTTGCCTTGGAAACAAATGCAACTAAATTCAGATTGTCAAATTAGTTGTTCTGCGAATGTGTATTATGTTTTGGACAATAGGAAATTAGATTATATTTATATAAAAATGGCAATAACAGCTGTAACCGTCGTAAGTATATATGTTTTTTATGTATTACGAAATTTATATTCATAGTAGTAGGTTATATAAATAAAATATAAAAAAAAATCATATTTAAAAATTATTTAAAAAGATAGAAAGAACATGGAAGTCATGCATGGTTCTCCATACCGATATTTGTTTTTATTAAGTATTAATCAACATAATTATCATAAACTCGACAAAAATCAACAAAATGTGAGATCGGAACTTTGTTTTAATCCCCTTTGTTTGTTAATCTCTGTCAGGTGTTGTATTTTTTGTTAAACAATACCAATATACAAATTATGTACAGTATTGTATGTATAATCAGTTAAACAATCATAAAATATATCTGAATGTGTCATCAATTTAATTAAAACATAAATATATGTATATTTATTCTACATCTTGTACTTAAACGCATAAAATAAATCAATTATTAACAAATGTTACGTTCAGAATAAAAATAATATTCATAAAAAAATGCATGACAAGTAATAACAACAACATTCCAACACTTTGCATTCATTATCAGACAAAATCTTTTGTACTAAAATACTCCGCACACATTTATCGAACTGGTAAGACACGAATTCTGGTGGGGAAACTACCTTTCACCCATAACGAGGTTTATACATTAGCTATCTCGCTCACACAAACAAAAAGACACGCGCAATACCATCACGTTCTCTCTGTTATATGGTATTTTTGTATATGGTAATTGTAATATATTAATTTAAAACTATCATGAAACACAAGACGTGATTGTAGAAAACTTGAGAATTTACATATTTATTTTTACATTTGACAACAATCAATAACTGTGGTCACCTTAAGTGAACATTGTAGAGGTTATTTGTCCGACACCGCAAGGTAAGATTAATACTTTTTATTGTTTATTTAAAGAGTGTCAACGCATTTAAAATAGATTTTGTGTATGTGTATTATGATTATTACCTGAATTTTAAATTGTATTCAACTAATTTTAAAACAATTCTAGTATACATTGCAAAGACAGTCAGAGTCTATTTACTAATAACAAAATTAAATTGTAAAGACTTACCAGTTTGTTTAAATACTACCAGCATTATTTTGGTCACATTATTTCTATTTTATCTTTTTGTGTGAAACAGGTTTAAAAATTAAGTTAATATTATTTTTTTAATATACCTACATAATACTTTTTATTAACATATTTTTGTAATAATAGAAAATATATTTTATTTTTCTGACGTTAACTAGTTAATTAATTACATACATTAAGTATGGATTTAATTGATTTTCAAATTACTAAATTTATCTTTTTAAATACCATACATACCGGGTGTTTTTTAAAAACGTTCCAGTGGATTATTTCCAAAATAACGAATTTTCAGAAAAAATGGTTTCGAGGGGGCTAAATATTGACATTATGGGGTGACCTTAGAAAGGTCACTTTGATGGGTTTTCAGGTTTAACATTACTTTTTCAAATCTAAACCTATATTAAAATCTCAATTTTTTATGTTATGAAGCAAAACAAAGATACATTTATGGATTATTTATTATTCATTGCATAAAAAAATTAACAATAAATTTGAAAAACAGAATCCTTGCTTATTTCTAAGTATTTTTTAAATTTTGTAATTTTTCTTAAAAGTTTGTAATTTTCGAGTAAAAAATTATAGAAAATCTAGAAATTTCTCTTTGGTTTGCCCATATCATAAAAAATGACATTTTTAGAAAAATGTTTCAAACAAAAATTGTTTATTTTATCTCTTAAATTAGGAATCTGCAAATGAACCTGAAAATCCATCAAAGTGACCCCATAATGTCAATATTTAGCCCCCTCGAAACCATGAAACATTTTTTCTGAAAATTCGTTATTTTGGAAATAATCCGCTGGAACGTCTTTAAAAACATATATTATATTTGTTGCTAAACCAGTGTTTTGCTTGTTTTATCTCAATAATGCCCCGAAGTATAAAAAACCTAACTAAAAACATTCTACAGGGTTTTGAATTGTGTTACCTAGTCTATGGGTGTTGATTTGCATAGAAACTAAATTACTAATCTTCGTAGACAACTGTCATTTACTGTAGAATAACCTCGTAGAGTGATTTTCGTTAATGGTATGTATTGTCGACATTAATTTTTTTTATAAAACCGGGCATAAATAAGACAATTTAATTCTTTTGTGAATGTTATTATCAAACAGGTTATTTTTAAGTTATCGTCTATACGTATATTTTGGGTTTATTGTCCTTTGAACTTGCAAACCAGATTTTATATAATGTGTGTCATTAACATTTTAGTCATTTTAGTCTTCAGCCAGTCAGTGACCAGTTAATTTAAACAACAATTGAATATTTTAGGTAACAATGGTTAATTTGAAGATGGAATCTTATATCGGCATATTCATTGTATTAGGACTGGGAAGTCTTCTGCAAAGTCAAAGGTAATATTATTTATTTATTTAAATTAATTGTATTACATTTTTTATATTGAATAATTTTTAAAAATATGAAATTTGTATTTTGAAAATTAAGTTACTCAGTTTGAAGGGGGCAATATCATGATGTTTTTTATTTGTAGGTGTTTTATGTATTTTTTTTCGGGAGGGGGTCTGATTTTAGGTAAAAATAAAAGTTGTGTTTGTTAATGTTTGAGAGATATTTCAATTCTATTCTATGATTTTATTTCAAACGTTTTTATTATAAATCGGTATAGTAATTTTTCTATTTAAAAAAATGTTGTTTTATCAATGGCTTCTTATTTATTTGATATTTCAAGAGTTTAATACGTTAAAAAAAAATTGGGAGGAAAATGAATAGAAAAAAATTTTCACGTAGAAACAAATCCTCAAATAAAAAAAATAAAAAAAACATTCATAAATAAAATAAACAAAAAAAACATAAAATTGCCGCCTTCAAATTGAGTAACTTTTGTCTGAAAGGTGTTTTTTTTTTGTATTATGAATTTTCAAAATAATTTTTTTTGGGGGGGGGGGGTCTGATCTCCACCTCCCCTCATAAGTGCGCCAGTGCATACAGGTATATAATAAACATTAAGGATCGAACTATTATCTGAACAAATAAGAAACATATAATACATAAAAAAATTTAACAAAAATTGAGATTATTTGTTAGTTATTTTTATAAAATTGAGCAAACAAACTCAAGAGGTACCAAAAAGTTAACACGGCGAGAGACTAGTCGGTGTGTAATTAGCTTTGTATAAGTACCTTCTATGTGTATATAAAAATCCAGACTGATCCAACTATTGCAAATAGTTTTTTTTTTCACATGGGCCTAAACAGATTAATTTGAATGTAGAATTGTAGAGAATATTATTTTCTATAATTTATGTCCCATTCATTTTATTCTATCTTTTATTAATTTGTCAGTATTACGTATACGAAAGTCCCGTGGTTTTTAGATATTTTATTTTCGAAATTCAATTGAAAGACTTAATCTCTACCTCCTTGCCGATTCAATAACAGTTTTAATCGGGTTCAATCAATTTGTAATAAATAATGCATTCTTGAAAACAACAATAACAATATTTGATTTTGTAAAATTGATAATATTCACAATAAAAACGATATATCAGACATGATATATGTTTCTATTGTAATATCAGGATTAGGATAACGTATTGTGTCATATATATTTATTTAATCTTATCTATTTTGCATAGTTATCATTTAATATATAATATTTAAAAAGAAATATTCCAATCAGTTTTAAGTAGTTTTTGTAGCATATGGTATCGAAGTATTTTTATCTTTTGAATTGTGTTATCAACCTATAATAATAATAACAGTGTTTTATAATTAAAATAAAAATAAAAGTTTCTTCACTTTATTTGCAAGGTGACAAAATACTAAATATCCGTATGGAGAATCATACATAACTTCCATGTTCTTTCTATCTTTTTATTAAATAATTTTTAAATATACATTTTTTAAATTATTTTATTTATATAACCTACTACTATGAATATAAAAATATTGTAATACATAAAAAAACATATATACTTAGGACGGTTACAGCTGTTATTGCCATTTGTATATAAATATTAGTTTTAGTAATGTCCTAATGTCAAAAACATCCTTCCTATTTAAAAAACAAATTAAAACTCATAAACTGACACAGAACATTAAACTGACAAAGAAGTAAATTGAATAGTTAATATCTCAGCTTGGCGCGATCCTACGGACTCAATTTTTTTTAAATGTAGCTTACACTATTATCTTTAAGAGGATCACGCACTTAAAGACCCTCGCGACCTCCTTCCCTTTTTAAAAACAAATTAAAACTCAGTTTTGTGGTACCAAAACTAAAACCGAGAAACGTTAGCGAAGGAACAAGGATTTATTATTGTTGACAAGGAGCTTTTACATAGGTGTGACGTCAAAAATGCGCCATGACACCTGCGAGCGTTTTGGCGTTAAATTCAAAATTAGTTTTAAAAGGGTCAATTTTTGTGATTAAACCTTTATTTTCTGCAGAAATAAATATTTTTGTGGAAATAGGAGACACGTAAAATCATAAAATAGTTTTTAAAAATTAGGTATCATGCCTATTGATCGTCATTTTACCCCCCCCCCCCTCCCGCCCCTGACACACACAATCTTTTCCATAGAGCGCGAATTTTAAGTTACTGTGTCGAAGGTCATTGTCCCTATAGGGTGTGTTCTAAAAGCTTTAACAATTAACTTATTTAGGGTATATTTTTACAACAATAAGAATAACATACTAGACTATTCTATTGGTATAATCATATATTAATCTACTAGATTAATATATGGTATAACTAAGTATAATATTTTTATGATAAACTGTTTTTTAAATAAATTATGCAAATAAAGTGTCCCTGTAAAACGATGCATATAATAAAGGCAGTGTTTGTAAGCATAACGCTTGCAGTGGTTTTATTGTCTGCTTATGTACTTTCTGTGGGTGCATATGACTGGAGTGGAATTGGACAAGTTTCCATAAATTCTAGTACCTTGTAAGTAAAATTTTTCATCAAAATAATTACAGTAAAAGCTCCTTATTCGCGCTTCCTTCATTCGCGTTTTCACTATTCGCGGATTAAAAAAATGCGACCCAATTCCTATATTCGCGGCTAAAGATTTCTTTATTCGCGGATCTAATCAGGAACCGTGACATTTAATTTGAAAAATCTTAGTGAAGGTTTAAGAATGGCAAATGAGCTTTGTGATTTCTTTATGAAAATTGATCCGTCTATGGAACGAAGTCTTATTTTTAAGAGGCAAATTGCTAATGCCACTGCTGAATATCAGTCTGAATTGAAGGAGCTTTTAAAAACTGCCAAGCAAGAAAAAATTACAAAATTCTTTAAACCATTGCCTAAGCCTGAAGATAATAATTAATCAATACGGTCAAAAACTTCAATTAAATTAATTGTTTTATATTGTATTTGTTTATTTATTTTGTCACCTAGGAACGTATCCCCTATAATCCCATATAAATTACCATTCCGTATTCACAGTTTCTGTATTCGCGGCATATTTATGGAACATATACCCCGCGAATAAAGAGCTTTTACTGTACAGTATACAGCAGTGGCATAGTAAGAAAAATTTTTGAAGGTATTTTGAACTGATGTTTCTTCAAACCATACGTTTTTTAAGACGGACGGACACACGGACGGACAGACAGACAGACACGGAACGAAAAGTGTTTATCTTGACGTGAAACGGATAAATCAATTTAAAATTTTGAAATCGGACAACATTTTTTTTATCTCAATCTGAAACGATCACAATGCTTCTCGTATCTTCGATATTGCGAGGAAGCAATATTGAAAATCACCCTATGCTTAGGCAGACCCCTTAAATAAATCATATTAAAATGATTATTTTTAGCTTGGGATGGCGATGGGAATGTCACGAAAGCTTGTGCAACAAAATGCCAATGACAAAGGATGACGTTGATTCTGCGCTAAGTCTCCCGGCCTGTCGCATGTTCTGTAACCCGAACGCCAATCTATGGCCTCGTCCTACAGGCAAAGTCAGCCTAGGTAACTTCCTACTCCACGTTAACTACAACAGTATTGATGTTCTGGCAGAACCATCGGACACACCGGCAGCGCAGTTGATTCGTGAAGCAGCTAAAGTAATTTAACATATTTATCACTATCAAAAATAAATAAAACCGACTTTAAAAACACTGAAATACCTTGTTTAGACCATAGGCATAAACTCAACTTAGTAAGGGCCGCAAGCCAGTGGCGTAGCAAGCATAATTGGCGCCCGGGGTACGATATCTTTTTGGCGCCCCCAAAAATAAGAAAATAAAAAAATAATAATAATTTTATAATAAACGTGAATTGAAATTAGCGTGACTAAAAAAAAAAAAAGGTCTTCAGTTGCATAATATTCTCGCCTTTAGCTTTTTATAAATTGGGTTTATGCCATGCGGTTTAAAAGGTTAAGGGCCATTTGGCGCCCTTCTATAAACTTAACCCCCAACCGCCCAAACTTACCCCCCCCCCCCGAAAATTTTTCTTACTACGCCACTGGATTAATTTAATTAACATTGCAGCGATTTAAAGACCATGTACATTCAGTAATCCCCAAGAAAGCAAACATAAAACCTGGTGGTAGAACTCTAATGGTTACTGTAATAATGGATGATCCTCAAAATCTGGGTATGTAAACAATATATTATAAAAAATAACGTATACTTTATAATATTACTAGCTGCCCTGAATTATTGTTTAGGATTTTTGAAAAATATCAACACATAAATTACCTAACAAAAACGAATCAGAACAAAAAGTACAAATAATTTTTGTTCTGTTTAAATTTAAAAGTTAATTATTGAAAATAAAATAAACAATTGACGATCAAAACACAACGGCCGAGCCGAGGGAGCCCGAATGGCGGCCGAGATGCTCCGACGCGGCAGTTGTTCTTCAGTTCGCGCGTTATTTATAATATTTTACCATATATAACTTATTTAAAGTTATTTCCTAAACTAAAAGACCAAATTGGATGCTGTAAAGGACAAATTATATCTACATTAAGTACATATGACGACGAAATCATTTATTTCGATAAGGATTAACGTTTTGCAGGTCATAAAAGCAGTCATTGTGGCTTAAATATAAAAGTTAGAAATACGGTATCGCGGACTTTATTTTAGATCTTTTGATTCTACGCAATTATTTACTACATTATTTTGTTCAATATTTTATATTTATATTTCAGATTTAACTTTAGAAACCTCTGAGAAATATAGCCTTACTATGAACGAAAGTAGTGATGGTCGTCTTTTAGCGACAATCCGAGCTCCAAATTTTTTCGGTGCTAGACACGGCTTAGAAACTTTAAGTCAGCTTTTCATATTTGACGATATTCGAGAAGAACTACAAGTAAGTCAATTGTACAAATTGAAATATTAACAGGACGCCCCCTCAATCTGTAGTTAAAAAATTGAGTAACAGCAAACTCAGCGTTGATAAGTATAAGTATATATATTCAAATAATAATTTAATTTTTAGGCAGTAAGAGACGTCCAAATCGAAGATGAACCCGTCTACCCATACCGTGGCTTTCTTTTAGATACCTCCCGAAATTATGTTTCAGTTGAAAGTGTTAAAAGAACAATCGATGGTTTAGCTATGAATAAAATGAACACCTTCCATTGGCACATGACTGATTCACAAAGTTTCCCTTTTGTCGCTCCATCTAGACCAGATATGGCTAAATTTGGTGCTTATAATCGTTACAAAGTATACACTCCAGAAGATATAAAAGACGTAAGATTATAATTTGTTTTACAATTATTTACATATAATAGATAGCGTTACAATAAATATTCATAATTCACACTAGTTCAATATAAAAATATTCTATGAAACTGAATAAATGTTTTAATATTTTTTAATGAAATTTTAGTTTAGCATGTACAAACAGATTTCATAGTTTTGTTTGTTGGTAATATATGATTTGGGTGACAGACAGAGAGACGTTGAACTTTATATATATTAAGGATTATCAAGAACTTGAATGTTGTAATATTTAGCTATTCCACTGTTTGAGGATCTTTCAATCACTGACATAAATCATATTATGTATTTCAAGTAAGTTATTACCAACATACAAAACTATAAAATCTGTGTGTACTTGCTAAACTAAAGTTTCGCCTATTTTTCATTAACTTATTTAATAGGTTATACAATACGCAAAAATCCGAGGAGTTCGTGTTTTACCAGAGTTTGATGCACCTGCTCACGTAGGTGAGGGTTGGCAAGGTACAGATTATGTTGCTTGTTTCAAAGCTGAACCCTGGTTTGAAACTTGCGTAGAACCTCCATGCGGTCAGTTAGATCCTACTAAAGAAGGAGTTTACGATGTGCTAGAAGATCTGTACGGTGATATTGTAGATCTCTTCGATCCAGATATTTTCCATATGGGTGGAGATGAGGTATTGTTTATTATTATTTAAATAATTTATAGTATAGTATAAGAGGCATAAATTCAGTTTCATTGTTAATATTTTCTGTCTGTAGGTTTCAACAACTTGTTGGGCAAGGACTAATAACATTGTACAATGGATGAACGAAAAAGGCTGGCCACAAACCGAAGCAGGTTTCATGAAATTATGGGACCATTTCCAAAGTAAAGCTCTTGAACGCTACAACAAAAAATCTAAACGAAAAGACACACCAATCATTATGTGGACTAGTACATTGACTAAGACTGAATACGTTGAACAATATCTACCTAAAGATAAATACATCATTCAGGTATTTGTAAATCTTAAACCTTCTTCGAATTCTGGCCTGAAACACTAGACGTTATTCACGTCAAAATAAAGAGATTATTATTATCAAATGGTTTAAATTTCTAGATATGGACAACCGGACAAGATAAACAAATTAAAGACCTATTAGAACGTGACTACAGATTGATATTGTCAAACTACGATGCTCTTTATTTAGATTGCGGATTTGGTGCTTGGGTTGGAACTGGTAATAACTGGTGTTCCCCTTACATTGGCTGGCAGAAAGTTTACGATAATAGTCCTGCTCTTGTTGCTGGAAATAGAACTAAACAAATGCTAGGTGCCGAAGCAGCTTTATGGACTGAACAGGTATTATAAGAATATAATACTTTCTATAGAGTATGTTTACACAGGTGTAAAAGTTTGTGTAGAGATGCCAGACTGATCATGTAACTTTTTGTATTTTAATTGTGTTTTCTTTTGTTAGGCTGATGACCAATCATTAGATAATCGTGTTTGGCCACGCACAGCCGCAATGGCTGAAAGACTGTGGGCAGAACCTAGTACAACCTGGAAAGCAGCTGAACACCGCATGTTAATTCAACGAGACCGTATGGTTGAACGTAATATTGCTGCTGATACACTAGAACCTCAATGGTGTCTTCAGAATCAAGGATACTGCTATAAAGATTAGACATCTGTATTTATTGCAGTAATATAAAAGTTATTTACGTCTATAATATTGTTCAGTACACCATTTAAGATAGAAAACTACTAATATAATATAATTTCATATATTCAATTGCAAATACGTAATAATCGGTATAGTTATTTTATTTTTGCATTTTTAAAAACACTACAATATATTAGTTTTATTTTGGGTTATTTATCATTTTAGCGTCCCAAATTATTTCATACTACACGTAGAATGCGCAGAAATGATATAGAAATACGCTATATTGTAAATTTTGATGTTATAAATAGCAGGATTGGGGTGCGAAGTACTCAGGGGCAGAGCCCCTAGTACGTATTATAATAAATTTCGATATCTGGAACATTGATTGTAACAATGACTTAAAAAAAAAACAATTCATCATAAAATAATTTGGGACACTAAAATGATAAATAACCTTTATTTTGTCTACTTACTTTACTTTTGTTATATGAAATTGTGATGTGATATTTAGATATAAATTATTATTTTTGTAAAATTTCACTATTTATATCAGTTTTATGACTGAAAATGTTGTATAAACTGTCAGATATAAATATATTATTCATTGTTGTATTTTATACGTAATATGCTTCTTATGATTGTTTAACAATCAGTAACAAAGTATTTTTATAAAAAGTAAATAAACACAATTTAATAAATCTAAACGTTTTTTATTTTTAAACTTATATAATATAATGACAAGAAAACATGAATATAAATACAAGCCATAAAAAAATAGGAATTAGAATGTAATTATTGGGTTCCTGTTGATCCGAAACCACCTTCACCTCTTTCAGTTTCAGTCAGACTCTAAAAAAATATAAGATTTTATGATTTGAATTAAAAAACAAATAAATACACATTACCTGTACTTCTTTAATTTCTGGGTAATAAATCTTCTCACAAACGAGTTGGGCAATACGATCACCTTTGTTAACTACAAATGGCACATCGGAATGATTAAACAATACAACTTTAATATTTCCGCGGTAATCTTCATCAACAACGCCAGCTAAAAACATAATGAGAATTTGTAACTTTGTAAGATTTTGATGTACTTATATTTACCTCCTACGTCAATTGCATTTTTTGCTGCAAGACCAGATCTAGGTGCAATTCTCCCATAACATCCTTCAGGTAACTGAATTTGAATATCGGTTGCTACGATTTCTTTTCCTCGAGCAGGTACAGTACACTGGTAGGCTGAATATAAATCATATCCAGCAGCTTTTGATGAGCCCCTTGTTGGAGCACTTGCATGTTCAGATAATTTAGTGAAATGGAGAACTGGTGAAACAGATATTTCACTTGGCATTTTGAAAAATCTAGAAAAATACTTTAAAACATTGGAATTTAGTTAATTTATGTTTGAGTGCATTGAAATGTTGTTATACAATATAATAATTGATATAATACCTTTAAAATTATATTAAAAACTTATAAGCCAACTAGTATCACACACCGTTGGAATATTATTATAGGAAGAATACGCGGGATTTAATTTGGAGGGAACTTGTTTCAATTTAGCGGCAAAAAATCATTTTGACCAACATCCAGACTTGAAAATAGTTTTTTAAAGGTCGTGTCACAGGGTAAAATTGTACATTACTTTTAAATTTTGTTATTTGAAAATTATTCCTATAAAATATTATAATGCACGAAAATTAAAATTCTATGCATAAAAAACAAAATAAATGTATTACTCCTAACATTTATAAAATCCCAGATGATTTACTGTACTTAGATTAAATTGTACTATATTGCACAGTGTGAATGGGCCTTATTACAGACATATGGAATTTATCAAAAAAATAATTTTAAAAGTAGGTAGTTTTTATAAAAGAAAATAATTTTATATTTTAAAAATTGCATTTTTTGTAAGTTAAAAGGAATTTACATAATTAATAATTATTTTATTAAATTATATAAATACGTATGTATAGAAAACAATTAAATTATTTTTTTTAACCTTCATACTCGAAATTTAAAGAACAAAATTATTTCAGGCAAATTTTAGGTTTATAAAACATTATAAATACCTTCAAAATCATTTTCATCCCATCTTAGAACGTGTGCCAACAGAATTTTAGAAAATCAATACTGTTTGACCTGCTCTATGTAAACCACATTATTTTTACCATTTATACATTTATCTATTTTTATTCGTACTAATTAATCGACGCACTTAAAACAGCTGCCAATTTTCTAAAAATGATATTTATATATGAAATAAACAAATAGTTGTATTCAAGATATACTATAACACTGTTGTGATACAATTAATTAAGTATTGAATTTTTAAGGTGTAATGTCAAAAATAAATACTAAAAATTTATTAAGAAATGTCATACACCGAGTTGGAGCACGGTTACCAAGGCTTACGTAAAGCTGTCGTAGGTCCTGCTGCACATTTTTATTTACCAGACGACATTGCTGTAAGTTTCAAACATTTATACGAAAAGTATTTTCTTTTATCATATTCTTATAGCAACATATGTGTTTTTTTCTGTAGAAAATTGTGCTTAATCATTTTTTTTTTCATTTATATTGAAGTATATTATGTTTTTTTTGCAAAATGTACATATTTACGCACTTGTAAATGTTTATGTTTTCAATATTTAATTTTTGGCACATAATAAAAATAAGTAATTATATTATATTTTATAATAAAGAAATTTAAAAAATAAACTTACATACATACTTCTAGAAATTTATGAAAAATGTTAACATTATTATATGTATATTTAAAAATAAATACCCTTCAACTAATTTCTCTTCAATGTTAATAGTACATTGACTTATAATTGATATAATTATGCCACAAGTTATTATTGATATTTTATAGCTGAATTTATTAATACCTATTAAGTACATAAAAAAATCCTCTAACTTATTTTTATTTTATGTCACGTAACAATTTTTAATAAGAAAACAATAAAATTAACTAATTTTTTTATAATGATTTGCTTCAATTGCAAATATATTCCAAACTAAACGTAGAGGAAATTATACGGTTCAGTTTTAAAATAATTCATGCAACATGAACTAAGGTAATTAAAAAACTAAGTACAAATAATAGATACAAAGACCTTGAAATTCACAAAGTGACTGTACTTCTTGGTGATAACTGTGTTATTTGTAAACAAAACATTTTATATACAAAAATAATGTATCATTATTGCATTGTATTAAAATGCATCTCAAAAATAAATAATGTAACTTAATTAAATTATGTTTTCCAATTTTAAATATAAAAGGTGTTATAAATTATAAATATACATAAGTTTATGGCAAACATTTTTTTAAAAATTATTTTCAAATTAATGTTTCCGTTACATTTAAAATTTATTTTTTATTTTCATTTAGTATTTTAAAATGTGTGATTAATACAGGGTGGGGCATTTAAAGTGTTACAGATTTTTATCTCAGAACCATCGCATATTTGGAAAAAATGTTTGGTTACGAGGGGGTAATCGAATAATAATATTTGTTTTTTATTTTTCTTGGCTTTCAAGGATATTTAAAGGTCAACATTTTTTAAATAGGAACCTATAGTTTTTAATCAGTAATTTTATTCTACGTGACAAATCATGAATCTTTCATTGAAAACTTTTTTTTGAACAAACAATCTAAACTTTACAAGATATCTTACAAAATAATTTCGAGATTTTGAAAATTCAAGAATTTTTTACTTTAAAATTCTAAAAATAATCCTCCAACTTTTATTAGACCAAAATAAATTTTATTGGAAAGTTTAGGTTGTTCAAAAAAAAAGTTTTCAATGAAAGATTCGTGTTTTTTCTCGTAGAATAATATTATTAAATAAAAACCGTATGTTCCTATTTAAAAAAATGATGTTGACCTTCAAATAACCTTTAAAGCCACGTTAAAATATCAAATAAATATTACTATTAGATTACTCCCTCACAACCAAACATTTTTTTCGAATATGCAAAGGTTCTAAGATAAAAATTACTTTAAATGCCCCACCCTGTATATTTTAAAAACACAGGTATCATAATTTGTAATAAAAATTAATGATAATTAAATGGCATTGAAACACTTGTTAAATAATCTAATCTTGTTATGTTTATGTTTAAATCACATGTTGCTTAAATTAAATATCTTCAAATATTTGTTTTGAAAAATACTTTAGCGGAGATGGAGTGGTCTTGGTTAAAAAATTGGTGGCGTTTAAAGAAATGGAGAAGAAATAAAAATATCAGCGAAAATGATAATGAGTGTTGTTACTGTGACGAGTGTTTAGGTGTACGTAGAAATAATTATTTCAATTGTTATTGCAAAAATAATTTTATTGATATACACATGATTTTTTAACATTTTCTTTGCTCGTCTTTGTTCATTTTTCTAATTTTTTAACATACAGTAGAAGATTGTTTATTTAGAATGTTCAGATCTAGATCTATTCTGAATTAACACGTTAACTGCCAAATAGCAGTGTAAATTTTAACTACCGGAAATATTTCTGATAGAAATGTTCAAAGAAACACTGCGCTTATGGCATTGTAGGTAACATAAAGAAGGCAGTTAATGTGTTAATGTATTTTAATATCTTCTCTACAAAGTAAAAAAGCGTAAGCGACATTTTTCTAATTTTAATAATATGTACTTTGATACATTTGACTTAACCGTTTTTTAGATGAATTGGAAAACAATGATGGTGCGCTTAAGATATTTTATAACTCCCAATTTCAGTGGTCATTGGTGCATAAGATGCTTTTAAGATATTTTATAATACACTGTACCTTAAACACCTTTTCATTCTTTCATATACATATATGTACAAAATTTGGATTTATTAAATAAACAAGCAATAATAGAATTCACAATTAACAGGTACGTTATTTTAAAATATCTTAAGTGCCATTACGATACAATGTCATAGTTGGTTACGATATTTTGTAAAGCAGATATCGGTGCTTATATTACTTTGTCTGGTGGTTACGATACTTTAAAAAACAATGGTGGGTACGATTTTTTAGCGGAAAAGAGAACTTTGTTGTTTACGAGATTTTCAGAATCAATGGCAGATTATCGTAACCACCATAATTTTGCAAAAAATGTCGCTTGCAATATTTTGACTTGTAGGGGAAGATATGAGGAATGAGAAGACATTTTAACAAGTACAAGTATTCTTTGATTTACAAATACCTTGAATTGCGGTGTGACGTCTAAAATTTTAGGCTTATTTCAGGATTTTTTTCGTAAAAAAATAAAATATAACTTTTCAGTCTTTTTATGTTTTTATTTGCATTTTAAATTATACAAAAAAAATTCTTGTAGTAAATTTGATAATACTTTTTGTTTTTTGGAGTCAAATTGGACTCCTCGAAAAAAAAGTGGTTGTAATGAATTGAAAAAAATATATATATATTTAAAAAAATTGCAAAAATCGTGTTTTTTTTTTTCGAAAAAAAAATTATTTATGAAAATAAATAATTTGAGGTAATACGATAACTATTAGTGTATAGAACAACGTGTTAAAATTAAAGCCCGATCGGTTGATTAGAATTTCAGTTCTGCTTCCTACCAACCAAAAAAAGGTGGTTTCGAGAAAAACGTGTTTAAAGATTTAGTAACAGATCTTACACTAATGTCCGGTATTATAAAGGAGCTAGCAAAATTTGCTAGCTTGCAATTACTTTCAAATGGGGTATTAATTCTGTACTAGTATCTATGGATTAGTTATGGAATTTAGAGCAGTGACACTTCAACTAATTGTAACACAGTTGGCATCTTTCACTGTACAAAATAATTTTCATAATATCACCACTGTTTTAATACCGTTGGTATTTACCTACAAAGCGTTAAATGTGTATAGATTAATATTCAGAAATGGTAGTAATCAAATATCAACAAATATTCTGATTCAGTACATTTAATTTTAAAAATAGCCCATTACTGGGGTCATATCCAATACCTTATCTCTAAAACTATACATTGGAACAACACAGAACATTTTCAAAATATTATACTTCAAGAAAATGCAAAAAAAAATCGATTTTTTGAAAAATCTGACTAGACCTAACCTCTTAATAAATAATAATTTTCTACACATAAAAATAGAATGTATATCACACTTTTTATAACAACATTAATAATGGATAAAGCTGTCTAATATTCATGATAAAAGTTAATACTTTGACCTTTAGTAATTTTAATTCTTCTGTGATGGTTTTAATTCTACCATGTTTTGTTTTCAGGTGAATATATAATTGTTATTCTGAATTATATTATTGCTTTTTATGTTTGGAAATAATATTTTTGTTTCGTAATGGATATGACATGCATGTGCTCTTTGTTTGACCACAATAGCTGTATTCAGTGTTATCTGTCATCCCTGGTAATGATTGTTATTAATTATTTACGTGAACTTTTAATTTATCGTGAGTTTTATAAATATTTAACATGCACGACTTTAAATTTTGAAATAAAAAAATACTCTTTTTATCTTCGAAAATTCTGAGAATTGGGGCGTTTTTGATGTTATAAAAAATTTACGAATAACCCTTTCTTTTTTACTTGAATTACAAGATTTTATAATGCAAACATCGGGAAATATATTAACCTACAAAATTTTTGGGGCATTTAGCGAGATCTACACCCTCAACATGTCAAATTCATGATGTTATGTAATTTATAAATAACCAGCTGATTTTTGCACAATTGCTAGATAAATAATAGTAAAATGTTAAGGTAATACTGGCCTACAAAAATCAAGGGTATTTTGCCCTGATCTACGCCCTAAACATGTTTGACGCATGCCATATCAAAAACGCCCCAATTCTCAGAATTTTCGAAGATAAAAAAGTTGTAGGTTACGCCAAAATGAATCCACTCACGAAGTTTTAATTTTAAAATTTAAAGTCGGGACCGAGGACTATTATTGTTAGAAATTTAAGTGGTCATTTCATGTTTTGTCTGATTTAAATATGATATATTCTTGGATTCTGGGTGTAAGATAAATTTGATTATCTTTTTTTATGTATTGAATGATTTTAATTTTCTTTTAATGTATGTTTTATACCCAGAAACAGATAGAATCATTAACGATATGGTCAAATATATACAACTCAATTTTCAGATTCGGAATTCGCTTATTTAAATTAAAACTGATTTCAAATAATAAATATGTTTTTATAATTGATATGGTGACCATATTTTGAATGTCTGTAACTTTTGATACGTTGAATTGACGGCTATGACTTTGTAGACACTTTTGTAAAGAATTATATCTTCTACAAAATGATGACCTTAAAAATTTTTCAACAGTTATCCTGAATCAGTTATACCAACTTTAGTACTAAAGAATAATTTTTACGTTTTGTTTAAATGGGAAACAAGACCCCCCTTGTGGCACCTCTTAAAATTTAATTGTGGGGGGATTTATTTTGGGTTATAAACTACCATATTTTATAATGAAAGCGAGGAAAAAAACGTTTTTTTTTACACACCCTAAAAATGGAAAATTTTGGGGATATATCCGTTAAATAAGAAATTCATTTCATTTTTAAACAGAATAGAAACCTTGCAGTCTCGTAATATATGGTCACCATAAATATTAGGATGTTTTTAAAAAAAATTTAAACTTTTTTTCTCGGTTCCAATGATCTATATTTTAACTTTGAATCTAAAGAAAATTCTCCCAAATTTTCAAACTTGTAGATCGAACCAGTGAACAGTCTTAATACCATTTAATTAATTTACATTAAAATGTTCTAAACTATGGTAGAAAAAAAAATTTTATATAAATAATTTTTTTTTAATTAATCACTCGAAGCTGAACCAAAAAACGGAAAAACCGTTATTTTTTTGGACCGAAAACCGGATTTTTTTTACTCGAACCGAAACGAAAAAAATAACGGTTCGAAGCCCTAGTTTAAACGAACATATCTTTAAATATACTGGGTCTATAAATTGAGAACTCGGGATCTTTTTGTAAGAAATTTAATTCTCTACAAAATGTTGCTGTGATACATAAAATTTTTTTTCGATAAACATAAGTAAAAAAGTAATTTTTCCCATGTTAATTAAATGGTAATGCGCCGTTCACAGGTTTGGTCTACGAGTCTGAAATTTTGCGAGAATTTTCTTTAGATCCCATAGGCCAAGCTTGTCCAATCCGCGGCCCCCAAATTAAAAAAAAAAATTATGATAATAATAAACTTGCATTGAAATTAGCACGACTAAAAAAAAAAAAAAAGGTCCTCAGTTTTTATTCTAGCGTGCGGCGCTTAGTAAATTGAGTTTATGCTATGCGGCCCAGAAAGTTCAAAAGGTTGGACACCTATGCCCAGGGCCGGACTAACAACGTAGCAGGAGTAGCAAATGCTACGGGCCCCGCGTCCTTGGGGGCCCCCGCGACTTTCTGGAAAAATATTTGTTATAAATATTTTTTATAAATTTTTATAAAATAAAAATAGGGAAATAAAAAATGAGTAACACGACTAAAAAAATTTTTTTTTTCAATCGTTGATACCTAGAGTTTCACCCCCCCCGACGCCAATGCCAAGGGCCTCTTTATAACATTTGCTACGGGCCCCGCGCTTTCTTAATCCGGCCCTGCCTATGCCATAGGCTAATAGGACCGAGAAAAAAATTAAACGATAAATAAATGTACATTTTGTATTTTGTTTTTGATTCAGGGTGATTTAGAACTTTGTGGAGAAGATGATCGGGCAGGTACAGGATCTTGTGAGACAGGGACAGGTACCGACAGTGATGCCTCTACCGGCAGCTACTCTAAACAAGTGGTGGTCGGAATCTGTGCCATGGCGAAAAAGTCGCAGAGTAAACCGATGAAGGAGATACTCACACGTTTACAAGAATTTGAGTTCATTAAAATGACTGTTTTTCCTGAGGAAGTAATATTAAAGGTTTTATTTTATAATCTTTATTAACACCTTTTTCAAAAAATTGTTTTTAACATTTTTTTTGTGCAGTCAAACTTTACGAAACTAAATATAAATGTATTATTAAATTTTTAATAATTTAGGGTTCGTTTTTAGTTCAGATTTGGACAGTTACGTGCCGTCAGCCCCCATTTGTAAGCACAAAAGTTGTTTACTTTGACTGTTATTATTTTTGATATACAATATTCTGAATTTAATCTTTTAATATTTTTTTAAAATTTTTATAAATAGGTTTCTTAAAGATAAAAAAAAGTTAGCAAACTACGTATTATAAAGTTTTTACCATTCTGAGCAAGGCTTTGGACCGGAAACCGGAAAAAGCGTTATTTTTTGCTGGAACGAAAACCAGAACAGAACCGAAATAAAAATATCGGTTTTTACGGTTCTGTAGGTATATGTTAAAATACGCGTGTTAACATGATCTTATTTCCCATTTCAATTGTCGTTCGGACTATCATACAAGTACCATAAAATGTTCTAAATTATGATAGAAAAATTTTTTTTAATACAAATAATTTTTTTTAAATTAATCACTCGAAGCTGAACCGTTTTTTTTCGGACCTAAAACCGGAATCGAACCGAAATATATTTTTTTACTCGAACCGGAACGTAAACCGAAACGAAAAAAATAACGGTTCGAAGCCCTGATTCTGAGTATTTTGGTTATTTTAATTGTAAGTTTAATGAAATTTGACTGCATTAAGGTAGTTCTCATGCAAATATCATTTCGATAGAATTTAAAAAAAAACTTCAGGGAATAAAAAGAACAATGATATCTATCGAAATGTGAAATTTTAAAGAGATCGACTGTTTTAAACTTAAGATAACTGTCATCAAAGTTTTATTTCTTATTTTCTTGTATTTTAGTCGATATTTGTATGACGAGTTGAAGTTCAATGTAGGAAATTTCACTAAAAAATTTTGAATTTTTGATTTTGTTAAAAGTATGTTAATTGTATAGAAAATGACGTGAAAAGTTGTTTGGTTCAAACCGCAGGTCTGTATCTCAAATCGTTCTCGAGATATAGCCTTTCAAAGTTTTAGATTTTTCAAATTTTTGGAGAAAAAAGGCCATAACTTTTGAACGCGTGGTCGGAATTGATTTTAGTTGACGGATTTGGAATCAGCGTGTCAAAATCTATATAATGACATGTATAATATCTTAAAACTCGAAAAAAAAAATTTCGCGAAAAATCGAAAAAATTCAAAGGGGTATACCTTAAAAAAATGTCGATTTTTGACGAAAATTTTTTTGTCGGATTTTAAAGTATTATACATGTCATTATATAGATTTTGACACGCTGATTCCAAATCCGTCAACTAAAATCAATTCCGACCACTTGTTCAAAAGTTATGGCCTTTTTTCTCCAAAAATTTGAAAAATCTAAAACTTTGAAAGGCTATATCTCGAGAACGATTTGAGATACAGACCTGCGGTTTGAACCAAACAACTTTTCACGTCATTTTCTATACAATTAACATACTTTTAACAAAATCAAAAATTCTAAATTTTTTAGTGAAATTTCCTGCAGTGAACTTCAACTCGTCATACAAATATCGACTAAAATACAAGAAAATAAGACGTAGAATCATTTAAAGCTGTTTCATAACTAGTTTTTTTTGTTAATAGGACGGGGAGGATTGATAAAATATACTTGCCCTTTAAAAATTTTACGCCTCGCCACTGATTAAAATGGTTTCACAATTATATAAATAGAAATATACGTACAACGTTATTAAACAGACGAAAAAAAAAACAATATGTAATCAAATACTAGCATTAGTATTCAAATAAAACTCAAATCTTTTTCTGAATGATGAACTGTCATATAACTTTTCAATTTTACCACCAGAGTATCATTCACGTGGGTTATGTTGCATGATAGCTCTGAGCAAAGTGTGCGAGTGAGGGAAAAAAAGCTATTCCCGTCTCATTTCATTAGATCGGTATTGTGATGGAAGGGGGGGGGGGGGTACCCTGTATCTTCTAATTCTTAGAATTTACGGTCCCGTAACTTAACTTTGAAAACTTGTTATATTCGTAGGAATTGAATTTGATTTTGATTCCATTATCGATGAGTTTGCCATTCGAAAATCGAGACGTAAAAATTTCAACCCATAAGCAATCATTTCTCTACACATGTAACTCAAGCAGGACTAAAAAAAAGAAGGTCTTTCAGTGTTTCCTAATGTAACTTTATAAAAATTTATAAAATTTGAAACCGACGCGACGAAAAAAAAAAAAGGTCCTGAGTTTTATTAAACTGTTAGTTTCGAGGGGGGGGGGGCAATTTTCGTAACTGCCTAGGGGCAGCAAATTTCTAAATCCGGGCCTGACTGTATTACTGTAGCACGAGAACTACCTTAAGCTACACAAGATGGAAACATTTGGACCAAGTAGTGTAAAAATCAATATAATTATTACGAACGTAAAAAACACAAACGTATTAATAAAATTACTACAATACCTTTTAGAAATCTGTGGACGAATGGCCAGTTTGTGATTGTTTGATATCGTTTCATTCTAAAGGATTCCCATTAGATAAGGCTATATCTTATGCAGCGTTACATAAACCTTACGTTATAAACAATCTGCATATGCAGTACGATATTCAAGATCGGAGAAGGGTCTACGCGATTTTAGAATCTGAAGGAATACAAATTCCTCGGTATGCCGTTCTTGATCGCGACTCGCCTGATCCGAAACGTAAGAAAGGGTTCTTTTTAGTTTCAGTACTAGGAAATAAATGAAACTTATTTGTAGACCATGAACTCGTCGAATCGGAAGATCACGTGGAAGTAAACGGTGTTGTTTTTAATAAACCTTTTGTGGAGAAACCTGTAAGCGCTGAAGATCATAATATTTACATCTATTATCCGACGTCAGCCGGCGGAGGAAGTCAGAGACTTTTCAGAAAAGTACAAACACTAAGTTTAATCATACGATAAAGTTTGTACTGATCGTTACTGTGAAATTTTTTGTTTAGATCGGAAGTCGCAGTAGTGTTTATTCTCCTGAATCTCGTGTACGCAAGACTGGTAGCTATATTTATGAAGATTTTATGCCGACCGATGGAACTGACGTAAAGGTAGGTAATTTACTGTTTTTGTGATGTAGCAAAAAGCAAAATAACGTCTAGTGTTTCGTGCCATTGAATAACTCAGAAACTGAAAGTTCGACTGGGATGATTTTGGTATCATTCTAACCGGTGTATAGTTCTGTATCCATTAAAAATTGAGCCACCCTTGCGGGAAATACGGTACAGGCGGAGGGCGGCAAAACGCGCTGCGATCATTTTGCGCGCTAGCGTAAATTTACAATGTGTATATCTCGACACTCAGAGCAGCTAGCAAGATCTACGAGGTACAAGTACAAATAAAAACATTTAACCGGTTTTAACGAGTGAGAAACTTCATATAATAAAAAAAAATCAGAATATCAGCTGAAACACGCACAAAAACCAGCATGAAATATTAAAGACGCATAGCATTGGAAAGAGCGTCTCAGCAGCTATCAGTAGCTGACAGGATCAGGAGTTTTATTTTACCCCACTTTCACAAACGACGCGACCTTACATTTAGAACGTATTCACGTCAATCCCTTGACTGTGATACAGTCGCACCCATTTTTATTTGTAAACTTAATTTTTTATTTAGGTTTATACTGTTGGACCAGATTACGCTCATGCAGAAGCGAGAAAATCACCTGCCTTAGACGGAAAGGTGGAACGGGATAGTGAAGGAAAAGAAATCAGATATCCAGTAATTTTAAGTAACGCAGAAAAACTTATATCGAGAAAAGTGTGCCTTGCATTTAAACAAGCTGTTTGCGGCTTTGATCTTTTGAGGTAAGTTCTATACAAAACTAGCTGCTACCCGCGGCTTCGCTCGCGTGGATTTCGAAACTAATTACAACCCTCCATACGTGACATGGGCTGAAATATTTAATTTTTCCTTTATTTGTTTTTTATTGATTATACAAAAACGTAAATATATCGGCTCCTATGCAAGATAGTTATAACCTACAGTATAACAACATCGAAAAAAGTATCTGTGCCTAGTTTCATTCGAGTGAATACAAAAAAAAAATGTTTTTCTCATACAAACTTTTTCACCCCCTTGCAACCCCCTTCAAGTGTTTAATTTTGGAAAATGTTAGAATACGTGTTTCATTGTTTGTATTGAAGAGTATTTATTTTAAGTTTCAAGTAAATCTGACCAAAAAATATTTTTTCCATACAAACTTTTACACCCTCTTACCCCATTTAAAGGTTTAATTTTGGAAAATGCTGAAATACGTATTTCATTGTTTGTATTGAAGAGTATTTATTTTAAGTTTCAAGTAAATCCGACCAAAAAATATTTTTCCCATACAAACTTTTACACCTTCTTTACCCCCTTAGGGGTTGATTATCGAAAAATCCTTTCTTAGTGTGTGGTTACGTCATAAAAGGAAGACACCCTTAAAATTTCACGTTTCTAGGACCAAAAAATATTTTTTCAATACAAACTTTTACACCCTTTTTTACCCCCTTAGGGATTGAATATCGAAAAATCCTTTCTTAGTGGGTAGTTACGTCATAAAAGGAAGACACCCTTAAAATTTCACGTTTCTAGGACCAGGGGTTTCGGCTGGGCGATGTTGAATCAGTCAGGACATGTTATTATATGTACATATATAGATATAGATAACGTCGTGGCAGTCGGACAATCGAAAATGTTATTTTAACAAATTTAATTTTGTAACTATTATGTTGTCGGATGGTTTTATTTTATTTTCAATAATAAAGGTTTGAAAACAAATAACGTTTAATTAAAATAGAAAAATATGAATTAGAAATTTTTATGTGAATATCGAAAATTCCCCATTGTGTTTAATATTTTTGAATTTTTCTCGAGACCCTAAGATTTTTCAGATTTTGTGTGTGTTTGCTCCCTTATTTAAAAAGAAATTAAATATTTTAGAGCAAATGGAAAATCGTTTGTTTGCGATGTGAACGGATTCAGTTTTGTTAAAAATTCAAATAAGTATTACGACGACTCGGCAAAAATTCTTGGAAACATGATTCTACGTGAGTTGGCGCCAACATTACATATCCCTTGGAGTGTTCCGTTCCAGTTAGATGACCCACCGATAGTGCCGACAACGTTTGGAAAGATGATGGAGTTGCGGTGCGTTGTAGCCGTAATTCGACACGGCGACAGAACACCAAAACAGAAAATGAAAGTCGAAGTGCGACATCCAAAGTAGGCTCCATTCAAATATGTACAGTCGGGACTCATTTATTTTAAACCTTCTGAATCATATGACTCGCGTTTATTTCAAGTCGAGAGGGGCTCCCACCAAGTTATGTGTAGATCCTTGACCAATCAGCGTTGGCGCGGGAATTGACATCACCACGAAGATGTATTCAAATGTTATACATGTATAATAGAATATCAAATACAAGAAATCCTTTATTTATTCTTGTCTTCGTATTTTTTGATATTTTAACAACATATACAATCAAAGAAGTACAAATTCGACATTGCAAAATCATGAAAAAGCTATCACAGACAATTTTGTCTATTCGGGAAGTGTCATTTTTACTATTCTTAAGTTGGCAATACGTTCTGTGATGTCAAACATTTTAATACGTCTTCGTGGTGACTTGAAATCCCGCGCCAACGCTGATTGGTCAAGGAGCTATAGAGACTATGTATGGAAACCTTGGTATTTAATATTTATCGTTAATAGTTAATCGTGATAGTGAAATAATTTTACTTTACTTTTAATTTCGAATATGAGCAAGGTGACGAGTGACGACGGTGATAAGTGTCTCTAATTAATTCTACAAAAATTTCAAAAATATGTTCGTTTACGCCATGACTCGAGAATGGTGGGAGATGAAGGAGGAGAAAAAAATTACAATAAACGAAAGTCGGTATTTACGATAAACGAGAGCTAAAAATAAACGAGCGTTACAATAAACGAGTCCCGACTGTACTTTAATTCAGAAATCGATACGAATGTAATTGTTTTTAGGTTCTTTGAAATATTCGAAAAGTATGATGGATACAAGCACGGACATGTAAAGTTAAAAAAGCCGAAACAGCTGCAAGAAATTCTAGATATCGCTCGATCTCTTTTGACTGAAATAGCACAACATGAAGCACTACCGGAAATCGAAGAAAAACAGGGTAAACTTGAACAACTAAAAAGCGTTTTGGAAATGTAAGTGATTTTAATTTTATTGTAAATAAGTACTTAATGTAGATATAATTTACCCTTTACAGTGTCCAATTTGGTCGTATAGTTTAGGAAATATCTTTAAATAAGTTAAATATTATTAATAATGCACGAACTAAAGAAGAAATGCCGCGTCTGAGCGGGGCAGAGGGAAAGATTCACATGCGCTTGGCCGGCATTTGGACTCGCTCAGCTCGGCCGTTGTGTTTCGATCGTCAGTTGTTTATTTTGTTTTTAACAATTAACTTTTAAATTTAAACGTTTAAATTGAAAATTTCCGTTCATATTTGATCACAGTAGTATCCAGAGGCGGATTAAATGTCGAGAGCGCCCTAGGCAAGCACCTCATCATATAATTATTATTAAATATAACAATGAAATTTTCAAAATTCAAATATTTTCTTATTGTTGCGTCTATATTTTGTTTGTTAAAAATTATCACATCATCTTTTAGTGCACACAAGAATCTTTTTATATTGTGTAAGTAGGTACATAGGTACTTACTGACACAATTATTTTTTTGTTATTTTTCAAAAATTTCGCGCGCGTGCCCTTTTGTAACCTCGCGCCCTAGTTTGCCTTATGGATAATCCGCCTCTGGTAGTACCTACATATAAAATAAATGGTAATACACCATTCAACTTTAGCATTTTGAAAATTAATTTTGCTATGAATTGCGTTTATTTAGGTATGGACATTTTTCTGGAATAAACCGCAAAGTACAAATGAAGTACCAACCGAAGGGCAGGCCACGTGGATCATCTTCCGACGACGGTAAACCCTCACGCAGTAGTACGAATATTTTATTAATACCATTATATATTTTATGTAGGCTGCTCAATCAGCTACAATAATGTTCTCTAGTGTTTATGTTTTGTTTTTTACGTTATTATTGTATGTGTTCAGGTAAGTTCTGTATATATCTCATTGTCAGTACATGTGCTGTATTCATTTTGTCTGGGTAATGTAAATTTCTGCAACAGTTTAAATATCGCGCAGAAATTATATTTTTTAAATAATTAAATATTTGTCGGAGCGTGTAATATTATTACATAAGATCTTTAAATTATAGAAAATAACACTAATCGAATGTCTTTATAACAATTGTAAATACACAGAATATTATGCAATCGCCAAACTCTGTATTTGCAGTTCAGGTGTGTATTATGCAACACGTTTCAAAACACGGTAGCGTAAGTCGGTTGCCAAACCAGAACTGATTAACTCCTCCCACTTAGCGTGTCTCCTGATCTGCTGAGCGGTTATTGGTGCTGACTTCTGATTGGTCTGCATCATTCTACGTATTTAGCGCCAATTTGAATTAAATAACTTCCGCGCGCCGACATATTAAAATGAATTTTTTTATGACTAAAGTATATTTGATTGTTAGTCCAGTAAATGAAGGTAAAATTTTAAAAACCCTGACAATTTTTTGAACATGCATCGATTTGTATGAAAATTTAGGATTAAGCTCGTCTTACCCTCTACTTCAAAAGTGACCCTATGCCAATGTGTGTTTTTTTATTTTTTAGGGGTAAAAACAACCCCTGTTTATAAAAAATGAGAAAACTGAGGATTAAAACATTTAATAGATTGAAAACCCATTGAAATATGTCAAATAAAGTATTTATCAACTCAAACAAAATGTAATGACTATAAAAAACACATAGCATTTTAATGATTTTATAGTATTTTTTTTAATTCATAAATTCAAAAAACTGATCTTACTTTTTTTATTTTTTTTATTTATCACTGTTTCTTGCATCACGGATTACAATATTCATGTTACATAATATTAATATGAATTGTTGCATGTAAAACATTGATTTGCTTATGTTTTTCTCTTGTATGAACTATTTGTTACTAGTTTCGTACTTGCAATTGTTTCGTTTAAAAATAGTTCAAAAGTTAAAGCTGCTATAACTTATTGGTCGATGGTAGCAAAAAAAATGTTTTAGGATCTTTTGATTTTAACTCTTCAGTCACGATATATTTGCTTTTCAATGTTGTTATCAGAAAGAGCCCCCGTCGATTCAAAAAATCTTTAAAAATTCTAGAATATAAGTTTTAATTAGTACTTTCAACGAAAATTATAACGAACACTGTAATAATAATAGTTTATGAAAAATTTTGGAATAATTTTTTTTTTATAAATCGTAGTGAGAACGACTATGAAACCCTATCACGTACTTGGCCGTTTTATTTCACCATACCGTGGTATCAAATATACATACCAATATGGAAACAAGTCTGATTTTCCGCACCTTAAATTTTGAACTAATATTTTATCTAAAAATGTCAAATAAATGGTATTTAAAAATATACAGTGTATTCCAAGTTGATTAAGACATAGGAAATTTAATATGGGGACAATTAGAAGTGTTGTAGTAACCTTTGGTCAAAATTTACGATGTGTGATTGGTGCAATTTGAAATGCCACCTTGAAACTAACTGATAAATTTTACTTAAACTAAAAATATACACCTTAACCACAATAAAACAATGTTCACAAGAAGTCCTCATCAAGAGCCTAACAGTACAGACTGATACAATCTTGGCCAAACCTTATATTTATACTAAAATGGCTTATCTCGCTTCAATGATTCTGACCAATCAACTGCAAGGTCTAGAAGAACTGAAGCTGGGATAGGTCCGGTACCACTATTAAAAATCCTTGATTATTATTACAGCATGTTTTAATTAGTTTTAAATTATTTATATCTGTTGTGTGATTTATCAAGCCATTTGTATTTTATGTGAGCCATGTGCTCTTTAAATCTAATGTTTATTGATCTCCTAGTTTGTCCTATGTAACTTTTGTGGCAATTTATGCAGTTTATTTTATAAACACCCGATTTTTATAAATTTTAAATTAATCAACAGTATTTTGTTTTCAACAATAAAATACATTATTGAAATTAAAGTATTCTAATTTTGTGGTGGCATTTCAAAATGCACCAATCACTTAATCAACTTGGAATACACTATGATATAGATAAGTATAAGTGGTGTAAAGTAATTGATAATTGGTTTTATACATAAACAGCAGAAAATACGAGGCCGGCAGATCCGTCTTTGGTATTGATTCTGAAGTGGGGAGGTGAGCTGACGCCAGCGGGACGCATACAAGCTGAAGAACTAGGAAGAATATTCCGTTGCATGTATCCCGGAGGACAAGGCAGGCATCTCAGTGGTCAGTCATGAGATTGCAATAATTTTATCTCGTAGATAATCATAGTCAATCAGAAGTAAAGAATAAATAACAGTATGGTTATATTATTTTCAGTAGATTAACACTTAACAACACTACACGAGTATTTTAATTTTTATTTTTACTAAACACATTAGAAAAATTTGGAAACGGTCAAATATTTCAAAAAGGAAACGTTTCCGAGATAAATGTTTCGAACCTTGAGTGGGGGGGGGGTCAAGACAAGGTCAAGATCAACGTGAAATACAGGTAAACGTCGTTTTACGCCGGGGTTCCGTTCCGAGAGACGCCGGCGTAAAATGAACACAAATATAATGGACGATATAATTGTATTATTTTTTATTTTTCTTAAAAACAAAACGAAAATTAACTCGGAAACAATTTCACACACACAATAGGCTGGTCGCGTACACGGTAATAGAATAAAACAACGTGTAAAAGTGTGGCTGCTATTAGAATCGCGGCGCCTACTGTCGGCCGAACCGGGGAATCCCACGCCGGCACCTACTGGCGTTAATCGAACCGGCGCAAAACGACGTTTACCTGCGTACTCTATTTTTTATCACACGTGCGAGACGTTTCCAAAACTATTTGACAGCCTATTATTGTTAAGAATTATCTGAGTTGTGAGCTGTAGAATTTACGGTGTCGCAAGTTGTCGGAAAAGTCATGATACATATTTTTAAGATTTTTAAAGTCATTTACAAGGTTCCCCAGCATTACTGATGTCAACTTTTAGATTCTCTTAACATTGGTTCACGTGGGTTTTTCTAGATACAGTCGGGACTGGTTTATTCTAAGTCTCGTTTACAACTTTGGTTCGAAACATTTATTTCAGAAACATTTTGTTTTCGAGATATTTGACCGATTCCAGATTTCTCTACTACCTGTATTTTGTATAAAATATACACAGTTTTGCTTAGTTGTATATATCGTAATTACTACACTGTTTTAATTTATTATTAGACGACACAAAATATGCAATATATATTTTATTTTTATAAAAGGATTGTTTTTTATGTCACTTAATTAATTAACCACTTTTCACGATTTACACAGTTTGTAATTGAGAATGTTCCAGTACCGTACAGGGGGGGAAGGGTGGGGGGCAAGGGGGCATTTGCCCCGGGCGTAAAAATTGTGGATTGGTGGCGGTAAATTTGAGATAGTAACCAAAAAGAAAAGGTCATCGAATTTTCATATTTAGCATATATAGTGCAAGGGGGATTGATATTAAATGTCATTTTGACGTTTTAAATGTCATTTTGACATTTGTCAAAAAATTAAAAATATACGAAAAAATAATCAGGTGTGCCTTGAGAAAAATTTCGTGAATTTAGCACGAGGAAGCACCGTGCATTTACTTGGCAGATGTTTTTTTTTTTAATAATTCAAAACTGACATTAAAATAATAACAAATATACTTTTATTACAATTGAATTTTTGCATTGATGTTACTAAAATAATTTTTGATATTGCAGTATTATTTATATCTAAAATAATATTTTTGAAATTTTTTTAATTTAAATCATTTTTGGCGATAAAAAATATTCTCTGAATTATTTGAGTGTTTATTTTTTTAAATTTTATTTACGACATGACTGAAAATAATGTAACATAATAATGTTATATAAAATGGTTAAGGATTGACCGAAAAAAGTTTTTTTTAGATAACCTCGGAGTATTTTAGATGCCCACGTGATATATAAAATGGCAAAGTATGTCCAAAAAATCTATGAGATAAATATTATTTAGTTGCTGTAGAGCTGTGTAGACCAGATTTCTTTATAGCGCTGGCACTTTGTTCAGAACGATTTTTATGGTAATAATAAATAATAATAATAATTCATTGACTTTGTACAATAAAAGACACAAATCTGATAAAAATATTATAAATTCATATTTTTTGTTTTTACTCGAACATTAATTAGTTGAACATTCATTTTAGCTAAGTCAAAACTTGTACTTCGGAACCCTCAGAAACAGCACGGATTTTGATGAATTTTTTTTTTCAAAATTTTCGTTATACGTAATCAAAATAAGGATATTTCGGGAATTTTTCCGAAATTCCCCAAAAGTCCCCCCTCTCTAATTTTGAAAAATTGTATAATTTATTAATTTCCTATATTAGGTCCCATTTTTGATGAGAAAATATCATCTGGGGAGGTTTACGGGGTCGCTGATTAAGAATACGTAGTCAAAATAAGGATATTTCGGGAATTTTTCCGAAATTCTCCAAAAGTCCCCCTCTAATTTTGAAAAATTGTATAATTTATTAATTTCCTATATTAGGTCCCATTTTTGATGAGAAAATATCATCTGGGGAGGTTTACGGGGTCGCTGATTAAGAATACGTAGTCAAAATAAGGATATTTCGGGAATTTTTCCGAAATTATCCAAAAGTCCCCATTCCCTAATTTTGAAAAATTTTATAATTTATTGATTACATATATTAGATCCATTTTTGATGTGAAAATTTTATCTGGGGAGGTTTTGGGGGTCGCTGATTAAGAATACGTAGTCAAAATAAGGATATTACGGGAATTTTTCCGAAATTCTCCAGAAGTTTTTTTACTAGAAATGTGTATTTGAGGTGTTTCTTCCATGTTTTTCTATTTTTTTTCGGAAATTTGGAATTTGTGAGTAATAACATCTGGGAAAAAAATTTAGAACTGAAGTGATCAGATCAGATCTTGATAGATCTGCATTTTAAGACAAAATCATTTGTTTTATGGAGACCTGCAAAGATCTACAAAGATCTACAACGATTTACAAAGATCTACAATGATCTACAAAGATCTCTGGAGATCGTTGTAACGTTGAAAATTAATGTTTTAATCTCTATCACAATCTGCAACGATTTTTAGATCAACAGCTGGAATGTTTCTGATTTTAAAAAGTATGGTATAACGAACATTAAAAAAAAAGGGTTTCGAAGTAAAACCTTCATTGACTTTTGCTATTTGCTATAAATATTATTTCAATTTTTAACTTGAAATTAGAGTAGCATATTATTATAATACAGGGTGTCTAAATACCAGGGGACAGTATGGGGATCTCGGAAACTATAAGAGATAGAGATTCGGTTAAATGAGAAAAAAGTTACCTTTAATAGGGGACAGTTAAATGGTGTATTTACATTTTACAAAAATGTCATAGCTTACTAGATATTAGCCAAAAACCATTTTAATCCGAATTTTTCCATAGTGATCCAAATAATCAAAAATACTTTTTGATCATTTTTTGAGATATTTAGAAAAGTAATATCATTGAAAAGGTAATAAAATCTTATGTTCAAAAATTACAAAATTTCATATTACTTCTATTTAATTTATATTTCAAAAACTACGACATTTCTGAAAATTAAAAAAATATTTCTAAATAGGCAATACTAAACCCTACAGCATTTATTTGAAACATTTTTTTAAATTTCAACTCGCTTAAGAAATATTCACGATGGAAAAATTCGGACTAAAGTGGTTTTTGGCTAATATCTAGTAGGCTATGACATTTTAGTGAAATGTAAATGTAAATATAAAGGTAACTTTTTTCTCATTTAACCGAATCTCTATCTCTTATAGTTTCCGAGATAAAAATAAAAATAGTTAACTGACTGTGACAGTAATTCTAAAATTAAATACAATTTTTAAATAGTAAAAAAATTTGGTTTAATTCTGTCTGATTTAATTAAAATTAATAATTTCTATTTTATATTAAAATCAGTCGATAAAACGATCAAATAATATTAATTAATATTTTCTTTATTATCAGTATAAAAATTGTTTCTGAATAAAATATAGCTCACAGTTACGCATGATTCATTTCACATTTTCATTTTATTTTTAATTTAAGTTTTCTAATTGATTTTGCCATTTACGCATCTGTCTTTGTCGATATCATTTTCACTTTTATTTAAATATTTATGTTGCACAATTTATTATTTTTACCATTTAGCTAAAGTTACTATATCTGAATACTTTACATATATTTATCGCAGTGGCGTAGATAGTGGGGGGATTAAGATGATGAATCACCCCCCATGAGTTTTTTCATTTTTCAATTTTTTAAATTTCCCAAGTATGAAATTAGGTAAATTAAGAGTAAAAAAAAAAAAGTCTTCAGTTTTTTTTTAACTTTTGAATGATCTTTTTTTTTAGTAATAGGAAGTACAGTGAATACAATTTATATGATCAAAAAAAAAAAAAACGTCATTCACTTTAAAATTACAGCCACTACTTGCCCCGGGGCCTGGTCATATCCCCCCCCCCATCGCAAAAAGCTTTCTACGCCACTGAATCGTGCAATTTGATTATTGAGATTTAGTTACTTATTTAATACTGGCCATTTAATCCGGTGCAGTTAGCTTTTTTAATCTTTTACATTAAAAAAATATTGTTAGTAATTATTTAATTAATTATTCGTTACTTGACCATTCTTAAATAAATTTATTTTTTGTCTGCAATAGGCATGATGTCAGTAACAAAGTATCACTGAAATTATGATTTTAAATAATGAAATAAGTTAAAAAGATTCTAAAAAATGTATTTATTTTTATATTAAAAGCGAGATTAATATGATTTTTGTTAAAATAAAAACGCAAAATACAGCAATCCGCCATGTTTGATAAAACACCGGTCAGAGTGGATGACGTCACGGCTACGTAAACGTCATTTTTGTTTTATTAATATCTGCACTGTTTATAAATTATTTTGTGGTTTTAAATTATTTATCAATTTGCTCAGTTTTGTGTTACCAAAAGTAAAACCGAGAAACAAGGATTTATTATAGTTGACAAGGAATGTTTACATAGGCGTGACGTCAAAAATGCGCCATGACACCTGCGAGCGTTTTGGCGTCAAATTCAAAATTAGTTTTAAAAGGGTCAATTTTTGTGATTAAACCTTTATTTTCTGCAGAAATAAGTTTTTTTTTGGAAATAGGAGACACGTAAGATCATCATAAAATAGTTTTTAAAAATTAGGCATCATGCCTATTGCACACAAAAAATCAATTTATTTAAGAATGGTCAAGCAACCATTTCTGGACCACTGATATATGGATTGACCCATAAATAATTAAATAATTACTAACAATATTTTTTTAATGTAAATAAAAGATTAAAGTTCTTACGATTAGAAACTCAATGAAAAAAATCCCATGAAAATCCGTTCGCTATAGACGGATTCCAAGCTAATTATCCTAATAATTTTTTTAAATTAAAATTTAAAAAATAGTAGGTTCCTTCAAATATACAAACTTTTAGAAGTAATAAAAAAACATATATTTAATTGGGTTTTTTTTACGTAAACAGTAAAAAATTTTAAATATTGCAAAGTATTAAAAGCTGTATTTAGCTAAATAAAATTATTATTTTGTTTATATAAATATTTTATATCTAGCCAATTATTCATTGCTTTAAATCATTTGAGTGTTTTAGTTTTATTTTTTTATTAATTGTTTCATAATTTGATTTTTTATATTGCTTGAATCAAATTCATTCATAGATTTTTATAATGTGGTAATTTTTGTAAATGTTGTGGATTTAAAAAGAAAAAGTACAAATGAATATTTAAGTTTATTTATTTATATCTTTGTTCTTCATTATATCTTTTTACATTCATTTTATCGTTTTAATATACTAAAACTTATGCTGTGAATAACTCATCAAATTCAATATTTCATTGGCAGTTTTTATCTTTAATTATAAACTTTCATTTTTGGCAAAATAGTCCAGTAATTTTAGATTTTAACTGCGAAAAAAATAGCAGTTAGCTGAATTTTTGTATACACTATGGGGTTAGGACGAATTTTGAGCCCCCCCCCCCCAAATCATCTCCAAATAATTCAAAAAGAATGTGGAAAAAGTTTTAACCTTCTATCTTAATAAATGGCGTGATTTTCCCATTTAAAATACACGTGTTTTTTCGATTTTTCAAAGACCTGCGTACTCGAGTGTCTTAAACCAGTGGCGTAAGAACGTGGGGGGGTTTTGGGGTCGACCCCCCCCCCTCCCCCCAAAATATTCAGTGTTCTTAAAAAAACGTATGTTTTGAGAAAACTTCAGTTAAAAATACCTTCAAAAAATTTTACTTATATGTATTTATCCCCCCCGGAATTTTTTCTTACTACGCCAATGTCTTAAACTCTTTCTAAAAATCTAGAATACTCATGAAAGCATCCCTGGTAAATAAGATAAAAACTGTTCACATAAAATATTAATATTTTTTCATTATTGACTGAAGAACATTGACACTAAAAAATAATTACTGACATGATGTAGAGAATAATAAAACAGATTTATCAGAATTAAGTATCGTAACTTTTTATTGTCAATTTAATAGAACGATTGTTTTTTCTTAAAAAAAAAATAATTAGGGTGTTTTTTTAATTTTTATTTTTTCGGTCCCGCAGGCCTATGTTTTTTTTTCAGAGTCATAGATCAAACCTGCGAGTCTTTTTCCCATTTGATTAACATGGGAAAAATTACTTTTTTATTTACGCGTGAATATCTCGTTGAAAAATTTATTTATTTTAATTTCTTATAGCAGCATATCATAGAGAAATAAATTTCTTACAAAAAAGATCCCAAGTTCTCAATTAATAGATCGAATATTTTTAAAGATATGTTCGTTTAAACATTATCATAAAAAGTAAAATCCAATTTTTATGATAATTTTTAAACAAACATTTCTTAAAATTTATTGGATTTATGAATGGAGCACTTATATCTCTACAAAATATTCCCCTGAGAAATTTTCAAAAAAAAATTTTTCAACGAGATATTCACGCGTAAGTAAAAAAGTAATTTTTCCCATGTTAATCAAATCGGTTTGCGCCGTCCACAGGTTTGATCTATGAATCTGAAATTTTGGGACAATTAACTTTTGATCCAAAGCTAAAACATAGGCCTGCAGTACCGAAAAAAATCCTAATACATATAAAGTATTTTAAGCTAGTTATTAAATAGATAGAACAATTAATAAATTCAGTTTATACTTTATAATGATAATAGTAAATAGATTTTAAGTGAAACGAATTTTTGCATTGTTGTATGATTGTAAATAAGAATTATACTTACTTCTAAAGAAATGTGTTTTTTTATTCTTGGATACAATATTCTTATTACAATAATATAACTTTGCTAACAGGCGAATATGCAGGTACACAAGGACTTGGATTGCTGCGTCTACATTCAACGTTTCGTCACGACTTGAAGATATACGCGTCTGACGAGGGCCGTGTGCAGATGACGGCTGCCGCATTCGCCAAGGGTCTTCTGGCTTTAGAAGGAGAGTTAACGCCCATTCTTGTTCAAATGGTTAAAAGTGCCAACACTAATGGACTACTTGATAATGACTGTGATTCTAGCAAATATCAAAATATGTGAGTACCTACACGTGTTTTTATTTTTATAAATCATATATCCTTAATATATATAAAGCTCAACGTCTCTCTGTCTGTCTGTCTGTCCGTTAGTTACCTTATCACTCGAGAACCACTTATCCGATTTACGTGGTTTCTTTTTTAATTCATAGGTACATTCTCTGACCAGGTTATAGGCTATATTTTGTTACGTTAGGTAACATAACAACTAAGCAGTGACGATAATAGTAAATCAAGTCGGAAAAAAATTTGCCGTCGGCGCGCTGTTTTGTAATACGCTGCCTAAACCGTTCAATATAGAACAAAATAATGTATTAAAGAATTGTGTAGAATCAAAAGTTCTACAATAAAGTCCGCGACACCATATGTCTAACTTTTATATTTAAGCCACAATGACTGATTTTATGTTACAAAGAAAATTAAAAATATTTGGGTTCTGTTTACGTGGACTTATGACCTGCAAAACATTAATCCTTATCAAAATAAATGATTTCATCGTCATAAGTACTTAATTTAGATATAATTTGCCCTTTACAGAATCCAATTTGGTCTTTTGGTTTAGGAAATAACGTGAAATATACATAAAATAACATATTATTCGCGGCAATTCGCGCGAACTATGATGATGTGTCGCGGGGAGAGGGACGATTCAGCGCTCGGCCGGCAGTTGTTTATTTTGTTTTCAATTATTAACTTTTAAATTTAAACAGAACAAAAATGATTTGTAATTTTTGTTCTGATTTGTTTGTTTTTTTAGGTACGTTAGGTTTTGATTAGTTATTATTACGATAATAATTAATTCAACTATGTATATTTTTCAAAAATCCTAAATAATAATTCCGTAGTCCAAGCGGGCGAAGCCGCGTGGGCCCAGCTAGTTTTTATTTAATTCTGTATTTTGTCGATCAAAAAGCTCTCTTGATAATTTTGCGTAAAATGCACAGTTTTTTTAGATATTTGGCATTAAAAAAAATTAGCTCAAAAATTTAATTATATCCTTTTACAGAAGCCTTTATTACATATTGCAAATTCATGAAAATCCTCGAGGTTGACCTGAAAAGTAATTTTTTATTTATGGAATGACCCTGAAGTGAACTAGACGTTATTTACGTCAAAATCCGCGTAAAAAGAGTCTCTACTGTACTTTATTTATTTTAATTTTTCTTAATTCAACGAAGAAATATAACTATTTTTCGTAGGTGTAAAGCAAAACTACACGAATTAATGCAATTAGAGAGAGACTTCACTGAAGAAGAACAGAAAGCGATTAATCCTTGCAATGCATCAAGCATAGCCGCCGCTTTAGATTTTGTAAAAAATCCAGCCAGATGTTGCCGTCAAGTCCATTCTCTTATTCATTCTTTAATGGATATCGTTAGGTGCAAACGCGACGATCCTAAAACAAGAGGTAAGTTTAAGAAAAACAAAATAATTATTTAATTAAGAAAGATTTTAAAAAACATTGCACAGTGCTTCTTCCTTGTACTAAATTCACCAAAGGTAATACAATTTAAATAAAAATCGGAAAAGTATTCAGATAAATTGGTTAACCATTTAATTTTTATACAATTTTACTAAAAAATATTAATTCGAAATTTTTTTTAACTTTATTATTTTTTCATATATTTTTACTTTTTTGACAATTTCAATCTAAATCAAATTTTTTTTATTAAGCAAACATCAAAATATCATTCCACTAGTTGGCCTCTAAAAAACCCCAGAGAATATATATACCAAATTTCAAGGTTCTGAGATGTGTGTATGTTAACTTTATTTTACCTGCCTTAACGGCAACATGTACATTTGTACACACATGATAAAAAAACGTACGACAATTTTTGATGTTCATGTATTAATAATATATAAATTATATTTACAAGCAGTTACTATTATGGCAAAAATATATAGTATAGATTAATAAACAGAACCATGGAATACTTCTGTTCATCTGAGGGTGCAGTGAGAAAAAAGTTTGGGAACCTCTGCATTAGGTTCAAAATTAGAAAATCAACAAAAATAAAATTGAATAATTAATTTTATAAATGCGCGTATAACAAATTAATTTTTAGATGCTGTACTTTATCATGGAGAAACGTGGGAGTTAATGGGAAGAAGATGGGGGAAAATAGAAAAAGATTTTTGTAATAAAAACAAGAAATATGATATAAGTAAAATTCCAGATATTTACGATTGTATCAAATATGATCTTCAACATAATCAACATACGTTACAGTTTGAACAAGCTGAAGAGCTTTATATGTACGCTAAATATTTAGCTGATATTGTGATACCACAGGTAAAAGTTAAAATCTATTAATATATAATTGTTTTTGAGATAAAAATTCCCTAAATTCACGTATTTTTTCCACTGTCTACTCATAATCGTTTTTATTTTACAAAGGAATAATTCAAACACTAGCTTTCTGTTCTAATTCACATTTATACTTGCAGGAATACGGTTTAACAGTTCAAGAAAAACTAACAATAGGTCAAGGAATCTGTACACCATTATTGAAAAAAATCCGTGCTGACTTACAGCGTAACATTGAAGAAGAAGAAGAAGAGACCGTCAACAGACTTAACCCACGTTATTCACACGGCGTCAGTAGTCCAGGCAGGCATGTTCGGACACGTTTATATTTTACAAGCGAGAGTCACGTACACTCGTTACTAACTGTGTTACGTTACGGAGGATTATTGGATGTGAGTTTATTCATTTTTATTAAGTTAAAAATATTATTTATTTAATAGGGTAGGTACCAAAATAGTTACTTTGGAGATTAATTTAGATAAATTTATAACTGGAAAACTGTCAGGTGTATATTCTATGGTCAGAAGTAAGCACATAGATAATCAAATTGTAAATGTGAACTATCATCTCTATGGAAAGATGCATTGTTTGACAAAGATAGATAGAGGTCCACAATCTTTTCTTTCTCTTTCTACCGACGGTTATCGTTTTTGGCTGCCTCACTTTCTCTATGTTGTATTATCTCTAATGCCGTACACTTAATTTTTATTTCAGGTGGTGAAAGATGAACAGTGGCGTAGAGCTATGCAGTATGTGTCGATGGTAACCGAACTAAACTACATGTCTCAGTTGGTCGTAATGTTGTATGAAGATCCGACTAAAGATCCGTCCAGTGATGAAAGATTCCACGTTGAGCTACATTTCAGCCCTGGTGTTAATTGTTGTGTTCAGAAAAATCTACCACCTGGTCCAGGATTCAGGCCACATTCTCGTAGTGATAGTGCAGCAGGAAATAATAGTGGAAAGAATAGTGTAAGTAATTGTTACCATTGAACTATCATTTATTTTAATGTATTTTCATAAATAGACCAAAATAAATGGCTAAAATATTAGTTATTATGTTATACTACTGGTGAAACGCGCGTTATCCTTTAGGTAGGTGATCTACAAGATGTTTGCGCCTTCGATAAATATCAAATTTAAAAGTGGACTGTATTTTAGAGTTACTATACATTTATAGCATTTGAATACATCCCCCAAGTGACGTCAATTCCCGCGGTCAAGGAGCTGATAAGACTACCTTGTCTTTATATAACTTTATTTATATTTTTATAACAAAAAATTAAAACGAATAGATATTAAACTAAGTAAATATAAAGACTCTTTCAGAAATTGTAAACTTTTAAATGGGTTACTGAAGAAATTTAATATGTAATGCTCACTTTAATAATTTTCATACGAAAAAATTCTTAGAGCGAAATTAGAACACACAATATTTATATTATATTTATTTAGAATGGAGAATCTACAACTACTTCTACACCTCGTACAGAGGAATCCAGCCAATGTAGAATCGATGAAGAATCTGATAATACGGATGTCACAACTACAGATAGCTCGAGAAGAAATAGCCAAACTCCTACAAAGACTGTAAGCTGTTTTTATTTTTATTTCTTTCGATGTTTAAAAATAGAAAGAGTTTATATGCAATAAATAATATTTATTATTATAGGAAAGTACAGAAACAGAAATTGTAGTTACTCCAACTGAAAGTTTTGATGATGAATCGTACAGACGTAGAATAAAAACATCGGATCCAATTCCAATCGGGTAAGTAAATCTAACTTACTAACTAATTTTTTTTCAACGCAACTCTCAAGTATAAATTTTTATTATTATTATCACTAAATAATCTTTACAATTAAGTAATAAAAAGGTATGTCAAAAATTTCCGGATTACTCTATTCGAATATCTTCAGGAGTCTAGTTATTTCTTCTTTTTTTAGCAATTCGCATACTGTGTGTGGACACGAAGCTGCTCATTTGGCTAAACAATTGACAGCCGAACTGGCCCAGCAGCAACAGCAAATACAACAACAACAATCAACGACAGGAGGTCGTATATTCAATGTCACAACTAGTCACAGCCCGGAGACGGAACCTCGGGCACGCTCGTTCGATCACCAGAAAGATGTTAATGCTGGTTCAGGTAACACGGGTTACTTCCGTTGCAAAGTGTTCTCGTTTTACTTTTTATTATTAATATTTATATATGAAATAGTACGTATGCACAAACTTGTGAAATATTATTACAGTTAGAACCTTGAAATTTTGTATATATATTCTCTGGGGGCTCAAGATGCCAACTAGTAAGACAAAAATACTAATTTTACTTCCTTGTTCCAATGGAAATATTGTAATACCGTCGAAAAATCGTATCTGATATAAGAGTAGATTCATAATGTAAAGAAAAGTTAATTGTCTGTGTATCTGTTACAGATACATCTAAAGGTGACGAGTTGAAATTATATCTGTTTGAAAAATTATAATATTCCTTTGCAATAATTAAAAACACTGAGTAAATTTTCTAGAATATTACACAAGTTTTGCATATTCTACAGAAATTATTTCAACTATTTTGTAGTGTGTAAAATTTTATTGATAATAATGCTTTTTTTGTGTGCGCATGGTGAATGCTACATTTCTTCTATAAATTGAGATGTTTTCTGATGTTTAAAAAGTTTTTATTATATATGCTTATAATCAAAATTACATGTATTTTCACCAAACATAATTAACGTTTTTAACTTATTAATTATTATTTTGTAATATTAATATGTCTCGTCACGATAGATTCATTGAAAGCTATTTTATTTATTATTTATTTTAACCAGTAATTTTTGATGTGGGTTTTATATATTTTTAATAATTTAATCTATTAATCAATTAAAATATATTTTGAAGTAATGTATGATTGTTGATAATATCAATACATTATGGTAATTCAGTTATCTATTTTATTTCAGGATATTAAAATACATAATATTAATTATTTTATTTAAAAAACCGAATGTATGTAATGTACATATTTTTTGTAAATATATTCAATATGCATATATAATAAATACTTGAGTACTGTTTAATAACGTAGATTAATAATGGTAGAACAAATGTAGCATTTTAATATGTTAGTAGGATGATCTCTCTTTATTAACCATATTGATTGTTGCTGTCATCTCATGAAATGATTCGTTTGACGCGACAATGCTGTACGGTTGCTGTCTGCTGTGTCACAATGGTGTGCGTTGCGTTCTGTTCACATATCTGGTTGCATTGTTTTACAGAGATACTTGCTTTAATTTTAAATTTATATCTTTCATATATTTTCTATTGGTTATTTTGAAGGTTAGGTAAACTTTTGGGTACCTATTAAAGAATTAATTATTACCATCGACTGTTGGGTTAGAATTTTGGGAAATGCTGAAATACGTGTTTCATTGTTTGTATTGTAGGGTATTTAGTTTAAGTTTCCGTAGGGGTTATGTTTCTCCCTAATTGTGAATAGGTAAAACAATACCACCGATGAACGAACAGAATTCAACATACTTCATTTTATCGGTTAATTGCCGTAGTCTTGCTGTTACATATTTCAGTAAATATGTGTGAAACCGTATATATTACCTTACTCAATGTTTTAACTTTGCACTGATAATGTTTATAATGTCGTTCACTGAAAATAGTTGTGTACTCTATTAAAATATCAAGTCCATAGAAACCTGATTCTAATTAATGTTTCTTCATGTTTTATGTTAATGTATTTTATGTAATACAACATACTTTCTTCCCACTGTTTTCTTTAACACTTATTAATAATTACTTTTTCAAAATAACATTGTAAATAACATTTTAATGTGTTCTTTTTTTTTAAATTAAAAATCGTGTTTTTTTGTTGAGAATAACAAAGTTAATTTCAAAATTCTTTGATATCTATATTAATTACTTTACTTTTTTCTTTGTTCCTCTTGTTTAATTCCGTTTGTCCCCCCGTGCTAATAATTTAAACACAACTGCTATAATCATCATCACATGCTTAATGTTAACAACAAACTGTCTTACTCTTGTTGCAATACAGCCGCGCAATTTTCTCAACCGATTTATAACGAAAATACTTTGTTGTTGAGTATGCCTGGTTCTCTATTTCGTACACTTGCGTCAGACAATTATTTACCCTTGAAAACAAACAAACGCTACGTGTTTAATAATGATTCGTACAAGCAGTGCAATGATTTTAGTGACGAAAACGAAAATAGTAACGAAATTAAAACTTCGCCTATTAATATACCTACTAAACAAAAAACATGTGAATATTTAGATTTAGAAATCCCACAAGAAAGTAGAAACGATTGGACTGCATATTTATCTCAGTCTGTAGAGCCTTTATTATTGTTTAATCGTAGCGTTTTGGCTCCTTTCGACTCCAAATTACCTTTTTTGAAATCATTTTCAGATCCAAATATCTTATATACGAGTCCAAGCGATTTGAATTTAATTGATATTGATGAAAATTCTGAAATTTTTGAAAGAAATAAAACATATCGTGTAAATTTTAGTATATCTCCTTGCTTCAGCAATACAAGTCTAGAAAAGAGTAGCAGTCCTGGAAATATTGTTAACGATCCGTTTATATTTCCTAATAAAAGCCAGGACTTGCAAATACGTTCTACCGAGAAAGACTTGGAAAAAGAATCCGTAAATGATACAAATTCAAATGATTTATTGAACTACGACGATATAAATTTTGTAAATGAGAGAACGTTACCCGATATACTTGAAAATGAAATTCTTTCTAACGAAGCTTTTTTAAGTGCAAACCCTTTAGACGCTAATATTAAAATCGACACAAATGTTATTAATTTAGATGAAATCGATAATGCTTCCGCAACAATAGATGAAATATATTTAATACCGGACGTGATTTTAAATGTAACAAACTCTAACGTTTTAGAATTGCAAAAAATTAATGACGATAACCCAACAAGTGAAAATGTAAAACCAAAAGAAAATCAAGTTGAGAAAACAAAAAACGCAGGTACTAAATCTTTTTTATCAATATCTCCGCCCCCAATACCATTGGTAGACAGTTACACCCCACTCCAGTATACAAGAACATATTACACTAACACGACGGTAGGGAAACCTGTGCGCTCTTTCTCGCACCCTGCACATTTCCAGTTCCACACTGTCCCAGTAGGCAGCAATGTAGCTAACAATAACACCCCCTCCCCTGGCACTAATTCAGAGGTTGCGGCCGTAACCAATAGGCGTCACCGACACAGCATTGCCGGTCAAATGAGTTATTTCAAGATGCTAGGCTCGGCCGGCCTCAAGAAGATCGGAGCAGGGTCTACGAGTTCGTTGTTCAGTACGGCGGTCATCAGTGGAAGCTCGTCTGCGCCTAATCTCAGGGATATGATTCCTAATACTGCGTCTGCTTCCAGTAAGTGCTGTACAGTTTTTATTATTAGATCGACATAGCAGCTACTACAATACAATCTAAAAACAAGTATATTTATAATAAATCATTTATTTCTTATGAAATTTGTATACAATTTTTTAAGATGTATTAGTACACAAAATTCTAGTACAATAAAGTCGTTTCAAGTTGAACAGACCTATTTACCATTTTTTAAAGTATTAAGATGTTTGTGTCTGGTTTACCTCATTATTTCTTCAATCTAATAATTTTTTATATCCCTTAGATATCGAAGGCTTTGGTGGAGTTCCTCCGATAAGGCCTTTAGAAACATTACACAATGCACTGTCGTTACGACAGCTCGATACATTCTTAGAGAAGGTGACGTCTGCGCCTATGTTCAGGACGCCTGCGTCTTCTCCGCCAAAGAACCCGTCTACGCCCGTCCCAACACCTCATAACGCAGGTGATTTTATATTAAATTAACAAATAGTAGCAAAGTTATAAGATAATAAAAAAAAAAAACATAATAGACAAATTTTATAGTAGAATAAATGTGGAAAACTTTGTTAGATTAGACCTGTATAAGATTAAAAATTTTATTTCTACTAAATTTAATATATTTATCACATCTATTAAAAAACGATACAAATATACGTGGACCAAACTGGAATTCAAAACGCTTTTACTACATTCACATTTTTGTTATAAATTTGAGATATAATACGAACAATAAAATTTTTTAACTTATATAGGATTTCTATTGTTAGTTTATTTTTTATAAAAAGGGTATTTAAATCCAGGGAATTTTATAATCTTTTTCTGTTTTTAAAATATACATTACAAAATATATTATATTTGTGATCAATACTATGTTATTTATTATTTCGAAATTTTGATCATTGTATAAATTTTGGGACTTATTATGTTGAATTGGGAGGGTATTTACTTTTATTTACAATCTGTAATATTGTAATTTTCATGAGAAAATTTTAATATGTATATTTTGCAATAAAAAAAGTATAAAAAACAAATTATCAATTATTGTTTTCCTCTATATTTTTATATAAGAAAATAAATAACACATTGGTTATTTATCGTTTTAGTGCTCCAAATTATTTTATGAAAAATCTATTTTGTTTTAATATCTAAGTGTGTTCTTATCTTAATTTTATATTTCGTGTTTTAAATTACAACAATCATTTTTTTAATTTTTTGATTGTTGTAATAATTTCTTGCCAGTATCCATAGAGTAGTAACCTTAGACCTTAAAATATAATAGATTTTCAATGAAATAATTTGGAGCACTAAATAAAACGATATTTAACCAATACATTTATTAATAACAGAATTTTACAACGATATAAAAGAAGATCTGATAATGAAATTAATTTCACAAATTTTGATAAATAACGTCGATGAAGATTGTAATTCTCTGAACATTGAAAAAGAATGAAAAAAGCACCAGAATACAGTAAAAATTTATATATCTATATTTGAATGTTTTATAGTTAGCTTGTCAACTAATTTTAAAATATTTTATAAATATTGTGCGTTGTAGAAATTCTGTAATTAAATATGTTGTTTATTTTCTACTTGACGTGTTTTCCTATTATCGGTGTTATTCAGATTTGCCAGGTGTAGGTTGGAGTGGACCTCCGAGTTTTGTATCAAGCAGTGGTCCCTCATCTCCAGCTGGACTCTCTGATATATATTCAAGAGAAAGTAGTGATATGTCCGTTAGCTTGATAAGCAGTGATGGGTACGAATTGTTTTAATCGATTTTTTATAACAAAAATAATCTGTTTTTAATTTAAATTTATGAACTATATATACCAATACATTCATAAGATTATTGACATTAGATATTGTACATAATTTTATTTTTTAGATACGGAGGTTTAGGAAATACAGGCACTGCCATTTCTCAAATGTTTCCGAGAGCTTCCGGTCTAGATGAAGATCTAGGAAGCGTTGGATTACTTTTAGAAACAGGAACATATTCAGACTGTTGTCCTGAACCATTACAAGGTACTTGTGAAAGCTTAACGTCGACTGAAACATGCCATGAAAGAGTGTCTCTAAAAATAGGTGTTTTTTTCACCCGTTGAAACAAATTAATTAAATATTTGCAAACCCTCAAATGAGCGATTTTTAGGTTCACTCTTTGGTTATAGATTGAAATACATATTTTGAATTTTTGAACAGGAGATAGTGGAGAAATAACACCAGTTTCTGGTGGATCGGAATATGAATTTAACACCGGAGATGCAACGGCAGGATCAACAGCTGAAGCAGATGTTACAGTCACTGAAGATTTATTAGAAGAACAACCGGTAGCTCCGTTACCTTCAGAAGAAGAAGAACAAACGTCGCCGACGACAAACGTTGCAGATAAAAATAAAAAGCCCGCAGAAGATGCTAAAGTTAATACAGAGAATTACAGATATTCGGGACGTTTCGTTGTCAGTACCGGAACCGAAAGTGGTCTCGTTTCAAGTTTAACGAATTCAAAACCGCATGATAATATTTCAAATGCACCTGAAACGAATTTTAGTTTGTTGAGATTACAAAGTGATCTGATTCAATCTCAATTATGTGATAATCCGATTAAAAACGAACTGAAGCGCAGTTTAAGTCTATCGCAAAGTGTTCCACAAACATCTGCCGGCAACGTTTCGGTTTTTAAAAATAATTTCAACATGCCTAACTTGAAACATATCGAAAACAAAGATAGGGTTAAAGTTTTGAATACTTCTCAGGATTCTGAACATAAATCTAGTTTAAGTTGCGTACGTCAAAACAGCACCCCCGCAAATTTTGAATCTCTTGAAAAATACGCAGATTTCTCTAAAAATATATTAACGACCGGTTCAGGTAAATGGAGTACAAGCAAAGAAAAGTTTCTAAACGACAAGATTTTTGTTACAAAAGAACACCTCGAGAAAAGTTTAACGGATGTTAGTAAAAATTTGAATATAGATTTACTAAAACATAAATGCGATAAGTTAGACGTAGATTCAAACATTAAGAAAACAAACCCAGGTGCTTTGATAGTGAAAGAAAGTTTTATTGAACCAGTTAAAGTAAGTCGTGTTTCAAAAAGCTTTCATGGGAAAACGTCTTCAGGATTAACAAGTGAAACTAAAGTAACTAGAAGAGCTAGTGATAGCAATTCACCTGAGAACGAATTATCGTTCGCCGATATGATAAAAAACCAATTGTCTGAAGGAACGAGACGTTCTAGTGAAGCTACCGCCTCGAAATCAAAGAATAGAAATATTTTAAAGACGCAGTTGTCTCAACCGTCGTGCAGTTACGATAATAAACACGTTCATAGCTTACTGAGTGAAAGTATCAAACGTACAAACGAGGTATCGATGAAAACTAGATTTACAACAACTTTAGTAAATGAAACTGATCATTCATTAAGTTACGAACATAAAGAATCGCCTGTAATAGCAACAACAAACGCTATATCTCCTGATAGTAAAGGAGAAGATGAAAGCATTGAAGATAGTGCGGATATATTTGCAACAAATCATAGTTTAGAGCATCTTTGCAGTGCTCCCGTTCCGTTTGCTAGTAATGATGAATCGAGACTGTCTTCACTGGAACCAACTTTAACTTTGGCTAGTAGTTTGACAGATAAACCATCTGTAACGCACGGATTTGATATTAGACCAAAATAATTAATTGTACGGGTGATATGGTAATTACATTTTCAAACAATATGGGGAGATCTATTTACTACCTTTTTTTTTTGCATAAAATGTTAGTCAAACTTGTGTAGAATATCGTCTTAAAATTCGCAGTCCTTCGGAAGTTATCTGAAGCCAATGAACTGATTCATTTTTTACTCTTTGTCTATGAGCGGGGGGGGGGGGGGGGGGGCAGACGAAATCTCCCTCAAGAATATAGTATTATTAATTGAAAATGTTATTATATTGTTGATGATTTATACTTATTTTAGATTATAATTTAATTTTGTGTGTATGAAAGATATTTAGTAACATTATTATTATTTAAATGTAAAATTAGTTATAAAATATTAATTGCTATGTGTATTCATATTTGTATTATATTGATTGTGATATTTCACAATTATTGGTGAAACTTTAGTTTCACACGTACGCTCAGATTTTATACTTTTGTATGTTCAATCACTGACATAAATCATATGCGCGCGCAACAACTAAATAATCTAATACCAACAAACAAAACTATGAAATCTGCGTGTACGTTTTAAACTACAAATTTCGCCCAATTATTTATTTTATTTGATTTGCTAATATTTAATCAATAGCTGGTTTTTTTTATGAACTCCGAGTCTTTTTAATAGTACTTTAACAGACAAATGTGATTAATGAAACTAATAATGCTTATTTAAGATGGAACCGCACTGTGACAACCCAAAAAAAGTCATTTTTCATTAATTTTTTTTTATAACCTAATAAAATATGTAAGGATCTTATTAAAAAAATATTTACCTACAACACGTGCATGAAACTTGTCAAAGTCTTCAACAAACTCCAAAAGAACTGTCATATAAGTTTGATATCTCATTTGAAAGTGCTTGCTAGCTAGCAAATTTGCTAGCTCCTTTATAATACCGGACATTAAAGAAAATTCAAAAACAAACCCATCACAGTGGGGTTCCCCTTGAATAAATTCTATATTTAAAATATCAGCTTATAACATGTCAATATTATAATGTTTAATGAATACATTCTAGCTACCTTCGGAAATTAGAACATTAATGATTCTTGATTGTAATCGAGAACTATTGTTTAATTTAGAAGCATTGCTACGAATGGTTTTGCTGTGATTGTTCTGTATCTGATAATAAATCATGATTAATTTATTTCAAACGCTAAGCATTGTGGAAGTTTTACGTTGTTAGATATTTCTGATTAAACATTACTAGTTACAGTTATGAAGGTACATACAGGGTGTAGAATTAAAGTACATATGAAAATAAATATAAGGTAGTGGCACCAGTCTTGGATATGACCCCAGTAATGGCTTTTTTTTTAAATTAAATGTACTGAATTAGAAATATTTGTTGATATTTGATTACTACCATTTCTGAATATTAATCTATATACATTTAACTGTCTTACAGCGTGATTTGATGACATGAGGTCAATAGGTGTCAAAATGGTGGACATTTAAACTAATTATTAGTATAATCATATTAATTAATAATACCAGGTGTTTCAGACCACTATGTTTTACGCCCAAATTATTGAATTAAGAATTTCAGGAAAATATTTTCAACCCCTTGGGGGGTAGTTTGAGGGGTACATGCCCGTTTCTCAGCAAAATCAAATGGAATGGTATATCCAAAAGTAGATAATTTTAAAATCATAAAAAAGTAAGAAAATTTTGTAAAAAAATTTTTTGATACATATAGAAAATATGGCAACTTGTTCCCAAATTTTAGGATTTTACTAAAAGTGCTCTAGTTTCGTTAAATATTAATGAAATTTTATTTTTAAATTTTTATTTGAAATTAGAACTAATGAACTTTCTAATGATGTATGATTATTTGAGATTTGGATAATTTAAAGTGTCATACGCGGCATATCAAAAATGCAAAACTTCAATTGGGGATAATTCAAAAATTTAAATGAAATGATATATCAATTAGTACTTTATTTAAAAAAATATATTTAAATTAACAACTTTTGTTAAGAAAATTAAAAATTATAATTATACTGATCTACATCCTGTATAACTATATAATATACTTAAAAATCAAGAAAAATATTTAAATACTCTTGTACATTTAAAAGATTTAAATACATACTTCAAAATAATGTCAAATAGTATTATTACAGTAAAGTGTTTTATGAAAAATAGAATAACGTAATTTCATATCATTCTTCGTTATATTTAGATTAATTGAAAGTTATAGAAAAATGGATAACAGATTTATATTTTTATGAACGAAAGAAAAAATATATTATCTATATCAAATTCTGAAATATATTTATTTGATAAAATTATAAAAAGGAGATGAAAATGGAAGGATCTATAATTATAAAAAATATAGAGTATCATCAGTATTAACTCTAGGTTTCTGAAAATATTTTTTTTATAAATAATTATGGAATTATTTATTAAGTTTATGTTTGCTTAGAGACTATTTACAAAATTATTTTAGAAAATTAAATTATATCTTTTTATTCCATTTAACATTTTCAAATTTTAGAGTTTAATTTGAAAAAGGTTGTTATATATTGTAAATGTTAGAAATGATTTTGTATTTAATTGTACATAAATAAATAATCTACTATGAAAATGTATGCTTTTTATTTATCTTATATTTTTAGATTTTTTATTAGTAAGTTAATTAGTCTGAACAGATAAAACTGTTCAGAACAACTTGGCGTTACTTTTAAGGAAATACAAATAAATGGGACAAATTATAAATATCAAAATATTTGAAAAACGTGCAAGAACAAAAGTTGTACTTTTTAAACTATTTCTCATGATGATGAGAAATAGTTTTTATCGAAAAACTTTTTCTCTAAAACCAGCGGAGATGTCATCGACGAACTATGAATTAAAAACAAAAACTCAACGGAAATATATAGATATATATATATATTTATTTGTGTTTAATATCCATACAAATAGAAGCATTACACCAAACATCAAAAGAATCTATCTCTACAGTCGAGTAATATAGTAAATCAGTATTGCTTGCGTAATGCAAGCGCTTGTCTCTCGTTTAATGTATTCAGTTTTCACATCATACACCAATTATTTTGTACTTTGTACTCTTAAGCAACATAGCAACTGATAAACGACTCCATTCAATAAATTATTATTAGATTGATATCGATTGATTTTTATTTTAGAATCAATTTAGATTTCAGGTTTTTGCACTTATTTAATTAATAACAATCTACATCTCAATTTGTAAGTGCTTTTTTATTTAGTTAAGAAATTAAAATAATTCAATAAAAAAATTAAGTGTATTTACTATTTACATTTCCATACCAAACTGAATTATATTAATTTCATTTTAAAATATCAACATCGTTCGATCAAATCTATACATTACACATTTTGTTTTATTAGGAGTGGATAATTCGGCTTAGTTACATTAATATGACCTCCTTGGGTATATTTTAAAAATGAAGCAATTAGTATATATATATATATTATATTAGTATAAAATAAGGGACAAAAATAAATATTTTATATTGAAACTAATAAAAACAAATCAATAAAAATCTAAATTCTAGAACGAATTTAATATCAGTATACTTCAATTCAATAATTTATTCAACAAGTCGTTTATACTTCGGTTGAACAATAAAAATGTCAACAATAGAAAAACACAATTTAATTGTTAAATAACGAAAAATAATTATTTGGCAAGCATTGTTTACTGTTCAACCAAAATCCAACTTTAATACGGTCAATCATTTCTTACAGTTTATATGATTAAGTGTACTTAACAAATAAAAAACAAATAAAATGCGAAATATAAGTAAGCGAGATCAATGAAATAAAAAAGTAACAATACAAAAAGAAGTTTGAACTAGAATAATAGCAGCTGTATATTTCGGATCAATCATATAATTATATCTAGTTCATATATCTTAATATGTTACTTCAAAGGTTACTTAAAAAAATATATAATAGTTGTTAATATTGTAAACTATTATTAGTAACATTTAACATGGCAGTTAATGACAAATAAAATTCATGTTTAATTATAACCTCCAATTGAGATGCCCAAATAAATGCTCATCAATACAAGGTAGCCTCAGTAGCTCGGCGCGAGAGGAAAATACGTCATCTGGTGTGCCCAAATGTGGAGAGGGGGAATGGTGTGCTCAATCATAATACATATAGCCTTGTACTCGGCGCGAGAAGGGGAAATACGTCATTTGGAGTGCCCAAGCTGATTGGTAAAAACCTACTGAGGCAACCTGTGTATTCACTAACCTTGATATCAATATTAATTAATAAGTTTACTGTGTCAAAAAATTTTCTACAATATGATATTTATACATATTTTATAACGATAGCAAACTTATTAATTAAAAAAAAAATGTTTTTACACTTTACTTTATATGCGTGTATTTTACAAATAAACTGATATTTAACAAAAAAGTTTTTCTGTGGTTGTACAAGGTTCCCCTGAGTTCGTGGCTACGTGATTTTTGATCACAAAGAACAGATTGATGGGGCGTTACAATTTGTACAGAGCCCTTAAATATCGATTGACATTTGTTAATTAATTATTAGTGCAATTTGGACATCTCTAAATCCGAAGAATGTATAATATGTATATTTTTGTTATAAATAATGAATATTATGAGCATATCGTGATATCATTTTTTTTCACAGTGTCATCTGCCAGTAATTTACAATTACAACATACAAAAGGGTATAATATTGCAAAATAATATTAAATAACAATTTTTTTATTTATTTATATCTTTTTAATTTTAGTTCATAATTATAATCATAAAAAGCCAGGCACATTTTTAAATTCTATCACTAATTAGGCAATGATGTATTTATATGGGATTATGTTACTGAGTTTTTTCATTCTATTAATTATGTCGTACGGTCAATTTTTAATTAAAACAGCATTTTTAACAAATATTTACAAATTTTATGCCCGGTATAATACAAACAAAATCTTTCTTTAAGGTATGACATATATAAGTTATGTTTCTTTAATTTCTATACAAATAATAAAATGCTTCATATTTAATATAACATAAAATATGCATATATTTGCTAAACGAATGCTCTTTTATAAACATAACATAAGTAACTAATTATATTCTGTATATTGGATCAACGGATAATTTCAAATGTCTTTTAATTTTGGACATATTTTAATTGTGATTTTTACAGCACCGATTTATTATAAATTAACTTACCAAAGTAAAATAGTACATAATTTGTTAGCTACCCATATTTATAGTGTTTCAACTTTATTGTCAAAAAATCTCTTATGGATAACATTTTTTTTTTTTAAATAAAAAATTAAGGCATACCTAGAATGATTTGTTAGCTGCTCAATAATAAGGTATAAGCACCAAAAATTATACTCAAATAATAATATAATGTAGAAAAAATATTTATATTAAAATGACGATAAAATTAGCGGCATTTTGTAAAGAATAAAGGCTGCATGCGTAATTTTTTTAAATTGTTAGAAAATATTTATAAAATATTTTGTTGAAAAAATAACAATGCCACTAAATAAGATGTCAAATTATATTTAAACATAAATATCGATAATGTATTACTTTTTAATATATACCTACTCAAAATCAATAAAATTACAAATATTTAATTTTAATATATTTGTTTTAATAAATATAAAAAACACGTGATAGGGTTCCGTAGTAATTTTCACTATAATTTATAAAAAAAGATATTAAAGTACTAATTAATCAGATTTTTCGAATCGATAGTTTAGAAAATAGAGGGGGGGGAAGGGCGCTCTGATAACGACTTTAAACGCAAATATATCGTGACTGAAGGGTTAAAATCAAAAGACCATAAGATATTTTTTGTTGCATTTTAGAAGACCTACCTAAAGATTAAGTGAATTTTTTTTTAAATATAGGAAGGGGGTAAAAAAAATGTTTTTTCAAAAATCTCATTTCTGTTTTTGGATTACCAAACGGACGGACAGAGCGAAACTATGAGTTTCTAGTTTTCTACGGAACCCTAAAAATCAGATATCAAATAAATAAATAAAAACATTTTTAAGCTGAAGTAAAGATTTGAGTATTTAAGCTCCCTTTTTTATTAATGTAATAAAAATATTAATTATTAATAAATGTAAATAAAATATTGAAAAAATAATACATCGTAATATTTATGTTAAAAAAGTTAACATTTACTTTTCGATAAAAAAAAAAATAATCAAATAAAAATTTAAATACACTCGAATTATGCCAATTTTTCAGTTATTCACAAAACAATGTTTACACAGCTTTTATACAAAAATATGTTGTTTTTCTTTTACACTTTGACTAGTAGCTGTTTTTTATTTTAAAAATGCTGGCAAATTTTTATCGGTTAACGTTAATCAGAAAACCTTAACCGTTCTACATTATATTTATAATGATAATGAGCGTTATTTAATTTTATTATTATATCTATAACAATTTTTCACTCAAAAAAGGTGCACTAAAAAACTATATATATCTCTTTTCAAATTCCATTATTTTCATTATGTGTTTATATATCACAGATAAACATGTAGTCAAAATTGAGTACAAATCTACACAATACTCAATTTAAACATAACACTGATACATCAAACATTTATAATACTTTCTGCAAATAACACAGTTTACAAAAAACAAAAAATGAATATTTGACGAAACCATCGTAACCTTATGTATTTTGACGTCCTGAATCCAAATCTGAGGTCCGTTGACCTTGGTTAGCTCAGTTTCAAGGTCATTTCATGGTTAAATTTTTAAAAATCGCTAAATGATTCTGAATTTGACCTCTATGAGGTTAGGTTCAAGGTCAAATTGGGAAAAATCGCTCGAAAATTCTGACAAAACAGTACATATAGGTTTTTGGGGTCGCTGAATCAAAATTATAATTAATTATAAAGTCCGTAGACCCCTACAATGTCAGTTTCAAGGTTATTTCAAGGTAAAGTTTTTAAAAATCACTAAATAAATCTGGTAAAACCTATATGTACTGTTTTGTCAGAATTTTCGAGCGATTTTTCCCACTTTGACCTTGAACCTAACCTCGTAGAGGTCAACGGACGTCAAATTCAGAATCAGCAACCAGAGAAACCTATATATCACCTTTTACCAGAATCATTTAGCGTTTTTTTTAAATTTGACCATGAAATGACCTTGAAACTGAGCTAACCAAGGTCAACGGATTTCAGATTCGGATTCAGGACGTCAAAATATATAAGAATACAATGGTATCGTCAAATATTCATAAACTTTGTTATTTATAGAAAGTAATTATTGTTTGGATGCATCTCTAAATAATCACTTTTACGTCACTTCAATTTGTTTGTTTTGTATTTTAATGATTTTGAAGTGACGTATCAGTATTATACACATTAAAATATAGTACGTAACAATATACACAATATATGGTCCACATTTAGTAAATATTTTATACATTTTAGGTTTTCAAAATATAAATAAAAATATAAATGGCATATTTTAATTATTATGTTCACTTGTAAATAATTACATCGTTAATGAATACAGTACATATAACGTAATTAGATAGTTATTTTATTCATTAAAGATGTATAGTATAAGAGGCAGGGATGTTTTCAGCAATGATCAGTAATATGGCTAAAAGATGATTTATATTTGCAAAAAAGAACGATAAGTAGGATGGCTGAAAGTTACGTAGTATTTAAGTAACAATCCACTTAACAAATCTTTGGTTGCACCTTGTAGTTATAGCCGAATTAAATAGCTATTTTCAGTATTTTGACAAAATTAGTAATTAGTATAAAGGCACTGCCTTGGAAAAATACCTGACTTCCCAGAATTTAATTTGTAAGAACAGTTGTAAAAACTAATTTGTATAGTTGAAAAATTGCAAGGAAAGAAAATATAAAAAACTGTAAGTAAGAAGGTATTTGCAGTTAAAAAATGTTCTTAAAATAACCCTTGACCAAATATTTGTTAAATTTTCGTATTACCAGATTAGTATGGATTGTCACTTTAATACTACGTAATTTTCAGCCATTCTACTAATTGTTTATTTTTACAATTGAATCATAAGGCATCTTTTAAGCGCTAAATCTCTGTTTTTACATCACACAACATAAAAATATAAATTCAGTTATCTTACTGATTGTTGCAAAAATTGTCCCTGCCTCTTATACTAGTATTAAAAAAATTAGAAAATTTTTCTTAAAATCGTATAACATTTGAAACATTTTTAAAATAAATGTTATTATATATTTAATAACGTAAACTAGGTGTTTAGAAAATATTTTCGTTCCTATTGGAAAAATTATGAATTATTTACATTGATTATTTAAAATTATATTATTAAGGTTTTTTTTTCAAATTTTTAAAATATAATGCACCTTCAAGTTTTTATAAAAATATTTGAATGAGAAAACCTAAAATTTCAATAACCGAAATTTTCAAATGTATAATAATTATTTTATAAATAAAAATATTTACAATAAAAATGTATATTAAGAATTAATTAAATTAATAAAAAATATAATGAATTTAAGATTTTCTCATCCTATACAAAAATTATAAGAAAAGTTAAAATATTAATTATTTTTTCAACAAATAAAATAAATTTTATATCGATAATTATAAATTTGTATAATATGATAAACTAGATATCAAATATATAACAATTGACATTTATTTGTAGAATTGATGGTTGTTAATTAATAGCACATATACATTTCTTAAATTTACAATTTGAAATATATATAAAAATATGTTCTTCTCGATTTAATGAAATATATAGATTGGACTACTCTGTGCAAATGAAAACTCACAGTTGTTTCAATAGGGGAAACGGATGTGAATACAATTCCAAGAACAATAAATCACGCAATGGTTTAGTATATACCTACAATACATAGTACGGAAGGAAAATTAAAACTTACCTTTAAAATTACAAATAAAGCATTCTTAGAGAAACACAATATAATTCCCCAATTAACACAACCTAAACCAGTCCCTGCGTTAATTCATATAACGTAAATTATTAGATAAATGGGTTCATTAATACATTCCATTTTGTGACCTTGAATTGCACTTTATTTTTTTTTATTCCGGTTAGAATTCAAGGTCACAAAAAAGATTAATCCTTAATGAACCTAAATAATTTACGTTGTATGAATTAACGATCTAGGGATTGGCCTAATCTTTGTTATCACTTTTGCAATAAAGTTTCCATTTTTTGCCACATACAATTCTTACATTTTAAAATATGCTTCATACATTGTTACTTAATTTCAACTGAATCAACGTTAAACTCGTCGTTTTCTGATTTAAGTAAAAAAGTTTGGTCACTTATATTGATATTTGTTGTGAAATTATCTGTGTTGTCACTCTGGAGTTGTATAAAATCATCGGGAGCACTGTTAAGCAATGGTTCATTAAATCCAATGCTTTCTTGTTCGTTTGCTTCCCGATTAAATTGATAAGTTTCATTATCTAACAATATTGGTGTATTGAAAGGGTAGTCATAATTTTCAGCAACAATATTTTCAGTTTTTTCATCAACAAATAAACTTTCATCGATTCTTTTGTTCTCTTGAATGAATGCCAATCCGTTATTGTTGATCACTTTATTGACTACCGGCTGCCCGTTTAATAAATAATCATTTGTAGAACTCATCTGGATAGGTTTTGACTCAGAGTTCAAAGGAGTCGTCGGATACGAACGAGAAACGTTATCTTGTGAAAATTCAGTATAATCTATTCCTCTATCGTTATAACTAATTGGCAGAGGTGTGTTCGGTACAGAGCGTGATGGCTGATTAGATAATTTAAACGTCTCCATTTCTACTTCCGATAAATCTATACTTTGTGAACGATTCAAAATGGAATTATTTTTTGACGTAAAGTTTTGATTTAATATAATTTGATTTTGTTGAAAGTTTGCTTCGGAATTAAACCGTGTAGTTTTTATGCTGTTCTCCGATTTCATAACAGGAAATTCACTCAGATAATTCTGATTGGTATTTGTAAGTAACGGCGTTTCAATATCAGTTACTGTATTATTAACAAACGAATTGTTTTCTGCATTATTTGTGTCGAGAATATTAAAAATCTTATCAAGATTTTCATTGTTCAATAAATTGTTTTCGCCAAACGTATTGCCGAAATCTGAGAATTCATTTGGTATCGGTGTCTGACCGACAGAACTATTTGCAGATGGAACTGGAGCGATATTGAAATTAAACTGTTGATTATAGAACTGATTTTGTAACAATGGAGATGATAAATTTTTCATCTGGTGTAACGGAACCGACTGAGATCGATACGACAAACTATCTGCAGTGTTTACGTTACTCGCCGTATCATCGGGAAAAAATCTACTAACTTCCTGCGAGAGAGGGTCGCTTGAATGCGTTGAAGGACTTATTTTCGTATCAAAAGGACCGGCTTCTGCTAGATATACGTTCGGAGAGTCGGGACCAATTTTTAATTTTTCTAATCGAATTCTCGGTTCTGCAGATTCAATTTTTCTTTTTGTATCAATTTTGAGTCGTTTATCAATATACTCATTTATATTTGTCTGATAATTTGGAACATAGCTGCACAGAGACATACTGTCGTTATCAAGTAACGTCTGAAGATAATTTGATTGAGTCGTTGATTTTGTTCTTAACGGCAACATCGGACTTGGTGGCGCCGACATAGGTAAACTATGTTTTCTGAGTAACTGGTTTTCAATTGGAATAGCAAACTGTCCTGCAGTTACTTCGTTTTGAGTTGATATGTGATTATCTGCTATAAAATCATGAGTTACTTTATTATTTTTCCCAGACGCAATAACAGTACTATTAAGACGTGTATTTGTTAAACTGGGACAGTTGTTTGTCCTGTTTCTGGGTACCGGAGTATTTCTCGGACTCACAAACGGGCTCGCATTTGTACTGGAGGATTTAGACTGTTGCGGAGACTGCGGTCCAGGCGAGATAGGTGTAAAACTGAAATTCTTTCGACGTGTGTTCGGACTTGCTGGAACGTTATCGTATGCAGGAGTTTCAAAGCTTACCCTTCTCCTTGCAGAAGTAGATGTTAATAACGATGGTAAGATAGCGCTCGGTTTTAAATTACTGTAACTGTGCTGTCGCATTAAATAAGTCTGCATCGTCTTCTTTAAAATCGTATCGTTCGGTTCTATTTTATTGGTAGATTTTACCAATTCCTTTTGTTCGGGTTTTAAATTTTTCTGTAATAACTGTCTAAGTTGTGAAATCTTATCAGGTTCGTCAACAGTTTTATTCTCGACAGCTACGCTGACGGTATCTTGCGGTAAAGTGATTTCGTCGATAGGTGCAGATGAATTGTTTTGAAAATACTGCATAATTTCTTCTTCGTGTTCTTGAGAATTGCTTCCACCGTATAAATAATCATCGAGTGCATCTTTATCGATATTTCCAAGACTGATTCCACGCTCCCGATGTTTTTGACTTGCTAAATATGTTTTGTCTACTTCCGAGAAGTTAGATATTTTATTTACAGGATCAATATCTTGCGGAAGGTTCGTCAATATCTGACTGATTTTCGGTGAATTAATCAATTCTTCTGTTTGCAATACTTGCTGTTCTTTACTTTCTACAGTATTTTCTTGAGATCGGATTTGTGTATCACGGTTAAGTTTAGGTTGGATGGTTTTGTACTTATTTTTTTGTCTTTGAGGGACAACTGGAGTTGAATTAGAAAAAATGATTATAGAAGAAGGTGATGTGACGTTAGATGATTTCCCACGACTAGGTAAACGCGGTATAGCTACTTTATTTGTTTTGACGTCGATCTGTTTACAATTAAAATCAGGCGCTAATAATGACTGTTCGACGACTTTACTTTTACCATTGCATTCGTTCATAATCACCGTATGATCGGTGACTACACTTTTAACTTTGTTTTCAACGAGTTCGTTCATTAGATTCACTTCTTTATGCTCACTTGACTGTGATAAATCTACGTTTTCCAACGCAGAATCGAATCTAAACTCTTGTGTAGGAGTATTTGGAGTATTGAATTTTGAATTTTTGTTACTTTCATAAGAATTTGATCGAGATATTGACTTGGTTGCGAAAGCTCTAACTGATATCTGTTTGGGTTTTTTAGGTCCCTCACAATTCTTTTTAGTAGAAAAATCATGGACGACATCAAAGTTTTGTGCTTGTTGAAAACTGCTGAAATCTGGCAAGGAAGTCAGCGGCTTCGTCGTTGAAGTTACAGCTACTTTGTTGTTATTATCACAGACTGAATTTTGACAGGCAGGTTCCATCACCTGAGCTTGCGGACTGCTGCAAGAAGATGTAGCGAAACAACCCGTTTCTTCATCTCCTACAAAACTGGGCGAAGGGCAAGGTGTAAACTGTTCAAGTTTCGGTTTTTTGTTTCTGTTGTGTTTCATTTCACATTTAGATGACTGAAGCTAAAATAACAATCCATAAAATAAGTCGTGTTTAGACCAAAGAAAACAAAACAGAAAACACATCATATTTAAAAATGCATAGCATTGCATTTTTATCAAAAAGACATGATGTTGCTGTTTTGTTTTTACGGTCTAAACACGGCATTATACAGGGTTTCCAAGATAAAATGCAGGGCTTCAAACTGGAACTGAACCGAAAACCGGAAAAACCGTTATTTTTTGCCGGAATAGAACCGAAATAAAATATATAAAATAAAATAAATCTCATTTAACCGAATTTGTATCTCTTACCGTTATCTTGGACACTCTGTATTTGACAACTCCTTTAAAGTACTTACTTGTAATTTACGTTTTTGTTCACGAATAACTTCTCTCTGCTGTATTTTCCTTTGTAACTGAAGTTGCGTCTCTCTATGTTTATTGTTGTTTAAACATATTCCACCCGTTGGTGATATACTCCCTATAAATAATAAAATGAATCTATATATTTTATATACATATTTTTATTTACTGAGATTAAAATACACTTTAACCCAATCGTGACTGAGGTTTGTTTTGTTACCGATATTGCTAAGTATACTAAAATTCCATAACGTACCTTTGTCTGATCCACGACCAAAAGCATTGAGAAGTGTTAAAGCGGCAATCGACTGCGTATCCACGCTCAGCGTCTCCAACAGATGACACGCGAGAGAGCAGAGCGTTGGAAACTGTATACCCAATAAGTTCTTGGCCCACTCCCTGATGAGACACGAAGCAGCCGCGGTGAGATCTGCCTGAGAGCACGGAGGCTCCGTCGATTTCGGGTTGTCGTTGAAATCGGGCAGCTGCGGCGGTTCCAGCTTTATACGTTTGCGGAGGCCTGCGTAACAGTAGCGGGAGTTCCCGCGTGTGCCTAATCGTCTCGGACGTACTCTTGGGTACACCTGTTTCATCACTTTGCCGAAATCGGCTGTCGACAATGCTTTCATATTACTTGCATGGCAATAGTTTCTGTAAACATGTATGATATTAGTTATAAAATTTTTTTTAGAAAATAAATTAAAATTGGGATATAAAAAATCACTTCTAAAATAAAAAATACAATACTGAAATGAATCGTATTTCCTATGTACACTTATTTTTGAGTAGCAAAATACAAATAAAAAACGTGTAATTTTTTTCAAAAAGTTCTATTGTTGACAAATAATTGTTGATTGTTGTTAATTGATTCAATTGTTGAATTTGATTTATTTTGTGATTTGTGGATTATTATACAATAAAGATAATGAGGAATAAATTGGAGAAAATAAATTTTATTATAAAGAGTAGGTATTTCAGAATTTTTTTAGCTTTTTTACTTATTTAATATTTGACAGCCACGCACGAATGTGTTAAATGTTATGGTATTATTTTTTAACAGCTTGTATTTGTATACTACAATATACTCACGTATACTCTTCATACACATCTTGTTTTGGTAATGACAGCTCGGGATCTTCCTCTAAATGTGTTCGAATCCAGTTGATGGTTTGGCTGATCTCTGTTCTAGATCCGAGTGGGTTTAATGGTTGGCGCAGTGGGTCAGTCGTCACTGTATCTGTAGGTAGCCGCATATAAAGTAACAACTTCTCAGGGGACGAAAGAGCTGATACCAACTCGACAATCTGAGAGATTTTTTCTCGTGAAGATTCACTGAAATTTTAATAATTTTTGTGAATTTTTTATTACGTTGGCGTAAAATTAAATTAAATTATTTAATTAGGAAAATTATTTTATTAAACTATGAGTTTATATGGTAGATTTTTAAGCAATAAAGTAAATAGTAAAATTATCAATATTTGTTTATTGCTTCCTCTCAATATCAAAAATGAGACAAAAAAATTGTTCTCCGATATAAAAATTTTAACTTGATTTATGTTATGTTATGTTTATGTTATGACTAATATTTTTTAGTAAAATTGTATAAAAATTAAATGATTAACGAATGCCAGGCAATTCATCTAAACACTTAATCGGTTTTTATTTAAATTTATTTAATCACCTGGTGAATTTAGCACGAGGAAGCACTGTGCAGATGTTTATCTTAATTCATGCTTTAATTTCAAATGTGTAAAATAGTTAATTAAAAAACAAATAAGTATCTATAAAATCAAAATTTATTTTAATAGATTTATAAATAATGGTTGTTTATATTTATGTATGTCTTTTTATTCAAAAATTGATTAAATTTTGTCAAGTAGTTTGTTTGTTGAATTAATGAAGCTAAAATATTGTAAAATTACAATGAATAAATATTGGATATAATTTAAATTTTTTTATAAGTTTGTATACATAACTTGTAGTTATAATAAATAATAAATTAGCATGATCACTAAAATAATAAAATAATTTAAAATAACACACCTGATTGTGCTTTCAACAATTTGCTGTATTTTGAGCTTATTGTCAAGGACACTGTTATCAATTTTTTCCTTAGATTCATTTTGTAATTTAATATTTTTACTATCAAATGTTGTACTTTGTTGAGGTTTATTACTAAAATTAACATTATTTAAATTATTGTTTAACACAATTTCGTTAGACAACTTTTCGGAACTAGATACACTGGTGTGAGGAAAATTGATATTAGTGTCGGAAACATTATTCTTTGACCATTTGACTTCGTCCATGTTAATGCAAATATTAACAGGACTTTCTCCTGTGGTTTTCCGACACGAAAAGGTTTCCAAATTCACTTTTATTAAGCACAGACATTTTCCCTTGTCATTTCCAGTAGTCACAATCAGCTGGCTACACCGCGAACTTTAATGGCGGGACAACTTGTTATTTTAGAGATAATTCCAGTACCTGTTGATTTAATTTATCAATTTAAATTAATTATTTACTTTTCTGTTTTGATTTAAGGTTGTGGATCATTTTGTTATGTGTTATTAGTTTAATTGATGTGAATGTAGAAAGTATTAATCATTAAAATAAATATAAACAAATTTATTTTCAGAATTATTCCGACAAATATTGTTTACAATTTGCATTATTAATTTTGAGCATTTTGATTTTTTTACTGTTTTGCCAATGTTTCCATAAAATTAAATTTTAACGCGAGTTAAGTTCTTATTTTAAGCAGAAATATAATAAAATAAGACCATTCTACAATTTTACGCGTAATGCTAATTCTCACGTATCTATGAAAATGAAAACGCATGCGTAAAGCGCGAATACAAAAATCAAAATTTGTAAATATATTAAATACAAAATATTAAATATATACCTATTTTGCAAATAACATTGTTGTTAAAAAATACATAATGTAACATCAAGATTTATTTTTTAATTTTGGAATTGATATAATATAATAAATTATCTCTTCCATATTGCAATGTATTTGTTATCAGCAATGCGGTAATTAAATTTTTATTATCTGTGTTATTTTTTTAACAAATTTTAGAATATTTTAAGTTGTTCATAAAAATAAAATAATAGTTATAATAAATTATATTTATAAATTCCAATATAATTTCAAATAATATTAAAAATAATTATTAATTGCATAAAAAATATACTTATCTCATTTAGTACATTTTGATAATCAACTTTATCATTTAATTTAATTAACTATGGAATTTATCAGATTTATCTCATTTATTACGGTTGAGTAAGTTTCTTTGGTTTCTTTTCGTTGGCAATATGTAATTACTACATGACAACCATGACAACAGTCGCCGCTAACTTTGCGTCATACAATTTGTCATCCATTTGTCATAAAGTTTTGTCATGTTTTGTATGAATGGGATTGTGAACTGTGTTTAATCAGAATTTTAAGTACGATTTTAAATATTATTCCTGAATAGTATAATTTTGTGAACTTTATAAATCGTATTAATAAATTGTTAAGTATTATTTAAAAAATGGCAGCAACAAAACGATTGCAAAAGGTGAATTATTTTTAATTTTTATTTTATTTTGTAATTTATTATAAATCTTTAATCTTCCACTTAAATAAATATAGGAGATAAGCACATTTACTTAAATATTTTGAGTATAGATACATTAAGCTTTAATAAATTATAAATAAGGTTATTTTGTAATAGTTTCTAGAAAATACTAATACATATATCATTAAATATTCAAAAATCAAATTACATTTGTGTGTTTATATTGCAATTCATTTAAGATAGAGTTTTAATGTACCTATTTTTAAAATATAATTTGGATTTTACACTGAACAATGGTCATTATATATTTAACCTTCATGATGTAAAAATAGTTTATTACTGGTGTCAATCTTCTGCTAAATATTTTAGTGAAATGTTTATAACATGATATAAATAATTTATTAATGATTTATTTTCATTCTAGGAACTAAATGATATTAGAACATCTGGATTAAAATCATTTAGAGATATTCATGTGGATGAACAAAATATATTAACGTGGCAAGGGTTAATTGTTCCGGTAAATTACTGAATTTAAATAATTATAATAATAAATAAATAAATAATTAATACTGTATTTTGTAATGTTCATGTAATTTATAATTTAATAACATGTAAAAACTTATTTCTGAGAACATTGATATTTGAAGGTCGCTAATTAAAAATAACAGTTTTGAAATCAATATGCTTCTATTTAAAAGAAATTTAATTTTATTAAATTTATATATTGTATATTAATTTTGTATGTTTATTTTTAGGACAATCCTCCATATAATAAGGGTGCCTTCAAAATTGAGATAAACTTCCCAGCAGAATATCCTTTCAAGCCACCTAAAATAAATTTCAAAACAAAAATTTATCACCCGAATATAGATGAAAAAGGTCAAGTGTGTTTACCTATTATAACTGCAGAGAATTGGAAACCGGCTACAAAGACTGACCAAGGTACAAATACATTGATTTTATTTAGTTTAAAATTCACCCATAGTTTTTTTTACAGATTTGCATTTTAACTGTTGTTTTGTTAAGGGGGAAAGCCACTGTGACGGAAATATTTTTTTTTATGCATTTTTTTAATGTATACATATTTAAAAATGTGTAAACAAAAATTTAAGTTAAAATTCAGAAAATTACCTGAGTTACAGTCAATTTAGTGAGAGCGACTTTTTTTGACCTTGTCCCAGCGATTTCTCAGACTAATGAACCGAATAAAATTTTTTTAATACATACTTAATAAACTGTTCTTTACCCGATCATAAAATAATTAGTTATATCTGAAAAAAATCCCCAAACATTGACAATTTTTTCACCCGTCACAGTGGCTTAGTTATCAATCATAATTTTACTTTGCACAAGTATATTTCATTTAAAATCTTTTTTTGTTGCTTTATCGTAAAATATGAACATTCATAAACATGCTGTTAAATTTTGGTCGTGACATTTGAATTATTCTGGTCGCTACAGCCTTTCTTAGAGAAAAGATCGACCAGCTGTGTGCAAGTTAAGAAAAACTGTAGAAGATTTTAAATGAAAGTAAGGTAATTCTATATAGTTGACAGAATACGAATTGTGATGTCACAAACCCTTTAATCAATCACGTTGTGTTTTAAATGCGAGCTGATTTTTACGACTTTTAATATTGAGTAATAAAAAAACAATTTGTTCAATGCTATTATTATTTTTTTAGCTTAATCTTTGCAATTAAGTAATAAAAAAGGTATGTCAATAATTTCCGGATTATTGTGTTTTTGATGTTTGGGATATTTTTGCACCTTGATTCTGACTTATATTTGACATTTTTATTTCAGTGATACAAGCATTAGTTGCATTAGTAAATGATCCCGAACCTGAACATCCACTGAGGGCTGATTTAGCTGAAGAATTTCTGAAGGATCGTAAGAAATTCTCTAAAAACGCAGAAGAATTTACAAAGAAACATAGTGAAAAACGACCCTCAGATTAGATTATTATATGCGCTGTTATTATATATACATATTCCCTTTTTCTAAATTTGATTTTAAATTATATTTTGTATGAACGCATTTATACATTTCCTTGTTTTATTTTAAGTAGTCTGAAAATAAATTAAATCTTCTTTACGCTGTCTTCTTTCTGTAAATATATTTTTTGTATTACAACAAATATGTGTGTAAATAATTATTAAGTAAATAAGAAAAATCAATCAAAAATATTAATTTATTCAATTTTAATATTCACAATAAATTATTTTGTTAATTAATGTGCAAACAAACAACATAATAATAAAGGTATATAGTCAGATGTGTACGTTTCCAGATGAAAGTTCATAAAATAGCACATAAGCCTCACTTGATACAACGTTCCTTGGGTATATTGAAGACACTCTGAAATCAAATATATTCTCATTAAATACAACGCATTTTCTGTACACTTATTTTTATATGGAATTTAATGAAACTGCACAATATACTATTACTTTAAGGTAGTTCTCATGCTATAAAAAATGGTGATTGCCCTCCGAATACATCATAGTGTTTTTTTTTTAAATTTTATTAATTTTTTTTCTTATGAGAAGTTTATACTTGAAAGCCGTCTATACAGATATTCTAAGAAACCAGCTCTCATTAATACATAATTATAATATTATGTACGTCTGAAAATATTAATAACTATACTAGTAAATAAATTTATAGATGCTGCCTATAAAAATCACATTTAACAATTGAGATTTTTTGGGAGCATCTACTTGATTAATTTAATTTAATAAATTTCATAATTACTTAGTTGCCAAATTTGAGTTACTTAATTATTTGTGCACTAGTTATATTTTATATAAAAGCAAGATATAATTAAGCTAGCTGACAATATAAAATATTTTCTTAAAGATTAAAATCATAAAAATGTTAGAAACTAATACAAATTAAAAAATACATTATATTTATGAATCCTTTCGATAATATAATAGTAGTGATCTTAAATATATTAAATAATAACAACTTATTGTCTAAACGTCAAAATTTATTAAATAAAAAGTATACTCAAGCTTTCGATTTACAGAATCATCATCAGGCAAAAAATATAATAATAATATAACGATGATTCTGTAATTTCTGTGAATTATTTAATAAATTTCGACATTTAGACAACAAATTATTATTATTTATTGGTATTCTATATACTCTAAAATACTATAATTGAATTTACTGGCAATTGATTATTACAGAAAGCCAAAATAATTAATATTACGTACTAAGAGGATACCAAAATTGTTGAATATTTGTTTTAATACAGAAATGATAATGAACAATAATTAAAACAACACAAATGTATTACATGTATTTTCTTTTAACAAATATAATGTATGTAAATAAACAAAAATAAATAGATATAATTTATAATTAAGCGTTTTATTTTATGTAATCCACGTAAATTTTGTTTGTAAGTACTATTCTGAAGGCAGTTTTTAAACAGCCTGTAGTTCAGTGACGGACGGAAGTAAAGTGTAAAGATACTGAAATACAAACCTGGAGTCATTATATTCGTGCCATTCCCCTGAGAACGGATGTTTACAATACGCCGTGTAATGCCCGCTGTATGTAGTCCCGCTGTGGTTTGACACGGCGTACAGGTTATACATGATCGAACTGTCCGTAGGGCTGCGCGTCGCTGCGTACGAACTCAGATCAACTTGAAGTGGGAAATCTACCAACATGTTCAGTTTACCTCGAAACTGTTCAGTTGGTGAAAATCGTTTAAGATCTGTTTTTGTGTGTTAAGGTTATAATAAATGTAAATTTCATGAAGCATGACTCATTATTGAGCGGTTTTAAGATATTCTGTGATGATTTCTAGTTTGTGGAATAGAAGCCGCTAGTAAAAATGTTTAAGAACCTGTGTCGTGCTTGGGACTACAATATTTGTGTAATAATTATATATACTCTATAAAAACATTGTTTTTTTAAAGGATACGAATTACTAATACTTTTGGGAACTTTTGAATTGAAAATGATTTTGTACATTTTCTCCTTTGTTGACATTTTGCGCAAACCTAAAATACAAAGAAATGATTTTAATAATTTCATAAATTTTAATTATATAAACTGAAATCAACTAATTCAAATAAAAAAGTATAGTTTACATTTAAAATCAATTAATACTTAATTTAAGTTAATATGACTTAAGTTAAGACGACTGAAACATATAGCTTACAGGTTTTTCATGTCCATCAAGAGTTTCTTCACGTGTGAAATGTTCAAAACACGTAGATAGCGACGACGAAGAAATCGACATGCTCAAATCCCAAAATGGGTCGAAAGTCACGCTACAGTGACCGCATACAGTGCACTTCAGCGTCGACTTCAGCTGGCCGACAAATATGTCTACGATCAGTGAATCGTCAATACGTAAATAGCGATTCCATGATTCTATTGATTTTTGTCCATCACTAGAATTTCAACATGAATTAGTAATTTTTATAATAATTATTCAACAGTCAAAGTAACTAACAGATTGTTAGTTTGAAATTATTAGTTGTTAGTTAGAATTTATCCAACAGAATGTTGAATAATTTATTGTTGTAATATGTACAGTCAGTTAGTTAATTAATTAAGTAAACATACCTTAAGGTATCACTAATTTCACTGTGATCTGGTGTTGGTCGTGTTTTGACTCTATTAACATCTTCGTGTAGTCCTTCTAGTAAATATCTTAGGAACTCCTAATACAAAATATATTCAGTAACGAGAATATTGTTAAAGATTGAAATTTAATTAAGCTATTTCTTTGTAATGCTAACTATTTTATTTTAAAACGTATTCCAGTCCAGTGAACAAAGCAATTTGATGGGAAATTTTCCGTAACAGCAATGTTATCAAAATTTATACAGGGTAGTTCAATAGTGCGTCCAGCTTTCCTAGCGCACTTCTCGTAGGAGATAGAAAAAAAAGTTTGGTACATAATATTATTGGTCTGAAAAGATCAACGTCGTAAAATTATTTTCAACAATACAGGGTGTCCCATTTTTGCGCTATAACAAAAACAAAGTTTTTTTTAAATGGATTACCCTATAATTTTTTATGTCTTCTGATGTCATCTTTTAGACCAATTATATTATGTACTAGACTTTTTTTTCTATCTCCTACGCTAGGAAAACCGGACGCACTATTAAACTATCCTGTATAATTGATGTTCCGGAAAATTTTCCATTTTGAGCTGTTTCATTGGCTGGACTATAATAATTAATACTTCACCTGTGCATCTTGTTGAGCGTACCCCATAAATCTTGGTGCAAACCGTTGTATTTGTGATTTCAGTGCTGTTGTGTTGACTACTTTATTATAATCGCCTGACCATAATTCTTGTATCACCGTTGAAAAGGCTACAGAAAAAAATTCATTACTTCATCGACATTGTTTTAAACATATTTTGCTGTGATGCCCCCACCCCCTCCGGTACAATTATTGAAATTAATACTGTGTCAGACAGTGGCGTCCGCAGGATTCAAAGATTACTGAAAATTTACCATGAAAATTGTTTTTATTAAATTGGGTGGTGTTTTTTTTAAGACTTTCCAGTGTAAATTTCCAAAATAACGAATTTCCAGAAAATATGTTTCAGACAAAAGTTGCAAATTTGTAATTTAATTAAGGAAAAAAGTAAGCAACTTTTCTTTGAAATTTTTTTCTGAAAATGTCTATTTTTATGATATGGAGGCAAACAAATAGATTTTTCTGGATGTTCAATAATTTTTTACTGGAAAACAATCAATTTTTAAGAAAAATCGCGAGAAAAAAAGTAGAATTTATTATTATTAATTTTTTATGCAACTTTTTTATAATGAAAATAAATCTGAAATTTAGAAAAAAAAAATGAATTACAAATAAGAATAAATTTTCCGAGAATCCATACTTAAATTTACGCCTTTTTTGCCTCTTGCGATTATTTGATTAAAAAAAAAATAGTTTTTGAGTAAAAAAATAATTGAAAATACAGAAAATATTTGTGTCATAATAAAAAACGAACATTTTCAGAAAAAATGTTTCAGAGATGTTTATTTTTAATCTGCAAAAAAACATGAGTTAAGATTAGATTTAGCGCCCTCGAAACCATTAAAAAAAAATCTAAAAAAAACACCTCCTACCCCCCTACGTACGCCACTGGCCTCAAAACATTGAATCGTTTAAATTCACGTGAAATTTTGCTAGCGGTTAATTACAAATTAAAATAACTGTAATGCATTTTTCATCTTTTATATTTCGTCATACGAAAATGACGGTGAAATATTGCAGGGTATATTATTAGAATAAACGATCTTAGTCAACATTCTTTATATAAGACTGGCTATTTTTACATTTATCAAATCTATATACCTTTACCGCGAATTCTTAAATATCAGAAATAAAAACATTAGTGTACCTATTGAAATATTAATAACATAAAATTGATTCTAAAATCAAAAAATCAATTTCTAACTGGCGCGATCAATTTTTTTGTATAAGCTTTGAACAAATTAATCTGTAAATAAACAATAATTCGGGCAAGACATACACGAGTGTATGTCATAAGGGTTCCGAAGTACGTACTACGTGAAATGTTTGGAACCACTTAGAGGTGCATTTTTAAGTTAAAGTTAAAATATAAAAAAGTGTCAAGATCTACTAATTGAGATCTATATTTTGACATACCACATGCCTAGATATCAAAATAAAAAATTCTATGACGCCCCTCTCTATAATTCCAAAATTTAAAATTATATTGTTGACTTTATTATTTGTCGTTGGTAGTCCCACCAAATTTTTTCAGATTTTTTGAGCCGGTAGTTACAGAGTTAGAAGAGGGGGGGGGGGCAGAATAAAATACTGCTTTTAACCCCCTACAGGCGCCATTTTTGAGTTAGAAAAAAAATACAAAATATGGTCAAATTCTACTAATTGAGATGTACATTTTGACATGCCACACGTCTTTTTTTGTTTTTGTTTTTTTTAGATTTGCTTTAAAGCCCCTACAGGCACCATTTTTGATTTAGAAAAAAAAAGGGTCAAATTCGTATAAATTTTTTTTTTTTTTACCTAGTTTTAGCTCCTTATTGCCCCCCTTGAAAAATTATTTTTTCAATAAATGTGTACATATTTTACTAGAGGGTGTCATTTTACATGTTCAGTAAAAATTTCAAGTTTCTAGCTTATATAGCTTACGAGCTATTTGGCTATGAGTGAAAAGGACGGACGGACGACAAAGTTTCTTCGGAACCCTAAAAATGATCACTAACCTTTAATAAGAGCACCTTTCATCCGAGAAGTCGTGGTATTTATATCATTCAAACACTTATCCTCTCTTATATAATCCAAAAGGTATCTTGTATTCGATAAGCACTGAATAACAGAATTCATAAAGCAGGTGTTGCCAATATTACGGAGACCGTTCAAGCCCAGTTTGTTATTGGCTGTGGAACTGTGACTGTTGTAAGCGTTATTGTAATGTTTCTCTTCATGGTTCCTTCCTGTCTCAATCGAGTCGGAGATCCTTCTATTATTAATCGTGTTGTTTATTATACTGTTGACACTTGGTGAAATGCTCTTCGACGATCGGGTTATCGAAAGGTCCTAAAACATTTTATTTATTCATTCTACAAAAATTGATTTTAAACTGTCAACGGTTCATTTGTTTTTTAAAACATGTGGTAATTGTCATGAAATTGAACTGAAATTATGATTTTGAATAATGAAATAGGTTAAAAAGATTCTGAAACATGTATTTATTTTTATATTAAAAGCGAGATTAATATGATTTTTGTTAAAATAAAAATGCAAAATACAGCAATCCGCCATGTTTGATAAAACACCAGTCAGAGTGGATGACGTCACGGCTACGTAAACGTTTCATTAATATCTGCACTGTTTATAAATTATTTTGTGGTTTTAAATTATCAATTTGCTCAGTTTTGTGTTACCAAAACTAAAACCGAGAATCTTTTGTGATGGAACAAGGATTTATTATTGTTTACAAGGAGTGTTTACATAGGCGTGACGTCAAAAATGCGCCATGACAAATTCAATGCAAGGTGTATTTAAAAATAAAACTTGGAATTTTTTATCACATATCAGAATTATTTATAGTATTTTTTACCAAAATCTGTCGAAGTTTTTAGTCTTGAGAATGGACATAATACGAAACTTACAAAAGTGGTAAACTTTGATGATAATTATCTCGAGTTTAAAACGGTCGATCTCTTTAAATTTTCACGTTTGGATAGATATCATTATTCCTTTTATGCCCTGATTTTGTTTTTTAATTCTATCGAAATGACGTTTGCACGAGAACTACCTTAAGGGGGCAGACCCTGTCGGGACTTCCAAAAAAAGCCTTTTTTAGGATTTTTTTTGGCCACGCATTAAAATAATATTAATAACAAATGTTTTTCCACATGAAAGATATGTATTTACAGAAAATATTGTAATTTTTTTATGGCAAAATATTAAAAAATAAGTGCGATACAGCAAATTTGCTTGTCACTAGATCATCTGAAATAAAAAAAACATAAGGGATCATTAGCTAATGACATAATGCTCCGGATGAACGAAGGGATTTGAAAAAATTTGAATTTTCACAAAATGGCGGATATTGAAAGTCAAAATTCTTTATTCGACTAAAATTTCACTCGCATTTTCGGCTATAAAAAAAATAATCGTCCCAAAAAAAAAAATCCTTCGTTCATCCTGAGGACAATTATGTATAGAATAAGTGAGAAAAATTTCAAACCGATCGGCAAAGCTGTTCTCAAGTTACAGTGATCACCGACTTCGAAAACATGGTTTCGAGAAAAACGCGTTTAAAGTTTTGACTACGAATTGCACGCAGATAAAAAATTTATTTTGGAACTTACACTGAATCATTTGTCTGAAATTTTCAGAGAATACTTTTGAAATATTCTACTTTGAGAACATGCAAAAAAAAAATTGATTTTTTCAAAATTCTAACTGGGTCTGCCCCCTTAAAGCAAATTTTGAATTTTATGAAAAAATTAGTTCCGGCACCACTGAAAAACAATAATCAAATTACCCTTTTCTGGCTGATGGACGATCTAGCAGGAGACTTCGTTTCCTTAACTGAAGGCGAGCACGTCCTCGCATTGCTACTGGCTGCATCAGACGAATACTTCCTAGCGTAATTCGGCACGTAGTTCGACGGCGAGTATTTCTTCCTTATATCATCAACAGTACTAGCCAGCACGATAGACGGCTTCCTGGTGCTGTCGAGCGCGCTCGGCCTCGGCGGAAGATACGACGATGGTTCGTAACGGCTATATGAAGATAACGGCTGTCTCATTGACGTCTTTCTTTCGGTAGTTGTCGTGGCAGATGGTCTAGCCACATCGTCGTTTAAGCTAAGGTGTCTTGTGTACTTGTAAGTGTCGCTACCGTACCGGCTCTCTGATTTGTAAGAGCTTGTTGATGATGTGTACCTATCTGGTGTTGTCTTTATTGACGTGTACTTGTAAGAGGAAGACCAAGTTGATTCGGACGGAGAACGGAGGGAAGATTGCAAGACCGGCATTATGAGTGTAATAGGTTTATAGAAATATGTATAAATAATTTAATTTAATTTTACCTGGAACAGAAATTTGTATTAGTTTTGAACGAGTAGGAAAAAGGGCTTTTTTAATGTAAAAATCATGTTTATATCCTTAATATACAGTGCGTTCACGATGAAAGGAACAAATTCGTTTAAAATTCAGGTAATTATTTTGTGGAAAAACGCTCGGACCCGTCGATTAGTATTTTTAGTTGCGGATTTTTTGACATAAGAAAATTGTATGGAAAAACATATGCAGTCATCATTGATTTTTTTAAATGGAACACCCTATATATTATACCATTTTTGAATTGTGCGATAAATTCTGAACACTTTTTGTACAGCATATCATATCTCTAAAATTAGCGGTTTTCGGAATAATGACGTTTGAAAATTGACATTTTGAAATACATACAAATCAAATAAAATGTTTAAATTGAACAAAAACACCTTGTACATTTTTTAAAAGCCAACAAAAACATCCTGGTATGCCAAAAAAAATATTGAACTTTTTTTTTTTTTTGCAATACAAGGTATATATAAAACTCAACGTCTCTTTGAATGTCTGTCTGTCTGTTAGTGCACTTATCACTCGAGAACCACTTATCCGATTTACGTGTTTTTTTTTAAATTTATAGGTACGTTCTCTGGCCAGATTATAGGCTATATTTTGTTACGTTAAGTAAAGTGACGATAATAATAAATCAAGTCTAACTTTAATTTTTAAGCCACAATGACTGCTTTTACGTTACAAAGAAAATTAAAAATATTTGGGTTTTGTTTACGTGGACTTATGACCTGCAAAACATTAATCCTTATCGAAATAAATTATTTAATCGTCATGAGTACTTAATATAGATATAATTTTCCTTTTACAGCATCCAATTTGGTCGTATAGTTTAGAAAATATCGAAATATAATAATATAACCCGTGTCGCGGCGTGCGATAAGGAGGGAGCGTCCAGTGTAGCCGCGGGGCAGAGGGAATGATCACAGGCCGGTATTCTTTTGATTGTCAATTGTTTATTTTGTTTTTAATAATTAACTTTTAAATTTAAATGGAACAAAAATTATTTTTACTTTTTGTTAGGTAGGTAATTTAATGTTTGTACTTTAGAAAAAATTTTTTTTTGATTTTTTTCTGTCGTTAAAAAATCACAGGGGTGACACCCGTCTAATGTGTAAAAAATAAAACCTATTGACACTTTCGATTTCCGCCCCGGTGTCACCCCCTCTAGCGACGCTAGAGGGGGTGACGCTACCTACATTTTTTTATAGGTTCAATTCAAATAATATATTCTAAAATATTTTTACATACAGTTTAAAATGAGTCTAAACAGCTTCGATGTGTATTTTTTATCTTCTAGTATTTATTTATCTTGTATATTGTATATAATTATAATATTCTTGAAATATTCGCAATAAATTTAAGACGCTTCTATTGTAATTTATAACGATGACCACAAATATATATTTTGGCGGTCACTCAAATCTATACTTGAATCAAATGACGTTTAGCAACCGTCAAAATGTAAAATATCTAACTGTGATATTTTTTATCCATGACGACGCGAACTTACCTACTAAACGAACGAAAATTAAAATATTAATTAATTAATTAACTTCCGAATACTTTCGATAAACCGAATACTACCTGCAGAGTATTAAATTTAAATGATACGTCTGCTCCATTGGCGTAGTAGGGTTTTGCGGACGAAACCCCCCCTGAAATATTTGAGAAAACATCAGTTCAAAACATCTTCAAAAAATTGTATCATATGTATTATCCCCCCCCCCCCCCAAATTGTTTTTACTACGTCACTGGACTCTGCTCTGTGTAAAAATAAAAATAAAATATTATTTGTGATAATTATATGTGAGAAATTAATACAATTTTATGGTGGTATATAAAAAACATCTACCAAGTAAATGTATAGTGCTTCCTCGTGCTGAATTCACCAAATGTAGTTTATTATTGAACAATTTAAATAAAAACCGATAGTGTTCAGATAAATTGCCTAGCATTGGTTAACCATTTAATTTTTATACAATTTTACTAAATAAATATTACTTTGAAATTTTTCTTAAGACGCACCTGATTATTTTTTGACAATTTCAATCTAAATCTAAATTTATGCAAACGTCAAAATGACATCTAAAATGTCAAAATAAATATCAATTTAAAAAATCAAATGATTTTTCAAAGCAAATTGAGATAAATCTTTGTAAGGGAATATTTTACAACAAACATAGACCCATATTATAGGAAATTTAATGCTCTACAAAAACGATTCTATAAAATTTTCACGTAATTTGTCATTCTTGAGATATCTTAAAAAAATAAAGAATTTGGGATGTCACCCCTTCCCCTTACACACGATTTTAATGATTTTAAAATGGGACCGTCCTCAAGTCAGACCCAACCATCCAACCAAGTTTCATTAATATCGGTTCGATGGTTCATGAGTTATGCGTGTGACAAGGATTCACTCGACACACACAGACAGACAGACACGGAATGAAAAGTTTTTGTCTTGACCTGAAACGGAAAGATCAATTTAAAATTTTGAAATCGGAGAACAATTTTTTTGTCTCATTTTAAAACGATCACAAAGTTTCTCGTATCTTCGATATGGCGAGGAAGCAAAATCAGTTTTTTCTTTATGATAATTATAATATACTCGTACATGTGAGAAATCAATATACAATTTAATGATGGGTACTGAAAAAACTTTGTCTAGACTGTTGTCTAGAAACTTTAGATTAGGAAAGTTTATTGATGCATAACAAGCAATTTATCATATTCAATGTAAATGTATAATATAAGATGCAGTGGGGTAAGTGAAGAAACGGGGCAAGTGCATTAACGGGTTCTTTTTATTATAATACGAGTGAAATTGTAATAGCTAATATGTAGTGAACTACTAAAAGTTAATACCAACTTGTTTAAAAAGTTCACTACTCCAAAACTAAACAACGTATCTTGATGCGGTAAAAAGCATTTTATACTAGGCGTATTCACAATTCTAGTATATGAAATAATGCTTCAAAGCGTTTTTAACTACCGGTAATGCAAAATGGGGCAAGTGCACTGTAGTTGACATTTTTTACAATTTCCTATCATAATGCAAATATACAAATAAAATTGGTGTCCTATTCAATTTAAACTAGTCAGTAATAACTGTACAATCATTTGATACTAAAAATATTAAGTATTTATATAACAGATTGAAAATATATGGGTTCAAAGTCCAACTATGCAAAAACCGGTCTGCACTTACCCTTACTTCAAATTACAATTGAATTTGATCTGTTTAGTCCAAGTAAATTAGATATTTTACAAGAACAAATTTATAAAGTTTTGATACTTTGTCCACGAACTCTTAGTATGTTTTTAGTTTCGTATTAGCACGCTAGATGTTTACGCCAAAAAAGTATAACCTTCGCGCGTACAAATATTTTTGTTACATATATCTAATAAATTGTTCGGGATACAAAGTAGCCTAAACCCTTCCTCAGGATGCAAGCTATCTCCCTGCCAAATTTCATCAAAATCGGTTCAGCGGTTTAATCGTGAAAAGGTAACAAACAGATAGTCTCACTTTCGCATTTTTAAGATTAGTATGGATTAATTTTAAGATATGAATAATACGCCGCTGACTTTACGGAGCACATCGGTAACAATGTTAGCAGCACAATTGCTAAAAATCCATAGACAACATAATACAGCTGCGAATCCTATTGGAAATATCTCAGAAAGAGAAATATTTTTGTTTGGTACCGAGTAACAAACATTTTTAATTTTAAAAAGTTTTAATGTCAACCAACAAAATTAGGTCACTAGTACAAATAGTCCTTACATATAAATACAACTCTTAGTCATACCAACTTTAAATATGCGTTCTTTGACTCGGTGCAGGGCCGCGCCGACCCCCCACAGCGCCTGTGTGCGAAACCTATGAAGCGCCCCTTTTTTTCACGAATCTTAATATTTCAACTTATTTTTATTTCTTATTTGTTAATTTTAACCGAAATAAATGTTCTCTAGTTTTATATAATTAGATAATATTTTCCTAAATAGGTAAAACCAGTTCGTTTTCAGTTGCCAATTACTGCGAAAAATAAAACGCGAATTAAATTTTTACATACTTTATTTATGATGTTCTATCTAATCGTATACTTATTAGCCCAATCAAATTGTATATTTGTTCTGCATTGTTCTACAGAGTCATTTTTTTTATTTTAAATTGTTGGGGGGTGTGTTCTGAGTATTACATTAAGTTGGCGCGGTCTATGACCTTGAGCGTTGTCCGCTATAAGCGCGAAAACTTTAAACGTAATTATCTCGTAAATCGTTCATCCCACGATAAAATTTATTACCACCTTTTTTGTTCAACAGACTTGAATCTACAAATTTGTTTACAGGTCTAACTGTCTACCATTAATTGGTAACGAGATATAATGCAAGGAAGTGAACAAAAAACGATTTTTTGCATTTATTTCGTAATAAACGTGAATATTATCTTGGGACACTTGTACAATAAGCGCAATATTATGTTTTTTTGTTTACGAGGCATTTGTTGCGCCTATTATACCTACTTACTTATCGATACTCCACTACAAAGAAATATGTTGTTGTGTAAGTGTAACAAAAATAATTTCGATAGCGGCGCCCCTATTGTCTTGGCGCCTGTGTGCGCCGCACACTTCGCACACAGGGGCGGCGCGGCCCTGACTCGGTGGACCGAAACGATACCAGTATACTATAGGTATATGTATGTTTACATTATGTCAAGGACTATAAGAAAAGAATACCTACGTGTTACTCTAAACATTATATTTTATCAGAATATCCCAAGCATTCGAAATCTACAACACAACTCTATCGTGTTCTAAAATTAAATTAAAAACTAGGACGGTGACATAAATTCTATGAGGGTATTTCGGCCCTGAATGCGTCTATTTCAGTTATTCTGTAAATTAATACACGCGTGGACTATTTCTAATTAGCATTTAACAATTGTTACCTATTTGATTTATTGCATACATATACGTTTATTGCTTTAAAATAGCGCCTCTATAATTATGGGGAATATACTTAAAATTATGAGTATACATAATACATATATGTAAAGGTACTGGAACTAGTTATGGCCGCTATAAGAGTAAAGTTTAATGCTTTTTTTGTAATTTTCATGAACTCATGTTACTAATATGTTAGAACAAGTACATCTTTATTAAATCAATTTAATTACCAAAGTCCGCAAATATAGTTTGTTTTTTAAATTATAGTCTTTTATTTTCTCCAGTAATGGATAAAGTAAAACCAGTAATGAGCACGCAGTGATGGACACTTGCTAATGATTACAAAATGATAAGTACTGCGACACAAAAGATATAAAAGAAAGAATCATCAAATTTGAAACAATGTAAAGCAGTTGCTATGATAATATAATAATTAATAAATAAATTATACTAATAATTAGTTTAAATGTCCACCATTTTGACACCTGTTAGCCAATTGTCATCAAATCACGCTGTAAGACAGTTAATTGTATATAGATTAATATTCAGAAATGGTAGTAATCAAATATCAACAAATATTTCTAATTCAATACATTTAATTAAAGAATAACCATTACTGGGGTCTTATCCAAGACTGGAGCCAGAATTTTACTGCATTTTAGAAGAAAGTTGTACACAAAAACAATCATCTATACTTTAGGGGGGGGGGGGGGGGTAAGGGGTTAATTTGCCTGTAAAACACTTGTTGGACCAAATCAACGTATTTTTGGTATACGGACTCGATCCCCATGTACATTCCGAAATTAGAAAAAAATTTGTTCATTATACCTCTTATTACATCTACTCTGGGACAACTGTATATTTTATTTCAAACTTGGCCACAATGCAACCAAATATGTCATCGAAGCGTTGAGCAAAGTTGAACTTCCGAACGTATATAGAATGGAAATGTTTCGCAAAATTTCAGAATGAAGAGCCATGAAAATAAAGAAAGTCAAGGACTTGATCCAGTAGCGTAGTAAGACAAAATTTTGATGGTGTTTTGAACTGATGTGTTCCCAAAACATACGTTTTTTTAGAACACTGAATATTTCGGGGGGGGGGGGGGGGGGGGTGTTTTATTTTATTTGAAAAAAAATATTTTTTTAATAAATATTGTTGAATTTTGTACTTTTTGCTCAATAAATCAAAAATGGTTACAAATAATCATAAGCATGTAAACACAAAAAATGTTCGTTATGTAATTCTACATAACATCGTTAAAAAATATATAGGGTGTTCCATTTGAAATAGTTGAGAAAAATAACTTTGAAGTTATCAAAATTTGAAAATTAATTAATTTTGGAACTTGTGTCCATTTTACAAATATTCAAACGTTTCTGTGTAACAAAGATGTATCAAACCAGTAATTTGAGTTTTATTTAACCCCACTTTCACGTATTCACGCCAATCCCTCGACTGTGCATTCCGACACAATCACACCCATTTTTTATTTGGTTCGTGTTAATATTTAATATCAAAAACCGTACAATAAAGCCTTCAACTGACACAACATTCATGTCAGTTCATTCTAATAATAACCAAAAACGCATTACAAATGTATTACAAATATTGCCCAATAGATGGCAGTGATATTGAAACAAATGAAAGCATGGAATTGCTTTCAGTTGTTTTGTGTTGAAAATTCAAATGCAATGTAAAATATTTTTACTACCTACTAGAATTATAAGTACATAATGGATGTACTTGGCATTTACTGAAATGAGTAAATGAGTAATATAGATAAGGTACTGGCACCAGTCTTGGCAAGGATCCCCAGTAATGGTAAATTTTTAATTAAATGTACTGAATTAGAAATATTTTTTGATATTTGATTACTACTATTTCTAAATATTAATCTATATACATTTAACTGTCTTACAGCGTGATTTCATAACAATCGGCCAATAGGTGTCGAAATGGTGGACATTTAAACTAATTATTAGTATAATTTATTAATTAATTATTATATTATCATAGCAACTGCTTCACATTGTTTCAAATTTGACGATTCTTTCTTTGATATATTTTGTGTCGTAGTACTTATCATTTTGTAATCATTAGCAAATGTCCATCACTGCGTGCTCATTACTGGTTTTACCTTTGCCATTACTGGGGAAAAAACATGAACAAAATAAAAGGCTATAATTTAAAAAACAAACTATATTTGCGGACTTTGGTAATTAAATTGATAAAATAAAGAGTTAAAGCTAGGTAAAAAACAATATTTATACTAATTTTATACCAATGTTAAATGTTAAAATGTATAACCAAAGCAGCGGAAATCGACCCTATTTCTTATTTTTTAATAATATTAAATAAAAATAAAAAATTATATGACGCCCCACTCTTTTATTCGAAAATTTAAAAAGATATTGTTGACTTTAGTATTTGTCGTTGGTAGTCTCCCCAAAGCCTGGTTACCAAATTTTGTTCAGATTTTTAAAGCCAGTAGTTACAGAGTTTGAGGGGAGAGGGTAAAATAAAATAGACATCTGCTGGCGCCATTTTTGAGTTAGAAAAAAAATAAAAATATGGTCATACTTATTGAGATCTACATTTCGACACCCCACACGCCTTGGTATACTTTTTTTTTTAATTTGCTTTAAAGCCCCCTGAAGGCGCCATTTTTGATTTAGAAAAAAAATAAGAAAGAGGGTCAAATTCCGTAATAAATAAATACTAATTGATATCGAAACGTAAACTAAATAATTTAATTAAATATAAATATGTAGATATTATTAAAAAGTGCAAATATGGGCATTTATATTTTCTCGAGTAAAATTATTTACTAAACTGTTCATACAAATATCGATTTAATAAATTAATAAAAACATAAATAAAATTAATATTAAAGCTATTTTAACGTATTCTATTCTCAAAATACTCTAAAACATAATTATGATTTATTTTTAGACTTACCTAAGAAATAAAAAGGCACAGAACAAAATATAAAACTAGTACTATAAACGCTATCACAATAATATAAAATACAAAACACTTATTTCCTATAAGTCCATATTGTATAAGGATAAATGAATCAACTTATACAGGGCCATGCATTTAATTTAATATTTTTACAATGAAATATCACGTTCCACTCGAGGCATTTTCCTTCTACACATAAGTACATATGACAACACTGGTAATATACAGCTAACTTCACTACGATGTATTATATCTAATATCAGCCATGTTCGTTTCGCGCGTTACTTATTTCGAATGTGATTGTTAAATTAAATGACGTTAGTTTTTTGTTTGTTTTATAAAATAGGACTGTGTATTCGTGCAATATTCGCGTGGTTGTATCCGAAACAAGTGCAATCGATCGTCTCACCGCTGCGGCCAGACATTGCCGTTAGTTTCCCATATCTATTTATAATCGAAGCTCAACTAACATGGTTTCCAAGAGTAACCTGCGCGCTGAGTGATCAATTAAGCCTGCTACGCATTAGTAGTGGATATGACAATGGGGTTGCATAATACAACTCGATTTTTGTTTTCTCGCAATATCAAAATGAGATAAAAAAATTGTTCCCGATTTGAAAATTTTAAATTGATCTTTTCGTTCTCTGTCTGTCTGTGTGTCTGTCCCTTGAATCTTGTCACACGTATAACTCATGAACCACTGAACTGATATTAATGAAACTTGGTTGGATGGTTGGGTCTGTCTTGAGGACGGTCCTATTTCAAAATCATTAAAATCGTGTGTAAGAGGAAGGGGTGACATCCAATTATATTATTTTTTTCAAGATATCTCAAGAACGACACATGCTACGTGAAAATGTTATATAATCTTTTTTGTAGAACATTCAATTTCCTATAATATAGGTCTACAACTTTTGTTGAAAAATATTCCCTTAATGTCATTTTGACTTTTGCATAAATTTAGATTGAAATTGTAAAAAAATTAAAAATATATGAAAAAATTCGAACTAATTTTTTTTAGTAAAATTGTATAAAAATTAAATGGTTAACAATTCCAGGTAATTTATATAAACACTATCGGTTTTTATTTAAATTGTTGAATAATTAACTACCTTTGGTGAATTTAGCACGAGGAAGCACTGTGCATTTACTTGGCAGATGTTTTTTTTTAAGTATCGATTATGATATTATGTCAGCCTATATAAGACAGTGGCGCATTTAGGCATATGCGTACTAGGTACATATTTATTAGTATAAAATTTCTTCCTCTACCTTGCTAACGTCAATTTTTGACAAATGAAATTTTTTTCAAATGTCCACCATTTTGATACCTACTAGCCGATTGTCATCAAATCACGCTGTAAGACAGTTAAATGTATATAGATTAATATTCAGAAATGGTAGTAAATAAATATCAACACATATTTCTAATTCAGTACCTTATAAAGCGAATAAAAATCCTTATTTCAAACACAAGTGTAGAATTTTTCGCTTACTTGGGTTACTGCGACGTAAATATATTTTTTACAACCAGGTCCGCCACTGCTGTTGACGCACAAAGAGGCATTTTTGATTAACTAAGTCCATTTTGTTTCTAAGGAGAGTCGATCAATAGGTTTCAAACATTTATTTATTTGTTTATGTTTGTATATGTATAGGAAACCACCCCTAGGTCTATGGTCTAATTATCGATTTTTCGTTTGACGGGATTTATAGACAATAATTCTTACATCCTTGAAGGAAAATTAATCATAATTAGTTAATCAGTTGTTTTAAAACCATTATTATGTCTATTTTTATTATGATATATTTTATAAGGTAAAAAAAGCGAATTTTTCATATACAAACAATGTAAAGCAGTTGCTATGATAATATAACAATAAATAAATCAATTATATTAATCATTAGTTTAAATGTCTACCATTTTGACACATATTGGCCGATTGTCATCAAATCACGCTGTAAGACAGTTAAATGTATATAGATTAATATTCAGAAATGGTAGTAATCAAATATCAACACATATTTCTAATTCAGTACATTTAATTAAAAATTTGCCATTACTGGGGTCTTACCTTATATCAAATAATATAAGGTGCAGTGGGGTAAGTGCATTAACGAGTTCTTTTTATTATAATACGAGTGAAATTGTAATAGCTAATATGTAGTGAACTACTAAAAGTTAATACCAACTTGTTTAAAAAGTTCACTACTCCAAAACTAAACAACGTATCTTGATGCGTTAAAAAGCATTTTATACTAGGCGTATTCACAATTCTAGCATATGAAATAATGCTTCAAAGCGTTTTTAACTACCGGTAATGCACTTGCCCCGAAAATGGGGCAAGTGTACTGTAGTTTACATTTTTTACAATTTCTTATCATAATGCAAATATACAAAGAAAATTGGTGTCCTATTCAATTTAAACTAGTCAGTAATAACTGCACAATCATTTGATACTGAAAATATTAAGTATTTATATATAACATATTGAAAATATATGGGTTCAAAGTCCAACTATGCAAAAACCCGGTTTGAACTTACCCCACTGCACCTTACACTTTATATTATATTAATTAAATTAATTTGATGAAATTTTACTACTTTATGTTAACTTTTACCTATTCAGCACGTAAATAAATCAAATTAAAAAAAGTCACGTTTGGTAAAGAAATGCAAATGTTATTCGAGAAACGTGAAAACCTTGTTATTTCTTTCATGCACGATGTAAAAAAGTGCAATTTATGAATTCAGTCAAGGTATATAAAGACTAGGTAGTCTCAATAATTCCTTGACCAATCAGCGTTGGCGCGGGAATTGACGTCACTTGGGGGGATGTATTCAAATACTATAAATGTATACAGTGTGTTCACGATGAAAGGAACAAATTCGTTTAAAATTCAGGTAATTATTTTGTGGAAAAACGCTCGGACCCGTCGATTAGTATTTTTAGTTGCGGATTTTTTGACATAAGAAAATTGTATACAGGGTGTCTCAGAAAAAATATATGCATTCATCATTGATTTTTTTAAATGGAACATCCTATATATTATACCATTTTTGAATTGTGCGATAAATTCTGAACACTTTTTGTACAGCATATCATATCTCTAAAAGCAGTGGTTTTCGGAATAATGACGTTTGAAAATTGACATTTTGAAATACACACAAGTCAAATAAAATGTTTAAATTGAACAAAAACACCTTGAACATTTTTTAAATTTAATAATAAAATATCAATTACAAGAAATTCCTTTATTTATTCTTGTTTTCGTATTTTTTATAATTCTGTTTTCATTTGTGCGAAATCAGTTTTCATTAATGTGAAATTATGTTTCATAAGTGTGAATTTCCAGGGCTTCGAACCGGAATTGAACCGAAAACCGGAAAACCCGTTAATTTTTACCGGAACGAAAACCGGAACAGAACCGAAATAAAAATATAGGTTTTTACGGTTCAGTACATGTTAAAATACGCGCGGTAACATGATCTTATTTCCCACTTCAATTGTCGTTCGGACTATCATACAAGTACCATAAAATATTCGAAATTATGGTAGAAAATTTTTTTTCAATACAAATAATTTTTTTTTTAATTAATCACTCAGAGCTGAACCGAAATTTTTTGCGGAACGAAAACCGGAACCGAACCGAAATATATTTTTTTACTCGAACCGAAACGAAAAAAATAACGGTTCGAAGCCCTGTAAAAGGTATAGTTACGGCCCTGTTCCGGTTCAAAGCCCTGTATAAAACTGATTGTAATAATTCATTAAATAATCAACATAATTTAGTTTTACGAAACGTACCTTAAAAAAATGATGAATATAAAAATAATAACAAATGATACCTAACAATTGAACATTTGAGAACAGAGGGTGCCATGATAATGTTTATGAAACAGTTGACGTGATGGTGACCACACCGCCAATACCGGAGAATCTAGCCTGTGAGAATTCAAAATGGCATCACAAGTTAGGGTCTCAGGGAATTGGCAGATTTTTATCCTATTGATATGTTATTAGAATGTAACTATATATCGTTCAGGCATTTAAGGGGAGGTTCTCATCTAGCGACCCAAAAATTACGTGATTTTCGCGATTTTTTTTCTTATGGAAGGAAGTAAATAAAGTAGTCAAGTTTTTTGGTACTTATTAAGTATGTTATTAACTACTTTTATAAATTTTTATGAACAAAAATACCGAATAGTTTATTAGTTATATGCATTCAAAGATAGTCATCGAAAAAAAAGACACCTCCACGGGCGGCAAGGTAACGCATCCAATTTTTGTCTGAAATCAAAAAATCAAAGTTTTTTATAAAATAGAAGACATTTGCTGGATCCTGCACTAAAATCACTAAGAAAAGTTAAAAATCAACAAAATGGCGGACTTGCAAAAAAAAAAAAAAAAATTTCGCACTTTTTTTGGATCTAAAAAGTGCTGTAACAATAAAAATAATGATTGTAAAATAATGATTTTAGTTCAAGATCCAGAAAATTTAATTATCTTTAAAATAAAAAAAAAATCATATCGATATCTATAGTAGTTTTTGAAATATCTTGCCGCCCGTCTCAGAAAACATGGTTTCGAGAAATACGCGTTTAAAGTTTTTGTACAACATGTATATATGTGTGTATATATTGACTATAACTTAAAAAAAATTGAATTCGGCAAAACGGGTTTCACGAGCGTAATCGATTTTTTGGTCGTGCTTGATGAGAACCTCCCCTTAACAGAAATATGCTGTTATGTCATATTTACAGACGAAAATCGATTATCCGGATGTTTAGTAACCGGAAATAATAAATTAACGTTTTTTTTGATTTTTAAACGATCTTTTTCTTATCAAATTTGATATTTAATGTAAAATTTCAAAACATTTTTTTTGGACTCCAGATAAGCGACCTTTTGCTGTATTTTTATATTAATTACTTTTGAGGTAAATTCAAAAGTATAGAATCTAATCAAATTTATTTATTTTTTTAAAATTTACCGTCTGCCTGAAGAATTATTTATTTTATTTCTAGAATATTATAAATGATACGCTATAGAAAAGTACAGCGGGATTTTCATTGGTACCTTGGTAACAGAATTACTAAGTTTGTGATAAGCGAATTTCAATGAAAACTGGTCGACCACTTCTGAATGCGACTCTACATAGTATAATTACAAAAAAATACCCCCCCCCCCCCGATTTTTTCTGGGTGCGCCACTGATCCATACTGTCAACCGCGCGTAGAAAATTCTATTATAAACGACAGCTATACAAATACAAGGTACTGGCACCAGTCTTGGTCACTTTAATAAGCAAGTTATACTATTTTTTTGGGGATTGATGGATTTTTTTTTTGTAATAACATACAACATAGTTTGAAAGTAATTATTTTTTAAAATTAACATTGGCTCTTATGGCAGAATGGTGTATTGGCGGTTAAAGTCCAATAAAACACATGGTTCAAGCATCGAGAAAAATCTTAAATTTTTATAACACGTCACTTACATATTTAGCAACAAGTTTCATAAAAAAAATTATACACATACAGAACTAAATTGTGAGAAAAAAAAAAATTATTGCTGAAATGTAATGATTTGTTTTTATTACATATTTTTTCATATATGTAAGCATATGAAGTACTAATATTATTATTTTCATTACATTTGTATGTTCCACATATGTTCTAAATAGTGTTATTTAAAAATATTTTAATTTATGTCATTTATAACAATAAAATACTTCTTTTGTTTTTATATCTGATAGATGAATTCAGAATAAATTTTTTTCGTATTATCAACACAAAAATTAATTTTTTGGCTAAAATTCTAAAATAACAGTCAATAATGGGAAATAAGGTTTTAAACAAAAGTATTTTTATAGTTTATGTAGTATATAAACCAATTTGACTATCTTATAAGCATTTAAAATGAATAATTCATAATTTGATATCGTTCATTGCATTTAGATTTACATTATTTTTGACTCAGACTGTACGTGCCATACATCCTTAATTGCATTTGTTTCCAAGGCAACATGAATTAGTAAATGTATTGCGTCAGTGAAAATTGTATTATTGTGAATCTGGCTGGCGTTCTGCCCAATCAAAAGCGCGTATTATGCTTCCCATGTTACCTACCGCTGCAATCTTAAATGAAGCAGACTATACATAGGTCATCGGGGATATGGGCAAATCTACAGAACGTGGCCGCATTAGCTTTAAATTAAAATACTCAAATGCTTTTTCAAAATGGAGCATTGAACGCACACTCTTCTATGTCGTCTCAAAATCTTCGTAACAAAGAGAAGAATAATTGGTCTCAATTTCAGGAGTGTGCTTCGGATGTTCCAAAAGTTACAGCAAATAAACGCTGAAATTGCCGTTCGCTGGATAAAACAATCGCGCATATGAAATGTAAGAGGTGTGCGCCTTTGAAACTCCGGGAAAAGGTTCATTGTACCAAAATACATGTCCAGTAAAAATTTCAGATTCATTGGTTTGAATCTGAGAAAATTGCGGTGGTATGAATTTTTCTTTTTTTAAAAGTTCCATTCTGAAAACGTGAAAATAACCGATTTTTCAATGCAAATTGTGCTGCAGTTTTTATATGAATCAAGCAATCGACTTGTAACTCCATGTTTACATCCACAATAAAGTATACTTTGAGTTCGTGTACTTATGGGTGGGTAATATACATTCCCACACGCGCACTATTGCCGTTCCCCCAAAGCGGCCACGTTCTGTGGATTTGCCCATATATTATTATTTACTACCACCTAAACGCATAACGGATGTAAATTACGCTAATCATTCATATTTCTCTTATATCAGATCGAGTCATAAATATCTTCCGGTGAAGGAAGGTAAAATTTATTATTTGTATTTACCCACTAGAGTCTACGGGACAAACGATTTTATGCTTTCACTAAATAGATAAAGGTTCTGTTAGTCTTTTCATAACTGTTTTGTGGGGTGCAAGTTATATTAAATTGTTGATCCTAACCCCCAAAATGGAGACTCCAAAAACAGGGTGTCCACTGGTTTTTGGAAATGAAATTCCCTGACTTTTCCCTGACTTTCCCTCCCAGATTCCAAATTTCCTTGACTCGGGGGGGCCCTTTTTTTTTTGGTCATAACTTGAAAATTTTACACTTGTTACTTACTTTCAATTCAATGACCTTTTTCTTTTTGTTGCTCGTCAACTTAAATTTATACACTTTTTTCCCTGACTTTCTAAAAAAATGTAATAAATTCCCTGACTTTTCAGAATTTTAAATAAATTCCCTGACCACTTTAGGCTTCCCTGACTTTCTAAATAGTGGGCACCCTGAAAAATTCATATTCGATATGGGACGCTTTGAAAATTCAAACAAGATAATAGTGCTACAGCGACAGCTGAAAAAATATGCAGTGTATACAGTAAAGGACTAATAACCGATCGAGCAGTTAGAAATTGGGTTGTCAAATTTCATTCTGGAGATACGACCTTAAAAGACGAACTGAGGGCGGGACGATCTTCCGTCAATCAACTAGAGATATAACAGAAATACTTAATACATCACAACCAACTGTTTGCCGCCATCAGGAAAAATTAAGGAAAGTCAGTAAGTTAGGAATATCGGTACCATACCTCTCACGGGGAAAAATCAAGGCTCTTTTAAGTAGGTTTATAATAAGTGATGAAAAATGGGACATCTACGAGGATAGTCCCAAAAGTACCCGACCTAACAAAGAAAAAACAAAAAAATTGCGAAAAAATATATTTATTTCTCTACATAGTCTCCTTTTAATTCGATACACTTTTTTTTCAAATATGCGATGGTTCTGAGACAATAATCTGTAACACTTTAAATGCCCCACCCTGTTTGTGCACAATAAACATACATACATTCTATCAAATTATTTTCTACATTGGTAATATGATGAATGCACAAAAACCTACAATAGTTAATAACTGCAAAATAAAATACAAAAAAACAAATGAGGGTCGAATAGCTGCGGCGATGTCGTTATGGCAACAGCTAGGAAAGTTAGCAGGCTGTACAGTACTCCCAATGGTGTAATACTTTACTATACAACCTACTACCTCACCCAGCCATTACCGACTCTATCTCTCTCTCTTGTTGTCGTTTCTTCACAGCCCTCTTCACGTATACTTCTGTTAATAATGCAGGTGACACTTGGTATATATATGCCTGCATGTACGATTACAATAGAACGTATACGATACATCAACATGTTATAATTAGATAAGGGGGGGGGGGGGGGGTGTCAGATGTCGCAGTGATTAACTATCCCTTTTTTATTATTTTTTTCAGAAAATGTTGGATGAGCCATGTTTGGTGGGCATTTTGGGGGTTTCCGTATCAAACAATAATTATATGTATTAGGTGTTTTTTTATTTATTTTTTTATTTTATTTTTTCGGTCCCGCAGGTCTATGTTTTAGCTTTGGATCAAAAGTTAATTGTCCCAAAATTTCAAACTCATAGAACAAACCGAGTCTTTTTAACATGGGAAAAATTACTTTTTTACTTATACGTGAATATCTCTTTGAAAAATTTATTTATTTTAATTTCTTACAGCAGCACATCATAGAGAATTAAATTTCTTACAAAAAAAGATCCCAAGTGTTCAATTCATAGATCGAATATTTTTAAAGATATGTTCGTTTAAACATTATCAGAAAAAGTAAAATCCAATTTTTAAACAAACATTTCTTAAAATTTATTGGATTTATGAATTGAGCACTTAATTCTCTACAAAATATTCCCCTGAGAAATTAAAAAAAAAAATTTGTTCAACGAGATATTCACGCGTAAGTAAAAAAGTAATTTTTCCCATGTTAATCAAATGGGAAAAAGACTCGGTTTGCGCCGTCCACAGGTTTGATCTATGAGTCTAAACAATTAACTTTTGATCCAAAGCTAAAACATAGGCCTGCAGGACCGAAAAAATAAAAATAAAAAAACACCCTAATATGTATACTAACTCACTGGACCCGGTGTTACCCGGGTTAATATTCACAAAAACATGCCCACTCAACATAATAAAAATGAATGTATTAAATGAAATGTTAATTTATATTTCAATTTTCAATAAATATATTTCAACATATTTAACTGTTAACATGTGTCAAAATTCATCCAATTGTTCGACAAAATATTAAAAAAAAACAACGTGATCATAGTGACCTAAATTAATAAAATATTGAAACCGAAAAATTATAAAAAATGGAAACAAAACACGACTTGATAAAGATTTTTTTAGTCTTTTGATGTTAAATCTTAGATTTTCATAAAATAATAATAGCCACGAATATGCACAGAAAAATATCTAACTATTAGTGAAAACCGAATTGAAATCAGTTCAGTAATTCCCGATTTAACATGGGGGAAATTAGAAGTGTTGTAGTAACCTTTGGTCAAAAACGATGTGTGATTGGTGCATTTTGAAATGCCGCCTCGAAACTAACTGATAAATTTTAAATTAATCAACAGTACTTATTTTGTTCTCAAATTTAATTTCATTGATTTAAGCATCCTAGATAAAATTATAATAATATTTTTTGGCAAATATAAATTTGAAAACAAAACACTAATTACAATTGTATTAAATTTTGTGGCGGCATTTCAAAATGCACCAATCACACATCGTTAAATTTGACCAAAGGTTACTACAACACTTCTAATTGCCCCAATGTTAAATTTCCTATGTCTTAATCAACTTGGAATACACTGTATAGGAACTGAAATAAAGAACAAGTATAACTAAGATAGAGGTTACACGATCAGTCTGGTATCAATTAATTCCATGCCTGATACCAGACTGACGCCAAACTGATTGTATAATGCATTGACTGACAGACTGATGAACTGAACTGATGGATTTTTAAATATTAATATTTTTCATCAGTTTGAAGGTCACGGACTGAACTGAAACCAGACTGATGTCAGATTATGTAACCTCACTCTAAGCCGTTAGAATTTATCGTTATACGAATATTTACTATGCGCCGCCACCAACATCTGATATTACAAGCTTGCTGAGTTAAATCATTCTTAATCATAGAAATAGAGCATGGACCACGCATCTGATTCGAAAACAAAGAAATGTCAAAAGAAAGAGATGGAAACAAGTTTGGAATATACTTGTCCTTTTTTTAAACAGGTGTGTAACTATTTCATTCTTGGTCCCGAACGTTATAAAAAAAAATTATTTAAAAAAAGAAACAATTATTGATTTCTAAATAATATAAGTTTCGAATTTTTTTAACTAATTTTAATATCTTGTTCTAATATCAAAAAAAATATTTAAAATTTGGTTAAGTAAATCTTGTATGTGCTGTTTGTAAGTGTAGCAATCCACCTCATCATTTTGTAGCAACCACATGGGAATTGATTTAAAACTATTTTTTATTAATATATATTTCATATTTTTGGTAACAAAAATGTTATTTTCCCGGAATAGCAATCAAATTTCAATCAGATCAATTGATGTTTTTTTTTTTAATGTCCTCGATGGAATATGAACCATTATAGTATGTTTATTGTTTATATTATTTACTTTTCTAATAAAAAACTTATTGCACAAAAATCACAAAATATCGGACAGAAATACTACCCTGAACTGTAGTAAGCTACCAATCAGATTCTTAGAAAAAGAGATAGATATATTCCAAACTACACTGCATCTCTTTCTCACTTTTTGAACAGATGTTACACCATTGTGTTAATACAGAATGCACTGTCCATTCTCTATGTCTATGGGTAAAATAGGGTTGGCCATTGGTCATTCCTATTGTAATATAGACGTTTTGGTTGGTTTAACAAACTCATTTTTGCTAAATTACAAAGTTCCCTCTATTATTCCGTAATGGAAACTATTGTACTTAAAGTTAATTCTCATTTGTAATTTGTAAAAACCAGTGGTGTACATAATTACAAAATATAAAAGTAAATAGATATTTTTATGTTTTCTTAAAAAACGTTCAAGTGTGTGTTGGCCACGCACATGATAGGGTTCCGTATTCATTCTCACTACAATTTATAAAAACGAGTTAATTCAAAATTTTTCATAAACTATTTTTGCTACAATGTTCGTTATAATAGGCATGATGCCAGTAACAAAGTATCACTGAAGTTATGATTTTAAATAATGAAATAAGTTAAAAAGATTCTAATAAATGTATTTATTTTTATATTAAAAGCGGGGCAGTCTTGGACCGAGGGGGGAGGGTAATTTTTAGGTTGCAGAAATTTTTATTTTTATTTTTTAACATACAAATAAATTCATCTACTAGTTATATACTTCTATATCAGTGGTGAAGCGTCCATGGAAGCAGGGGAAGCAGTGCATCTCTTAATTTATGGGTAAATTAATACAAATCTGTGTTTTCAGTTAATAAATAATTTAAAAATATTATTAGAATATTCGTCTTAATGCGAAACTCAAACATTTAAATCAAAAATAGCATTTAATATTAATTTACACGCTCAGTTATAAAACTATAATACCTCTACGTCTTATATTCTTGTATTTTAGTCGATATTTGTATGACGAGTTGAAGTTCATTGCAGGAAATTTCACTAAAAAATTTAGAATTTTTGATTTCGTTAAAAGTATGTTTATTGTATAGAAAATGGCGTGAAAAGTTGTTTGTTTCAAACCGCAGGTCTGTATCTCAAACCGTTCTCGAGATATAGCCTCTCAAAGTTTTAGTTTTTTCAAATTTTTGGAGAAAAAAGGCCATAACTTTTGAACGCGTAGTCGGAATTGATTTTAGTTGACGGATTTGAAATCAGCGTGTCAAAATCTATATAATGACATGTATAATACTTTAAAATTAGAAAAAAAAAATTTCGTTAAAAACCGACATTTTTTTAAGGTATACCCCTTTGAATTTTTTCGATTTTTCACAAAAAAATTTTTCTCGAGTTTTAAGGTATTATACATGTCATTATATAGATTTTGACACGCTGATTCCAAATCCGTCAACTAAAATCAATTCCGATCACGCGTTCAAAAGTTATGGCCATTTTTCTTCAAAATTTTGAAAAAACTGAAACTTTGAGAGGCTATATCTCGAGAACGATTTGAGATACAGACCTGCGGTTTGAAACAAACAACTTTTCACGTCATTTTCTATATAATAAACATACTTTTAACGAAATTCAAAATTCAAAATTTTTTAGTGAAATTTCCTGCAATGAACTTCAACTCGTCATACAAATATCGACTAAAATACAAGAAAATAAGACGTAGAGGTATTATAGTTTTATAACTGAGCGTGTAAATTAATATTAAATGTTATTTTTTATTAAAATGTTTGAGTTGCGCATAAAGACGAATATTCTAATAATATTTTTAAATTATTTATTAACTGAAAACACAGATTTGTATTAATTTACCCATAAATTAAGAGAAGCACTGCTTCCCCTGCTTCCATGGACGCTTCGCCACTGATATAGAAGTGTATAACTAGTAGATGAATTTATTTGTATGTTAAAAAATAAAAAAATAAAAATTTTGCAACCTAAAAACTACCCTCCCCCCTCGGTCCGAGACTGCCCCGCCGGAGCATTTTAGAAATTTGGCAACTAAATTCGTATAGTATTATAAATTTTTTTGATCAACTTATAATTTTCGTAGACACATGGGGGGGGGGGGATTAATCCCGTTGATCTCCCCCCTATCTACGCCACTGTCAACACGTATCTAATTCAATACATTTATTTAAAAATTTGCCATTACTGGGGTCCTTGCCAAGACTGGTGCCACTACCTTATACCTATGTAGGTATTTCTCTATAATAGTCAATTTAGATTTCTGATAACAGAAAATTGTATTGTGAGTTGACATTAAAATTTAATTAAAAAATTATTTCTAACGCTCACGTTCATTTTCAGGGTAAAATTCAATTGTATGAAATATTTTAGAAGGTAAATAAAAAATAAAAAAATAATCAGGTGCGTCTTAAGAAAAATTTCGAAATAATATTTTTTAGTAAAATTGTATAAAAATTAAATAGTAATTTATCTGAACACTTTATCGGTTAAACTCGACGCGCCCGGTTGCAAGATTTTGAAGGCTGATTATGATAAAAGGGGTTCTTACTACAAATAAATTTTAAGATTTTATAAAGTAGTTGCAACATTTTTACAAAAATAAAGCCGCCCCTGCGCCAAACGCTAACGAAACTAGCTGACTGACGGCAGGCTGTATCTCCACACCACAAATGTGACGTAATATCAAAAAAATCAGCCTTTATAAAGTAGGTAGTTACAATTTTTGTCGCTCACCTCTCGGACTATAAATTTAGCACGCTGTGGATTTACTTGGCAGATGTTTTTTTAACAACTGTTATAAACAAACACATAAATAATAAACAAAAACTAACTGAAATTGTAGTACCTGATGAGCGTTGTGTGCATTGAAGATGTGGCGAGGTTCTTGCGTGCTGGTCTCAAAGACTGGTACCAGTAAACACGAACTTGTGTCTCTAGTACCGCACAAGTTCGGATCTACGGGTTACGATCAATGAGAACTCATACATTATTATCTGAAACAAATTTATACAAAAATTATATTCCTTCAAAATGTGTTTAAAAAAATATACGAACGTTGATTTCAAAAATAAAAAGATTCGAATTAATATTGTTGGTATTTTTATGATAATGTTTAAACAAAGATATCTGTAAAAATATTCGATCTTTGAATTGAGCACTTGGGATATTTTTTGTAAGAAATTTAATTCTCTATGATATGCTGCTGTAAGAAATTAAAATAAATACATTTTTCAACGAGATATTCACGGATAAGAAAAAAAGTAATTTTTCCCATGTTCAAATGGGAAAAAGACTCAGTTTGCGCCGTCCACAGGTTTGATCTATGAGTTTGAAATTTTGGGACAATTAACTTTTCATCCAAAGCTAAAACATAGGCCTGCGGGACCGAAAAAAAAATTGCCGTTAAGGCAGGTAAAACATTGATCGAATTTCGACTAATTTAAATAATATATTACATGTAATAATAATAATTATTATTAAATATGAGTTATAAGTAAAGTTTAACATAAAATATACAATAGATAACCAAAATATCGTTATTAAAAGGTGCTCTAAATAATTTACATAATATTTGAATAAAAATAACACTTTTATACAATTTTTAATTAAGAATGAACTAAACTGTTATTAAATTTCTATTAAATAGCTTTAAAGATTATTATTAGTGTCTAAAAATATATATGCAAATTTTTTCGAAATTTGTTTTTAATACATTTGATATCTAAATATAGAAATGTATTTATATAAGGTATATATTATATATATAATGGCGTCTAATGTTTTTATTTATCTATTTTTAAATTAATTGCTAAATTCTCAAATAGTTACGGTTATTTTTTTTTAACATTTAAAGATAAACAATATAAAAACAAACTTGGGGTGGGGTGAGACCCTTTAGGTCAACACAATCAACTTCCCAACACGGTATGATTATAAATACTTGAATACTGATTATATGTTTCCATATATAGTTTATGTGAATATTTTTTTAATATGTATATGAAAAATTTTAATGGAATTGGTCAGAAATAAAATTCACCACTGTATTATGAATATTAGTTTTCTAATATCCATTTTTAGAATAACTAATTTGACAATTTAAATTTAATTGCATTTGTTTCCAAGGCAACATGAATTATAGACTTATTTATTAGTATTTAAAATTCAAATTTTGAGGGTGGTTTTCGCCTTTCACCCCTTCTATGGCTGTATAGGCACGAATAACAAAAAAAAAAATACTGAAATATATTTTTCATTATTTGTACTGCTGAATATTTATTTACACCCCTTTTTACCCCCTTAGGGGTTGAATTTCGAAAAATCATTTCTTTCAGATCATAATCACGTCAAAACGCTTCGATTGGTACCCCAACAAAGTCAATAGCATTTTTTATTTACGAGATTTCGTGAACGTACATACACATACATAGATATATTTCTGAAAATAGTGTAAATATACTATAGTGGCCCTAAAACATACAAATATGTTGTAATTTTTGATTTTGATTTTCGGACCGATTACAATAACTTCCAGTTGGGAAGTTAACAATTTAAATTTGTAATATTTTTGAGATTGAAAAACAAACAAATGATGGAATCTACACATTTATAATTTTACAGTTAGAATTACTAAACAAATAAATTATTTAGCTAATTAGTTTGCAAATAATACCTTTGTATAAAGTGATAATTGTTTGAACATTATTTATTACCTAAACAAAAATGAATAATAAAATTTATACCAAATGAATTATTTTTCTGTCACCATAAAATAACTATATTTATATTCATGATGTTAAACTTATAATTCAAATACGTCAAGTACTAAGTAACTATACGCATAAAAATTATAACATAATGTATAAAATTTTACCCTTTTAAAGCAAAATTGGATAAGTAAATAAAATAAAAATCGCTGCCACTGTTTATATCGTATTTGATTAATATTAAAAAAATAAAAATAATGAAACCAGTGTCAGTTTAACAAATTATGTAGCCTGGAATATGTATTTGGAACCTTTATTATTTAAAAATATAAATTTTATATCAATATTATTCAATTATTATATTACAAAATGATACGAGAAGCTTTGTGATCGTTTCAGATTGAGACAAAAAAAATGTTCTCCGAATTCAAAATTTTAAATTGATCTATCCGTTTCACGACAAACACTTTTCGTTCCGTGTCTGTCCGTCCGTCCGTGTGTCCGTCTGTCCCTGAATCTTTGTCACACGCATAATTCATGAACCACTGAACCGATATTAATCAAACTTGGTTGGATGGTTAGGTCTGTCTTGAGGACGGTCCCATTTTAAAATCGTGTGTAAGGGGGAGGGGTGACATCCCAAAATATTTATTTTTTCAAGATATTTCAAGAACGACACATTTTACGTGAAAATTTTATAGAATCTTTTTTGTAGTGCATTAAATTTTCTATAATATAGATCTAAAACGTTTGTTGTAAAATATATATTAAAAATATGTATCTCATTTTGCTTTAAAAATTCGTCATTTGTTTTTTTAAATTGATATTTCCTATGACATGTTAAATGTCATTTTGGCGTTTCAAATGTCATTTTGACGTTTTAAATGTCAATTTGACGTTTGCTTAAATTTAGATTAAATTGAAATTGTCAATAAATTAAAAATATACGAAAACATAATCAGGTGCGTTTTAAGAAAAATCTCAAACTAATATTATTTAGTAAAATTGTATAAAAATTAAATGGTTAACCAATTCCGGGCAATTTATCTCAACACTATCGGTTTTCATTAAAATTGTTGAATAATTAACTACCTTTGGTGAATTTAACACGAGGAAGCACTGTGCATTTACTTGGCAGATATTTTTTTATTAACTAGTTGATTGCAAATTGAAAATAATATACCTACCAGCCACGTGACTGTACATTTGGGGGCCGTAATTGGCCGCTTCATCTGCTTTATTGTAAAACCGGCACTGGTAAAATATCACCTATGTATTTTTGTATTATAAAAACTATTTTTAAACACTAATAAAATTGTACAACTAAACTTATGGCACGATAAAACCAGAACTATGTTTATATAAATAGGATGGTCAACCCTAGATCTATGCAAGGGGGTTCGACTAGGAAGGGTAGTCGAGGCAATGGCGGGACACTTCACCTTGAGTATGTAGTCACACACTAAACATGGCCGCCGTCACATTAAGGGGCGGGGCACTGTAACGTCGGCCTCCCTTGCCGCAATAGATGCGCCATGTTGGCTCCCCCTGATCAGTCACTAACACGCAAGTAAGATTACTTACACACACACACATGCAAATAAAATAAACTTATGTGTAGTATGGTCATAAAGTCCTGGTCTACCCGTTGAATAAGCCCAAAAGAAAATTGATACATGCAGAATTTGCTAGCTAGCAATTACTTTCAAATGGGATATTAATTCTGTACTAGTATCTATGGAATTTAGAGCAGTGACACTTCAACTAATTGTAACACAGTTGGCATCTTTCACCGTACAAAGTAATTTTCATAATATCACCACTGTTTTAATACCGTTGGTATTTACTTACTACAACGCGTGCGCGAAACTTGTCAAAGGCATCAACAAACTCCAAAAGAACTGTCATATAAGTTTGATATCTCATTTGAAAGTTCTTGCTAGCTAGCAAATTTGCTAGCACCTTTATAATACCGGACATCAGTCTAACTATAAAAGGCTGGCCAACTTGCAAGCGGCCCGCGATGTTCTTATGTGCGGCACGCGGCCACATATGAAGAAATTATGTTTTTATAATATTTATTTTAATTATCAGGTGTATCAGAATGACTGAGGTTAGTTTTAATTTCCCATTGATTTTTTAAAAATATTGTTCTATTTATGTGACTTAACTATTCATTTTAATTGATAATTTATTGTTTTATAATATAACAAAAAAAATTATGAAATATTTTTGTGAATAAAGAAAACCATTATTTATTAGTATTTTAAATACTTGATATCATACAGATCTATTTTGTTGTTGATTAAATATATTTTTTTAAATTTTTGTTTGTTTTTTTCGGATCGTATGAGACAAATTACAACCCTTTATCTGGACGGGGCGAAATATTGAGATTTTTTCCGCTATTTATTTATTATACAAAATCGTAAATATCTCGGTTTCTATGCGAGGTAGTGGGTAATTTTGTTCTCTAAAACTCCTACACTTATCGAAATAAATGATCTTATCATCATAAGTAATTAATGTAGATATAATTTGCCCTTTACAGCATTCAATTTGGTCGTATAGTTTAGAAAATATCGAAATATACACACGGGAACATATTATTCGCGTGATGGCGACCCGTAGTTAACTTACAAGGGAACCTTTTCAAGTGATAAAATCGTATCGATTTCAATTTTTGTATATAGTTAGAGGGGGTCAAGGGTAGTAAGAAAAAAATTATTTTAGCTGCGGTAAAACGGTTTAAGGGGGTGAAATACCCCTATGAAAATTTGCAAAAAAATCAAATATTACAAATAACTCTGAAACTAATGAAGATTTCAAAAAATCTATAATGCAAAATTTTCATGATTTTTTATACTCTTTCAAATGGCAACAGTCGAAATTCGAAAATGTGAAACCGTTCAAGCCCACCCTCCACCCACTCTTTTATTTTTTAAGATTTTTTTCTTCTATTTACTAAATTTAATTGTATTATACAATAGTAATTCATATATATATTACATATTTCACGAAAAAAATATTTAACCCTTTCATCGCCACATTATCATATTTCGAAAAATATATACATCTTTTTTTTATTACGTAAGCGATAAGAAAAGTGTTTATAGTTGAAAAGTGGCAAATTTAGAAGGATATTTACATTTCAAGACCCGTAGAAACCAGTAGCGATTTTTTAGCGCAAGTTATTCTAGAAAATGGCCGCATAAAAATTGTCATTTTCTACGTTAGTTTCTGATGAAAAACTACTTTATGTTACTGTTAAAATATTTAATCCATCTTCGGAACCGTTTCAAGTGGTAAAATCGTATCGATTTTAAATTTTGTATATAATAAGAGAGGGTCAGGGGTAGTAAGAAAAAAGTTATTTTAGCTGCGGTAAAACGGTTTAAGGGAGTGAAATACCCCTATGAAAATGTGCAAAAAAATCGTATATTACAAATAAACTCTGAAACTAATGAAGATTTCAAAAAATCTATAATACAAAATTTTCATGATTTTTTATACTCTTTCAAATGGCAACAGTCGAAATTCAAAAATGTTAAACCGTTCAGCCCCACCCTCCACCCACCCTATTATTTTTTAAGATTTTTTTCTTCTATTTACTAAATTTAATTGTATTATACAATAGTAATTCATATATATATTACATATTTCATGAAAAAAATATTTAACCCTTTCATCGCCACATTATCATATTTCGAAAAATATATACATCTTTTTTTTATTACGTTAACGATAAGAAAAGTGTTTATAGTTGAAAAGTGGCTTTAGAAGGATATTTACATTTCAACACCCGTAGAAACCAGTAGTGATTTTTTAGCGCAAGTTATTCTAGAAAATGGCCGGATAAAAATTGTCATTTTGTACGTTAGTTTCTAATGAAAAACTACTTTATGTTACTGTTAAAATATTTAATCCATCTTCGGAACCGTTTCAAGTGGTAAAATCGTATCGAGTTTAAATTTTGTATATGATAAGAGGGGGTCAGGGGTAGTAAGAAAAATGTTATTTTAGCTGCGGTAAAATGGAATTACTATTGTATAATACAATTAAATTTAGTAAATAGAAGAAAAAAATCTTAACAAATAATAGGGTGGGTGGAGGGTGGGGTTGAACGGTTTCACATTTTCGAATTTCGACTGTTGCCATTTGAAAGAGTATAAAAAATCATGAAAATTTTGCATTATAGATTTTTTGAAATCTTCATTAGTTTCAGAGTTATTTGTAATATACGATGTTTTTGCACATTTTCATAGGGGTATTTCGCCCCCTTAAACCGTTTTACCGCAGCTAAAATAATTTTTTTCTTACTACCCTTGATATCCTCTAACTATATACAAAATTTGAAATCGATACGATTTTATCACTTGAAAAGGTTCCCTTGTTAGATTGTTTACAAGATGTAGTGATTCCGTGGCGATAATAAAAAAAAAACAAAAACAATGATAAACAACTTTCCGATCGCCTGTATAAACAAATACGTTAATTCGCATTTGTGCACAGGGTTGGCTTCAAACACAAAAAATGGCGGAGTGTAAATATTTATCTTGACATTTTTATCCGTTTATCAGCGCGAGCTCAAAACAAACAATGTTTATAAAAACAACAATTTACCCACACGTACGAGCCTCACTTATACATATAGGGTGACCAGATTTTAGTTTTGGTAAACCCTGAGATGTAAACGAAGACTCCTTTTTTATTTTTATCTTATCTATTTTTTTATTTTTTTTATTTTCATAAAATTTGTTACCATAATCTGCACTGTTATATCCCCTGCACTATTTTTGACGACCTTTTTTTTTTAGTCATCATTTTTTGCAAAACCCGGAGAAATTGCACCCAAACCCGGAGCCCGGAGATTCAGTGTGCAAACCCTGATGAGACCTGGTCACCCTACTTATACACCACTTGTACTGTATAACTCGTTTATTCGAAGTTTCATTTATTCGTAATTTTTTCTCCCCCTTCACCATTCTCGAGTTATGGCGTAAACGAACATATTTTTTAAATTTTTTGTAGAATGAATTATACATTGACTGTACAATATTTTTCAAAAGATTTTAAATTTTTTTGATATTCATGGCATGCTACGAACGCAACGAAAATCATATCTATAGATTTGAGGTTAGGTCAGATAAAATACATAGGGGAACGGCGGGTAATACCGTACTCCTTGACCAATCAGCGTTGGCGCAGGAATTGAAGTCACCACGAATATGTCTTCAAATGTTATAAATGTATAATAGAATATCAATTACAAAAAATTCCTTAATTTATTCTTGTTTTTTTTTTTCAAAGAAGTGCAAATTCGACATTGCAAAATCATAGAAAGCTGTCAAAAATCACAGAACGTATTGCCAACTTAAGAATAGTAAAAATGACACTTCCCGAATAGATAAAATTATCTGTGATAACTTTTTCATGATTTTGCAATATGAAACAAAAATAAAAACAATTACTTTGTGTAAATGATTCAGGACTTATTCTAGAAAAAGACCTATTATAAAGGAAGTGTGCCAGAAAACTTTATTGTAATATTGTAAATATGTAATTTAAAATCCAGAACATTTTTAACTTTTTCGCTATTATTTGTGGGTTACGATCCATACTTCTATTATAATTGGGAAAGTATGGCTCTGTTTGTCTGTCTGTTACCTTTTCATAATAAGAAAAATTTGAAAATCGATATCAGTAAACATCCGTATCCGGTTGAAAGATCGTTTACAAAAATAGGACGTTTTCTTCTCAGACAAAAATTATTCTTAAATATATTTATACGATTTGTCGCATTTGAGTTACAGCGCTTACAGACACACAGACATCATGGTGAAAATAGTCAGAATGAATTCAGGGAACGTCAAAATATATAATTCCATCAAAATCCGAATTTCGAAAAAAATCAACATTACTAGAAATAAAAAGGACCTCGCCAATAACAATAATTCAAAGCCGCCCCTGTCCGTACACAGACGTTGTACGTTATATTCTGATCGTACGATTTCGGTGGCTGTGACAATACCGACGGAGCTACCGAGGTCAGTGACTTATTGGCGCGAAGGCGTGGGGTGATACCGAAAGAGGGGGCATGTCCTAGCTAGACGATAGTCCTAGTGCAAATAAATACAGCCCGAGTCCAGGGCCGTAACTAGAAGCTCAGGGGTCTCGGGGCAGCAGGTGATCGAGGGGGCCCCTTATAAAAAAGTTTTTGAACAATTTTGAAGTATGTGACTATTTTTTAATAAAAATGTGAATGCTTTCAAATTTGAATTATTGATATTTTTTGTAAACAATGAAAACTACACAAGTAAATAAATTTTTTGAAAAAACAAACAATAATTTCTCATATAAAACTCGATTTATAGTGCGATTTTTTTTGTACCTTGTTGAAAAAATTTCGCTGATATGATTAAATATCTCCAATTCTATTGGCCGGATTGCAAAAATAAAAAAAATATTTTAAAATTCATGTTATTTTCCCTATAAAACTAAATTTTTTAAAATCTTATAATTTTATTACATAACCTATTTACAACGACCAATAAAATTTTGAGGAAATATATTCCTTACGATATGTAAGTAAATAAAAATTGATTCGTTGATATCTTGTGAGCAACAAATGGTAGAGGGACATTCTTTTTTGCAAATTTTTTTATGTACTATGCGATGGCGCTAAAGATAATTAAACAATAATTTTTTTTGAATTTTTGTTTTTAAAAAATTATTTCCGAAAAAAAAATTTCATCAAAATCCGATTTCGTAAAAAAATACCTTCCTTTTTCGGGCTCCCCTATGCTTAGGGGCCCCGGTGGTAGTTACGGCCCTGAGCTGTATAGATAAGGTAAAGGCACCAGTTATGGCCGCTTTAAGAGCAAGGTTTCATTTGTTTTTGGATTAATGGGTTTGTTTTTTTGTAATTCTCATGAACTCATGTTACTAATAAAACAAGTAACTCTTTATTTAATCAATTTAATAACCAAAGTCCGCAAATATAGTTTTTTTTTAATTATAGCCTTTTATTTTGTTTGATATGCAAACAATTGAAAACAATCGATCTTACGAAGATTTGTAAAAAATAATATTTTTTATAATATACAGTAGGAGGCGTAATTTAAGAAACACAACAACTAAAAGGTTAAATAGAATTCTTTTGTTAATAATTCATCTGTTTCAATAAGTTTTAACAATACTCTTTAAATCTGGGAGGTGAAAAGGTTACTGAATGTTAAAATAAGAAAATAACACTGTAATCACAAAGAACACATATTTAAGCTACTTATTCGAGTAAATAAAACAAGAATGTACAGTATTACAGATTAACTAGCAAAATTTGCTACCTTACAAACACTTACAAACAGGGTATCAAACTTGTACAGGGGAGGTAAAAAATATGGAATATTGTTTATATTTTCTAAAATATTCAATATTTAATTTAAAACAAGAATGTACAGTATTACAGATTAACTAGCAAAATTTGCTACCTTACAAACACTTTCAAACAGGGTATCAAATTTGTACAGGGGGGTAAAAAATATGGAATATTGTTTATATTTTCTAAAATATTCATTATTTAATTTAAAAAATTTAGTAAAAGTTTTTAGAGAAATTATTTCCCATGTAATGCTAATCTTAAACAAGCTTTGGGTTGAGGTGAGACCCTTTAGGACCACACAATCAACTTCTCAACACGGTATGATTATAATTACTTGAATACTGATTATTTATTGTTTCCATATAATTGATTTGAAAATTTTTTTAATATGTATATGAAAAATTTTATCATCCCCTGCCGCAGTGCCAAGGGTTAAAAGAGTTAGAAAAAATATCCCTTAATTTTTTATAAATTTTGAAAGCGTTAATTTTTTGAAAAAATTTTTTTATGATAAATTCAATACAAGCGTTCAAAAGATTGTTCTTTTCTCTTAAAAATGGGTTTTTTTTCATCCTCGTACGATTTTTTTTTACCACGTTATCCACTATCAAAGTAAAAATAACACTTGTGACTTTAAACTCCTGTATATTCTGAAATAATTATCGCACAATAATCGACTTGATATCATTAGAAAGTTGAAAGTATTCTCTTTAAAATGATTACATACGATTTTGTAAAAAAAAATTTATTCCTCCAATGATTTTCGTTTTTTAACATGTAAAAAAAACCGTATTTTCTCATTTTTTAGTTATCTGGTCGCCATTTTATCAAAAATGGCGAAACCTTAAATATAAAAGTGTTTTATTTTAGATAACAGTGTCCCAAAAAGTTACCCAAAATTGCAAGTTGCTGCGATTTTTTTTTCTTCGTGTTCACAGCTGTCAAATTTTTGATTTGACTAAAAGATATTTTTCCTAAACACTTTCCAAAGTCAATTTTGCATCCAAAGAAGGAAAAGTGCGGATTAATCCGCTATAACTTCTTAATTTAAATCCTAAAGAAACAATTACGTGGGTGTTGTCAACAAATTAACGAAATGTATAAAAAAAATTCGATTATGTAACTGAATTATATTTTGAAATATATAAGTTCATAATAAAAAACGTGCATTATTTTTGTAATAACCTAATATTTCTAATTTCTACACAAAGTATGTTAGATCGCTAGTTGTTGTTAAATTCATATGGTTTTGACAACACAAAAAAGTAGAATTTGTAACACACGTTTCTACAAACAAAATATAATGAAAAACCAATACGTATTTTTAAAAATAATGTGGCGTGCAAATATACACATCAAAAATGTCAATGTGTTGAACGATTTCTCCGGGCTATAATTACGATTAACCCATGTTGGTTGCATATTTTTAATAGGTAAGTGTTAAATAATATTTATTTTTACTTTCATGTTCCGAAGTTTTTAATAAGGTGGGGGGGGGGGGGGGGGGCTGTTGGCACGGAACACTAATTGTACAAGTTTAGCTTGCATTTGTATTTTTTTCAATACATGGAAATAATTTAAATAACCTTTATTTTCTTTACGTACAAGGACAATTAGAAATGTTGTAGTAACCTTTGGTCAAATTTAACGAAGTGTGATTGGTGCATTTTAATCAACAGTATTTTGTTCTTAACTTTAATTTCATTAATTTAAGCATCCTAGATAAAATTATAATAATATTTTTTGACAGATATAAATTTGAAAACAAAATACTAATTACTATTTTATTAAATTTTGTGGCGGCATTTTACACTATCAAAGAATTAATATGATAAAATTTCTTTGATCAAAGAAATATGACAGTGTAATAAGTCAACTTTAATAATATTTACCTTCATAATATTTCTATGATCATAGTTAATGACAGTCTTTTATATTTGATCAAAGTTTTTTGACGTCAAAAACAAAATGGCGACTACCAAGTTATCACTGACAGTTACAGTATTATATGATAATTTTCTTATTGATTATAAAAACCACAATACAATAAATAAATTCAAACCTCGATTGCGTCAATTGACGAACATCCACGCAATGATATTCAAAAGGCACCAAAAAAGAAGAAAATATCCCTAGATAATATTGAGAAAATATTATCAAATATTTTATGTAGTGTAATAAAACAAAATCTCGTATTTTATCAAAGAAATATGATCAAATCTTTGTCAAAGATCTTTGACATATTTATTTGATAGTGTAATAGCCGCCTTAATCAACTTGGAATACACTGTATAATAGATACGTCTCTGTTGATTCTAAAAATAAAATAAAGTATGTGCCATTTTGTAAATCCAATTCTTAATTAAAATATGTAGGTAATTAGTTGCACATATTACGATACACACACGTAATATGTGTGTGTGTGCGTTGGCGGGCAAGTTATTTCTCAACCCTCACAAAGTTTTAAGTAAATAAAGCTGCTTCCACACACCGGTGCAAGTGACTCGCATAGATATTGGTGTTCTTGAGAATTCCACCGACAGATTAGTCCAAGAGGTGAGCGACAAAATATTGCAACTACAGTCGGGACTCGTTTATTGTAACGCTCGTTTATTTTCAACTCTCGTTTATCGTAAATGCCGACTTTCGTTTATAGTAAATTTTTTCTCCTCCTTCACCTCCCACCATTCTCGAGTCATGGCGTAAACGAACATATTTTTGAAATTTTTGTAGAATTAATTAGAGACACTTATCACCGTCGTCTCTCGTCACCTTGCTCATATTCGAAATTAAAAGTAAAGTAAAATTATTTCACTATCACGATTAACTATTAACATACATAGTCTCTATAGCTCCTTGACCAATCAGCGTAGGCGCGGGATTTCAAGTCACCACGAAGATGTATTCAAATGTTTGACATCACAGAACGTATTGCCAACTTAAGAATAGTAAAAATGACACTTCCCGAATAGATAAAATTGTCTGTGATAGCTTTTTCATGATTTTGCAATGTCGAATTTGTACTTCTTTGATTGTATATGTTGTTAAAATATCAAAAAATACGAAGACAAGAATAAATAAAGGATTTCTTGTATTTGATATTCTATTATACATTTATAACATTTGAAGACATCTTCGTGGTGATGTCAATTCCCGCGCCAACGCTGATTGGTCAAGGATCTACACATAACTTGGCGTGAGCCCCTCTCGACTTAAAATAAACGCGAGTCATATGATTCAGAAGGTTTAAAATAAATGAGTCCCGACTGTACTTTATAAAGGCTGATTTTTTGATACTACATACGTCACATTTGTGGTGTAGAGATACAGTCAGCTAGTTTCGTTAGTGTTTGGCGCGCTGGCGGTTTTATTTTTGTAAAAAATCCATACACGTTGCAAGTACTTCATAAAATCTGAAAATTTATTTGTAAACAGTAGATATACTAAGTAAGAACCCCTTTTATCATAGTCAGCCTTCAAAATCTTGCAACCGGGCGCGTAAAGTTAAATTGACTAAAAAAAAGTTTTCAGTAAAAAAAAAAAAATAGAAAATTTAGTTATGAAAAAAGATTTCTGTACGATAGTCGATAAAACAGGCTTTTCGTTTCACTTTTGTACGCTAGATGTGTACGCCAAAAAAGTAAAACTTATCGCGCGTACCTTAGATTAGGAAAGACTATATGGATACATAACAACCAATGCTAGTCCGTATATGAAAGTGTTACCAAAATTTATTGGCGGCCATCTTTTTTTGATTGTCAAAATCGCATATTATCCCATAGGCGTCAGTTGAAAATTTATAATATGCAAATATGCTTTAAATTACAATTGAATTTAGTATGTATGAGAGATGATAGTTCCAAATAGACATTTCTTTGTTAATCAATTATCACTGAAATACTTTTAAACTCAATATAAAACATTTATCATTAATTAATTTTATAATTCAAAACAATTGATATTTATTTTAAAATCTGAATGATACGTCAATGATCCGTGGTGCGATTTTTCGTGGTGCGATATGGTAACAACGCTAGGTAATGTGTTATTGTCCTTTATCTTTCCTTGTCTAAGGCGCGTACAAATTAACACACCCATTTTTTATCTAATAATAAGTAAAAAAATAGTTAAAATTTAGTATTTATAATTCACAACATAATTCCAGTTTTAATTCTGGTTATTTGAAAATCATTTTCGGAAAATTTCTGATGAAAAATGCATACGGGCAAATCATTTTTAAAATTTTAATTTTTTTGTAATGAGAACTGTTCGATATGCTTACACAGTATAGGGTTAATATTTTTGAATTTGAAATTACATACATTTACCCTACACGTGTGAATCATGAATAAACAAATAGATCATCAATATCCAAAAATAACAAATCAACAAACAGTTTGCGTGAGTACATAAAGCAATGTTTAATACACGTAATAATTCAGCTGGTAAATTTATGGTCACTTTATAATACATATATGCAATGCAGAAAGTACAGGAAGTTATTCAAACGATGAAGAAAGCAGAGATAGTACTGCATTGCAATGATATTTGTTATCGTATATAATGACATCGCTCTATGATATAAGCAGGCCCGGATTTAGTAATTTGCCGCCCCTATGCAGTTGCGAAAATTGCCCCCCCCCTACACTATTTTTACGCATTTTAAATATCCTATTTTCGGTTTTCAGATTCGATGAATTGCATATTGACCATACAAGTTTTCGCTACGATATAGAAAATCACGTAAACTGTAACACAAGAATTATTGTTTATTTGCGATGTCGTTTTTTAGAAATCTGTATGTAAGAAAAACACTTGTGAAGATAAAAAACCTGAAATTGATGCCGTTGAAACTTGTCACTTGTACTGTTCACAATAAATTAACAATGACGTTAATAATCGTTCACCAATGTTTAGTAATAATGACAGAGGAGGTTATGTGTATCACAATATACTGTAGGAGAAAATAAGATGATTTTCGATACAGAAACTTATCGAATATTCGATATTAGGCCAATATCGAGACTTGTATAAATCGATTCGGGCATTTTCCACTTATAATGTCGGTACGCGTGCCAACGAAATAGGCGGGAAATTCAATTCCCACGAATATAACAAGTTTTCAAAATTTCCGACAAAATTTTCCGCCCTAGGCAACTGCCTACTCTGCCTGCATGGTAAATCCGGGCCTGGATATAAGGTACTGGCACCAGTCTTGGATGTGACCCCAGTAATGGAAATTTTTTAATGAAATGTACTGAATTAGAAATATTTGTTGATATTTGATTACTACCATTTCTGAATATTAATCTATATACATTTAACTGTCTTACAGCGTGATTTGATGACAATCGGCCAATAGGTGTCAAAATGGTAGACATTTAAACTAATTATTAGTATAATTTATTTATTAAAAAAGTATCAAAAAATCACAATTTTTTCTGATTTTTACTAAATTGCTCATAACTTATTTCTGGGTAAAGATAGGTATAGGAGAAAAAAAAGTAGAAGCCACGCCTGTCAAAATGGCTGATAGAAAAAGTTTTTTCGATGAAAATTGGTTGTGATATAGCCATTTAAAGTTTACCATTTTTTACCCAAATTTTAGGGTCTTACTAAAAGTGCTCTAGTTTCGTTAAATATTAATGAAATTTTATTTTTTAAATTTGTTTTGAAAGTAGAAATAATGAACTTTCTAATGTTGCATGATTCTTTAAGATTTGGATAATTTAAAGTGTCATACGCAACATATCAAAAATGCAAAACTTCAATTGATGATAATTCAAAAATTTTAAATGGAATGATATATCAATTAGTACTTTATGTTAAAAAATATATTCAAATTAATAACTCTTGTTAAGAAAATTTTAAACAAAGTTACTTTTACGTACTTTACACACTGAAATGTCAATGAAAAAGCCTACTTTTTTTAAATTGTTGTAGAAAAAAAATCTTACATTTCCATGCTTTTTTAACGGACGCCTCTGTGCACAGGTATTAACTCTAAACAATATTATATATTTCATTACTATTATAACTATTGTTTCCGCTTAGATTCACGTTGCACATGTTGATATCAAATCATTAATATTCTAAGGGTAACTATACTATTTTTATCTATACGTATTTAACATTAGTTTATGATCTTTGAACATTAATATTAAAAACCAATGGTATATTATTTACTAACCATTAGCGCAGTCAGGTGAGGGAGTTACCAGGCTGCAAGACCAGGACTGGCTAGATACAAGTGCATAATATTAATATATACAGGATGGTTCATTCAACATTACTAATTTTGTTATTATTGAAACTTGTAAGTCGATTAAATTACAATTGAATTTAGTATGTACAGTCGCCTGCATTAATGGTCTTGCAGTTTGTATTTATTTTTGTTTATCACAAACTTAGTAGGCTCCTCCCATTTGTGCAATTATAATATTTAAATCATTTCTCCATGTATCAAACAAAGACAGATATTTTGAAATTCATTTGCTAGATAAAGAACTACTCTTCGTTTATAATAGGTACTCATATATATATTTGTGTGATTAAATTATTATGTAATCTATTGAAAATTGTATACGTAAAGTGGCAATAAATACATATTTGATATTCCGAATTTTAGTATTTAAATTTAAACTTGATAGAAAAAGATAACCGATGATGTTTGTCTTTAAATTTGGAATCTGTTGTAAGCGATTCAAGCCTTTAGGGTGCCAGACGAGTTCTGCAGGCGACTGTACATATGTATGAGAGATGATAGTTCCAAATAAACATTTCTCTGTTAATCAATTATCAGTGAAATACCTTTAATGACAATATAAAACATTAATTATTAATTAATTTTATAATTTAAAACAATTGACATTTATTTTAAAATCTGAATGATACGCCATTGACTTGTGGAGCGATTTTTCGTGGTGCGATATGGTAACAACGCTAGGTAATGTGTTATTTGTCCTTTATCTTTCCTTGTCTAAGGGGTAAATAGTCCGAGCCGTGGAGGCTTAAACAGATTATTGTTGCGTGCAGTTTTAATACTTACAGGATCTGTTACAAAAGTGGTGTAGAATAATACCCTAAGTTTGTTCCGATTTTGGTTGTCCGCGACAGTGGTTAACCATGGTTCAATCAAAAAAAAAAGTTTCAAATAAAAGTTATTCGCTACAAAATTCCCTACAACCTCCATTTTGAAAAAAAAAAAAAAAATCATTTGTTTATCCGCTACGCTGATTAAAATGGCAGAAAACGTACTTTTTTTAAGCTGTGATAACTAATAAAGTTTAACGTTTTTTAAGTTGATATCACTGGAAAATAAACATTCTGTAGTACAGAACATTCACTGAAAATTATGACCTGATATCTTCAACTGTTTTTATTTTATTAAATTGTTAATAATGGAATCATGATTGTCTTTGATTAACAATAAAAGTTTTTGTAAACCTTTATTTTTGTACAATTGTTTTTAATAACAAAAATCATTCTGTATAAAAAAAAAGTTTATCTGAACTTTTTGTCTTAAAATCATGCACATAGTAACCCTTTCAATATTATATATTATATATTAACAGTGAATTGTGTAGCCAAAAATATTATAAAAATTAACATTAATTAACAAGTTTTAATTGAATAGAAAACACCGAAATATAAGTAGTTGCGTTATGAAAATTTCGTAATTTTAAAACAATGTTATAGTAAATGATCGCTCGGTTTACGCGAACACCCTGTATATCGCAATGGGTTTTATTGATCGACTAACCGATGCACTTATATTTGGATGCAACTTGGTGTAAATGTCGTTGCTCTGATTCTGATATAATAATATAATAAATGCTATACTAAAATATTAAAAATTATTATTTATTATTTTTTAAGATATGTAGTCCAGTACATTTAGACGAAAAATAGATGTGTCTCGACAATAACTAAAAGAAGTATGACTTCTAACACGTGTATATAAGTATACACAATCACTTTTTTGCACCCCCCCCCCCTCCTTCACAAAAACAGCCAACACTGTGAGGAATCCTAAATCCCACGACAGCCCAAGCAGACCGTGACGGCGGAAATCACCGGTTCAACCATAGACATAGAGAATGGACCACGCATTTGACTCGAAAACAGAGCCGTGTCAAAAGAAAGAGATAGAAACAGGTTTGGAATATACTTGTCCTTTTTTTAAACAGGTGTGTATCTATTTTTTTCTTGGTTCCGAACATTAAAAATATTCATAGATATATATAAAAAGGTTAAAAAACAAAAAATAATTAACGAAATAAATTTTTTTTATAAAATTATTGATTTCTAAATAGTTTAAGTTTCGAATTTTTTGACCCAATTTTGATATCTTGTTCTTTTTTCGTAGCTTCGTAATGTAACCTAATATCAAAAAAAATATTTAAAATTTTGTTAAGTAAATCTTGTATGTGCTGTTTGTAAATGTAGCAATCCACCTCATCATTTTGTAGCAACCACATGGGAATTGATTTAAAACTATTTTTTATTAATAGATATATCATATTTTTGGTAGCAAAAATGTTATTTTCCCGGAATATCCGTTCATAATTTTGCAAATTTCTATCAGATCAAACCATTATACAGTGCAATCTCGATATAACAAAACTGAAGGGAAGTAGAAAATATTCGTTATACCAAGTAATTTGCTACAGTGAGGTTTGTTATATAAAGGTTAGGTTGGTCTACAATTCGTTATAACAAGGTAAGAATGTAGCGATGTCTATTTTTTTTTTCGTTGTAGGAATCTCGTCTACATACTTAAATGATCTCTCGTTTCTTAACGACGGTTAAGGAACACCTTTTTTTGTTTTTCAACCATTGCAACTTTAAAACTAGCAACAGTGACAAACAGCAAAAAAAAACATTAAAAATTTAACGTGTCTGAACCTGTCGAAAAATTCGTTATAAAGAGGTTGTTGACAAATGTATTCGTAATATAAAGGTATATTTTGCATTAGCTCTTACGGGCAGTTCTAGTGGATTTCGAAAAATTTGTTAAATCGAGGAAATCGTTATATTAAGGTTACACTGTAGTATGTTTATTGTTTATATTATTTACTTTTCTAATAAAAAACATATTACACACAAATCACAAGATAGATATATAAAAACATATCGGACAGAAATACTACACTGAACTATAGTAAGCTACCAATCAGATTCTTATGCCCGTTTGCACCGTATTAATCTTAAGTCAGGCTTAGCTAAGTCTGGATTAAGTCTGAGCAAAGCTTAAGTTTTGTTTCGTTTGCACCGTCTCCCAAGCCATCATGCTTAACTATAAAACCGTTAAACATGACAACACTGTAAAAATCTAGTAACTTTTTATATCTTATGTTTGTGTACTTACATCAAGAGGCTGATTTTTCAAAAACGCATCTGTCAAACACATATTTTAGTCGAAATTCAAAACAGAGGAACATAATTTCCAAAGAGAAATGTATTTACTAGACATGATATAAAAAAGGAAACATTAAAAAAATGAAATAATAATTTAAAGAAATTTTATTTATTTATACATATTTATAATAGTCATCAAACGAAACCATCAATAAAAATTATATTCATCCATATCATTAAAATTATTGGAACGGGTATAATTCAGTCTTGGAAAGCCAAACTCAATAATGTCTATAATATCTAAATCGTCCTCAAAAATATCGTGCATTCAAATATCCATGATTGAATTCAACACAAAACAAATAATACTTAACACAAAGAAACAGAACTATGTGACAGACGTTTATAGGTTATGCAGTAATCTCCAGGTTATGTACAAAGTATGTCGTTTGTCAATGTAATGACCATGCGCGAACGCTCGATTCCTATTGGTTCCTTACTTTAAGTTTGACTTAAGTCCTCGCTAGCAAGGACTTAGATTTAAGATAGACTTAAGAAATTGTGGAGAACGGTGCAACAAAAATCGTTGTCTTAAGATTGACTTAAGTTTAAGCCAGACTTAACTAGTACGGTGCAAACGGGCATTAGAAAAAGAGATAGATATATGTCCAAACTACACTGCATCTCTCTCTCACCGTATGTACAAATGTTACACCAAGAATGAGCTCTATGTCTATGAGTTCAACAGCATCAGTTCGCGAATGTGCGCTAAAGCGCTTAGGTGCGGCCCTGCCGGCTACATGTGCATAATGATAATGCGAGCGCGACCCAGACAGACGCGGCGTTGCCGGCTTGTGCACGACCGACTGCGACGTTGCCACATGTGCAGCGCAACGCGCTATACCTGATTCTGTATGTATGTATGTGTTTCTGCTGGTCGGTTTATCTGCCCAAGTCCCCGGCGTGATTTGCAGACGTTTAAGTCAACGGTAAGAAAGCAACAGGGCTGGATTGGAATCGCTTCTTCCGATCGATTTTTAAAATTTTAACAAAAATAAAATAAAAAAATTTAATGAAAATAAATTTTCATAAAAATTTAAATAATACAAGTTTTTTATTTTAGATAAAATTTACTAATAATAAAATAATAAGACCATTTTTTTTTACTCATCAAATTGAAATTCAATTCTTCATTTAATAATATACTAAAAAAAAAATTAAGGTGAGCAGGTATTTCCCTGATCTAAATAAAATTTTGTATATAATGTTATAAATGTCTAATCCGGGACGATTTCCGGGACAATTTGTGATGCGGGACAGGCTACTCAAATCCGAGACTGTCCCGCGCAATTCGGGACGTCTGGTCACTTTAGTTATGATGTAAGGTAGTGGCACCAGCCTTGGATATGATGACCCCAGTAATGGCTACTTTTTAAATTAAATGTACTGAATTAGATATTTGATTACTACCATATTAATCTATATACTGTTCAGTAGCCTTAACTAGAGACTCGGGGGCCCCGGAGCAAGAATTTGAATTTAATAAGTGTAAAATTCAAATTGACAACGAAAGAAAAAATCAAAATTTGTAGTATGTATAACATTTTCAAGTTAGAACCAAATAAAAGAAAAGTTTTACTCTGCCGCGGGCCCGCCCCCTATACTCGGGGGGCCCGCAGCACTGCCCCACTGCCCCGGTGGTAGTTACGGCCCTGAATTCGCTTATCACAAATTTAGTAGGCTCCTCCCATTTGATTATTATTATATTTAATTCATTTCTCCATGTACCAAACAAAGACAGAAAAACCATGTTTTCGAAGTCGGTGATCACTTTAACTTGAGAACGGCTTTGCCGATCGGTTTGAAATTTGTCTCACTTATTCTATACATAATTTTCCTCCGGATGAACGAAGGATTTTTTTATAACCGAAAATGCGAGTGAAATTTTAGTCGAATAAAGAACTTTGAATTTCAATATCCGCCATTTTGTGAAAATTCAAAATTTTTCAAATCCCTTCGTTCATCCGGAGTATTATGTCATTAGCTAATGATCCCTTGTGTTTTTTTTTTTCAGATGATCTAGTGACGAGCAGCAATGATTACGGGAAAACACTTGTTTTTTGGACCCCTCCCAAATTTGCTGTATCCCACTTATTTTTTTTTATTATTTAAGGAAGAAAAAAACTATTTAATTCATTGAAATTAAAACTAACGTAAATTTAACTGTTTATAAATTAATAATAAAAAGCATTTTAAAGTACGCAATTTGATACTGATTAAAAATAAAAAAATGTTGACAATTTCTGCTCTAATCGCCGGTTATTTATATCAATTAGATAATTAAAATAATGATTAATTATAGTTTACATTCAGCTAATTGTAAGCAAGTTTGGATTTGTAGAAAGATAACATACAATAAAAAATAGATATAATATGTCCGGTATTATAAAGGAGCTAGCAAAATTCGTTAACTAGCAAGCACTTTCAAATGGAGTATTAATTCTGTACTAGTATCTATGGAATTTAGAGCAGTGACACTTCAACTAATTGTAACACAGTTGGCATCTTTGACCGTACAAAATAATTTTCATAATATCACCACTGTTTTAATACCGTTGGTATTTACTATTTACCTACAACGCGTGCGCGAAACTTGTCAAAGTCTTCAACAAACTCCAAAAGAACTGTCATATAAGTTTGATATCTCATTTGAAAGTGCTTGCTAGCTAGCAAATTTGCTAGCTCCTTTATAATACTGGACAATAATATTACAGTTAAAGGTATTATGTTATTATTACACATGGTTCAGTTCAAATACTCTTGCAAATAAAACTAGGTAATTTTAAATTTATTACATTTGAACACAATAAAATATTTATTTATGGTTTAAAATAAGGTACTAGCACCAGTTATGGTCGCAAAGTTTACTGTTTTTGCGATTGACGGGCTTCTTTTTGTAATTCTCATGAACTCATGTTACTAATAAAACAAGTGACTCTTTTTTAATCAATTTAATTACAAAAGTCCGCAAATATGGTTTGTTTTTTAAATTATAGCCTTTTATTTTTTTATGTTTTTTCTCTAGTAATGGATAAAGTAAAACCAGTAGTAAGCACGCAGTGATGGACACTTGCTAATGATTACAAAATGATAAGTACTACGACATAAAAGATATAAAAGAAAGAATCGTCAAAGAAACAATGTAAAGCAGTTGCTATATAAATAAATTATACTAATAATTAGTTTAAATTTCCAACATTTTGACACCTATTGGCCGATTGTCATCAAATCATGCTGTAAGATAGTTAAATGTATATAGATTAATATTCAGAAATGGTAGTAATCAAATATCAACAAATATTTCTAATTCAATACATTTAATTAAAAAATAGCCAAAATAACGTCACAAAGTAACATCTTCAAAACTGATTGAAAGTGAAATTTCTTGTCGAAACTCATAAAACCAATTAAGTTTTTCGATATGGAACTTTGTAAAGAATTCAAAAAATGAATACAAACAAAAGTAAAAGAAACCGCAATAAGTTTTTTTTTTTGTTGAGTTGAAATAAAAAATCCACAGACTAAACACAGTGTACGTCACTGAGGCTGACTAGTTCGCGATCAGCTGATGTTTCAGCGACATTAGCATGTGGTGCATCACTTGTTAAACAGTGATTGTCAATTTATTTCTTCTACCGGTTCAGTCAACTTTGTAACTTATATTGGGAGGTACTTGTGGTTAACATTGCACTACTTTTTGTGGTTTATATTATTATACATATTAAATTTACTGTTTAATCATAAGTTGCTGATATATTGATGATCGAAGACAAAAGAATCATTTTTCATTTAAGGTAGTTCTCGTGCAAACGTCATTTCGATAGAATTTAAAAAAAAATCAGGGTATAAAAAGAATAATGATATCTATCCAAACGTGAAATTTTAAAGAGATCAACCGTTTTAAACTCGAAATAATTGTCATCAAAGTTTGCCACTTTTGTACGTATCCGCTATATCAAGTTTGTATTATGTCCATTTTCATGACTAAAACTTCGATAGATTTTGATAAAAAACTATCAAACAATAAAGGTTTATTATTCTGATATGTGATAAAAAATTCCTAATGATTGACCTTGTATTTCAAAAACAAAATGATTGACCGTTTCATATTTGAAATTTAATTATATTTCAAAAACAAAACGGTCAATCATTTTGAATTTTTTATCACATATCAGAATAATAACACTTTACTGTTTGGTAGTTTTTTTATCAAAATCTGTCGAAGCGTTTAGTCATAAAATAAAGAAAATATATTCATAGTATGATTGTGTTTATAATAATCTGTATAGACGGCTTTGGGTATAGACTTGATCAAAAATTCTCTGTAGCAACGCAATTATTTTCGATATTTTACTATGGTATTATGAGCGTAACTTTTTGTTGGTACTGTAGCACGAGAAATACCTTAAAGTCAGATATCTCGGCAAAAAAAATCGAGAGGGACCAAAAAACAAAACAGATTAAAGCTGAATAAACAAGTTAACTGACCAATGCATTGGTTTAACTGAAAAAAAATTTCCCGAGCCCGCGGACCCTTAAAAAAATAGGAAAATTTTTGTGTCTCACTATTTCTTATGATTGCGCGATAACCGTACCTCAAAAAAATGTATGCTAAAAAATCTCAAAAGTAGAAACTTGAAGCTTTAAAATGCTTTTTTTTCCTGGGAGTTTGAAAATATAATTTTACGCAATTTTACTGAATAGATTTTATTCCAGTTTTCACTAATGTTGTTGTAAGTTTAGGTGTATAATTTGTAGATATTTTGTATAAATTTCATGAAGCCAGAAAAAACAATTCGCGGTGCACCGTGTGTTGTGAGCATGTTGGGTGGGCATGATTACTTTATAATTAATTAAATTAATATCTCCGGGTAACACCGGGTCCAATACGCTAGTTTTTTATAAAAATATTGTAATTTTTTTTTTTAATAAGAAAAACGAACAGATAATTTATTTAAATTCGTATTGCAGAAACTCATGCTATATAGTTCATATGAAGTTAGTGAAGAGGCGTCGAGTGGGTAGGTTTTTAAGTGTTAACATCTTTCTAAAAACGAATAAAAAGTAAAAGTGGATGACAAAGAAAAGTATTGCTTCCACGCCATATCGAATATACGAGAAGCTTAGCGATCGTTTTAAAATGAGAAAAAAATGATTTCAAAACTTAAAATTTATCTTTGCGTTTCAGGTCAAGAAAAACATTTTTCGTTCTGTGTCTGTCTGTCGAATGAATCCTTGTCACACGCATAACTCATGAACCATATAACCGATATTAACGAAACTTGGTTGGATGGTTGGGTCTGTCTTGAGGACGGTCCCATTTCAAAATCATCAAAATTGTGTGTAAGGGGGAGGGGTGACATCCCAAAATATTTATTTTTTCAAGATATCTCAAGAACGACACATGTTACGTGAAACTTTTATAGAATCTTTTTTGTAAAGCATTCAATTTCCTATAATATAAATCTACAACGTTTGTTGTCAAATTCATTTCAATTTGCTTTTTTTTAAAACTTAAAACTTATATTTACTTTGACATACTTATTAAATGTTATTTTGACGTTTGCATAAAATTAGATTTAGATTGAAATTGTCAAAAAATTAAAAATTTACGAAAAAATAATCGGGTGACGATTTTTTAGTAAAATTGTATAAACATATCTGAACACTATCGGTTTTTATTTAAAATGTTGAATAATTAACTACATTTGGTGAATTAGCACGAGGAAGCACTGTGCATTTACTTTGGTTTTACAAGTTTCCCCACGAATGCAAATTTCTCCTAGAACATGGACATGGGTAGATGTGAACCAGCCACAGTGAAGTTTCAATTCACGGTCTTAAAGTTTGAGAAGCACTGCTTTACAAACATTAATGCAGTGACGTGGAATACACACATTTAAGAGCAGTGTCAAATACTATTATCAGGTTCGTTGATTTTATGACGAACGAATTAGTGTTTTAACTATGCAATAAAATACACGACACAGAAAAAAAACATCTGCCAAGTAAATGCACAGTGCTTCCTCGTGTTAAATTCACCAAAGGTGGTTGATTATCCAACAATTTAAATTAAATCGATAGTGTTTAGATAAATTGCCTGGAATTGGTTAACCTTTTAATTTTTATACAATTTTACAAAAAAAAAATTCTTAAAACGTATCTGATTATTGTTTCGTATATTTTTTATTTTTTGACAATTTCAATCTAAATCTAAAGTTATGCAAACGTCAAAATGACATTTAATATGGCCAAGCAAATATCAATTTAGAAAAACAAAACACGAATTTTAAAAATAAATTGAGATAAATCTTTGTAAGGGAATATTTTACAACAAACATTGTAGACCCATATTATAGGAAATTTAATGCTCTACAAAAATTATTCTATAAAATTTTTAACGTAACATATGTCGTTATTGAGATATCTTGAAAAAATAAATATTTTGGGGTGTCACCCCTCCCCCTTACACACGATTTTGAAATGGGACCGACCAAGTTTCCACAATATGACTATACATTGGAAAAAAATGGCGGGCATCAAATTTTGGTAACAGTTTCATATAATCGACTAGGTTGCTCTTATGCATCCATAATGTAAGCTATTATTAGACATAGAAACGTTCAATGGTGACTAAAGTAAAGTCAGATAAGGTATCTACGATAAAAAATTGATATCAAAAAATTCAGATAACATTTCATAATCATATTTCCGATTTGAATAACTCGATTAAAATTTTGTTAAGGCAAATGTATATTGTTTTTTAGTTATATATAGGACTTAAAAATCTTCTAAATCCTTACATATTATAAAACGTTACGTCTCTCTTTCTGTCTGTCCGTTAGTACGTTTATAACTCGAGAGATATGTTATTTGCCCAGGTTTTAGTATATATTTTGTTACGTTTGGTAATAAGAATAAGCAGTGACGATAATAATAAATCAAGTCGGAAAAAAGTTTTCCACCAACGTTAAATAATGAACAATATAATGTAGTAAAGAATTGTGTAGAATCAAAAGATCTAAAATACAAATTTTAAACAATAATTTCGTAGTCCACGCGAGCGAAGCCGCGGGCGCAGCTATAGTATAGAATAAATAAAGCTATTGCCTGATCTTTCGAAGCCGCAACATTCTGTGTATCTTATGCCCGGTATTATAAAGCAAAATTTGCTAGCTAGCAAGCACTCTCAAATGAAATTTCTAACTTATCTGACAGTTCTCTATAAGTTTCATGAAATTTTCGTGCACGCGTCACATCAACGATATTAAAACAGTGGTGATATTATGAAAATTATTTTGTACGGTCAAAGTTCCATAGATATTATCACAGAATAGACATGATTCCTAATTTTTAAAAACTATTTTATGATGATATTACGTGTCTCTTATTTCCAAAAAAAATTCTGTAGAAAATAAAGGTTTAATCACAAAAATTGACCCTTTTAAAACTTATTTTGAATTTGACGCCAAAACGCTCGCAAGTGTCATGGCGCATTTTGACGTCCCGCCTATGTAAACACTCCTTGTCAACTATAATAAATCCTTTTTCCATCGCTAATGTTTCTCGGTTTTACTTTTGGTAACACAAAACTGAGCAAACTGATAATTTAAAACCATAAAATAATTTATAAACAGTGCAGATATTAATGAAACAAAAATTACGTTTACGTAGCCGTGACGTCATCCACTCTGACTGGTGTTTTATCAAACATGGCGGATTGCTGTATTTTGCGTTTTTATTTTAACAAAAATCATATTAATCTCGCTTTTAATATAAAAATAAATACATTTTTTAGAATCTTTTTAACTTATTTCATTATTTAAAATCATAATTTCAGTGATACTTTGTTACTGGCATCATGTCTATTAATACCCCATTTGAAAGTGCTTACTCTTTTATAATTATTAGTTACCGTTGTCTAGGCTCAAAACGTTTAAACGATAAAAAGTGAATATTATTTAATATTTTCCATTACTCCTCCCACCTAATTAGTAATTGTAATAAATAGTCAATCAAATATTAACACCTGCATTCAATTAATTTTTAACATTTGCACACATGCACTCTATTATGAAAACTAATAAAAAGTGACAGCTGTTTTAGAGTAAATTACTATTTTGTGAAAAGGAATCGACTGTTCATTCATTTATTTATTTATTTATTTATTTACTAGCTGCTACCCGCGGCTTCGCTCCTATTAACAAAAAAAACTAGTTATGAAACACTTTAAGTTCAAGCTTTTACTTTTTTAAATAAATTCTTATATATTTATATAGTAATTAAATGAATCTACGTCTTATTTTCTTGTATTTTAGTCGATACTTGTATGACGAGTTGAAGTTCAGTGCAGGAAATATCACTAAAAAATTTAGAATTTTTGATTTCGTTAAAAGTATATTTATTGTATAGAAAATGACGTGAAAAGTTGTTTGTTTCAAACCGCAGGTCTGTATCTCAAACCGTTCTCGAGATATAGCCTATCAAAGTTTTAGTTTTTTCAAATTTTTGGAGAAAAAAGGCCATAACTTTTGAACGCGTGGTCGGAATTGATTTTAGTTGACGGATTTGAAATCAGCGTGTCAAAATCTATATAATGACATGTATGATACTTTAAAATCCAACAAAAAAATTTTGGTCAAAAATCGACATTTTTTGAAATTTTTCGTGAAATTTTTTTTTTCGAGTTTTAAGATATTATACATGTCATTATATAGATTTTGACACGCTGATTTCAAATCCGTCAACTAAAATCAATTCCAACCACGCGTTCAAAAGTTATGACCTTTTTTTCCCAAAAATTTGAAAAAACTAAAACTTTGAGAGGCTATATCTCGAGAACGGTTTGAGATACAGACCTGCGGTTTGAAACAAACAACTTTTCACGTCATTTTCTATACAATACACATACTTTTAACGAAATCAAAAATTCGAAATTTTTTAGTGATATTTCCTGCACTGAACTTCAACTCGTCATACAAATATCGACTAAAAAACAAGAGAATAAGACGTAGGGTGACCAGATTTTAGTTTTTGTAAACCCTGAGATATAAATGAAGACCCCTTTTTTATTTTATCTTATCTATTTTATTTTTATTTTCATAAAATTTGTTACCATAATCTGCACTGCTCTATTTTTGACGACCTTTTTTTTTTTTTGTCGTCGTCATTTTTTGCAAAACCCGGAGATCCAGTGTGCAAACCCTGAGACTCCGGGTCAAAACCGGAGACCTGGTCACCCTAATCTCTTGTAGTCCATTACATAATTTTGACATCACTCTACCTTAGCGTAATTATGTAAATGTTAATTAACTTAACGGTAATGCATATATAATTAACATTATCTGACACACACGGTTTATGCTGATAACTGAATGCACATTTAGCAACCCTGCGTTAAGGTCAGTTTCTGCTGCAACGGTTACAAATATTTGTTGCATTACCAGTATTTTCTTTTTATAGAACATGTCCAGTTTCATAAGTTTCAATTCAATTTCACTCGTTTTAACGGCTTGTTTCGCATTGACAAAACTAAAAATGTACTATTTTATAAAATACTGCTGTGGTGAATATGAAGGGTTGATTGTAGTAGGGTATCAAAGCAAGAGGGGTGGTTTTTATTAAAATGTAGATTATTTCATTATTTTGGAAAAAAAAAATTATATTTGCATATTATGCAAAATGCTATTATACCGGGTGTTTCAAATAAAACGTTACGAATTTGTATTTGTAGCAAGAAAAACTTGTCAATTTGAAGGGGGTATATTGCTTCCACGCAATATCGAAGATACGAGAAGCTTTGTGATCGTTTTAAAATGAAACAAAAAAAAATGTTCTCCGATTTCGAAATTTTAAATTGATCTTTTCGTTTCAGGTCGAGACAAACACTTTTCGTTCCGAATACATTAATTAGATTATTACTTTATGGGTAAATTAATGCAAATCTGTGTTTTCAATTATTAAATAATTTAAAAATATTATTAGAATATTCGTCTTTGCGCAACTCAAACATTTTAATCAAAAATAGCATTAATATTAATTTACACGCTCAATTATAAAACTATAATACCTCTACGTCTCATTTTCTTGTTTTTTAGTCAATATTTGTATGACGAGTTGAAGTTCACTGCAGGAAATTTCACTAAAAATTTTCGAATTTTTTATTTCGTTAAAAGTATGTTTATTGTATAGAAAATGACGTGAAAAGTTGTTTGTTTCAAACCGCAGGTCTGTATCTCAAACCTTTCTCGAGATATAGCCTCTCAAAGTTTTAGTTTTTTCAAATTTTTGGAGAAAAAAGGTCATAACTTTTGAACGCGTGGTCGGAATTGATTTTAGTTGACGGATTTGAAATCAGCGTGTCAAAATCTATATAACGACATGTATAATACCTTAAAATTCGGAAAAAAAAATTTCGCGAAAAATCGAAAAAATTCAAAGGGGTATACCTTAAAAAAATGTCGATTTTTGGCCAAATTTTTTTTGTCGGATTTTAAAGTATTATACATGTCATTATACAGATTTTGACACGCTGATTTCAAATCCGTCAACTAAAATCAATTCTGACCACGCGTTCAAAAGTTATGGCCTTTTTTCTCCAAAAATTTGAAAAAACTAAAACTTTGAGAGGCTATATCTCGAGAACGGTTTGAGATACAGACCTGCGGTTTGAAACAAACAACTTTTCACGTCATTTTCTATACAATAAATATACTTTTAACGAAATCAAAAATTCGAAATTTTTTAGTGATATTTCCTGCACTGAACTTCAACTCGTCATACAAATATCGACTAAAATACAAGAAAATAAGACGTAGAATCATTTATGAGATTAAATACTAAGTCATATCCCCCCCATCGCAAAAATAGCTATTTACGCCACTGCTGTCATGAACTAATATGCCCAACTCTAATGCCCGGTATTATAAAGGACCTAACAAAATTTGTTAGCTAGCAATTACATTCAAATGGGGTATTAATACTGTACTAGTATCTATGGATTAGTTATGGAATTTAGAGCAGTGACACTTCAATTAATTGTAACACAGTTGGCATCTTTGACCGTACAAAATAATTTTCATAACATCACCACTGTTTTAATACCGTTTGTATTTACCTTCAACGCGTGTGCGAAACTTGTCAAAGTCATCAACAAACTCCAAAAGAACTGTCATATAAGTTTGATATCTCAGTTGAAAGTGTTTGTTAGCTAACAAATTTGTTAGGTCCTTTATAATACCGGACATAATACACTGTATAAAGATATAGTGTAATCAGCTAGACCCCCTTGACTCCTCGCTAGTTACGCCACTGAAACGGTGCAAGTATGCGTAGTGTATTTTTGTAATTATCTTTAAACTTACCATTATAAACGCACATTGCACTGCTCTAGTAATAACTGCAATAAGTACGATAACCTTGGCAGTTCATAAACACCAGATTAAATTTGTAGGCTTATTGCAATGTGTATGCAATTCGCATTGATAATTTTATAGAATTGTTTGTTAACCGAGTGAGAGATTAGATTGAATATTAAAACATATTATATTATACGAGGTAGGGTTGCTAACGGTACACTGTTAAAAATTTCCGACGCTAATTTACAAAACATGTGTAAGGCGGCTATTACACTATCAAAGAAATATGATAAAATTTCTTTGATCAAAGAAATATGACAGTGTAATAAGTCAACTTTTATAATATTTACCTTCATAATATTTCTATGATCATAGTTAATGACAGTCTCTTATATTTGATCAAAGTTTTTTGACGTCAAAAACAAAATGGCGACTACCAAGTTATTACTGACAGTTACAGTTACATAATTATTAATATATGAATATCAACAAAATCCAGTATTATATGATAATCTTCCTAATGATTATAAAAACCACAATACACGGTTGTAAATTCAAACCTCGATCGCGTCAATTGACGAACATCCACGCACTGATATTCAAAAGACACCAAAAAAGAAGAAAATATCCCTAGATAATATTGAGAAAATATTATCAAATATTTTATGTAGTGTAATAGAACAAAATCTCATATTTCTTTGATAAAATACGAGATTTTGTTCTATTACACTACGTCAAGTTTTTATTTTATTTAAACTAGAAATTATAAAAGTATTCTTTTACATAAGAAGTCAGTGTATAATATAATTAAAAAGATGTGATATGAATTTATAAAAAAATCTGCCAAGTAAATGCATAGTGCTTCCTCATGCCAAATTCACCAAAGGTAGTTAATTATTGAACAATTTAAATAAAAACCGATAAATTGCCTAGCATTGGTTAACCATTTAATTTTTGTACAATTTTACTAAAAAATATTAGTTCGACATTTTTCTTAAGGCGGCTATTACACTATCAAATAAATATGTCAAAGATCTTTAACAAAGATTTGATAATATTTCTTTGATAAAATACGAGATTTTGTTCTATTACACTACATAAAATATTTGATAATATTTTCTCAATATTATCTAGGGATATTTTCTTCTTTTTTGGTGCCTTTTGAATATCAGTGCGTGGATGTTCGTCAATTGACGCAATCGAGGTTTGAATTTACAACCGTGTATTGTGGTTTTTATAATCAATAAGAAGATTATCATATAATACTGGATTTTGTTGATATTCATATACATATTAATAATTATGTATTATGTAATTATTTAAAAAAAACATAAATACTGGTCTTTCGAGGAAGAGATCGCATACAGCCAAAAGACGCAAAAACGTGACCAAAACCTGCAATGCATAATTCTATGTTTAACCCATTAACGCCCGCCGTATAGACCTCATTTTATAATACGTGTTGCGTGGATATTAATTCACAATTAATCACATTTCTTTCAAAAAAGCAGATGTACGTTTTTTTCGAGAAATTGGTAGATTTCGATGTATAGAACATGACAGTAACTTTTCTCCCCCTTCGAAGGGGGTGCATAACTTTCTAGAGGCTCACAAAGCTGTCGATAATCACTTATTTCAAAAAAACTCGAGAACGGTTAGTTTTAGGATAATATTAGTTATTATAAATATTAAAGCTGATTAAATTATGAATAAAATGGTATTTTTAAAAATTACATAGTATTAATAGTTGTTAAAATAGAGCACGCCAAAAAATCACATAATGATGTCGATTTTGAAAATTACGCAAAAAATGTAGAGTTTCGTTTAACTGCTGTATTTAATACGAATTTTCAATTAAAATTATAGTATTTGATAGAATAAATAACACTCTGTACAGTGCTTTCAATATAATTTCAATATCTTGAAAACTGTTTGATTTATAAGCAATCAAAGTTTTCAGTAACATAAAGTTTTACTGAAAATTCTTCCCTTTTTATGAATTTCTACGGTTGTCATTTGAAAGAGCACAATTTTTTTAAATCTTTATTAGTTTCAGAGTTATTTGAAATATATGATTATTTTGAACATTTTCATAGAGGTATTTCACCCCCTTAAACCGTTTTACCGCAGCTAAGATAATTTTTTTCTTACCTACCCTGACTCCCTCTAATTATATACAAAATTTAAACTTGATCCGAAGGTTCCTTGTTAGCAAATTTTGACCATTAGGCAATATATATCCCTCATAAAAAAACACCTTGATTATATTTAACATAACATATAGATAAATGTATTTTAATATTAACTAGAAAGTAAAAGCTGCAGTACAAGTCAATTCATATATTATTACATTAAGAACTTCCTAGTTATTTATTAAATAAATTAAACTACGCCAGAAGTGCAAAATTCTGCAGATGTTAAGTAATACAGCTGCTATTTATCTAACATCGAATTCATTCATTGCAGATTCAGTCTTTTGTTATATCATATTATGTGTTATATAGTTATTATAAATATCGGTATGGAGAACTATACATAACTTCCATTTATTATATTTTTAAATAATATATTTGTTGATATTTGATTACTACTATTTCTGAATATTAATCTATATACATTTAACTGTCTTACAGCGTGATTCGATGACAATCGACCAATAGGTGTCAAAATGGTGGACATTTAAACTAATTATTAGAATAATTTATTTATTAATTATTATATTATCATAGCAACTGCGTTACATTGTTTTAAATTTGACGACTCTTTCTTTTATATCTTTTATGTCGTAGTACTTATCATTTTGTAATCATTAGTAAGGGTCCATTACTGGTTGTACTTTATCCATTACTGGAGAAAAAAACATAAACAAAATAAAAGGGTATAATTTAAAAAACGAACTATATTTGCGGACTTTGGTAATTAAATTGATTAAATAATAATAAAATATTTTCTTTGTATTCTTTAACTAATTCTAAGTACTTTTTATTCTTTGCAAATTTTCCTAAAAGTTGATCTTTAGTTAGGAAATAAAAAAAAAATAAAAATATAAAACACAAAATCATTAAAATGTTTGAGTGCCCGATAGAGCAGAAATTAGGGATTTTTTTAGGTTGCGCCCATTGCAACTTTTGATAGGCACACTTTGAACCATCATTTTATCAAGTAATAAAAAATTCGAGGTCTTTTCTTTTGTTCTACTGCTAAAAAGGCTCGTTTATGAACATGAGTTTATTAACAAAAAGCAATTGTTTTAATGTCCTCTACAACTCCTGAAAGTTTGTCGGTATGTTTACGGGACATCCTGTATATTCCATGAAAAATAGCATAATATATCTATCAATTTATTAATTTCCCCAAAATACCTACTAATAATGCATTTGGGTCGATATGATTATTTCCCCTATTTCTTCAATGTATTTTTATTTTAATAATTAAATACATCGTAAATTATTTAATTACCACAGAACGATTTTTTATCTAATTATTAGAGTATAATCATGCTTATAAATGTAAAAAAAAACTATAATTAAAAATATTCAATAGTACCTAATTAAAATGCTATAAAAATGTAAACTTACAAAAAATATATACATATAAAATAAAATAAAAGTATTTGACTTGGTATTCACCTATGAACATAGATTATGGTACATATACGATCTCGTTCTATGCATTATATTTCTATGTTTGAAATTTTCGTAATTTTATTTTAATTAAAATATGATTAAAAACAATTCTAATGTGTTCATAGTGACTTAAAATTTCTGTGACTGACGCCAGTGGCGTAGTAACGGAGAGGGGGGTAAAGTGACGACCCCCCCCCCCCCCTCTAAATATTCAGTGTTCTAAAAAAAACGTATGTTTTGAAAAAACACTTTAACTCATATATATTATCCCCCCTTTCTCACTACGCCACTGACTGACGCCCATCAAACAATAATAAAAATGATAACTTAGTTATATTACATAACTTAGTTATATTAAACTAATTCTTAAATAAATAAAAATTATATTTAAGAAACACATAAATTTAAACCACTCCAAATCATAGATTGTATCTATTGTAAATACACACAGACGGCCCGGTATTTAGGTTCTAATAATCTGAGAGTACCGCTCTGTATAATTGCTACCAATATGGCTGACTTCGTAGCTGTCAAATTATTGCAAAAAATCGAAAATAATGACATATACCACATAGATACTAACTAAAAATATATCAAAAACTGTTTGTTTAACACCAATTAACATGTACATTAATTACGATATCGCAAATTACACTTTTCAATTGCAAATTTAAACAATTAGCATTATGATGCCCGAATATAACATAATATTTAAATTTAACGACAAAAATATTAAATACACGTAATAATATTTTAAAATAAATCAAATAATAGCAGTATTTTGTATAGTTACAAGTCCTAATCATTATAATTGATTAATTAATATATAACGAACAAATTTACTGACCGCAAATCTGTAAATTGTATGTAAAACATAAATGTATAGAATAAAGTAAAAACGTACCTTTCAGATTTCATATTGTTGGATAGAAACAATGAAGTTAAACTCTATAAGTATATATATATATACACAACATACTATAGTCTGAGAATGCAAAATGCAGACTGAAAACTTGGGTGTGACCCAATAAAAAGAAAACCACTTCACATATTCTATATATTAAATTTGTCCAAAACAATTATTGTAAATCACAAAATGGTTATATTACATTCCACACAAAGTGAATCCCAGTAGGGCCACCGCACAATATAATTTATTAAGTATACATAGCAACAATTTTATATGGTACACAAAAACACAAATAACTTTCTTTGCAATATTAAATCGATAAGTTTAGGTTTTTGCAAATGTATGAAATAATATTGTTAATTAACACAGATCGCTGTCACACAAAACAAAAAAAGGGCCTCACAATGATGCACGTCTCCAGTGTTTGTTAGAACATTGTAGAACAGACCGAGATAATAATAGAATCATATAATGTCTGTACATTGTGTTAAAATATAGGCCATAATTCAAAATATAGTGTTAACTGTAATGTTGCAAACTTGCGACTGATAAGTTGCTGGTAGATATGCCGGCGAATTGTGCCGAGCCGGGCCGAGCGTTCACGAACAATGTATTGATCTCCGTCTGATGTTGAATAAGCAGTGATTCGGTGAACAATTTTTACAGTGCGGTAGTCGGCAGACGGTGCCTTGCAATAGCTAGGCTTGATGCAACAGGAGACGGGTTTTACGAACGGCGATGTCGTCTTTCACGTGCCGCAGATAGTTCAGTTTGCGAATATACGTTTCGTTCTTGTACTTGCACCGGCCGCCCGCCGCAACTCTCACATATGTACTCACTGTATCCAGGCTCCTTTATCCATATATATTAACTACTAGCGGAGACTTGCCCGCGGCTTCGCACGCGTTGTTTATTTGTTTTTATGTTGGCAGCACACATAATATTTTAAGACAGCCCGGGAAAAAAGGGATCAAATCAGATCTGCATTTTGAGACAACATCTTATTTTTTCACTGGTTTTTGATCTTCTGCAAAGATCTACAAAGATAGAGATTGAAACGTTAAAAATTCATGAAATTTCAACGTTGTAGCCTTTGTAGATCTTTACAGAAGATCAAAAACCTGTGAAACGTATAACAAAAAAAATAAATGAATTGTAGAATATTTATGCTAAGTTTCAAGTAAATCCGACAGAAAAACCTTTACACCCGTTTTTACCCCTTTAGGTGTAGAATTTTGAAAAATCCTTTCTTTCAGATCATAATCACGTCAAGACACTTCGATTGGTAACCCAACTAAGTCAATATCATTTTTTATTTACGAGATTACGTGAACGTAAAAAATGACATGGACTGTGACGGGCAAAAAAGTTATTTTAGTGTATTTAATAAGCATTTTTCTATTTAATTTGCTAAATTTTCTGAGATTTGGGGGGGGGGGGGGGGGGTGTCATGTAAATTTCGCAGAGGAATATTTTGTAGAGAATTAAGTGCTCAATTCATAAATCCAATAAATTTCAATAAATGTTTGTTTAAAAATTATCATAAAAATTGGATTTTACTTTTTATGATAATGTTTAAACGAACATACCTTTAAAAATATTCGATCTATGAATTGAGGATTTGGGATATTTTTTGTAAGAAATTTAATTCTCTATGATATGCTGCTGTAAGAAATTAAAACAAATAAATTTTTCAACGAGATATTCACGCATAAGTAAAAAAGTAATTTTTCCCATGTTAATCAAATGGGAAAAAGACTCGGTTTGCGCCGTCCACAGGTTTGATCTATGAGTCTGAAATTTTAGAACAATTAACTTTTGATCTAAAGCTAAAACATAGGCCTACGGGACCGAAAAAATAAAAATATATATGTATGTATAATATATACAATATATATCTGTCTGTCTATCTCTCTCGATTTACGTTTTTTTTTTAATTCATAGATATGTTTTCTGGCCAGGTTATAGGATATATTTTGTTACGTCAGGTAGCATAAGGAGTAAGCAGTGACGATAATAGTAAATCAAGTCATATAAATGCTGCACACAAATATAAAAATATTTAATCGTAGGATCGTAAATGTACATATCGATTAATCATTGACACAACAAAATTGTCCAGTAGGTATGTACCCCTCAACGACCATTCATAAGAAAATAAAAACATATTACTTTATGAAAACTTCAATAGGCTTAAGTCATCTCCCCTTTAATCCACATGCAGAAGCTGCTAGCTTCGTGTATATGTATACATTTAAGTAACCCTTCTGTATATTTCTGAAAATTAATTTATAGTGTCCTCAAAATAATACTGCACATTTATTCATTTTTCAACGTAATGAACATATTTAGAGATTTTTAAATTTTTGTATTGAATACATAAATACAGTGTTACAGTTTTGCTTCCTCGCAATATCGAAGATACGAGAAGCTTTGTGATCGTTTCAGATTGAGACAAAAAAAATGTTCTTCGATTTCAAAATTTTAAATTGATCTTTCCGTTACACGTCAAGACAAACACTTTTCGTTCCGTGTCTGTCTGTTTATCTGTCTGTCCCCTGAATCCTTGTCACACGCATTACTCATGAACCACTGATATTTATGAAACTTTGGGTCTGTCTTGAGGACGGCCCCATTTCAAAATCTTGTGTAGGGGGAGGGGTGACATCCCAAAATATTTATTTTTTCAAGATATCTCAAGAACGACACATGTTACGTGAAAATTTTATAGAATCTTTTTTGTAGAGCATTAAATTTCTTATAATATAGATCTACAATGTTTGTTGTAAAATATATATTAAAAATATGTGTCTCATTTTGCTTTAAAAATTCGTCATTTTTTTCAAAAATGCGATGATTCTGAGAAAATAATCTGTAACACTTTAAATGCCCCACCCTGTATATATCAAAACAAAGAATGTATGTACATATGTACTTTCATACAATATTTGTTTTTAAATAAAGAATTGTTAATCACTCAAACTAAGTTAGGTAGGTATGTATTTATTTTTTATTTTTAGCGAACAAAAAATCATTTATATATTTTCTCTATAGGTACTTCAAAATTCCTGGCCTCGCCAGAATTCGAAAATTGGCTACGTGTCCGATAAAAAATAATACAAAACATTTATAGTGATCTCTAATCTATTACTGGATTTCTACAACTAATATAATGCCCGGTATTATAAAGAATTTGCTTGAATGCAAATGCAAATTAGCTTCCAGCTAACGCTATCTACTAGGTGTCAAATTGTTATGAAATTGTTCGATATTTTAAAACAGTGGTAATAAATGTAAATAATGTAAATCGGGGATTTGAACCGGAATTTATTTATGGTTCGGGTTCAAAACTTATTCAAAAATTATTTTGTTCGAAAAAAAATTATAATTAACAAATCAAATATTGTCGGAAAAAAAACATTAATAGTCATTAAAATATTGCTTAAAAAAGGGCAAAATACTAAATTACATTTTAAAGACATTTACATTAAAAACTGGGGTAAAAGTGAAACAAAATACTTGTGTTGTCATTTATATTTAATACCTAGTAGATAGCGTTAGCTGGAAGCTAATATGCATTTGCACTCTAGTAAATTCTTTATAATCATTTTGTATCATTTCAATGAAAATCTTAAAACTCGTTCATTAATAACATAATTTTAATTGTTATTGCATTAACGGAGTTTATATTAATGTGTCAAATATTATCAGTTTAATCAATTATATGTAATTATTTAATATGTAAATAAATTGCATTATATCATGATAACACACCAACCCTCGTAAAGCCACAGGGATTAGAATTAGGCGTCTAGTGGGAAATACATATTTTATATATGTTTGGGTAATTATTTACAGGCGGACTTGATTGTCACGTTTATTTAATAAAATTATAAGGTATGGATATGACCCCAGTAATAGCTATTTTTTAATTAAATGTACGGAATTAGAAATATTTGTTGATATTTGATTACTACCATTTCTGAATATTAATCTATATACATTTAACTGCCTTACAGCGTGATTTGATGACAATCGGCCAATAGGTGTCAAAATGGTGGACATTTAAACTAATTATTACCTAGTATAATTTATTTATTAATTATTATATTATCATAGCAACTGCTTTACATTGTTTCAAATTTCTTTTTATTATAATTCAAATGGTTCATAACAGAGGAGAAATATCTATCTTATACGTATTACAAAGATTGAACAGTGTGTGTGTTTGCCATAGGTACCATGTGACTTTCTTATACGTAATACTGTGTAGGTGAATCTAAATAATTACTTAAAAAATTCTTTCTGACTAAATTATAAATATTGAGAAAAAATGTATGGGGAATAAATTATAGATAATAACATACTCGATATTTGTTATCTAAAACATTTTTTTCTTATTTCAAAAATAATTCGAAAATTCAAAAATTTACAAGAGTAAACATCCGTTTTCAGTTATTACGTTAATATTATTCATTTTATTCTATCTTGTAAGTTTGTCAGAAATGTTTTAATAAAATTAGAATCACGTATACTATTCACTGTTAGGATTACGTATAAGAAAGTCCCGTGGTTCCCAAGGCAGATATTTTATCTTTACTTTTGTGTTAGTTGAAATTTGATCCTATACATATGCAAATACAGTTGGGTCAGTGGTATATTAAAACACGTCAAAATTCATAAAATTAGTGAAAAAACATGCACACATGTCGGTAGTATTAGAATTCGAGTCTGTAAAGGCGTGAGTCAAGATTCAAAATCTAATATACAGTGTACTTTTTGCATAATTTACATAATTCTGTCTATTTTTAGTAAGTGACCACTGTAGATAAGTCCCGTAAGGTCAGATTTGTCTATTTTTATATAAATATAAAAAGTGACTCGATATGATAAGAAATAATTTAATTGTTATCGTTAGTTTATAAATATTGTTACGAATTGGATAAGAGTAAAAGTGATCTTGGAAAACAAACAGGTAAGGTATTGGCACCAGTTATGGCCGCTATAAGAGCATTGTTTAATGTTTTTGTAATTCTCATGAACTCATGTTACTAATAAAACAAGTAACTCTATTTAATTACCAAAGTCTGCAAATATAGTTTGTTTTTTAAATTATAACCTTTTATTTTGTTTATGTTTTTCTCCAGTAATGGATAAAGTAAAACCAGTAATGGACACTTGCTAATGATTACAAAATGATAAGTACTACGACACAAAAGATATAAAAGAAAGAGTCGTCAAATTTAAAACAATGTAAAGCAGTTGCTATGATAAAATAATAATTAATAAATAAATTATACTAATAATTAGTTTAAATGTCCACCATTTTGACACCTATTGGCCGATTGTTATCAAATCACGCTATAAGACAGTTAAATGTATATAGATTAATATTCAGAAATGGTATAGTAATCAATTTTACTTGGAAGATGTTTTTTAGTAAAATTGTATAAAAATTAAATGGTTAACCAATGCCAGACAATTTATCTGAACATTTTATCGGTTTTTGGTGAATTTAGCACGAGGAAGCATGTGCATTTACTTGGCTTTTTTTCTCTTTACATACTTTTTTTATACATACATATTTCTAAGAAATAGTACTTGATAATTGTACTTCAAGTACTTTCACTGACAATGAGTACTTATGGCAGTTCTGACTGTATAATTGTTTAAATATACCTACTCGACGAAGGGGGTCCCTAAAATTGGCGTTTAATAGCCCAGAATGGTAATGTGCTTGGTTACAGTTTAAATTCCTTCCCCCAGAAAAGCTACTGGTAAATTGCTCTACACACGTTCAGATAATTTTACTGTCACAATTATTTTTATTAACTTGAAAAGGATGTTCAGATTACCAAGGGCTTGGATTTGAAATACAGAATTGCAATGTTTAATAAGCAAGCAGATACTTAAATCAATAGGTTTGAACTGTATTGATTTACAATAAAGTTTCTGTATAGAAAGATATATATGCACACCATATTTAACTAACAAATTTTTATAATTTCATAAATGCCAAAAATAATATTAAAATGATAAATAATAATTTCAGTTAAATAGAATATACCTACACAAATTTTAAAATTAATTAATACTTTATGAAAATTTATAACCTCGATGTCAGTAGGCCTAAACTAAAGATGCGGAATTGCCTTTTTATACTTTCTTATACGGCCATATATTGTATGAAATTAATATAGTATAAGTAAGTAGATATATTGTAAATTGTAAAATCGATACTTATCATGGCGAAAATAATTAAAATCTTAAATATCGAATTTTTGACAAATTAGTTGTTCTACGAATGCGTATTATGTTTTTGACATTAGGACATTAGATTATATTTATATACAAATGGAAATAACAGCTGTAACCATCGTAAGTATATATGTTTTTTATGTATTACGAAATTTATATTCATAGTAGTAGGTTATATAAATAAAATATTTTTAAAAAAATCGGAGAACATTTTTTTTGTCTCAATCTAAAACGATCATAAAGTTTCTCGTATCTTCGATATTGCAAGGAAGCAAAAATAATCAGGCGTGTCTTAAGTAAAGTAAAATTGTATAAAAATTAAATGGTTAACCAATGCTAAGCAATTTATCTGGACATTTTATCGGTTTTTATTTAAATTGTTCAATAATTAACTACCTTTGGTGAATTCGGCACGAGGAAGCACTGTGCATTTACTTGGCAGATATTGTTCAAAACAATTATGTCAATCTTGAAAGAGGTTTCTTCTCTTCCGAATTTCGAGACGAGAGTAACAAAAGTGACGATTTGTGCGAATATGTGCAGTTTTCGCGTTCGTAACGCCAATCCAGCCAGGGCAAGTAGGATCAACTGGGGTAAAAGTGAAACAAAATACAAATATTTCATGTTTTTTGGCAGTTAACGATACAAATTCATACTTTATTTTTTTTTACTAGATGCGCTTATGAATAACCATTTTAAATACTTACGTCATTTGAACTGTACGATACAACACGGACTTTAAAAATGAAAAAAGTGTGTTTCATTTTTAACCTCTAATTTGGGAAAAAGTGAAACAGGTCTCTAATGGAAAATATTTCTCAAAAAATTAAAAGAAAAGCTACAAAGGCAACTTTGATTTATCTTCTTTGTGGCATATCAATGTGAAATTGTAACTTTAATTAATATCTGAGCTATACAGAAAGTTATGTGCAAAGAATTAAAATTGAATTCACACGTTTTGACATCGACTAACAGGGAACTCTGTAGGGGTGACACATCATTTATTAGGCGATTCATATTTTCAGGTCGCTTTAACAAACCTTTAATGATGATGTCAGTTTTTATAATTTTCCTATAAACAAATTAGTTTTTTAGTTGCAAGTTTGTTTCACTTTTACCCCATTTTTGTGGTGTTTCATATTTACCCCGCTCGACCCTATACTAAACGATGCAGCTTGGTTGCAGTGCGCCTTTGTCTCACTCGAGATGGCCAATTGTCCGAGTGATTCTCCACAGTGCAGAATAATTATGTTTGTTCACGAAAGAAGTCTTACAGATCTCAGTGGCTTGCAAAATTTAATTAATCATATTTTAAATATATACATTCCCTTTTTTCTACTTCCCTTTGTAATGAAATCGTTATATGAAACATGCACCAGTAATGGCCGCTATAAGAGCAAGTTTTATTGTTTTTGTGATTGACGGACTTCTTTTTTGTAATTCTCATGAACTCATGTTACTAATAAAACAAGTAACTATTTATTTAATCAATTTAATTACCAAAATCACCAAATAAAATATTATACAGTCAATGAGATGAATACAAATGCTCTAATTCATTCTACAAAAAATTTCAAAAATATGTTCGTGACCTTAAAACATACAAATATGTTGAAATTTTTGATTTTGATTTTCGGACTGATTACAATAACTTCCAGTTGGGAAGTTATTACAGTGGCGTAGATAGGGGGGGGGGGGATTAAGGTGATCAATCACCCCTCATGAGAAAATTCAAAGACATTTTTTTAAACTCTCCTAGTATGAACAAAACAGTAGAAGTAAATAGGAAAAATTGGGTAAATTAAGAGTAAAAAGAAGGTCATTAATTTTTTTTTAATTTTGCATATTTTAGAGGCCCCTCAGCCACCACTTGCCCCGGAACCTCCGAACTTCTAGTTGCGGTCCTGGTCATATCTCCCCCCATCGCAAAAAGCTATCTACGCCACTGAGTTATTATATATAAAATGTGCGAATATTATATTAAATTGTAACGCGTATATATTATTAAATGTCCCCTTTAAAGCAAATAACCCCCTATCTTATAATAGTACACAAAAACTACATATAATACATAAAATAATTCTTAAAAAATCTCCCCATCTGTGGTTTTTGCAGCGAACACTTTTGAAACCACTGCGTTAGCTGCCAGACGACAAAAATGCACTTTTATCCCTTCCCCAGCTTCCTTGCCGTTGCATTCGATGTACAAAACTGGTTTGAGGAGATGTAGGTTATAATAATTCGCAGTTACTATGGGCATTCGCAGAGGGGGTCACAAAGATCGTTGCCCCCCACCTGGAGTTTTTGCATTTTATTATCATTTTGCGCTTGTTGGGATTTGCGAATACATGTTCGTATACATGCACGTAGGGTAAATGTACCCAATATAATGCATCTATCAGAAATCATTCGTCATTATTCTAATTTTGGAACATGCATTCTTGATTTAAGAAATGTTTATTTTCTATTAGTATTTTATTTAGGTAGATTGAAGACGTTTTTTATTGAAACTGGCAAATTTTTAATTAAATGTACTAAATTAGAAATATGTGTTGATTTTGATTATTACCATTTCTGAATATTAATCTATATACGTTTAACTGTCTTACAGCGTGATTTGATGACAATCGGCCAATAGGTGTCAAAATGGTGGACATTTAAACTATTTATTAGTATAATTTATTTATTAATTATTTCGAAAACGGTTGATCTTATTAATATGACAAATTAACATAGTATAGTTTTAGTTTTGGTAACACAAAACTGAGTAAAAATGATGTTTACTTAGCCGTGACGTCATCCACTCTCACTGGTGTTTTATCTAACATGGCGGATTGCTGTATTTTGTGTTTTTATTTTAACAAAAATCATATTAATCTCGCTTTTAATATAAAAATAAATACATTTTTTAGAATCTTTTTAACCTATTTCATTATTTAAAATAATAATTCCAGTGATACTTTGTTACTGGCATCATGTCTATTATATGTACTTTAAAAATATTTATTTATAAATTATTTACGAAATATGATATAAACATTACAATGTTACAATTATTTTATTACTAACCAAGATTAATATTAGGGGCGTTTACTCTATAAATGCATGCATGCACACGTGTGTGTGTGTGGTTTTTTCTCTTAAGAACTGTTAAATAGATAATCATTGCACTCCTTTGTTTAAACTCCTTATGTTAGGTAAAGATGTGATCTTAAATTAAGAAGATTTTCTTTTTTATTAAACGTTATTTTGATAAATCGAAAAGAACAAAAAATATATCTACTTACATGTAGTTAAACGTCAGTATAAATTTCTAATTAATATATGGATACATTAAAAAAACTTATTACACCATTTTAAATTTTTAAATCGAAACAAACATTATATGTCAAGGGGGAAATTCGTTTTTTTTCTTCAGAACATTGCCTTTTGTAATAGAGTTCAAGGGTCAGTAACTCGATGCATGGTGTTTCAATTTAAAACTGCCTTTTTAATTTGCAAAATGAAATGGTTATTTTCAAAATGGGAGTTTGGAAGTAATATGAGTTTCTAATAGATGTTGTATATTATTAAAATATATAAACAAATTAACCCCCCCCCCCCCCCAAAATAGTTTGTCTGACGGATAATAAAAAGCACCAGTCTTGGCAAAGAACCCAGTAATGGCAAATTTTTAATGAAATGTACTGAATTAGAAATATGTGTTGATATTTGACTACTACCATTTCTGAATATTAATCTATATATATTTAACTGTCTTACAACGTGATTTGATGACAATCGGCCAATATGTGTCAAAATGGTGGACATTTAAACTAATTATTAGTATATTAGTAATTATTATATTATCATAGCAACTGCTTTACATTGTTTCAAAGACGATTCTTTCTTTTATATCTTTTGTGTCGTAGTACTTATCATTTTGTAATCTGCGTGCTCATTACTGGTTTTACTTTATCCTTTACTGGAGAAAAAACACGACCAAAATAAAAGGCTATAATTTAAAAAAACAAACTATATTTGGTGACTTTGGTAATTAAATTGATTAAATAAAGAGTTACTTGTTTTATTAGTAACATGAGTTCATGAGAAGTACGAAAAACAAGCCCATTAAATAAAAAAAAAACCTCTTATAGCGGTCATAACTGGTGCCAGTACCATATTGATTTAATGAATGTATAAGCAAATAAAGGTACTGATGTGAAATGTGTTGCATATGTTTACATACAAGAGCACATTGCTTGTTTTATTTGCACTAAACTAAACTGGTATAGCAACTGATTGTCAGCGACAAGTTGAAGAAATATTAAACCCGTGAATGTTACACCGACTTTTATATTATGTGCATTTAAAGGGGAATATATGGAAATAATTTATAATATACATATGATATTATATTAGAGAGTTAATATTTCACGTATAGAGGGTTGTAACTGTTGTTTTAGCTGACCCGACAAAAGTTGCAGTTATGTTGTACACTTTTTTTTAATATCTCGACTTCAACGCCACCTACCAGGTCCATTTTTTGTAAAAATATTTCTTTCCACGTAACAGGGTAAAAAGTAATACATTACAACAGCAGTACTAATATTTTATTTCGCGTATCTCCTATAGGGTCAACTGGGGTAAAAGTGAAACAAAATACAAATCTTTCATGTTTTTTGACAGTTAACGATACAAATTCATACTTTAATTTTTTCTACTAGATGCGCTTATGAATAACCATTTTAAATACTTACGTCATTTGAACTGTACGATACAACACGGACTTTAAAAATGAAAAAAGTGTGTTTCATTTTTAACCTCTAATTTGGGAAAAAGTGAAACAGGCCTCAAACATTTTAATCAAAAATAGCATTTAATATTAATTTACACGCTCAGTTATAAAACTATAATACCTCTACGTCTTATTTTCTTGTATTTTAGTCGATATTTGTATGACGAGTTGAAGTTCACTGCAGGAAATTTCACTAAAAAATTTAGAATTTTTGATTTCATTAAAAGTATGTTTATTGTATAGAAAATGACGTGAAAAGTTGTTTGTTTCAAACCGCAGGTCTGTATCTCAAACCGTTCTCGAGATATAGCCTCTCAAAATTTTAGTTTTTTCAAATTTTTGGAGAAAAAAGATCATAACTTTTGAACGTGTGGTCGGAATTGATTTTAGTTGACGGATTTGAAATCAGCGTGTCAAAATCTATATAATGACATGTATAATACTTTAAAATCCAACAAAAAAAATTTGGTCAAAAGTCGACATTTTTTTAAGGTATACCCCTTTGAATTTTTTCGATTTTTCGCGAAAATTTTTTTTTCGAGTTTTAAGGTATTATACATGTCATTATATAGATTTTGACACGCTGATTTCAAATCCGTCAACTAAAATCAATTCCGACCACACGTTCAAAAGTTATGATCTTTTTTCTCCAAAAATTTGAAAAAACTAAAATTTTGAGAGGCTATATCTCGAGAACGGTTTGAGATACAGACCTGCGGTTTGAAGCATTCAACTTTTCACGTCATTTTCTATACAATAAACATACTTTTAACGAAATCAAAAATTCAAAAAAATTTAGAAATCGATGTCTATGCATTTATCTATATTTTAATTTCTTTTATTATAAAAAATACAAATAAATAAAGTGAATTCTGTAAAGTTACACAACAGCTGAATTCTCAAGTTGAATGGACACTTGCTTCTTAGCAACGATATCGCTGATGAGGTTCGTCAAGACCTGAGTTTTCTTGTCGTATATCTTGTTCATGAACAGGCTGGAGTTGGCCTTGCGTCGTTGTAAAGTGGGCGTCCGTGGCACCGGCAGAGGTTTACGCCATTTCTCCAGACACGCCGTGCACTTTGACCGCCTCATTGTCATTGTCGTAGTGTTGATATAATCGGACAACGTGTACGATTCTAAACTCTTCTTTTGCAATACGCTTAATACAGATATTTTACTTTCGGATTCGTGGGATGTTTGGGTATTTTGGCTGGGATAAAAAAACATAACACATAAAAACAATAACGATATTAGGTACTGGCATCAGTTATGGCCGCTATAATACTATAAAATAATATAAACACTTTTTAAGAAAAAAATAAACTGACTTCAAGAAAACCCTAAAAACACTAGAAAGTATATAAAAAATTAAATTTAATAGTTTTTGAAGTCGATTTTAAAGTTTTTTATTTGCTTGGCATTGGGAAATTAAAACTAACCTAAGTCATTCTGAAACACCTGATACTTAAATTATAAATATCGGTATGGAGAACCATACATGACTTCCATGTTCTTTCTATCTTTTTAAATAATTTTTAAATATATATTTTTTTAAATATTTTATTTATATAACCTACTACTATGAATATACATATCGTAATACATTAAAAAAACATATATACTTACAACGATTACAGCTCTTTTTGCTATTTGTATATAAATATTAGTTTTCTAATGTCAAAAAACATAATTCACATTCGTAGAAAAACTAATTTGACAATTTGAATTTAATTGCATTTGTTTCCAAGGCAAAATGAATTAATGTTATATTAGTATTTAAAATTCAAATTTTAAGTGTGTTTTTCACCCCTTTAATGGCTTTTTAGGCACGTACAAATAATAAATGTCCCTTAGATTCAATTGAACTGCAAATGTACCAAATCTTATCAAAATTAGTGAGATAATACTCGCAATATTCACTTTTTAGACGAAAAAAGTTACAAAATTTCGAATATTTCCAAAACCCCTAATCCGATTAGAACCAAAATCAATAGGTCTGGAGTACTCACTGAGACAAACATTTTCCCCAAAAATAATTCAGATCGGTGCATTTTTACAGTAGTTATCGTGAACGAAAGAAAATTCTACATCCGCACAGACACACAGACACACGCACAGCCGCCATGCGGAAATTAACTTTTCTTTACGTTTTGAAGTTAGTACAATCAGAATTTGTCATTTTCTCGGACACGATTTTTCGATGGTATTACAATACTTCCATTTCTTTCAGAACATGGAAGTAAAAACATAATTTGTTCATTAGTGGCCGCGGGCCACATGCGGCCCCCGCTGGTCACCTATTTAAATTATGTAGGTATATTTTAGATTATAAACAATACATCCATTACAACATAATAAGCTGAAAGATCTACATACGTTCAATCTGCTATTCCATGAATAATACTTACTTCATTGAAGATATGCTAGATGCTAATTCTTTAGATTTCATTGTTGTGTTATTGCTTTTGTTATCATTTGTCGTGTTTACAATCAATGGTTCCGTAGATGATGAGTTTCTGTACATCAGTAGCCATTTGCTTGGACTGGAGCCTGACTGAAATAAAAACAAAATTTAATTACGCAAAAGTCCACATATATTACAAGGGAAAACTGGGCAAGTCCATGGAATGGATTTTACAAGTTTATGCTAATCAAAACGATATAATAACACCTGATTTTTTATGTTAAAAGGAGATTTTTGCACACTTATTTATTGTAAAATACGTAGGGTCAAGCGGGGTAAATATGAAACACCAAAAAAATGGGGTAAAAGTGAAACAAGCTTGCAACTAAAAAACTAATTTGTTTATAGGAGAATTATAAAAACTGACATCATCATTAAAGGTTTGTTAAAGCGACCTGAAAATATGAATCGCCTAATAAGTGATGTGTCACCCCTACAGATTTCCCTGTTAGTCGATGTCAAAACATGTGAATTAAATTTTAATTCTTTGTACATAACTTTCTGTATAGCTCAGATATTAATTAAAGTTACAATTTCACATTGATATGCCACAAAGAAGATAAATCAAAGTTGCCTTTGTAGCTTTTCTTTTAATTTTTCGAGAAATATTTTCTATTAGAGGCCTGTTTCACTTTTTCCCAAATTAGAGGTTAAAAATGAAACACACTTTTTTGATTTTTAAAGTCCGTGTTGTATCGTATAGTTCAAATGACGTAAGTATTTAAAATGGTTATTTATAAGCGCATCTAGTAGAACAAAATAAAGTATGAATTTGTATCGTTGGAAAACAGAGCCGTGTCAAAAGAAAGAGATAAAAAATGGTTTGGGATATACTTGTCCTTATTTAAACAAACATGAGTGTCTATTTCATTCTTATTAGAAAAAGAGATAGATATATCCCAAATGCCACCGCATCTCTTTCACTGTTTTGAATTATGTTGTTAATATAGAATGCACGGTCCACGCTCTATATCTATGATTATTCTTACCACTTCTCTGCCATTTTCTTGAATATTTTCTATTATTGCATCTAGAGCTTTGAACACTGACTTTCTGGATTCTCCTTTAAGATTATTGATCTCTGTAGGTGATTGTACATCATTTACCAGACTAAAATATAAATACATGAATGTTACAGATTACCGGAGAAAAGATTAAAATATCTGGAAGAAGATTATCAAAAATTTATGTCCGGTATTATAAACTAAATAGAAAGCACTTTTAAATGAGGTTTCATAACTTTCTGGCAGTTCTCTTGAAGTAGTCAAATTAAATAGTAATTTTTTACTATTTATTGATAAACCCTAAATATTACCATGGGTAACATTTATTCTAATTGCTAGGATAATCACTTATTTATTATTTATTTAATTAATTAATTTTTGTTTTAAATATAATCACCTGGTTCCAAGCTGTGTGTCTGCAATTAAATTTTCTTCTGAAAATGAAAAAAAATTTTTAGTTAATTTGATAATTTTTCTTCCTCGCGATATCGAAGATACGAGAAATTTTGTGGTCGTTCTAGAATGAGACAGAAAAATTGTTCTCCGATTTCAAAATTTTAAATTGATCTTTCTGTTTCAGGTGTCTGTCCGTCCATCCGTCTGTGCCCGTCTGTCCCCTGAATCCTTGTCACACGTGTAACTCATGAACCACTTAACCAATATTAATGAAACTTGATTGGATGGTTAGGTCTGGCTTGAAGACGGTCTTATTTAAAAATAATAAAAATCGTCAAAGAAGTGATATCCCAAAGTATTTATTTTTTCAAGATATCTCAAGAATGATACATGTTACGTGAAAATTTTACAGAATCTTTTTTATAGAGTATTCAATTTTCTATAATATAGGTTTGTTAATAAACAACATTTGTTATCAAATATTCCCTTACAAAGATTTATCTCAATTTGTTGTTTTTTTTTAAATTGATATTTATTTTGACATTTGCATAAATTTAGATTTCGATTCAGATTGCCGAAAAATTAAAAATTTCGAACTAATATTTTTAGTAAAATTGTATAAAAATTAAATGGTTAACCAATGCCAGTAATCTAAACACTATCGGTTTTTATTTAAATTGTTCAATAATTAACTACCTTTGGTGAATTTAGCACGAGGAAGCACTGTACATTTACTTGAGAGATGTTTTTTTAGCTGCAATTATTTTGAGTATAAGCTGTTACAAAATGTTGTATTCATATATATTTTAGTACATACAAGCCCCAAATAATTTATTTGTGTACATACATTCTTACGTACTTTCAATGTAGGAGGCTAGAGTACTAATTCTAAAAATAAGTAACAAATTGTTCAACTTATTGCTATAAATACAAATTTGTTAGGTAGGTATCTAATTACCAGAGATTGGAAAAATAGTTTTTTTACGTAAAAATGCATTTATTGTAATTTTTATTACATATCTCCACCGTTTACAGAAAACTGGTTTGATTGAACACAATTTGAAATCAAACTATTTGCAACTATATATGAAAATAAAAAAAGGGGGTCTTCATTTACATGTCAGGGTTTACAAAAACTAAAATCTGGTCACCCTACTTCAGAAAGTACTTAACGTTATATTTTACCATTTGATGAGGATGATTTTCTTCTAGCTTGTACAACCATTTTTTCAAACATACCGACATTTTGGGATAACAAAAATGAAAGATTTTCTTTTTTCTCCATAGAACCTCGATGTTTCATTGTATTCTAAAATTAAAAAAAAATGTATATAATAGGCATGATGCCTAATTTTTAAAAACTATTTTATGATGATTTTACGTGTCTCCTATTTCCAAAAAAATATATTTATTTCTGTAGAAAATAAAGGTTTAATCACAAAAATTGACTCTTTTAAAACTAATTTTGAATGTGACGCCAAAACGCTCGCAAATGTCATGGCGCATTTTTGACGTCACGCCTATGTAAACACTCCTTGTCAACTATAATAAATCCTTGTTCCATCGCTAACGTTTCTCGGTTTTACTTTTGGTAACACAAAACTGAGCAAATTGATAATTTAAAACCACAAAATAATTTATAAACCGTGCAGATATTAATAAAACAAAAATGACGTTGGCATCTTTCACCGTAAAAAATAATTATCATAATATCACCACTGTTTTAATACCGTTGGTATTTACCTACAACGCGTGCGCGAAACTTATCAAAGTCTTCAACAAACTCCAAAAGAACTGTCATATAAGTTTGATATCTCATTTGAAAGTGCTTGCTAGCTAGCAAATTTGCTAGCTCCTTTATAATACCAGACATTAAAATATTTTTCGCAATAAACTGTTCAAGTTTGTTCTACCTAATATGACTCATCTGTATAATTTAAAAAAAATGACATCACCCGATATTTTTTCTGGGTGCACCACTGTATAAGCAGATAAAGTTTACCCCCCACCTTCCTTAGGTGTTGAATTTCGTAAAAAAATTATAACTTAAAATATTAAACATTAATCACTAATCTTTATATTGTACCTCCTCTAACAAGTATAATCCAGTATTGTGATTCACAATGCTGTCAATTTGTGAATAAACCTTTTCTAAGGATGGATCCTACTTAAAAGTTCCCTACCTACCTCCATTTGGGGTCCTTCCAAGATTTAATTTTACTAGTTCGTATTTATTTAGGTATACTACTTAGATATATCACTTAAACTAAAAATATACATCTTAACCACAATAAAACAATGTCACTCAACACGTGTTTCGACTTCACATAAAAGTCCTAATCAAAATAGCAACAAAATACGAAGTGTTTTGCCTTTTTGGTCTAAACACGACATTTGATTTCTAAACAGGAAGGGGCCCGTATAAATGTTATTAAATTCTTACTTGTATACTTATCCTTCTTGTAAGTTCAATTGAATTTTCTTTTTTTCGTTTTTCATCCATTTTCAAATAAATTGATTTATCCAAACATCCCTTTGTTAGTATTATTTATAATAATAAGTAAATAATTTTTATATTGAAAATTTATTATAAAAACATTGTTTATTTTTGACATTACAACTTTGATAAGAATTATTAAATTGAATTTAAAATATATTTACGTACCAAATATGATCATTGTTGAATTGTAGAATTTAAAAAAAACTAGTCAATACATACATAAATAGTTTGTATCAAAACAGAAAAAATATTCAAATGTAAAAAAGTTTTATTAATTAATTAAATTATATTTACAATTACAAATATCTTTAAAATCAATATGTATTCATATTACTTCCAGGTATGTATCCGATACGTTCATGAATTTCTTGTTTTGATTTAGGGGCTGGATTCCAAGATGGAGGATCATTTTGGGGATGCTTTGTTTCCTTTTCCGATTTTGATTGTAATCTTGCAGCTTTACGTTCTTCTTTGTTTGTGTCATATTCCTGCAGGTCATCTAGTTTTAATTCTATACTCGTTGGTGGACGACGGATCATTATTTCTTTGCTCTTCAAGGATTAAGGATATAACTTATTCTTGTCGACTTGTTCGTGTTGTTAGGTTATGTTCACTATGAACCAATTCGCACGTGCTTAAAATAAATTTTAATTATTGTTTTCACATTAAATAAAATTTTGATGTGGACACACATCACATTAATTAATTGTGTGACTTACCTAATAATATTAAAATAAATATATTTATTTGTGATTTCGTACGTTGTCGGTATGAACTTCTGAATTGTCAAACTGACAGCTGTGGTCTCATATACTGATTTTAGTCAATATACATTTTTAAGAAAATAAGTTAGTTTACATTAAACTAGATTTTTATATTATTCGTTTTGATACATTTTACACTTCAAAATGTTGTACTTAGAAGATTATCTCGAAAGTAAGTATTTTAATTTTTGTATGGAATATTTATAAACAGTAAATTATTAAACTGTAATTTATATTTTTTAGTGATCGAGCATCTACCTCAAGAATTGAGAGATCGTTTCACCGAAATGCGTGAATTAGATTTATCTGTTCAAAGTGAGTAGATATTTATACTTTTTAGGTTGCGGTCACATGTACTACTCATAAACGCAGTGTGATAAATCCAATGTTTTCAAAACTAACTGACAACGTGTACACAAAATACTACTTGTACGGCCGATTTTTATTCGTACATGTGACTGCAATCTTACAATGAAAAATAAAATGTAATAATACAACAATTGTTATTTTTTAGATAACATTGATTCCTTAGAAAAGCGTCAAAACCAATTATTTAGTGACTGCCGACGTAGTATTGTTTCAAACGGAGAAAAACCTGCAACCGCAGATACAGAATTTAGTAATCTAATAAAAGACTATTATAGTACACTCGACGAGGCTGACGAAAAAGTACATTTAGCAAATTTAATGTACGATCTTGTGGATAAATATTCAAGGCGTCTAGACACTGAGCTACATAAATTTAAGTGTGAACTAGAAGCTGACCATTCAGGTATTACGCAGTTACTTGAAAAGCGATCTTTAGAGTTGGATGTTCCACAGGGTAATCAAATCGCCAATCAAAGTTCGCTTAGCGGCCAGGTTCAAAAAGAAAACAGGTATTTATGAATATTACACACATGCATCACTGACATAAATAATATGCTCATGCAACAATCAAATAATGTATTACCAACAAACAAAACTAAAGTTTCGCCTAATTAATATATAAAATATATTTTCTCGCAGGTATCGACCAAGGAGTGAAAGACGACGTGATAGTTCCGCATCGAGCAATCACGAAAAACGCATCGCTAGCGTCCCGTCGTTATCGTCAACTGTCAGTAGCTTAGTGCCGTCTATTGTACCAACACCAGATGTGCGACATTCCAACTCACCGGCTACAGTAAACGCACAAGCTCTAGCTGTCGCCGCTTCGTTACAAGTAGCACCACCACAGCCGACGGTGAATTACGGGTTTGGAGCAGGAAACGCAATCGCTGCTGCTGCTTCTCAAGCTATTGCCGCCACACAACAAGCATGTGTTTGTTACAATACATTATTAAATAAATACAGCCATACCTTGTGTATAATTTATCGTTATTCTGGTTTATCGAACGATAAAGAGATATAACCGTGAAATAGTTATTTCAAGAAAACAGTGTTTAAAGTTTAGCGCCTTATATCTCATACCAGTTTTCCAACCTTAAAAGTTTTTCAGTTTTGGTCAAACCTATATTTATACTAAAAGGGTTTATCTTGCTTCAATGATTCTGATCAATCTACTGCAAGGTCTGGAAGGACTGAAGCTGGGATAGGTTCAGTACCACTGTTAAAAATCTTAGTCTTATCCCTAGGGTTGTCAGATTTCTTGTGAGTCAAATCTCCCCCTCTAATTTCTGCAAAAAATCTGAAAAAATCCAGAATAAATTTTGTGAAAACGTCAAAGATTTGTTAAACAAGGTATGACTGTATGTGTCCCTAAAAATTAATTATTTTACATAATAAATTTAATAAACTTAAATCTTAGTTTAGTAAATTCTTGAATATTTGGGATTTAAAATAAATATAAATGCTTACGTAAATAATACACGACAGCTGTACTTTTAAACTTTTTAGAATTGTCTTAATTATTATTATTATTATACAGGGTCCTCCGATAGTATGTCCGGCTTTCCTAGCGCATGGGAGATAGAAAAAAAAGTTTGGTACATAATATTCTTATATATATCTTTCCAAACCAATAATATTATGTACCAAACTTTTTTTTCTATCTTCTACGCTAAGAAAGCCAGCTGCATTAAAAAGAATCTACTGTGTATTTTAATGTATTTAATTTTATTGAATTCTTGTTTTTAGATGCAGCAGGGTAGACGAACGGCTAGTTTGAAGGCATCGTATGAAGCTATCAATACTGGAGCTCACGGACACGAGTTGAGTATTGGTAGAGAATTAGCCGGAGCTGCTCAAACTGCACTTCAAGCTATTCAACAAGATCATGCCAATTATAAACGACAGAAGAAATCTGTTAATAGGTAATATAATTTTTAAATTAAAACATTTAAAAATATGTTACTAAATGAATATTAATTGTTATTTATGATAAGATCTTTCGATTCCCACTCATGTTTATTCTGGGCAACATATGGACCAAAATTAGACAATGTTCTTTGTAAACTGGATATTAATAATAACGCAATGTTTTTTATAGAAAATGGACAAACAGCAGTTCAAATTCGAGCAGCTCGTCTGTAGTTAGTCAAGCGACACTATCGCAAGTACAAGCGGCCGCGTCGCCCGCGCCTGAGACTCCGCCTGCCGGAGACGTGATCGCAGACGTGGACGGAGGATCCGGAGAGGCGGACTGGCCGTACGATCCCAACGAGCCGAGATATTGCGTGTGCAATCAAGTGTCATACGGAGACATGGTGGCATGCGATAATGAATCGGTAAGGATATTTTATCTGTCTACGTTGACGTACAGTGAAATTTCTCTATTACGAAAATAAAACATCTGCGCAGTGCAGATCAGGGGACAGACAGAACGGAACAAAAAGTGTTTGTCTTCGAAGAGAAATTTTTTGTCTCATTTTAAAAGTTTCTCGTATCTTTGATTACGAGGAAGCAAAATATGAAAGTTTTTTATCGAAAATTGGACATGTAAGAGAGAAATTTCATTGTATATTGTTTAAAAATGTATTTGTGGATATTTTGTTTGTTAAAAAGATTGGTTTTATAATGCAATTGTTATTGAAAGTATATTGATATCTACTTTAAATAAATTTTATTGAGATAACGACATCTTTCTCAAATTTAAATCTTTATTAATAGCCTGACGATGATTCTGTGAATCGAAAGCTTGCGGTTTCCTCTTCTTTAATAAATTTTGACGTTTAAACAAACAAGTTTGTTTTTATTTATATTTAACGTCACTACTATTATATTATGATATCTACTTTAAATACTTGGGAGTAGATTTTTCATTTAACGATAATGTTAACCTAAACATACAACCTAACCTAACCTAACCTAACCAAAACTTACAAAACAGCTATGGTATTCCTTGCTATTAAAGTGACCATAACTGGTGCCAGTACCTTAGACAATTAAAAAGTAATTTAGTTTTAATTTACGTTGCATGTAAAATTATATTTAAAATAAATTGTGATTGTTTTTCAGTGTCCGTTTGAATGGTTCCACTATCCTTGTGTTGGTATTACTGCTCCCCCGAAGGGTAAATGGTATTGTCCACAGTGTCTGTCTTCAATGCGTCGTAGAGGTTCAAGGAAAAATTAATTATGTTGATAGTGTTTTTATCAATGTACAATTTGCCATAAATATATCATATAAAATATTAAATTGTTTTTTTTTTTAAATTAATTATTATTACAGGTGTAATAATTTTTTTAATAGGGTCTCTTTTTACGCGGTAGATACGTTCTGCAGAAAACTGTATATGAAAAATCACACAAAAAATGGGTTAAAGTTAGATATAAAAACAATACGAAATTAACTTTTAATTTTTTTATTCAATTTAAAAAACTTTAAACAAAAAATTTTAAACGTTGGGTCATAGAGAATATATTCTAATATCCCTGTTTTTTTTTTCAATTTATTTAATTAATATTTAGAGGCGCAGTCGTGGAAATACGAAATTAACTTTTTTAAAAAAACTTTAATCAAAAAAATATCGGTATTTTTTACTCCCCATTTCAATTGTTCAGGGCTATCATACAAGTATTGTAATTTTCTGGTGAAATATTTTTTGATTTTCTTTCAGTGTAAAAAAAAAGTTACAAGAAGAAAACCAGTTTCAAGAAAGAGGAGATCAAAGAAAAAATAGTTTTTTTGATATATGTATGACTATGTTTTTATAATATGTATGCTATTTAATATTTTTAAATTAAGCAGAACAGTGGGTCTGAACTAACATTGAATGAAATGTCAAAACATTTCAAATTTTTGCGTATTTCGTCTAATTAATAATTAAATAACCCAGGAAAAAATATATAAAGTTTTCTCATTTTCTCTAAATACATTTTTACGTAATATTCTCAGGAAAAGTCAGGGAATTTATTAATTTTTTTAGAAAGTCAGGGAAAAAAGTGTATAAATTTAAGTTGATGAGCAAAAAAAGAAAAAGGTCATTGAATTAAAAGTAAGTAACTAATGTAAAATTTTCAAGCTATGACCAAAAAAAGGTCTTCAAATTTTATTTCTGCGCATTTTTTTTCCCCTCCTCTCGAATCAGGGAAAAGTCAGGGAATTTTATTTTCACAAACCCTGATCAAGATCTAATTTTTTTTCCTGGGAATGTATGTAAAAATTTATTTAGGAAAAATGCTCTTATGAAAAATTATCTTACTGCCATTAAAATGCTACAAAAAATATTCAAAATATGTTTAAATAAAATTCGCCGTTTTGAGGTTATTTACGAAAAACAATACAATTAAAACTTCGAATTTTTTCGAGTTTTTTCTAATTTTTTTCACATAATATTAAAACATTCATAAGATGAGCTACGCAACATTTTTTTAAAGCTTTAACCTTTAATTTAAAGTTAGTTCAGGCTCACAATCAGTGGTGTAGTTAAGAGGTCGCTGAAAAAAAAACCTTTGCAATTTTTTGCCGCTCATAAAACCTATTTTTGCGCCCTTTTGAAATTTCTGAAGAACTTTTTTTTAGTCCTCATGTTACACATGTTTCGTCAACCCCTAGCTACGCCACTGTTTACATATAGTAATTTTATTCTGTACCACAATTATTATTATTTTAAAATATTAACTTTTATCAGGATTATTTTTTTGTCTTTTTTTCTCAGATAAAAATAAATAATTGCTAGCTTAATTTTTTTAATTTTGACTTTTGAACATTTATTATTAATTAAATTTATCTGTTAATGTAAATAAATAATAAATATGAATGCATGGAAGTTATGTTTGCAATTCAGTGACATATATATACCTATAGGAATTTTAGCCCCTTAAGCAGAGCCGGTCTTAGAAAGTCTGGCGCCCTGGGCGAGATTTTATCGCCACAATTTTTTATTTAATAAGTATAAATTTAAATTACTCACCTGCCCACCCCCGAAACCTTACATATTTTAAAACGTAACGACTCTCTGCCTTTCTGTTTGTCTGTCTGTCCGTTAGTGCGCTTATAACTCGTTCGTTGGTCAGAATTTAATATATATATAAATATATATATTATATAACTAATATTTATTAATTTAAATGTAGTGAATTAGAAATATTTATTAATGTTTGATTACTACCATTTCTGAATATTAATCTATATGTATTTAACTGTCTTACAGCGTGATTTGATGACAATCGACCAATAGGTGTCAAAATGGTGGACATTTAAACTAATTATTAATATAATTTATTTATTAATTATTATATTATCATAGCAACTGCTTTACATTGTTTCAAATTTGACGACTCTTTCTTTTATATATTTTGTGTCGTAGTACTTATCATTAGCAAGTCACCATCACTGCGTGCCATTACTGGTTTTACTTTATCCATTACTGGAGAAAAAACATAAACGAAATAAAAGGCTATAATTTTAAAAACAAATTATATTTGCGGATTTTGGTAATTAAATTGATTAAATTTCATGAGAATTACAAAAAAAAACCGTCAATCGCAAAAACAGTAAACGTTGCTCTTATAGCGGTCATAATTGGTGTCAGTACCTTATTATAAAAATTAATAATACATTTAAAAAATATAAATTTATTTATGCAAATAAATTTATTATATATACAAATACACATTTAAATTATTAATATTAATTTCACTTAACTACTTTAATATCAGTTTGAAAATGCAACAACACAGACAATGAAAAATAAATAAATGTTTACATATAATACATTAGAAGGACTTCTTCCAGTTCCAAAATTAATTCTATTTTCAACAATCGGATGCACAGGAGAATTTTCTTCTATATACCACGTAACAATTTCTGCATCATGAAAATCTGACATAATTTTATTTTTACCTTCAGCCATCATACTATACCCATCACCCCCATTAGCTATGAAACTAGGAACCAATATTCTATAATTATGTTTGATATTAAATGGTTCCAACGATCGGCCATCACAACAAGAACACCTCAATTCCAAATCAACCACTCTTTCCCCCACAGGTTTAGATACATCATAAGTAACATTAACTCCTGAAACTTGTAGAAATCCACCACTGGGTTCTATTTCAAATTTCGACACAGAATGTTCAAATATTTTTTTGAGAACTGTACCGGATACTGTCATAGCTACTATTTGATTATCGAAAGGTATAACTGCTAACAGATCAGAGACAGTGATATTCCCATCAACATCCGTGGCATCTATAGATGTACGAACTCCCCCTCCGTTAAATAGTGCTATAGGGGCATCTGTCCAGCATTCACCGACATATTGTTTTTTAGAATAATAATCGCTTATTGCATCTGCCATCAGGTTCCCTAAATTGCACTCTCGTTTTCTGCAGTTTTCTGCCCCACCTTCGAGAAAAACTGATGTTTTTCCAATAACTTCGTGATTCATTCTTTCTACTTCTGGTCTATATAATTCCAGTTTTTCAAGGAAATCTTCATCCTGAGGGAATTTAGAATCTATAAGAATCGGTTGTCCATGAAATGAAGTTAAATCTCCATTACTGTTGAACGTTACAGTTAAATTTCCTATGTATTTGGTATAGGCATAAGCTTGTACTACAGGAACTTTTTTACCACTGGGTTGTTTTATAATAAACGGGTAAGGACCTTCTGGCGTTTCTAAATCTGGAGCAGGTCCGTTATAAAGGAACGTATTAGTATGACCACCGATGACTAAATCCACCAGAGGTACTTTTTCCGCTATCTGTTTATCTGTATAAAAACCAGAATGGCCCAGAGCTATTATTATTTTAACACCTTTTGAATTTAGTTTTTCACTCTCACGTTTGATGGATTCGACTTCGTCCATGAATATGACTTCTCCAGGACTTGCAAGGACTTTGGTGTCTGGTGTTAAGTATCCTATTACACCTATTTGGTGATCTGAAACGTTGAGAACAAAGGATGGTACTATTTTACTTGCAGCAAGTAAAGGTTCCTTATCAAAATTTAAATTTGCGGCTACTATTGGACTCGTTGAATTGTTGATGAATGGTAAAAGACCTTTGACGCCATCGTCGAATTCGTGGTTACCCAAACTCTGGAATTAAAACAATTTATGTATATATTGCACACCCAAAGCAAGCTTGTATGTGTGTCCTATTGTCGTGCTAAAATTTTTGATTTTTAAATGAGCATTTCTTTAGTAATCCACTTAAAAGTTTATATTTTCTGAAAGAGAACATTATAGTTTCCATATTTACTTAGTTTAATATCGACTTGTTTTAATTTTATCTTATAAAAATATAAACAAACTTAAATTTGTCGTGAAATTGAAATTTTTAAGTGACGGCAACAGGCTACAGGTCGCAAAGCGTAATAAATTAACAGAAATCCTTTTGAATTAACTTCATCTTTTATCATAAAAATCGCGTTCAAAAATATTTATTTTTTCAAGATATCTCAAGAACGACACATGTTACGTTAAAATTTTATAGAATATTTTTTGTATAGCATTAAATTTCTTATAATATGGGTCTATAACGTTTGTTGTAAAATATTCCTTTACAAATATTTATCTCAATTTATTTTTAAAAATCGTGTTTTGTTTTTTAAATTGATATTTACTTTGATATATTAACTGATATTTTGACGTTTGCATAAATTTAGATTTAAATTGAAATTGTCAAAAAATTAAAAATATAAGAAAAAATAAGCAGGTGTGTTTTAAGAAAAATTGCAAACTAATATTTTTTAGTAAAATTGTATAAAAATTAAATGGTTAACAAATTCTAAGCAATTTATCTGAGCTTCGGTTTTTATATAAATTGTTCAATAATTAATTATCTTTGGTAAATTAAGCACTTGGTAGATGTTTTTTAAATGGAATACTTAGTTCTTTTTTTACATCTTGAGTTTCTGACAACCCTAGCTATAATACATAAAAAATCAAATTAATTATCTTTGGTAAATTTAGCACGAGGAAGCACTGTGCATTTACTTGGCAGATGTTCTTTAAATGGAATACATTTTGAGTTTCTGACCAGGGCTTCGAACCGAAAACTGGAAAAACCGTTATTTTTTGCCGGAACGAAAACCGGAACAGAACCAAAATAAAAATATCGGTTTTTACGGTTCAGTACATGTTAAAATACGTGCGTTAACATGATCTTATTTCCCACTTCAATTGTCGTTCGGACTATCATACAAGTACCATAAAATATTTTAAATTATGGTAGACAAATTTTTTTTAATACAAATAATTTTTTGGTTTCAATTAATCATTCGGAACTGAACCGAAAACCGAAAAAAACGTTATTTTTTGCGGAACGAAAACCGGAACCGAACCGAAATATATTGTTTTTACTCGAACCGAAACGAAAAAAATAACGGTTCGAAGCCCTGTTTCTGACAACCCTAGCTATAATACATAAAAAATCAAATTACCATAACATCCGGTTTGAGTGCATTCAAGAAATCCGTGACTATCTTGTACCGGTGCACCGAGAACCAAACGGTGCCCGTGTACGTATCACCTGCATTTAGGAACAGCACCGGAGGTCCGGTTTGTGCTTTGGCCGCGCGCACGATGTGGGCTACGCGAGCGAAACCTCCGTAACATCCGGCATCCGGGTTCGAGCAGGTACCGGACACTTGCGATGTCTGCTCGAATCTCGCGTGCATGTCGTTCGTGTGCAAGATACGAAACTCGAAATCGTCGCTGGTGATCGGAGACCCGCACGCCACGCTTGCTAGCAGTGCGAGAATCACCGCGTGCATTGCTGCCATTGGAATATCTACAGGGAAATATCAAGGTGATTATTATTGTAGTACAGGCAAAATAGTTTTTAGGATTTTTTTTTGGCCACGCGTAAATGGCGTAGATAGGGAGGGGGGGGGGGGGATCAAGATGATCAATCACACCCTATGAGCCTACATCATGAGAAATCTCAAAAACATTTTCTAACTCTTCTAGTAAAATAAATAGTAAAAGTGGTAAATTAAGAGTAAAAAATGATTCAGTAAGTGAACTATATGATCAAAAAAAAAGGTCATCCCAATTCAAAATTATAATAATAATTTTTAGTGCTTATTTTTTAACTTTATTTTTTTATTTATGACCCCCCATCGCAAAATGCTATCTACGCCACTGCCACGCATTAAAATAATTAATAAAAAATGTTTTTTCCACATGAAAGATATGTATTTACAGAAAACATTGTAATTTTTTTATGGCAAAATATTAAAAAATAAGTGGGATACAGCAAATTTGGGAGGGGTCCAAAAAAAATGTTTTGCCGTGATCACTGCTGCTCGTCACTAGATCATCTGAAATAAAAAAATATATAAGGGATCATTAGCTAATGACATAATGCTTCGGATGAACGAAGGGATTTGAAAAATTTTGAATTTTCACAAAATGGCGGATGTTGAAAGTCAAAATTCTTTATTCGACTAAAATTTCACTCGCATTTTCGGTTATAAAAAAAATAATAATCGTCAAAAAAAAAATCCTTCGTTCATCCTGAGGGAGGACAATTATGTATAGAATAAGTGAGAAAAATTTCAAACCAATCGGCAAAGCCGTTCTCAAGTTACAGTGATCACCGACTTCGAAAACATGGTTTCGAGAAAAACGCGTTTAAAGTTTTGAGTACGAATTACATGCAGATAAAAAAATTATTTTGGAACTTACACTGAATCGTCTATGGACAGGACATTTGTCTGAAATTTTCAGAGAATACTTTTGAAATATTCTACTTTGAGAAAATGCAAAAAATGGATTTTTTCAAAATTCTAATTGGGTCTGCCCTCTTAATTATACTGTGATTCTACTGATTTATTATTCAAATAAATAAAATAGAAGATTGTTGTCCATAAATGCCAAGGACGCGTTTTTAATTCAAAAGAATTAAGAAATGTGTACATTCAGGTATTTACTTTATATTATTAATACATAATAGGTATCATAATGCGTACCTATACATAACAAATGAGACAATGGACTTTTATTATGTTTAAAATTACCATGATAAAACATCTTATCGTAATTTTAAGTGTTGTAACATTTTCTAGGAACGTTTAAATGGAAACTTTTAAAGAAAATTGATACCATATTTTCAAATACATAAAATAGATTAAGGAAAGTTGTTTTTTTTTCTGGGGGGGGGGGTAAAAAAATTTTTTTGAAGAAGAAAAATATCTGCCAAGGGAACCACGGGACTTTCTTATACGAAGTACTGATAAATACTTGATATTGAATTAGTTGGGGTGCCGATCAAAGCGTCTTGACGTGATTATGATCTGAAAGAAAAGATTTAAAAAAATTCAACCCCTAAAAAAGGGTGTAAAATTTTGTTTTGTCGGATTTACTTGAAACTTAGCATAAATATTCTACAATACAAATAATGAAAAATGTATTTCAGTATTTTTTTTGTTATACGTGCCTAAACAGCCATAGAAGGGGTGAAAGGCAAAAACCACCCTTAAAATTTGAATTTTAAATACTAATAAATAAATTGTCAAATTAGTTATTCTAAAAATGTGTGTTATATTATTGACATTAGGATATTAGAAAACTAATATTCATAATACAAAGGTGAGTTTTATTTCTGACCAATTCCATTAAAATTTTTCATATACATATTAAAAAAATATTCACATAAACTGTACGAAAACAATAAATAATCAATTGGGAAGTTGATTGTGTGGACCTAAAGGGTCTCACCCCATCCAAGCTTGTTTGACTTTGAGACTCTATTTACAATGTTCTCGAATTTGATTGAACATTTGTTGAACGCATCCTTATATTTAAATCATAGTAGGTGTTATCCTACATATTTAGCATAATTGATAGCTATAATAAGAGCAGTAGAGTAGACAACATAGGACGATAATTGGGTACCTAATTACATGCATATTTATGTGCAACTATTTTGTGACAATCGACAATTTCCGGTCTCACACAGTGCAATCTAGCGGAGAAAAATGACGGTTATTAAATTAGTTATTAATAATTATTATTGTTGTTATTATTTTTTACCTTCAGTACTAACTAAAGTGTAATTAGCTATAATTATTACCTATGTTTTTTCATGTAGAAGTAAACATGTTTTAGGTACGTATGGTACGTTCTGAAATAATTTTTTTTTTAATAAAATTTTTAAGGTTGACAAATTTAAGTATTAAGGTGAACCGATATTAATGAAACTTGGTTGGTTGGTTGGATCTGTGGCTTGAGGACGGTTGCATTTAAAAATCATTAAAATCGTGTGACATAAATTAATTTTTTCGCTACGTTACAAAAGAAGGTTAATTATATTTGTAATCAATTATTCAATACTATAATTATAATTAGTTTTTTTAAAACTATTGAAATATTTAGAGCATCATTAAACAGTTATTTTCGTGTATTGTCAAATAAATATTTGATTAGTTGTATATTCATTAGTATGTCAAACAGGGTTCATTTAAAGTTTAAACGAATACTGCTGAATTTTTTGTACATATATGTTACCAGTAAGTATGTAATTCAGGCATTCTATATATTTCCTAGGAATTCTATACATTGCCTAAAGATTTCAGGCTAAGTATTAAATATATATTTAATAGAAATTTATTATATACTTTACCTAGGCATTATAAAGAACACCTATGAATTCCATAGAATGCTAAGAAATATATTAAATAAAAGACAAAGTAATATTATTATCAAAGCCGATAAGTATAATTTAATATATTTTTAAAAGTCCAAATTCATATTAACCCATTAACGCCCGCAGTACACACTTATGTACACCTAATTTTATAATTCGTGTTGCTTTCTATGGATATTAATTCACAATATTTCCATAAAAATCAGATGCTAGTAGTGCAACAAACAAAATCTGTTAACGTTATTAGTTTCATAGTGTTTAAACTTGAATTATTTGTATACATATGAATAGAGGCATGTTCCAACTGAAGTATGTGATTTCGAATTTTGTTTAAATCATTTGATTTTTGACCCCCTCCCCAAAAAAAATATTCAATATTCTAAAAAAACGTATGTTTTGAGATAACATCATTTCAAAATATCTTCAAAAAATTTGATTCATATGTATTTACTACCCCCCTCCCCCCGCGGAAATTTTCCTTATTGTGCCACTGTATATTGCCGTGTTTAGACAAAAAAACACAGTGTTTTAAAACAGAGTTTCGAACCGAAAATCGGAAAAATCATTATTTTTTGCCGGAACGAAAACCGAAATAAAAATATCGGTTTTTACGGTTCAGTACATGTTAAAATACGCGCGTTAACATGATCTTATTTCCTACATAAATTGTCGTTCGGATTATCATACAAGTACCATAAAATTTTCTAAATTATGGTAGAAAAAAAATTTTAATACAAATAATTTTTTTTTTCGAAGCCCTGTTTTAAAACACTTCGTATTTAAAAATGTATAGGGTTTATTGCACTTTTGTTTGTTTTTTTCGGTCTAAACACGGTATAAGAAAATAAACACAAAAAAAAAACTAAAAAAAGTATCTTACCCTCCTTAATAATATACAAGGTTCCAACCGAACTAAATTCTTTGATAAACAATTACACTATTTACAAACATTATTCCAGTGAATTTACAAACAAAAATAAACACACGTATGTATATGTATTTATATTATAGTTAAATTCTTTATTGTTGATTCATTTACAAATCTTCATTAACAATGTAGTGTTTTGTTATACATAAATATTGTCCGAAGTACCAGAATCCGAACAGCACTTCGCGGCTCCTAGCATACAACTAAAAACAAACTCGCTGTTTGTTTTTAAATTAATAAATAATAAAGTAGTTTCGTACGTATAAGAATGATAACAACGTATAAGTGACAGGCGCCTAGGGTTGTCAACAAGTTGTCTATAATATTTGGTAGGGGAGAAGAGGGGGGGGGGGGGGTATAATTTGATGTGAATAATAATTTTTTTCTTCGATGATTAATGATAGCATGATTATGAAAAATGGAATTTGGGAATTTTTATTATTATATAATTACTATCTAGGCCCGCGCGGCTTCGCCCGCTGGGACTACGGAATTTTTGAAAAATATAATTCAATTAAGTACAAACACAATTAATTTTAAATTTAAAAGTTAATAATTAAAAACAAAATAAACAACTGCCGGCCTTGCACATTATTACATTACATTAGTTATTGTTTTTGTTAATGTTTGAGATATATTTAAATTCTATTATGTGATTTTATTTCAAACGTTTTTATTATAAATCGTTATAATAATTTTATGTTTAAAAAAATTGTTGTTTTGTCATATATTACTTATTTAATTGATATTTCAATAGTTTATTTAACACGTTTTAGATATTATTATTTCTATATATCTATTTAATTGACAGTTGTAATAATAAATGTTTTTCTTTTCATAGATAACTAGATTATTCATATTATTAAAATTATTTTTAAATAAAAACAATTTATAAAAGATACAAAAAAGTACATAAAATTTTTGTTATAATAAAATATAAATTTCCTTACACAATTTTAAAAAAAATATGATTACAACAAAAATTATAAATAATAATATTCTCTATAACTTGTATCTAGAATTCTTTTAATTTAAATTGTTCTCAGTTTCGACTTGGTATGAAAACAACTGAACTGATTTGATGGGACTTTCACTGCTTGAGTACCTAAGGTCCTAGAACTAGTTTAGATAAATGATTTATGGCAGGGCCGTATCAAGGAAAATTTATAATTGTCATTTTCAATATTTTAATATAAAAAAAAACGTCCAATGACAGTTGTGACGTCTAAACCATAACGTACTGTTTTGGGAAGAGGTGCTTACGTTTTTAGTGTGGGCATTCCCCGATTTTGAATCACACAATACACGCAAGGAAGTTCGCGAGAAATTCTATTGTTGTCATAAAAATATTTATGATTTAATATTGTTGTAATAGTATTTGTTACATAATTCTATTTCTAAGTAAATTAATAAGTATTTCCCACGTACGTTTTTTTAACAATAACTGCTTTTGTATTATTTATACTTAAATTTTATGAATATATTTGAACTTAAGTTCAAGTTTATTTTAACAAGAAATTCCAGTTTTTCGAATTTTTATTTTGACTCGTGGAACCCCCATAGAGTTACCGCGGAACCCCGGGGTTTGTGTAATTTAGTTTAAAGACCACTGCTCTAGAGAATACTCGACATAAGAATCCATCTTTATTTTCCAGTAAAAATTAGAGGTGTTCAAGAATTCACGTTTAACGTCACTACTATTATATTTTAAATATAAATACATAGTTTATTATCTTAAGGGGGCAGACCCAGTTGCATGGGACTTCCAAAAAAGCTCTTTTTTAGGATTTTTTTTTGGCCACGCATTAAAATAATTAATAACAAATGTTTTTCCACATGAAAGATATGTATTTACAGAAAACATTTATGGCAAAATATTAAAAAATAAGCAAATTTGGGAGGGGTCCAAAAAAATGTTTTGCCGTGATCACTGCTGCTCGTCACTAATCATCTGAAATAAAAAAATGAATAGATATTGGCCTCTGAATATGAATAAACCGATATTACGTCATCACAATGATGACGTAATATCGGTTTTTACCTGGTAATCATTATGACCATGCAAATGCATTTTGTAGTAAAAAAAACAAAAGTTTTTTTTTGAAAGTTTACGTCTTCGTAAAATTAGAATAATTCATACAGCGACTGCGGGACGCTCCTTCGTCGTGTAGGTGGGGGGGGGGGGAGGGGGGGCGAAGAGGCACAATATTATGGCAACTTTCTTAATTTGTATAGTTTACTATATTGGATCAATATATGCAACATATGCAACAAAACTGAAATTACGTTTATGTAGCAGGGCCGTAACTATGCCCCCAAAATATGCAAAATAAAAAATAATTATAATTTTGAATTGAATGAAAAAAAGGTCATTCAATTAAAAATTAAGCAATAACTGAAAACCTTTTTTTTTTTACTCTTAATTTACCCAATTTTTCCTATTTACTTACTTCCTTCAATTTTTACGCTGCAGGGGCCCCCTACCCTTACGGCCCTGTTATGTAGTTATGATTAATGTTCACGTCTTATACAATATGAGCAATATCTCTGAATCTATTATGAGATCAACTATCTGAAAGTATTATATTGATATATAATGAGTGATTTGTTTTAAAACTTTCACCCACTATTGTTGCTTGCAGACGTACACTTTCATTTAGTTGAAAAAGCAGAAGGTAGGTACTGTATATACAGGGCTGTTAAAAGTGAATTTGCGTTCCTGAAAATTATTAATTTTTTTTTCAAATCTTTGTCTTTACAAGTTCAGTAAAAATTTCAAGTTTTATGCTAACACATATAGATTACGAGATATTCTGCTTTGACTGAAAAGGACAGACAGACGACAAAGTGAGATTAATAGGGTTTCTTCGGAATCCTAATAAAAATTATTTAAATTCATAAAAAATATATTTATTTAAATATAAGAAATGAAAATTTTTAAAGTAGGTATATACTAAAAAAAATAAAAAGGTATAAAATTTTTTTAAATACTCTGATATTCCCCCTTTATTGATATTCTATTATACAATATTATTGCCAACTTAAGAATAGTAAAAATGACACTTCCTGAATAGACAAAATTGTCTGTGATAGCTTTTTCATGATTTTGCAATGTCGAATTTGTACTTCTTTGATTGTATATGTTGTTAAAATATCAAAAAATACGAAGACAAGAATAAATAAAGGATTTCTTGTAATTGATATTCTATTATACATTTCTAACATTTGAATACGTCTTCGTGGTGACGTCAATTCCCGCGCCAACGCTGATTGGTCAAGGATCTATACATAACTTGATGGGAGCCCCTCTCGACTTCGAATAAACGCGACTTCCTCGATTCAAAACGATTCAGAAGGTTAGAATAAACGAGTCCCGATTGTACTTTTATTTGGAAGTGAAATTAAATTTTGTACACACATGTAAAAAAATTCCAGTACCTACTTGATTCTACTTATTTAATACAGTATTAATACCTGTTTAAGATATTTGCTTACTTCGTTTATTGTGAAGGTCAATGGTTTTTTTGTAATGCACTTGACGCCCCTTCTAAGAATGCGCCGCGGGCAGTTGCTCCCTGTATTTAATTCTCTTTATGGATATATACATACTTTATGGTATATACTTGGCAATCAATTGATTTAATTGAAAAATAACCTAATTTAAAATTAATTGTAATACGTTTTATGGTTATTACACCAAGCTATTAAAATTTTACTACTATATTTATCTTTATTTTAAGTTACAAAGTTTACTAAATAATTACCAAATCGGTAAATATTTTTAATGTTTTGCTTCCTCGCAATATCGAAGATACGAGAAGCTTTGTGATCGTTTCAGATTGAGACAAAAAAAATGTATATTCGATTTCAAAATTATAAATTGATTTTTCCGTTTCATGTCAAGACAAATACTTTTCATTCTGTGTCTGTCTGTCTGTCCGTTCGTCCGTCTGTCTCTAGTAAAATTGTATAAAAATTAAATGGTTAACCAATTCCAGGCAATTTATATAAACACTATCGGTTTTTATTTAAATTGTTGAATAATTAACTACCTTTGGTGAATTTAGCACGAGGAAGCACTGTGCATTTACTTGGCAGATGTTTTTTTAAAAGTGTTTTATAAATAAATAGTGTACATTTTTCTGTAATTATATAATTTAAAAATCTATTCATAAAATGGGGACAATGGGGGTCTTCATTGACCCCAAGGACTATTAATAAAGGAAGTAGAGATGCGAGTATATAGTTAAATGTTCAGTGCAAATTGTAATTACCTAGAGTCCGACATAATGGCGTGGAGGGGGGGGGGGGGATATTTATTGTTAGTAATAACTAGAAGATTGGATAGTGTGGATCGACCCACAATAAGTAGATTGTAGATAAAAATGTAGAGTTGTAGACGTTAGGAAAAATTACAAATGGAAGTAGATAAAAAAATTAACAAAACAAATTCAATTCATATTTTTTATTATCGTATGAAAAGTTTATCGTTCAATGTATACAAATATTTCTTATCTTCCAAATATAAAAAAATCAACTAGTAAAATATTTATAATAAAATCATATTAACTTAGTCAGACCTAATGTATTTGCATACATAAATAAATAAATACTTAAAAAAATGTAATACATTACAACAGCAGTACTAATATTTTATTTCGCGTATCTACTATAGGGTCAACTGGGGTAAAAGTAAAAGTGAAACAAAATACAAATCTTTCATGTTTTTTTGACAGTTAATGATACAAATTCATACTTTAATTTTTTCTACTAGATGCGTTTATGAATAACCATTTTAAATACTTACGTCATTTGAACTGTACGATACAACACGGACTTTAAAAATGAAAAAAGTGTGTTTCATTTTTAACCTCTAATTTGGGAAAAAGTGATACAGGCCTCAAAAAATTAAAAGAAAAGCTACTTTGACAATTTTGATTTATCTTCTTTGTGGCATACCAATGTGAAATTGTAACTTTAATTAATATCTGAGCTATACAGAAAGTTATGTGCAAAGAATTAAAATTTAATTCACACGTTTTGACATCGACTAACAGGGAAATCTGTAGGGGTAACACATAATATTTTCAGATAATTTAACAAACCTTTAATGATGATGTCAGTTTTTATAATTCTCCTATAAACAAATTAGTTTTTTAGTTGCAAGCTTGTTTCACTTTTACCCCATTTTTTTGGTGTTTCATATTTACCCCGCTCGACCCTTATACTATTTAAGGACCCACGAACTTTTGGTTGGAAATCGCTATATTAAATAAATAATTGTAGTACATTCCATTCTTTGAAGATTGATAGACTTTGGTAATGAATAAAATATCATAGCAATGTATTTACTTATATTGATTGATTTAAAATATAGATAAGTAAACATAAATTACATGGTAGAAAAACTTCATTATAATATTAAAAAGAAATCGTTATAATTTCAGAAAACCATTTTCTTTATTGACAATGGGTTCAATACAGAACATTTCATTATTTACCTAAGCTCTTTTTATTGTGTCTAGATTTTACAAATGTAAAAATGTTCGAATAATGATACAGAATATTTGTAAAATAAAATCTATAAAAAATTACGTAACACATACTTATTAATCATTGTCAACATTTCATTCCTTTTGCTATCCATATAAACATAGAGTGAATATATGGTTTACAATAATCAATATAAAAAACTATATAAAATTATCAAATGGTAGATTATTAAAATGAGTCATTTATTTCAAAGAATAAAATGTAGTAAAATAAAAATAAAATTATAAATTAAGTGTATAAATAAAATATATATTTGACTAGAATTGTATTCTGATTATAGATTTATAAATGACTAGAAATATGTAAATAAATACATAATGATTAATTAAATAGATTAATGCAGAAATAAGGTATAATATTTATAAGCTACTGGCACCAGTCTTGGATCATATCCCAGTTTAGGATTCTTGTTTAATTAAATTAGAAATATGTGTCGATATTTGATTTATGCCATTACTGAATCGTAATGTATAGACACTTAACTCTAAAACAGCTTAATTTGATGACAATCGGCCAATAGGTGTCAAAATGGTGGACATTTAAACTAATTATTAGTGTAATATATTTATTAATTATTATATTATCGTAGCAACTGCTTTGCATTGTTTCAAAATTTACGATTATTTATTTTATAACTGTTGTAATCATTAGCAAGTGTCTATCACTGGTTTTACTTTTTCCATTACTGGATAAAAAACATAAACAAAATAAAAGGCTATAATTTAAAAAACAGACTTTGGTAATTAAATTGATTTAATAAAGAGTTACTTGTTTTATTAGTAACATAAAAGGTAGCCCATTAATCCAAAAAAACTGTATATCTTTCTCGTAAAGGGGCCATGGCTGGTGCCAGTACCTAAGTATGTACATAATTATTCTCCGTTGAAAATTGTAAGAACTGTAATACCTACATAGAAAATTTGTTATATCTTCCCTTACATATTTTCTATGCATTTAAACCATATTTATGCTTTTTCTGCATTAATTATATTTTTATAGAAACCACTCTTAAATATTACAAATAAATACTGAACTGATTTTTAAAATAGCATAAATCGATATTTACAACAAAAAAATAAAATATCTTCTCATTGTCAGAGGCGTAGACATATTCACTCTTTTAACCCTTAACTGGTTTTGTGGGGGGGTCAACAACTTGGCCCCCACAGGGTTTTTCTAAAAATCTAAGTATCGTGCGCATCCGCCATTTTAAGTAATCTCAGTACGTCGGGTGCCGGATTTTCGGCGCTTTAACACTAACATCGATCGGCACTAAAATAATCCAGCCGAAAATGTATTCCATTTAATTGGACTAAAATTTTTTCAATACAATCTTTAACAATTTATTCTAATACCTTTATGATAATTTACTTGCAGAATTTTAGATAAAATAAATAGAATCGGGCTGATTTTTACGTATATGAATATCTTCCATCCCAAAAATCATTGTAGAAAATAAACCCAAATTTAATGGAGTCAGTGGCGTAGAAAGAAAATATGAGTTAATTTTTTTGAAGGTATTTTGAACCGATTTTTTCTTAAAATCGAATTTTTTTTAAAACACAGAATATTTCGTGGGGGGGAGTTTCGTCCCCAAACCTACGCCACTGAATACAAAATCATCACGAGTCTGTTTCGGTGTCCTTCCCGAGTAGATGTCTTGATAATCGTCTGACAATAGGGTGATCCAGGTGGAACCCGCGCTCTGCGAGGAAGTTGAAGGTCTCTAGTGCACACGCTGTGTACCCCGCGCTCTCCGAATCTGTCTGTCCGTCATCCTCGATATCCGACGTTTCGGCAAGTTCCGCTTGCAGCTCGCACACCTGTCGTAGGGCCGCTTTTAGTAGCTCTGTCGTCTGTTGATTATAAGTTTCTTTACAATTATGTATATACGTGTGCTTCTCAAAATGTTTAATAATGTAAATTTTTGAATATTTGTTTTTATTAGATACTAATGCATTGGACTCGGTGTTATCCGGGTTAATAAACAGTTGAAGATATCAGGTCCAAATTTTCAGTAAATGTTCTGTACTATAAAATGTTTATTTTCCAGGGGTATCAACTTAAAAAACGTTAAACTGTATTAGTTATTACAGCTTAAAAAACATTTTTTTTTCAACCATTTTAATCAGCGTAACGGATAAACAAATGAATTTTTTATTTTTTTCAAAATGGAAGTTGTAGGGAATTTTATAGTGAATAACTTTTTTTTTATATAATACTTATTCTGAAGAATTTTGCAATTGAACCATGGTTAACTCCTGTCGCGGACAACCAAAATCGGAGCAAACTTAGGGTATTATTGTAACAAATATTAAAACTGTACGCAAAAATTCCTATCAACAAATATTTCAAATTTAGTACATTTAATTAAACAAGTGTCCAACACTGAGGTATTATCTAAAACTGGTGCTAGTAACTTATTTATTTATGAATTTACAACGTATGTATGATTTAACATATGTGTAGCTGTTGTTAAAAACAATGAACTGCATTTTTATCGCATTGTGATAAAAGGAATTTACCTGTTCACACCAAGATGTGATTTACAAGTAATTATACGTTAGATATGAAATTGTTTGTTTATTTTAGACTTCGCGTATTAAATACAACATGTATACAACTATAAAATAAACAAATAAGTACATAAATGTACAGTCACCTGCCTTTCATTTGATTATTATAATATTTAAATCATTTCTCCATGTATCAAACAAAAACAGATATTTTGAAATTCATTTGCTAGATAAAGAACTAATAAATTTCCTATGTCTTAATCAACTTGGAATACACTGTATAAGGTACTAGCAACAGTCCTGGATCATACCCCAGTGTTGGATTCTTGTATAATTAAATGTACTAAATTAGAAATATTTGTTTATATTTGATTACTTCCATTTCTGAATATTAATCTATATACATTTAACTGTAAATTAACATAATTTAATGATGTATGTTTAAACTTATTATTAGTGTAATCTATTTATTAATTATTATATTATCATAGTTTCTGCTTTTGTTTCAAATACAATTTTTTATTTCTTAATTTTTGTATCGTAGTACTTATCATTTTATAATTATTAACAAGTAAACAAAATAAAAGGCTATAATTTAAAAGACAAACTATATTTGCGGACTTTGGTAATTAAATTGGTTTAATAGTTAATGAGTCGACTATACAGTGCGTTCATGATGAAAGGAACAAATTCGTTTAAAATTCAGGTAATTATTTTGTGTAAAAATGCTCGGACACGTCGATTAGTATTTTTAGTTGCGGAATTTTTGACAATTTTTTAAAACTCTTCTAGTATGAACAAAATCAACTTTTTTTTAAATGTAATATTTAGTACGAAAAGAGTCTAACTGAATTTTATTTTCTGCTTTTTAGTCGGTTTTAAAAAAAAAAGTTTTTTTTATATTTTTTATTATTTAATATTAATTATATATTTTTAAAACCCTGCACTGGCTTGGATGGTAATTTATATGCCTATATAACTTCAAATTTTTGTAGCACCTAACAATTTAAAATAAATTACGGATATAATATAAATAATATTGCTTAATTAACCCTTTCAGACCTGATTTTTTTTCCAAATGCAAAAAAATTTTTTTTTTGTGATTTAGGACATAATTCTAGCAATAAGTTAGATATTGAAGTTCTTATAATGTGCATTAGGTCTGAATGGGTTAATTCAAATCAAATTTCATTACCTGATCATCGTTTGTTGTGGAAATTCTGTTTTTGGCTTTTTTCACAGTGGCGTCGGTATTTTCACAGTTTCTATTCTTTTTCCGTTTCATATTTGTCAGTTACACAACAACAATAATCAAATCACTATTTCGTATCACAACCAAAACTCGAATGCCAAATGGATCGGAACCCGCGACATACGTGTTTTTTGGATGCAGCAATCTGTAGGAAGCGGCACATACTTTATATAACACGTTACCAAGTTTACTTGCATTTATAAAAATACGAGATGGTATTTATAAATTATATTTTTACATTGTAAAAATATATTTCTGGACTTTCTTATACGTAATACTGACAGTAAAAAGTATACGTGATTTTTATTTTATTAAAACTGACAAACTAATACAAGATAAATATAATAAAAATGAATGGGAGATAAATTATATGTGTCAAATAAATTTTTTTTAATGTAATTACTAAACCGGAAACGAATGTTTTCTCTTGTAATTTTTTTAATTTCGAATTATTTTTGAAATAAGAAAAATACTTATTATCTATTTTTTTCCAACATACCTAGATGATTTAGTCAAAAATATTTATTTTAAATAATTAATTTAAAAATCCCATGCCACTCATGGCAGATATTTTCAAAATGGGGTATTAATTTTGTGATAGTATCTATGGATTAGCTATGAAATTTAGAGCAGTGATACTTCAACGTATTGTAACACAGTTGGCGACTCTGACTGTACAAAACAATTTTCATAATATCGCCACTGTTTTAATACTGTTGGTGTTTACATACCACGCGTGTGCGAAACTTGTCAAACATTTCATGAAATTATCAGATAGGTTAAACACCTCATTTGAAAGTGCTTGCTAGCTAGCAAATTTTGCTAGCTCCTTTATAATACCGGACATATAACAAATGATAATTGAATTCAACAATTACATTTGAACATAGGATTTTTTTTACTAAAACAAATGACGATTGGATTCAAAAATTGAAGGGTTTGCAGCAACAAGGAGTTAACTCCAGTTTTTATAATTTGTGGGAAAATAGAAAAAACTGTTACAAAAATAGAGAATGTATTTAAATCGCCTTTGTCTTCGTCCAATTATTATTTGTCACCTACCACATGTTTTGACCAAATTCCATTGAGAAATTCGTCAAATTCGCAATTCTACAGTCAATTTTATTTTGGCCCAAATAGTTGAAATTTTTTTTTTAAAGTAAGGAAGCATTGAATAAGAACAATTTTCAAGAAAATTGGTTTATTTCAAGAAAGAACACAGTAACGAGTGTACTAACTAAATTCTAAGCCCAAAAAAAAGTCAGCTTCTGGAGTTAACTCCATTTTGACCCAAGCGAATGAAGCAGCTAACTCATTCTAGCGGATACCTTGAGAAGTATCAACGGTAGGTAACTTTTTGTTGAACTAAACGAAAGAATGATTTTTTTCCCCCAAGAAACGGTTGTTAACTCTGTTTGGCCTAAAAATGGAGTTAACTCGTTGTTGCTGCAAACCCTTCAATTACATTTGAACATAGGTTTATTTTACTAAAACAAATGGCAATTGAATTCAACAATAACATTTGAACATACGATTTTTTTACTAAAACAAATGACGATTGGATTGGATTCAACAATACCATTTGAACGTATTCAATTCAAACTACCCGACATCCAGCTAATATTGGTGTATTGGTAAAGCGGGTGGCGTAGGGAGTAGGGTCGCATTGCACATTGCACATGTCGTCCATCTGTTGCGTTCGTGTGCCGCCTTGTTCCGACAGTGGTGTGAACCGCGGCAGATGTCTAACCAAAGAGCAGCTGTTCTAGTGTTTACGGAGACAGTGCACACCCCTGCACCTACTCTGTGCGAGTGTGTGTGTGTATGTATGTAAGTACTAGGCATACTAGGTACATACAATCAAATTGTACTAATTATAATAATTTTTATTATTATTTTATGAATTTATTGAGGGCCGTTTTTAGGTTTCCGTAGAAAACTAGGAAACCTATATTAACCCCATTTCCTAACCAAAGACAGTTAAAGTGTATATCATTAGAGTGTCAACTCTATTCTGAATAACTGCATACGTGTTTTTGACAGTTGTGACATCGGGACACCTATGTTCTCCGTATTAACCTAAAATTTCCCTAGAATATACTAATTGATCTCATTCGATCCAGCGGGAAAAATACAATATCTATCTTTTTATACGAGCAGAGATATTTACATTTTTTTAGGTTTCTGTAGAACACTAGGAAACCTTATAGTTTCGCTATGTTCGTCCTCAAAAATTTTAAGCCGATTAAGATGAAATTTGGTATACGGACGAAGACTGATAACAGAAAAACAGAAATGATAAGATTTTTGAAAACAAATTTTTTTTGGACCGCTTTTCCATAGACTGAAAAGTGAATTCACATATTTTTTTTTCATTGAGTGGGCTGTCATTAGATAGGTCGCCTGAAATGCAATAAAAAATGTTTTATGACATTTTGATTTCAACTCTTCAGTCACGATATATTTGCATTCAAAAAATCTGAAAAAAATTCAGAATGTAGCTTTTAATTAGTACTTCCACTGAAAATTATAACGAACACTGTCAAAATTATTTTTTATGAGCACGCAGTGATGGACTCTTGCCAATAATTACAAAATGATAAGTACTACGACACAAAAAAGCAGTTGCTATGATAATATAATAATTAATAAATAAATAATACTATTAATTAGTTTAAATGTCTACCATTTTGACACCTATTGGCCGATTGTCATCAAATCAAGCTGTAAGACAGTTAAATGTATATAGATTAATATTCAAAAATGGTAGTAATCAAATATCAATAAATATTTCTAATTCAGTACATTTAGTTAAAAATTTACCATTACTGAGGTCCTTGCCAAGACCGGTGCCACTACCTTATATTTTCATAAAATATAAGGTAAATTGGACTGGGAGGGGGTGGAGGGTAAATCCATATCAAGAACACCGCGGAAGCCTCAAATTTTGTATAATTTTAATAAAAATAGAACGCAAACAAAAATATAAATATCCAGTACGTTTTCTTTCATTTGCATATTTCGGTGTACAGAAAAGAAAATCTAAATAAGATTTCCCATCGAGAAAAAGTTTTTCAATAAAATGAAAGAGCGTCAAATATTATGAAGGCTCTTATGTACTGTCATGTTTTGTACAAAATAATTGTTCAATTAGGGAATATAAAGAAGTAAAACGTGATTGAGTTGTCGAGTATTTTTCGTGTCGACGAATTTATAATTTATATTAGAAGACAATGTTCACACAATTCTTTTATTATTCGTACGACATTATTTTAGATTCATCAACCATATAATTATATACAAACTAAACAAGGTCGTATATTAATTTTAAATGATTTTTAATTATTTCGCTGTATAATTTTGTTTTCAGTGGTTCTTTTGAAACATGTTTGGCATAAATTAAACTACATTTACATTTCTATGTAATATATTGTTTTCATGTTAGGGGGAAAGGGAGCCCTGAAAAACAATTGTTCAAAAAGGGGTCCTCAGACCTCATAAGTTTAAGAACCACTGCCATATCCGAATGGGAAATCATGTGATCATTTATTAAAGCAATGGGGTAAGTTTAGACTCTTCATTTGTAACTAATTGTAAGTGCGATTCTTTAGGTCCACACAACCAATTTCCCAGCATGGTATGACTATCAGTACTTGAATACTGAATTATTTATTGTTTTTTCACTATTATAAAAACATCTGCCAAGTAAATGCACAGTGCTTCCTCGTGCTAAATTCACCAAAGGTAGTTAATTATTGAACAATTTAAATAAAAATCGATAGTGTTTTTATAAATTGCCTGGAATTGGTTAACTATTTAATTTTTATACAATTTTACTAAAAAATATTAAATCAAAATTTTTCTTAAAATGCACCTGAATATTTTTTCATATATTTTTAATTTTTTGACAGGCAATTTATCTGAACACTCGATTTATATTTAAATTGTTGAATAATTAACTACCTTTGGTGAATTTAGCATGAGGAAGCACTGTGCATTTACTTGGTCAATATTTTTTTCAATGAAATCAACAAAATTAATTGTTCTAAATTATTCTTATAAATAGTTACATTATCTTCACCTTATAAATTATCAGCGTTAGATAAAGCAAACGTGTTTTATTTTGCTAAATTATCGAATAAGAGCATTTAGGAAGGGAGAATTAGATAAAAATCGCTCCACTGAGAATAGGACATTTGTTTATTGGCCTCGAGAGTTATTTTCTTCTAAGAAGTACGCTTACTTGTTCAGTAGATTAATTACCCCCTTTAATTTTCTAGACTTCGAAATGTTAAAGACGATATAAGATGAATAATTTTATTAATTGTAAGTACCTAGATATTTTTTATAATGACTAAAAATTATGAATAAAAAAAAGTACAAACATTGTTATTATGGACCGAAAAACTAATCTTAGAAACTTTTTTTTTCTTAGGAAAATTAGCAAATATTTAATTTTTAGTTATTTAAAAAAAATATATTTTTTTAATTGAATAACTTAGAGTAAAGAACATAAATTATAGATAAGAGTATTTTCTAAGACTTTAATCTAAAACATTTTTTTCTACTCTGCACCGTTTCAAAAATAATTCGAAAAATTCAAAAATTGACATCAGTAAACATCCGTTTCCGGTTTTCAAAAATAGGAGGTGCATATATAGAGTATACAAAAACCTTAAGTTTGAAATTTCATGTCTGTAAGTCTTACCGTTTTGGCTGTAGAGCGTTCACAGACACACAGACGTCATTGAGATAGTACGTGATTCAGGGACACTCGAAATCACGAGTTCGAATTTTTTCATGATTACTATACTTTATTTATATAGTATAAGTATTTCATGCATGTATAAAAAAGTAAAAAAACTACGACGATTTTCGATGTTTACGTATAAATATAATATAGGTGTCCCTTTTTTGTTATGCAAATTCTGTGAACATTTACGTAATTAAATTACAAAACTTGGAATGTATGTGACAGTCAGTAACAACTAATTTACAGAGAAATAAGTGTTACATTATTTACTTCATACGGATAAATGATTTTAGACATTCTCATTAAGTTGTCAACACCAGACAAATTGCACAAACAGAATGTTTTTATATAAAACATTTCATTATTTATATTTTTAATCCATTCGTGTATAAAATTCCACATCAATACAGTTCGAGATGAAATCATTCAAATGGAGAACAGAAAATTAATGCAAACGCATGGAATAATAAGGTAAAGGCACCAGTTATGGCCGCTATAACAGCAAGTTTTCGTTTTTTTTTTTGTATCAAAATATAAAATAATTTTTAAGAATAATACATACCTGCTGTTACTAAATCATCTAGAATTCGGGATAAAAAAATCATAATGAATTTTAAATCCATATTTATTAGTTTTTATAGGTAAGATTTTTTGGATATAAGCCAAAATATTACATTTATCATAAAATTACACGTATCTTAAAAATAAATCTTAAAATAAATATACAATTATTTTATGTAAGTACCTATAGCATATATGTATATATTCGATATTTACAATTAATACTGACTTTTTACACACATACATTTTTGTATATGAAAAGTTAAGCACCGATAATTATTTTAATATTTTCATAATTAGTAAGATTTTATTGAAAATTAAAGTGAATTTCGTCAAAAATTAATATTAAAGCAACCAATTTACTTAGTAAGACACTGAAAACCGAAATGAAGGTCATCTAGACTCCTCTGAAGTTAGGCTACTAGTAGCCATTGATTTTTCATATCAATTGTTACATATATACAGGGTGGGGCATTTAAAGTGTTACAGATTTTTATTTCAGAACCATGGCATATTTGAAAAAAATGTTTGGTTGTAAGGGGGTAATCGAATAGTAATTATTTATTTGTTATTTTAACGTGGAAGGTCAACATATTTTTTTTTAAAAAGGAACCTATAGTTTTTTTTGTAATCTTATTCTACGAGAATATTTTCGAATCTTTTACCGAAAATTTTTTTTTGAGCATAACTAACAAAATAATTTCGAGATTTTGAACATTCAAATGAATTTTTTACTCAAAAATCACCAACTTTAGAAAAAAGTACAAGATACAAATGGTCTAATAAAACTTGGAGAATTATTCTACATTTTTTTTCAATATTTCGTTTTTTTTTTTGTTTTTGATAAATAAAATAAATAGAAAAAGTTCTAAAATTTTTAAATATATTATAGACCAAAGTAAACATTTTTTGTATCATGTACTTTTTTTCTAAAGTTTATAGTTTATTTTTTCTTACCACTGGTTTTAGAAAAAAAGTTTTTCGACAAAAAATATTTCCCACGATTTAAGGAACAACTTTTTTCCTTACATGTTTTAAGTGGGGGGGGGGGAGGGGGGATGATGGCACGGAACACTAATTGTGCAGTAGCTTGAAATTGTCCTATTGTTAATTGCAAAAAGATGGGGTTTTTTTTCATTGTATTGACAACATCACAGATTTACAAAATATGCTAATATCTATTCCTTATAATTAATTATAAACGTAATGTTCCCAGATAGATTTAAATTTTACAAATACAGCGATATATTATTATTTATCTTTACAATGATTACACGTACAATTAATATAAAAATATTTTTACAATTTGTATCGTACATTTTATAAACAAAAAAACATATTGAAAATTTGATTGATTGCACATTTAAGCAATTTGTATAAAAAATAAATAAAAACATTTAAAGTACTGGCACCAGTCTTGGCCGCTTTAAGAGCAAAGTTTACTGTTTTTGTGATTGACTTTTTTTTTTGTAATTCTCATAAACTCATGTTACTAATAAAACAAGTAATTCTTTATTAAATCAATTTAATTACCAAAGTCTGCAAATATAGTTTTTTTATTTTAGCCTTTTATTTTGTTTATGTTTTTTCTCCAGTAATGGAGAAAGTAAAACCCAGTAATGGACGCTTGCTAATAATTACGACACAAATGTTAATATAATGATATATATTATATAATTAAAATATATAATTAGTTGAAATGTCCACCATTTTGACACCCATTGGCTGATTGTCATCAAATTAAGCTGTTTAACAGTTAAGTCTCTATAGTTTATGATTCAGTAATGGCAGTATGTAATCAAATATCAACAAATATTTATAATTTGGTACATTTAACTAAAAAAGTGTCCAACACTGAGGTATTATCCAAGACTGGTGCCAGTACTTTATTTAAAGACCAAAATTTACTCTCTCTTTTATCAGAAATTGTAACTTTCATTAATTATTATATTTTATTAATTAAAACATATATTTATTTCTCAAATTAATTTTTTTCAAAATTTAATTTATGACTTTTTAGATAAAATTGATTTTTAATAAAACTATTGCATTTTAATATTAACATTAATACAGTTTTTAAATATTCTAACAATGACAAATGAATGCAATCGTGACTATTGGTATAATTATTATTTATTTTAAACTGAGCAAATAGGTGAAAAAATTGTTTCAATTTCAGTAGGGGAAAGGCTTGTACCTTGGGACATTTTTTACTTTTTTAATTATTGCACTGACATCTTTCGTTCGAATACAATAATCTTTTAGCACTGCAGAGATTACAACTTTAGGCAGCTGTTACCAAACAAACATAATTATTATTAATAAGGTTCAGAAGAAGAAGTCGAAAATTGCACATTGCACAATTCTTTTTTTTAACAACAAAAATTTATGCAAACACCAAAATGACATTTAATATGTCCAAGCAAATATCAATTTAAAAAAACAAAACACGAATTTTTAAAATAAATTGAGATAAATCTTTGTAAGGTAATATTTTACAACAAACATTGTAGACACATATTATAAGAAATTTAATGCTCTACCAAAAATATTCTATAAAATTTTCACGTAACATGTGTCGTTCTTGAGATATCTTGAAAAAAGAAATATTTTGGGGTGTCACCCTTTACCAACATGCTAACAACACACGGTTCACCACGAATTGTTATTTCCAGCTTCATGAAATTTACACAAAATATCCACAAATTATACACCCAAACTTAACCTACCCATTAGTGAAAACCGGAATAAAATCCATGCAGTAGTTACTGAAAAAATCGCGTAAAATTATATTTTCAAACTCCCAGAATTAGAATTTGTATGAAAATCAAAAATAAATAAATAGGTTACCTTTCTTGGAAGTTCTTTATTTTGATTTATAAAAATCCGTTTATTTATATTGTAAAATGCGTGTTTTTTCATTCAAATTGACATTCACATATAGTAATTGTTTTCAGCGTCTTATATTCCATGGCTACTGTGTTTTTCTATAAATGACTTGGAAACAAAAGACGCTGTGCAAAAGATTCTTTTTAGTCTTTTGATGTTGAGGTTTTCATAAAATATTATTAGCCACGATACTGCTCAGAAAAATGATCAAACTATTGGTGAAAACCGCATTGAAATCGGTTTAGTAATTCCCGAGTCTATAAGTCACACACAAACGAACATTCATTTTTATATATGTAGATAGATTAAATCAACCACCACTTGCAAATTAGGTTTAAATATACGTTTATATACACTTTACAAACATCTTTATAATTAGCATTGGAAAAATATTCAGGGATATAATAATTAACATCACAATAATTATTTATAATCAATGCAATTTGTATTATCATTATCTAAATCAAACCTGCATATCAGCTTCCCGTTCTTCATTTCGAACTTGATCCCTCCACTCCCACTTGAGCCATTCTTCAAGATACTCTTCTTTACACAGCTTCCTGTCCGGAGATCATCAAACCTCAACATTTTTTTTTCATTTAATGTTAGGTTAGGTTCGTTTCAACTGCCAAACGAGCTGACTTCGGTATCTTTATTTGACGTGTTTTCGAAATCGGCATTCCTGATGACGTTCTGTACGGTGAGCGTTGTTTTCCGGGTGTCGAAGTCTTGGCCGTTGTTGTCTTTCTTGATGTAGGATTCTGGCGCGGTGTCGTGTACAGGGTGGCGCACAATGCAAGTGCTCCGGTAAACGCTCCGGCCGCGCTCCGGCAGAACGCACGTGTCCTGAGTTAGAAACACTTGTGTAATTTGGTAAGGGTTGGTTATTTCAGTCTCTGTGGATTTTATTTGTATATGAAAGTAGAGTTGGGCATTTTAGTTCATGACAGAAAGCGCTCCCTATAGTTCAGTGGCACTGATCTGGTATTATTTAACTGGATAGTGGATACCTATGAAATTACTATTAAACCGGATGGCTAAATCTCATACTTTTTCTAACAGTATCGTTTCCATCTGCGCATGCGCGAGACGCAACACTGAACTCAATTTTGATATAATATAGAGGTATGTGAAGTACTTCTATAGTTTCTTTATTCAATTGTTATTCAGATTTGACAGTTAATATGCATCTATGGTTGTTTATTTAGTTATGATTTGATAATTAAAATAAATTACAGGTATTCGCGTGTTAAATAAGTGTATTGTAGTTGATATACAATTGAACTTGTATGTATTTATTTATATATTTAACAATCAATTTGATAAATTTGAATTTCGAACATCCGTTGACGCATGCGCATAATCAGTTATAGTTGTTAGGAAATATTCAATTTCAGCCATAATGTCTGACTTATCATCAGTCCAGCCATGTCAATGTTCAGTGGTCTTTAATGAGTTCTTCTAGTTCTTTTAGTTCATATAATTTTTTTTCCGGACTATACGATGACAATTTATTGATTTAGGCGGCTATTACACTATCAAATAAATATGTCAAAGATTTGATCATATTTCTTTGATAAAATATGAGATTTTGTTCTATTACACTACATAAAATATTTGATAATATTTTCTCAATATTATCTAGGGATATTTTCTTTTTTTTTGGTGCATTTTGAATATCAGTGCGTGGATGTTCGTCAATTGACGCGATCGAGGTTTGAATTTACAACCGTGTATTGTGGTTTTTATAATCAATAAGTAGATTATCATATAATACTGGATTTTGTTGATATTCATATATTAATAATTATATAACTGTAACTGTCAGCGATAACTTGGTAGTCGCCATTTAGTTTTTGACGTCAAAAAACTTTGATCAAATATAAGAGACTGTCATTAACTATGATCATATAAATATTATGAAGGTAAATATTATAAAAGTTGACTTATTACACTGTCATATTTCTTTGATCAAAGAAATTTTATCATATTTATTTGTTAGTGTAATAGCCGCCTAAAACAGTGAGTTGTAATTTCTAAATTTTACCTAAAATTTTAAGTGTTGTTATTTTTAGATAATATTATATCAATAAATAACAATAGGATGATATGTATTATGTATGTCAGATTTGAAATATAGGTCGGTATAGATATATTACGATAAATAGAACAATAAAACACATGATAGTTATCCATGCATAACAAACCATTTCGCATGATCTCATGTCATATTTCTTTGATTAAACAAATTTTATCATATTTATTTGATAATGTAATAGCCGCCTAAGATATATTGGATTTTTAATGTGTGGAGCGCTCTTTTGAACTAGTTCGTTCGTGAACTACACAAGTCTAATGATGATTTTGTGGCGGCATTTCAAAATGCACCAATCGTTTAAGGTTCTAATTGTCCCCATGTTAAATTTCCTATGTCTTAATCAACTTGGAATACACTGTATATAAAATATATTAATAAAATCTTTGAGGGGGGTGGGGGGGTTATGAAATATGCCCCCCAGCTCATCAATATTATGATAAGATTGCAGTTATATATACCTGTGTATATCGACGGTAAGTAGAATTAAAGCTGGTCTCACAGTTTGCTCCGGATGGTACGCAGCCACGTTGGACTCGTCGCGGGTTCCGACAACACAAGTACCGGTTAAAGTACTGCCGGAACACGCCGCTCACGCAATACAGGGCTATCGGGTTCACGCACGAGTTCAGGAAACTGTAACAAAAGTGCAGTATGCTGCAGTGATATCATAGCATTCTTCTGGTTATATTCAAACAAAACATAATGAAAAAACATCTGCCAAGTAAATGCACAGTGCTTCCTCGTGCTAAATTCACTAAAACCGATAGTGTTCAGAAAAATTGCCTGGCATTGGTTAACCATTTAATTTTTATACAAATTTTACTAAAAAATCTTAGTTCGAAATTTTTCTTAAAACGCACCTGAATATTTTTTCATATATTTTTAATTTTTTGACAATTTCAATCTTTTATGCAAATGTCAAAGTGACATTTAAAACGCCAAAATGACATTTAAAACGTCAAAATATATCAAATATCAATTTAGAAAAACAAAACACGAATTTTTAAAAATAATTGGAAAAATAGTTGTTATTTTCAATGAAATAGTTACTAGGTGAATTTTTTTTCGGAAAATAGTTTTTTTACGATTTAATAATAATTAGTGCAAACGAAGCTGTAAAAAGTGTCGCAAATAGTTTAAAAATAGTTGGAAAGGTAGTTGCAAATAGTTGATTTCAAATTGTGTTCAATCAAACCAGTTTTCTGTAAACTGTGGAGATATGTAATAAAAATTACAATAAATGCATTTTTACGCAATAGTTGAAAAACTATTTTTCCAATCTCTACTAATTTGAGAAAAATATAAAAATTACAATTAATAAAGAAATTTAATTTTCTCTTTTAAATGTCACGTATTTTCAAATCAAGAATTCTGCTTTTGTTGTTTTATCTTTAGAAATAGAGATATAAATATGTGTTATTCATGTTTTCCTTTTTTTTCTTATACAAGTATCTTATTGTCTGCCAGATAAACTTCGTCAACAACTTCGTATTGTTGATTATGAGTTTTTATTGTTCGCGTGTTTCAATTTGGGAAAGTATAAGATGGACGACAAGAGATATATAAAGAGTTATTTTTAGATTTCCTATGCAGCTGGCATTACAAAACGGTTAATAAAGATTGTTATTATTCTATCATAGATTTCAAATACATACAGGGTGGGGCATTTAAAGTGTTACAGATTATTATCTCAGAACCATCGTATATTTGAAAAAATGTTAGGTTGTGAGGGGGTAATCGAATAGTAATATTTATTTGTTATTTAACTTCGTTTTAACTTCATTTTTTTTAAATAGGAACCTACAGTTTTTATTTAGTAATCTTATTCTATATGAAAACACACGAATCTTTCATTAAAAACTTTTTTTTGAACAACCTAAGCTTTCCAAGATATCTAAAAAATACTTCGAGATTTTGAACTTTCAAGAATTTTTTACTCAGAAACCATAAACTTTTGAAAAAAAGTACGAGATACAAAAAATGTTTATTTTGGTCTAATAAAGCTTGGAGAATTATTTTAAAAATTAAAAAAAAAATTCTGTTTATTTAATTTTAGCAAAAACAAAAAAAAAATACACGAAATGTTAAAAAAAAATCTAGAATAATTCTCCAAGTTTTATTAGACCAAAATAAACATTTTTTGTATCTCGTACTTTTTTTCTAAAGTTTATGGTTTCTGAGTAAAAAATTCTTGAACATCAATTTGTTTTGTACTTCATTTACTTACCTGAGACAAAACCCAACTATTCTCAATGCATGCCAATTTTCATCAAATTCTTCTCTAGATGTTGGATTCAAATGGAACCACAGCATGAAAACGTGGTACGGCAAAAAGCAAGCGATAAATACTGAAAAATAAATACATTCACATAAGGTAAGGGCACCAGTTATGGCCGCTATAAGAGCAAGTTTTCGTTTTTTTTGGATTAATTGTTTTTTGTAATTCTCATGAACTCATGTTACTAATAAAACAAGTAACTCTTAATTTAATGATTTTAAAGTCACCAAATATAGTTTTTTTTTAATTATAGCCTTTTATTTTGTTCATGTTTTTTCTCCAGTGATGGCAAAAGTAAGACCAGTAATGAGCACGCAGTGATGGACACTTGTTAATGATTACGAAATGATAAGTACTATGTCACAAAAGATATTTGAAACAATGTAAAGCAGTTGCTATGATAATATAATAATTAATGAATAAATTATACTAATAATTAGTTTTATAAACAAGAGTTATTTCAATTTTTTTAATAAACTATTCTAGCTACAAAGTTCGTTATAATTTTCATTGAAAGTACTAACTAAAAGCTACATTCTGGATTTTTTTTAGATTTTTTGCATCGATAGTTTAGAAAATAGAGGGGGAAGGGGACGCTCTGATAACGACATTTAAATGCAAATATATCGTGACTGATGGGTTAAAATCAAAAGGTCATATAACATTTTTTGTTGCATTTTAGGAGATCTATCTAAAGTGGAAAAAAAATTGAGTACAATTTTTAGTCTATGAGAGGGGGTCCAAAATAATTTTGACAATGTTCGTTATAATTTTCAGTGGAAGTACTAATTAAAAGCTATATTCTATTATTTTGAATAGAAAGTTTAGAAATAAAGGGGGGAAGGACGCTCTGATAACGACATTTAAATGCAAATATATCGTGACTGAAGGGTTAAAATCAAAAGTTCATTTGACATTTTTGTTTATATTTTAGGAGACCTATCTATCGAAAGAAAGAAAAAAAGTTTGAATATACTTTTCAGTCTATTGGAAGTCAGTCCAAAATTTCTATAGACGGACGGACGGACGGACAGAGCGGAACTATAAGGGTTCCTAGTTTTCTACAGAACCCTAAAAAAACAAAACCGACTCCAAAAACTATCAAATTTAATTATTAGGTATACTTTCAAGTATTTTTAAGTTTTGGATGAAAGCGAACAAATACTTTCCGAGATAAAAATTCCCCAAAAAAAAAAAAATTAACAAATACCTTACCAAGAACAAAAGCAAGCACCATACGAGCAACGTGCCTTCTAGCCCTAGCTTGAGCGAGACTTTGTGGTCCTGCAAGGCTGCTGGGTAGATCGCGGGCGCTTGTCTGTAGTCGACGCGCCATCAGCACGTAGAAACAAGCGATCACACATAGCGGCCCCACATAATACAGAACTGCCTTCAGCACCACGTTGTATTGTGTATATGTTCCGCCACCACTGGCTGTCACGTTGAACTCATCTGTAACAAATAAATAATTGCATGGGTCGAAACAAGTTCAGTGTTCAAAATACTGATTTTACTGACTTAGAAGTCTAAAAATACTGACTTTTACTGACTATTTGAACAGAGTTAAAAAATGTTATGTATTAAAAAAATACTTTTATAATTATTGGCCTCCACAATAAAAAAACAAATATTATAGTTAATTTTTGTTAATTTTTCTTACAGAACTTGGCATAGCCAGTGCTAGGGTGAGATTATGTTGTTTATATGTTCACGTATACGTTACAATAAGGTCATAAAATATCTTCTAAAAGTTGGTAATAAACAATACAAATAAGTAAACAAAATAGAGCATTATTTATAATTTGAATATTATTTTCACGGTAATTGTGTCGTTTTGAAGTCAAATAGTGAGTTTTTTCACGATAAATAGGGCTCCGATGTGAAAACTTTGGGTGCCAAACCCAAAAAACTGACAAAACTGACCATTTTCCCAAAAAACTGACTCTAACTGACCTGGTTACAAAAAACTGACTTTTACTGATTTTACTGACCAGTTTTGACCCCTGTAATTGTAATAAACTATACAGTGTATTCCAAGTTGATTAAGACATAGGAAATTTAACATGTGGGCAATTAGAAATGTTGTAGTAACCTTTGGTCAAATTTAACGATGTGTGATTGGTGCATTTTGAAATGCCGCCACAAAATTTAATAAAAAATAAATAAACAATTGACAATCAAAAGAATACCGGACTCTGCCCTACTACTACCTCCTTGCCGCACGCCGCGGCACGGGCCGCCATCGCGAGAACAATATGTTCCCGTATGTATATTTCGATATTTTCTAAACTATACGACCAAATTGGATGCTGTAAAGGGCAAATTATATCTACATTAAGTACTTATGACGATGAAATCATTTATTTCGATAAAATTAATGTTTTGCAGGTCATAAGTCCTTAATATACGTAAAAAAAGATTAAGTTTAAGAAACTCAATTAATTAGCGATATGTAAGGTACTGGCACCAGTCTTAGATATGACCCCAGTAATGGCTATTCTTTAATTAAATATACTGAATTAGAAATACTTGTTGATATTTTATTACTACCATTTCTGAATATTAATCTATATACATACATTTAACTGTCTTACAGCGTGATTTGATGACAATCGGCCAATAGGTGTTAAAATGGTGGACATTTAAACTAATTAATTGTATAATTTATTTATAAGTTATTATATTATCATAGCAACTGCTTTACATTGTTTCAAATTTGACGATTCTTTCTTTTATATCTTTTGTTAATTAAATTGATTAAATATATTATTAGTAACATGAGTTGATGAGAATTACAAAAAAGAAGTAAACCTTGCTCTTATAGCGGCCATAACTGGTGCTAGTACCTTATAACGTTTTTATAATGTTTGTATAACAAACTACATTGATAAAATAAATGTCATACAATATATCAATAGAAAGCAGTTTACACAAACACACCTGGAGGAAATGGTGAGCATATGTAGATGGTTCTATTATACCCTTCTAAAGGTATCTCTTGCACATTGCTGACGACTGCGGCTGGAACAGCGCAAATGCTGGCGAGTACCCAGATCAGAACGGCACTCATTACAGTTAGAGGTTTGGTCTGTAAATAAATAAATAAATATTATTAAGGGAATATTCTAGTCTAGAATTTTGAAAATATCGATTTTTTTTTCTTCCATATTTTTAAAGATTACACCATCAAAAATATATCATCCAAAGGAATTTTTAAAATTTCAAATATTTACAGAGTTATAGCTATATAAAAAGAAGAAGGCCTTTTTCTAATACGTCTGACGGGATTTCTCAAGTTCTAATAAACCGATTAACTTGAAATTTGGTGTGGACCTTCATTATATATCCCTCTATTGTTGGAACTATAATTATGTAAATATTTTGTTTTTTTCTATTTTTAAAAAATTCAAAACTTTGAAAAAAATAAATTATTTCCGTAGTTCAGACGATAGCGACATTCTTACTAATTAAGAATCTTTTTTCTTTTCTTTTTCAGATCACTAGAAGGGTTGGAATTATGTCAGAAGGACGCACCCTTATTTTTCACTCCCCCACTTTACCAGCCTGTCATTTTTTCAATTTTCAAATTTTTTTTTTTTGTATTGTTAAAATATCAATAAATATCTAATAAAAAAATGGCTAGTAAAAATATTCCTAGTTTTTTTTTATCGAATTTTAAAAAACATGATTACTTTATGTTGAATTAAATTAATATCCCCGGGTAACACCGGGTCCAATGCGCTAGTATTACATAAATTCGGCTGTGAAGCTGGTAATTTTATAATTTATATCGAGAATCAAATACTAATTATTGGTAAATGCTTAATAACGAATGATTTTGAAATAGTAATAGACGTATATACATGATAAATAGGTCTACTTGAAAATCTGTAATCCGTTAAACCCGAAATCAAACGTCTCTGAATATTGTGATTAATTGGCACGCCGAATTCTCGATCGGAACAACTATGTTTTGTGTTACATGAATTAATTGGAAACACAACCGCTTTGCAGGTGATTTATTTAAAACAGTGAAATGGCATGTTTATCAACCTTTAAATATGTACAGAGCCGGTCCTAGAGTGGGCAGAAATAAATGCGGAGCAGGAAAAAATAACTAACTCATTAAAGATTTAGCTAGTCAAAAAAAAAAAAGATTTTTACTTTCTTATACCATGTATATGAAATATACATTAGTATAAGTAAGTATAGTGAAGCCGATTTTTTTTCTAAATCCGGATTTTGACGGAATTATCTATTTTGACCTTCCCTGAATCCATTCTGACTATTTTCGCCATGATGTCTGTGTGTCTGTAAGCGCTGTAACTCAAATACGACAAATCGTAGAAGGGTGAAAACGATCTTTCAACCTTATACAGATGTTTACCTACGTCGATTTTTGAATTTTTCAAATTACTCTGAAACAGTGCGAAATAGAGAAAAATGGCCAAGTTAAAGAAATGTAGGTAATATCTATATCTATAATTTATGTTCTATTCATTTTTTCGTAAAAATAGGTGTCAAAATGGTGGACATTTAAACTAATTATAAGTATAATTTATTTATTAATTATTATATTATCATAGCAACTGCTTTACATTGTTTCAAATTTGACGATTCTTTCTTTTATATCTTTTGTGTCGTAGTACTTATCATTTTGTAATCATAAGCAAGTGTCCATCACTGCGTGCTCATTATTGGTTTTAACTTTGCCATTACTGGAGAAAAAACACAAAATAAAAGGCCATAATTTAATGGTAATTAAATTGATTAAATAAAGAGTTACTTGTTTTATTAGTAACGAATTTATGAGAATTACAAAAAACGAAAACTTGTTCATATAGCGGCCATAACTGGTGCCTTTACCTTATCTATGTAAGCTCTATAAATTGAAGAAGGTACCAAAAAAACATAAACACTCATTTATTAAAATCTATATTCAGTAAATTATTATATCTCTTATAATACATGTTATAATTTAAAAAATATGAACATTTCGATATGCAACTCTGTACCACATTACTTATTATTAAATAACATACTTAAATATATTTTATACAATTGGCATCTTAACAGCAAAAGCCGTGAAATCATTTATTAATTAATATCACATTTCTCACCAGTATTTCTCAATTACGATTTATAATTTTTAAATATCTTATGATATTAGCAATGTTTTTTAAGAGGAGTTCCTTTAAATCGTTAGTAAAACGACATATCCAGGGAAGAATGCATGTAGGTATATTAAATTATACATGTGCTAACAATCAAGCATAAATCATTTTAAAATTTTGAATGCGTATTTTGGAAGACATTGCTCCATGTCGAACGATATTATGCTGTATCATTGTACCAGGACGATCTTATTAAATTTTGTGGGATTTGGTTAACCCCTGTGCAGGGTCCTAAGGTTAATATAATTGGAAATAAAAAACTTTTAAACATGTATTATTTTGTTAAAAAATTAATTTTCCTATAATATGTGAATTATGTTTCATAAGTGTGAATTTATACTGTAAAATTTATCTGAACCTAAGTCCGGAAATTCTACGTTCGGGAGCTACAGCCTTCCAAAAATTTTACCAAAAATTAGAGTATCATGTGAACACTTATATAATTTTTAAATCTAATTATAGTTTCGAAAAAATTTATATTTGCAATTATACCGAACATAATTTTTGTATTTCCAGATAGCAATAATAATGTTTCCTAAAGTTTTCTGTTTTGAAATCCTGGTGAGGTATATAATATGATGATTACTTAATATATGATATATTTAAAATAAAATTAATATATTTATAAAGGAAATATATATATACATATATAATATAGTGTTTGAATTTTGAAGAATTCAGAATGTAAATAATATACTCTTTTGAAAAAATTTTAGTTTTAAAGAAAAACAAATACAGTAGAGCATCGATTATCCGAAACAATTGGGAATTAGGTCAGGCGCGTATACAGCCTAACTTCTCGGAGGGGTTCATACAGAAAAAAAATTATAATTTTAACTTGTAGAAAAAAAACTTTTTAATGAAATAAACGTATAAAAATTTAAAAATATTTTTAGTTTTTGCAAAAAAAATAATAACATACAGGTTGTTCCAGAAAAGAATTTCACTTATGCAGAAAAATTCGCTGTAAATAAAAAATTATTTAGAGCTGTTGTTTTCCAGATATTGTTATATTAATTTAATTAAGATAATAATCTATGTATTTATCTTTAAAATATAAAAGTAGTGACGTTAGACGTGAATTCCGGCCGGAAATCCGGTACACCTCTAGTTCTGGATATTATCATATTTTGCAAGTATATATTTTATTTATCAATAAAATAATTGCATATGTACATAATTATTTAGCAATATTATGGAAATTGATTTATTTATATATATAAAAAATTATCTTTGTGTTATATTTAATATATAAAATATAAAGATTTAAGTTAAGAAGGAATGGGGGCACTATCAAAATATTACCAAATGTAAAAAATTCATGAAAATGTCCTCATTAACATTCTAAAGCGATAAACAAAATATTAAGTTGATTTACCGAGCCGTTTAGAAAATATATTGATTTTAATAACTGATATTTTTCGACATTTTTTAGGTAAAACACATTAATAAAAAGATACTGATTTTATAATTTTTTGGGGAGTATAGTATTTGATTATGCAAAATATCATTTTTAATAATTATATAAACAATATGAAGAAATAAATAATCTAAATAATATTAAAAATATATTTTTGTTAAGTTGAATATTCACTGTCAAAAAATATGTTTAAATCTTTACAAATTTTATCAAAATAGTCAAAAATGTAAGTAAAATAATTTGTGTCAATGGGAACGTTCAAGTCTAACCAAAAAACGGAACAACGAGCTTAGATTCATGGAATTTCTGGTGGAATGTACCATAATTTAAAAGAATGTCATTTTTTAAGCGTGCAAGGAAGTGAGAAAGAAGTAACCAGAAAGAGATAGAAACTAAATGACATTCTTTTAATTTCTGGTACATTCCACCAGAAATTCCATGAATCAACTAATCAAAACTCGTTGTTCCGTTTTTTGATCAGACGAATAATTTCCATTACAAAATTTACAGTGCAAATATTTGTGAATTTTCAAAATTAGCTATTTTTGTCTTCTATTGTTTGTCCCATTCCTTCTTAAATTATTTTATTTAAAAATGCCACATATGAATCATCAACATAATATATTATTCTTACCTATATAATATAATGGCTTAGATTAAATTATTAAAAGAAAATTATATTCATAAAATTCCAATTGAACTAAAAATTATTAATAATTGTGTTGCCAACTGAAAATCTGCATAATAATTACACTAGTCGAAAGCTGTAGAGTAGACAACAACTTTTGTAGGGTAATTTGGATAAAAAGATCTAATTTTGCTCAATCAGCTCTTGTTTTCGCGATATTGCAAAAAAACGTTTTTTTCGATATGCAAATTCGTATATATATATTTAAATCAAATACTTTAACCAAAGATCATTCGTAATGTAGCTATGGGTCTTAATTGAACTAAAAAAACTGAAATTATACACCAGGGGTTATTTTAAGAAAATTTTACAACTGCACATTTTTTGTTTTGTACTTGTAATTTTTCAACTGGATGATTTTTTGTAGTATATTCATGTTTCAATTGTAATGATCTTTTTTTTGTTTTTCAACTGTATTTATCTATATCTTCTTTGTAATACATATATTGCAATTGCAATGACCTTTTTTTTATTTTCTACTACTTTGTATTTTAGTGAAAATTTCGGTCATTTTTATAGCAACTGTTCAACAAATCTGTTTGTATTTTATCCATAGATAAGAACACATTTAGATATGAAACAAAATAGATTTTTCATAAAATAATTTGAAGCACTAAAACGATAAATAACCGAACTAACAATAAGCACTAAACTAATTAGGCTTTTAATTTTATAAAGAAAAAGAAAAACCTAACCTATACGCAACAGTACATTTTATTTGTTGTTTATTTTGAAGAAAACCTTGCATCAATTATTTCTGAGGTATTTTTCATTAAGTAGTTACACTTATTTTCTTTATAAAAGAAATTAAATACTCTAATTGTTAAACGTGTATAACTACCGATTTAAACATCGCTTAAGTTAGGTTAGGTTAGATGACAGTTGACCTGATAGCATTAGTTTCAATTTTTAAACATCCATCGCAACACATATTAATAATAATTAAATAAAAATCTACGCATTTTCACTTGACCGTCCTTCCACTTCTATTTTCCTATGAACTACGTAATGTCTAGTCAAATCCGCACGTCTTGCAAAAGTATCACCACACGTCACACATTCGTAAGGTTTCACACATGTGTGTACACGAAGATGCTTCTCTAAATGTTGACGACGTGTAAACAACTTAAAACATATATCACAGAAATGTGTAGTCTCCTCTCTATGGATCAAAACATGCTCATCTAATTGCGATTCCTCGGCAAACATTTTCTCACAGAAATCACAACCGTACGGTAACTCATCACTGTGTATTATAGAATGCCGTTTCAAATCTGACCGTAGCTTAAACGCTTTATTACATACTTCGCATTCAAACGCTTTTATATCATCGTGAGTTCTTTTGTGCTGGTTCAAGTGCGTCTGGCGTAAGAATGACTTGTGACAAATTTCACACTCGTAGGGACGAACTCCTTTATGTATTAACAGGTGCTGTTTTAAATTATTCTGTCGCGAGAACGTCTTAAGACACACGTCACATTCGAACGCTCGTTCGTTATTGTGAACGATTACGTGATCTTTTAAGTCTTTCTGTTCTGCAAACTTTTTGTTACATATCGAACAAGAGTACGGCTTGTTTCCCGTGTGAATCAACGAATGGCGTTTCAGGTGACTTCTTCGCGTAAACAATTGCGAACAGATGTCACAGTGGAACGGACGTTCTCCAGTATGTATTTTACAATGTTCTTGGTAATGGCTTTTCTTATGAAATTTCCTTTTACATACATCGCATTCGAATACGTATTGCTTGACGATGTGCGTTTTCAAGTGAGTTTTTAGTTCCCGTTTAAGAAAAAATGTTTCGGAACAAGTGTTACATTTGAAATTCTGTTTTCTACTATGTATTAGAATGTGTCGGTTTACGTGGCTCTGCCGAGAAAAAGTCTGAAGGCATATATAACATTCAAACGGTCTTTCCCCTGTGTGGATTTTGCAATGTTCTTGGAAATGACTTTTCTTGTTGAATATTTTAAAACAATTGTCGCATTTAAACGTTTGTTCTTTCTTACGAGTTTTACGTCTTACAACTTTTCGTTCTGTGTTCGTTTCACTGTTTTCATTATCGAGAGATTCTTCTTTTATGTCAACGTTATCAAGACTCCATTCTTGCGAGTCAGATTCTTCTACTAGTTCTGTTTCAACTAAATCTCCAGGTTCAAGTTTTATATCAAAGTCAGATTCTGCAGACATTGTACTCACTTGAATATTAAAATAATTTTATTTATTTATTTACAAGATATGAAGATCACTCCACTTGTATTTTTATATTTTAAAATTGTTTGTAAATAATATTTTTTTACACAAGGCACATATTTTATAAAGGTTTCTTTTTACTCCAAGTCTTACTGTACCTTTAGTTATAAGAAACTACATTTTTTCAAATAATTTTAGTTCTTCTTTCCTGAAACAACAGTTAAGATGTAAGAAAATCAAATTCGAATGCAATAATAAATTTATTTCTTATTGCGGTTATTCAATTTGAATCATGAAAAATTCAGCGGATCACAAATGTTATTGTTTACATACATAGCTGAGTCGCTATTGCAATTGTATTTATTAATTCTATATCATAACGAAAAAGCTTCATAGTATTTAGTAGGTATAATACTAAATTATCATAATTATTAAAATGGAGGGAAGAACACTCCATTGGTTGATTTTAGGTTATGAGCAGTGATAAATCATAAGTTGATCTCAAAATATACACATTTAAATGATAGCATACCTTAATTATCAAACCCAAACTGAACGAATGAAGTCTTTTTAAAATATATCCATTGCTTGTAATTTTCATGTACTCCATGTTACGTACATATTTGAATACATTTGTGATTATCAACAGTGAACATATTGATCATCAAACTATTAAATGTCCTTGTATTTCTTCGAATAGCTATTTACTTCGTCTTGAATGATGGTCCAAATATATTATTTTAAAATTAAAACAAATAATCTGTATAAATAATGTACTAAATACAACTGACAGATCGTCGACATAGATTTTGATGTTCTGGGCATGCGCACTACACCTATTGAAAAAGACAGTACCGTTTTGGGATTTTAAAAATATTAAACGACTTCATTCTGAAAATTAAGAACGAAAAACATAGTTCGTCTAAATTATATTATTAACAGTTGGGTAATTCGTCTATTTATTTTTAATTTTCATTAGAAAGGGAGGATTCTACGTCTTATTCTCTTGTATTTTAGTCGATATTTATATGACGAGTTCACTGCAGGAAATATCACTAAAAAATTTCGAATTTTTGATTTCGTTAAAAGTATGTATATTGTATAGAAAATGACGTGAAAAGTTGTCTGTTTCCAACCGCAGGTCTGTATCTCAAACCGTTCTCGAGATATAGCCTCTCAAAGTTTTAGTTTTTTCAAATTTTTGGAGAAAAAAGGCCATAACTTTTGAACGCGTGTCAAAATCTATATAATGACATGTATAATACTTTAAAATCCGACAAAAAAATTTTGGTCAAAAATTGACATTTTTTTAAGGTATACCCCTTTGAATTTTTTTCGATTTTTCGCGAATTTTTTTTTTCCGAGTTATAAGGTATTATACATGTCATTATATAGATTTTTACACGCTGATTCTAAATCCGTCAACTAAAATCAATTCCGACCACGCGTTCAAAAGTTATCGCCTTTTCTCTCCAAAAATTTGAAAAAACTAAAACTTTGAGAGGCTATATCTCGAGAACGGTTTAAGATACAGACCTGCAGTTTGAAAATTTAAACTTTTCACGTCATTTTCTGTACAATATACATACTTTTAACGAAATCAAAAGGCTATTCATATTTTCAGGTCGTTTTAACAAACCTTTAATAATCATATCAGTTTTTATAATTCTCTTGTAAACAAATTAGTTTTTTAATTGCAAGCTTGTTTTATTTTTACCCCATTTTTTTGTGTTTCATATTTACCCCACTCGACCCTATATACGTACAACATATAAAATGAAACTAAACTAAACAATTTCAACTTAATTCAGAAAGGGTAACGCGAAGTACACAAAGGCAGCTATTAATAAAAGTAATTGCATTATAATGTAGACAAATCCATGCAGCAGAGAGCGTCAACTGTAATCTTCCCAGTAGAGTTTAAAAAACTTACTCGAATGCGACAGAAATGCGAATATTTGTTCAAATATATGAGAATTGAATATTTCTGCAGCTTGAAAATTCGTTTTATTTCAGACTAGCGCATTGGCCCGGTGTTATCCGGGGATATTAATTTAATTAAACATAAAGTAATCATGCCCACCCGACATGCCCACCCAACATGCTCACCACACACGGTTCACCACGAATTGTTTTTTCCGGCTTCATGAAATTTACCCAAAATATTCACAAATTATACACCTAAACTTAACCTATCCATTAGTGAAAACTGGAATAAAATCCATTCAGTTGTTATTGAAAAAATCGTGTAAAATTATATTTTCTCCCAGGAAACACCTGGTCTTATCTTAGAATTTGTATGAAAATCAAAAATAAATAAATAGGTTACCTTTCTTGGAAATTCTTTATTGTAATTTATAAAAAACCGTTTATTTATATTGTAAAATGCATATTTTCCACACCCCTTACAGACTTCTAATGACCAAAAAAATGGAATTTAGAAAATTATAAAATACTTTTTTAAACATTGTAAATCATCTATATATGTATTCATAATTTTTTCAGTAACTACTGAACGGATTTTATTCTAGTTTTCACTACTGGATAGAATGGTTCACGAAGTGTAATTTTGACATTAGGACATTATTTATACAAAGGTGAGTTTTATTTCTGATAAATCCCATTGAAATTTCTCATATATTAAAAATTATTTAAAAATATATTAAAGAACATGGAAGTCATGTATGGTTCTCCATACCGATATTTTAACTAGGCCACCCTTGAAATCTGCCGCTCTATATAAAAATATATTAAAAATTCAAGATAAAAATACTTCAATCTGCGTCACATATTATTTCCTTAAAAACTGTGAGCCCATTGTTAAATTTTTCTGCCTAGAGGCTGTTCATACACTATATGTCATGCAATTTTTTATTTTTTTCGACTCACTCCCCCCAATCTTGTCACAATTTTGTGAAGCCCCATTCCTTTGCCCATCTCACTTTATCACGTTTAGTACTACCTCCCCCTCGCCAGGCGCGTATACAAGGGGGTAAGCGTTGCTACATAGAATTTTTAATCAAGTCTATACCCAAAGCCGTCTATTGTTGTATTAGTACGTATAAGGGCAGTTTTCTTTATTTTATGACTAAACGCTTCGACAGTTGAAATACAAGGTTTATTTAAAAAACAAAACGGTCAATCATTTTGAAGTTTTTATCACATATTATCAGAATTATAAGCCTTTACTGTTTGATAGTTTTTTATCAAAATCTGTCGAAGTTTTTAGTCATGGATGACAATTATCTCGAGTTTAAAACGGTCGATCTGTTTTAAATTTCACATTTGGATAGATATCATTATTCTTTTTATGCCCTGATTTTTTTTTTAATTCTATTGTACGAGAACTACCTTAATAAAAATTTTAATCGAAATTCAACATAGCGGAATACGTCTATTTTTGAATTATGAAAGAACCTTAATACTGCCCAAAATGAATTATTAACTGCCCAATGTAACCGCCCGAATATTTAAAAAACTGCTCAAATAATTACTTCTCAATTTAAATTCATACAGAATCAATATAATTAAGAAGTTAGCGTGACTGTTATTATATTATAACAGGTGTGTTTTTACTCACAGGTTTGTTTTATGGTGTGATTGCTTAGTTATAATTAAAACATTCATTGTTGTATGATATGCCTTAATTAATAAACAATCAAAAATACCATAGCTGTCATAGTCATTTATGAAAATTATAAATCAAGTTAACAGGTGTAAAACATGCATTTATGTGCATAAAAAACTTTTTTTTCTTATGCGGCTTTAATCGTAGGTATAAATAGAAGCTACAAGTGCAATTTGGTAAAAAAAAATATCGATTTCTGATTTTTTTACTTAGTTTTTAGTGCAACACAAAATTTAATTTAAAAAATATTTTGTGACTCACCCTTAAATATTGGTTAATATCATTGGTAAATCTATTGATATCTGGTTATCTTATGGTGGGTCTAAGTTCTTTGGAGCTTTAGGAAGAATTTAAGCCAATATACGAGACTGTGCGATGATGTGTCCCAGAATTATTCAATTTTTACTGATATGTAATTACGGTCCTGAAGATATTCCGGGAAAATTGCATATTTTATGTAAAATTAAAATTTCTTTTGATATTGATTTATTCCACCATTTTATCCATTTCTTCGTAATTAAGGAAATATTTACCTATCTATATTTTTACAGAAAAACATAAATTCTAAAACTTAACTTGAATTATTAATACGTAAACTGAAAACCGAAACAAAACTTTGCTTTCTTTAGAGCCTTCGAAGTTCTTGATCCTTTTTAATAAGAAATCAGCTAAACTTTTTACTAATCCCAATCAATGATTAATTAATTCAACTTTTAGCAGTCCAATTATTTGATATCTCATAGATAATATACCAGTGGCGGTGCGTCAGATGAAGCAAATGAGGCGAAGCCGGAATTATTATTAAACTAATTAATATTAATTACGAATATTAATTAATTCAGATAACATATATTAATTATATATATTTTTTTATTTTTTTTTTAAATCAAGCTCCCTATTATTTACAATTATCCAAATTAACAAGGTATGTTTATGCGTCGGATATGTACAGTGCAACCTCGATATAACAAAACTGAAGGGAAGTAGAAAATATTCGTTATACCAAGTAATTTGTTACAGTGAGGTTTGTTATATAAAGGTTAGGTTGGTCTACAATTCGTTATAACAAGGTAAGAATGTAGCGATATCTATTTTTTTCGTTGTAGGATTCTCGTCTACATACTTAATGATTTCTCGTTTCTTTGCGACGGTTAAGGAACACCTTTTTTTTGTTTTTCAGCCATTGCAACTTTAAAACTAGCAACAGTGACAAACAGCAAAAAAACAATAATGATTGTCTTACGAAAAATTTAACGTGTCTGAACCTGTCGAAAAATTCGTTATAAAGAGGTTGTTGACAAATTTATTCGTAATATAAAGGTATATTTTGCATTAGCTCTTAGGGGATTTCGAAAAATTTGTTAAATCGAGGAAATCGTTATATTGAGGCTCGTTATATTAAGGTTACACTGTATATGTGAACATGAGCGAAATATCAAGTACAATTACGTAATTGATTATATAATAATAATACAGAGTACATTTAAGTATTGGTTTCTCACTCAAGAGACTCAGATTTTAATTTATTTGATTTTTCCGTTGGGTGTTCGCAACTACCCCGCTCTCCCCTATTGTTCAGAATATCTAGCTTTGAGCTTAAATGAGATTGAAACCACAATAGTACATATGTGAGTGTTACATACAATTGCTCTCTATAATTGTTACCAGTGGTGCCGGAAACATGTGTGAGGGGAGGGGGGAGCAGTTGCCTCCCAAATATTAAATTGGGGGGCAATGACTTTGCCTTATTTTAAAAATTCGTGTTTTGTTTTTCTAAATTGATATTTATTACTTAAATGTCATTTTGGTGTTTTAAATGTCATTTTGACATTTGCATTTTTGATTTAGATTGAAATTGTCAAAAAATTAAAAATACTCCTATGAAAAAACATTCAGGTGCGTTTTAAGAAAAATTTCGAACTAATTTTTTTTAGTAAAATTGTATAAAAATTAATGATTAATCAATTCCAGGCAATTTATATAAACACTGTCGGTTTTTATTTAAATTGTTCAATAATTAACTACCTTTGGTGAATTTAGCACGAGGAAACACTGTGCATTTACTTGGCAGATGTTTTTTTTAACAAATAATACGATATTAACCAAGCCAAAGAAAATTGAAGTCAGTAAAGTTAGATCAGCTTAATTTTTGAGGTTCGTACTGTCCCCCCCCCCCCCCCCTGAAAAAACTTGTTCCGGCGCCACTGATTGTAACACGGGTTTCATATGTATTAGGAGAATTGCCTATTTTAATTGGTGTGGCTTGAAGCAAAGGAAAACATGTATGGCACTATATAATAATTCATTAAACTGATAAAATATGAGATTGCTTTTCCAAGAAGAGTCTTTTCAACGGATTATGCATTATCAAGGTGAATACTGATTTTAATTTTGATTAGTTTAATAAGTTGACATGACGATAGAATTTAGAACCATTAAAGCTGCTTAAATATAATTTCTAATTAGAGTATTTTAGAAGTTGAAATTATCAGTTGCAAAATATTCTCGTATTGGTTTTGTCATGTAAATAATTAAGCTGGTATTTTCTCGTGTAATGTTTACTTCCTCGCAATATCGAAGATACGAGAAGCTTTGTGATCGTTTTAAAATGAGACAAAAAAATTTTTCTCCGATTTCAAAATTTTAAATTCATCTTTCCGTTTCAGTTTTTGTTCCGTGTCTGTCTGTCTGTCCGTCTGTGTGTCCGTCTGTGCCCTGAACCGATATTATTGAAACTTGGTCCTATTTCAAAACCATCAAAATCGTGTGTAAGGGGGAGGGGTGATATCCCAAAATATATTTTTTTTCAAGATATCTCAAGAACGATACATGTTACGCAAAAATTTTATAGAATCTTTTTTTCTATTGACATTTTAGTGTGTAAAGTAGTACTTTTGCGCTCGCCGTGCGTAAAAAGTTTTTTTACGCACAGACAGACAGACTCGTTGAGCTTTATATAAATAGATTAACAATTCTTCCAGTAACATTTAAATCTTCAATATGTTCAAATGTCGGCCGTGATCATTACTATAAATATTCAATATAAATAGCTATAAGTACACAAATATTATATATATGTACAGTCGCCTGCAGAACTCGCCTGGCACCCTAAAGGTTAGAATCGCTTACAACAGATTCCAAATTTAAAGACAAACATCATCGGTTATCTTTTTCTACCAAGTTTAATATATTTAAATACTAAAATTCGGAATATCAAATATTTATTGCCACAAAATTTACGTATACAATTTTCAATAGATTACATAATAATTTAATTGCACAAATATATATGAGTACCTATTATAAACGAAGAGTAGTTCTTTATCTAGCAAATGAATTTCAAAATATCTGTAATGTTTGATACATGGAGAAATGATTTAAATATTATAATAATCAAATGGAAGGAGCCTACTAAGTTTGTGATAAACGAAAATGAATACAAACTGCAAGACCATTAATGCAGGTGACTGTACATATGTACAAATAGCCACAATTATTGTAACTTTAAATTTGATTCCCATCGTATTTATTTTATAAAATGTTATATTTGTGATATAATACACACGAGCTTTGATATTTTAATTTATTTATATGTAGTCATATGTACTGTACATATATACATATATAATGTATATATGGCGATAGCATAATTGTTTGTGTATATTTTTATTCTGATGTTTATTTGCGGTGATCTTTATGTATTTGAAAATATGATTCCATTTAATATGTTCATTGCAGATATATAAATAAATAAAACAACCGATGCAGTTATTTACGAGCCGAATAAATTCAATTTTAATTGAAAACAACAGTTTATGTATTTAATATTTTAGTTATATTGACTACATATACCGGGTGTTTTTTTTTTTAAACTTTCCAGCGTATTATTTCCAAAATAACGAATTTTCAGAGAAAATGTTTCATACAAAAGTTTTGAGGGGGCTCAATACTGACAATACTATCGATATAAAAAATCTGAAAGCATTTAAGAATGTAGATTTTAATCAGTACTTTCAATGAAAATTATAAAATTTTTGGACCCCCTCCCATAGACTGAAAAGCGAACTGACATTTTTTTTCACTTACCGACCAAGTTTCAATAATATCGGTTCAGTGGTTCATGAGTTATGCGTGTGACAAGGATTCAGGGGACAGACGGACACACACACACGGACGGACGGATAGACAGACAGATACGGAACGAAAAGTGTTTGTCTTGACGTGAAACGGAAAGATCAATTTAAAATTTTGAAATCGGTGAATATTTTTTTTGTCTCATTCTAAAACGATCACAAAGCTTCCCGTATCTTCGATATTGCGAGGGAGCAATATTTATCAATAACATCGATGAGAAAGTTATTGGAAGCACTTATGTTATCTATTTTATATTTTATTCCCTAATTCCTATTTCGGACATGTGAACTTTTATTTTAAATTTATGTATACCAAACTTTTTACGACTGATATGTAAGACTTCAAAAAATAGCCTAACTTTATAAATTAGAGCAGTGGTTCTCAAAAAGGGGTGTCGTGAAATAGTCATTTTGATCATACTTTGTGGATAAAACTATAATCTTTTCTCGTAAACATAATTTTCAATAAAGTCAATGTTGGTAGGGAGATTTTTTTTTAAATAAAATTGACATGTATAAATCTGGGTTTTTAAAAAAATTACTAAAATGTCCGATACAAAAAAAACTGTTGCACTTTGTATATATATATATATATATAGGTATATTTGCTTATTTTGGCACCTCATACCCAATTTCAGAAACAACTTTAAAATTTTTTAAATGAAACAAAATAAATAAATATACAATACAAATATTTTCTTCAACTATTTACTAACGGAGTTAGTTGTTTTGACTTCTGAACGGTTCATTTACCCCACATTAGTAACGTCGCCGGTTCGATTGTTTCTAATAAATTGTTTAATACATTTAGGGAACGTACAACTGACAGAGAATACGGTTAAGTTATTTATAAAACTAATGGCGAATTCGTGTACATTGTACAGAAATAAACTTGTACATATTTTTCTAAAAAAACTTTCATTGTAAGAAAAGTTTTAAGTAAGTAACTTTATATTGCTTGTATTGAAATAATACGTGATTGTATATTTATTTTAAATCGATAGTTGCAACGAAATATGTGAATGTACAGGGTGTAATTTTTAAAATAACAGAAATAAATATTTTGAGAGCTAAGATACTGACACCAGTTATGGCCGCTATAAGAGCAAGATTTACTGTTTTTGTGATTGACGGGCTTCTTTTTTGTAATTCTCATGAACTCATCTTACTAATAAAATAAGTAACTCTTTATTTAATCAATTTAATTACTCAAATATACTTTTTTTTTTTAATTATAGCCTTTTATTGTGTTTACGTTTATTCTCCAGTAATGGATAAAGTGATGGACACTTGCTAATGATTATAAAATGATAAGTACTACGACACGAAAGATATACATAAAATAAAGAATCGTCAAATTTGAAACAATGTAAAGCAGTTTCTATGATAATATAATACTTAATAAATAAATTATACTTATAATTAGTTTAAATTTTTACACCTATTGGGCGATTGTCTACTTTACGAATTGAATAAAAACTTAACAGAAACTTTATTATAAATTTAATATTTTAGCGTTTCTATTTGTATCAGTATATTAGTTGAAATAATATGAAATATATACCTTCAAAAATATATTTTTTAAATCTTCCTGCCTTCGCATTTTACGAATGAATATATTTATTCCACTGTATTCCCAGTTGTGCTTTTATAAAATTCCACGTTAAAACATTTCACTTAATTAACAAAAATCGTATAACATTTTACTTAATACAAATATTTTTATGTTTCATGAGATATATATACATTTTTATCAAACAAACAACTTGTTTTTGATTTACCAAAGCTTGAATAATTGATATAAAAAAATATCAAACACATAAGGTACTGGCACCAGTTATGGCCGCTATAAAAGCAAGGTTTTTTTTTTTTTTGATTGATGGACTTCTTCGAAAACAAAATACTGTTGATTAATTTCAAATTTAATAAAATAGTAATTAGTATTTTGTTTTCAAATTTATATCTGCCAAAAAATATTATTATAATTTTATCTAGGATGCTTACTTTAATTTCATTAATGTATTTTATTCTTTATTGAAGTTGAAAACAAAATACTATTGATTAATTTAAAATTTATCAGTTAGTTTCGAGGCGGCATTTCAAAATGCACCAATCACACATCGTTAAATTTGACCAAAGGTTACTACAACATTTCTAATTGTCCCCATGTTAAATTTCGTATGTCTTAATCAACTTGGAATACACTGTATAAGATATATTTAATTTCCCATAAATCTGTTTATAAAAACGATTATTTTGAAATGTTATTCACTTTAGTATATAAATTATTACAGTTTCAGTTTATCTAGTCATAAAACTAGCCTTGCGTGCCTAATGATAGATCTATAATCGTAAAAGTCACAAATGGCGCCCGTTTTTAACAATTAAGTTAATTAAATTATCAGGACAAAGCACCCTGGCGACAAACGAACATGTAAGTAAAAACTGATACTGAAGATGAAATTAATCTAAAAGTTTCAGACTGAAGATGACAGCTTAATTACTGAAACATGTGTTAGGATTTACTCAACAGGAGTTTATGGGTGGAGAGTTTTGATGTTGCAAAGTTATTGTAATATAATAGTTTTTATTTATTGTTTCCTCGCCATATAAAAGATACGAGAAGCTTTGTGATCGTTTTAAAATTAAATAAATCCTTGTCACACGCATAACTCATGAACTACTGAACCGATAATAATGAAATTTGGTTGGTTGGATGTTTGGGTCTGGCTTGAGGACGGTCCCATTTCAAAATTGAGTGTAAGGGAAAGGGGTGACATCCCAAAATATTTATTTTTTGAAGATATCTCAAGAACGATACATGTTACGTGAAAATTTTATAGAATCTTTTTTATAGAGCATTTAATTTTCTATAATAGAGGTAAATCTCCGTAGATCTACATAGATCTACGGAGATCTGTGTGGATCTGTCGCAAAATGCAGTTTTACTGACAAGGGAACCTTTTCAAGTGGCATATTCAGATCGGGTTTAAATTTACCCGGCGCTCATATGTATTTCGAAATGTCAATTCAAATTGTCTCAGCTTTGCCATAGTGACAATCCCCCCCCCCCAATTAGTGAGTATATTCTATATTAACAATACCTATTGTCATGTTATTACCTTGTGTTTCGATTTTCTGCACCGACAACTGCAGTGTTTTCACATTTCAAATGACCTAACCTCAATATTGTGTGATCCCAAAAAAATCTTTATTTATTTAAAATATACGATTATTTTGCACATTTTCATAGGGGTATTTCACCGCCTTTAAACCGTTTTTCTTACTAGCCCTGACCCCCTCTAGTTATATACAAAATTTAAACTCGATCTGAATATTTATGTCACTTGGGAACTTTTTCAAGTGACATATTCAGATCGAGTTCCCTTGTGAGACAATTTAAAGAAAGTGCGAGATAATAATATAAAGAAATCTAGTTAACGATCGAATACGGAATGAAATAATAACGAAGCAGTCTTTAACAATATGTGAAGTAGGTAGTCCCTACTCTCTCCAGTTGTATGACTCCAAGAAAACAAAATTGGAGTTGAATAAACACGCTTCACTAAATGTGTGTATAAAATTGTTTTTTACTTATAGATGTTGGTTTGTATATATATATTTTTTTACAAGAATAAGTTGCGATAAGTGGTACTTATGATTTGAAATGTTAGGTTGAGGATAGAAAATAATGATATGGGGTTAGGTTGGTTAAAAGTTTTAACTACTTCACCTAGGCAAGCAAGGATATTCTGCGATATATACAGCACGCTAACGTAATAAAAATATCTGCCTTGGGAACCACGGGACTTTCTTATACGTAATCCTAACAGTGAATAGTATACGTAATTCTTATTTTATTAAAACCTTTCTGACAAACTAACAAGATAGAATAAAATGAATAATATAGGTAATATTATTCTCTCCATTATATAACAAGTGATTTTTTTTACGTAATAACTGAAAATGGATGTTTACTCTTGTAAATTTTTGAATTATTTTTGAAATAAGAAAAAAATGTCGAGTATGTTACTATCTATAATTTATTCCCCATACATTTTTTCCCATTTAGCTAGAAATAATTTTTTTATGTAATTATTTACTGTTCACTCTCAGTATTACGTATAAGAAAGTCCCATGGTACCTACGGCAAACATACACACTGTTCAATCTCTGTAATACGTATAAGAAAGTCCCATGATACTCATGGCAGATATTTCTCCTCTGTTATGAACCATTTGAATTATAATAAATTTTTTTTTCAAAAATTCGTTTTTACGAAAAAATGAATAGAACATAAATTATAGATATTGATATGTCCTCTGTTGACAGACGGAGGGACATCGAAGTGCTTGGTTTTCATGGGACATTAAAAATGAGGTGCACATCTACAATATAATATAATAACTTGAATTTTAAAATTCCATGTTTGTAAACTTTCTTGTTTTAACTGTAGAATGTTCACAAACTTACAGACATATTGAGATAATGTCGTACGTGATTCAAGAACCTTCAAAACGTGTGATTCACTTGAAATCTTCAGTTAGAATTTTATCACAATTTTTACAGTTTATTTCATGTAAGTATGTACCTACTTGAAAAAATAAAAGATGTTTAAAACAAAGGTTGTAAAGACTATTTCTGTAAATTTTTGTTCTAAAGATTTTTTCGTATAATGAATTATTTATTCTGTAAAATAATACAAAATATCTGCTTTGGGAACCACGGAACTTTCTTTTACGTTTTATTCTTCCATCCAATTTTCTATAAGAAATTATTCTTGTAAAATTGTACAATTCTGCTTAGTTTTCGTGTTATATTAAAAACATTAAAAAGTAACTTGTTTACCCCCCCCCCCCTCAAAAACGAAAGGGTGAATTTAGTAGCACACAACATATAAAATAATAAAAACCCTTTAACGCAATTGTTCCTTTCAAATTAATTTGACAGAGCCTTAAGAAAGTAAAAATCTAGTAGTGGTCAAAGAAGTTTATTTATGTAGAACTAACAAAACTATGTAATACTACAAAATTTAATATACATATAATTATAATTTTCTTCATCTTGGTTCGACAGCCAACCAGACTCCATTTACCGCTGATAATGACAATCCCACTCTATCAATTTTGAGAGGAATTTCAGTTTTATCATAGACACAAAATTTAAATTTAGAAAGTAAATGTACAATTGTTGTTTTTAATACCATCATGACAAATCTTGATCCTGAAATCATCATAAAATATATTTTTATAAAAGCTCCCACAGACCAACGCGAATATTAGTTTTTTAAATTAATCAACAGTATTTTGTTTTCAACTTTAATAAAGAATAAAATACATTAATGAAATTAAAATAAGCATTCTAGATAAAATTATAATAATATTTTTTGGCAGATATAAATTTGAAAACAAAATACTAATGACTATTTTATTAAATTTTGTGGCGGCATTTAAAAATGCACCAATCACACATCGTTTTTGACCAAAGGTTACTACAACATTTCTAATTGCCCCCATGTTAAATTTCCTATGTCTGAATCAACTTGGAATACACACGCTAGTTTTAAATATTTGTAACTTACCAATACAATTTCTAGGTCCAATACCGAAGGGCATGTACGTATAAGAATTAATATTGTGTTTATTTTCATCATTAAATCTCTCTGGATCAAAACGTTCAGGGTTTGGATAATATTTAGGATCATGATGTAATGTAAAACTCGTTATTATAATTTGATCCCCTACTTTTAGTTCAATATCAGGCCCGTTTTGATATGCACTGGGTAATTTATATTTCTTCCCACAAACTCTTTGGATTCCGTTAATAGGGGCTGATTTTCTTAATGATTCTAAAAAAAATATTACATATTTAATTAGACCTATTCTAAAAGTGTATAGCTTATTTTCCGTTATTATAAATGAGCTAATAGAATTTGCTAGCTAGCAAGCACTTTCAAATGGTATACTAAACCTGTCTGAAGTTTCATGAAGTCATTTAAACTAAAAATATACACCTTAACCACAATAAAACAATGTCACTCAAAAAAGCCCCAATTCTAAGAATTTTCGAAGTTGTAGGTTACGCCAAAATGAATCCACTCACGAAGTTTCAGAGAAGTATTTTTTATTTTAAAATTTAAAGCCGGGACCGAGGACTAATAATTTCTGGGTGAAAATAAAAATGATACATGAATTAAATCTAAGATATTTACCTGATATAACCATATCTAAATATTTCATCGAATTAAGTACTTCATACGACAGATTTGTGTCATTTATCTGTAAAACTTTATCGACTTCTTGTCGAAGTTTTTCTTGAACATCTGGATTTAAAGCCAGTTCATACGAAATGAAACTTAAAGTATTTGCACTCCCTTCAAAACCGGCGAGGAAAAATATCAACGATTGGGCAACCAAATCGTCGTTTGTTAAATCTAAATTTTATAAAAATGTAAAAATAATGAAATAATTATTTATTTAGTGTTATTCGAAACTCAAAATACAAGAAATATATCAGTAGTATCATTTTTTCCTATAGGCAATAATGACACTACACATTTTTAGAATTTTTAATATTGAAAATTGCAAGAAATTAAAAAAAGTGGTAGATATTTTTCTTTCTAATAAATTGTTGTTTTCTTACTCATATTTTTGAATCTCTTTTTTCCTATGTTTGATTCAACAGTGGTGGCGAACCCCGTATCTCTTTCATTTACTTGATGATTTTCTATGATACCATTATTTTTAAGTTCAAGAAGTAGTTGGATTACATCAGGTCGTGCGATACCACTGGCCTTTCGGCTTTCCATTGTTTCAAACAACAAGCTTTCAAAATATTTTCTTATATTGCTATTGATGAAACTAATGTCCAGTTTCTTAAAAAAAATATATCTACCATTTAAAACTATTTTATGATGATCTTACGTGTCTTATTTCCAAAAAAATGCTTATTTCTGCAGAAAATAAAGGTTTAATCACAAAAATTGACCTTTTTAACGCTCGCAGGTGTCATGGCGCATTTTTGACGTCACGCCTATGTAAACATTCCTTGTCAACTATAATAAATCGTTGTTCCATCGCTAATGTTTCTCGGTTTTACTTTTGGTAACACAAAACTGAGCAAATTGATAATTTAAAACCACAAAATAATTTATAAACAGTGCAGATATTAATGAAACAAAAATGACGTTTACGTAGCCCGTAGCCGTGACGTCATCCACTTTGACTGGTGTTTTATCAAACATGGCGGATTGCTGTATTTTGCATTTTTATTTTAACAAAAATCATATTAAACTCGCTTTTAATATAAAAATAAATACATTTTTTAGAATCTTTTTAACTTGATTCTACGTTACTCTTGATAGAACTATGGAGGTACCGTGCCTTCTAGCGGCAAAAATACGCAATATGGAGGGTTGTGCCCATTGGGACTTTTGACCGGGATGATGAGGGCTATAGCATATAAAAAATTCAGACCATTTCACTGAAACCCAATTTCTGGGGTGTCTGTGGGGTCCTTTTATCTTGAAATTATTAAAAATAACATACCTTCATTAGAGAAGGGCACACAGCGAACCCAATCCATTTCAACCGTTGAGCCAATTCGGCTTTAGATATATTAGAGCCCATTTTGTAAAAAGTGTTATTAGGGTTTTTGAGTGAATCAATATTCAGACCAAATATTGCAGAGGCTATGGCGTTATTCAGATGTTTAACATAAAACAGTTGAACGTTCATTTCAATTCGATTGTTTTCCTTCTTCAGTTCGTTATCTAAATAATCAGTTGTCATTTGTGTACTTTCATTGATTAAAACGAACATTGCACGCATTTTGTAACTGCTGAAAATTGGCGTAAGAGATGCACGCATATCTTTCCATTTTTGATCTAGATCAATTAAAAAACAATTAAAAGAATTATTATAATATGAAAGAATATTTTGAATGTAAAATTATTTAGTATTTATTTTGTGAATTTTTTTTTCTTTCTTTCTTTCTTTTGACTTATTTTACACTGTACTACAGTATATGAAATAAATATTATTATTATTATTATTATTATTATAAATAGAACATTCAATATAATAATTATGCTAATCATAATCCAGAAAATTGAATTAGGGTTTCACTCTGAAATTTTTGTTTGAATGATAATTCTATCAGTTTTTCCTTATCAAATAGGGTCGAGCGGGGTAAATATGAAACACCAAAAAATGGGGTAAAAGTAAAACAAGTTTGCAACTAAAAAACTAATTTGTTTATAGGAGAATCATAAAAACTGACATCATCATTAAAGGTTTGTTAAAGCAACCTGAAAATATGAAGGGCCTAATAATTGATGTGTCACCCCTACAGATTTCCCTGTTAGTCGATGTCAAAACGTGTGAATTAAATTTTAATTCTTTGCACATAACTTTCTGTATAGCTCAGATATTAATTAAAGTTACAATTTCACATTGATATGCCACAAAGAAGATAAATCAAAGTTGCCTTTGTAGCTTTTCTTTTAATTTTTTGAGAAATATTTTCCATTAAAGGCCTGTTTCACTTTTTCCCAAATTAGAGGTTAAAAATGAAACACACTTTTTTCATTTTTAAAGTCCGTGTTGTATCGTACAGTTCAAATGACGTAAGTATTTAAAATGGTTATTCATAAGCGCATCTAGTAGAAAAAATTTAAGTATGAATTTGTATCGTTAACTGTCAAAAAACATGAAAGATTTGTATTTTGTTTCACTTTTACCTCAGTTGACCCTAATAATAATAATAATATCAAGATCACCGCGGAAGCCTCAAGACTTGTAATAATTTTATAAATAATTGACCTACCGTGTAAACCAGGCAAACTTTTCCCAAAAACGACATCAATCGATTCTAAAGACAACTTGAATCTATTTACAAAATGATCGAAATCTTTAACGGTTATTTGTTTTACAATCTCTGGGTCTCTGATCAATAACATTGGTTTAGTAAAATCATGATATCCAATATATCTACATAGAATATAACGTTTATAGTGCCTGTTGTACAAATAACTAAAAAAAAGCCTTATGGACAAATTTTTGATTTTTTTTTTACATTTCGACACCCCACATGCCCATATGAAAATAAAAATATTTTTCAATTACAGATTCGTGTTTTTTCACGTAGAATAAGATTACTAAATAAAAACTATAGGTTCCTATTTAAAAAAATGATGTTGACCTTCAAATATCCTTGAAGGCCATGTTAAAATAGCAAATAAATATTACTATTCGATTACCCCCTTACAACCAAACATTTTTTGGTTGAAACATTTTTTTCAAATATGCCCCAGCCTGTATATAAATTAAAATTATATTTATTATTTTTAGCTCATTGCATATTATTTTTTTACCGAAGTAAGTATCGTTTTTTTAATATAAAATTTTATATACACCAATTTACTTTGCATTGGGATATTCGTTGTAAATATCTTGATAAATGTTATTAATAGTTTTTGTTTTAAAAATGAGATGAACCATATTGCCAAAAATAGGCCACGGTCTTTTATAAGGTATTCCTCTTCTCTTCCAATAAGTACCAATGTTATAAGTATGTTTGGCAAATAATATCAATATAACAAATATGAATAATATCCATAAAGGTACCTGCAAACAGAAAAGAATTTTGATTGAAAACTGGGTTGCAAATACTAAAAGGTTGAGATACGCTGAATTAGGCCATTTTTTAAAATTTCCCCATTTGAGCATTGATAAATTTGTAAAATTAAAATAATATTATATAATAAAAATTTGTAAGATGGGGATAAGGGGCGGGTAGACGAGCTCAAACATGCAATTTTTTAAATGAAAATTGTCTCAATTGAGCGTTGCTGAATTTTTTTAAGGATGACAGGTTTTGATCTATAGATGACCGAAAAAACACAAACTGTGGGGGTTGGGATTATTTTTCTCATGAATAAACGGTTTCCGTAAGTCTGCCTAGTGCTCAGATGGGGCAGAAAAATATGTCATATGTGAAAATAGGGTGTTCCATTTGAAAATTTTGAAAAAAATTAAGTTCAGAGTTTTGATACACCCTGTACAAAGAATACAATTTTGTAAATGTTTGATGTAATATTTAGCAGAAACAATTTTTTTTTGTTGTAATTAGAAAATAACAAGGTGTTGAAAATATGTCAATTTTCTTATAAAAATGGTCATAATTTCTAAACCGCTCAGTATAATCCCACACATGCTTATATCAAAATATCCAAAAAAATAAATGCTTTAAGATTATCAATAAAAATGTACATTGTATTTAAAAAACATAAGGCACTTATGGGGCACTCTATTTTAAAAATATATAATTTTATATAATAAATGAAATATTGAACTTTGACAGTCTTGGGACACTCTGTATAAAAAATAATGAACGAATTAGTATAACGTAATTTTCACTTACCATAATAATTCTATTTAACCTAATTTATTTATTTTGTCTTGTCCTATTATATTATATTACGTTTGTTAATGCAGTACAATGTATTATTAATTCTAGAACAATAGAGATAGTATTATTCCAAGTCGGTTACATATCGCTAATAATTATAAATATTTATGTACTATTTATATTACCTTTCAACGTGTAAATCTACTATAGTCCACGGCTTCTAAAAAAATGTATCTGTGGACCTAGAAACATGAAATTTCATGGGTGTCTTCCTTTTATGATGTAAGCACCCACTAAGAAAGGATTTTTCGAAATTCAACCCCCACGGGGTAAAAAGGGGTGTAAAATTTTGTATGGTAAAAAATATTTTTTTTGTGGATTTACTTGAAACTTAAAAAACTATACAAATAATGAAACACGTATTTAAACATTTCCCAAAATTCAACCACTGAGGGGTTGTAAGGGGAAGTAAATTTATAATTTAAAATTTTGTATGGGAAAACTTTTTTTTTGTTGGACTTACGTGAAACTTAATATAAATACTCTACTATACAAAAAACAAAAAAGTATGCATTTGGGTAATGGTGGAAAAATGAACGAAAATGAAAATAACAATAAATAAACATTTGGTTTTTGCAACCCAAAAAGTAATTATTTTTAAAAGAAAGTCGACTTTTTTCTCATTTTCGTTCATTTTTCACATTTTAAACCGTTTTTTACTCAAAACTATATTTTTTATTGATGTAAAATATGTAAATGACTGAAGGAGGTTAAGAAAATAAATTCTAAGACATAAAACAATATTTTAATTATCATTGAAACTCCAAAAACTTTATGAAATAATCAAATTTTTCCAATTTTGAGCTCAAATCAGAAACGTTTCAATTCGAAACCCATCTTATTTCAAACCCTACTAAGAGTTCGTGGACAAAGTATCAAAACTTGATGATTTTGTTCTTCTAAAATATCTAATTTACTTGGACTATTATTATGGTTATTTACTATGATTATGTATATTTTTTATGTAATATGTATCTACAATTATTTTTTTGTTATTACATTTTACGTTTTATGTATCATTTTAAACATAAATAATGACATTAAAATATATATTTTCTGTAATAATAATTTGCGTATCGTTCAGTAAAATTATTACCTTTGCAAAAAAATTTCAACCCACTCATGTTGATATACATTTTTAACAAAGACATTATAATAGTTGAGAATAAATTAAATAATAATTTTTCAATGTTATTTAAATGGGAAATGGGACCCCATTTGCGGCACCTCTTAAAATTGTACTACGGGTAATTTGGGGATTCTCAAAATGTGGAAATCAGTTGAAATCTCGAGTTTGATTTTTTCATGATTTATTAAACAGATAAAAGTTATTTCTTTTTTGTTGTAGAATACGAATATGCAAAAAAAAAAATATATTTCCATTTAAAAAAATGAAGTTGACTTCAAAATGACCTTAAAACATGCACTCAAGGTTAAATTTTTTACATCCATTAGTCCCCCCACTCCTTACCCTGCAACTTAAGTACCAAACATTTTTTCTGAAAATCTTTAGTTTTCGAAATATTTACTTGTCTCAATTTAAAAAGACCACTCGGTATTTTTGTTTTATTGTTTGAAATATACTTTGTATCGTCAATATCTAAAAAAAATACATAATTTATATTTAAAGTTAAAAATATACGAATACAGTGTTTTAAAATACAGTAAATATAAATATATTGCTGAGTTAGTACTTTTGTTTATGATGTAAGTTTTTACTACGACACTAAAAAAACTTTATCGATTTTATGTTGCTGAAGTCTAAAGATAAGGAAAAGAAATATAATAAGAGATTTTGTTTACGATTTAGATAAACTTTTTTTCGTCCTTAAAGCTGGTTTTATTGTAGAATAATATTCTTAAATTTAATATAATATTAATTTTTTTAGGACAGAGTGGGGTAATTACGAACGTGGGGTAATCGCGAATTCATTTAATTTTTATACAATTTTACTAAAACATACTAGTTTCTTCGTGTATTTTAAATTTATAATATTTTATTATATAATATTATATTATAATCTAAATTTATGCAAATGTCAAAATTACATTTAATATGTCAAAATAAATATTAAGAAAAATTTTTTTGTCTCATTTTAAAATGATCACAAAGCTTCTCGTATCTTCCTTTCATTTATTCTTCTCTTCGTAATTTTTGATATTTTAACAACACATACAATCAAAGAAGTACAAATTCGACATTGCAAAATCATAGAAAGCTGTCAAAATCACAGAACGTATTGCCAATTAAAGAATAGTAAAAATGACACTTCCCGAATAGACAAAATTGTCTGTGATAGCTTTTTCATGATTTTGCAATGTCGAATTTGTACTTCTTTGATTGTATATGTTGTTAAAATATCAAAAAATACGAAGACAAGAATAAATAAAGGATTTCTTGTAATTGATATTCTATTATACATTTATAACATTTGAATACGTCTTCGTGGTGACGTCAATTCCCGCGTCAACGCTGATTGGTCAAGGATCTATACATAACTTGGTGGGAGGCCCTCTCGACTTCGAATAAACGCGACTTCCTCGATTCAAAACGATTCAGAAGGCTTCGAATAAACGAGACTCGACTGTACTTGTCTATATTTCATAACTTACAATAATGTATTTATTAATTAAGTCTAACTTCTACACAAATTATGTTCAACTTGTAATATTGTTGTTAATCCTTCCTATTCCAATACTAAATATTTATTTTACTTATTTACTGAAATGTTAACTGTTATATTAATATTAAGTTTATGAATTGTTAAACAAACGTAATTATGATTGATCACTTACATACATCCCACGGTGTCTCTTAAAATATAAAACATCAAAATCAGTTAGCATCAGTTTGCTGAAAATGTAAATGACTTTCACTTTCAAGATGTTTTTAGATGAATATTTAATTTATTGGATTTAAAATAAGTTTATATTAAAATTACCTACTTCATTTATGATTTTCGTATTTTACCGAAAATACATTATAATTATGTAAATGAAAATCGTGGAAAATTACAGGGATTCAAATTTAACTCAATCGTTCCCGATGTTTTTTTTTTGTTACCGATATTGCTGTTTTTTCTGTCATCAATTCATACCTATCTATATGTATACTAAAACTTCAGAACGTTGGTAATTGCATACTCGAAAATAAGTATGATTTCAAACCCATTCGAATTAAAATAATCTTAAATCAAACGCAAAATCTTAACAAAAGCGCTCTGTTACATATATATGTAATGCTGGGCACGATTGGGTTAATACTGCATATATTATATAGAAGTCAATGCGATAAGGCTAGGGCTGCACACCGAGACGATACTTTTCTAGGTTTCGTATCGGTCTCAAAGCAAGATCGAAATCGATACAAGATTGTTTAGCTTTAAGACGAGTGAAATTGACATGTTAATTAAATACTTACAAGAAAAATAATATTTTTACAAAATTATACAACTACCATTACGCTAATTAATAGGAAATATACCACCCTTTGGCTTCAATAACTGCCTTTACTCGTTTTGGCATGGACTCAAAAATATTAAAATATTAAAATTTTTATATCTAATATGGGTCTTTAATTGGGCCACCATTTACAACAATCACGAAAAACCTCAACTTTCTAGGTCAAACTGTTCAGTAGTAACAAGGTTGTGACTTTATGACAGACAAACAGACATAAATGTTCCCTTTTCCTCTAAAAATGAAATATAACAATAACCGCTATTTACATACCTTTGAACCTCTTTGTTCAAACCATAAAATATGCATACATACAAAGTGATTGTATAACATATATTATATTATCTGAGATAACGTTATTAATAAATGTATTTAGTTTTCCATATTATGGAAGTTCCATAAAGAAGGGTCGTTTACGTAAATAATAATTTACATTAAAATCCCATTTGTAGTCGCAATGTTTATAATTCTACCCCAACTCCAACACATGGTTAAAATGTCCCTATAGGTTAAATGGCAGGCTAATATGCAGGTTGTAATACAGTCGGGACTCGTTTATTCTAAGCCTTCTGAAACGTTTTGAATCGAGGAAGTCGCGTTTATTCGAAGTCGAGAGGGGCTCCCACCAAGTTATGTATAGATTTGATAGATAGAATTGACGTCACCACGAAGATGTATTCAAATGTTATAAATGTATAATAGAATATCAATTACAAGAAATCCTTTATTTATTCTTGTCTTCGTATTTTTTGATATTTTAACAACATATACAATCAAAGCAGTACAAATTCGACATTGCAAAATCATGAAAAAGCTATCACAGACAATTTTGTCTATTCGGGAAGTGTCATTTTTACTATTCTTAAGTTGGCAATACGTTCTGTGATTTTGAAAATTTTATATACCTTGGTACATATTTAATATTTATATTTAATAGTTAATCGTGAAATAATTTTACTTTACTTTTAATTTCGAATATGGCAAAATATGAGCAAGGTGACGAGTGACGACGGTGATAAGTGTAAATTATAATATTCTGTATTCCATGGCTACTATGTTTTTTTATTTTATTCTGTGGTTTTTATATAACTGACAGATGTATGCAGTGACATCATGGAAACAAAACACGACTTGATAAAGATTTTTTTAGTCTTTTGGTGTTTTTATAAAATATTAATAGCCGCACGACACTGCACAGAAAAATTATCTAATTATTGGTGAAAACCGCATTGAAACCGGTTCAGTAATTCCCGAGTCTATAAGCCTCATAGAGATAAATATTTACATTTTACGTAGGTACATCAATGGGTGAATTTTTGACCGATATATAGGGATTATTCGTTTCATTTGTGTGGTTACACTTTTCAAATGGAAAATATTTTATTTAATATTTTAAGCTTCTGTCAAATAGTAACCTCATGAGTTTTGGTGGAAAGCTTAAAAGTATTCGGACGTAAAAACTAAACAAACAAGTTTGAAAGAAATAAATTTTACGTATATAAGGTAGTGGAACCAGTCTTGGCAAGGACCCCAGTAATGGCAAATTTTTAATTAAATGTACTAAATTAGAAATATATGTTGATATTTGATTACTACCATTTCTGAATATTAATCTATATATACATTTAACTGTCTCACAGCGAGATTTGATAACAATCGACCAATAGGTGTCAAAATGGTGGACATTATTAGTATAATTTATTTATTAATTATTATATTAACATAGCAACTGCTTTACATTGTTTCAAATGTGACGATTCTTTCTTTTATAACTTTTGCGTCGTAGTATTTATCATTTTGTAATCATCAATAATGTTGTATTTTTAAGTAGGTACATATAATTTTAATTAATTTTGAACAAAAAAGAAAATAACAAGAAAAAAAAGAAAAACTTATTTATACATATTTTCAGTATCTAGCTAAAACTTTTATTTAGAACCGGTTGTGTAATACAAAATAATGGCAACGTTATTTTCCCCTTTTGGTCTTTTCTTGTTTCTTAAAATTCCCCAATGTACCACATACCACAATAAACTTAACTGTTTACTTTATTTATTATTTTTTTAGTTACTACGAAAAATGAAAGTAGAACAAGAAATAAACATTTTTATTAACCCTAGTTAGATAACCTACGTCGAATCGACGTACTCATTATGTATATCTTTAATGTACCATAAAATATGGTTATCTTTCTAGGGTTAAAAGAATAAAACAATATAGGTCTATAAATTTAATAGGTGAGTATTTAATAAATTAAGATAATCATGTTATGTAACTGTAATTGAACTATTACATTACAATTCTCTGTGTAATCCAGTGGTCTTCAAACTGTGGGGCTCCGCGAGTCACAATAAAAATTAGAAAAAAATATACAAGGTACTGGCACCAGTTATGGCCGCTATAAGAGTAAGGTTTACTGTTTTTGTGATTGATGGACTTCTTTTTTGTAATTCTTGTGATCTCATGTTACTAATAAAACAACTAACTCTTTATTTAATCAATTTAATTACCAAAGTCCGCAAATATAGTTTGTTTTTTAAATTATAACCTTTTATTTTGTTTATGTTTTTTCTCCAATAATGATATTACTGTAGCACAAGAACTACCTTAAGATTTTAAATGAAAGAATCGTTATATGAATTTTAATTTTTACTGAAACCATTTTTAGCCCCATTTTTATCAGAGTCTGCTATTTGTAAAAGCCATGTAAATGTCCAAATAAATCAATCAGAACCCAGCATTTGGTGTTTACCAGATGTGTTCAAAGCTGTCAGCTCAAACAAACTGGCAAATAGATAGAAGAAACCGAGCATTAATGTTTGGAATTCTGCATCCTCAAATCAATAACATTTGAGTCCATGCGTTACACCAGTTGTCTTCAAACTTTGTCGACTCACGGAACCTTTAGAACAGGGGCAACAAGTGACTGAGAGGCCCCCAGTATATGCAAAATATAAATTTTTTTCGTTGGCAACTTGAATTTTACAATTTTAAATTTTTTAATGACCTTTTTTTTGTTCCTCAATATAGTACACCCCAATTTTTAGTTATTAAATAATAGTCAACAAGTGCGAGTGCTTTAAGGTACTGGCACCAGTCTTGGATATGACCCCAGTAATGGATATTTTTAAATTAAATACTGAATTAGAAATATTTGTTGATATTTAATTACTACCATTACTGAATATTAATCTATATACATTGAACTGTCTTATTTGATGACAATCGACCAATAGATGTCAAAATGGTGGACATTTAAACTAATTATTAGTATAATTTATTCATTAATTATTATAGTATCATAGCAACTGCTTTACATTGTTTCAAATTTGACGATTCTTTCTTTTATATCTTTTGTGTCGTAGTACTTATCATTTTGTAATCATTAGCAAGTGTCCATCACTGTGTGATCATTACTGGTTTTACTTTATCGATTACTGGAAAAAAACATAAACAAAATAAAAGGCTATAATTGATTAAATAAAGAGTTACTTGTTTTATTAGTAACATGAGTTCATGAGAATTACAAAAACCAAGTCCGTCAATCACAAAAACAGTAAACTGGTGCCAGTACCTTATCTTACTTTTATATTTAAACAAGCACAGCTAGTTGGCAATAAAATAAAACGACATGACGTATAGAGAGTGGAGACATTCCTTTAGTTTATAGAAACAACTAGTTTCTATCAACTAAAGGAAACAGAACTCATTTTATTCTTGGAGTTAGGATTTGTCCCAGAGACAATGTCAAAAAGCACACTAAATATAGATATGTAAAACTTGACATTTAGAATATTAACTGTGCAACTGAAGAAAGGGTTGATGTAGGTATCCAAAAACCTTCGGACGAAATTCATGAATACTTAACAAGGATCTTGCCCTGAATATTACAGTGTAATCTAAAACATTAATACAGCGAGCCGCAAAAGATCTTGGAAAAAATTTGCATAAAAGATAAAAAAAAACATCTGTCAAGTTATTGCTAAATTCTCAAAGGTAGTTAATTATTCAACAATTTAAATAAAAACCGATAGTGTTGAGATAAATTGCTTGGAATTGGTTAACCATTTAATTTTTATACAATTTTACTAAAAAATATTAGTTCGAAATTTTTCTTAAAACGCACCTGATTATTTTTTCGTATATTTTTAATTTTTTGATAATTTTAATCTAAATCTAAATTTATGCAAATGTCAAAATGACATTTAATATATCCAAGCAAATATCAATGTAGAAAAATAAAACACAATTATTTAAAATAAATTGAGATAAATCTTTGTAAGGGAATATTTTACAACAAACGTTGTAGATCCATATTATAGGAAATTTAATGCTCTACAAAAAATATTTTATAAAATTTTCACGTAATATGTGTCGTTCTTGAGATATCTTGAAAAAATAAATGACTTCCATGTTCTTTAATATCTTTTAAATAAATTTTAATATATGAAAATTTTAATGGAACTTGTCAGAAATAAAACTCACCTTGGTATTATAAATATTAGTTTTCTAATGTCCTATTCGTAAAATAACTAATTTTAGATCATTTAAATTTAGTTGCATTTGTTTCCAAGGCAACATGAATTAATTATGTATTAATTATTATTTTTTCCACAAAATTCAGATCAGTGCATTTTACAGTAGTTATCGTGGACGAAAGAATTTTCTACATTCAGACACACAGACACACGCACAGCTGTCATGCGGAAATCGACTTTTCTTAAAGTTTTGAAGTTAGTACATTATCTCGGACACGATTTTTCGACGGTATTACAATACTTCCATTTCTTTCAGAACATGGAAGTAATAGTATACTGTTTTTTTTTTAATATCTTTTGTTTTGTTTATTATATAAAAAATTTTGTTTTATCAATATTTACTTTCGAAACAATTGAATACAGAAAATGTCGTTTTCATGTTTTCTTTATTAATAATATAATCTTTCTTGAGTAAGTACCAACGCTTTTTTGTATTGTTATTTAAATTTATATTCTATGCTATAACACGGTCGTCAAAATCGATGCTTTCATAAAAAAATACCCGAAGGCATTTCGAAGACATGTTTTCAATTTATTGGTAAATAAATTAAATTTTGTCTTGTATTGTCTTATCGGAAATCTTTCTCAATCTTTTTTTTCCCAAGGGGTATTGACTTCACTAATGTAAAATTGTTTATGTAACTATAAGCGTCGATCCAGACTATCGAGTCGGTCTCGCTCCAATCTTTGAAGTTAGTACAATCAGAATCTGTTTTTATCTCGGACACAATTTTTCGAAGGTATACTTCTATTTCTTTCAGAACGTGAAAGTAAAATATCTGCCTTGGGAACCACGGGACTTTCTTATACGTAATCCTAACAGTGAATAGTATACGTGATTCTTATTTTATTAAAACATTTCTGACAAACTAACAAGATAGAATAAAATTAATAATATAATCCAATGGCATAGTTATGAAACACCTTAAATTCAAGCTTTTACTTTTTTAAATTCTTATATAAATATTTATATAGTGACTAAATGATTGTACGTGTTATTTTCTTGTATTTTAATCGATATTTGTATGACGAGTTTAAGTTCACTGCAGGAAATTTCACTAAAAAATTTCGAAGTTTTGATTTCGTTAAAAGTATGTTTATTGTATAGAAAGTGACGTAAAAAGTTGTTTGTTTCAAACCGTAGGTCTGTATCTCAAACCGTTCTCGAGATATAGCCTCTCAAAGTTTTAGTTTTTTCAAATTTTTGGAGAAAAAAGGTCATAACTTTTGAACGCGTGGTCGGAATTGATTTTAGTTGACGGATTTGAAATCAGCGTGTCAAAATCTATATAATGACATGTATAATACTTTAAAATCCAACAAAAAAATTTTGGTCAAAAATCGACATTTTTTTAAGGTATACCCCTTTGAATTTTTTTCGATTTTTCGCAAAAATTTTTTTTCCGAGTTTTAAGGTATTATACATGTCATTATATAGATTTTGATACGCTGATTCTAAATCCGTCAACTAAAATCAATTCCGACCACGCGTTCAAAAGTTATGGCCTTTTTTCTCCAAAAATTTGAAAAAACTAAAACTTTGAGAGGCTATATCTCGAGAACGGTTTGAGATACAGACCTGCGGTTTGAAACAAACAACTTTTCACGTCATTTTCTATACAATAAACATACTTTTAACGAAATCAAAAATTCAAAATTTTTTAGTGAAATTTCCTGCAACTCGGCATACAAATATCGACTAAAATTCAAGAAAATAAGACGTAGAGGTATTATAGTTTTATAACTGAGCGTGTAAATTAATATTAAATGCTAGTTTTGATTAAAATGTTTGAGTTGCGCATAAAGACGAATATTCTAATAATATTTTTAAATAATAAAACACAGATTTGTATTAATTTACCCATAAAGTAAGGGAAGCACTGCTTCCCCTGCTTCCATGGACGCTTCGCCACTGATATACATAGAAGTATATAACTAGTAGATGAATTTATTTGTACGTTAAAAAAATTAGAATAATATTTTTTGGCAGATATAAATTTGAAAACAAAATACTAATTACTATTTTATTAAATTTTATAACGGCATATAAAAATGCACCAATCACACATCGTTAAATTTGACCAAAGGTTACTACAACACTTCTAACTGCCCCTATGTTAAATTTCCTATGTCTTAATCAACTTGGAATACACTGTATGTATATTTCATATACATATAGTATAAGAAAGTAAAAACACAATAACAACGATTGTTGACTGGCGGTATCAAGTTCTCACTAGCCGACAATCTCCTTTCGGTTTAATCCTTCCGGACCGTGTGCTACCACAAGCGGGAACCCTTATCTCAGAGCGATTGCTATATCAGGTGGACAACACGATGTAGAATCTCACCACAAATACCCTCAAGACATTGCATTTACGTGCGAGTAAGTAATCTGGCGACGTTGAAAAATAGCACACTGTCATTTCAAATGAACGCTTGCAGGTTTTTGGTTACGTTGTGATTTTTGATATTTGAATTTATTTGTTTTTTGAGGTAATCGGTATGACGTGATTGGAGTAAGGTTTTATTGAAAATTCTAGGTAAATAAAATGTAATGTTTTATTTGTATATTGTAACGACAGTAAATGTAATCAGTCCGAAAATCAAAATCAAAAATTGTATGTTTTAGGTCACTATAGTATATTGCTTCCTCGCAATATCGAAGATACGAGAAGCTATGTGATCGTTTCAGATTGAGACCAAAAAAAAGTTCTCCAATTTCAAAATTTTAAATTGATTTATCCGTTTCACGTCAAGACAAACACTTTTCGTTCCGTGACTGTCTGTCTGTCCGTGTGTCCGTCCGTCTGTCCCCGGAATCCTTGTCACACGCATAAGTCATGAACCACTGAACCGATATTATTGAAACTTGGTCGGATGGTTGGGTCTGGCTTGAGGACGGTCCCATTTCAAAATCATCAAAATTGTGTGTAAGGGGGAGGGGTGACATCACAACATATTTATTTTTTCAAGATATCTCAAGAACGACACAATATGTTACGTGAAAATTTTGATATAATATTTTTTGTAGAGAATTAAATTTCCTATAATATGGGTCTACAACGTTTGTTGTAAAATATTCCCTTACAAAGATTTATCTCAATTTATTTTAAAAATTTGTGTTTTGTTTTTCTAAATTGATATTTGCTTGCACATTTTAAATGTCATTTTGACGTTTTAAATGTCATTTTGACATTTGTCAAAAAATTAAAAATATGCGAAAAAATAATCAGATTAGTAAAATTGTATAAAAATTAAATGATTAACCAATTCCAGGTAATTAATCTCAACATTATCGGTTTTTATTTAAATTGTTGAATAATTAACTACCTTTGGTGAATTTAGCACGAGGAAGCACTGTGCATTTACTTGGCAGATGTTTTTTTATTCATTAACATTAAATTATTGGGATGCATGAGAAAAAATAATTGTAACAGTTTTTGCAATATTCCACAGCCCCCCCCCCCCCCCCCCAGTTAAGACTCTGTAGGGCGCCGCAGCGCACACTTTGGGAACCACTGGGGTAAGCCATTACATTAAGATAACACATGTATACATTTTCTAGAAAACCCACATTTTTTACAAATATAAAATACAAACATTTTTTTCTTTATATACATATTCCACGCTCGCTTACCTGAAATCCTTTGTTTATCCGTGAAAATGGATAAACAGAGCAAAGAGCGATAACGGCGTATTTGATCCAAACGTGGTATAGATCGAATGACACATACTGAAATAGGGTAATGGCGGGTGAGTGTGCCCTACGGAACTAACGAACCCCGCATTTCGGTTTAGAACTTATATACCGAGCACATTCTAACCGCAGTATGTGTTTGCATGATAAATATCAACCGTTTTGAACCGTGTTCATTGACATATACGGAAATGTATATATGTGTAGATCAGGAGTTCGCAAACTTTTTTACGCCGAGCCCCTTTAAGTTCAAAGTACAAACTCACAAGGGGGCATCGCAGTTTATAGATGGAGGATTTCAATTAGCTTTTGGAAGGTGAAACTAGATTAAAACATGCCTTAGGTTGGGGTGAAACCTTTTAGGTCCACACAATCGATATATAAGGATTATTCGTTTCATTTGTGTGGTAACACTTTTCAAATGGAAAATATTTTAAGCTTCTGTGAAATAGTAACCTCATTAATTTTGGTGGAAAGCTTAAAAGTATTCGTACGTAAAAACTAAACAAACAAGCTTTGGGTTGGGGTGAAACCTTTTAGGTCCACACAATCGATATATAGGGATTATTCGTTTCATTTGTGTGGTAACACTTTTCAAATGGAAAATATTTTAAGCTTCTGTGAAATAGTAACCTCATTAATTTTGGTGGAAAGCTTAAAAGTATTCGTACGTAAAAACTAAACAAACAAGCTTTTGGTTGGGGTGAGACCTTTTAGGTCCACACAATCAACTTCCCAACACGGTATGATTATAAATACTTGAATACTGATTATTTATTGTTTCCATATAGTTATTTTTTAAATATGTTAATAGAATTGGTCAGAAATAAAACTGACCTTTGTATTATGAATATTAGTTTGTCATAATATAACACACATTTTTAGAATAACTAATTTGACAATTTGAATTAAATTGCATTTGTTTTTATAATAAGTAATCTGACAATTTAAATTTAATTGCATTTGTTTCCAAGGCAACATGAATTATAGATTTATTTATTAGTATTTAAAATTCAAATTTTGAGGGTGGTTTTCCCCTTTCACCCTTTCTATGGCTGTTTAGGCACGTATAACAAAAAAAAAATACTGAAATATATTTTTCATTCCCCGTAGGGATTGAATTTAGAAAAATCCTTTCTTTCAGATTATATTGACGTCAAGGTACTTCGATTGGCACCCCAACGAAAATAGTATAAATATACTATAGTGACCTTAAAACATACAATTATGTTGAAATTTTTGATTTTGATTTTCAGACCGATTACAATAACTTCCAGTTGGGAAGTTAACAACACTACAATTTAATGCGAAGTACTTCACGACTTAAATTCAAATATTAGTTTAAAAAGTACTTGAAGTATCTCTTTTTACTTTTGAATCTTCGCAATATAGAAGATACGAGAAGTTTTGTGATCGTTTTAAAATGAGACAAAAAAATTGTTCTCTGATTTCAAAATTTTAAATTTATCTTTCCATTTCACGTCAAGATAAACACTTTTCGTTCTGTGTCTGTCTGTCTGACCGTCCGTCTGTGTATGTGTGTGTTTGTCCCCTGAATCCTTAACACAAGCCTCTCCCCCTGCCCATGCCTGGCTACGCCCATGTTCCCCTGTATTAAAAATATATAAAAAAATCAGAGTGAGATTAACTTTGCGCAAGAACGGTGAAATGTATCTGATTTATTGATACATTAGATATCAATATCTCATCAATCTTTTTGATGATATTTTTATCGGTATATTCATATATGTATAATTACCTACGTATATTATGTATATTGTATATACAGGATGTTCTTTAAGTACACAGCCATACTCAATAAAAAAAAGTTCATATAAACATGTATTATAATAAAATTTCATTTCTGTATCACAACAGGTTCTCAAGATATTAACCCATTAACGTCCAAAAGAAAACAAAAACATACAGAATATTTATTTAAATGAAATTAAATACAATATAGGGGAAAGTCGGTTAAGTTGGACTATTTTTAAAAATTAAGATATTTAGTATACTAGTTTTAGGTTTAGACGAATTATTTTTATATTAAATTTATTTTAAACTTTATTTTATATTTATTAAAATTCATTGCTTATATTGTTAATGTATAGCAGCAATGCTGGCTTTAGAGAGGGAGGTTGGGCGACTGCTCTGGGTTCCAGTTCAGAAGGGGCTAGACTAGTTTATAATAAAAATGATATTTGATATTTATAAAGTTCGCATTATTGATGTCCATGAAGTTAGCAGAGCAAAGTCAGCAAAATAAAAGTTTACTTGACTAATAATTAAGTGCTAATTAAATGCGCAAAAAGAATATTTAATGCTCTTCTAAAAAAAAAAATATTGCATGTTTTGCTAGCTTCAGATGAACTCAGCAGAACAAAGTGTCGAATAACAGTAAAAGTCGTATGTAACTACACGAAATGCTTCAGAAAATTAAATGCGCAAAAAGAAAATTTAATGCTCTTTAAAAAAAAAAACAACTGCATTATTGACTGACCTGTAATTTTCGAAGCGGGTTGACGATAGCGCAGTACCTCTCGGCGGAAAGCGCTGTGAGGGTGAACACCGAAACACCTATGGAGACATCCTTGGCGGTCTCGGACAGCTTGCACACGGCCGCACCCCACGGCCACGACTCCAGAGTGTACACGGTGGACGTGAACGGGACGCACGTTACGATCACCAGAAGGTCGGCCAGAGCTAGCGACAAGATGTACCTGGGGAATGTAAGTAATGGAGATGTAGTATTTCTCTCTGTCTACTGGTGTGTGGAAGATTAATGTCAACTTATCTGTTCCTTTAAAGGACTGCTGCAGTGAACTGCAGCCTAAGGTGATCCTTATATCGACGAAAAAGATGAGAAAGGTCGTATCTGACATTTTTGTCGATTTTAAGGTTTTAGTTTAGCTACAATTTTTATAAGCAGCTCCACGATCTGAGAGCACTCTTACGGTGTTAACTTGAATGAAACTGCAGAAATCAACGTGTCTTTTATAACATTTTGGAAAACTAGGACTCACGTTACCCTCTATTAAACAGTTATTTCTCTCTCCTGTAAAGTTTGGTTTTTGTCAGATACGACCTTTCTCATCTTTTTCGTCGATATGGGGTTAGGACGAATAATTGTTAGCAGTGGTGTAGATCATAGACATAGAGAATGGACCAGGCATCTGACCTGAGAGTAGAACCGTGTCAAAAGAAAGAGATAGAAACAGGTTTGGAATATACTTATCCTTTTTTTAAACAGGAGTGTAACTTTTTCATTCTTAGTCTCGAACATTAATAATATTCATAGATATTATCATAATATATTAATCTACTGTTGATTAATATATGATATTATTATACTATATGTACATATATAAAGAGGTTAAAATAATTAACGTTATACAAAAATTTATTTAAAAAAAGAAACAATTATTGATTTCTAAATAATATAAGTTTAGAATTTTGTTAAGTAAATCTTGTATGTGCTGTTTGTAATTGTAGCAATCCACCTCATCATTTTGTAGCAAGCAATCACATGGAAATTGATTTAAAACTATTTTTTATTAATATATATTTAATATTTTTGGTAGCAAATATGTTATTTTCCCGGAATATCTGTTCATAATTTTGCAAATTTCTATCAGATCAATTGATGTTTTTTTAATTTCCTCGATGAAATATGAACCATTATAGTATGTTTATTGTTTATATTATTTACTTTTCTAATAAAAAACTTATTGCACAAAAATCACAAGATAGATATACAAAAATATATCTGACAGAAATACTACCCTGAACTATAGTAAGCTACCAATCAGATTCTTAGAAAAAGAGGTAGATATATTCCAAACTACACTGCATCTCTCTCTCCCTTTTTGAACAGATGATGAGTTAATACAGAATGCACTGTCCATTCTCTATGTCTATGGTGTTGATAGCTTTTTGCGATGGGGGGGGGGGATATGACTTAGTATTTAATATCATATTTTTGGTTCAGAGACCCTCAATACGTGTAATTCCGTTAAAATCTCGTGTTCGATTTTTTCATGCAGGGCCGTAACTAGAAGCTCGGGGGCCCCGTGGCAAGAGGTGGCTGAGGGGCCCCCAAAATATGCAAAATTAAAAAAAAAATATTATTATAATTTTGAATTGAATGACCTTTTTTTACGTAGGTATGTATGTATAATAAAAAATATTAAAAAACGTTTAAAAAAATTAATTTGCCTTTTTAAAACCGACTAAAAAGCTGAAAATAAAATTCTATTAGATTATTTTCGTACTAACTATTGCATTTAAAAAAAACTTGATTTTGTTTAAAAAAATGTCTCTGAGTTAAAAAATGTCTTTGAGTTTTCTCATGAAGTAGAGGGGGGGATTGATTCCCTTGATCCCCCCCCCCCTATCTACGCCACTGATTGTTAGTAGGTATGAGTATATTAAGATAACTATTGTATGTGAAACCGAGCATAAATACAAGATTGAATATCGAGATATTCTGTTTTAATAATAAATCTCTTTATTTGGTATAGTTTTTCTTTGAACTTTATAATAAATAATCTACGGATATGAGTTTTCTTCAGTCTACAGATTTCTAATAGTGATATTTAAGATGAAACTACTTATGCGAATATCCAATTATCTTGAAAACAATGTAGGTATCATACAAAAGAAATACGACGAAAATTACAAAAAATATATAAAATAAAAAAACCTTAGAGATATCGTCACAACAAACTCTATTTCTTTGTAGTAAGTAAAGATCGTTAATCATAAGAGCTATCATGTAGGTAAGGTTACAGTTTTTGTCAAATTGTATCCATGGACCTTCATTAATGTATTTTTTATTGATATTTGAATTTTTTTATAAAAAATATCGGTATGGAGAACCATATATGACTTCCAAAAAATGTTTAATATATGAAAAATTTCAATGGTATTTGTCAGTAATAAAACTCACCTTTGTTTTAAAAATATTAGTTTTCTAATATTCTAATGTTAAAAACATAATACACATTTGTATGTCCGGTATTATAAAGGAGCCAGGAAAATTTGCTAGCTAGCAAGCACTTTCAAATGGGGTATTAATTCTGTACTGGTATCTATGAATTAGCTATGGAATTTAAAGCAGTGACACTTCAACTAATTGTAACACAGTTGGCATCTTTCACCGTATAAAATAATTTTCATAATATCACCACTGTTTTAATACCGTTAGTATTTACTATTTACCTACAACGCGTACGTGAAACTTGTCAAAGTCTTCAACAAACTCCAAAAGAACTGTCATATACATAAGTTTGATATCTCATTTGAAAGTGCTTGCTAGCTAGCAAATTTGCTAGCTCCTTTATTATACCGGACAGTAAAGTAACTAATTTGACAATTTGAATTTAAAGTCGATACCTCGGTCGGATATTGTTTAAATCGCGAAAAGGCCCTACAAAAGGCAAAAAATATTTTTTTTAAATCAATTTTTTTTATATCATCATTAGGCTTTTACGCTTAAAAAAGGTCCTTACACTCTGACGCGCCCGGTTGCAAGATTTTGAAGACTGATTATAATAAAAGGGGTTCTTACTTAGTATACTGCTTACAAATAAATTTTCAGATTTTATAAAGTAGTTGCAACATTTTTACAAAAATAAAGCCGCCCCTGCGCCAAACGCTAACGAAACTAGCTGACTGACGGCAGGCTGTATCTCTACACCACAAATGTGACGTAATATCAAAAAGCAGCCTTTATATAGTAGTTGCAATTTTTGTCGCTCACCTCCCCGACTATACTATGTTCTAGTCTAATTTTAATTTAATAAACTTTTAGAGTAATCAAATGAATTTTTAATGGACTTCATGAGATGAACATCCCTGGGGAAGAGGGGGGGGGTTCCGAGGGGGAGCCAGACTCGCTAAATCCGGTCCTAGTTATGTGTCACTACTTTTTTATTATTTAATCTATAATGTATGTAGGTACAATATTAATGGGAAACAATATTGAAGCATTTTACATAAATACCCATTAAAGTGGTGTAGTACAGACACATATGTTCATGTTTCTAAATCTACATCGACATTTTGACAGAGATTAATGCTAGTAGCCATTGTTCTGATCGTCTAATCGATACCTCTACATACGAAATGCATTACGAACTTTAAAAAAAAGATTAGTGTATAAAATCATATATTATAAAATTTTACAATTAGTTACATTAGTATAGGTAATAAACATGTATATAAAAAATACCATTATACCAGGTTTACTGTAATAAGTTAACACTTTAAATAATAAGGTACTGGCACCAGTTATGGCCGCTATAAGAGCAAGGTTTACTGTTTTTGTGATTCTCATGAACTCATGTTACTAATAAAATAAGTAATTATTTATTAAATCAATTTAATTATCAAAGTCCGCAAATATAGTTTGTTTTTTCTCCAGTAATGAATAAATTAAAACCAGTAATGAGCACGCATATATGCTTTATCCCCCCCCACCCCCTATAAAAAAAAGAAAATTTATAATAAAATTTTTCATATTAATTAAAAGTATTTTAAATGGATGGTTCCCCATACCGATATTTATTTCATATTGTTATAAATTAATTAAAATCCACGTTAGAAGAAAATTTAGAGATTAAACAAAAGCTGATAAAGCAGGAATTGTAATTTTCGTGTAGATGTAATATTGATCACACCTGATTGGTTTTTTGAAAACACCTGTGTCTCATATATCAGTTTCTCAATTTCAAGTGTAATTTAATTTTGGAATACAAGTTTATATTTTACGATCAATAAAAACATCAAATAACAAATTTTTAGTAATACTACTTCTATAGCTGAATATGAAATAAGAATTAAGAATATCAGACATTTTGATATATACAGGGTGGTCCGGTTTGAGATACAGATATTTTAAGAGCTGATTCCTTGGCTCATTGTTAGTAAAAAATTGTACGGGAAGGGGAGGGGGGTCTATTTTCAACACCCTCTGGGTTAAAGGGTGTTTTAAAACTTCCTTCAGCGTAGTACTTATAAACAAAGATTATCTCATAACTTCCAAAGTAACGTAACTAGAGCAACCACAATGTGTCTGTTTCATAGGTAATTAACTAACGTATTTTTCAGTATTAGCGTTATTGTTAACCGTGTTTCTAGTTTTTTGAGTGCCAAAACCAAAAAAACTGACAAAACTCACCATTTTTCCAAAAAACTGACCGGGTTACAAAAAACTGACTTTTACTGATTTTACTGACCAGTTTTGAACCCTGTGATACTTTCTTACACAAAGAATTTATAACATACTCTTATTTCAATTATTTTTCACTACCACGGTGTTACACTGTAATTTAATCTATAAAATTTCTCACGTCGTCGACCCAAAAGCTCGCAAGATGTCATTCAACATTTATTTTTTCAGAAAGAAATGACACTAATCTTTTTTGCGTGTAAAATAGTAAGCTTATGACACATCCCTATCCTTTTTTGTCTGCACAAAATAATATATAGATGGGTATAAAAGTATAAATATAAATAAAATAGAATTCACAATATCTATACCGTTCTATACTAGTTCTATATAGTGTGTTCCAAGTTGATTAAGACATGGGGGCAATTAGAAATGTTGTAGTAACCTTTGGTCAAATATAACGATGATGATTGGTGCATTTTGAAATGCCCATGCCGCCACAAAATTTAATAAAATAGTAATTAGTATTTTGTTTTCAAATTTATATCTGCCAAAAAATATTATTATATTTTATCTAGGATGCTAAATTAATGAAATTAAAGTTGAGAACAAAATACTGTTGATTAATTTAAAATTTATCAGTTAGTTTCGAGGCGGCATTTCAAAATGCACCAATCACACTTCGTTAAATAATTGTCCCCATGTTAAATTTCCTATGTCTTAATCAACTTGGAATACACTGTATATAATATACATTGTAGGGTCAACTGGGGTAAAAGTGAAACAAAATACAAATCTTTCATGTTTTTCGACAGTTAACAATACAAATTCATACTTTAATTTTTTCTACTAGATGCGTTTATGAATAACCATTTTAAATACTTACGTCATTTGAACTGTACGATACAACACGGACTTTAAAATGAAAAAAGTGTGTTTAATTTTTAACCTCTAATTTGGGAAAAAGTGAAACAGGCCTCTAATGGAAAATATTTATCGAAAAATTAAAAGAAAAGCTACTTTGGCAACTTTGATTTATCTTCTTTGTGGCATATCAATGTGAAATTGAGCTATACAGAAAGTTATGTGCAAATAATTAAAATTTAATTCACACGTTTTGACATCGACTAACAGGGAAATCTGTAGGAGTGACACATCACTTATTAGGCGATTCATATTTTCAGGTCGCTTTAACAAACTTTTAATGATGATGTCAGTTTTTATAATTCTCCTATAAACAAATTAGTTTTTTAGTTGCAAGCTTATTTCACTTTTATCCCATTTTTGGTGTTTCATATTTACCCCGCTCGATCCTACTGTAATAAACGGCTACAACAAAATTTAAAATCAAAGAAATAAAAAAAATGTTTTTTTAACTGATTTGTCATCTTTTGAGCGAAACTTTTTAAAATTCCATTTTATTATTCATTAATTTGTTCGAGTTTGCTATCGATTGTGATTTTTGAATTAATGATTTTTATATTGGAGGGCAGTAAAATAAATTTTAATACTAATTATTATAAACGATTTTTTTAATTGAACAAAATATGTTTTTAAAATAATTATAATTACATTTTCAAAAAGCTAAAAATACTAATTAGATATATCATTGATTGCAACTAATACGAATTTATAATAAATGATTAATTGTAATTAATTCTAACTAATACCACAGTAATTGTAAATTGATTAATTTAATAAACATGGCATGATATTAAGCCATGCGACTAACAATAGCCTTAAAATAATATATTATTAATATTAGTTGATATTGTTACACCACAGTCTAGTCTGCGTGTACTTCGCAATAATTAAAATTTGTAACGAATCATTCGTGTATGATAATAAATTAAAATTGTTTTTGAAATATCTAAAAAATATTATTTTATATAAATAGTAAATGAAAATTTAAAATAAAATTATTTTCATTATGTTTTTGCATATGGTTAATTCAAACATTGGATAAATATGATTATCCATAAATTTTTCATTTTATTATACAGTACATTTCATGGGACTTTCTTATACGTAATCCTAACAGTGAATAGTGTACGTGATTCTTATTTTATTAAGACATTTTTGACAAACTAATGAGATAGAATAAAATGAATGGGACATAAACTGTAGATAATATTATTCTCTACATTATTTATCAAATGAATTTTTTTGAACGTAATAACTGAAAACGGATGTTTACTCTCGTCAATTTTTGAATATTAATATAATTATTATTTAGACTCACCCACACTGTTCACTCTCAGTATTACGTATAAGAAAGTCCCATGGTACCTATGGCAAACACACACACTGTTCAATCTCTGTAATACGTATAAGAAAGTCCCATGATACTCATGGCAGATATTTCTTCTCTGTTGTGAACGATTTGAATTATAATAATTTAATTCGTTTTTTCGAAAAAATGAATAGAACAAATTTATAGATATTGATATTACCTACAATTTTTAACTTGACCATTTTTCTCTGTTTCGCACTGTTTCAGAATAATTCGAAAAATTCAAAAATCCGTTTTCAAAAATAGGACGTTTTCTTCCCAGACAAATTAATCTTAAATATAAAATTTCACCCTTCTACGATTTATCGTATTTGAATTACAGCGCTTACAGACAGACAGACAGACACACAGACATCATGGCAAAAATAGTCAGAATGGATTAAGGGAAAGTCAAAATGGATAATTCCATTAAAATCCGGATTTCGAAAAAAATACAAGTTTTCATATACAATAGTACAAGAAAGTAAAAAGTAATATACACGAAGATAACACCAAGAAATATCACCGAGCTGTGGGAAAAAGAACAATCTTGCCAACACCATAATATCAACGTCATCATTAGTGTTATTACGTTCTGCTTCTGAATATTTCATTTACAAAAAAAATCGGCCAAGACTTACACGAGCATATGCCATAAGGATTTAGAAGTACGTTTGGAGCCACTTACAGGTGCATTTTTGAGTTAGAAAAAATAAATAAATGTCCGGTCAAATTCGACTAATTGAGATCTACATTTTGACAATCCACATGCCTAAATATTCAAACAAAAAATATATAGTTGGTGATGCCCATCCCTACTTATCAAAAAATTCATTACTTTGTTCGCTGTACCTTATTACTTTACAGTCTAAAATTATATTATTATAGTTTCAGAGAGTAAAATATTATATTTTTTCGCTTATTATCCGAGATAGACAGGAAAAACTGTAATTTTTACATTATATATTTTTCAGTGTAGATTTTAACATACAAGCAGACGAAGTCACCTTGAATTATTTTGACAAGCATTGCATCAAACGTTCCCATAGACTGGACTCTCAGAATCAGGGTTCTTTGGAAAAAAATAAGGAATTTTCAACTAATGTAAGAACTCCGCATATGAAGCCAAATATGTAAATAATATTTTTTAATAGTAAAATCAATGTATAGGTAAATAATAATTCCAAGAAAAAAAGTAGGAATCGACATAAAGAAATATTTATGCATATTTGAATTTTTTTTTCTAAAAAATCATTTTGCTGACTAGAATATACAAATATGTATTTCTTGTCTGTTGTATTAAGACCATTTATTCAGGGCACGTTTGTGAAAACATGCATACATAAATATGTAAGTCGAGTAGAAGTGATATAAAAAAAAACTATATGTGTAAGAATATCAACGTGTTTCGGAGTTCATAAACATATGATATGATGCATGACACCTTATTTATTTTGAATTTTAAGAAACATTAGAATTTCCTCGCAGTGTATATTTCAAATTCGGTAAATGCCTGAGCGATTGGCTCCTCTAAAAAGGTAAGAACTTTATTCCCACAATGGCGACATAAATTGATTATATCCTTAGTATATATAAAGCTGAACGTGTATGTCTGTCTATCCGATTTACGTGTTTTAGGATATATATTTTTACGTTAGGTAACATAAGGAATAAAAGAAAGCGCAATCTTTTGCAATATGCTGCCTAAACCGTTAAATTCTGAACAAAATAATGTAATAAATAATTATGTAAAATCAAAAGATCTAAAATAAAGTCAGGGATAGCATATGTCTAATTTTTATATTTAAGCCACAATGACTGCTTTCATGTTACAAAGAAAATTTAAAATGTTTGGGTTCTGTTTACGTGGACTTATGACCTGCAAATCATTAATCCTTATCGAAATAAATGATTTCATCGTCATAAGTACTTAATTTAGATTGAATTTTCCCTTTATAGTATCCTCGAGGGCCGCATGTGGCCCGCGGGCCGCGGGTTGGACAAGCTTGCCCTAGATTATCGTTGAAATAATGTAATAGTTCTTTTATATTAGTTCATATTGTATGATGTAAGCCAACAAGGTAATATAAAGATACAAAGATTTTTTATTAAGGTAAAATAAACATCTAACTTTTCCCTCTGTATCAACAAGCATCCTTTTGTTCTTCCTTTTTTGTTTGATTCTAGACTCTAAACAAAATCATAGATTGCTATGATAATTGCTATACGAGTATAAGAAAAAAATCGATACGAATTTGTCCGGGAATCTAGAGCAGTGCTAATAAATGTATATTAATGTAAATAGGTAAGGTCAATTGGGGTAAAAGTGGACCAAAATACAAAACTTTTATGTTTTTTGACAGTTAGCGATGCAAATTCATACTTTAATTTTTTCTACTAGATGCGCTTATGAATAACCATTTTAAATACTTACGTCATTTGAACTGTACGATACAACACGGACTTTAAAAATGAAAAAAGTGTGTTTCATTTTTAACCTCTAATTTGGAAAAAAGTGAAACAGGCCTCTAATTATTATATTATCATAGCAACTGCTTTACATTGTTTCAAATTTTACGAATCTTTCTTTTATATCTTTTGTGTCGTAGTACTTATCATTAGCAAGTGTCCATCACTGCGTGCTCATTATTGGTTTTAATTTATCCATTACTGGAGAAAAAACATAAACAGAATAAAAGGCTCTAATTTAAAAAACAAACTATATTTGCAGACTTTGGTAATTAAATTGATTAAATAAAGAATTACTTGTTTTATTAGTAACATATGAATTCATGAGAATTACAAAAAACAAGCCCATATAGCGGCCATAACTGGTGCCTTCACGTTTTAAGGAAAATGTTATTTGCTGATTCAGTTTCATCTAGTCTGAAATTGATAAACATTAAGGTATTAATTAATGAGAAATACTAATTGATAAATGCAAGATTTAGATTGAAAATCATTTAGTATTAATGAATTAATATAATTCACTTTGCACAGACAATGCATTGTGTCTTTAGTGAAAAGGGTAAGTTCAATACATATTTAATGAAGCATGAATAGATGGAACTATAGTTGGATTTCGGTTTGTCGTTGAATAGAATAAATAATAAATAAGTGACTTACATGAGCACAGTATTTGTGAATAATATGTATTTTATTATACATACGAATCTTAATGATAACGGTACCATGGGCTTCAGAAGTCGTAAAGACCAAAATTGCTTGCAACTGATTCGAAATATTAAGACAAACATCTAAGGCGGAGCTTATATAGTTACATCATTTTAAATAAAAACACAAATTTTTTACAAAAGTTTCTTACTTTTTTATGATCTTTAAAATCATCTACTTTTGGATTTACCGTTCCATTTTATTTAAGTCTTTTTTTCCATGTCAAAAAATATCTAAAGTAATATTTGCACTAACTAATTTTACAATAAGGTACTGGCACCAGTTATGGCCGCTACAAGAGCAAGGTTTACTATTCTATTGACGGGCTTCTTTTTTATAATTCTCATGAACTCATATTACTAATAAAACAAGTAACTTTAATTAATCAATTATTTACCAAAGTCCGCAAATATAGTTTGTTTTTAAAATTATAGCCTTTTATTTTGTTTATATTTTTTCTCCAGTAATGGATAAAGTAAAACTAGTAATGAGCACGCAGTGATGGACACTTGCTTATGATTACTACGACACAAAAGATATAAAATAAAGATTCGTCAAATTTGAAACAATGTAAAGCAGTTGCTATGATAATATAATAATAAATAAATAAATTATACTAATAATTAGTTTAAATGTCTACCATTTTGACACCTATTGGCCGATTGTCATCAAATCACGCTGTAAGACAGTTAAATGTATATAGATTAATATTCAGAAATGATAGTAATCAAATATTAACAAATATTTCTAATTCAGTACATTTAATTTAAAAATAGCCAATACTGGGGTCATATCCAAGACTGGTGCCAGTACCTTATATGGAAAAGTAATAAGAAAATATTTTTAAGCGGAGGAATATTATATTTTTTCTAAACAAACAACGATGGATATTACAAATAAAATTTATTTGTGTTTGTATGTATGTTTGTATTATAAAAAGGAACAAACATAAGTATAAATATTTGATTAAAAAAAGTTATAATCTATGTATTTTATCTGATTGTGAGTTTTACAAGATCAAAAGTTTATTTGGTAAAATTCTCTGTTAAAACAATGTTATCTGTCTTTTATAATCCAAAAGCGTAGAGTGTTAAAAAATAATTCTAAAAATAGGTCACCAAGAGCGTATCAAATTATTTCAAGAGGAGAGCAAAAATATATTTTTGTATCAAATATGTAGTTTAAAAAGAAGCTATTTTTACTATTACTGCTTCCTCGCAATATCGAAGATACGAGAAGCTTAGTGATCGTTTTAAAATAATTTTTTTCTCCATACCGATATTTTTTATACTCTTATCAATTTATATAAGAAGTTATTATAAAACTCATTTCTCATAAAGACTTAAGCGTATCATTTTTAAAAGAAAAACATTGCTTTTGAAGATATATAGAAATAAATTAAGTACGTCTTGAACTTATATTAAAAAATAATATATTTTCTTGCTTTGGCGGAATATATACAGGATGATTCAGGACTGGCGTGCCCAACCTTCAGGATTTTATATAAAAGCTGATTATAAGTTTCCGCTGTGATCTTAATATGGATCTTGGCTTCTTTGTATAAGCCGCGTCGGTTTGGACGTTCTATCGACCAACGTTGCGTCACACATTGTTGTAATTTAAAGCAAAAAACATTTGTCCGAAATTCTTCGTGAGGGAGCTACAGAACCTCCTCTCAAAAAGAAAAGGCCCAAAACTAATTTTTACTTTCTTATACTATTTCATACGTGATTCAGGGACCCTCAATAAAAATAAAATACCAAAAAAATGGGGTAAAAGTGAAACAAGCTTGCAACAAAAAAACTCATTTGTTTATAGGAGAATTATAAAAACTGACATCATCATTAAAGGTTTGTTAAATCGACCTGAAAATATAAATCGCCTAATAAGATTTCCCTGTTAGTCGATGTCAAAACATGTGAATTAAATTTTAATTCTTTGCACATAACTTTCTGTATAGCTTAAATATTAATTAAAGTTACAATTTCACATTGATATGCCACAAAGAAGATAAATCAAAGTTGCCAAAGTAGCTTTTCTTTTAATTTTTCGAGAAATATTTTCCATTAGAGGCCTCTTTCACTTTTTCCCTTACCTGTTTCACTTTTTCCCAAATTAGAGGTTAAAAATGAAACACACTTTTTTCATTTTTAAAATCCGTGTTGTATCGTACAGTTCAAATGACGTAAGTATTTAAAATGGTTATTCATAAGCGCATCTAGTAGAAAAAAATTAAAGTATGAATTTGTATTTTGTTTCACTTTTACCCCAGTTGACCCTATGTATAAAAAAGTAAAAATAGTTTGTGAAAAATGTTGAAATAATTCTTTTTTATAAATCGTAATGACTGCGGAACCCTATCATGTGCGTGCCCAACACGCATTTGGCCGTTTTATTATTCAACACTTCAATTCAGATTTTATTTTCGTCTATAGCAATTGATATAAAAACAAATGCGATTGTTCCTGACAGTGCTTGAATCTTTTAAAATGTAATAACAAGTTTGGTCGCTTTTAGAATTCTATTCATATCATAAGTTAAAATATGCCAATTCTTCGTAATGTAATTTATGATGTTAGATTAAAGATATTTAATAATCTTTTGACATCGTGAATTGCTTGTAGAGCGATTTTAAACTTTAATTAGTCAAATACTATTAGAAAGTTTCAAACACTTTTAGTATTATATACTTTATATTTATTTTAATTAGTTTTGAGTACAGAAACTAACAATAAGAAAAAAGTTTTCTTGGAATAAGAAACTAATGCATTTACTACAAAGAAAATAAACTGAGAAAATTTTTTTTTTATAATTATCAAAATGTATAAGATTCAATATTCATTAATCATTTATATAATAACTGACATAATTTGATAAAATAAAATAGTTAATTAATATTTTATGATTGAATAAGTTCATGTTTATAACGAGAAAACTATAATAACTAACTTTATGAAAGTTCTGGTTCTAATGAAAAGTTTAAATAGTTTCCAGAGTACCTACTTATATAATAATTAGAGATTGGAAAAATAGTTTTTCAACTATTGCATAAAAATGCATTTATTGTAATTTTTATTACATATCTCTACCGTTTTCAGAAAACTGGTTTGATTGAACACAATTTGAAATCAACTATTTGCAACTACCTTTCCAACTATTTGCGACACTTTTTACTGCTTCGTTTGCACTAATTATTATTAAATCGTAAAAAAACTATTTATTAATTATTTTCCGAAAAAAAATTTAACCAGTAACTATTTCATTGAAAATAATAACTGTAATATAAAAGAAAGAATCGTAAAATTTGAAACAATCTAAAGCAGTTGCTATGATAATATAATAATTAATAAATAAATTATACTAATAATTAGTTTAAATGTCCACCATTTTGACACCTATTGGCCGATTGTCATCATATCACGCTGTAAGACAGTTAAATGTATATAGATTAATATTTAGAAATGGTAGTAATCAAATATCAACAAATATTTCTAATTCAGTACATTTAATTTAAAAATAGCCATTACTGGGGTCATATCCAAGACTGGTGCCAGTACGATTGGTCGCTAGCATTCTATATTTTTATTTTATTCTATATTATGGCCCACATTTACTTAGTAAAGATTGATAATGATCGATATGGTTCAATCCTTCGACATCAAAGTTACCAATTTATTCAAATATGTAAAGCATTTCCTGACAGGGTATTATGTATAATGTTTACACAATGAATTGTTTATTATACAATAGAATATTTTACTACAGTATTCATAGTACCTACATAAATAAATTAATAATAATTTAGATAAAATTTATTGAACTAACTTGTATTTTAGTCGATATTTGTATGACGAGTTGAAGTTCACTGCAGGAAATTTCACTAAAAAATTTTGAATTTTTGATTTCGTTAAAAGTATGTTTATTGTATAGAAAATGACGTGAAAAGTTGAATGCTTCAAACCGCAGGTCTGTATCTCAAACCGTTCTCGAGATATAGCCTCTCAAAGTTTTAGTTTTTTCAAATTTTTGGAGAAAAAAGGCCATAACTTTTGAACGTGTGGTCGGAATTGATTTTAGTTGACGGATTTGGAATCAGCGTGTCAAAATCTATATAATGACATGTATAATACTTTAAAATTCGACAAAAAATTTTTGGTAAAAAATCGACATTTTTTTAAGGTATACCCCTTTGAATTTTTTTGATTTTTCGCGAATTTTTTTTTCTCGAGTTTTAAGGTATTATACATATCATTATATAGATTTTGACACGCTGATTCCAAATCCGTCAACTAAAATCAATTCCGACCACACGTTCAAAAGTTATGGCCTTTTTTCTCCAAAAATTTGAAAAAACTAAAACTTTGAGAGGCTATATCTCGAGAACGGTTTGAGATACAGACCTGCGGTTTGAAACAAACAACTTTTCACGTCATTTTCTATACAATAAACATACTTTTAACGAAATCAAAAATTCGAAAATTTTTAGTGAAATTTCCTGCAGAGAACTTCAACTCGTCATACAAATAACGACTAAAATACAAGAAAATAAGACGTACAATCATTTAGTCACTATATTGAAATGTACTGTATAGTAAAGTATAGTAATCATGAAAAAAATCGAACTCGAGATTTTAACGGAATAACACGTATTGAGGGTCCCTGAACCAAAAATATGAGATTAAATACTAAGTCATATCTCCCCCCCCCCATCGCAAAAAGCTATCTACGCCACTGTACTTTCATATATAATATGTAAGATAATACATATTTATATTAAATTTTAGCAATTATTTCCTAAATAATATTCCCTCCTAAAGATTGAAATTAAACCCAAGATAACCACTAGACTTTGAAGTGTAATATGACACTATAATGACTTCAAGTATTTTCTCTGTTCAAGTAAAATGCATCCATGCTCCTTTTGTATGCTTTATAATAAAATTTATATTAAATACATTTAACAATTAATTAAATATTTAAAACAAAATAATATTTTAAGTGATCGTTTTTTAGTAAAAATAACATAAAATAAATATATTATTTAATAATATAATATACAGGGTGATTCAGCACTGTACATTGAGAAAAATATTTTAAGCAAAAAACATTATATGAACATGTGTCCGGAAATTTTTCATTAAGGAGCTACAGCCTTCCAAAGATTTTATTCAAATTAGTTTTTATTTAATATCTGGAGAACCCATTATGCTACAGATTTGAAATTTGCTACAGGGTTTAGTATTAATAAGTGTTATCTATATCCAGTATCAACCAATAGTAATTTTGTGTGGGCCCAAGGGGCCCGTCGATTTTTATCGAGTATTTTATTGTTCTGTAATAAGATTATGTGACACAAAATATACAAAAATATACTTGGTACATATATTATAGGATAAACCGTTTACAAAAAATATCGATGTACTTTCACGTGTTTTAGATAATTCAAAAATGTTCTAAATTCATATAAGTAAATATTATTTTAAGACATCCTTTGGTAAATAAACGAAATTTTCGACATAATTGAAATTACATAGTTTAGGAATACAATGTAAAGTTTATATTCGTAAAATGCTTACAAGGGTCTAATCTGATGAAGTTAGCGATTGTTATTAATGGGTTTCCTTAAGAGACGGTTTCTGTTTACACAAACTAACTACTTGAGTGTGAGGGTGTATATTGTAAAATCCGTATAATTTAAGGGGTTTGAAAAAATAGACACTAAAATTTTTTTTTAACTTTTGCATAATGTTTTTGTTTCCGCGCAATATCGAAGATACGAGAAGTTTTTAAGTTTTTATTTCAATTGTTCAATAATTAAATACCTCTGGTGAAATTAGCACGAGGAAGCACTGTGAATTTACTTGACAGATGTTGTTTTTATTCTAATCTTTTATCGATTTCTGAATAACTTATTTTTTTTATATTTGAAGTATTATACAAAAATAAAAAAATATTTTCATTAAAAAAAAATTTTGTACAACGAATTAAGTTTGCCTATAATTTATTTTTGTGTATACAATTTAGGTAGTTTTTTGTGTACGTCACTGTTTTAGCTGTATAATGATCGTTCATGGTAATGTGTAGCATAAATAAAATTAGTTTTATATCTCCATTATTGAATTTATTTTATTCATTGTGTATTTATTGGTAATTAAAATGTCAGCGCTGTGAAATCACGAATTATGTCTTTTTTATTGTTGCCAGTTGAAGAAAATAACATTTTATAGATATTTTATGTTTAATTACAGTAGTTCTATTTATCGTATTGATAAATGGATTAGAGCCAATCCAGACCACAGAATAAAGATATTTATTAATATATAATAAATTTCGAATATTTCCAAAACCCCTAATCTGATTAGCACCAAAATCAATAGGTCTGGAGTACTCACTAAAACAAACATTTTCCCCAAAAATAATTCAGATCGGTGCATTTTTACAGTAGTTATCGTGAACGAAAGAAAATTCTACATCCGCACAGACACACAGACACACGCACAGCCGCCATGTGGAAATTAACTTTTCTTTAAGTTTTGAAGTTAGTACATTCAGAATCTGTCATTATCTCGGACACGATTTTTCGATGGTATTACAATACATAATTCTTTTAGAACATGGAAGTAAAAACAATTCCCTTATAATACCTTTTGAATATCATTTTTAAGATGTTCATGATTGTTTATATAAACAATCTTTTAAGGCAAAAAAAACTGTCAAAAATACATTAGAAGTAACCCCTAAGTCTATCCTAGTATACAAACTATATATGATCAATATTTTTACTTCCATGTTCCGAAGGAAATGGAAGTATTGTAATACCATCGAAATATACAAAGGTGAGTTTTATTTCTGACAAATTCCATTCAAATTTCTCATATATTAAAAATTATTTAAAAATATATTAAAGAACATGGAAGTCATGTATGGTTTTCCATACCGATATTTTATAAATATATTATAGTAATTTGTTATTTACAGTTCGCTGATTATTGAGAATTAAACGGAAACTGTTGACATTTTTATTTTCCTCGGTGTTAACACACATTGGTAGAACAAACCCTGATACGTTTTGTTATCTTATTCACAATCAGAAAATAAAAATGCCCGAATGTACGACGGACGCATGAATTTGTGTTACAACAAGATAAAAGTATTTGGGATTTAGAATGGTGCAAAAACATTTTCTAATCGATTTTCGTTTTTACTTCCATGTTCTGAAAGAAATGGAAGTATTGTAATACCATCGAAAAATCGTGTCCGAGAAAATGACAAATTCTGATTGTACTAACTTCAAAACTTAAAGAAAAGTTAATTTCCGCATGGCGGCTGTGCGTGTTCACGATAACTACTGTAAAAATGCACCGATCTGAATTATTTTTGGGGAAAATATTTGTCTCAGTGAGTACTCCAAACCTATTGATTTTGGTGCTAATCGGATTAGGGGTTTTGGAAATATTTGAGTATTACCTCACTCATTTTGATAAGTACATTTGTAGTTCAATTGAATCTAAGGGACATTTATTATTTGTACGTGCCTAAACAGCCATTGTATTGTAGCAAGAAAAAGTACTTTCTATAAGAATCAAAAAAATAGTTAAGCATAAATATATTGAAAAAAAATATCATACCAACTGAAAATATTTCTCAACAATGAAGTTTTTAATTAACACAAGAACTATACAGTGAAACTAGCATTTTTTATATTAATTAGCAAATATTTTAATGACTATCATACTACCCTCTACTAGAATCATAAATTAACTAACAATTGCAACTCTAAACTTCTGATTTCTCGATTCTTTCAAACAGGAATACATTAAGTACCAACATTTCTATTGGTTTCCATCATTATGAATTGAATTACCATAGAAAGTAGTACTCTTTGTGAAATTTATGAGTGTTTTTCAATTAGAGAAATATGTAGAAGTGGTCGACCAGAAATGGTAGCAATCAAATATCAACAAATATTTCTAATTCAGTACATTTAATTAAAAATTTGCCACTATTGGGGTCCTTGCCAAGACTGGTTCCACTACCTAATGGTCATATTCTACTAATTGAGATGTACATTTTGATATCCCACATGCCTAGATATGAAAATAAAAATAAAAAATTCGATGACACCTCTCTGCCCGTCTTTCTGTCTGTCTGTAAGCGCTGTAACTCAAATACGACAAATCGTAGAAGGGTGAAATTTTATATTTAAGATTAATTTTTGTCTGGGAAGATCTTTCAACTGGATACGGATGTTTACCTAAGTCGAATTTTGAATTTTTTGAATTACTTTTAAACAGTGAGAATTAGAGAAAAATGTTATTATCTATAATTTATGTTCTATTCATTTTTTTGAAAAACCAAATTAAAAAAAAATAAATTATAATTCAAATGGTTCATAACAGAGAAGAAATATCTGCCATGAGTGTCATGGGACTTTCTTATACGTATTACAGAGATTGAACAGTGTGGGTGAGTCTATTTTCGCAATGATTTCTGTGTGTCTGTCTGTAAGCGCTGTAACTAAAATACGACAAATCGTAGAAGGGTGAAATTTTATATTTAAGATTAATTTTCGTCTGGGAAGACTACATGCTATTTTTTAAATCGATCTTTCAACCGGAAACGGCTGTTTTAAAGAAAAATGACCAAGTTAAAATTGTATATAATATTTATCTATAATTTAAAATACAGTAAGCCTTGCTTTTATAGCGTCCATAACTGGTACCAGTACCTTATATGCAGGTACTTTACAGCTTAAATTTTATAATACAAATAATTTTAATATGATTCGATTTGATAAAAATAAAATATGGCCTTTTTCTATGTTCATAAAATCATTTTCTGTTTTCTAGATACATATCATATATATTAAAACTGTCAAATTGAAAATTTAGTATACACATACTCATGTATTTTATAAGTGAATTATGGCAGGAGAAAATATCTCTTCCAAACGAAATTTTCATCTTATGAATTCCAATTATTATTCAAGTCTTTGTTCTGCAGCGGAACCATACTCTAATTCACCATCGGATAAAATTTAAAGCAAAGAATATTACCTCAACCAAGCATACAAATGATACCAGAATTTTTATTTTATTTCAACTAGAAATTATAAAAGTATTCTTTTACATAAGAAGTCAGTGTATAATATAACTAAAAAGATGTGATATGAATTTATAAAAAAAACATCTGTCAAGTAAATGCACAGTGCTTCCTCATGCCAAATTCACCAAAGGTAGTTAATTTATTCAACAATTTAAATAAAAACCGATAAATTCGTCAGATAAATTGCCTAGCATTGATTAACCATTTAATTTTTGTACAATTTTACTAAAAAATATTAGTTCGAAATTTTTCTTATTTGTTTGGAAAATTTTTTCTCAAAATGTCAATTTTTTATTATAAGGAGCAAACCAAAGAAAACTTTCTGAATTTTCCATACTTTTTTACTCGAAAATTACCTACTAATTTTTATAAATAATCGAGGTAAAAAGTACTTACATTTATGTAAAGATTCTCACAAAAATTTTTTTATTATATAATTCAATTTTTTTTTAAATTAAAATTTTTTTTTTTATAAAAATTAACAATAAATTTTAAAAGCAATTCTCCGAGAATCCTAGCTTAGTTCTAAGTACTTTTTTAATTTTATGATTTTTCTTAGCACAAGTTTTTCATAAAGTATTACATTTTGAGTCGTGCAGGCCTGGTAACATATAAAGTATTTCTGATTGACTTACGTGTTTGGCACATTTCGCATATTAGGGTGTCGCAAGAACACCACTACGAGTGTTCCGTTACCGAGCACGCCTATGACGAATATTAACGCGAACAGTACCGGTACTATGTAGGTCTCCGGGCGTTGTGTATAAGGCGTGTACTCTGCGTCGACGTCATCCTCAAGTTCCAGGCTTACGTTAAGAGCGCTAATAGCACTGCTGATCTCCATCTGGGGAAGAAGATAAAAACTATGTTAGTGTTATGTCCGGTATCATAAAGGACTTTTTGTTAGCTAACAAACACTTTCAACTGAGATATCAAACTTATATGACAGTTCTTTTGGAGTTTGTTGATGACTTTGACAAGTTTCGCGCACGCGTTGAAGGTAAATACCAACGGTATTAAAACAGTGGTGATGTTATGAAAATTATTTTGTACGGTCAAAGATGCCAACTGTGTTACAATTAGTTGAAGTGTCACTGCTCTAAATTCCATAACTAATCCATAGATACTAGTACAGTATTAATACCCCATTTGAATGTAATTGCTAGCTAACAAATTTTGTTAGGTCCTTTATAATACCGGGCATTATTTTATTTATTTATTTATAAGCAGTTTGATACATTAAATAATAATGTGTAACATTGTCACGTATAAGAAAAACATCTGCCAAGTAAATGTAGTGCCTCCTCGTGCTGAATTCACCAAAGGTAGTTAATTATTCAATAATTTAAATAAAAACCGATAATGTTTATATAAATTGCCTGGAATTGGTTAACTATTTAATTTTTATACAATTTTACTAAAAAATATTAGTTCGAAATTTTTCTTAAAACGCACCTGAATATTTTTTCATATTTTTTTAATTTTTTGGAAATTTCAATCTAAATCTTAATTAATTTATGCAAACGTCAAAATGACATTTAATATATCCAAGCAATATCAATTTATAAAAACAAAACACGAATTTTTAAAATAAATTGAGACAAATCTTTGTAAGGGAATATTTTACAACAAACGTTGTAGACCCATATTATAGGAAATTTAATGCTCTACAAAAAATATTCTATAAAATTTTCACGTAACATGTGTCGTTCTTGAGATATCTTGAAAAAAGAAATATTTTGGGGTGTCACCACTCCCCCTTACATACGATTTTGATGATTTTGAAATGGGACCGTCCTCAAGTCAGACCCAACCAGCCGACCAAGTTTCAATAATATCGGTTGAAAAAATCGAAGTGCCATACGGTTGTAGAAAAAAAATAACCTCATTGTTCCAATTAAATATAATCTAAATTACAAATTACAATGGTCATTTTTTCTGATTTTATTAACCATCATAAAAAATTCAAGTGTTGTTTTCTCGGATAAAAAATATGCAGTGTTTTAAAAGCATTTAATTATATTTATAAATGCCATATTTAATTAAAAATACCATCAACTTTTTTAAACGTGTTTGGGAAACCAATTGTGAAATGTGTAAAAAGAATGTACGTGACAGTTCGGGTTTTATAACAGCCAGTGTTTTTGATTATTTTGTTTTGAATTCAGTAGGATGCGTTACAAATTTTATAGAAGCGTTTTTATTTTTAGACATGCATAACATATAATAATATATGTATAATATAATATAATAATGTATGTATAATATAACTAAAAAGATGTGATATGAATTTATAAAAAAATCTTCCAAGTAAATGCATAGTGCTTCCTCATGCCAAATTCACCAAAGGTAGTTAATTATTCAACAATTTAAATAAAAACCGATAAATTGCCTAGCATTGGTTAATCATTTAATTTTTGTACAATTTTACTAAAAAATATTAGTTCGAAATTTTTCTTAAGGCGGCTATTATACTATGAAATAAATATGTCAAAGATCTTTGACAAAGATTTGATCATATTTCTTTGATAAAATACGAGATTTTGTTTTATTACAGTGCGTGGATGTTCGTCAATTGACGCGATCGAGGTTTGAATTTACAACCGTGTATTGTGGTTTTTATAATCAATAAGAAGATTATCATATAATACTGGATTTTGTTGACAATATAATAAGGTAAAGGTACCAGTTATGGCCGCTATAAGAGCAAGGTTTACTGTTTTTGTGATTGACAGGCTTCTTTTTTGTAATTCTCATCAACTCATGTTACTAATAAAACAAGTAACTCTTTATTTAATCAATTTAATTACCAAAGTCCGCAAATATAGTTTGTTTTTTAAATTATATATCCTAAACAATAAATCACAGCTAGTGCAATATAAAAAAAAATGTTAAAAATAAATAAATAAAACAAAAAATAAAATCCGTTACAATTTGGTTAAATTTTCTACCAAAATTAACAGACACATAACAAGTGTAAATTCCCTGTTACTTTTGTTCTAAATTTAGCACAACAGTAGCTAAAACATGAATAGAAAAACAGATTAAACTGATACAATATTTACAGGACATCAATTTCTACCAAATTTTCAACAAACTGTAAACATTTTCTTTTGTGTTGTCGTTCCCCGAACACACAACGCTGGAAATAGAATTTTACCATAAAATAATAATTCTAAATTTTGTGCGATTATTTCAGCATAAAGAACATAAGACACGGTCGAGTTTTTGTGTTTACAAAAAAAAAAACACAATTTCATTTCATGTTATTTGTACTTGTAACATTTTTATTAACTTAATTTTTTTCTTAAATCAACTTTTCACCAGGGGCGTAACGTACAAATGAATGTACCGGCAGTGGCGTAGTAAGAAAAAATTTCGTGTCAATAATAATATAATATAAAAATTAAATTAAAATATTCACTTTAAATCTACATCGTGAATTCCGGCCTCTAGTATAAATGTACATCTAATTTATTAATTAAAAGTAATATGATGTTAAGTATTATTGCTATAATACATAGTTCATAAAAAACGCAAAAAAGGCAAAAAAAATTCTCAAACGAGAAAAACCGAAATTCGGCTTCGGCCAAAAAGTGACCTTCGGTCGGCCGATTTGGACAATTTTTTTGTTTAATTGAAAGAGTTTACACCAAAGGTGGTCCCATATAAATTTTAACAAAATCTGATCATGGACTTCAAAGATACGTCACTCAAAAGGGAAATATAAAAATCTTCAAAAAAACACACAAAAGTATAATAATATAAAAATTTTATTGTCTCAATCTAAAACGATCACAAAGCTTCCCATATCTTCGATATTGCGAGGAATCAATAGATGAAGCTGTGATACAGGTTTTTAACTAGAATATTCTATTGGTATGAAAAGGGTTGATTATTTTTTTGAACTATTTAGTAAGTGCCGAATTTCCCGTATAAATTCTCAACATTTGAAATGTTTTGCAAGCTAAACTTAATATCCGGGCGGTAATTAAATCGTGTAGTTTATTTACACTGTCAAAAACGCATTCAATAATTCTATCAAATTTAATTTCTAGCATCTCAAATACATAGAAGCGTTTAATTACATTTAGGAGTGTTTTTGAAACAATTTGAATAATGTAAGCATCCGTAAATTAATGGTAATTTGTATACGGATAAAATATGTAATATAATATACTAAAAATAAAATTATTAATAAGATCATGGAGGTAAAGAAGGCCCACCTTAATTATAAATGCTATATTTCGGGTAAAAAGTAATTTATATTAAAAAGGTTTATTATTAATCTAAAAAAGTATGAAAATCAACATGATTTTTTTATTTTTAAGACATCTAAAAAAAGTAACTTTGGGCCTTATTAAAATACTAGCTGGGCCCGCGCGGCTTCGCTCGCGTATACTACGGAATTATTGTTTAGGATTTAAAAAAAATATAGTTGAATTAAGTACAAACACGATTAGTTATTATTGTTATAAATTATATATTTATATATTTTTAACAATGCGAGTATTTTTTTATAAATTGAATTTAAAAAAAATGAAAAATTATAGAACTGTCAATGTACTAGCTATTATTATCAACTAACTTTTTACGTCTATCGATAGATGTATAAAATGTCGTAAAAAGTTTTCTATACATTAAAAATAAGTATCTATTCATTTTTCAACTTTTGTTAACCTGCCGATGTTCTTAAAGAGAGAGAGATGGAGAAATTGACATAGTCCATAATATAAAAGAGTACTTTGAGTAGAAAATTTATGGTCTGTTAAGCAAACGTCAGTTTTTTAGGTTTTATTCTCCAAATGTTTTCAAGCTTTTTAATAATTTTAATCCCCTGAAAATAATTTTAATAAATGCTCATAAAACATTAAATTAAAAATATAAATGTCTTCCTTTATTGTTTTGTTTTTGGTAAACTAAAAATGAATTAAATTTTATATCTATCGCAGATATAAGGGGGAACATATGAGTAGACGAAATAGGTGAATTTTGAGAATTATTATTTTAAAAACTCTTTCTTCCAGGTTTATTTTATTCTAAAGTATACACAGTGTATTCCAAGTTGATTAAGACATAGGAAATTTAACATGGGGACAATTAGAAATGTTGTAGTAACCTTTGGTCAAAAACGATATGTCATTGGTGCATTTTGAAATGCCGCATCGAAACTAACTGATAAATTTTAAATTAATCAACAGTATTTTGTTTTCAACAATAAAATACACATTGTTCTATATGGTATTTCTTTAAAAAAATACATTAAATTATAAAAATTGTGTTTTCTATATATTCTGCAATTTTTACAGCTTCGTAAAACTATTTGTATAGCTATAATTTCGTTAAATTATTTGTATAGTATACGTTATTTTCGATTGAATGTAATTACATGTATAGTGTCAATAATAATAATAATAATATAATATTAGTGACGTTAAAATATGAATATGAGTTCCGGCCGGAATTTCGGTACACCTCTATATAGAAATAATTTGATATTTTGAAAAAGCTTTAACATGTTGAATTAGAATTAATATTCACTTAAATAAACCTCTCAATATACATGTTGAACTTCGCTTAGAATATGGCACGAAAACATGAATTGAGGTTAATTTAATAATGTTTTTAACTTGTTGAACGTACTGGATTTAACGTAATTAGGAAATTGATTTAAAAATCAATAAAATATCGTACGAACGTTATTAATTATGTTTTTTTTCAAACTTCCAGACAGCGTATGTAAATGCATTAGTAATTTATGCATATTATTGTGAAGCCTGTAGGAAACAAACCAGAGCCGGGCGAACTTTGACTTGCAAATATCGAATAGACAAAATTGCCTGTGATAGCTTTTTCATGATTTTGCAATGTCGAATTTGTACTTTTTTGATTGTATATGTTGTAAAAATATCAAAAAATACGAAGACAAGAATAAATAAAGGATTTCTTGTGATTGATATTCTATTATAATACATTTATAACATTTGAATACGTCTTCGTGGTGACGTCAATTCCCGCGCCAACGCTGATTGGTCAAGGATCTATACATAACTTAGTGGGAGCCCCTCTTGACTTGGAATAAACGCGACTTCCTCGTGTCAAAACGATTCAGAAGGCTTCGAATAAACGAGTTCCGACTGTACTTCCATTTCTGTCAAAACATGGAAGTAATACACTATCAAAACTAATTTCTTTATTCTTGGAATATATTACAGTAATTGTTGATATAATCTCAGTATATTCACAAAGGATTTTACCACAATTATTTCAATTATCGAGAGACATCTTTGACACAAATGTAGCGATTAACCGTAGTATTCAACCTGAATGACGCATAATCAAATCCAAGTTAACAGCCTCGTCCGCAAACTATTACCATTCACCACTATTTTGTGATTACCGATATTCATGTACAAAGGTACTAGCACCAGTCTTGGATATGACCCCAGTAATGGCTAATTTTTAATTAAATGTACTGAATTAGAAATATTTGTTGATATTTGATTATTACCATTTCTGAATATTAATCTAGATACATTTAACTGCCTTACAGCGTGATTTGATGACAATCGGCTAATAGGTGTCAAAATGGTGGACATTTAAACTAATTATTAGTGAATTTATTTATTAATTATTATATTATCATAGCAACTGATTTACATAGTTTCAAATTTGACGATTCTTTCTTTTATATCTTTTGTGTCGTAGTACTTATCATTAGCAAGTGTCCATCTCTGCGTGCTCATTACTAGTTTTACTTTATCCATCACTGGAGAAAAAACATAAACAAAAAATTTAAAAAACAAACTATATTTGCGGAATTTGGTAATTACATTGATTAAATAAAGAGTTACTTGTTTTATTAGTTCGTGAGAATTAAAGGAAACTCGTGAATCACAAAAACAGTAAAACCTTGCTCTTATAGCGGCCATAACTGGTGCAATTTATAAGTTGAGGTTTTCTTTAGTATATTTCACGAAATATTCGTCATTTATTAAATTTATACTCTAAAAACGATGGAACAACATAAAACCCCTAACGATACAATTTCGACGTGTAAAGATTTATAGGCTTAATCCCATTTAAGCTTAACAACCCAATTTTCCAGACACTAACTGAAATGTTATACGTTTTTGTTAACACTTTTGTTAGCGACCATTCCACGTAATTACCTTTATTGGCTCAAATAAAAATATCTATATTTGGACTCTATAATAATAATAATTTGCGTGGACCATACAATGTGATAAACAAAAAGTCAGAATAAATAATATATAAAAAATACATCTGCCAAGTAAATGCACAGTGCTTCTTCGTGCTAAATTCACCAAAGGTAGTTAATTATTGAACAATTTAAATAAAAACCGATAGTATTTATATAAATTGCCTGGAATTGATTAACCAATTAATTTTTATACAATTTTACTAAAAAATATCAGTTCGAAATTTTTCTTACAACGCACCTGATTATTTTTTCATATATTTTTAATTTTTTGACAATTTAAATCTAAATCTAAATTTCTGCTAACGTCAAAATGACATTTAATATGTCCAAGCAAATTATATCAATTTAGAAAAACAAAACACGAATTTTAAAAATAAATTGAGATAAATCCTTCTAAGAGAATATTTTACAACAAACGTTGTAGACCAAAGTCCCTACATAAAAAATTCTGCCATTATATTTTTATGTAAGTGTACGTCCAAATAAACATTTTGCACCAGGTCTGGTTCGGTTACTATCTGATTTTTTTGGGTCGAAATTTGGAGGGGCCCCTGTAATTAAACCCCTACGCAAAAATTTCTGCCGTATATCCAAAACATCTTTAAAAGTGGGCCCTATCTATTAAATCCCTACAATCTGGTGGACCGGGACTCATCTTTCGAGCTTTGTCTGAGTGAGTACTTCAAAGTAACCACAACGGCAGACGGTTGTTAAACCTACACCTGTTTTGCAGCTGGCTCCTATACTATAATGGGAAATTTAAAACAAAGTTATCATCGAAAATCCAAAAACTGTTTCAACTGCAGCACCTCTCCCCTACTACATATGTGCAAAGTTTCAAGAATATCGGCGAATGGTACTTTAGTATAGTGTTACTAGAGTGAATATTTCTAATATATTCAGTACCTACAAGATGCGAGTAACAAATGACAACAACAGGAAGTTACATTATAAGAAAGTTTCCAACGCAAATTTAATGAATTTTAAAATTAAGAAATAAAAGTTCGATAACAGGATATCCATCAAAAGCTTCATGACAGCGAAACTGGCAATATATATATATACAAACTTTTACCACGTCCGTAAAAACTTTATCTTCACTACTATCAATAATATATAACATCAAAGTTAATATTAAAAGTTTTTAAACCGAATAATGTTTAAATGTACATCGACTGCATTATTAACTTTACATTGTTCTTTTTAAACTATGTGTGTTTTATATTTAGAAATAGAAAGAACGTATTTCAAATACACTTTGTAAGTTTATATTTGCTATGTTTTATTTATCACATAAAATCTTTGAATTAAATGCAGATTTTATCTCTAATATATATAATATGCCTGTCTGTCTGTCCGTTTGTGCGCTTATACATCGAGAACTACTCAACTGATTTATGTGTTTTTTTTATTCATAGGTATGTTACGTGAAAATTTTATAGAATATTTTTTGTAGAGAATTAAATTTCCTATGGTAAAATATTATTTTAAAAATTCGTGTTTTGTTTTTCTAAATTGATATTTGCTTGGACATATTAAATGTCATTTTGATATTTGCATAAATTTAGATTTAGATTGAAATTGTCAAAAAATTAAAAATATACGAAAAAATATTCAGGTGTGTTTTAAGAAAAATATTTTTAGTACCTTAGCGATTGCCCCCTACGCCCTTACTGATTACATTGATTTTTAAATATATTTAAAATTCACTTTTTGTTGACAATATCAATTTGAAGAGGTTCACCAATATATGTATATACTTTTTGTATAAATAATAAAATAGGTTATACATATTTTATGTTTTCGTCTAGAAAATCAGAGCTATCATGAAACTTTTGTCACCGTAGGAATGAAACCTTTTTGTGAATTGTATTCTTCCAATGACCTTTTCCCTTTTCAAACTTTAATAACATCATGACATAACTAGATCGTATAAAAGAATATGAAATTGGTTATTTCAATTTTAATATTTTTTGGTTCCCATTTATTTGCATTTGAAAAAGAAACTAACAATTTTTTTAAAATAAAACTGCCTGTAAATGCAATGGCGTCGCTAACGGGGGGGGGGAGGTGACACACGGACGGACAGACAGACAGACAGACACGGAACGAAAAGTGTTTGCGTTGACGTGAAACGGATAAATCAATTTAAAATTTTGAAATCGGAGAACATTTTTTTTATCTCAATCTGAAACGATCACATAGTTTCTCGTATCTTCGATATTGCGAGGAAGCAAAATAAATAGTCATAGCATGTTATTAAATTTTTGCCTGGTTCTATTAATATTAAATGTGATCATATATTTCAAATGGTTTGTATATTGTGTAATAACAATGAATCGTTATAAAAGAAATAATGATAATCTATTACAGCAGACAGTTCATATATGATAAAAAATCGACGATTATTATCGAAAATGTAACATATAAATCATACATTTTTATGCCGCTAGCGAAATTTTTTGTATATTTTTATTATTTTCTGTACAACACAATTTGTTTACTTAACATATTGTTATAATAAATAATTTTTAACTTTTTAATATGTGGATTCACAATGAAAATATGAAATATGAGAATAGTATAGAACAGGCCTGGCCAACCCAAATTGCACTCCGGGCCGCATTGACGACCGAAAATTTTTTTTAATAATGTCCGGTATTATAAAGGAGCTAGCAAATTTGCTAGCTTGCAAGCACTTTCAACTGAGATATCAAACGTATATGACAGTTCTTTTGGAGTTTGTTGATGACTTTGACAAGTTTCGCGCACGCGTTGTAGGTAAATACCAACGGTATTAAACCAGTGGTGATGTTATGAAAATTATTTTGTACGGTGAAAGATGCCAACTGTGTTACAATTAGTTGAAGTGTCACTGCTCTAAATTCCATAACTAATCCATAGATACTAGTACAGAATTAATACCCCATTTGAAAGTAATTGCTAGCTAGCAAATTTTGCTAGCTCCTTTATAATACCGGACATAAATGTAGCTTAAATTATAATCCCTTTTAAAAACGTACTTTCCAAAATCTAAAATCTAAGTTATATGTATTATAAGTTCCAGACACGGTAAAAAAAACTAATGAAATACTTTTGTTATAATACGTCAAAATCGTTTACACGATATTTAATCAGATTTCAAAGCACTCGATATGTAAAATAGGAGTTTTATTAAAAAGGATTTGTGAATGGAATTTCATCCGACAACAAAAGTCAAATTATAAAATAACTTCTATTAAATATGTTTTTTATAAAAGAAAGAGGTTCTCAATTTAATTGATCAATACTGGTGGAGGTGTGCTGTCAATTTAACTGGTTGAATTTGTTATCAATAAGGCCAAAAAAAATTAATTCAATCGATAGTGGAAAGGCTTGTAGGTACCTTGGGGCATTTTTTACTTTTTTAATTATTGCACTGACATCTTTCGTTCGAATACAATAATTTTTATTATGAAACTTGTTGCTAAATATGTAAGTGACGTGTGAAAATTTCAGATTTTTCTCGATGCTTGAACCATGTGTTTTATTGGACTTTAACCGTAAATACACCATTCTGCCATAAGAGCCCATGTTAATTTTTTTTAAATAATAACTTTGAAACTATGTTGTAAAACCTTTTGAAATTTTGTATGGGTACTTAAGATTTATAAAGGAGTAACTTCTCCAAATTTCAACTATTTCTCGCCATACATCCTTAAATCAACAAAACACAAATAAAATAAGCTACAACTGGAATAATACATAATAGATGAAATTAAATATTTGAAATAGCTAACATACACATTTGCATTTCTTTGTTTTATATGCGTAGATTGTAAAAACAGTATTTTGCAGAAATGCAATCAACTGAAGTATGTTCTAAATTACGGCCATGTTGTTTTAGGGTTATTTTCACTCTACATATATAGTTATAATATAACAGCCACAGAATAGAAAGTTAAATAATGATAGATATAGATAAAATTAATTAAATTTTATATCTTAGGTCGACTCGGTTTTTTCCCTTAACGGCAATTAAAATTAATAAATATTAATAATATGTATATATACGTGATGTGTTTTAGTGATAATTTACAACAAAAAATATATTCGTAATGATCATTACAAATTTGACATAAAAACGAAATTAAAAATGGTAAAGATTCAGGAGAGAACTAGACAGAAATAATTAAATATGTAGACGAGAATCTTATAACGAAAAAAATAGACATCGCTACATTCTTACCTTGTTATAACGAATTGTAGACCAACCTAACTTTTATATAATAAACCTCACTGTAACAAATTACTTGGTACAACGAATATTTTCTACTTCCTTTCAGTTTTATTATATCGAGGTTGCACTGTAATATGTACAGTCACCTGCATTAATGGTCTTGCAGTTTGTATTCATATTCGTTTATCACAAACTTAGTAGGCTCCTCCCATTTGATTATTATAATATTTAAATCATTTCTCCATGCATCAAACAAAGACAGATATTTTGAAATTAATTTGCTAGATAAAGAACTCCTATTCGTTTACAGTACCCATATATATTTGTGCAATTAAATTATTATGTAATCTATTGAAAATTGTATACGTAAATTTTGTGGCAATAAATATTTGATATTCCGAATTTTAGTATTTAAATATATTAAACTTGATAGAAAAAGATAACCGATGATGTTTTTCTTTAAATTTGGAATCTGTTGTAAGCGATTCTAGCCTTTAGGGTGCCAGACGAGTTCTGCAGGCGACTGTACCTTATCAAACGTATAAACATTAATTAATTAATACAAGGGTTAAGATAATTCTCTTTACTTACACAATTGTCAATTTAAATTTAATTTATCAAACCAAAATCGAAATGTCAGAATATTTATTCCCTACATTAAATAAAATATAAATTAACCGTACATATTCACATTAAAAAAAAAACACATCATAGGTAATTTAAATTCTCAAAAGAATTCTGCAAATCCGTGAAATGAAAATTTGATTTACGTCAAGCGAGTTATTTATTTATATTTCAGATAGGATTGAATCAAAATTCAATTTCATCCAATAAGAGAACTCCCCTAACCAATAAACCTCAAGGTATCCTATACGTAGAATTATCTTTCATGTATTCAATTCATTTTTTCTTAATAAAATGCTGTTTCTTTACTTTGTGTTGTATTTTTATTCACGGACAAATTCTAAATTTAGATGCACGTTGTATAATTTTACGTTACCGTTAAGGGTGTACCGGAACTGGAATTTTCAATTCCGGCCGGAACCGGAATCGCCAGAAATTCCGGCCGGAACCGGAAATTAAAAAAAATCTATTTTAATTAATAATAATAATTAAAACAATATATTTATGCTTTCTACATAGATTATTGTCTTTAATTAATATACAATTATCAACTTCCCAAATGAAAGTTATTGTAATCGGTCCGAAAAACAAAATCAAAAATTTCAACATAATTGTATGTTTTAAGGTCACTATAGTATATTTACACTATTTTCAGAAAGATGTCTGTCTGTGTGTATGTATGTATGTACGTACTTAATTGAGACAAAATTTTAAATTGATCTTTCCGTTTCACGTCAAGACAAATACTTTTCGTTTCATGTCTGTCTGTCTGTCTGTCCGTCCGTCTGTGTGTAGAATATTTTTTGTAGAGCATTCAATTTTCTATAATATGGATCTACAACGTTTGTTGTAAAGTATTTATCTCAATTCGTGTTTTGTTTTTCTAAATTGTCATATTGACGTTTGCATAAATTGCCGAAAAATTAAAAATATGCGTTTTAACAAAAATTTCGAACTAATATTTTTTAGTAAAATTGTATAAAAATTAAATGGTTAATCAATTCCAGGCAATTTATCTAAACACTATCGGTTTTTATTTAAATTGTTCAATAATTAACTACCTTTGGTGAATTTAGCACGAGGAAGCACTGTGCATTTACTTGGCAGATGTTTTTTTTACTCATTTCAATAAATGTTCATCATCGTAATTACAAATAAGATTACAAATAATGAATATTAATTAAAAAGTTACAGTTTCTGTCATAACTTTATCAGAAAACACAGTACTTATTTTAAGTAATATCAAAGTTTCCAAGCAAGTAAACTTTTTCTTTGTTCTAACTCAATAACAAATATTATCCAATTTTATGAAAAAACTTTATCATTCAATTTAAAATATAAATAGCATTGAAGTAAAGTGTAAAGTAACTCATAATAAAATTTGAAATTTTTGAACTTAACGTCCCAATACGATGATGCCAGCCAAATGTAAATATCTTTGTAATCGTTTTATATTTTAACAAACAATTTTCATAGAATTCAATTTAAAAGCGTTAGGTGCTAAGTTTCATCACCAGATCCGGATTTTAATAATTTTTTGAACCAAAGAAACGACTAACTAATATTGATATATAAATGTACTGTAGGGCAGAGGTTATTTTAAGAAAATTTTTCAACTGCAAATACTTTTTTTGCCCTACGCTTTGTATATTTCTCTCTTACAAATTACAAATTATAGTTACTTTTTTTGCCCTACACTTACACTTTTTTATATTTTTTTCGAAAGAAGGTTAAATAAACTTATTTAATGAGGGGGGGGGATAAGAATTGTGATTGAAAATTGGGTCGCAAATATTAAAAAGTTGAGAAACACTGTTTTATTCTTTTCGTACGGAAACATTGAAACAAATCCAATCCCCAGTTTGAATGAATAGACTTTAATTATGAACTATTGAACAAAACGATATCATTGTACGATTTCCTCCTAAAGAGAAACGATTGAAGTCAATTCTAAATAGAAACTGGTTGTCAACTGATATAACAGTGAAGTTACTCAACTAGCAATTGAAAGTATAGGTAACTTGTTAAAATAATGAAGCCACTTTTCATTCATCCTTTGTCTGTATTTGTATATCGCATAATAGGTATCATTGAAATGTATGTTTGATTATATAGAATATTCACGTTTAGTTAACTATTGATCCCAATGTTTTTGTATAGGGATTTCGTGAAATGTTCTGGGGATAAAGTTAGAAGACCACATTAGTTCGGTATTTGATTTAGTAGATGGGGGATTTTGAAATAGTATATGACCGGAATTATAAAGAATTTTATCGAAAGTAAAAGCTAAGCTAATGTCCGGTGTTATAAAGGAGCTAGCAAGCACTTTCAAATGGGGTATTAATTCTGTACTAGTAACTATGGTTTAGCTATGGAATTTAGAGCAGTGACACTTCAACTAATTGTAACACAGTTGGCATCTTTGACCGTACAAAATTATTTTCATAATATTACCACTGTTTTAATACCGTTGGTATTTACTTACTACAACGCGTGCGCGAAACTTGTCAAAGTCTTCAACAAACTCCAAAAGAACTGTCATATAAGTTTGATATCTCATTTGAAAGTGCTTGCTAGCTAGCAAATTTTCTAGCTCCTTAAATCAAAATTTAACTGTCCCAAAACAGACTCGTAGATCAAACCTGTGAACGGCGCAAACCGAGTATTTTTCCCATTTGATTAATATGGGAAAAATTATTTTTTTACTTACGCGTGAATATCTCGTTGAAAAAAATTTTTTTTAGAAATTTCTCAGAGCAGTATTTTGCAGAGAATTAAGTTCTCAATTTATAAATCCAAACAATTTTAAGAAATGTTTGTTTGAAAATTATCATAAAAATTGGATTTTACTTTTTATGATAATGTTTAATTATCTTCAAAAATACCGGATCTATTTTTGTAAGAAATTTAACTCTCTGTAATATGCTGCTGTAAGAAATTAAAATAAATAAATTTTTCAACGAGATTTCCTAGGATAATATAATAATTAATAAATAAATTATACTAATATTGGCCGATTGTCATCAAATCACGCTGTAAGACAGTTAAATTTATATGAATTAAAATTCAGAAATGGTAGTAATCAATTTAATTTAAAAATAGCCATTACTGGGGTCATATCCAAGACTGGTGCCAGTACCTTATTTTCATGAGTTGATCTAACACCCACGGTTATTAATATTTCAGTTGTTTGATATCACTAGGGTATGTTTGTAGTTGACAAGATATTCACTCTTTTCAAGTTGATGTGATCGTTTCAAATATATATGGATTCTACAGTAATATCTTCTTTCCAAACTTGACATAAGAATTTTGTATAAACACGTAGGTTTTCTTTACTAACATTTGACTTTCACACTTTTTTTTATAAAAGAAAAGTTTCAAAATGAAATAAATGAAAGAGAAAAGTTTATCACAGAAAACATTCATATTTTAAATTAAAGGTTAAGATTTTATCTATCAAAAGATTGTCATTAAAAATTCAAATAAGCTTCTGAATATCTTATATATTTACTGCCTTTTAGTTATTTTGGTTTTTCAGACGATTTTCTTACATATTTATCATAAAATTAATCATTAAGAATATTTTTTTAAGTATATCGAATATATCCAATTAATTACTTTTCCTGAATATAAAAGCTGTAAAAACATTTTTCAATATAAAAAAGCGGTAACTTTTAAACTATAGGGTCGAGCGGGGTAAATATGAAACACCAAAAAATGGGGTAAAAGTGAAACAAGCTTGCAACTAAAAAACTAATTTGTTTATAGGAGAATTATAAAAACTGACATTATCATTAATAAGTGATGTGTCACCCCTACAGATTTCCCTGTTAGTCGATGTCAAAACGTGTGAATTAAATTTTAATTCTTTGCACATAACTTTCTGTATAGCTCAGATATTAATTAAAGTTACAATTTCACATTGATATGCCACAAAGAAGATAAATCAAAGTTGCCAAAGTAGCTTTTCATTTCACTTTTCGAGAAATATTTTCCATTAGAGACCTGTTTCACTTTTTCCCAAATTAGAGGTTAAAAATGAAACACACTTTTTTCATTTTTAAAGTCCGTGTTGTATCGTACAGTTCAAATGACGTAAGTATTTAAAATGGATATTCATAAGCGCATCTATAGAAAAAATTAAAGTATGAATTTGTATCGTTAACTGTCAAAAAAACATGAAAGATTTGTATTTTGTTTCACTTTTACCCCAGTTGACCCTACTGCTTTTATCCACTGAAAAATATACGTATAATATTCACAATCATTCCATTAAAACAGTGGAAAAAAGCAGTACTTCTGTTCTACAAAGTACAAAGGCAGTAAACCACATCTTACTGCTTTTAAATATGACAAGAAAAAATTGCGAACTAATATTTTTTAGGAAAAGTATAAAAATTAAATGGTTAACCAATTCCAGCCAATTTATCTAAATTGTTCAATAATTAACTACCTTTGGTGACTTTAGCACGAGGAAGCACTGTACATTTACTTGGCAGATATTTTTAATAAAATAAACGCGTAAAACAAAAAAGTAATCATTTTTGCTAAACTTTTTTTATCAATTGCTTTCGTGATATGAAATCAGTAAAAGTCAGACACTATAGAAGTTTTTATTTATAACGGTGGAGAAGATAACAATACAAGAGATAAATCGAAGATTATGTACCTACTGGATATAGATGTAGAAAAAGAATGAACATTTCAAACCACTGAGAAGGTTTTTAGCGAAAGTTATAGAGATACTATTTGATTTATGTGAATTCAACTTCAATTAATTAAATGTTTGAAAATAATCGCATATTTCTAGATGTGAGGAGTTTCTTTTGAAAGTGGCCTAAGTCCATTTATGTTTAAACTGAGATATTTAAGGGTTTGCGTTTCAATAAAATTAAAAATATACGTGTAAGATATTAATTAAAATAACCCCAATTATTAAATGAATAATATGTGTTTTTTCACCACAAATAGACTTAAGCCACTTTCAAAATTAACAATTACATTTGTTATAAATTTAAAAGAACTCAAGTCCATAAGTATTAGTATTTTTGTAACTTTTATATTTATAATGGTTATTGATAAAATCCTGGAAGCTAGAAGACAGGTGGTTCCTAATTTGAGGTCAAGGGAAAATGACCTCTTCCCGATTCAGTTGCCCATATAAATTACTAATTGAAACATTTGGACTAGAAAGTGTTTTCGTTATTTCATAACAGTTAAATCAATAATAATTATTATAATATATCAATTTCTAGATTATATTGTAAATATAATTAATGGTTATCACAGGCAATAAAAAAAAAATCAATTTACTAAAATTAAAAAAACACAATTCTAATGAGTTTTTATGATTTTTGCTTCCTCGTAATATCGAAGATACGAGAAGAGACAAAAAAAATACCTATTCTATAAAATTTTCACGTAACATGTGTCGTTCTTGAGATATCTTGAAAAAATAAATATTTTGGGATGTCACCCCTCTCCCTTACACACGATTTTGATGATTTTAAAATGTGACCGTCCTCAAGCCAGACCTAACCATCCAACCAAGTTTCAACAATATCGGTTTAGTGGTTCATGAAAAAGCGCTATCACCATTGAGTAACTATATCACAGACAATTTTGTCTATTAAGGAAGTATCATTTTTACTATTCTTAAGTTAGCAATATGTTCTGTGGTTTTGAAAACTTTATATACCTTGGTACATATTTAATATTTATCGTTAATAGTTAATCGTGATAGTGAAATAATTTTACTTTACTTTTAATTTCGAATATAGCAAAATATGAGTGACGACGGTGATAAGTGTAAATTATAATATGTATGTATTCTATCTGACCTAACCTCAAATCTATAGATATGATTTTCGTTGCGTTCGTAGCATGCAATCAATATCAAAAAATTAAAATCTTTTGAAAAATATTTTACAGTCAATGAGATGAATACAAATGTTCTAATTCATTCTACAAAAAAATTTCAATAATATGTTCGTTTACGCCACGACTCGAGAATGGTGGGAGGTGAAAAAGGAGAAAAAATTACGAATAAACGAAACTCGGCATTTCAGATAAACGAGACTTAGAATAAACGAGTTGCGACTGTATATATACATTATAAGAAGATTACATTTTCGAGTTTGCTGCTTTTATTTAGGTATTGTTAATATATAATAACCTTTTCATATATTTCGTTTGTTGTTTATACTATTGTCTTTATGCATTCAAACAGAATATTTAAGTTTATAAAAGTATTTATATGTTTATACTTTTGACAAATGTTATTTTCATGAGGTAGTTTTTAAATCTGAAATGTTTACAATGGGTTTTAATTTTGTTTGTTTTGTAAGAAAGATTAGAAAATACAATAAGTGTAAAATCTATCAGGTTTTATTTACACAATTGTATGTAATTCTGGATTTTAACAGACTTAAAAAAAATTGTATTTAACAGTTTTTGAAATCAGTGCCAAACCAATAAAAATCTTTTTAGGAAAATAAAAAAAAAATCGACTTCAAAAACTGTTAAATTTAATTATTATAAACTTTTCAGTATTTTTAAGATTAAGACGGTTTTATTTATTTTTTTAAAGTTTTTTTATTATTTTAAATAGACAAAATTTACAAACGAAAAAATATAAAATACGTAAAATATAGAAAAATGTATAAGAAGATTCAGAAATAGTATTGAAATGTTGACAAGATAAAAAAAGATATTGCAAAATCGAAATCAAATAAAAAATATTCAAATTCCAGTCTTTGTGTTCAAGAAATGATAATTTTATTGTATTTTCACACATTCTTTGCGTCGTGAAACAACAATGACTCACATGTGAAATATTTCGTGAAAATAACATCACACATTGAAGTAAAACGTGCTGTGTAGGTTGCATACGTGAAAAATAAAATATGATCTTTTATATAATTTGTATTCAGGAGTAAAGAGCTTTTGCTTTATAAATACGACTATATATATATGTATATTATTGTATATAAATATATAATTTTGTATGTTTGAATAACTAAGTAAGGTAGTAGCACCAGTCTTGGATATGACCCCAGTAATGGCAAATTTTTAATTAAATGTACTGAATAAGAAATATTTGTTGATATTTGACTACAACCATTTTTGAATATTAATCTATATACATTTAACTGTCTTACAGCATGATTTGATGACAATCGGCCAATAGGTGTCAAAATGTTGGACATTTAAACTAATTATTACTATAATTTATTTATTAATTATTATATTATCATAGCAACTGCTTAACATTGTTTCAAATTTTTAAATTTTTTTATATCAGCAACTAATAATTAAACAGTAAATTTAAGAGCAGTTTTAAAAATTTGAATAAATTTCCTATAAAACCCTTCTATGACTTTATTAGAAAAAAAAAATTTTTTACCCTCACCATTAATTTGAAAAAGTACAAAAAAATGACTTTTAGTAAATCTATCGCTACTTTACAAACATTGATGGAAAGACTAATGTTGCCAGGTGTTTTTACAGCTTAATGTACCCCCAACAGTCCTGTAAATTTTGAAATTGATCCATCGAACCGTTTTTGGATAAGTGTATCTAGTAGTGGCGAGTGTGCGAAATTTGAAATAAAATATTTACTCGGAAATCGGGAGGGTAAATGTTAAAATTCTAATAAATATAAACATGTCCATGATTCTCTATCACAAAACAGCGACCTAAGCTCTACTGCCGATACTGTATCGACTGTTTCAAATCCATTTCTGATTTTCAATCGTTAGTATTTTATAAAGATTAACACCACAAAACAAACATTCGAGAAAACCTTCGCTTTTATAAGCAGGCTTATTGGAAACTAAATGGGAGAGATAATACTTATTGTTTTTAATTTTTTTCATGAATAAATAAACTCTGAGCAACTTTTTATTTTAAATTAAACTAGAAGATATTTTCATCAGCTTATTTTAAATTTATCCGGAAATTAATGTTGCTCAAAATTAGTATTTATTTAATATCTAGAAAACCCATTGTGATACAGTTATGAAATTTTATAACCGATTTATTATTAATACGGGTTATCGATTTCCAGTATCAAACCTAGGGGTGTAGGGGGCCAGTGAAGTTTTTTGCTTACAATAATATTCTCGACCTACTGGTTAATTTTTTACACTAGTTGTAAATCATCCTGTATATGTTATTTGAATTGACATAGCATGAATTAACTATTGTATTAATAAAAATATACATGTTTTATTTATTTAAAATTTCATTTGTTTTTAAATCTTATTGTTGATTGTCATAGCCATCTTTGGATCATACAGTGTATTAAATAAATAAAAAATACGTTTTGATCATTTTTTGAGATATTTTGAAAAGTAAGTTCATCAAGTTGCATATCATTGAAAAGGTAATAAAATCTTCTATTCAAAAATTACAAAATTTCATATTGCTTCTAATTAAGAAAACATAAGTTAGTCTCATATCTCAAGAACTACGAGATTTCTGAAAATTAAAAAAATATTTTTAAATAGACAATACTAAACCCTACAGCATTTATTTGAAACATTTTTTTAAATTTCAAGTCGCTTAAGAAATATGAAATTTTTGTGAAATGTTAATACACTATTGAACTGTCCCCTCTTAAAGGTAACTTTTCTCTCATTTAACCGAATCTCTATCTCTTATAGTTTCCGAGATCTCCATACTGTCCCCTGGTATTTACATGGAGAAAAATGGAACTCAAATTTTAGGGAAAATTATAATTTCTAAATAAAAATTTACTATCTGCACTGCAATAATTTACAGACCTATCATAAAAATTATAATCTTTTATTTAAAAATACAATAAATTTATACATTGTTGCAATACGGATAGTATATTTTTATTTAGGAATTGTAATTTTTCATAAAATTTGAGTTTCATTTTTCTCCGTGTAGACACCCTATATAAAAATCTTTGAAGGGCCGGAACCGGCCCGCGGACCGTAGTTTGGTGACCGCTGCTCTATACTCTATTGTATCTAATGGAGTTAATCGTTCAGTCAAGCGAACCTTTAAATAGCGCGAGTGGTTATGTAAGATAAATGTAAACCTCCCACAAATACCTCGATTCATATTCATCGGGGTATAACAACGTAAGCTGGAATTACTAGAGGGTCACGAGACCTGAATCCGCGTTCTAAGTGTAGCATTAGTGTAAGATTATACAAATTACGCAAAGTAACCAATGATAGGTCAAAGTGTGCAAATCAATACAAACTTAAATACATCATATTCATATTACTGGAGATTAGAATTTAACCCAGGACACGCAGGCGTAAAGCCGCGAAAACGTGGCTATTATTAAGAAATTTAAATTGAAAATTTAACAAATAAGTTGAATAGTTAATATGTCAGCTTGGTGCGATCAAAGAGACTCCAGTTTTTTTTTTAAATATAGCTTACACCATTATCTTTAAGACTATCTAATGCCCGAAGACCTTCGCATGTGCCTTCGGCTATTATTAAGAAATTTAAATTGAAAATTTAACAAATAAGTTGAATAGTTAATATGTCAGCTTGGTGCGATCGAGGAGACTCCAGTTTTTTTTTTAAATATAGCTTACACCATTATCTTTAAGACTATCTAATGCCCGAAGACCTTCGTATGCTCCTTCGGCTATTATTAAGAAATTTAAATTGAAAATTTAACAAATAAGTTGAATAGTTAATATGTCAGCTTGGTGCGATCGAGGAGACTCCAGTTTTTTTTTAAATATAGCTTACACCATTATCTTTAAGACTATCTAATGCCCGAAGACCTTCGTATGCTCCTTCGGCTATTATTAAGAAATTTAAATTGAAAATTTAACAAATAAGTTTTATAGATAATATGTCAGCTTGGTGCGATCGAGGAGACTCCAGTTTTTTTTTAAATATAGCTTACACTATTATCTTTAAGACTATCTAATGCCCGAAGACCTTCGCATGTGCCTTCGGCTATTATTAAGAAATTTAAATTGAAAATTTAACAAATAAGTTGAATAGTTAATATGTCAGCTTGGTGCGATCGAGGAGACTCCAGTTTTTTTTTAAATATAGCTTACACCATTATCTTTAAGACTATCTAATGCCCGAAGACCTTCGCATGTGCCTTCGGCTATTATTAAGAAATTTAAATTGAAAATTTAACAAATACGTTTTATAGTTAATAGGTATGTCAGCTTGGCGCATTTTATTATTGCATTTTAAGAGACCTATCTAAAGACACCCTACATAATAATTCAGTCTATGGAAACGGGGTCCAAAAAAATGTTTTTTTTTCAAAAATCTTATCATTTCTGTTTTTTGGTTTTCAGTCTTCGTCCGTATACCAAATTTCATTTTAATCGGCTTAAATTTTTTGAGAACGGACGAACATGGCGAAACTATAAGGTTTCCTAGTTTTCTACGGAAACCTAAAAAGGGAAGGTTAAATTTTGAAAAAGTCTTAACGTGATTAAAAAATAATATTGAAATTATATATAGTTTCTCTACAAGGCCGACCCCTTAATTAAGAGTTTCTTGTCAAGTATTCGTAATTTTATTCACATTTTATAAATAATTTAATTAAATACTTTTAAAACTTCGAATATGAAAATTGTATTTAAAAAACCATTAAATAATTTCTTATTTTAAATTTCATTACATACAATTATAAGTAAATAAACATTTAATGAAGGGTTACCTAGAATTAATATATACATTTTTTAATGAATTTTTGTTCACATTTTTATAACAAAATCATATTGGATGATATTTAATATTAACATGAAAAACCTAATATCTACGAACGTTTACTTAAGAAATGCTATCTACCCACTTTAATCTTTTCTTGTACTGATTACCCCAGAGAACTTTTTATTTTTATATTGGAGGTTTCTACTTTTTGTATTAAATACATACGTTTTATTTATTATATTGTAATTAGGAGGTATTTCTTTTTATATTAAACGTCAACCATGTAATATATTTCTATATCCTTACATCCTTAATATACCGGGTGTTCCAGACCACCCGTCCACTAACAACTTTTGTTAAGAAAATTATAAATTTTATTTAAAAAAAAAAAAAAAATTTAATTTTAATTTTAAAATTTTCTTAGCAAAAGTTGTTAATTTAAATATATTTTTTAAGATAAAGTACTAATTGATATAGCATTCCATTTAAAATTTTTGATTTATCCCCAATTGAAGTTTTGAATATTTGATATGTCGCGTATGACACTTTAAATTATCCAAATCTCAAATAATCATACATCATTAGAAAGTTCGTTATTTCTACTTTCAAAACAAATTTTAAAAATAAAATTTCATTAATATTTAACGAAACTAGGGCAATTTAAGTAAAACCCTAAAATTTAGGATCAAGTCGCCATATTTTCTAAACAATTGAATGTATGAAAAAATTTTTTCTACAAAAGATTCTTACTTTTTTATGATCTTTAAAATTATCTACTTTTGGATATACCGTTCCATTTGATTTTGCTGAGAAATGGGCATGTACCCCTCAAACTACCCCCCAAAGAGGAGTTTTAGGGGGTTGAAAACATTTTCTTGAAATTCTTTAGGGTCGATATATATAGTAAATTTTTTATCATAAAACTCTATCTTCAATAGTTTGGGCGTAAAACATAGTGGACGGGTGGTCTGGAACACCCGGTATATAAAGCTCAACGTCTCTCTGTCTGTCTGTCTGTCCGTTAGTGCGCTTATCACTCGAAAACCACTTTTTTTTAAAATTCATAGATATGTTCTTTGCCCATGTTTTAGTATATATTTTGTTACGTTAGGTAACATATGGAATAAGCAGTGACGATAATAGTAAATCAAGTCGGAAAAAAGAGTCAGCGTGGTCTTTTGCAATACGCTGCCTAAACCGTTAAATATTGAACAATATAATGTAGTAAAGAATTCAACTATATTTTTCAAAAACCCTTCGAAGCCGCGAGCACAGCTAGTATTTTTATAAAGGACGAAGTTGAGAGTATTTTTTGACGGTTTCAAAATACTTCCATTTCCTTCGCAAAAATACAGTTTTTTAATTACATCGTGGAAACAAAACACGACTTGATAAAGATTTTTTTAGTCTTTTATCTTAAATCTCAGGTTTTCATAAAATATTAATAGCTACGAACTTGCACAGAAAAAATATCTAACTATTGGTGCAAACTGTATTGAAATCGGTTCAGTAATTCTCGAGTCTATAAGCCTTAGGCTATTACACTATCAAATAAATATGTCAAAGATCTTGACAAAGATTTGATCATATTTCTTTGATAAAATACGAGATTTTGTTTTATTACACTACATAAAATATTTGATAATATTTTCTCAATATTATCTAGGGATATTTTCTTCTTTTTTGGTGCCTTTTGAATATCAGTGCGTGGATGTTCGTCAATTGACGCGATCGACGTTTGAATTTACAACCGTGTATTGTGGTTTTTATAATCAATAAGAAGATTATCATATAATACTGGATTTTGTTGATATTCATATATTAATAATTATGTAACTGTAACTGTCAGTGATAACTTGGTAGTAGCCATTTTGTTTTTGACGTCAAAAAACTTTGATCAAATATAAGAAGCTGTCATTAACTATGATCATAGAAATATTATGAAGGTAAATATTATAAAAGTTGACTTATTACACTGTCATATTTCTTTGATCAAAGAAATTTTATCATATTTCTTTGATAGTGTAATACCCGCCTTATACCAACGAATATTCATTTGTATATACATATAGAGATACCCCACAAATACCGTTAGCTGATGAGCAAATTTCTTTACAATAAAAAAATGTATAGGTTTTGTTTCCGTTTTGTCAAAAAAAAAAAACACCGTATTACTGTTTTGTCTTTTTGGTCTAAACACGCTAAAAAGCTTTTCGCGATTATTTGTTGGTAAACGCTGATGTAAAAAAACATTTAATCCCTATGTAAAAAAGAATATACACACATAATTATGTTATTTTGTTTTATTTAGTGATCCTGTCTCATTAACTCAAATCCTTATATTAATTTACACTAATCCTCTCTAGAGAAATTGTTTCCTCTTATTCTTGTAACCCTCTTACACAGTAAATGGATTGAAACTATGACATTAGTAACAACATACCAATTTATCTTCAGCAACGTAGAGTAATAATAACTTTATAAATAGAAGCCACTGTTTATACATAAACATAGATTGGTTTATACTTGCCATAGAACTTAAATTACTTCGTTAATTTAATGAAAATATAATAAAGGTACTTACCATGTACAAAGTTATATATAATATGCAAATAATATATTTGAGTTGTAAATTATTAACTAGTACAGGGCTGGCCAACATGTGAGACCCGCGCCCTTATACAGAATATCTAAAACTAAGTTACTGGCACCAGTTATGGCCGCTATAAGAGCAAGGTTTACTGTTTTTGTGATTGGCGGCCTTCTTTTTTGTAATTTTCATCAACTCATGTTACTAATAAAACAACTAACTCTTTATTTAATCAATTTAATTATCAAAGTCCGCAATACATTTTTTTTTAATTATAACCTTTCATTTTGTTTATATTTTTTCTCCAGTAATGGATAAAGTAAATTTATTACAAAATGATAAATACTACGACACAAAAGATATAAGAGAAAGAATCGTTAAATTTGAAATAATGTAAAGCAGTTAATATGATAATATAATAATTAATAAATAAATTACACTAATAATTAGTTTTTTTGATATTACGTCACATTTGTGGTGTAGAGCAGTGCTTCTTAAAGTAGTGGGCCGCGGCCCCCTAGGGAGCCGTGGCTTTCCCACAAGGGGGCCGCGAAGAACTGCAAATATAACAAATAAATATATTATTGTTAAATACTATATATATATATTATGAATTGTACATCAGTGGTGAAGCGTCCATGGAAGCAGGGGAAGCGGAACTTCCCTTATTTTATGGGTAAATTAATACAAATCTGTGTTTTCAATTAATGAATAATTTAAAAATATTATTAGAATATTCATCTTTATGCGGAACATTTTAACCAAAAATCAAAAATAGCATTTAACATTAATTTACACGCTCAATTATGAAACTATAATACCTCTACGTCTTATTCTCTTGTATTTTAGTCGATATTTGTATCACGAGTTGAAGTTTACTGCAGGAAATTTCACTAAAAAATTTAGAATTTTTGATTTCGTTAAAAGTATGTTTATTGTATAGAAAATGGCGTGAAAAGTTGTTTGTTTCAAACCGCAGGTCTGTATCTCAAACCGTTCTCGAGATATAGCCTCTCAAAGTTTTAGTTTTTTCAAATTTTTGGAGAAAAAAGGCCATAACTTTTGAACGCGTGATCGGAATTGATTTTAGTTAACGGATTTGAAATCAGCGTGTCAAAATCTATATAGTGACATGTATAATACTTTAAAATTCGACAAAAAAAATTTGATCAAAAATCGACATTTTTTTAAGGTATACCCCTTTGAATTTTTTCGATTTTTCGCGAAATTTTTTTTTCCGAGTTTTAAAGTATTATACATGTCATTATATAGATTTTGACACGCTGATTCCAAATCCGTCAACTAAAATCAATTCCGACCACGCGTTCAAAAGTTATGGGCTTTTTTCTCCAAAAATTTGAAAAAAATAAAACTTTGAGAGGCTATATCTCGAGAACGATTTGAGATACAGACCTGCGGTTTGAAACAAACAACTTTTCACGTCATTTTCTATACAATAAACATACTTTTAACGAAATCAAAAATTCTAAATTTTTTAGTGAAATTTCCTGCAGTGAACTTCAACTCGTCATACAAAATATCAACTAAATATGTATAAAAATATTTGTCCATCACTGCGTGCTCATTACTGGTTTTGCTTTATCCATTACTGGAGAAAAAACATAAACAAACTATATTTGCGGTTATTAAATTGATTTAATAAAGAGGTACTTATTTTATTAGTAACATGACTTCATGAAAATTACAAAAAATACATCAATCCCATAGACATAGAGAATGGACCAGGCATCTAACTCGAACACAGAACCGTGTCAAAAGAAAGAGATAGAAACAGGTATGGAATAACTGTGTAACTCTATGTCTATGTTCCAAACTACACTGCATCTCTCTCTCCCTTTTTGAACAGATGTTACACCATTTAGTTAATACAGAATGCACTGTCCATTCTCTATGTCTATGATCAATCCTAAAAAACAATATACCAACCTTGTTCTTAAAACGTACGAAGTTACTTAGAAATAAAAATCAACCACTTATAAACAAAACATAACAGTTTGACAAGTTCTGGTTCGCGTGGACATGCACAATATGTTACAAGAACTTTAGCAATGTTAGATAAGTAACTGTTGGGAGCACAGTATGCGGTAAGTGTACTGTAGAAGACAACTTGTCAATAGTTTGATGGCCTTTATTTGAATATTATAATGCTAGAATTTTCATATAAATTGCACTGCAAATGACGCATCTAGCAAGAATTATGTTCAAATACAGATTATATCTCAATTAGAATATCTTAGTGCTTGGAAATGTCGTATAAGTAATGAGCTGAAGGATTGATTAAATTATGTAAGAAATTTTAAGGCAGTATTTGTATTGCGGTGTGATATTTTGAAAGGAAAATATATTGAGAATATACTGTGCAAATTGTAGACCGAAATTCGAAAGTATTTACGAAGTTATAGCACATAGTTCAAGTAAATTAGATATTTTAGAAGAACAAATTACCTTAATTACCAAAGTCCGCAAATACAGTTTGTTTTAATTATAGCCTTTTATGTTTTTTCTCCAGTAATGGATAAAGTAAAACCAGTAATGAGCATGCAGTGATGGACACTTGCTAATGATTTCAAAATGATAAGTACTACGACACAAAAGATATAAAAAAAGAATCATAAAATTTGAAACAATGTAAAGCAGTTACTATGATAATATAATAATTAATAAATAAATTATACTAATAATTAGTTTAAATATCCACCATTTTGACACCTACTAACCGATTGTCATCAAATCACACTGTAAGACAGTTATATGTATATAGATTAATGTTCAGAAATGGTAGTAATCAAATATCAACAAATATTTCCAATTCGGTACATTTAATTAAAAAATAGCCATTACTGGGGTCATATCCAAAACTGGTGCCACAATCTCTCAGAAAAACATTTTCGAACTCATGTTGTTTTGGCTTATGGCTCAAGAAACACACAAAAATGCAAACAGCTATGAGTTTGCAATATTTAATAATGATGGGTTACATCGAGAAATAAAAACAACCAAAAAACATGTTTATTCATTCCTACCAACTAGTTATCTTAATAACAGTTATATTCACAAAATCGCGTGCTCTGGTAGCCTCTATATATGTACATAAATGATACATTCTCTAGGAAGCAAGTGTAGTGTTGTTGTTCTTAATCTTACAGTGTTACAGTGTTGAATATCTTATCTTACAAGGTATGTGATTTTAAAAGTAAAACTGATTGTAAACATTTAATCGTCACTTGGGAAAATGATACTTTATTTAGGATTTTTTTTAGAAACATCTGCAAAGTAAATGCACAGTACTTCCTCGTGTTAAATTCACCAAAGGTATAACAAACAACAGACAAAAACTATGGTTATGACTTATCAAATACAAATCCCCTAACCATAAAAATTGTAAGAGTTTAGACTTACACGTGTTTCAATAGCAATGCTATCATCATCAGAGTCCTAAAGACACAGCATTGCTATTGAAACACGTGTAAGTCTAAACTCTTACAATTTTTATGGTTAGGGGATTTGTATTTGATAAGTCATAACTATAGTTTTTGTCTGTTCTTTATTATAGAATAAATAGATGATTTTTGACACATGCTACTAATTAAATATTTTGAAATATATTAATTGAAAATTGAAACAATTCGCGGTGAACCGTGTGTTGTGAGCATGTTGGGTGGGCATGATTACTTTATGTTTAATTAAATTAACTTATAAATTATTATAATAAATAAAGATTTATTTTCAGAAAATGGATTTTTTAACGATTCTATTTGGTACAATAATTTTTCTGAGTACAGCAATAATATGCACGTACATTTACTTCTTACGTTGTTTTAAATACTGGCAAAATAAAGGAGTCGAGATTGCAAATCCTCCAGTATTCCCTGTGGGAAATCTAAGGGATTTCTTCGCTGGCTGTTCTACCCCAGCACAAATTTTCAATAAGTTGTATAAGAGCTGTACAGGGCCGTTCGCAGGAGTATACATATTGAATTCACCAGGATTATTAATAAAGGTATACATAAATTATATTTCTTGTTTTACATGTATCTATAGATAGGTAATTTTGTTTGTCTAAACGTCAGAAATATATATTATGAAAAATAAACGCAATCGTCAGGCTATTAAGAAAGAACAAAATGTGAAAACGATATATATATTTTTTATATTTATTTATTATATTTAACGTCATTACTACATAGTGTATAATAGATAGGTATATATAATAATTAGTGCCGAGTTACGAAATTTTCAACAAAGGGCTCGCTCATAGTTAAATTAAAAAAAAAAAGTTAATTTATTATATCGGGTGTTTTTTTTTTAACCTGAAACTTTCAAATATCTCGAAAAATGTCAATAATCAAAATTTAATCAATTCGCGGGGGAAATACATTAGTGCAAAAAAAATAGTCCCACACCCCCCTTTTGTAGATTTGGGCGGGGGTAATTGAGCACTTGGGATCTTTTTTGTGAGAAATTTAATTCTCTATAATATGCTGCTGTAAGAAATTAAAATAAATACATTTCAACAAGATATTCACGCATAAGTAAAAAAGTAATTTTTCCCATGTTAATCAAATGGGAAAAAGACCGTCCTCAGGTTTGATCTATGAGTCTGAAATTTTGGGACAGTCAACTTTTGATCCAAAACTAAAACATAGGCCTGTATAATAATAATTCTTATTTTTTACAGGACCCTGAATACATAAAATACATATTAGTGAAAGATTTTAACCATTTTAATGACAGGGGAGTAGATTCTGATACAAAGAGAGAACCACTCACTGAACATTTATTTGTTTTGAAAGGACAAAAGTGGAGACATTTAAGGACTAAATTATCTCCGACTTTCACTTCAGGGAAACTGAAGTTGATGTTTCAGACTTTAAAAGATTGCGGGACTGAGTTACAAAAGGCTCTTCAGTCATCCGCAGATAATAACATGGATATCGAGGTAAATATAAGAATATTATGTTACCTTAAATTTAAAAAAAAAAATTCAGTTTTTGCGATTGTTGTCTAGAACAGAATGTATTTATAAATATGCCGTATTTTATTTTAATGTTTCGACTACATTTTCAAATCTAAACTGAAGTACTTGTTTTATTAGTAACATGGGTTCATGAGATTTACAAAAAAGTTGTTCAGTAATGGTAAAGGTAAAATCAGTAATAAGTACGCAGTGATGGACACTTGCTAATGATTACAAAATGATAAGTACTACGACACAAGAGATATAAAAGAAAGAATCGTAAAATTTGAAATAATGTAAAGCAGTTGCTATGATAATATAATAATTAATAAATAAATTATACTAATAATTAGTTTAAATGTCCACCATTTTGATACCTATTGGCCGATTGTCATCAAATCACGTTGTAAGACAGTTAAATGTATATAGATTAATATTCAGAAATATATATTTAATTACTGGCGTCCTTGCCAAGATTGGTGCCACTACAAATAATAAACTAATAATTTATCTTTCAAGGTAAAAGAATATGTAGCAAGATATACAACTGACATAATATCATCTGTCGCTTTCGGGATACAAACTAACTGTGTTCACAATCCAGATTCGGAATTTAGAAATTTCGGAAAGAAAATATTCGAAGCAAGTTTTATAAAGTCTATTAAAAACGGTCTAATGTTTGTGTCGCCATCTTTAATTAAATTTTTTAGACTAAAGTTTCTCGACACTGAATCGACTAACTTTTTTACAAATGCGTTGAAGGAGACGATCAAGTATAGAGAAAATAATAAAATATCTAGACAGGATTTCTTGCAGATGTTAATAGAGCTGAAAAATAAAGGACAACTAGACGCTGATGATACAAAGATAATTAATAAAGATTTAGAGGGTAAGTAAAATGCAAACAAACGTACAAATTTAATTTTCTGAAGTTATGTTTTAAAAAGATTATGTAAAGTAGGTAGTTATAAGCTCAGATGCAGATGCAAAATGTTTCTCTGTATCGTATACATATCGTAATTAAGTATAATAAAATAATTCGGGCAAGACATACACGAGTGTATGCCATAAGGGTTCCGAAGTACGTACTACTTGGAATGTTTGGAACCACTTACAGGTGCATTTTTAAGTTAGAAAAAAATATAAAAAAGTGTCATGTTCTACTAATTGAGATCTATATTTTGACACCCCACTTGCCTAAATATCAAAATAAAAAATTCTATGACGCCCCTCCCTATTATTTCAAAATTTAAAATTATATTGTTGACTTTAATATTTTTCGTTGGTAGTCCCACCAAAACCTCGTTACCAAATTTTTTTCAGATTTTTTGAGCCGATAGTTACAGAGTTAGAGGGGGATGGGGGACAAAATAAAATACTGCTTTAAAGCCCCCTACAGGCACCATTTTTAATTTAAAAAAAAATAGAAAAAGGGTCAAATTCCGCTTGTTTGGTTATACATTTTAACGTGTCACATGCCTTGGTACAAAAAAAAATTTTTTTACCTATAGCTTTAGCTCTTTATTGCCCCCCCTGAAAAATTATTTATTCAATAAATTTGTACATATACACTAGAGGGTGTCATTTTACATGTTCAGTAAAAATTTCAAGTTTCTAGCTTATATAGTTTACGAGTTATTTAGCTTTGAAAAGTGAAAAGAACGGACGGACGACAAAGTTTCAAACTTCACTTGGTTTTTAACACTTCTTATAAGTAGGAAAAAATGGATGTGAATGTGTCGGAATGCACAGTCGAGGGTTTGACGTGAATACGTATCAGGGGGGGGTTAAATAAAACAGATTATACTCTATTTCATTTAAGAATGCAGTAGTTGCCGCGGTTTTGACGGTACGAACCAAAATAACCAAAATATATTCGACTTTTTTTATATATAATTTACCTGTAATAAAAATCGATTGCGAGTATTTTTATAAAAACTAATATCATTTTCAGAAACCTCAAACGATTGCTTATCACTAAACCAAGTTCTTGCACAATCGTTCGTGTTTTTTATTGCCGGTTTCGAAACATCTTCATCTACAATGAATTTCTGTCTGTACGAGCTAGCTGTAAATACAGATATACAAGCCAAACTTCAACAAGAGATTGACAGATATCTCGAGAAATACAATGGCGAAATAACTTACGATTCAATATCAGAAATGGAATACTTAGACAATATTATTTCAGGTAATTAATGTTAGAACTAGGAGTAAACTTGTGTGGATAATTCGTAAACGATCCATGTATTTCCACACGTGTAAGTTTTACTTGATTTTCAAAGCAGAGGTAAATTAAGACATTTAGTGCCTTTAGGGGGTTTGTAAACTATCGCTCTAAAGGCCGATCTCACCACTTAACCTTAGCGATTATGGAACACATAAAAATTTAAAAAATTTCAAAATTCTAATTGGACATGCCCCCTTAATTAAGTCGTTAAGTATCACCTAAATTTAAGTCCCAGTCAAAGTGATACTTTAATTCCACTTAACCTTAAAACTGTACACAAAAATGAATATTGTAAACATTTTTGATGCAATTATTGATGGCAATGATGCAGATATCATAGGTATAATAGTTTATGGCATTTCAAGCCAAGTTTATTATATGTAGATATAACTAACCATTTTCTTTACTGTAAATTTTTTTTACACTAGTTGTAAATCACCCTAATTAAAAAACCTGTTAATTTTTGCTAATGAAACCCTTGTTACTGGACTACACTAAAACTAACCCAAATATATACAAAAATTCACAACTTAAAACAGGTATAGTAATTTTTCCAATAGCTGCCATTTGCTATAAATGTCATTTTTGACAAATACCACAGTTATATGTCATTAAAATGACATTTATAGCTACATAAATAAACTTGTACGAGTATAGGTTTATATTTTTATTTCACAAATCATTTTCCCCAGATATTTTTTTCTAAACTGTAAAGCACGAGTTTGTACAAACTGAAAATGCCTGCTAATTAATGCAAAATAAACATATCTTTTTAAAATACATATAATATATGTAAATGTTATTAATATCTTAAAAACGGTTTATTATATCAAGAATACAGGTAGAAAATAAATTATAGAGACAATAGGCATGATGCCAGTAACAAAGTATCACTGAAATTATGATTTTAAATAATGAAATAAACTAAAAAGGTTCTAAAAAATGTATTTATTTTTTTATTAAAAGCGAGATTAATATGATTTTTGTTAAAATAAAAACGCAAAATACAGCAATTCGCCATGTTTGATAAAATACCAGTCAGAGTGGATGACGTCACGGCTACGTAAACGTCATTTTTGTTTCATTAATATCTGCACTGTTTATAAATTATTTTGTGGTTTTAAATTATCAATTTGCTCAGTTTTGTGTTACCGAAAGTAAAACCGAGAAACATTAGCGATGGAATAAGGATTTATTATTGTTGACAAGGAGTGTTTACATAGGCGTGACATCAAAAATGCGCCATGACACCTGCGAGTGTTTTGGCGTCAAATTCAAAATTAATTTTAAAAGGTTCAATTTTAGCGATTAAACGTTTATTTTCTGCACAAATAAGTATTTTTTTGGAAATAAAAGACACGTAAGACCATCATAAAATAGTTTTTAAAAATTAGGCAAAATGTCTATTCTTTCTTTTTTTAAAATGGAACGAACCCTCCTCATTTCTTGACACTTTATATTAAAGTTTTGCATATTTTCCAATAAAATGATAGGTGTTAATAAAATATTATTACAGAAACGTTAAGAAAATATCCTGTACTAGAAATCCTGAACAGGAAATGTACGAAGAGATACCAAATTCCTCACACGGATGTTTTTATTGAAGAAGGCACAACTGTCATTATCCCAGTATCAGCGTTGCATCACGATCCAAAATATTTCCCAAACCCTGAAAAATTCAATCCAGACAGATTTCTTCCGGAAAATAAAAACTGGGATCCTTATTGTTATTTACCGTTTGGCGAAGGACCAAGAAATTGTATTGGTGAGTGCTAACAAATACATTAAGCGTCGATTATATTGACGTTTTAAATGTCATATTGACGTTTGCAGAGCAGAAAAATTTAGATTTAGATTGAAATGGCCAAAAATTAAAAAATATACGAAAAAAATTAAATGGTTAAAGCGGTTATTACACTATCAAATAAATTTATCAAAGATCTTTGACAAAGATTTGATCATATTTCTTTGATAAAATATGAGATTTTGTTCTATTACACTACATAAAATATTTAATAATATTTTCTCAATATTATCTAGGGATATTTTCTTCTTTTTTGGTGCATTTTGAATATCAGTGCGTGGATGTTCGTCAATTGACGCGATCGAGGTTTAAATTTACAACCGTGTATTGTGGTTTTTATAATCAATAAGAAGATTATCATATAATACTGAATTTTGTTGATATTCATATATTAATAATTATGTAACTGTAACTGTCAGTGATAACTTGGTAGTCGCCATTTGGTTTTTGACGTCAAAAAACTTTGATCAAATATAAGAGACTGTCATTAACTATGATCATATAAATATTATAAAAGTTGACTTATTACATTGTCATATTTCTTTGATCAAAGAAATGTTATCATATTTCTTTGATAGTGTAATAGCCGCCTAACCAATGGGCAGTTCAGGAAAGTGTTTATTAAAATTGTTAAATAGTTACTTAACTACCTTTGGTGAATTAAGCACGAGAAAGCACTGTGCATTTACTTGGCAGATGTTTTTATTATAAAAAAATAAAGTAGTGCTTTTAATTAGTTAAATTGCTCCCTATTAAAAAATTTACAAAAAGGAAAATTGACCCACGATTTCAAAGAAGTTACAAACTATTTTACATGTAGGTTTATAAAATAATATGATACCTTTCGTATTTATTTGAGTTAATTAATTTTTAAAAGGTTGTAACAAAATTTATTATCTTATATTTCACAAAAAAAAGTTTGTAATTAGTTTAAAAGATAAAACAATATGAAAAAATAGCATCATTATAATTTAATTTATTATTTCTTTAGATTTTTTGTCTTAATAATGTGTGAACGATAAATAAAAATATTCATTTTCTCTAAGCCCATTTATTTTCTCGTCTCGCGACGTTTTCGGTAATAAATGACGAGGTTAAGAAAAATTTATTGTCGGTATTATAAAAACAATGAAAAATTCAGGAAATTTAAACCATTTATAAGTTTTTTTTGTCAATTTACACGAAATTCTCTCACAGATCGTATGTTTTTTAAATTTAAATATTTTTGCAATCTACTTGTCATAGTAATGAAAATAATCGATGATTAATCGTGAATTGTAATATTCCCAAGCATAAATATTAAAATAACGACTTAATTATTATTTTTATTAATAGTGCAGTCTTTAGAAAATTTCAGCTAGAAAAAAATGTACTCCGTCATTTTTTTTTAAGAAATTGGTAGATTTTAATGTATACAACATGGCGATAACTTCTCCCTCCCCCCTTCGAAGGGGGATACATAACTTTCTAGGGGCTTACAAAGCTGTCTAAAATCAGTTATTAATTATTTATTGTGTTTAATATGTCTTTAATTGATTTTCAAAATGAAATTTTCAGTTCTAATAGAGAAAAGAGTGCCCTAAATAATGCTTTGCACCCAATATCGAAATCTCGAAAAATGTTTGAGTTATAAGCACTCAAAATTCTAAGTATTACAAAAATTTAAGTAAAATTATTCATTCTACACCGAATAAAATAAAATCCAGCTAGGGATCCATAGAATATTTAATGCCCAATCAAAATCTACCAATTTCTTTTCAATTCTATGGAAAATTGCAGTACAAAATCTTATTGTTATTTTTTTTTTTTAATTATAAACCAGTTCAATTGTTTCATAGAACCAGTAATATTAAAAAATAATAGCCAAGACTCTCTGAAAAATGATTTATCTATTGGTGAAAACCGCATTTAAATCGGTTTAGTAGTTTTTGAGATTAGCGGTAAAAGATACTAAATTAATTTATAAATTGTATAAAATCAATTTTGTAAAAATTGTGTAGGGTGCAATATACATCAAATAACTCAAAAACGACAGAACTTTACTTTAAAAAAAACCTGTTTTAACCTCCACAGCCTGATTATTTTAATTTTTATTATTTTTAGGTGCAAGAATGGGTCGACTTCAAACCAAAGTTGGTTTAATTTCAATTATGAGTAAATTCGACGTCAATGTCTGTGATAAAACTGATATTCCTTTGACATTCTCAAAACTTCATATTATTTTAACTACTGAAAAAGAACTGCTTTTAAAAATATCAAATCGTAAATTTTAAGATAGGTATTATAGGTATAGAAATATTTTATTTAAATTAAATATAAGTTATAAGTTTATTATTAAGTAATAAAATATGTTTAAAAAAAATGCAAACACGTTTATTTCACACCTTTACTCGTAGGGGAGACCGAGGGAATGGCGCCATATGGGGTTATTAAAGAGCAAACGATAGTCAGAAGAAACTGCCTCAGTATTATCAATCTAATCTAAATTCTAATTAGAGAAGATTGTTTGTTATCACAGAAAATATTATTTTTACTATTTCGTTATAAATTTGGGTGGTCCGGTTTGGGATACAGATATTTTAAAAGCTGATTCCTTGGCTCATTGTGAGTAAAAAATTGTACGGGAAGGAGGGGTCTATCTTCAACACCCTTTGAGCTACAGGGTGTTCAAAAACTTCCTTCAGAGTACGTTAGATAAATTTATAACTAGAAATCTGAAAATTTTTTTGTCTATCTGTTAAAAAATATTGTTAAATATTAATAATGTTATTTTTATAAAAATTCTAAGAAAAATGTATTATTTGATAGCTGCTTACTAACAAATCCTTATTCAGCAACCCAGAAAACCTTTAATAAAGCATTTTAGTGTAAAGGTTAAAGGTTGATGTTTATTTTTACAAACTATCTATTTTTCTTAAATATTTTATTAAAATTCTTGTAAAAATTATTAATTTTTATGAAAAAAGTACAAATACTGTTAGGGCAATCCCCAGAGCTACAAAATGTATTAGGAAAGGTACACATATGTACGATTTTTCATGTTTTGCTTTTTAACTACAACCCTAACGCGAAAACCATCAAAACTTAGGTGTTTTTAAATACCCCACTCTCCCCTACATGTTTTAGTACAGTTAGCATTTTCATGCAAAAGGTAATTCATTGTATTATTTCAAAACAATTAAAAAAAACATGCTTTTTATTTGCACAAAGCGGTGTTAATATTTTTTTTAAACAAATAAATATGGATACATACGGTGAAATTAATTAAATCGGATATTTCAGTTGTTTTTTAAAAAGCCAATTACTACATATTTTGCATTCAACTATTTAATGAAGAACCCAAACAAATGTAGATTGTACTTATTGTATTATCCACTAACGAGAACATTTCGTTACAAATCCAATTTTAATCATACTTGTTTGTGGATAGTTTTCTTTTATCCCCGATCAAAAAGGAGGTTATGTAATTCAAATTTACATTTTACATTTACTCTCTAATATATTAACCTTTGATGCGTTTTTTTAATAGTACACTGTTTGACAGATCCTTAAACAAGAGATATAAAATTCAACAATTCATTGAAACATGAATGAAATAAAAAATAATTCGGGCAAGACATACACTAGTGTATGCCATAAGGGTTCCGAAGTACGTACTACGTGAAATGTTTAGAACCACTTACAGGTGCATTTTTAAGTTAAAGTTAAAATATAAAAAAGTGTCAAGTTCTAATAATTGAGATCTATATTTTGACATACCACATGCCTAGATATCAAAATAAAAAATTCTATGACGCCCCTCCCTATTATTCCAAAATTTTAAATTATATTGTTGACTTTAGTATTTGTCGTTGGTAGTCCCACCAAAACCTCGTTACCAAATTTTTTTCAGATTTTTTGAGCCGGTAGTTACAGAGTTAGAGGGGGAGGGGACAGAATAAAATACTGCTTTTAACCCCCTACAGGCGCCATTTTTGAGTTAGAAAAAAAAAATATATGGTCAAATTCTACTAATTGAGATGTACATTTTGACATGCCACACGTCTTGGTCTACAATTTTTTTGTTTTTTTGGATTTGCTTTAAAGCCCTTTACAGGCACAATTTTTGATTTAAAAAAAAAAGTAGAAAAAGAGTCAAATTCCGCTTGTTTGGTTATACATTTAAACGTGCCACATACCTTGGTATAAAAAAAAATATTTTTTTTACCTAGATTTAGCTCCTTATTGCCCCCCCCCCCCCTGAAAAATTATTTATTCAATAAATTTGTACATATTTAACTAGAGGGTATCATTTTACATGTTCAGTAAAAATTTCAAGTTTCTAGCTTATATAGTTTACGAGCTATTTAGCTTTGAGTGAAAAGGACAGACGGACGGACGGACGGACGACAAAGTGAGATTAATAGGGTTTCTTCGGAACCCTAAAAACGTAATATACATAGTTGTTTTGACTTCAGAAAGAATCTATATAACATACATACAAAGTATTAAACTGTTAAAGTTCTAAATATAGCAATGTATTTCTCGCTGAATTTAATAACAATTCCACAGATATAGAAATATATAATACGGACTTATCTTTATCTGATACTTAAATATAACATGCACATATAAACATAAAGTGTGTTCCTATCGCATGAACTTTCTATACAACAACTAAAACGAAGTTGAGAAAAATCAATCGACTGTAATCCCGAAGAAAAATATATTGTGTGCTTAGTTTAGCGGCTACACAAGAATAAAATAATGATTCGCCAAAATCATCGATTTATGTCAATATATTTTTATTGTATTGCTTATCAGTTTGTCTGCATCATATAGGGTCATTATTTTGATCCTGCTAATAATAATAAGAAAGGTAATGGCACCAGTTATGGCCGCTATAAGATCAACGTTAACTGTTTTTGTGATTGACGGGCTTATTTTTTGTAATTCTCATGAACTCTTGTTACTAATAAAACAAGTAACTCTTTATTTATATTAAATTATTTCCTTTTATTTTGTTTATGTTTTTTCTCCAGTAATGGATAAAGTACAATCAGTAATGAACACGCAGTGATGGACAGTTGCTAATGATTACAAAATGATAAGTACTACGATCATGGTGGAAAGGCTGATTATGATAAAAAGGGTTCTTACTTAGTATACTATTTACAAATAAATTTTCAGATTTTATAAAGTAGTTGCAACATTTTTACAAAAATAAAGCCGCCCCTGCGCCAAACGCTAACGAAACTAGCTGACTGACGGCAGACTGTATCTCTACACCACAAATGTGACGTAATATCAAAAAATCAGCCTTTATAAAGTAGTTTTTTTTGTTCAATAACTAAAAAATAAAAAGAAGAAATTGTTCAAAAAGACTATAAGCCAACTCTGAGATATAATTTTATCCTATACATTCTGAATTCAAGTCGTTTTTTTATTTCATTATCAACGTTTCGTTTCACATAGCCGTATACACTTTAAACCCAAAGGTACTTATATATGGATAAAACCATAGATTTTTATGCATTCATGTATTTAATAAAAATCCTTTCCGTATTTTTTTCATATTAAAATCCATAGGGATATCACGAAAAATTGGAAATCAATAGAAATATGTAAGTAGGTACATAATACATTTTTTCTCTATCCTGGATACCTATGTAAATAAGATAACATTCGTGGAAGTAAAATAAGGCGATTTAGAATTTAGTAAAATGGTAATTGTAAACTTTTATTGAATTTAAGGGAATCTTCTATAAATGCGGTTTCAAAAAATCAATGTTTTTGCATTTTTCTAATCTAAAACGTGTCAGGAATATACCCTTGATAGGGTTTAAAGAAATTAGTTCGGGTTGTTTAAGAGCGTCAAAACTTATTTTACCAAGGACTTTAGATGCAATTTCCCACAAGTTGTGTTTCTCAAATCAAAAATGCTATTGACTTCGTTGGGGTGCCAATCGAAGCATCTTGACGTGAATATGATCTAAAAGAAAGAATTTTTCGAAATTCACCCCAAAAGGGGGTAAAAAAGGGCGTAAAGTTTTTTTTGGTCTGATTTACTTTAAACTTAGCATACATATTCTACAATACAAATAATGAAAAATATATTTCAGTATTTTTTTGTTATACGTGTCTAAATAGCCATAAAAGGGTGAAAAGTGAAAACCACCCTCAAAATTTGAATTTTGAATACTTATAAATAAGTCTACAATTCATGTTGCCTTGAAATCAAATTAGTTATTCTAAAAATGTGTGTTATATTATTGACATTAGGGTATTAGAAAACTAATATTCATAATACAAAGGTGAGTTTTATTTCACATAAACTATATGGAAACAATTAATAATCAGTATTCAAGTATTTATAATCATACCATGTTACGAAGTTGATTGTGTGAACCTAAAGGGTCTCACTCCAACCCAAGGTTTGTTTTAATTTTATTTCATCCCCTGACACATATGAAGGGTTGTAATTAGTGAGAATAAATATATATATCACGGTTGTGGGGGTTTTGAAATCGAAGCCGTGGGTAATAGATAGTAGAAGCATAATTTTAAAATATTTATTTTAAACTGTATTTTTGATGTTTCCAAGCATTGGTAACTACTAAATAGATTAGTATTAGTATACTACATGCAAACATATGTATATTATGTATGTACATTAATATAAAGTTAAATTATATTTGTTAATTTACAAAGCATGCATATTGACTTGACAAACTATGTTGTCAACAAATATGCTGTTGGTTCCAACAAATAAACAGTAGGAAATTATGTTTTACCAGCTGCAGATTTAATTGTATAACTCAATTATTTCATATCATAAATGTAACATTCAGTTGTATTTGCAGTAAGTACATTTTACCTAAAATTATTATTCATTTAACAAGCAATATAAGACAGATTTTACACAATCAGTCTGGCATCAGTTCAGCGTGTAATGCATTGATTGACGGACTGATGGAATGGACTGACGGATATTTTAATATTTTTCATCAGTCTGAGGTCACGAATACGAACTATTAATAAATTAAATGCTATGAGAATATTTAAACATTTTTTTATTAATTATTGAAAATATTGAAATAATAAAAATGCCATAACAATTATTATTAATTAAAATATTGACAACCAGATTATTAATAACATGAAAATAAAAATATCTTATTACTAATTTTCAATATCTCCTAAAAATGCAACAAAAAATGTTATATGACCTTTTGATTTTAACCCTTCAGTCACGATATATTTGCTTTTAAATGTCGTTATCAGAGCGTATATACCATACCGACTTGGCATCACCAATAATGTCATTAGACAGAGCGTCACCACTGGAGGGTTAATTTACTGATAGTAAAAAGAGTTCAAATTAAACTTTAAGGTACGATTAATTAATTTCTAAAAAAAACATATGTAAAAATTGTTATATTTCATAACAATAAATAAAAAACATAGAGTTGAAAAATACAAAACTGAAGTAAAAAAGTAAAGTACTTATATGGAACAAAATTGCACTTCAACAATGTTAATAAACTTTTGCGTCTGTAAACTAAGAAGCAATGTTGAACTGTCTTTCAGAGACATATGAAAAAGGGTACAGTTGAGTAATTTTGAAAATACAAAGAAGAAATTTATTTTTGATAGCGGATGTCTGCAGAACTATATGTCTAGAATAATGATACAAAGCATATAAAGATAATAGGGGTGTTCTTTTTCTTGAATTATATAAGGTAAAGGCACCAATTATCGCAGCTATAAGAGCAATTTTTCGTTTTTTTTTGGATTAATGGGCTAACTAACTTGCAAATATAGTTTGTTTTTTAAATTATAACCTTTTATTTTGTTCATATTTTTTCTCCAGTAATGGCAAAAGTAAAACCAGTAATGAGCACGTAGTGATGGACACTTGCTAATGATTACAAAATGATAAGTACAACACAAAAAGAAAGAATCGTCAAATTTGAAACAATATAAAGCAGTTGCTATGATAATATAATAATTAATTTAAATGTCCACCATTTTGACACCTATTGGCCGATTTTCATTCAGAGGACAGACGGACAGACACGGAACGAAAAGTGTTTGTCTTGACGTGAAACGGATAAATCAATTTAAAATTTTGAAATCGGAGAACATTTTTTTGTCTCAATCTGAAACGATCACAAAGCTTCTCGTATCTTCGATATTGCGAGGAAGCAATATATTCTTTACATAAGAATGGTTGTATGTGTGTGAGTTGACATTCGTAGAAACCTCAAAGAATCTATCGATTTGTGGGAGCAATAACATTAATGGAATGCACATCTCGTTTATGTTTCACGCAGGAGTACGGACAAATCTCTTTTATCGAATCACTAAACACTGTACCCACTTATTTGTATTAATATGTTGTTGTATACTTACATATTATATATAGTTGTTATAAAAATAACGATACGGTTTTTGTAACAAAAACAACCTGATATTACAAAAAAAAATAAAAAAATAATAAAAAATTCAATGTTTTTTTTTGCCATACCAGGATGTTTTTGTTGGCTTTTAAAAAAATGTTCAAGGTGTATTTGTTCAATTTAAACATTTTATTTGACTTGTGTGTATTTCAAAATGTCAATTTTCAAACGTCATTATTCCGAAAACCGCTGATTTTAGAGATATAGAAAGTTGTACAAAAAGTATTCAGAATACATCGTACAATTCAAAAATGGCATAATATATAGTATGTTCCATTTAAAAAAAAACAATGATGATTGTATATGTTCTTCTTCAGACACCCTGTATACAATTTTCTTATGTCAAAAAATCCGCAACTAAAAATACTAATCGACGTGTTCAAGCGTTTTTGCACAAAACAGTTACCTGAATTTTAAACAAATTTGTTCCATTGTACTTTGTACTTTGCTATATTAATATTAAAATTCAAGTAAGCTTTGGACAAAATTTTTGACAGTTCTATTTTCATTAAAATGTGTTTCTTAATTTGTTATTTTACAATATAAGATTGATAAGTGGTGATACTGAGAAAGAACATAAATGTGCACCACTAGAGATATCAGAAGCTGCAAATTCTGTAATTTTAAATTTACTATCTGCAAAATCAAAATTGATATATATGAAAATTACACATAATACTATAAATTGTGCTAAGAAAAAACTTTAAGGTATTGTTTATAATTTATATAATTTTATTATTACAATAATTAATATAGTGCTTAAATTTTAGTACCTAATTTGTTTAGTATTATACTAATAATAACTATATAAACATCGAATTTATGGTTTCAACCTTTAAATTGGCTTCAAAAATGTATAATTTCAATAATCTGTGCGAACCTTAATTTCCCCATCTCAGTATTATTTTTTTACAACGCTTTTAATTACTTGAAAAGTTAAAAATTGCTTCAGATCTGATTTATATCTGTGTAATTAAGAGTAAATTAAAGAATCAACAAGTTCGATTAAATTTTATCTCTAAATAATCCTGAAAAATTATTATACTTTATAAATCACCCGCCAAATTGTAATATATATTTGTAATTAAAATTTACTTGAATTTGTAATCTCTTTAATTTAGTGTTAATTGCATAGAGACACTTATCAGAGCTCCAGCAATTTTTCAATTGTTTAATAGTGTTGTAAAAAAAGGCTGAAAAATTCGTAAAATTTGGGAGTTCGTTCAGATTCTTTTAAATACTGGTGCCATTACCGTATAGTTGAATTAATTTAATTGTGAAAAAAGTCACGTCTCTAAATATGAACATTTCATCGTTAATCTTTAGAAAATAAATGGTAGGAAAAATCAGAGACGTTAAATACATAATAATAATTTGAAAAAGTCTTACCTTCAAATAAGTCAGGCAAAAGTTGTAATTAGAACAACCTTAAAGAAATCCTTTATCCTTTATCAGACGTGAAAACACTAATTCACGAACTGGGTCCAGAGTCTGTAACAGAAAGTAATTATTTATTACACCTTTACTTCTGAATTATTCAGTACTGATCGAAACTAATCAATTTTGTGACCAAGGAAAAACTCACGCACCTGAAAAATACACGGAGAATAAAACAAATACGTTATTTGATATTTATGTCTCGGGTAATAGTTTAATTATTTGTTATTGTGTATAATTAAATAGTTTTGTTAATGAAAACTCTGAAAACATGTTTGTGCAGGTTTGTAAATGAAAAAAAAAATCATACTAATAGGCATGATGCCAGTAACAAAGTATCATTAAATAATGAAATTTAAGTTAAAAAGATTCTAAAAAATGTATTTATTTTTATATTAAAAGCGAGATTAATATGATTTTTGTTAAAGTAAAAACACAAAATACAGCAATCCGCCATGTTTGATAAAACACCAGTCAGAGTGGATGACGTCACGGCTACGTAAACATCATTTTTGTTTTATTAATATCTGCACTGTTTATAAATTATTTTGTGGTTTTAAATTATCAATTTGTTCAGTTTTGTGTTACCAAAAGTAAAACCAAGAAACATTAGCGATGGAACAAGGATTTATTATTGTTGACAAGGAGTGTTTACATAGGCGTGACGTCAAAAATGCGCCATGACACCTGCGAGCGTTTTGGCGTCAATTCAAAATTAGTTTTAAAAGGGTTCAATATATAAATTATCAAGTTGTCACTTCTCTGATGAATAATTATCATGTAACTCCCCCCCTCCATTTATCAATCGCCTTGAGATAAAAACGTTACTTCTCTCCTCATACTAAGACACATTTTTAAAAGGTTTTTTCGTTTTATACACCACTCGAACAAGATTTTATTTATTAATAAACGGCAGAAAATGCCGCTAAATATTTTAGCATATAGTCTGATCAAAAACGCTGTCATCTGATAATATATTTATATATTCATTGCAATATTCGGTTGCAAGATTTTGAAGGCTGATTATGATAAAAGGGGTTCTTACTTAGTATACTGTTTACAAATAAATTTTCAGATTTTATAAAGTAGTTGCAACATTTTTACAAAAATAAAGCTGCCCCTGCGCCAAACGCTAACGAAACTATCTGACTGACGTCAGGCTGTATCTCTACACCACAAATGTGACGTAATATCAAAAAATCAGCCTTTATAAAGTAGTTGCAAAATTTTATCGCTCACCTCCCCGACTATAATAGATTGTTCACAAACCAGCACAGGTTTGAGGTTCATAGTTAATAATATAACAGTGTTAGACAACTGCTTCTTTATTGAAACCGAGCACTAATCCTGAGTAAACCATCAATTAGTATTAATGGTGCACTTAATTAATGCATACATAATGCAAATCTGTGTATATTGATTAATTCTAAGATAATGGACGCATTTAACCATTGCATATATAGAGATATTTGTACCAAAAAGTCTGCCAAAATAATTTTTTTAATTAAAATAGATTATATGCGCACTTAATTAATTTTTGTAAAGTGCAATCATGTTAATGACGTTGCATAATATCGTAAAAATGTTTTCAAATCATGATTTTGACTCCCGATGGTCCTAGAATGAAATTTTTTAAAAATTAGACATTTTTGAATTTTTTTTTATTGCGTTTTGAATGTTAACAAAAACGGTCATTACGTGACAATCCGGACGAAACCAGAACTAACTATAGTAGAAATATTTCACGTCAACGCAAACACTTTTCGTTCCGTGTCTGTCTGTCTGTCCGTCCGTCCGTCTATCCCCTGAATCCTTGTCACACGCATAACTCATGAACCACTGAACCGATATTATTGAAACTTGGTCGGATGGTTGGGTCTGGCTTGAAGACGGTCCCATTTCAAAATCATCAAAATCGCATTTAAGGGGGAGGGGTGACACCCTAAAATATTTATGTTTTCAAGATATCTCAAGAACGACACATGTTACGTGAAAATTTTATAGAATATTTTTTGTAGAGCATTAAATTTCCTATAATATGGGTCTACAACGTTTGTTGTAAAATAGTTATTGCTTGGATATATTAAATGTCATTTTGACATTTGCATTTTAGATTTAGATTGAAATTTCCAAAAAATTAAAAATATATGAAAAAATATTCAGGTGCGTTTTAAGAAAAATTTCGAACTAATATTTTTTAGTAAAATTGTATAAAAATTAAATGGTTAACCAATTCCAGGCAATTTATCTCAACATTATCGGTATTTATTTAAATTGTTCAATAATTAACTACCTTTGGTGAATTTAGCACGAGGAAGCACTGTGCATTTACTTGGCAGATGTTGTTTATAGTATGACAACGCCCTCTATTACTTTAAATCCTACATAATATATATGTATGTGTGCGGGGATTTTAAACCTCTTTTTGACCCCAACTACCTTACATGAAAATTAACCTACTACAATTACAGTCGAACACATCTAACACATATTGGAAACATCATATGAAGTTAGACCACCAACTCAATCACTCGATTGTTAATTAAAATTACGTGTGTAGATCTAATTATGATATAATATACTCAATCATTCTCGACAATCGTTAATTAAAGCCATTTAGAGAATGTTGCCCGCCCCCTTTCCCGCGCCGCCCCTGGAGCGACGCTAGGGGTGCGTTTCACATGTCACTTGGTCGCACGCACTTTATCTTAAAACCACCACTTTACTACACATTGTCTGCGCATATTAGTACAGGAAAATTAGTGTTTTGAAGTGATGTTGAATTTTTTTTCATTGAGGCAAATAAGATCTACCTTAATTAAAAATGCTATATTTCGGGTAATAAGTAATTTATATTAAAAAGACTATGTTAATGGTAAACTTTGGTTTAATATTAAAATCAGTGGCGAAGAGTCCATGGAAGCAGGGGAAGCGGTGCTTCCCTTTCTTTATGGGTAAATTAATACAAATCTGTGTTTTCAATTAATAAATAATTTTAAAATATTATTAGAATATTCGTCTTTATGTGCAACCCAAATATTTTAACCAAAAGTCAAAAATAGCATTTAATATTAATTTATACGTTCAATTATAAAACTATAATACCTCTACGTCTTATTTTCTTGTATTTTAGTCGATATTTGTATGACGAGTTGAAGGAAATTTCACTAAAAAATTTAGAATTTTTGATTTCGTTAAAAGTATGTTTATTGTATAGAAAATGACGTGAAAAGTTGTTTGTTTCAAAGCGCAGGTCTGTATCTCAAACCGTTCTCGAGATATAGCCTCTCAAAGTTTTAGTTTTTTCAAATTTTTGGAGAAAAAAGGCCATAACTTTTGAACGTGTGGTCGGAATTGATTTTAGTTGACGGATTTGGAATCAGCGTGTCAAAATCTATATAATGACATGTATAATACCTTAAAACTCGAGAAAAAAATTTTCGCGAAAAATCGAAAAAATTCAAAGGGGTATACCTTAAAAAAATGTCGATTTTTGACCAAAAATTTTTTGTCGGATTTTAAAGTATTATACATGTCACTATATAGATTTTGACAGGCTGATTCCAAATCCGTCAACTAAAATCAATTCCGATCACGCGTTCAAAAGTTATGGCCTTTTTTCTCCAAAAATTTGAAAAAACTAAAACTTCGAGAGGCTATATCTCGAGAACGATTTGAGATACAGACCTGCGGTTTGAAACAAACAACTTTTCACGTCATTTTCTATACAATAAACATACTTTTAACAAAATCAAAAGTTCTAAATTTTTTAGTGAAATTTCCTGCAGTGAACTTCAATTCGTCACACAAATATCGACTAAAATACATGAAAATAAGAGCTATTTATAAATATATAACAATTTATTTTAAAAAGTAAAAGCTTGAACTAAAGCTGTTTCATAACTAGTTTTTTTTGTTAATAGGAGGGGAGGATTGATAAAATATACTTCCCTTTTAAAAATTTCACGCCTCGCCACTGATTAAAATAGTTTCACAATTATATAAATAGAAATATACGTACAACGTTATTAAACAGACGAAAAAAAAAAAACAATATGTAATCAAATACTTGCATTAGTATTCAAATAAAACTCAAATATAGTCAATATCTTTTTCTGAAGACGCCATACTTTACAAATGATGAACTGTCATATAACTTTTCAATTTTACCACCCGAGTATCATTCACGTGGGTTATGTTTGATAGCTCTGAGCAAAGTGTGCGAGTGAGAGAGAGAAAGCTATTCCCATCTTTGAAGATCGTTGTAGATCGTGATAGAGATAAAAAAACGTTGAAAATTCATGAATTGTTAACGTTTAATTTTCAATGTTTCAATTCCCATGCATTTCACGCTTTTCTTGGACACCCTGTATATGTGTGTGGAGGTGGCAGAGGCGTTTGGAATGTTTTTGAAGTGCTGTGGTTTTGATGTTGGGTTTGAAGAAAGTTTTACCCCCCTTAGACTTTTGAAAGGTAGAAATATATATATGATAATAGATTTAATGCTGTATTTTCACCTTGAGAGGATCGCACCAGGGCTTCGAACCGGAACTGAACCGAAAACCGGAGAAAACATTATTTTTTGCCGAAACGAAAACCGGAACCGAACCGAAATAAAAATATCGGTTTTTTCGGTTCAGTTCATGTTAAAATGCGCGCGTTAATATGATCTTATTTCCCACATCAATTGTCGTTCGGACTATTATACAAGTACCATAAAATGTTCTAAATTATGGTAGAAAATAAATTTTTAATACAAATAATTTTTTTTTTTTTTAATTAATCACTCGGAGCTAAACCGTAAACCGGGGGGGTGGGGGACCAGGCTATGTAGGGTGGCGCAACAAAACTGCAGTTGTAAAAGTTAATTTGTGTAATTAAAAAATAAAAAATTGATTCTAAAATCAAAAAATATCATTCTATATCAATTTCCATTGGGCGCGACCAATTATTTTTTCAATTTCAATTTTAGATTCAAATTTTTTTATTTCACGATTAAAATTTTCATTGTCAAACGTTTTTCTAACAAAATTATCCAGAAATTATACAAAAATTTTTTTTTTTTATTTTCTCTTGACGAAATGACTTTCAACGTTAAATCACAAATTTAATTTTCACCCTAGATACACAAATAACCATTATTCAATCCTTATTATTAAGATTCACGTTAATCATGGTTAGAAAACGAACAATTAACTAATCGTGAATATGTTTACTTGAAGCATCTCAGTATTAAATTTTTCATCATAACAAAAAACAAAAAAAAGGACAACAGTAGCAGTGTTAATCATTAAAAAATATGAAACGCAGAAAATGTCCCCATTCTTTAAAATTTTAATTGAGAATTAAATATTTACTGGCCATTTTTGTCGAGTATATTTTAAAAGACGAAGAAAAAATTCTCTCTTACAAAATTATTCAACACCAACGTGGTTTTTCACTGATGTGAAAAAGCATAAATTTGTTGTAAATATGTACATAAAAACATAGACGCTTGTGAATTTGCAGAGAATCAGGTATTCAAAAATTATCATGTAAATAAATATCTTCTTTTATTTTTATATTTTTGTTTCACATTACTGTAATATTATACCTCAACAATGATTTTAATATCAGTTGTCTGGAGTGCTATAATTCAAGATATTATTAACTTAAGTTATTGTAATCGGTCCGGAAATCGAAATAAAAAATTTCAACATATTTTTTTTTCTTCACGGAATATCGTAAATAAAAAAAAACATTTGCCAAGTAAATGCACAGTGCTTCCTTGTGCTAAAATCACCAAAGATAATTAATCATTGAAGAATTTAAAAAAAATTTATATAATATTACTAAAAAATAAGGTGCACCTAATTATTTTTTCGTATATTTTTAATTTTTTGACAATTTCAATCTAAATCTAAATTTATATACAAACGTCAAAATGACATTTAAAACGTCAAAATGATATTAAATATGTCCAAGCAAATATTAATTTAGAAAAACAAAACACGAATTTTTAAAATAAATTGAGATAAATCTTTGTAAGGAAATATTTTACAACAAACGTTGTAGACTCTACAAAAAATATTCTATAAAATTTTCACGTAACACAAGTCGTTCTTGAGAAATCTTGAAAAAAATAATATTTTGGAATGTTACCCTTCCCCTTTACATACAGACCCAACCATCCAACCAAATTTCATTAATATTGGTTCAGTGGTTCATGAGTTATGCGCGTGACAAGGATTCAGGGGACAGACAGACAGACAGACAGACAGACAACGAAAAGTGTCTTGACCTGAAACGAAAAGATCAATTTAAAATTTTAACATTTTTTGTCTCATTTTAAAACGATCACAAAGCTTCTCGTATCTTCGATATGGTGAGGAAGGAAAATACCTATTCATTTTTTAAAACCATAGCACACTATTCTAAAAAAATACCTATTCATTTATTAAAATCACAGCACACTCTTCTAAAAAATACTTATTCATTTCTTAAGACCATAGCACACTATTCTAAAAAATAGCTATTCATTTATAAAAACCATAGCACACTATTCTAAAAAAAATACCTAATTATTTATTAAAACCATAGCACACTATTCTAAAAAAATACCTATTCATTTATTGAAACTATAGCACACTATTCTAAAAATACATTTCTATGGAACGGATCGACTTTTGTTTTTATTCCGATGCAATCCAGATGTATACATAATACACATACATATTTTACACTAATACATATGTATGTGCACATGACGACGTGTCATTTAATAACGCTTCTGGAGCTTTGTCTCGATACACCCAGCTCCTGGTTAGGATGTGATGATGCAACATGACAGCCCGGAAGCGACGCCTCCCTCCACTTCAACGGTAATTATCACTCAAGCAGTCAGTATCTATTGTGATACATCGATTTTACAATAGGTTCATATATATAGCCGTAGTCAAAAGTAAAGACTATGCGATCAAAAAGATACCAAAGGGCCGCAATTAATAATGTACCTACATTGTCTCTTTTATATACAGGTGATTCGTATCATGTGGAACAAACTTGAAAAGTTGATTGAGAAAAATATTTCAAGTAAAAAAGTTCATATAAACATACATACATAACTACTGAATGGATTTTATTCCGGTTTTCACTAATGGATAGGTTACGTTTAGGTGTATAATTTGTGGATATTTTGTGTAAATTTCATGAAGCCGGAAAAAAATTCGCGGTGAACCGTGTATTGTGAGCATGTTGAGTGGGCATGATTACTTTATATTTAATTTAATTGCTAAAATGCTAGTAATTAATAAATAAATTATGCTAAAAATTTGTTTAAATTTCCACCATTTTGACACCTATTGGCCGATTGTCATCAAATCACGCTGTAAGACAGTTAAATGTATATAGATTAATATTCATAAATGGTAGTAATCAAATATCAACAAATATTTCTAATTCAGTACATTTAATTAAAAAATAGTCATTACTGGGGTCATATCCAAGACTGATGCCATTATTGGCAAATTAATAATTGTGACATAAAATCCTTACATTCGTACGTGGCTACGAGTTACCCCTCAGGAAGACGTTTAAAATGTCTTAATAAGGCAATCATCATGACGTCATCGCTCAAATTCCAACCGAATCCGAACCATAAATTTTTTATTCATGTTCAGATCTCTCTGGTTTTATACATTCGGTATAAGTTATGATATAAGGTAATTCAACAGAATTAGTATTGTATAAAATGGGTCTGTCAAAACTCATGACGGTATATTATTTTTGAGAAAAACTTCATTATAATGTCTACATTTGATTAATATCTATTATTATTGTTATACCGCCCGTTCAGTGGCGTAGTAAGAAAAATTTTCGGGGGGGGGGGATAAATATATATGAGTTAAATTTTTTGAAGGTATTTTGAACTTATGTTTTTTAAAACATACGTTTTTTAAGAACATTGAATAATTCTGGGTGAGGGGGGGGGATTATGCGTGAATATCTCGTTGAAAAATTTATTTATTTTAATTTCTTACAGCAGCACATCATAGAGAATTAAATTTCTTACAAAAAAGATCCCAAGTGCTCAATTCATAGATCGAATATTTTTAAACATAATCATAAAAAGTAAAATCCAATTTTTATGATAATTTTTAAATTTTTTATTAATTGAGCACTTAATATTCCCCTGAGAAATTTTCAAAAAAATCGTTTTCAATGAGATATTCACGCGTAAATGGGAAAAAGACTCGGTTTGCGCCGTCCACAGGTTTGATCTATGAGTTTGAAATTTTGGTACAATTAACTTTTGATCCAAAGCTAAAACATAGGCCTGCGGGACCAAAAAAATAAAAATAAACACCCTAATACATATATGTATATTATACATATAATAGTATAGCACCAAATAGATATTTAATTATTTACAGAAATTTTATTCATTTTGCTAGAAACTTAACCTTAAAACTTTTTTTTTGTTTAAATAACACTTCAGACTAGCTGCAATTGAGTTGAAAATTATTATGCTATTATTTTCAGTAAACTGTGTTGTAAAATATCTTTAAGTTGTAATTTACATAATCAATGGCTGTAAATGAGATAACACAAGCTATCGAATACAAGGAAGAACAAAAATTACTACAAAAGGATAATCAAAAAATATATGAACAGGAGTCGTATTATCTCATTTTTATAACTTCCTCTGTAAACTTTTTATGGGTACTTTAAGTTATATAGGCGCCAGTATCTTGAACATTTTGACACCCATAAAATAGTATTATAATTTTAATTTTGTGTATAATAAGAAACAAGACCATTAAAAGAAGTTTGTTGTTTAAATATATATGTAACATATTAAATCAATTTGAATATATGTAAGTTAGCAAAAAAAACTTAAATTATTACTGTGATTTTTTTTAAATCCTTATAACAACAAATCTTAGAACTGGTTAAAATATTTAATAGTAATCAAGTACGACCAGCACCGGATTTAACTTTTAGGTGCCCTTGTTTTTCTCTTTTTGATGTTTTTTATTAAATTTTCAAAGATTTGATTTTTTTCATTTTGAATTATGTTATAAAAAGCTGTTACAGACCATAGACATAGATATTGGACAGTGCATTCTGTATTAACACAATGGTGTAACATCTGTTCAAAAAGTGAGAGAGAGATACAGTGTAGTTTGGAATATATCTATCTCTTTTTCTAAGATCCTGATTGGTAGCTTACTACAGTTCAGGGTAGTATTTCTGTCAGATATATTTTTGTATATCTATCTTGTGATTTTTGTGCAATAAGTTTTTTATTAGAAAAGTAAATATATAATATAAAAAATAAATATACTATAATGGTTCATATTTCATCGAAGAAATTTAAAAAAAAAACATCAATTCATCTGATAGAAATTTGCAAAATTATGAACGGATATTCCGGGAAAATAACATTTTTGCTACCAAAAATATTAAATATATATTAATAAAAAATAGTTTTAAATCAATTCCCATGTGGTTGCTACAAAATGATGAGTTGGATTGCTACACTTACAAACAGCACATACAAGATTTACTTAACAAAATTTAAAATATTTTTTTTGATATTAGAACAAGATATTAAAATTAATTTAAAAAATTTGAAACTTATATTATTTAGGAATCAATAATTGTTTCTTTTTCAATTTAATTTTTTATAACGTAAATTATTTTAACCTCTTTATATACATATAGTATAATAATATCATATATTAATCAACAGTAGATTAATATATGATAATATCTATGAATATTTTTAATGTTCGGAACTAAGAATAAAATAGTTACACTCCTGTTTAAAAAAAGGACAAGTATATTCCAAACCTGTTTCTATCTCCTTCTTTTGACACGGCTCTGTGTTCGAGTCAGATGCGTAGTCCATTCTCTATGTCTATGTTACAGACAATTTGGTCTATTCGGAAAGCATCATTTTTATTCTTAAGTTGACAGCTTTTTATGATCTTGCAATGTCGATTTTGTACTTCTTTGATTGTATGTATTGTTAAAATATAAAAAAAACATCAGTCAAGTAAATGCACAGTGCTTCCTCTTGCTAAATTCACCAAAGGTAGTTAATTATTGAACAATTTAAATAAAAACCGATAGTGTTTAGATAAATTTCCTGGAATTGGTTAACCAACGCTGTGACTGCCTTTCCATGCTCTATATCTATGGATATACTCTATGTACTATCTATACATATAAAGTAGAAAAGAGCAATCTTGCATTTACAAGCGTTTACAAACAACGACATGCAATTATAGTCACATCCCCTCTCTCTCTATTTTAAAACCACCGGCGTTGTTGGTTTTGTAACACCTCTTGTATGACATTTTAGCTAAACATGTAACCGTATGCTGTATATTTCAATTAAACGTTGTATACATGCGTGTGCTTTTTCAGTCGACAAGGTACAATAACAGAGATATTCCCCGTTGGAATATACTGTAAATTGATTACCTCGCGTAACAAAATATACTTATTAATCATGGAAAATTATGCATGCCTATATGTGACATGATGTGTTAGGAAAATACTGCGCAAGAGTGAAAAATAAATGGATACAGAACTACTTTCGGTTGAATGTTTTTTGACGAAACTAATCAGATTTAAAATTCATAAAAACAATGTCATTTTAAATTTCATGATTACACAGAGTGTTCGCCATGCTAACTTTGTTGGTTAAATGGGCAAAGTATCAGTATTTTTTCCGGGATGAATAATGGTGGTCTTAAAAAACAATTGAATATCCAAGCAAATATCAATTTAGAAAAACAAAACACGAAATTTTAAAATAAATTGAGATAAATCTTTGTAAGGGAATGTTTTACAACAAACATTGTAGACCCATATTATACGAAATTTAATGCTCTACAAAAAAATATTCTATAAAATTTTCACGTAACATGTGTCGTTCTTGAGATATGTTGGAAAAATAAATATTTTGGGATGTCACTTCTCCCACTTACACACGATTTTGATGATTTTGAAATTGGACCGTCCTCAAGCCAGACCCAACCATCCGACCAAGTTTCAATAATATCGGTTCAGTGGTTCATGAGTTATGACGGACACACGTACGGACGGACAGACAGACAGACACGGAACGAAAAGTGTTTGTCTTGACGTGAAACGGAAAGACAAATATTACGAGGAAGCAAAAGTTCAAATTTCAGATCCCTCGTGACTATGGCCCACCCTGTAGAAAAATAGAAGAATAGGAACCTCGAAAAGGCATAACTAAAGGTTACACTACAGTCGCGGTTAGAGAAATATTGTCATTAGATAGGTACAGTCGCCTGCAGAACTCGTCTGGCACCCTAAAGGCTAGAATCGCTTACAACAGATTCCAAATTTAAAGACAAACATCATCGGTTATCTTTTTCTATCAAGTTTAATATATTTAAATACTAAAATCCGGAATATCAAATATTTATTGCCACAAAATTTACGTTTACAATTTTCAATAGATTACATAATAATTTAATTGCACAAATATATATGAGTACTATAAACGAAGAGTAGTTCTTTATCTAGCAAATGAATTTCTAAATATCAGTCTTTGTTTGATACATGGAGAAATGATTTAAATATTATAAGGAGGAGCCTACTAAGTTTGTGATAAACGAAAATGAATACAAACTGCAAGACCATTAATGCAGGCGACTGTACATAACGAATATTACAAATTTGAGCATCGTTACATAATAAAGAGTGCGCTGTGAATTACGTAACGAAAATATCTGCGAGAGACGTTCTAGTTGTTGACACGCGGTCAATTCTGCCAGCGTAGGAACTTGACGTTAGGGAAGTATACGTCAATTATAATGTGTTTCTTTTTCTTATATGTTTTCTTATTTAAGTAATTGTTGTTATTTTTTTTGAGTATACAATAGGGAGTGTCAAAAAAAAAATGAACATTCGCTATCGTTACGAAATAAGTTAGTTTATGACCTAAAATAAATCGTCGTTGAAGGATTACCTTGTAGTTCATTTTTAAGAGGGTCCCGTTTTCCATTTAAAAAGCATGGAGGAAATGATCCTTTAGTATTAAAGTTGGTATTACTGATTCATAATAACTGTTGAAAATTTTTTAAGGACATCATTTTGTAGAAGATAAAATTCTCTACAAAAGTGTCTACAAATACATATAAATGGTTATTTTATATGTATCTAGAGTGTAAAGTAGCACGAGTGGAAATGGCGCCTTGACTAACAATCATACGAGTGCGAAAAACGCATTTTACACCCGAGGTGCACAGAATATTTTTTCTACAACCCTATTTATTATATAATATTATTAACAATAATATAATATAATAATTAATGTATATACTTTGAATTTTTCTATATTAATATTAAAATTCAACTCTAGTAAGCTTTGGACAATGTGTTTCTTAATTTGTTATTCTATAATATAAGATGGATAAATGGTGATTTTTTTAAATTGAATAAAAACATTAAAAGTAAATTAATTGTTTTTATGTTAGTACAAAAAAATATTTAGACTCAGTTTACGACGATGTTTTGTGTCCGTTTTACAAATATTCAAACGTTTCTATTAACCCTTTTTAACCCCATAGCCACATATTCACGTCAATCCATTTTTTTATGCTTAATAATCTTAAACTTCGGCATATTAGATTGAATTCCCCGAAACAATAGCAGTTTTAATAGCCAAATTGAAATTCAGCTGATGTCACTAATAATTAATTGAATATATTGATTGAAACATAACACTGATAAAAATTTTATCGCAAAATGAAAAATTCCGTTGTAGATATTATCGTTCAACTTTTACACGACATAAAACATAAATTACCCTACCTAGTTTTATAAAATTGTGATTAATACATTGACAGAATCATAATTGACAATTTGATATAGGTATTTATAGACAAAATTCATTCGACATGAATTGAATCAATATTTTGATATTGAAACCAGGACTGTTTTGCTTTTGTTTAACTCACACAACTATAATCGACTTATAAATGCATGGATAGTCGTTAAATAACTAAAAACCGAAATATGTGTAGGTGCTCAATAATCAAAATAAACTTCATGGAATTCTGGGAACACGGGCATTGTGCATATGTGAAATTATATTGAATACAGGGTGTTTTTTCGGCGATACGAATATTTTGAAGGAAGGTAGAATGAATCATTTGGAAGTGGTTTAAGCAAATACACCTATTAGACCGGGAGCTAGAAGGAAGTGAGTGGACAATATGACAACCTGAGACCTCAAAGAACTTAAAAAGTCAAGGTACCAGTCAGTACTTGGGTGCAGTTTTTTTTAAAGCGCGAAAAGGCCCTACAAAAGGAAAAAATGTTTTTTTTAATCAAAACTTTTTTTGTATCAAAAAGCGCACATAGTTGTTAATTTAAATAAAGGTGGGTACTGTTAATAATCTTAAAATTGAAGTATACCATATTGTTAACATTCGTTTGAAGATTATAATTTTTTTTTTAAATATGAATATATAAGTTTTAAAGTGTACATTTCCATGATTGAAAACACCCAAATTAAAGGTTTTATGAACTTTAAAAAAATTATAACAAATAAATGAGTAGAGTTACAGTTATGTATGAGTCTGAGGGCCTTTTTTAAGCGAAAAGGCATAAAGATGATACAAAAAAAGTTTTGATTTAAAAAAGCCTTTTCGCGCTTTATAAAAAATTACACCCAAGTACCGACTGGCACCTTGACTTTTTAAGTTCTTTGAGGTCTCAGGTATAGAAATCTGAACATAGTTACCGGTTGTCATATTATGTCCACTCACTTCCTTCTAGCTTCTGGTCTATATTATTATATACAAAATGCAACAGGTTTTTTTTAACCGGAATTCTGGTACACCTCTATAAGACACTAACCAATAATAATTTTAAAATGTATTAATAAAACACCATTAATTATACTCTAGCCTGTTACAGGGGGGTTTTGGGGTTGAAACCTCCCCCCCCCCCAAAAAAAAGATTGAATGTTCTTAAAAACGTATGTTTTGAGAAAACGTCAGTTCAAATTACCTTAAAAAAATTTAACTCATATGTATTTATCCCCCCCCCTCCCCCTCCCTCGAAAATTGTTCTTACTACGCCACTGAGCCTGTATATGTAAAATTAAAAATAATTCTGATAAATGTATAATTTCTATGAGCTATATGTACTACAAAGGAAACAGAGATACAGATACCTTTGATCAAAACTGATTAAAAGCTGTACATAAAAATAAAAACAAAACTTGACTATTGTCAAGAAGAATGCAGCAGTGTAGCAAAGTAACTATTTGATATGCTTTGTTAGTACAGTTCCCATAGGAATGCTGATTATTTGTAATTCCAACAAATAGTAGTTCCTTAATTGTCTTTGGTAAACGTAATTGTACCCTACCCACTTAGCTGAATGTCAATCTAAATGTAGAATCGCATGCAGAAGTGGTCGACCAGTTTTCATTGAATTTCGCTTATCACAAACTAAGTAGGCTCCTCCTATTTGATTATTATAATATTTAAATCATTTCTCTATGTATCAAACAAAGACAGATATTTTGATTGTGCCATACCCACTTAGCTGAATGTCAATCTAAATGTAGAGTCGCATGCAGAAGTGGTAGACCAGTTTTCATTGAATTTCGCTTATCACAAACTTAGGAGGTTCCTCCCATTTGATTATTATAATATTTAAATCATTTCTCCATGTATCAAACAAAGACAGATATTTTGAATCTCATTTTCTAGATAAAGAAGTACTCTTCGTTTATAATAGGTACTCATATATTATTCCAAGTTGATTAAGAAAGGAAATTTAACATAGAGGCAATTAGAAATGTTGTAGTCAAACTAAAAACTAACCTCAAAATATTATATTAAATGTGATAAAAAGAGTAAGAATACTTAGGGTGCATTACTAGAATTATTAAAAGAGTATAGTGCTACTAGACAATTTAAAAAAATTAATTTTATTTTTAACTTAAGATTATCCTAAGTTTAATTGTAAGTTAAACTTAAGATTAAGATATAATTTTTAACTGAACATTGAGGAATTAACATGTAGTTTAAACTCATATTGAGAAACCGGGCCTAAATAAAACAAATATTGTTCATTTTTCTAATAAAAATGATAATATTTGTTACAGAGCATTGTTGTGAAATATTTTTCATTTAATATCACATATGAGCACAAATACAGAAAATCTAATATTGCATGGACTTCCCATTTTCTTATTTTACAATTCTTTACTTCAAGATTTTCATCTCCAAGGAATGAAGATTGAAAATAATATTACAACGCAATCAATCCAAGAAAAATCAATTCTCGTAAAATTGTTACAATCGGAAAATACAAGTTTATTCTGTACATTATTAGAATAACATTTATTTAGAAATTCAGAAGCCACGTGATTTATTTTGTTGATTTTGTTTCCTCGTCATATTGAAGATACGAGAAGCTTTGTGATCGTTTTTAAAAAAATGTTCTTGGATTTCAAAATTTTCACTTGATTTTTCTGTTTCAGATCAATGTCTATCTACCTGTATGTCCCATTTAGAAATCATTATAATCGTGTGTAAGGGGGAGGGGTGACATCCCAAAATAGTTATAGTTTTTTAATTAATCTATTTTATAACTAACTAGCGCATTGGGCAATCTTTTTTAAATATCTTCATTAAAAACACAAAACTGAGTTTTTTACACTTCATGAAATATTTTCAACAATTTTTAGGATTTCGATGATTTTTTTACTCGTTTAAATATTACGTCATCTATACCATAATCTGCATGCATCCATCAACATCATTTATAATCATTTATGTATAATTTTAAAAATTCAAAAAATTTTAAATTTCAATTCTAGTGAATTATAAATAGCAAATACATATATTCGGCCATGAAACATTGATCTGAAATTCTGGTTTTGCTTCCTCGCAATATCGAAGATACGAGAAGCTTTGTGATCGTTTCAGATTGAGACAAAAAAAATGTTCTCCGATTTCAAAATTTTAAATTGATCTTTTCGTTTCACGTCAATAACTCATGAACCACTGAACCGATATTATTAAAACTTGGTCGGATGGTTGGGTTCGGCTTGACGACGGTCCCATTTCAAAATCATCAAAATCGTGTGTAAGGGGGAAGGGTGACACCCCAAAAACAACGGTAAATTAAAACTAACCTTAGTCATTGTGAAACACCTAATAATTAAAATAAACATAATTTGTTAATAATATTTGGTCGTGGACCGCGGGTTGGCCAGTATATACAGTTTATAAACCACTGTTTAGTGTGTATGTACATATTATGTAAGTAAGCATGCCATGACGACAACATAATCTTGACTGCATGTTATAGATAAAATATACAAATACAGGTATTAAACCCAATCTGCCTGTGTTGGTGTTGTTATCGAAACATGATTGGTTGTCTGGGAACGAAAGCTTTAAACTTTCAACAATGTGTACTCCCAAGATAACATGTAAACTTATTATAATTCGGGTATATTGCATTTATTGTACATCTAATTACATACATATAAGGTACTGTAATGGCTATTAAGATTAAATTTGGTATACGGACGAAGACTGAAAACCCAAAAACAGAAATGATAAAATTTTGGAAAAAAAAATTTTTTGGACCCCCTGAAAAGTATATTTAAAAAAATCACTTAGTCCATTAAGTAGGGTGTCTTTAGATAGGTCTCCTAAAATGCAATAAAAAATATTATATGACATTTTGATTTTAACCCTTCAGTCACAATATATTTGCGTTCAAAGTCGTGATCAGAGCGTCCCCTCTCTCTATCTGAAAAAAATCGAGAATGTAGCTTTTAATTAAGTACTTCCACTGAAAATTATAACGAACACTGTAGCTAGAATAGTATATACATTTTTTTTAAATAACTCTTGTTTATAAATCGTAATGACTACGGAAACCTATCATGTGCGTGCCCAACACGCACTTGGCCGTTTTATTTTTTCATTCATCTATGTATTTCAGTGTTATTATTTTCATACCATGAATTTTATCCGCAACAGAATTGACAGGTTATTTAATTATACTTATTATACCTTCCTTCAAAATATTCGTATCGCCGAACCAAATATATAAAATACTAGCGCATTGGCCCGGTGTTACCCGGCGATATAAATTTAATTAAACATAAAGTAATCATGCCCACCCGACATGCCCACCCAACATGCTAACAACACACGGTTCACCACGAATTGTTTTTTCCGACTTCATGAAATTTACCCAAAATATCCACAAATTATACACCTAAACTTAACCTATCCATTAGTGAAAACCGGAATAAATCCATTCAGTAGTTATTGAAAAAATCGTGTAAAATTATATTTTCTCCCAGGAAACACCAGATCTTATCTTAGAATTTATATGAAAATCAAAAATAAATAAATAGGTTACCTTTCTTGGAAGTTCTTTATTGTAATTTATAAAAATCCGTTTATTTATATTGTAAAATTCATATTTTTTCATTCAAACTAATGGTGGAAACATAAATATTTGTAGGTATCATGATTCAAACTGACATTCACATATAGTAATTGTTTACAGCGTCTTATATTCCATGGCTACTGTGTTTTTCTATAAACGACATTTCTTTGTTATAACATCATAGAAACAAAAGACGCTATGCAAAATTTTCTCTTTTAATGTTAAATCTTAGATTTTCATAAAATATTATTAGCCATACTGCTCGTAAAAATGATCTGACTATTGGTGAAAACCGCATTGAAATCGGTTCAGTAATTCCGGAGTCTATAAGTCACACACAAACGAACATTCATTTTTATATATATAGATATAACCTATATATTCTGACTTGATGAAAAATAAATTCTAAAGTTATTATGCATAAATCCATGTGTCATCCTGTATATTTCATCAGTAAAAGAGAAAGATAGACAGCATGTTCCGTAAGAAAGTAGAGGAGAAAGGCGTGAAGTGGAATTAAGATAAAAGTGCTTGCTTCTTGAAAAACAAGTGTCAGCTAATGAGAAAAATGTACATTCATTATTCATACTAATGTTGGGTGAATTTTAACAAAAATATAATTAACACTCGAGTTATTTATTATGATTGTGCTTATACACAAGAAAAACGTAAGGTATTATTAAGGATTTTGTGTTTCTTTTTAATGGGGAGGGGGTTTAGTAAAACATATTTTTCAAGTTGCATATATCATTATTTTTTATTGTAATAAAATAAATTAGTTTTATTAAGAAATAAATGTTTTAAGATTTTGCTTCCTCGCAATATCGAAGTACCTGATCGTTTTAAATTGAGATGAAAAAAATGCAAAAATTTAAATTGATTTTTCCGTTTCACGTCAAGACAAACACTTCTCGTTCCGTGTCTGTCTATCTGTGTGTCTGTCCCCTGAATCCTTGTCACACGCATAACTACTAAGTAATTATTCAATAGATAAATAAATTTATATCTTTTTAAATAATTTTTAAATATACATTTTTTTAAATATTTTATTTATAAAACCTACTATTTCGAATATTTCCAAAACCCCTAATCCGATTAGCACCAAAATCAATAGGTCTGGAGTACTCACTGAGACAAACATTTTCCCCAAAAATAATTCAGATCGGTGCATTTTTACAGTAGTTATCGTGAACGAACAAAAATTAATTAACTTTTCTTTACGTTTTGAAGTTAGTACAATCAGAATTTGTCATTTTCTCGGACACGATTTTTCGATGGTATTACAATACAGAACATGGAAGTAAAAAATAATATAGATCTTAGTTTCTGGGTGTAAGCCGCGTCGATTTGGTCGTGTTATCGGTGAACGTTTCGTCACACATTGTATTGGACATCTTAATTTTTTTTAAATGTTCACTGCATTGCGTGACCGATAACTAGTTCCGATCTGATAATCTGGTTCAATTTAAAATTCCAGTTTCGGTACACCCCAAAAAAAAAAGAAAAATTTTCATGTGGTTTTAAACTTTTGCAGGGTAGTTTACAAATAATACATTTAAAACATAAAACTAATCAAATGCATGTTAACAATCGTTTAACTTTAAAATTTACATTAGACTGAGAAACGGGTATTACAAGTTTCAATTATTCAAACCATCCATTTAAATATTATCAGTTAGAAAAACCGAACATAAATGGAAAACAAATTTAACAAGAGGAACGTGTTTAACAAACTCGCTAGTTAGGACGTGAGATGGATTTCAACAAGCATACAAAATTCCTCGGACTATAAAATTCCACATCTGTTACAACTGCGGACAGTTTTCATACAAGGAATATATGCTGTAATGTGATTAACATATTATTGTTATAGCATACATATATTTACCGTGTTCTCAAAAAAAAGGGAATTTTTTATACGACATGGGTTTAAAAAATTATCATACAAGTGTGTAATATTATATGTAGGGGAACATGGGTAACAGTGGATCAACTTTTTTATTCCGTGGCATTCCTATGAAACCGAATATCCGTCCTCAAAACTTTTAAGCCGATTTAGATGAAATTTGGTACACAAAATCAAAAATGATAAGATTTTTGAAAAAACATTTTTTTTGACCCCCTGGAAAGTGAACTCACAATTTTTTTTCACTTACCCCATTGTGTGGGATGTCATTATTTAGGATTCCTAAAATGCAATAAAAAATGTTATATGATATTTAGATTTTAACCCTTCAGTCACGATATATTTGCGTTCAAAGTCGTGATCAAAGCGTCCCCTCCCCTTAATTTCAAAACTATCTATTCAAAAAATCTGAAAAAAAATCAGAATGTTGTTTTTAATTAGTACTTCCACTGAAAATTATAACGAACACAGTCAAAATTATTTTGGACCCCCTCTCATAGACTGAAAATTGTACTCAATTTTTTTTTCACTTACCCCATTGAGTGTGGTATCTTTAGATAGGTCTCCTAAAATGCAACAAAAAATGTTATATGACATTTAGATTTTAACCCTTCAGTCACGATTTATTTGCGTTTAAAGTCGTGATCAGAGTGTCCCTCCCCCTTAATTTCTAAACTATCTATTCAAAAAATCTGGAAAAAATCCAGAATGTAGCTTTTAGTTAGTACTTTCAATGAAAATTATAACGAACACTGTAGCTAAAATAGTTTATAAAAAAATTCAAATAAGTCTTGACTAAGGAAACCTATCATGTGCGTGCCCAACACGCACTTGACCGTTTTATTATATATATAGAGATTTTACTAGCGCATCAATCTCAAAAAAAAACATATATATTTTAAAGCGTCCAAGACTAGTGCCAGTACCTTATGTAAATTTAAAATTTAGCCAGTCCCAAAAATTAAAAACACCGAGTTTTTCTAATGAAGATAATAAAAAAGTGTACACTAAAGAATATGTTTAAAAAATGTAAAGGTTGATAAATTTTATTTTTGCAACGTCAAATTGCCATGTTCCTGTGTACAGCTGACAAAGAAAAGATAAAAAGTAGTATACATGACTAAGTAGTGATGACAAGGAGTTTTCTTGCTTTCTACACGAAGACAGATTTTCCCAGAAATCTTTTGTTATCATCGAAAATAAAATTTATGTACAAACATACATGATAGTTCATATTTGTATGTAAATAATCAGTCTTGGATATGACCCCAGTAATGGCTATTGCTTCCTCGCAATATCGAAGATACGAGAAGCTTTGTGATCGTTTCAGATTGAGACAAAAATTTTAAATTGATCTTTCCGTTTCACGTCAAGACAAACACTTTTCGTTCCGTATCTATCTGTCTGTCAATCCGTCCGTCTGTCCCCTGAATCCTTGGAAAACTTGGTGGGATGGTTGGGTTTGTCTTGAGGACGGTCCCATTTCAAAATCATCAATATCGTGTGTAAGGGAGAGGGGTGACATCCCAAAATATTTATTTTTTCAAGATATCTTAAGAACGACACATGTTACGTGAAAATTGTATAGAATATTTTTTATAGAGCATTAGAAACTCGGTATTTCAGATAAACGAGTCCCGACGGTATTATAAAAAATAATAAATAAACATAAATTTATCAAATTACAAAATATATTTTGTTTCAAAAGTGGTAAATAAGTCTTTAGAAAATAACTCAAAACATATTGTATTTGCGAGGAATGTATAAAATATTATTGTTTCTGCCTTTGTTCGGTTAATCCGAACTGACAAACGTATCAAAACCTCCAACACAAATAAATATATATGAACAGCATTTCCGATTTATAAAACGCCCCAAAAAATTACATAAAACATAAATGTATCGAACTTTTTTATCAGAAATACTTTTCTGAAGTGCACGCACAAAAAGGCGTATAAAATACAAAGCAGGGATGTCCAACATTGTCATTTTTATGTATGTAACACTTTATTCTATAGGGTATACAGTTTTTGCGTTATAGAGAAAAAACAAAAAATTCGTAAAATTTTGAGGAAGGTTTTCACCCCTTAAATATAAAAAAAACGCGTCCCTTAAAATTGATTGGACTATTAGTATACGAAATTGCAACAAAATCGGCGAGAGTCACCTCGCGAGTTATTGGTCTTTTTTAAAGAAAAATTTGGTCGGACTGACAAAACTGCCAAAATATGAGCACTGAAAGATTTAAAAAGTACATTGTTATAACTTTAATCTGGCATATAATTCAGGGAGTTGACAGCTTACAGTTAGGGTGATCAGGTCTCCGGTTTTAATCCGGAGTCTCAGGGTTTGCACACTGGATCTCCGGGCTCCGGGTTTGGGTGCAATTTCTCCGGATTTTGCAAAAAATGACGACGACTAAAAAAAAAAGGTCGTCACAAATAGAGCAGGGGACATATCAGTGCAAATTATGGTAACAAATTTTATGAAAAAAAAATAAAAAGAATAAAATAAAAAAAAATAAAAAAGGGGTCTTCATTTACATCTCAGGGTTTACCAAAACTAAAATCTGGTCACCCTACTCACAGTTTAAGAGTACAGTAAAAGCTCTTTATTCGCGGGGTATATGTTCCATAAATATGCCGCGAATACAGAAACCGTGAATACGGAATGGTAATTTATATGGGATTATAGGGGATACGTTCCTAGGTGACAAAATAAATAAACAAATACAATATAAAAAAATTAATTTAATTGAAGTTTTTGACCATATTGATTAATTATTATCTTTAGGCTTAGGCAATGGTTTAAAGAATTTTGTAATTTTTTCTTGCTTGGCAGTTTTTAAAAGCTCCTTCAATTCAGACTGACATTCAGCAGTGGCATTAGCAATTTGCCTCTTAAAAATAAGACTTCGTTCCATAGACGGATCAATTTTCATAAAGAAATCACAAAGCTCATTTGCCATTCTTAAACCTTCACTAAGATTTTTCAAAATAAATGTCGCGTTTCCTGATTAGATCCGCGAATAAAGAAATCTTTAGCCGCGAATATAGAAATTGGGTCGCATTTTTTTAATCCACGAATAGTGAAAACGCGAATGAAGGAAGCGCGAATAAGGAGCTTTTACTGTATAGTACCAATTTACACGTATAAATTAATTATGCTACGTCACTGATCGCATAGGCTACTGAAAACAATACATCATCAGTTCGTTCCACAAACAAACATCGGGTCTGTCAGCGAATTACAACAATGTTGTGCTGTGTCGAGGACAACCAGCTATATATCTATTTCACAGAAGAAATATCGATAGCATATTTCACCAATGCGTCCACGCCAGTAGCGGGGATCGATTAATTTATTATTTCTTCCTCGCAATATCGAAGATACGAGACAAAAAAAATATTCTCCGATTTCAAAATTTTAAATTGATTTATCCGTTTCACGTCAAGACAAACACTTTTCGTTCCGTGTCTGTCTGTCCGTCTGTCCCCTGAATCCTTGTCACACGCATAACTTATGAACCACTGGACCGATATTATTGAAACTTGATCGGATGGTTGGGTCAAAATCGGTGATAAGTGTAAATTATAATATGTATGTATTCTATCTGACCTAACCTCAAATCTATAGATATGATTTCCGTTGCGTTCGTAGCATGCAATCAATATCAAAAAAATTAAAATCTTTTGAATAATATTGTACAGTCAATGAGATGAATACAAATGCTTTAATTCATTCAACAAAAAATTTCAAAAATATGTTCGTTTACGCCATGGTGGAGGTGAAGAAGGAGAAAAAATTACGAATAAACGAAACTCTGCATTTCAGATAAACGAGACTTAGAATAAACGAGTCCCGACTGTAATATATTTCTATTAAACAATTATACTAATCATATTTTGTTTGCACAGGTATAAAGTTAAATATGAAGCATTCATCTTCCTGGGGCAACAATCCCACCTTTATCCTACATAAAATTATCCTACAATATTATTACAACAAAGAAATCAATTCGACAAAATCAAATGTCATGAACATTCCTTGTGCCAAATATATCACTGAAAATTTTAATTAAATTTTAAGGAATTTAAATTCAAATGTCACGTATATAAGAAGCAATTAAACGTTACCTACCATCCTGGAAATTTAATATTTATATTTTACTTACGACTGTTATTACCTTTTCTGTAACTTTATCTTTACCAATTTTTCAATTCTTTAGGGACATTATTAAAATTATTTTAAATCATTTTTATCGTGGACCTTATTGTGAAAATATTAAAAAATCTTTAATGACCAATATCAGGGGTTATTTTAGTGTGTAGTTGTAGCTTATTTCTGCAGTTCTAAAAGTGAAATGTGTAGTTGTAAAACTATATTTGTGTAGTTTAAAAAAAGTGTAGAATAATTGCATTTTAAAAACATACAAGTAGAAATCAAAAAAATAAAAAAATAAAAAAGGTCAATGCAATATATATTATATATAGATAAATACAGTTGAAAAGCAAGAAAAATGTGCAGTTGTAAAATTCAATTTGTGTAGTTGAAAATTATAAATATCGAGCTGAAAAAAAGGGAAAATGTGCAGTTGTAAAATTTTTTTAAATTGTTTTATTTCATGTTTACATTACATTGCTTTGCATAAATATAGAAAAACAAAACAAAAATATAATGAATGTAAATAAAACAATAGATTTACTTTACGTGAGACTTAACAAAACATGATTTATGTCTACATAAATTTCTAGATAATAATGTCTTTATGAATTTATTATCTCTTACACTAAACAGACGTTTACGTATTTTATTTACAGTTCATAAAATATTTCCATTTAAATGGTAATATATTTTTATAAAATTCTACATATATTTTATATACAGGCTGATTTACAACTAGTGTAAAAAAATTTAACAGTATATCGAGGATGTAATTTTAAGCAAAAAACCTTATATGAACCTATGTCCGGAAATTCTTCCTGAAGGAGCTACAGTCTTTTACCCAAAATGAGTGTTTATTTCATATCTAGAGAACCCATTGTGCTACAGTTATGAAATTTAATACAGGGATTGGTATTAATAAGTGTTATCGATTTCCAGTATCAAATAATAATAATTATCAAACATAACTATAGCACAAAATTTTGAAATTGGAGAACATTTTTTTGTCTCGTATCTTCGATATTGCGAGGAAGCAAAATACGACGTACTTTTTCTACGCGCTGTTTTCATGGAACCAATTAACCGCGTAAATGGAAGTACTACTGTATAATACTTTTTCCAAGCTTTTCTTAATATAAATATAGTCCTTACATCAAAATATTCTTGATATTACGCATATGTAGGTCGAATAAAATTCAATTTCTATTTTGACACGTAGCTGACAATCTGTCTATTTAAATACATTTGTTATATGTATAGGTATAATATTCAATATACACATGAGAAGAAGAACATTTACTTTTATATACGACGAGATTTAAAACGGATAACAACAATGTACGTGTAAAATTGTACGAAAATTGATATTCGATCAAAGAAACAATTTTATCAAGTCATCGAGAATGATGTATCACATAATATTGTAACGTACCTTATGAAATATATTTTTTAATAATTTTACCTTAAGGGGGCAGACCCAATTAGAATTTTGAAAAAATCCATTTTTTTTTTGCATTTTCTCAAAATAGAATATTTTAAAAGTATTCTCTGAAAATTCCAGACAAAAGTTTTTTGTCGTGATCACTGCTGCTCGTCACTAGATCATCTGAAATAAAAAAAAACAAAAGGGATCATTATCTAATGACATAATGCTCCGGATGGACGAAGGGATTTGAAAAAATTTGAATTTTCACAAAATGGCGAATGTTGAAAGTCAAAGTTCTTTATTCGACTAAAATTTCACTCGCATTTTCGGCTATAAACAAAAAATAATCATTATTATATCATATTATGTATAGAATAAGTGAGAAAAATTTCAAACCGATCGGCAAAGCTGTTCTCAAGTTACAGTGATCACCGACTTCGAAAACATGGTTTCGAGAAAAACGCGTTTAAAGTTTTGAGTACGTATTGCATGCAGATAAAAAATTTATTTTGGTACTTACACTGAATCGTCTATGGACAGGACATTTGTCTGAAATTTTCAGAGAATACTTTTGAAATATTCTACTTTGAAAAAATGTAAAAAAAAAATTGAATCTTTAATCTTCACTTAACCGCCCCTGAACCACGTGTTTAAATAAACACATATAAACGAACATAGAAACATTAATCTAAATTATAACATTTATTGCAAGACAAATGGCAATTCTGCCTAATAACGTAGACGCCGGCTGACAAGCCGAGAACGAATTGCCTGGAATTAATCTCTCCGATATTTACTCTAGTGAAATATTTATTTACCTACTTCATTTACAATTTTTGTCAAACACTGTCTATTTATCTTTTTAAAGTTTAAAGGTATTGTTATATTTTACAATTTACTATCCTATTTATTATTTTTGAAAATGTTCACTGTAGTGTGTAACGAAATTTTTATCACAACTACATGAAAATGTTATGGTGTTTTTTACTACAAAAAGAAAAATGCCTACACTTTATCATAACCCGAAGACAACAAGACATTGGCAAAATAAATGCCAATCAGGGCCGTAACTAGAGGCTCTGGGACCTCGGGGCAGTAAGTGACCGAAGGGCTCTCACTATATGCAAAATATAAAAATTGAAATCCATTTTTTTACGTTTGTTAATAATTATTTTTTTTGTAATCTTACCGATTCCAATTTTTATTTTTACGCAGATGCGGGGCCCCGGGGTAGTTACGGCCCTGATGCCAATAACGTAGACATTTTTCTTATCCAGTAAAATAAGGTACACTTTAGAAGAAAGTATATATTAATAAAATAATAAATAAATAATTAAAGTATTTATTAATTATTTATTTATTTTTTATTTTCAATATTTCTATCTTTGTCATTACATAAAGTATTTATAGGTTGTTTAGTTTGTAAGAAGAGATGGATATAATTGAAATACGATACTGAAGTCTCGTGTTTAACTTTTAAACGAAAAAGAAAATTAACAGCGAAAGGAGAAAGTGGCACGTTTTCACGTATAGACAGATAAGCATATTTTTATCGATTTTTAAAATATTTTCGCATCCCTACATATGAATATTAATATCCTTAAAAATATTAAATCTGCATTTTAAAAATGGGAATGTGTACTTATGTACACGCGTTATTGAAAAATAACCTCAAATATTTCGTCTAATATTCTAGTGGGTAACTTCAAGGTACATGCTACATTATAAATATAAATTGACAAATTAGGTAAAGATAAAAAGAAAATTAGTTCTACATCAGTTAACTATTCAAGCTTAACTCTATAAAGGTAATTCATAACTGTTAATATACATCGCCAGTCAAGTAGAACTCTAGATAAAGATAGGTATGGTTCATATTTCATCAATTTCAATACCAACCTTTGTGATTCTATGTATATCTATTCATAATTTTTGCACTATATTACCTTTTACAGAATAAATTCACACTTATGAAACATAATTTCACATTAACGAAAACAGATTTCACACAAATGAAATATAATTTCACATTAATGAAAACTGATTTCACATATTATAGGAAAATTAATTTTTTTTTTAAATAATACATGTTTAAAGGTTTTTTATTTCCTATTATATTAACCTTAGGGCACATATACTTATTATAATTCATACCTCATTAAAATATTTAACAAATAAACATAATTTACTGAACTTTCCACATTATAATAAAGCACCATTGGTTTTTATTAGAACATTCGGAACTATAACATTTTATATGAAGTAGTAAAAAAGCAACTGCATTGTTAGTGAAAGAATAATGTGTAATAAATACATAAATATACATAATCACAACGATTTGATTCTACCACAAGATTTCCAAAAACATCTGCCAAGTAAATGCACAGTGCTTCCTCGTGCAAAATTCATCAAAGGTAGTTAATTATTGAATAATTTAAATAAAAACCAAGGCTCAGATAAATTGCTTAGAATTGGTTAACCATTTAATTTTTATACAATTTTACTAAAAAATATTAGTTCGAAATTTATATTTTTAATTTTTTGACAATTTCAATCTAAATCTTTTATACAAACGTCAAAATGACATTTAAAATGTCCAAGCAAATATCAATTTAGAAAAATAAAACACGAATTTTTTAAATAAATTGTAAGGGAATATTTTACAAAGAACGTAGGAAATTTTTAATAATTTCAGAATTTTTTGATAGTAAAAGAAATCGTTATTGAAAAAACTTTGCAGACATTTGTTTCTTTTTTTCTGTAAAATATGAATATGTAAAAAAAAAGAAAAAAACCTATAAACTTGTAAAGTTTGTAACCCTGAAACTTTTTTACTGAAGATATTTGCTTGTCCCAATTTATGGTATGGTTATAGCTTTAAATGTCGACTGGATGTTGCCCTCTACCGACAGCTCCTTCGTGAAGTTCTTGATTTGGTGTGTGAATTTTATTTTTATTTTTTATATTATTAAAGGGTAACCAGATGGATAAGGAAGTTGCATATGGGCCGATCATTGCAGGTTAAACGAGCTAGAGGGCCATGTTTATGGAGTAAAAGGTAGAATCAGTGATTAAATAGACCACCCGGTATATTTAATAAACAATTAAAATTATTTCGTTTTCATTTAATCTCTTATCAAAAATGTATTGTAAATTAGAACCATTATTATACATGTGATATGTCTTACTTAGGAATAATATTGATAAATAACTATGCAATTTATTACGGAATTATCTTGAACAATCAATCCATATTAACCATGCTTCCTATATTATCGGCCGTCATGTTATGTTATTAATTGAGAAAATGTTCCCGCATGAAATTAGTTATTGAAAATAAATCATTATAAAGTTTTATATGGTTTTTGTTATTGCTATATCATTAATTAAAAAGTGGTTAAACCATAATTAACAAAGTTATAGAAATTAATTACATTTATAAATCATTGAAAATACATAGTGTATTCCAAGTTGATTAAGACATAGGAAATTTAACATGGGGGCAATTAGAAGTGTTGTAGTAACCTTTGGTCAAATTTAACGATGTGTGATTAATTAACGATAACTGATAAATTTTAAATTAATCAACAGTATTTTGTTTTCAACAATAAAATACATTAATGAAATTAAAGTAAGCATCCTAGATAAAATTATAATAATATTTTTTGGCAGATATAAATTTGAAAACAAAATTACTATTTTATTAAATTTTGTGGCGGCATTTCAAAATGAGATACAGCCAATTTAATAAAAACGGTGAGGGCCATCTTTAATAGCCGATATAATGGTGTTCTACACGGATTTTAAAGTGGCTCCCTATCTGAAAGTTATTATTTTGACCTTATCTATGAGTATAGAAAGTGTCATACCCCAATCAAAAAGTGCAGGGGTTTTTTACGTACTATTAATTCAAATATATTTTTGAAAAATATATATAAATATATTATTTTAGGCGGCTATTACACTATCAAATAAATATGTCAAATTTTGACAAAGATTTGATCATATTTCTTTGATAAAATATGAGATTTTGTTCTATTACACTACATAAAATATTTGATAATATTTTCTCAATAATATCTAGGGATATTTTCTTCTTTTTTGGTGCATTTTGATTATCAGTGCGTGAATGTTTGTCAATTGACACGATCGAGGTTTGAATTTACAACCGTGTATTGTGGTTTTTATAATCAATAAGAAAATTATCATATAATATTGGATTTTGTTGATATTCATATATTAATAATTATATAACTGAACCTGTCAGTGATAACTTGGTAGTCGCCATTTTGATTTATCTGTCAAAAAACTTTGATCAAATATAAGAGACTGTCATTAACTATGATCATAGAAATATTAGAAGGTAAATATTATAAAAGTTGACTTATTACACTGTCATATTTCTTTGATCAAAGAAATTTTATCATATTTCATTGATAGTGTAATAGCCGCCTTAAACTAGTTTAAAAAAAAAGTTGGAATTATTGTTTAGGATAAACTCCTAAATACGGCCGTGACACAATGTTTTTTTGTTTACCTCAGTAGCGACATCTGCAAGCGAGATTAGCAATATGCATTTCTAAACGTTTTGTACGAAGGTACTGATAGTTTGCATAATTATGTGTTTTCAATTCAAATCGCGTTTATATCGATTCGCTAAGAAGTGTTTATTCTGACATATTCGCCGACTTCTTCCGATATTAAAACCGCCTGAATTTCGAAAATATATTATATTGCAACGAGTGACAAATAAAATACTGGGAATTTTTCATATAAAATACACTGAACGTGAAAAATATAATATTTATATAAATTCAATAAAAATACATATAGAGTGATATTTTATTTTTTTGTAAAAATGTTTTTGAAACTTTATCATTTTATTTGATTCTTTATCTGTCTGATTGAAAGTACAGTCGGGACTCGTTTTGAATCGAGGAAGTCGCGTTTATTCGAAGTCGAGAGGGGCTCCCACTTGACCAATCAGCGTTGGCGCGAGAATTGACGTCACCACGAAGATGTATTCAAATGTTATAAATGTATAATAGAATTTCAATTACAAGAAATCCTTTCTTTATTCTTGTCTTCGTATTTTTTGATATTTTAACAACATATACAATCAAAGAAGTACAAATTCGACATTGCAAAATCATTAAAAAGCTATCACAGACAATTCGGGAAGTGTAATTTTTACTATTCTTAAGTTGGCAATACGTTCATTCTACAAAAAAATTCAAAAATATGTTCGTTTACGCCATGAGAATGGTGGGAGGTGAAGAAGGAGAAAAAATTACGAATAAACGAAACTCTGCATTTCAGATAAACGAGACCAAAAAACAACCTAGAAATTCCAGACCACATAAGGTTTTTCGCTTAAAATTACATCCTCGATCTACCTTTAAATTTGTTTACACTAATTGTAAATCATCCTGTATACGTAGTAGCCCTTTTCACCGGTAAATTATTTTAAAAATAACATCCAATGAATCTATGAAATTAAACATCGCTGTTACATGGTTAAAACAACAATACAAATCAATTTCAGATAAAAATTATACAACCCCTAATATTATGTTTATAATTACAATTCTCACTCGTGTATGAAATGAATCTAATTAAAACATTTGATAACTGTTTAATAAACACAAAGGTGCCCAAAAATAAAACATTCCAAATTAAAAAGAGCTTTCGCTTCATTCAATTCGTCTCAATTAATACAGGGAAAATATTTAACATTATTACAAATTTATATAAAATTAATATTGATTAACTTAATTAGTATCATTTGATGAGTACTTTATTGTTATTCATAATATGTATATAATTGAAAAGTTAATTATATAAATGAATTAGTCAGTTGAAAACCATTTATAAAATCCATAGTTTGAAATTTGAATTCAATTTGAAAATAAGGTAGTGGCACCAGTCTTGAATATGACCCCAGTAATGACACAATTTTAATTAAAATATGTGTAGATATTTGATTACTACCATTTCTGAATATTAATCTATATACATTTAACTGTCTTACAGCGTGATTTGATGACAATCGGCCAATAGGTGTCAAAATGGTGGACATTTAAACTAATAGGCATGATGCCTAATTTTTAAAAACTATTTTATGATGATCTTACGTGTCTCCTATTTCCAAAAAAATACTTATTTCTGCAGAAAATAAAGGTTTAATCACTAAAATTGACTCTTGTAAAACTAATTTTGAATTTGACGCCAAAACGCTCGCAGGTGTCATGGCGAATTTTTGACGTCACACCTATGTAAAGACTTCAATTTGCAAAAAAAATCTGAAAAATAGAAATTTCAATCTTTAAAATGTAATTTTTTTTCCCCTTTTTCTAGCAATATTTTAATGTCTATTTAATGTTTTTTTCTTATTCAGAAAATGTTTTATTTGTTATTTTTTTTTTTCGAACAAAATTATTTTCTTTCAATTACAAATTTGAACCCGAACCCGAACCGAAATTTGTACTTGAACCCGAACCATAAATAAATTCCGGTTCAAATCCCTGCTCACAATACTTCTTAACTAACAAGGAATAATATATATTTAAATAATAACAAACAGTTGAATTGTATTTGGTCCAATACTTCTTTGTTACCTCGTTAAATTTTCTTTGTACTTATATTATTATGTAAATAAATAGCTGGTGTTAGTTCTTATTTCATTTAAACAATGACTGTTTATTTCTGAAACAAATTAAACACTGACTTTCACTGTTGAAGAAAACAAATACGTTTTACTTCATCCATTAAAATAATAAAGAAAATCATTTAGTTTCAACAACTCAAATGGTAATTTATCCTGACTAACTAATTAACGATTAGTTAATTGCGTGTTTTAAACTATGATTACATTAATTCTAAACATTAATGATTAATTGTGTAAAAAAAACATCTGTCAAGTAAATGCACAGTGCTTCCTCGTACTAAATTCACCAATTCATATATTTTTAATTTTTTGACAATTTCAATCTAAATATAAATTTATGCAAATGTCAAAATGATATTTAAAACGTCAAACTGACATTTAATATATCCAAGCAAACATCAATTTAGAAAAACAAAACACGAATTTTTAAAATAAATTGAGATAAATCTTTGTAAGAGAATATTTTACAACAAACGTTGTAGACTCATATTATTGGAAATTTAATGCTCTACAAAAAATATTCTATAAACGTAACATGTGTCGTTCTTGAGATATCTTGAAAAAATTAATATTTTGGGGTGTCACACCTCCCCCTTACACACGATTTTGATGCTTTTGAAATGGGACCGTCCTCAAACCAGACTCAACCATCCGACCAAGTTTCAATAATATCAATGTATATACGCAAAAAAAATAGGACCATAATAGACCACATTCCAAGCTATGCAAAAACAGAATTATTCGAAAACTGTTTTTACTGAAAAAACTTCAGAATTTTTATTATTGGATAAATTATTATAATTATCATCAAAACTGATGAAAACTTCTTGTAGTAAAAGATAATATAATTTAGATATTGTGTTCCACTTATAAATTAAATAGACTGAGAAAAATATTTTAATTTGATAATTTAATTTCCGCGCGATTGCATTTTAATTTCATTTAATAAAAAATGTTACTGAATATTGATCATAAATAATCCTCCCAGTTTTTTTTTACTTGGAATCTGCAATCTAAATATAATTGGTCTTATTAAAAAAATCTTTTTCGGAGATAGAAAAAATAAACTTTTAAAAAATCATTAAGTACGACAATAAATAATTAATTTATTGTGTTGTTATTTCACGTCAAGACAAACACTTTTCGTTCCGTGTCTATCTGTCCGTCCGTCCGTCCGTCTGTCCCCTGAATCCTTGTCACACGCTTAACTCAACTGAACCGATATTGTTGAAACTTGGTTGGTTGGTTGGGTCTGGCTTGAAGACGGTCCCATTTCAAAATCGTTTGTAAGAGGGAGGGGTGACATCCCAAAATATTTATTTTTTTAAGATATCTCAAGAACGGCACGTTACGTGAAAATTTTATAAAATATTTTTTGTAGAGCATTAAATTTCCTATAATATGGGTCTACAACGTTTGTTGTAAAATATTCCCTTACAAAGATTTATCTCAATTTATTTTTAAAATTCGTGTTTTGTTTTTCTAAATTGATATTTGCTTGGACATATTAAATGTAATTTTGCCGTTTGCATTCTAGATTTAGATTAAAATTGTCAAAAAATTAAAAATATACGAAAAAATAATCTGGTGCGTTTTAAATAAAATTTCAAACTAATATTTTTTAGTAAAATTGTATAAAAATTAAATGGTTAACCAATTCCAGGCAATTTATCTAAACACTATCGGTTTTTATTTAAATTGTTGAATAATTAACTACCTTTTATGAATTTAGCACGAGGAAGCACTGTGCATTTACTTGGTAGATATTTCTTTGATATTGCAAAGAAGCAAAAATAAACCCACATGTTAGGAAATTTATTGTACCTGTTTAAAAATTTCAATATTAAATTTAAATATGTAAACATCCCATTAAAAAATGTTCTGTAGTACATAATAGATTAAACGTAAACAATTAATTTATGTTTGGACCTTCCTATGAAATACTAAATAATGTTATCTACAATTTCAAATATTTGCAGTTACCGCCGCCGACTCAGTATCCTAAATCAACAGTCGCCGGTCATCATTATTAAAAAGCAATATTTTAACAAACATAAAATATTTATTTATTGTACGAAAACAAACAAAAAATATTTCAAGTTATAATATTTTTTAGTGGTAGAAAAATCAGAGCCGGAAAACACAAAAAAACTGTTCGGTTTCAGTGTAATTTAACTTCCATGTTCTAAAATAAATGGAAGTATTCAGTACCGGCTTTAGAGGGGGGGAATCAGTGTACAGGCTGTAATTTTTGAATAAACTTTTTTTTTATCTTTAAATTTTTTGTCGATCAGTTAAACCCGATTAAGCAAAAAATATAGCTAAATGTTAATTTGTAAAAAAAAATCGATTATTTGTTAGCCGCTAACAAATACTTATTCAGCAACCCAGAAAACCTTTAATAAGGTATTAGCTGAGATACTAACTATTCAACTTATTTGTTGATTTATCAATTTTAATTTATTCATAATAGGGGAAGGAGGTCTCGACGGTCTTAGGGCATTTTATAGTCTTAAAGTTAATGATATAAGCTATATTTAAAAAAAAATTTGAGTCTGTAGGATCGTGTCAAGCTGAGATATGAATTATTCAACTTATTTGTTAATTAATCAATTTTAATTGACATTTTCGGTAGTAATAATAAATAGTTAATATTTCTCTGCTTATAAAAGCCAACAGTATAGGTACTTTCATGTAAGTACTCGTACATATGTATATTGAAAATATCCATTAAAGATTACTGTAGGTATTACCTCCAATACAAAAGCTAAGAAAATACATATATAGGTATATTAGAAACCGAGGGAAATTTCTATTTCAATTTAATTAACGAATTTAATTGATACATGTAAGTATTATACTAATTAACAGGGCTTCGAACCGGAACTGAACCGAAAACCGGAAAAACCGTTATTTTTGCCGGAACGAAAACCGGAACAGAACCGAAATAAAAATATCGGTTTTTACGGTTCAGTACGTTAAAATACGCGCGTTAACATGATATGAAATTTTTTTTTAATACAAATAATTTTTTTTTAATTAATCACTCGGAGCTGAACCGAAAACCGAAAAACCGGAAAAACCGTTATTTTTTGCGGAACGAAAACCGGAACCGAACCGAAATATATTTTTTTACTCGAACCGGAACGAAAACCGAAACGAAAAAAATAACAGTTCGAAGCCCTGTTAATTAATACTGAATATCAATAATCGCGATACTTTTTGGAAAAAAAAATTTTTACCGTCAAAAAAAAAAGTGTGATATTATTGATTATTTATGCAAAGTGATTATATTAAAATCACCTTATTTAATGAAGTCATTTTTAAAAAGTAGCATTTAAGAACGATTACATTAAATTAATGGTTACAACTTTTCTTTTCCTCTTCTTTTATGGACTTTTTTTGGTCGTAAATCACACTCTCGGCAAAAATATAGAGCTTGTAAAGTTATATTACCAAAACCCTTTCCAGTTAAAATAGAAGATGATAATGTAGCTGTTAATGTAAGTATTACGTCATTACATTTAAATACTAATCTGAAGATTATAACTTTATTATATCATTATATATTATAAGCGCGTTTTTTTTCACGTAACATGTGTCGTTCTTGAAAAATCTTGAAAAAATAATAATAATTACTAATTAATACGTCATTAATTCATGTTGCCTTGGAAACAAATGTAACTAAATTCAAATTGTCAAATTTTATTTTATTTCTGACAAATCCCATTGAATTTTTTCATATATTAAAAATTATTTAAAAATAAATTAAGACCCAACCATCCGACCAAGTTTCAATAATATCGGTTCAGTGATTCATGTGACAAGGATTCAGGGGACGGACGAGAGGACACACGGACAGATAGACAGACACGGAACGAAAAGTGTTTGTATTGACGTGAAACGGAAAGATCAATTTAAAATTTTGAAATTGGAGAACATTTTTTTTGTCTCATTCTAAAACGATCACAAAGCTTCTCGTACCTTCGATATTGCGAGAAAGCAATAACAATAAATAAAGCAAAACTTACTAACGAGGTTCCACTGTACTTGTTTATTCTGGTACATTTTGATTTATTTTTCTAATGTTGGAAAATCGATAGGCAGTTGCCAATTCTATTTATCTGGTTGACCACACTTGACGAGAAAATTCTCCTGTAAAATCTTGCCCGCATAAATAAACATATATATAAAAAATTCATTATACTCTTTTAGTATGATAAAAATTTACATATTGAAATATACTTTATAAAACTTATTTGCATGGCTTAATTTTATATAACCGATTTAAATAAAATAACAGAATGTGGACCATTTTTTTATAAGAATTTACTCGTTATGGTTAGATTGAGATATTTTACCGTTCCGAGACTTTTGGTACATACTGTATTGTATACGATACAATAAAATAAAATTAACAAGAAATTTCCTAAAAAGTTTCACGGTTTAAAAAATATATTTTAACGAAAACGTATTTTTCCATAAAAAAGAAAGAACTTTTATTTGAAATTATATTTTATAAAATAAAAAGATATCTTTAGATTTGAAAAAAAAACTTCAGGACCCCGAAATATAATATATCGAATAAATCAAGTTTTACAGAAAAATAATAATTTTGTTGGAAATATTTTTCTTAGAAACTTAACCTTTTGAGATGTTTGACTATTTTCAGACTTTTGGTGATTTTTTAATTTAGAAGCTTTTTGAAGTGATGCATTCGGGAAGTTGGATTTTTTGGATTTTCTCTTTATATGTCCGAATATGAGTAGAAAATCAAAAATTTAGAAAAATCGTCTATGTACGTCCCGAGAAAATTGCATAATTGTGCATTTTTGATACATTTCGAGTGATCGCTACACCGTTTTTGAAATATCTCCGGTTCTATAGGTCGTAGGGAAATTAAAAAAATATTAAAATACTTATAAGTTAATAGACTATAGAACTGCATAGGTAGCGTTACTTTTCAAACGCATCATAACCTCAAAAACAAAAAAATTGTCGAAAAACTTTTTTTATCATTAAAAATGCAAAATCCCTTTATTCTTATGGTAATTATAATTAACATAAGAATAAAGGGATTTTTACGAAAATAAGAGGAAATATGTATTTTTATGTTATAAATACATGATAAAATTTTCAAAAATAAAATTTTTACACCCCCAATCGTTTTTTGAAAAAAAAGGAAAAGCTCGCCATTTAATGAAAAAACGTCGTAGGGTAAATTTTTTTTTTTTTAATTGTAGACTTTTTTATGCATTTCATAAATATAATGAACGATATTTCTTTCAGTGCATTATAAAACAAATAATAAACATAATAATAATATAATATATAAAATAATGCATATGTATTATAACACGCTAATAACGGTATCAGAACATCCACCTATATGCATATATTAATTTATAACCAGCCACGCAAAGCTAATAAATCACCACACATGCGTTCATGTGTCCGATTATGCACAGGATGTAATCCCAGGAGACTGAAACTTACTCGTTGCATACAATACCCGCTGATCTTGGCGCCACTGTGCATCTGTACAGTGTAGACGATACCGATACACTGTAATTAGAAACAGATAACAGCATATCGTGTAGGATAATTTATTGTTCATTTTTAACATTGAATAGTTAATATCTCAGCTTGGCGCGATCCTACAGACTCGAATTTTTTTTTAAATGTAGCTTACACTATTATCTTTAAGCGTATCACGCACTTAAAGACCCTCGCGACCTCCTTCCCTTTTTAAAAACAAATTAAATCTCATACGCTAACAAAGAAGTAAATTGAATAGTTAATATCTCAGCTTGGCGCGATCCTACAGACTCGAATTTTTTTTAAATGTAACTTACACTATTATCTTTAAGAGTATCACGCACTTAAAGACCCTCGCAACCTCCTTCCCTTTTTAAAAACAAATTAAATCTCATACGCTAACAAAGAAGTAAATTGAATAGTTAATATCTCAGCTTGGCGCGATCCTACAGACTCAATTTTTTTTTTAAATGTAGCTTACACTATTATCTTTAAGCGTATCACGCACTTAAAGACCCTCGCGAGCTCCTTCCCTTTTTAAAAACAAATTAAAAATCATAAGTTAACAAAGAAGTAAATTGAATAGCTAATATCTCAGTTTGGCGCGATCCTATAGACTATTTTTTTTTTTAAATGTAGCTTACACTATTATCTTTAAGCGTATCATGCACTTAAAGACCCTCGCAACCTCATTCCCTTTTTAAAAATAAATTAAAAATCATAAGTTAACAAAGAAGTAAATTGAATAGTTAGTTCACCAATGGACATAATAACTAACACCTAATGTATATTTTGTAATCTTTTTGCCACGCCTGCGCCTCCGCCAGTTTGCTATTAAAAGAAATATATACCAAACCATTATAGTTAAATGTCATAGCTATCGTTTCTGAAACCGATCAAAAATCTATTATCGTTTAACTGTGCCTGCCTACCTACACACTGTTTTTGCAAACAGACCACCATCTTCAGAAGAACTTTTGCTGTGAATAACGTCTAGTGCAGGCCTGGCCAACCCAAATTGCACCGAGAGCCGCACATAAATAAGAAATTTTGTAAAAAAAATTATTTTTTCGGTTTTGAATTTTTTTCTAATCAATTTTTCTAAAAAGAACTACGTCTTCCCCGGCAATATTATCAAAGAGCAATAAATAAAAAGACAGTAGATAGCTTATATAATCAATTTTATAATATGACTTTTATGCCCCCCCCCCCCCCATCCCTAAATCCTTAAATGTATTATTATAAAAAATGTAAAACTAATTTTCATAGGATTTTATACATATAGCTCACTATCATTATTTCGGGCCCTGTCACAGATAAAATTCTACATAAGTGTAGGAGTTTTAGGGGGGAAATACCCACTACCTCGCATAAAACCCGAGATATTTACGATTTACGAATAAATATTTAAATAAATTAATAAATTAAATAAATAAATATTAACGAATGAATAACGAAAAATATCGTACAAATTATAAGAAATAACTAATTTTTAACCCCCTATTGACTTCGTTGGAATGCCAATCGAAGCGTCTTGACGTGAATATGATCTAAAAGAAAGGATTTTTCGAAATTCAACTCCAATGGGGGTAAAACGGGGTATAAAAGTTTTTTATGGTCGGATTTACTTGAAACTTAGCATAAATATTCTACAATATAAATAATGAAATTTGTATTTCAGTTTTTTTTTTGTTATACGTGCCTAAACAGCCATTGAAGGAGTGAAAGGTGAAAACCACCCTCAAAATATGAATGTTAAATACTAATAAATAAGTCTACAATTCATGTTGTCTTGGAAACAAATGCAATTAAATTTAAATTGTCAGATTAGTTATTATAAAAACAAATGCAATTTAATTCAAATTGTCAAATTAGCTATTCTAAAAATGTGTGTTATATTATTGACATTAGGATATTACAAAACTAATATTAATAATACAAAAGGTGAAACCAATTCCATTAAAATTTTCCATATACATATTAAAAAAATATTCACATAAACTATATGAAAATAATAAATAATTAGTATTCAAGTATTTATAATCATACCGTGTTGGGAAGTTGATTGTGTGGACCTAAGGGGTTTCACCTCAACCCAAGGCTTGTTTTATACCAAGGCATGTGGCATGTTAAAATGTAATAATAAATCCTACAATGATATGTACATATATTGTATATGTAATTTATTAATAAAATAAATATACAGTTTCCTAATTATGATATATTGTACCTATCATCTATAAATCCTTGTTTAATCCGATCTAACATTGTAGACATTAAGTTTATTGATGGTAAAGCAAGTTTACAAATGTATTCATTAAACAAAGATATGTAGGTACATATGTACATGTACAGAAAGTGTATTTAATACGTAATATGTATCGTAAGACACCATCGATATTCGATTAACGATGTTCCATTAGTAAACACTGAATGCACCAAGTACCTGTCTCGATTATTTGCTATAAATGGTTAACAAAGTTGTTCCATTTCAAGTCAATAGACTAATCCTGTATTGAAAACCCTATGTTTAAACTTAAATAAGTTTTAGTTTGATAAAGTTGGATAATATCGTCGAACAAAGGTATTTGTTGATACCAAAAAGTTGACTAATATTATTTAAAATAGTCCAGTGGCGGAGTACGCACCAAAAAAGTGTTCAAAAAAATTTTAGTCCAACTCAAAAGGGGAAAAAAATACAATGAGTTAAAGATGAAAATTAATAAATTTATAAAAACGCAAAAAATCAATCTTTTTGCGATTTAAAAAAGTTCTACGCAACCAATTTTTATAAAAATTACATGAAAATGTAGGTCTAGGTACCTACTAGCTATCGATTCCACCGAGATATAAATTATTTTCAATTTTGAACGGCCGCCATTTTGAAATTCATAAAAGAATTCCGCTAACTAACGAACTTAACTGAGGTATTTACGATATCGATTTTTCTACCAAATTTCAAAAAGATCGGAAGAATACCTGAAAGGCTAGAGTCCGCAAGAAAAAGGTCTTATAATAAAATTGAAAATAGTTCATATCTCGAGTACTAATTATTGAATCGATAATATAAAATATGTTTTATAATTCTCTCAATAAAACCAAATTATTGTATCTCTTGTGATTTTTCGATATAAAGTACCGTTTGGTTGATATTTTAAAATTTACAAAAAATTATAACAAATCTTGTAAACTAAGAGTCCCGAGTTCGAATCCTAATATATGTTTATTTTTTATTTTTATTTTTTCTTGTAAACTAAGGGTCTAAAGTTCGAATTCCAATATTTTTTTTTATTTGTTTGTTTATTATGTAGAGTAAAAAGTTAATAAACAATAAATGCTAAATAAAATTCGCATTATAATTCTGCATACGGTTTCTTATTTTATGAATTATTAAAAAAAAAGCGCCGAGGTACCGTGTGTGATAAGCGAAAATGAATACAAACTGAAAGACCACTTATGCAGTCGACTGTACATGCAGACATACTACGTATAGTTAGTTACCGCTAACTACTTCTGTCAATCCGTGTAGTTATTGTTCCATACGTTCAATTGTTAGACATCAGGCAACTGCGATATTAACTTTGATTTATTTTCTATGATTGTTCACAGAAAATCATTGTTAATGGTTCGTTAATGTTTGCATATTGATTAAACATAATTACGAATCTGTACGTTCGGTTCATTCCAACAATAAGTAAAGATAAGAACTTTAATGTTTGTAGATATATTAGATTTTAACCACAAAGGACTTTGGTGATGATATACTCTACGTTTAAATTGTTTGGATGTAATTCTATTTAATAACAAGAGTATATTTTAATCAAACTGAATTTAATTTTAGAAACTAAATTTTTATGGACAACATCGACATGTCTTTTTGTTTTGGTTTAAGGGGGCCCTGTAATAAAATTTCTTGGAGGGGGGGGGGCTTTTTCAGAAAATAAACACTCGCATAAAAAAAACATCTGCCAAGTAAATGCACAGTGCTTCCTCGTGCTAAATTGTGATAAAAACGCTAACTTGAGAACAATAATGAAAATAAAAATGTTCAACAATACAAATGTAAAAAAAAACTAATTATAAAACATTTCAACACCTAATTATATTACACAGATTTTAAAATAGCATGAATATGAATTTTAAAAATAGAAATACCATAAAATACTTTTATTTATTTCAAAATGTAATACAGACGTAACGATTCATGAAATCCAGTAAATTTGCTGCTGGTAATAAAGAATTTTCATTTTCCAGTAGACATACTTCATATACGATGATTTTAAAAATTATGATTTTTATCCTTTTGTAAAAAAAATAATTTTTTTTTATTTAATAAGAATATAAATTATTAGGGGAGAGTGAGGTAATCACGATAGCAGGGTAATCGCGAATTCAATGGTTTCAGTATGTTAGAAGAGGAAAACTAATAATCCTTTTGTAAATTTATTACCACACTTCTGAAACTTCGTGAGTCTAACAACTTTTTTATTTGTGAAAATTCTGGAAAAACGGCCCAAGATATTTGTCGGACAAAATCACCAATGGATTGTAACTATATACTGTAACAATATAGTGAGAAAATCGAAAAAAAAATGTCTGACAAAAATAGTGTTCAATAATTAATTATCTTTGGTAAATTTAGCACGAGGAAGCACTGTGCATTTACTTGGCAGATGTTTTTTTTTATAACTAATACATGCATTTCAATAATAACTGGTATATATTAATTTAGTTTACTTGATATAACTAGCAAATAAAATCAATTTTAAATTCCTAAATTCAATTTTTTTAATATTAAATGACGTCTAAATTATTACTCTAAGAAAAAAAATATTCTATACAAATTTTATCCAAAACAACAGCTCTATTAAATAAAAAACATAACATTCCATTTAGTAAAAAAAAACTTATTTCTAATTTGAATTTTTTTGATATTATCAATAGTTACAGATGTATATAATAAATATACATCCTGTATTACAAATTAGACTTTTGAAAGCTTAAAAAAGGTAAAAAATACTAGGTATATCTGTGAGGTAATGATATTATATTATTCGAACCATTTACTCGGCTTATTTTCAGTGGATTCTGAAAAATAAAATCAACTAATATTAATTAAAATCGAAAAAAGCATAGCTTAAAATCAAGCTTGGTCTCGTAATTTAATTTGTGTACCGAAATTGCTACAACGTGATTCTCAATTAAAAAAGCTCGTCACGTGATTGATCTGACATTTAGGTGCAAAAACATGAGTCAATTAAAATAGTTCCATTACAGCATATATTTGTGTTTTTACACTTTTGCTTCCTCGCAATATCGAAGCTTTGTGATCATTTTAAACCGTTATTTTTTTCGTTTTCGTAAATTAGTATTTTGTTTTCAAATTTATATCTGCCTAAAAATATTATTATTATTTTATCTAGGATGCTTACTTTAATTTCATTAATGTATTTTATTACAGTTGGATTCCTATAAGTTCGGACCATTTAAGTTCGAGTTCCCCTACATTGGAGGAGAAGTTGTTTCCCTCACTCCTTACCGTTTTTGTGTGATGCCCAGTACGCTTTGCAATACTGAGCATGAGCAAACCACGCGTAAACGTTGAGAAAATAAGCAGGGGAAGCAGTGCTTCCCTTTCTTTATGAGTAAATTAATACAAATCTGTGTTTTCAGTTAATAAATAATTTAAAAATATTATTAGAATATTCATCTTTATGCGCAACCCAAACATTTTAACCAAAATTCAATAATAGCATTTCATATTAATTTACACTTTCAATTATCAAACTATAATACCTCTACGTCTTATTTTCTTGTATTTTAGTCGATATTTGTATGATGAGTTGAAGTTCACTACAGGAAATTTCACTAAAAAATTTAGAATTTTTGATTTCGTTAAAAGTATGTTTATTGTATAGAAAATGACGTGAAAAGTTGTTTGTTTCAAACCGCAGGTCTGTATCTCAAACCGTTCTCGAGATATAGCCTCTCAAAGTTTTAGTTTTTTCAAATTTTTGGAGAAAAAAGGCCATAACTTTTGAACGCGTGGTCGGAATTGATTTTAGTTGACGGATTTGGAATCAGCGTGTCAAAATCTATATAATGACATGTATAATACTTTAAAACTCGAAAAAAAAAATTTCGCGAAAAATCGAAAAAATTCAAAGGGGTATACCTTAAAAAAATGTCGATTTTTGACCAAAAATTTTTTGTCGGATTTTAAAGTATTATACATGTCATTATATAGATTTTGACACGCTGATTCCAAATCCGTCAACTAAAATCAATTCCGACCACGCGTTCAAAAGTTATGGCCTTTTTTCTCCAAAAATTTGAAAAAACTAAAACTTTGAGAGGCTATATCTCAAGAACGATTTGAGATACAGACCTGCGGTTTGAAACAAACAACTTTTCACCTCATTTTCTATACAATAAACATACTTTTAACGAAATCAAAAATTCTAAATTTTTTAGTGAAATTTCCTTCAACTCGTCACACAAATATCGACTAAAATACAAGAAAATAAGACAGACATAGAATCATTTAGTTACTATATAAATATATATATATATACTGTATTTATTAAAGTAGAAAACAAAATACTGTTGATTAATTTAAAAATTTATCAGCATATCAAAATGCACACATCGTTAAATTTGACCAAAGGTTACTACAACATTTCTAATTGTCCCAATGTTAAATTTCCAATATCTTAATCAACTTGGAATACACTGTATAAAAACTATTAAATATTGATTTGAATGTTTGTGTTGAGAGTCCAGCTATTATCTATGCCCGAGTCTGTGAGATCCACTATTTGTCAAGGCGCTGTCATCTGACCGTGGGTTTTGTGGACTGATAGCATTTCCAATTGACTGCTTTTGAGTGAAGTTCAATCTAGGGCCATAAAAAGTACACGCATACATACACTGTCTGTTTATCAACGAATCGATATCCCAGTTCCACAGTAAGAATATGTAATGTTTAATGCATTTATTATTATAGTATAGGTAAACGATTCTGTTTATGTAACGTTCAAACTGCATGTGTAATCCGTTATTTATTACACATGTACAGGCCCGGATTTACCATGCAGGCAGAGTAGGCAGTTACCTAGGGTGGAAACTTTGAAAACTTGTTATATTCGTCTATTTCGCCTATTTCGTTGGCACGCGTACCAACATTATAAGTGGAAAATGCCCGAATCGAGAAAAGAATCGATTTATACAAGTCTCGATATTGGCCTAATATCGAATATTCGATAAGTTTCTGTATCGAAAATCATCTTATTTTCTCCTACAGTATATTGTGATACACATAACCTCATCTGTCATTATTACTAAGCATTGGTGAACGATTATTAACGTCATTGTTAATTTATTGTTAACAGTACGTGTGACAAGTTTCAACGGCATCAATTTCAGGTTTGTTATCTTCACAAGTGTTTTTTTTACATATGTTACAGATTTCTAAAAAACGACATCGCAAATAAACAATGATTCTTGTGTAACAGTTTACGTGATTTTCTATATCGTAGCGAAAACTTATATGGTCAATATGCAATTCATCGATTCTGAGAATCGAAAATAGAGTTTAAAATGCGTAAAAATAGTGTGGGGGGGGGGGGGCAATTTTCTAAATCCGGACCTGCACATGTAGATATATTAGGTCAAGTATTTTTGTAAAAAACAAAAAACAAACTTTGTTAGTCTATATGATGAGGTTAATATCAAAACGCAATATCTGCACAAAGTTTCATTTTTCACCTAAATGTGGAATCAGATACATCTTTGCAGCCTCTTTTTCGTTGATAACATATTATTTTCCCGGAATATCCGTTCATAATTTTGAAAATTTCTATCAGTATGTTTATTGTTTATATTATTAACTTTTCTAATAAAAAACTTATTGCACAAAAATCACAAGATAGATATACAAAAATATATCTGACAGAAATACTACCCTGAACTATAGTAAGCTACCAATCAGGTTCTTAGAAAAAGAGATAAATATATTCCAAACTACACTGCATCTCTCTCTCACTTTTTGAACAGATGTTACACCATTGTGTTAATACAGAATGCACTGTCCATTCTCTATGTCTATGGTTCATTCAGTATTTTTCGTATGACGAAACATGTTACATATTTTAAATAAATAAAACACAATTTTGTTATTGTAAACAAATAATTATAAAAAAATAGGCGTCAACAATAAAAAATAATTTATAACATATATGTAATTTAATATACATATTTAAAGTAGGTACATATATATGTATATGTTCTATGGCTACGCGATAGAGTACAAAATGTTACATAGTGCATTACGTTATTTGTTTAAATTTCAGTAATTACTTCCTGTAGAAAGAGGCGCAACTTCCTTTCTACCTAAATTATTTCCGGTTGCTACAATTTTAATAAGAATAAGATTTTCTTTTGATGTTTTTATGCATATTATGATTGTTTTATGCTTTGATTTTCACGCAGTTTTCTCAATACTTTAATAATTAATGAATTATTTAATTTTAGATTATTATTAATTTAAAAATTAAAAATTAACTTTGAACTTGAATTTTATAATAAATAAATTAACCTTATAAATATCTATCGTCCATAGACCCTGTGTTAGTTGTTATTCTTCTTATCAATGTATTTTTAATAATAATAGAAGTACTTTGAAAAGTCCCACCATAATCGGAGGGGTAACATCCCAAAATATTTATTTTTTCATGATATCTCAAGAACGACACATGTAACGTGAAAATTTTATAGAATCTTTTTTGTAGTACATTCAATTTTGTATAATATAAGTCTACAATGTTTGTTGTAAAATATTCCCTTACAAAGATTTATCTCAATTTGCTTTAAAAATCGTCATTTGTTTATTTGAATTTCTATTTACTTTCACATAGATTTAGATTGAAATTATCCAAAATTAAAAAATATACGAAAAAAAATTAAATGGTTGACAACGTTCCTAACTTTTTATTCATTTATTTTTAATAAGTAAAATAGAAGCAGAATAAAACTTAAACCGGATAATCTTATTTAGTTAATTAATCTTAATATGCTTTAATCGCGAATAAGTAAAATCTAGTAAAATAAAAAGTTAAAATTTCATTATACTCAAGACCATTAATGTGGTCGACCCAAAAAGGATATACGTTAAAGGATTAAAACTGATTTCAAATCATCTCCATTCTTCCAAACAAGCTTCATAAAGTAATGTAATTGTAATCCTCGGACTTCTAAATAACAGGAGCGTAGATAAATACTTTTATCCCCGACTCAAGTTGATTAAGCCATAGGAAATTTAACATGGGGACAATTAGAAATGTTGTAGTAACCTTTGGTCATATTTAACAATGTGTGATTGGTGCATTTTGAAATGCCGCCTCGAAACTAACTGATAAATTTTAAATTAATCAACAGTATTTTTTTTCAACTTTAATGAAATTAAAAAATAAGCATCCTAGATAAAATAATAATAATATTTTTTGGCAGATATAAATTTGAAAACAAAATACTAATGACTATTTTATTAAATTTTGTGGCTGCATTTCAAAATGCACCAATCACACATCGTTAAATTTGACCAAAGGTTACTACAACACTTCTAATTGCCTATGTCTTTGGGCGACAACTTTAAAAGAAAACAATACCTAAATATAGACATAATAACGTGCATTATTTTTGCAACGACCTAATAAATTGTTTTGTTTTTTTATTTCGCAAACCACTTGGAACATGTTCGCAGAACACCGGTTAAAAACCACTGATATAGAGAATACTTTAAGATTCTATCGAATAATAATGTGTAAGTAAGCATAAAGGTTTAAAAAAGGTAATACTTCTTATTGTTGGAATAATGTACATTTGTATATATAGGATCACTAAAAATAGAACATAAGAAAAATCTTTTGTGTTTGATGGACATTAAATCGGGCTAGCTAGATGTTGGTTGGTCGTATCAAATTATTATTATCCAAAATACATCACTCGTGTCTGGTATTATATAGAATTTGCTATGAAGTGTAGACCAAAACTAAAGCAGCAAACGTTATCTGTTTTCTGGTATTCAATTTATATGTCAATTCACTGACAGTTGTTATCAATTGTAGATATATTATTTATGAATGGCTTAGCGCAGCGGTTCTTAAACTTATGTAGTCTAGGGACCCCCTGCAGAGGAATTTTAAAACTACAAGATCTTATTTTTCAGGGCTTCGAACCGGGACTGAACCGAAAACCGGAAAAACCGTTATTTTTTGCCGCAACGAAAACCAGAACAGAACCGAAATAAAAATATCGGTTTTTACGGTTCAATACATGTTAAAATACTCGCAGTTTGGGAACCAGTGGTTTAGATTTAGAAGATATACGCTAAATTTAGCAACAATCACATGAATGCAGCAAATAGTCCCCCCGTACGTAAGTGAAGTGAGTCGACATTGTGTAAATGGAAGTGTAATTCTCAGAGCTCACTTTAATCATTCCTACTCGTAGCTGTATTCACACCACGACAACGAACATAGTGTTTTAATTTAAGTAATTTAAAGTCTTTTTTTCATGCGCATACTTCATTAATTGAATTTTTAATCTGTTAAATACTTTTCATTTAGAGCAGACACGTTTTTTATCAATAACAATAAACGAGATTATTAACCATTTGAACGCCACCTTTTTTTTGCACATTTTTCGATAAAACTCTATTTTTTAATATATTTAATAAGAATATAAACTTATTTTGTGTAATTTGAAGCATTCGTATTAAGTAAAATTCTGCAGTACTTTCTTTATTTCGATATTTTTCAAAAACTTATGACAAATGAACAAAGTATATTTTTGTGTATTTTGTATCATATGATCTTCTAAAATTAAAGAACAAAAAAATACTTGATAAAAATCGGCGGGCCTACTGGCCCCATACAACCCTGGTCTAAATTATTATTATTTAATACTGGAAATCGATAACACTTATTAATACCAAATCCTGTATCAAATTTCATAATTGTATCACAATAGGTTGTCTTGATATTAAATAAAGACTAATTTTGGGGTAAAAACTGTAGCTCCCTCAAGAAAAATTTCTGGACACAGGTTCACAAAGTTTTTACTTAAAATTACAACCTCGATCTACTGTTAAATTTTTTTACACTAGTTGCAAATCACCTGTATTTGATAATTTTTATTGTTTTGTGATTTTTGTATTACATATATTACTAATTAAGTTAGTTAGAGGACATATGTGTAATATTTATGTTAACATAATTAAATAAGCTCATGAAATTTTTACCAACAAGAAAAAAATTAATATCTATTAATGTTCAAAGGAATATTTCACCTCGATGCATTATTATCGTTTGTGAAGTTCTGTGAAATGAAAAATCACATAAAAGATTAAATAAAAGTAAAAAAGACAATACAACAATGCAAGTAAAATATAAAATCCTATTCATAATTAACATTATGAGTTATATGAGCTTAGAAGTCGTATTAAAGATGAGAGAGAAAATTACAAAAAATAACTGCATTATCCTAATACGTGGAAAAATCTGAAATTATATAATTTAAAAAACAGAAAAATATTCATAAACCTCTGGCTATGGAAACCGAATGAAACATATTATGATATCATTATTCAAATTAAAAATGTAATGTTGGGCGTGTGAGTGATTTTCGGTTTCGTTTATTTTTGCTTCCTCGCAATATCGAAGATACGAGAAGCTTTGTGATCGTTCTCCGATTTCAAAAATTTAAATTGATCTATCCGTTTCACTTCAAGACAAACATTTTGACATAAAATTAAGGGGGCAAGCAATTTTATGATTGATTCTTATAGATTTTGAACCGGAGTATTCGAAAAAAATAACCCGGACTAGCGAAAAGTGGCGCAACACTCTTAAAAATGGGGTTTAAGCGTGAAAACACCATTTCCAACCGTTTTTTCAATTTATCACAAAATCTAAAGCGACGATGGTATATTTGGTATGGTTGATATATGTTCAGGACATTCAGACGAATCGATTGTGACCACATTTACTAAATTTGACCAAAAATTACCTCTTTCAAAGAGCTTAAAAGACAGAAAAATGCATATTTTCGGGAAAATAGTTTAAAAATTAATAACTTTTGTTAAAATCATCCAAATGACTCGTAATTAGCCTCAAATTGTTCCTGAAGTTCCAAAAAATAATAATTAATCATAATTTAAAAAAATATTAATAGTTTAACCAATAAAAGTCACTAATGTTTAAGGGTAAGTAACGTAATTTTTTGAAAAACTACCCTTTTACTAAAATTTAAATAAAAACACCAGGGTTAAATATTTTTTAGTGAAACCAACGTAGATATCTTCTATTTATATATATAAACAAAATGAGACCCCCAAAATAATATTAAATTTCTAAAACAAATGCAAGTGCATGTCATAATATTTATTTTAAAGGATTTTGATTGGTCGAGCTAATTTATGCAGAATTAAACATGAAAATAATTGTAAATCTTTTTATAAAACTTACTAGGAACATTATATTAAGTAAATAACACAAAATATGTAACTATGATTAGGTATATAACTACACAATTTAAATAAAATAAAACATTACCTTTAATTCAGACGTTCAATTCAAGTTATCACTTGCCATTTTCAGACAGTTTATTTTGTTGGTTATATTTAATTAAACAATATTCATTAGATACGTATATAAGTATTCAATCACATATTATGCACATTATTTTAATTAATTAAATAACACATACTCTTTTATTATCAAAATATCGAACACTATAAAATAATTAAAAAATACAAATGTCACTTTTTCCGCCTTATATTCTTGAGTTTAATTTTGTAAAATTAATACAAAGTAAAAAGCATACAGTATAAAAAATATCTTCACAGAATTTCACGAACACTATAGTTTATTAATCAAACATAGTAAATGTAAATTAAACTTTTAAAACTTTAATAAAATCGTATAAAAGATACCGACCGACGCCATTATAAAAACTTTATTGAAATACGTATGTTATTCAATCAAATTGATTGAACGCATTTTAAAGTAATATATGAAGTACAAAACATCACATATTTAAATATTACAATAGGATAAACTATTAAAAATACGAGGTAACTTATGTCATTACTACACGAATTAAATTTTGTAAATTAATCATATATGAACAAGTTCTCAATACTTGACATACCAACATATTAACACCAAATCATTATAGATAGGGAAACAAATAATGAAAATGTAAATTAAGTTCCATTAATATTATTAATCGAATAAAATTGACAATAAACAAAATAGTTGCAAATCGCAGTGACATTTACAACAGAACCGTGCAGCATTGTCGGGCGCGAAATTTAAAATTTAATAATTTTATCACATTTCTTTATTTTAATACAAATTTAGACTTGGTTATGGGGTATAATAGATTTATTTGACGTAAAGAAGTATTAATTGTCACATATCAATTAATAATTAATAATTCATAGTTTACACCATTATCTTTAAGACTATTAAATGCCCAAAAACCGTCGAGACCCCCTTCCTCTATTATAACAAATAAGTTGAATAGTTAATATCTCAGCTTGGCGCGATCCTACAGACTCAAATTTTTTTTTAATGTAGCTTACAGTATTATCTTTAAGAGCATCACGCACCCAAATACCCTCGCAACCTCCTTCCCTTTTTAAAAACAAATTAAAACTGATAAACTAACAAAGAAGTAAATTGAATAGTTAATATCTCAGCTTGGCGCGATCCTACAGACTCAAATTTTTTTTTTAATGTAGCTTACAGTATTATCTTTAAGAGCATCACGCACCCAAAGACCCTCGCAACCTCCTTCCCTTTTTAAAAACAAATTAAAACTGATAAACTAACAAAGAAGTAAATTGAATAGTTAATATCTCAGCTTGGCGCGATCCTACAAACTCAATTTTTTTTTAATGTAGCTTACACTATTATCTTTAAGAGTATCATGCACCCAAAGACCCTCGCGACCTCCTTCCCTTTTTAAAAACAAATTAAAACTAATTAATTAAAATCAACATATATTTCTAATTCAGTACATTTAATTGAAAATTTGCCATTACTGGAGTCCTTGCCTAGACTGGTGCCACTACCTTAATTAATTTATTATTCAGACTACATATAAATTATTTATAAACACATTACATTTACTTTATTACAAGTAGATATAACATAAAGTACTTTAATATGAAGAGAAATTGTTTCCAAACTTCTGAATAACTCGTTATTGATAAACACGATTTAACATTATACCAATGAGGAATTTCTATTATTTGTAAAATGTACATCGCCATAATTACATAACTGCAGATTTTAACGCTCCATTGACCAGAGCAACGCAAATAAAATAAATCAATAGATTATACAGGGTTATTCAAAAAGAAAGGACCGATTTCATGACGCATTGCCAGTACCGGCTTTAGTAGGGGGGGGGGGGGGGCGAACCAGGGCGACTTCCCGGGGCGCACAATGGAGCATAAGTAATTTTAGAGTAAACTTTTTTTTTATATATTTAAATTTTTGGTCGATTAAGCAAAAAATATAAAATATAAACAATGTTAATTTGTAAAAAAAAAAACAAGAAAAATCGATTATTTGATAGCTGCTTACTAACAAATCCTTATTCAGAAACCCAGAAAACCTTAAATACGATATTAGTTGAGATATTAACTAATCAACTTATTTGTTAATTTATCAATTTTAATTAGTTCATAATAGGGGAAGGAGGTCTCGACGGTCTTAGGGCATTTGATAGTCTTAAAGTTAATGATGTAAACTATATTTTAAAAAAAATTAGAGTCTGTAGGATCGCGCCAAGATAGATATTAACTATTCAACTTATTTGTTAATTTATCAATTTTAATTTGTTCATAATAGGTAATTTTTTTCCGACTTGATTTACTATTATCGTCACTGCTTAGTTGTTATGTTACCTAACGTAACAAAATATAGCCTATAACCTGGCCAGGGAATGTACTTATGAATTAAAAAAGAAATCACGTAAATCTGATAAGTGGTTCTCGAGTGATAAGCGCACTAACGGACAGACCAGACAGAGAGACGTTGAGCTTTATATACATTAAGGATGATGTAACTATATAAGAAACCGCCCTAGAAAAACATAACCGATGATGTAGGTATATCTTAATATTTTAGAATCTGTTGCAAGCGATTCTGACCTTTAGGATGGCAGATGACTTCTGAAGCCCATAGTACAATAAAAATCGTTGTGAATCTTTGATAGCCGTAGTAAAACTTCTAAAAAAAAGTAAACAGCCGCGCATATATATGTACTTCTTGAAATGTAACACTTTTAAGAAAAATATGCAATAGAAATAACTATTATATTTTATAGGCACTCGAGTTAAATAGAGACTTGAAAATAGCTCGCGGATGTTAGCTAATGTACAGCTCTCATAAAGAATACGGCACGGTTAAGAATATACGCAATGTTATGAATAGGCATAAATAAAAAAACACATTTACCAAGTTATTAGTAATCAACTTCAAGGATTACTCTTTCGAATAAATATAAAAATACAGGTTAATCCATATACAGTGTATTCCAAGTTGATTAAACCATAGGAAATTTAACATGGAGACAATTAGAAGTGTTGTAGTAGCCTTTGATCGAATTTAACGATGTTTGATTGGTGCATTTTGAATTGCCGCCACAAAATTTAATAAAATTGTAATTAGTATTTTGTTTTCAAATTTATATCTGCCAAAAAATATTATTATAATTTTATCTAGGATGCTTACTTTAATTTCATTAATGTATTTTATTCTTTACTAAAATTGAAAACAAAATACTGTTGATTAATTTAAAATTTATCAGTTAGTTCCGAGGCGGCATTTCAAAATGCACCAATCACACATCGTTAAATTTGACCAAAGGTTAATACAACATTTCTAATTGTCCCCATGTTAAATTTCCTATGGCTTAATCAACTTGGAATACACTGTATATATAAAGCCTTGGCAAATAAGACAACGTTGTAACGCCTACTGTTAAGTAGCCGTACAATTACTCTCTAAAATTAAATTCACTAATTGAAATAGCGAACAGTTACTTCTTAAGTTATGATAGAATCTCAGGTGTTTATTTTATTTATTTTTGATATCAAAAAGTAGAGCAATCTAGAAAACTCATTCATTATTTAATAAGCATAATTAAATAAGACTTTTTTCATTAAAAAAATCGTTTTTTCATTGTTAGGTCAAAGACTTTTCAGCCCATTTATTAAAAACTTTATATTTTTATATTTAAAACAGATTTTAATGGAATGATAAATGATCAAAGTAATAATATACAAAAGAATTCAATTTAATATGAATAATAAAATGTTTTTGTATTTGAAATTGCATTAATATAATCAAATTGCACAAATCAATCAATTTTTCAAAATGGTAGTGTTTGAACGATTCCTAGAAATATCTTTTACATTTTTCGTTTGAATTGTATACACATATAAATTATAAACATTATTTTGTTAGCATCTAATAATATGTAATGTAGGGGAATTGCTCCAACAGTGGGAAGGGTTTTGTTTTATGGCCATAAATTTTATAAATGATAATATAATGTAATGCTTTATACGCCGTTTGAAAGAGCATATCTTTTGCCGGACAAAGATATGCCATATCTTGCAGAAAAAAAGTTATCATCAATTTTCTGAGGAGCTTGAAATTGGCTTTTTTTGGTCCAACAGTGGGATACGGCCTAAAACCAAATAAAAACTGTTATAAAAACGGAAAAATGAAGAAAACACATTGAGTTATGAAAAAGTATTCAATATTATTGGTTTATTCAACATTTTCATCTGATTTTACATCTAAATCAGAGTCACAATGAACGCAAGTGTAGAAATTATTACGCACAGAAAACAGAAAATTTAGCTAAAAAACATTCAAAATTATTTAAATGTATTCCAATGGCAATTTTCAATAATTTACGAAGAAAAAAAGTGCGTTTCCCACTGTTGGAAAAGGACGCCATTTTGAAATTACCAAAAAATAAAAATTCCATTCGCTATTTTCACAAATCATTTTTATTACAATAAAAAACTATAAAAAGGGATCGAACGCTGTATAAACCTTTATTTTTCGATGAAAAATATAAATTTTATAAACACTTAAAAAAATCTTTTTTCTAAAAAATTTTTACGCTATGTTTGGCACAACTCAACAAGTGCGTCTTTTTGCTCCGAAACTAACCAAAAAGTGAAAGAGCAATATAAAAATATCGCCATTTCCCACTGTTGGAACAATTCCCCTATAAATTCACAATGCACATCGATGTTTAATTTTAAAATGGTCTATTTTCGTCACAAGTTTGAAATGATATATTAATATTTATACACATAAATAGTTCGACTATTTTAGTGTTAAATTAATTAATTAATCATACATCGTTTGTATGTATCAGCGTTTAATTGCAATTATCAATTAATTATATTTATTCACTTTCTATACCTCTATTGCCTAGGTCAAGGTTGCCCAAGTAAATGTTTGATCCAATTTAATTTTTCTTCAAAATATGACTCGGTCTACCATCTATTGAATTTTGTTGTAAGTACCTTCATTATGGAAAAATACTATTTAAAAACGTTTATTTTAATTTTTCGAAATCGAAACTACGATCGACTTGGACATTCTCGGTTATTTTATTTTCGTTTTTAGGGTTCCGTAAAGAACCAGGAACCCGTATAGAGCTGCAGATTGACCTTATATTTTCGATTTAACCGGCAAAATCGAGGTAACTCTTTCTATCCCATAATAATCGAAAGTACATTAGTTGACAATACTTTGGACAAAAATTACCCGAAATAACTGCGTCAGAACACAGCAAAATGGGGCTTCAAAGTACGTTTTAAACGCTTTTTCCACTGATCTATTTATGAAATTCGAAATCTTTTGCAATATACTTTTAAGGCAGACATCAGGTTTCATTCAGGTTTCAAAAATGTTGTTAAAAACTAAAAAATGGGACTTAAAGGATGATTTCTGGTTACTATTATGTGAAAAGTATGAACCTTATAAAAAATGCTTCAAGTAAAAGTTGTAGAACTAGAACTCCTGAAAAAAACAAGTGGTTGCCCATTAATATGCGACTAAAATTGTAAAGTCACGTACTTTGAAGCCCAATTTTGCTATGTTCCGACGCAGTAATTTCGGGTAATTTTAACCAAAGTATTGTCAACTAATGTACTTTCGATTATTATGGGGCAGAAAGAGTTATCTTATGTGCAAAAAAATCCTATTGGTTTTTTTCGGGGGGTGGGTGAAACTATCGATTTACTCCGCGAGTTTCACCCCCCCCCCCCCCCCCCTGTTTATAACATTTGCTACCTATTTACATATAAAGTTCAGACCACTTTTTTATTTTGTGGGCCTGTGTAATGAATTAAATTTATCTTTTAATAATGGAAGTTTCAGCATCAACTGAGATACGATAGAATAATACAAAATGAATCAATTATAATTTCAATGAAGCTATTAAACAATTACTCAATTAAATATCGATTTGCACTTCAAGTGCAGATACAAAACGGCAAATTAAAAAACGATTTACTAAAACAATAATATCTGCAATAACCATTCCCCAAATAATACAAATTCAATGTTATTTATCCAAGTATCTGTTGAACGCAGTCGACGTTTTGGGTGGTGCTTAACCAACTAGAAATTTCATGTTTCAATACTGGCAACAATGATGAGAACAAAAGCAAACATTCAACTGGAGCACAAAACCGAACAATATAGGTGAAGTTTAATATTTTAGCGTTCTGCAGAAAATTAGGATAAGGTACTTGTCAAAGCACTCCAGTAATAGCTATTTTTTAACTAAATGTACTGAATTAGAAATATTTATTGATATTTGATTACTGCCATTTTTGAATATTAATCTATACACATTTAACTGTCTTACAGCGAGATTTGATGAAAATCGGGCAATAGATGTCAAAATGGTGGACATTTAAACTAATATAATTTATTTAATAATTATTATATTATCATAGCAACTGCTTTACATTGTTTCAAATTTGACGATTCTTTCTTTTATATCTTTTGTGTAGCAGTACTAATCATTTTGTAATCATTAGTAAGTGTCCATCAATGCGTGCTCATTACTGGTTTTATTTTATCCATTACTGAAGAAAAAACATAAACAAAATAAAATATGTTTTGTTTGGTAATTAAATTGATTAAATAAAGAGTTACTTGTTTTATTAGTAACATGAGTTCATGAGAATTACAAAAAATAAGTCTGTCAATCACAAAAACATTAAACATTGCTCTTATAGTGGTCATAACTGGTACCCGTACCTTTGTTTCGTTTTGTCTGTATGTCTGTCTATACAATTTAAAAAACGATTAAGATGGTAATTTGGTATACGGATGAATATTGATAACCCAAAAACAGAAATAATGATAAAAAAATTTGTAAAGAATACTCAAAAAAAGATAGGTCTCCTAAAATGCAACAAAAAATGATATATGACCTTTTGTTTTTAACCCTTCAGTCAAGGTATATTTTCTTCCCTCTTTCCCCCTCTATTTTCTAAACTTCTGATATAAAAAAATCTGAAAATTTCCAGAATGTAGCTTTTAATTAAAATTAATTAATAAAATGGGCGTATTATTATTGACCTTTACGGTGGCAGAAGACTTCCGAAGCCCATAGTACATCGTACTTTTACGTATGTACATATATAGTGTTCTGGTGTTATAAGTTTCCTGGATATTTCCGAGGAAAAATTGCAATGGTGTAAATTAATTTTCAGTCCCCTTGAGAATAATAATAAGAATTTTATTTAACGATATACAAAAGAAATGAAATGTGTTTCTGACAAAGAAATTATTATTTTCTTGATTACAAAGTAAAAACACCACAAGGATAGCATCAAAACGTGAAACTGTCAAATACACATAGATATCTCTTGGACAAACAAAAGATACGATTCCCTTCCTATAAAATACATATATATTATTCATTTTAGAAGAATTTACAAAAACGTAAAGTTAAAATCTCTTGATAATTTTATATTTTTGTACCTCGACAAATACATAATAAAAGTATACGCCTATATGGGTTTTTTTAAAACTCTTTGAGGTACAAACGAAAATTTTCGCGGTACAAACGAATGCATTTAAAAAAAATTCCAAAGTCTGTTGCCAATTTCGCATAGCCTAATTTATATAATAGTCTCTGCCTGTACAATGTATTTTTTGAAGTCTTCCCCGGCGGCAGTAGTAGGAGAGTAGGGGGTAACTTCGTGAACACGATACAGGGATTTTAGATCACACTTTGAAAGCTTATATCTCCGGAACTTATAAAACACGAATCGATAAAAAAGTTAAACTAATTTTCATAGGAGCCGAGATATTTACGATTTTGTATAATGAATATATAACAAAGCCACCAATATAGCTTAGAGTTGGGCATTTTAGTTCATGACAGAGAGCGGTCCCGATAGTTCAGTGGTCTTTAATGAGTTCTTCTAGTTCTTTTAGTTCATAGAATTTTTTTCCGGACTATACGATGACATTTTATTGATTTAGATATATTGGATTGTTAACTATAGAAATGCAAAATTAAAAAACATCTGCCAAGTAAATGCACAGTGCTTCCTCGTGCTAAATTCACCAAAGAGAAATGTACAAGAACATGTGTCCGGAAACTCTTCGTGGGGGAGCTACAGACGCACCAGATTATTTTTTTGTATATATTTAATTTTTTGACAATTTCAATCTAAATCTTAATCTATTCAAACGTCAAAATGACATATAATATCAATTTAAAAAAAAATGACGATTTTTTAAAGCAAATTGAGATAAATCTTTGTATGGGAATATTTTACAACAAACTTTGCTCTACAAAAAAGATTCTATAAAATTTTCACAAAAAAGTCACCCCTACCCCTTATATCTTCGATATTGCGAGGAAGCAAAACATAAAATGATAATAATATATACGAACATTCATTAAAAAATAAGATTCAAAATAAAGAGATAATATCCGTAAACTAAATTTTGAATTATTTACAACTTGTTCTTCGTTTTCTACTGTTGATGTTTTGTTGCTAAAAGTTCTTCTCAACACAATTAATCTGTATTTTATACTTCTACAGACAACGGGATTTTCATTTCTGTACTTAATTTTGTTTCAGAGTCTAATTAAAATTGTATTAAAAACTTGAAATTATTTTGAATTAATTAAATCGAAAACTCGAATATAAATATAATTTATTTATTTAAATTAAAATATTAATTTTTTCATAAGTATAATTTATATATATTCACATAATTATTTAATATACTAGCAGCGCATTAGACCCAGTATTACCTGGGGATATTAATTTACTCTGTTATAAGATAAAGGCGCCAGTTATGGCCGCTATAAGAGCAAGGTTTACTGTTTTTGTGATTGACGGGCGTCTTTTTTTGTAATTCTCATGAACTCATGTTATACTAATAAAACAACTAACTCTTTATTTAATCAATTTAATTACCAAACTCCGCAAAATTTCTCCAGTAATGGATAAAGTAAAACCAGTAATGAGCACGCAGTGATGGACACTTGCTAATGATTACAAAATGATAAGTAATCCAAACTTGAAACAATGTAAAGCAGTTGGTATGATAATATAATAATTATTAAATAAATTAGTTTTAACAAATACCTTTGTTATGTTAAAAACAAAATGAATGTTTAATCAACATTCATACTTCTTCTTGTTACAAAACAAAAAGTTAGTTAATACCTCGCACAAAATTCAACAATCAACTTTAAAATTTCAACAATTACATCAATATAAAAAACACCTGTTGTATACACAGATGAATTTCTCAATAATCGCAAACTCGTAAACAATTTAAAAGTAAACATTTTAACTTACAACAATGACTCACCTTATGTGAAGAAGAACAAGAAGAAGAAGATAAAAGCACAGAACGTTAACAACAATGATAGTACATTATAATTCACACAAACACAAATGAGCGAAAACAGAGCGCGTTAGAATAGGGTAGATGTCACGACCTGGTTTAACGCACCACGACTGATCCGAGCGCTTGCATCTCTAGCCGCTAGCGTCTCGACGCGCCAGATTACAAAACGCGCGCGCGCTTTTAAACTTACCGCGCATGCGAAATAGACGATAAGATACTTCAACTGCAGTTAATGATTTGTTAATATGCTTTTAATTTAATAACTTCCCAACTGGAAGTTATTGTAATCGGTCCGAAAATCAAAATCAAAAATTTCAACATAATTGTATTTTTTAATGTCACTATAGTATATTTACACTATTTTCAGAAAGATGTGTGTATGTACGATGTTCATTCACGAAATCTCGCAATTATCTTTTTTTTTTTTGTATTTTAGTCGATATTTGTATGACGAGTTGAAGTTCACTGCAGGAAATTTCATTAAAAAATTTAGAATTTTCGATTTCGTTAAAAGTATGTTTATTGTATAGAAAATGACGTGAAAAGTTGAATGCTTCAAACCGCAGGTCTGTATCTCAAACCGTTTTCGAGATATAGTCTCTCGAAGTTTCAGTTTTTTCAAAATTTTGAAGAAAAATGGCCCTAACTTTTGAACGCGTTGTCGGAATTGATTTTAGTTGACGGATTTGGAATCAGCGTATCAAAATCTATATAATGACATGTATAATACCTTAAAACTCGGAAAAAAAAATTTCGCGAAAAATCGAAAAAATTCAAAGGGGTATACCTTAAAAAAATGTCGATTTTTGGCCAAAATTTTTTTGTCGAATTTTAAAGTATTCTACATGTCATTATATAGATTGTGACACGCTGATTTCAAATCCGTCAACTAAAATAAATTCCGACCACGCGTTCAAAATTTATGGCCTTTTTTCTCCAAAAATTTGAAAAAACTAAAACTTTGAGAGGCTATATCTCGAGAACGGTTTGAGATACAGACCCGCGGTTTGAAACAAACAACTTTTCACGTCATTTTCTATACAATAAACATACTTTTAACGAAATCAAAAATTTGAAATTTTATAGTGAAATTTCCTGCAGTAAACTTCAACTCGTCATACAAATATCGACTAAAATACAATAAAATAAGACGTAGAATCATTAAGTCACTATATAAATATTTATATAAGAATTTAAATAAGTAAAAGCTTGAATTTAAGGTGTTTCTTAACTAGTTTTTTTGTTAATAGGAGGGGGAGGATTGACAAAATGTGCTACCCTTATTAAAAATTTGACGCCTCGCCACTGTTCTATATAAATTTATTAAATAGAACGAAATCTATTAAAGTTTATAAATATTAGTTATAATATATACGTGATGTGTTTCAGTGATAATTTTACAGCAAATAATATATTTCTTATGATCATTACTAACTTGATATAATAACGAAATTAAAAATGGTTATTTGTTGGTAAAGATTCAGGGCAGAACAAGAAGGTATATTTACAAATTATATATTACTGTTTTGAATTTTTTTCTTTGCTTATGTACTATATAACTAAACAGCTTGTAAATATTTAAGTTTAAAATTTATTGATAAGCTATCAAAATAATTAAAATTTTATAACAAGAGGTAGGTAATGTTCCTGAACGAGGTACATATGTTATCAGATATTGTAACAAGCTACTATTATTAAATTTAATAAACGTTTTACTTCAAAATTAAAATAACAAAAGATCTATTCAATATGCATATTTAAATTAATAATAATAATTTTAACTGCAAATACAGATTCTTTATTATTGATGTCCAAAAAGTTAGCAGAATTTAGCAGGAGGAAGCACTGTGTATTTACTTGGCAGATGTTTTTTTCTATCCATCCTTACCTAACAGGAAAACTGTATTGAGTATTTTTCTTTAGCACAACCCAACGTAAACCACATTTTTTTTATTATATTTCAGAGATCTCATTCAGGAATGTTACATAAACAAGATATTTATTTATAAACATATGTCGCATACCCAACCCTTTGAAAAATTAAGGGCATAAAAACAGTGAATCCTTTTTCCATCATGTTATATGAAAGTAAAAACAAAAAAATCAATGTACATAAAAATCATATTTTTTTAAAAAGGTCTACAAGAGTTTATCAGTGGCGCCGGTGCCGAGAGGGAGGGGGTACAGTACCATGTAAGTGTTTACTCGTATACAAAGCCGACTTATCAAAAGGTGACAGATAATAGAGTTTGAATTGGTCAAATGTTGCAAAGTTGATTTGAAGAATTTTAACAAAAATTTTTCGCTAATGTGTTAAGAATTTTTTGTACGTTATAAACGGAAATATTTGTGGCAAAAGCACGTAATATTCGCTATAAACGGGAGCGTTATATCGAAGTTTCACTGTATTTGGAAAACAAACATTGTTTCAAAAAGATTATATTTCATTTTATTGTATCATTTAAATTTTCAATTATAACTTTTATAATTTGTTTTCGAAAACGTGTATCTATGTCAAAATAATTATAAAGTGAATTAATTTAAATGATAATCTAACCAGCATATATTTCACCTCTACCCTATTTCATCTATGTAGTACTGAATAATCTCAATATAATAATAGTAGCAATAAGGAACATATTTATGTTTTTTAACAATTTTAAATGTTGTTATGAAACTTTTAATGAGTTTTTGTTAAGTCAAATAAAAAAATATATTTACTCATTGAAATTTTATCTAAAAACTAAAAATTGAACATAGTAATACAAAAGCAGGTAATATTTATTTAAATAATATATATTGTTTTCATTTAACTTTTAAAGCCGACATCAATGTACCTACATAAAATATCAATATTCAAAATTTAAAAATAAAGTATCTTATCGTATAAAAAAAGTGTTGCCCAAAATTTGGTATGTACTTATTTTCCCCACTAATACTTACAATTAGGTACTAAACTTGCCCCCACCCCCTAACCCCGCCCAACATAATACAATAAAAATTAATAGTATTAGAAATAAAAGTGAAACCAGATTAGAGATTTAGAAACTAGTACAGTAAAATTAGCAATGAAATTCCCTTAATAAGGAAAAAATGGAAAGAAATCGAAGAGTCCCTAGTCATTACGTTTTATTGTGCCTTTATTTGTGTAGGTACAAAATAAATTTTTATATTTTAAAGGGGGGGGGGGTAAAGTTATCGCCATGTTCTATACATCAAAATCTACCAATTTCTTGAAAAAAATGTACTACGTCATTTTTTTCTAGCATCAATTGACGACTGAACTATCCTATATAGGTGAGGAAACATTTCGACATCCATCCAAACTACACTAAGTATCCCAGCTAGTTTTAAATAAGTATTAAATCATCATTTTTCGAATTCATAAATTCAAACATTCCGAAAAAAAACATCTCTATATTTTGACTTAAAAACGCCTCATATGTAAATTCTATAAAAAGGAATACTAAAGTTAAATGTCATTTTCAGCAGAAATATTAAACTTCACGTATAATCAGACATCCTACATTGTTTTCTTACTGACAGTATAAAACATCAACAAAAACGTCAATCTTAAATAGCTTTTTCGAAGTACATATGTACTGAAATATATTCAGCAAATATTGTCACGTGACAGTCTGACAGAAGAATACAAGACTGATTAAATAAATATCATACACACTGAGAAAATTGTATGGTGATTATCTGCTATAAAAATTTGTAAAAAAAATGCCAAATGTGGTAATAATTGCCAATAATGGATATATTTTTCTTTTGAAAATGTTTGACAATATACAGTGACGTATTTACCTAAGGGCGTAGGGGGCGATCGCCTGGGGCATAATTAGTTTTAAAATTATGTAAATTACCACTAACAATAATATTATATGGTCCACGCAAATAAATTGTTATTATTATTATGTAATTATAAACAAAAAAAATGTAATATAACTGGAAAACTATAAGACCTAAGTCCAAACTTTGTATAGTGAATTTGTAGGTAACAATATGACACATCAAAAATCAAAATAATGATAAAACATACCACATATTATAGGTACTTTTGGAGAAAAATGTAATTTTCATAAAAATTTCCAAAAAAAAAAAATATATTTTTTGACTTTGATGAGCAATAACTCTGAGCTGGAAATACAGCTAGCAATAATGCTAATACTGAAAAATACGTTAATTAATTACCTATGAAACTGACTCATTGTGGTTGCTCTAGTTACGTTACTTTGGAAGTTATGAGACAATCTTTGTTTGTAAGTACTATTCTGAAGTAAGTTTTTAAACGCCCTGTAGCTCAGAGGGTGTTTAAGATAGACCCCCCATTCCCGTACAATTTTTTACTCACAATGAGCCAAGGAATCAGCTCTTAAAATATCTGTATCCCAAACCGGACCACCCTGTATATTATCTATTGATCTTCTGGGCAAATAAAGTACCTAGATGTAATTAAATCAGTAATACAACCAAAATTTATATGAGCTATCGTATGCGTGATACATTTGTAAATGTAATAAAACAAATCATATTTTACTAAAGACACAAAGGTAATTAAGGTAATTACAATACAGTTATTGTTTTATGTGCATAGGTACAATTAACAATTTTAAAAAGTACAAGCAGTATAATTTTGAATGCAGAATGTTCATGTCTCGTTGCTATAAATTGTTTAAATACATCATAAAATATATTATGATTTATTATTATTATTGTTTCGATACAAAGTCAAAGTCTAGTTACATTTTCAATAATGGTATTACTTCTATTGTTTATAATAGAATCATAACTGTTTCGCAATTAAAGTTAACTTTAATGTAATCTAACTTTTTTTACTTTTTTTACTGGCACCAGTCTTGGATGATATCCCAGTGTTGTACTTTTGTTTAATTAAATGTACTAAATTAAAAATATTTGTTGATATTTGATTACATACTGCCATTACTGAATCATAATCTATGGACACTTAAAAAAAATTTGATTATAAATGGAATGACTCCGTTCTAATGTAGGTAACACAAAAAGTTATGAAATTTTTTTCTGGCAACCTTCAGAATTTCATTCTTTACATTTTTCTAAATGTAAATCATCAATTCTTATGAATTCTAACGGTTTTTTAAACGGTTTTTGCACTATAACCAAATATCAACAAATATTTCTAATTCATTACATTTAATTTAAAAAATAGCCATTACTGGGGTCATATCCAAGACTGGTTCCAGTACCTTATACGTATGCTTAACGTACGAGAACCCAGCTAGCAGAAATACGTAATTTATCGTAGTTTTACTAACACGTATACAGTATACAAGTTATAGTAAACATGCCTGTGTGAGAGCTGCAGTGGTAATTGCATTTACTTACTCAAAAATAAAAACAAGATCTGTATGTACAATGTATAAGAAACTTAAGAAACAAAAAGAATTGTCTCAGTTGAATACGATGTTTATTTTGAATTGTGCAGTTTATAATTAAAATAAAGAAGATGTACTTCTGTATAAAAACTGTAATTGGATTAATATTTAACAAGTTTGTGTTGGTGTCAAGTTACGTGTTTTGTATACGGTTTTTATGTTGTTTTCAGGGCCGTAACTAGAGGCTCGGGGGCCCCAGGGTAAGAAAAAAAAAGGTAATTAAAATCAAAATTTGTAATACTTAAGGAGGTTGGGATTTACGTCAAACCAGTAGGAATTAGTTAAAATTTCACACAGTTGTTTAAACACTCAGAATGAATGACATACTGAAATTTCAGATTTTTTTACCATCAGAAAATGACCCTATATGAAAAAATGTTAATTATCAAAGCAACTTTGTTTTTTTTTTCAATACCTACATTAACAAGTCAATATTAATTGTTTTTACATCAATATCACAAACCCCCCCTCTCTGCACTTCCTTGGAGACGCCCATGCATATTTGTATTGATTAATTTTAATAATAATATTATTTTAAATAAAATTGAAATTGAAAGTACACATTCTATTTTTCCAGGTAAAAATATTTTTTTTACTGACAAAAACTCTGTATTTAACAAAGCCATTCAATTTATTTCCGCAGTAGTACTTATCAAGATTTGACAGTTATTTTTAGATGGTTTTAAAGGAAAATCTGTATCCGTTAGCTCGATTTTCTAAAGCCATTTTGTTATATTATATATACCTAGTATAAAATATAATCTCAAATAAACACAATCAAAAAATAATAATCTGCTACCGGAAAAATATTTTTTGTACTTCTAACTTCTACACGTAGGTTCATTTGGTTCATATGAACATTTTGGAAACAACATTACATATTATATCATTATTATACTCATTAAAATAAGGTAATATTTAAATTTATGTAATTATGCTAAAAATATAAAAATAATTTTTAGCATACTTACATGATAAATTTAAATATTACCTTATTTTTCTAACAATATTTTAATGAGTATAATAATGAAAGGACCCTGGAAAATATTCTCTAAATCATCCCGATTAAATGTCTCAATGGTCGCAACCGCCTAAGTTCCCGAGGTTTCGCGCAAATAGCTGTTTTGTACCTAATAATGAAATAAAAAAATCGATATAGTACAGGACATTTTGAACAAAGAAATTAAGTTTTATGTATCGTTTTGTTTATTTAATTTCTAGATTTTTATGTTGTTAAAGTTTGCAAGTTCTAGAAAATTGTTTTATGGATTATAATAAAGTTTTTATAAAACATGTTAAGGTATGTGTAGTGGCGTCAGCGCCAGCTACTAGCGATATTATTAAAAATATTAAATTGTAAAATAAAAACAATAGAAAATGAGTTGTCATAAAAATATAACTTTGATTTGTAACACACTTATGGGGCACCTTATATAAATGTAACTATTTTAAAAATATGCTGCTTGTCTAGCCTGACAACTTTTGTATTTAAAGTTTTCTTCCATTTGTTATAATAAATTAAATATTGAACTTGGAAAATCCTGTACTATATCGATTTTTTTATTGCAGTATTAGGTACAAACAGCTTTTTGCGCGAGACCTCAGGAACTTAGACGGTTGTGACCATTGAGACTGTTAATCGGGATGATTTAGGGAATATTTTCCAGTTGGTTTCAAAGAGATTGACTGAAAGCCATTTCCCTATCAAAAACTGCGGGGTCCTTTACTGTTCAAGTTTGGCACGACAGTTCTGAATCATCCTGTATACATATAGATAATACTATCAGTTAAATAAATATGTATAAAGAAAATTGCATGCTACATCTGTCTCTATATAGGAAGTATAAGTTAGTGATAAATAGAAAAAATGCGAGACAAAAGGCATATAATGTCTGTGGAAAAGACTCGCTGCTGACATCTCACGGGACCTTCAATATTAAATAGGCAAGCGTGTTTCTATACCTCCTTTAATTGTTTTCAGCGAACAAGTTTTCAAATGAACAATTGTAAATACAACCGACTAAATTAATAATTGACGTCTACTTATTCAAAGAAGGAAGTTTCTAAAGAGCACATTTTTTATGCAAATCAATTTAAGTTCACAGAAAATATTATGTGTTTTAAATGTTTTTGTGCTTTTATTAATATTAAAATGTACATTTTAAAAATTGAATTATAATTGAAATATCCATTTTCAATCTATATTGCTTTCTCGCAATATCAAAGATACGAGAAGCTTTGTGATCGTTTTAAAATGAGAAAAGAATTTGTTCTCCGATTTCAATATTTTTAAATTGATTTTTCCGTTTCAGTCTGTCTGTCTGTCTGTCCCCTGAATCTTTGTCATACGCATAACTCATGAACCACTGAACCGATATTAATGAAACTTAGTTGGTTGGTTGCGTTTCAAAATCGTGTGTAAGGGGGAGGGGCGACATCCCAAAAAAAAATTTTTCAAGATATCTCACATGTTACGTGAAAATTTTATAGAATCTTTTTTGTAAAGCATTAAATTTTCTATAATATAGATTATCTACGTTTGTTGTAAAAAAATTTCCCTTACAAAGATTTATCTAAATTTGCTTCAATTTTTTTTTAAATTGCTCATTACATGTCACTTTGACGTTTGTATAAATTTTGATTTCGATTGAAACTGTCAAAAAATTTAAAATATACGCAAAAATAATCAGGCGCATCTTAAGAAAAATTTCGAACTAATATTTTTTAGTAAAATTGTATAAAAATTAAATTGTTAACCAATTCCAGGTAATTTTCTGAATACTTTATCGGTTTTTATTTAAATTGTTTGATAATTAACTATCTTTGGTGAATTTAGCACGAGGAAGCACTGCGCATTTACTTGGCAAATGTTTTATATATAACGACATTTTAAAAATCAAATGTAATATTATTTTTTTTAATAAATAATTCAAAATATATTTATTTAAATTGAAAATATTTGATATTTCAGATGATATTTAAAAAAATACATCTATATAATGTCTATAGAAAAAGGTGACCCTTGAACACAATTTAAAAGGGTTCATCTTCAAAAGCCTTTATAAACATGAAAACCATACAGTGTGAACAATCTGCAGAGCAGAGGAGAAAATGTTTATGGGATAGTTTTTACTTCAATATTTGCTTTTAGGCAGAATTAGGTACACAGAAAAGGGTACGTAATCAATTATTCATAGTCAAATATTTATTAATTATCTATGGTTCGAATTTTGAACTTTCAAAGTTTAGTAAACCACAACATTTATTAAATATAAAACACTGGATAATCAGAAAATTTTCTAGTGGAAAATTTGCTGTTTAGAAAAATTTAAGCCAATTAAGATGAAATTTGGTATACGGACGAAGACTGATAACACAAAAACAGAAATGATAAGATTTTTGAAAAAAACATTTTTTTGGACTCCCTTTCCATAGACTGACATTTTTTTTCACTTACCCCATTAAGTGGTATGTCATTAGATAGGTCTATTATGAACAAATTAAAATTGATAAATTAACAAATAAGTTGATTAGTTAATATCTCAGCTAAGGTTTTCTGGATTGCTGAATAAGGGTTTGTTAGTTAGCAGCTATCAAGTAATCGATTTTTCTTGTTTTTTTTTACAAATTAACGTTATTTATATTTAGCTATATTTTTTACTTAATCGGGTTTAACAGATCGACAAAAAAATTTCGCCCCCCCCCCCTAAAGCCGGTACTGCTAATAATGTACATGTACTAATACAAAGATAGTTGTTAATTTCAATCAATACAACTCAAGCCTTTATTCATCCATTTACAATATTAGCAAAACTATCTAATATCACGTTTGACATCCATAGATTAAAATCATTATATAGACACAAGTACAAATAGATATCCATAATGGGACATCATAAACTTTTAACCGTAATATACTCATCAAAAATTAAATAATATCTTGTTTGTCTGATGTATTTTTAACATTAAGATTTACTTTGATGTGTTATAAAAGTAGGATCAACATTTGTAAGGTATTTATCTGTCTATATACATACGTATGAAAACATACAAATAAATACAAAACATTAGTAACGTATTCAATGTATGTATTTTTATCTTTCTACAAAGAACCGGCTTTTACTATATAAATATAAGGTACGGACACCAATCTTGGATATGACCCCAGTAATGACTACTTTTTAATTAAATGTACTGAATTAGAAATAATAATATAATAATAAAAACTATTGTTGATTGTCATAGCCATCTTGGGATCATACAGTGTATTAAATAAATAAAAAATACTTTTTGATCATTTTTTTTTGAGATCGTTGAAAAGATAATCAAATCTGCTGATCAAAAATTTGATATTGCTTCTATTTAAGAAAACATAAGTTAGTCTCATATCTCAAAAAGTACGAGATTTCTGAAAATTAAAAAAATATTTCAGCATTTATTTGAAACATTTTTTTAAATTTCAAGTAGCTTAAGAAATATTCACGATGGAAAAATTCGGTCCAAAATGGTTTTCGGCTAATATCTAGTAGGCTATGAAATTATAATAATAATAATTATAATTAATGTAAGTAAATATGGAGATTGTAATGCTCTCTTTCAGAAAATGTAAACTTTTAAGTGGGTTACTGAAGAAATTTAATATATAATGTACCTACCTAGATACGTAAAAAAAAATTTAAGACGAGAATAGAACACACTTCTGAGCATTGGAGTGTACAATTATAACAATTGACTCCAGTTCCTGTACAACATTTCTGTCAAGATTAGAACAAGAGAATATCTGTCTAATTGCGATAGTTATTTTTCCACACATTAAACATACGAGTAGATATTATATCGAATACCACATCTCACAAGAACCTATATAATATATTACACTGTAAATGTTCACTGACAATAAATAACTAATTATTTAAACGTATATTAAGGTGAATTAATAATAACTAGAGCACATATTAATTGTGATATGTATATAAATACATATATACTAATGAGCTTTAAACTGAAATTAAATAATGCCTATCATCAGGGTTCGACAAATAAAACTACTTTTGTTTTCATTTACCCTGCGAATTAAATAAATTTAAAAAAAACGATTATTAAATTAATAATTAAACATATTATTTTAACACACAAACCGTATACAAAACACGTATTTTGACATCTACTCATCAAGTGACTTGTACGCATGAGCTATTCATCCATCTTTCTCTTATACATTTACTCATCTCTTTGTCTCACGCATAACCGACGTAAAGTGACTTGTACGCATGCGCTATTCATCCATCTTTCTCTTATACATTTACTTATCTCTTTGTCTCACGCATAACCGACGTAAAGTGACTTGTACGCATAAGCTATTCATCTATCTTTCTCTTATACATCTACTTATCCCTCTCTCTCACGCATAACCGACGTAAAGTGACTTGTACGCATGCGCTATTCATCCATCTTTCTCTTATACATCTACTCACGCATGTGCACACTTTCTTTAGCGTTTCATCTTTAAAACGTGTCGAATTTTAAAATCTGTCGAGGTCATTCTAATTCACTAGTCTCGCTAAAGAAGTTTCACTTCAAAACTGTTATATAGATAGATAGATTTATTGATTTTGTAGATCTTATCCAGATGTAAAATAAGTCACAAGAATTCATACAAAAGAAAATAAAAAAATTTACAAAATAGTTTATATGAAGCGATTCTATGAATTTGAAAATGTTGTCATTAAAAATTATTTCTTATGTGGCTAGTACACGGTTCGCAGCGATTTGTCAGGCCCTGTCTATCACAAAATAATAATATACAAGTATAATTGAACTCTAAGTTAACACAAAAGTGTATAATAATGTTCAAATAAATCGTCTAATTTAGAATCTTGACAAAATGAAACAATTAGCATCAAATATATCAAAGTTAATAGTTATTTAAGGAAAATTGTAAAGGCCTCTATACACCATCTAATTTGACTTCCAATCTGCAAGATCCCTGCAGAACACTACTTACTTTAACAGAACCTGATTTACCCCCACTCGTAAATAATTATTTAATGTATGTAGAATATAGATATTAATATCTAACACAATATAGGTACTGGCACCAGTTATGGCCGCTTTATGACCAAGGTTTACTTTTTTGTTATGGTCATAAATTATATTACAGCAAATGACAGTTAAGTTTTTTTTACTAACGAAAATACAAAAACTGTTTTTATAAAAAAAAGTGAATACTAACAAAATACTATATTTCATTTTAAAAAGCTCATTAAAATCCGACCTTTCGTTGAAAAGTTACAAAACCACAGACAAATACACGAGTCAAATGAATTAATGCGTCGATAGTTAAAACAGCAAGTTAATTTACTCTATAGTTCAACCCTTAAACCGAACCTGGTTACTGATACTGAATAATATTTGCAATACTTGTGAAAATATTTTGTTACAAAATATTCGATTACATCTGTCATAATAGATAAAAATTTAATTTATAAATGCTGAAAGAAATAAATAAAATAATAATGCATGTACAATGTATACACATATGTTTATTGTATACAATAATTGTTTATTGATTTTGTAAAAAATAAGATTATAATAATTCAATAATATCAAATCTCCAAAACAAATTATTTGTTCCACAAAAAAGGCATGGATTATTTTAGTACGATATAAGGATTTAGGTATATATTTTTTATTCAACATTAAAAAAACATCTGCCAAGTAAATGCACAGTGCTTCCTCGTGTTAAATTCGCCAAAGGTAGACAATTTATATAAAAACCGATAGTGTTCAGATAAATTGGTTAACCATTTAATTTTTATACAATTTCAATAAAAAATATTAGTTCGAAATTTTTCTTAAAACGCACCTGATTATTTTTCGTATATTTTTAATTTTTTGACAATTTCAATCTAAATCTACATTTCTGCAAACGTCAAAATAACATATATCAACAATATTCATCGTTCTCACATTTTGTTCTTTTTTAATAGCCTGACGATGATTCTGTGAATCGAAAGCTTGCGTTTATTAAATTTCTTAACACTAGAAAGACGGGAAAATCTACCTACCTACAAAGACGGCGACCAGTCAAATGACTACAAATTTAGTAAATATCTTTTTTTATGAGTGGCGAAAAAAAATTTAAGTAAAGAAATAAAACAAGATCTAATGTATGATTAATTTTAATATTCACACACAATTTTTACATTTCATCTGCGGGTATATTTTGCAAAATAGAAAGTATTTCATTATCTCGAAACCCTCGAGACATTTTTTCACAAATTACTCACAATAATATCGATCCACAATTACAGGCGGTCGAAACTATACTGACCACTCCTTTGAACTAATAAAATAAAAGCAATTAATATACGTATTTATTGTTGTACCCTCTCAACAACAATTAAAAACATTTATCAGATCATAACCGTCAAAAGACCGCCGCCGTCTTGTCGGTATATCAATATTTTAAACAATAAAGAAAAGACATGTGAATTATTTTGATACATAGTATCATTTAACTACTAGTATTAATAAAAGTCACAAAGTCTCAGTACGGTAAGTCAAATAGTTTTTGAATTATTCAATATTGAAATTGAAATTACCGTCAAATGACTGCTGCCGTCTTTCTAGTGTTAATAGAAATCAATATAAGATATATAATTGGGAATATTGTACAATCGCGAGATACACGTACAATACATACATGCATGCATTCTGTTTTAATCAAATTCCTCACGTCTGTAAAAACGACCGTTTATTTTTGATGGTGAGCTCTGGTACGAGACAGCATACGTGCTCCATCCCAGCTTCCTCCCTGTATCTATTCTAACTCTCACCCTCTTTTGCTCTATAATGCTTTACTGCGAAAATAATGTAACTTATATGTATGACATTGTTCAAATGAATACAATCCATTTCAATCACGACTTGTAAATTATTTTAAACTAGCAGTTCCCCGCGGCTTCGTTAGCGGTTTTTTTTTAAATCAAAATAAGGTACTGGATGGTGCCAGTCTTGGATATGACCCCAGTAATGGCTATTTTTTAATTAAATGTACTGAATTAGAAATATTTGTTGATATTTGATTACTACCATTTCTGAATATTAATCTATATACATTTAACTGTCTTACAGCGTGATTTGATGACAATCGACCAATAAGTGTCAAAATGGTGGACATTTAGAACTGATTATTAGTATAATTTATTTATTAATTATTATATTATCATAGCAACTGCTTTACATTGTTTCAAATTTGACGATTCTTTCTTTTATATCTTTTGTGTCGTAGTACTTATCATTTTGTAATCATTAGCAAGTGTTTATCCATTACTGAAGAAAAAACATAAACAAAATAAAATACTATAATTAAAAAAAAAACTATATTTGCCACACACTCATTTTATATCTATTTTCGGGATAAGAGTAGTCTATGTCTTTGCTCAGGATGCAAGCTATCGCCATGCCAAATTTCATCAAAATAGGTTCAATGGTTCAGACGTGAAATGGTAACAAACACTTTTGCATTTATAATATTAGTATGGATATTCTTGTTTACATTATTTTAGTAAAATGTAATAAACATAGCAATAAGCACCAAACAATTAATGTATTGATTAAAATTAATTTTAACCTAATAACATAATCATGATTTTTTGAATCTTAGGAAGTCTAAGGTTTAGGTATTTATAAATTTTTAATATCTGTTAAACGTTACCCAGCACCTCCACCATATAACGAACATTATATTGTAAGGTAAAGGCACCAGTTATGGCCGCTATAAGAACATGATTTCTTGAATCTTATAAAGTCTAAGCTTTAGGTATTTATAAATTTTTAATATCTGTAAAACGTTACCCAGCACCTCCACCATATAACGAACATTATATTGTAAGGTAAAGGCACCAGTTATGGCCGCTATAAGAGCAAGTTTTCGATTGTTTTTTGTAATTCTCATGAACTCAAGTTACTTACAAAACAAGTAACTTTTTATTTAATCAATTTAACTACCAAAGTCACCAAATATGATACTAATAATTAGTTTAATGCGGTGTTCACACCAAAGAAAACAAAACAGCAACACGGTGTTTGAAAACACGTCGTATTTAAAAATGCATAGGCTTTATTGCACTTTTGTCAAAAAGACACGATGTTGCTGTTTTGTTTTTTCGGTCTGAACACGGCATAAGTGTCCACCATTTTGACACCTATTGCCCGATTGTCATCAAATCTCGCTGTAAGACAGTATAGTGTCGCTGACTTTATTGTCGATCTTTTGATTCTACACAATTATTTAATACATTATTTTGTTCAATATTGAACGGTTTAGGTAGCATATTGCAAAACAGCGCGCCGACGGCAAAATTTTTTCTGACTTGATTTACTATTATCGTTACTGCTTAGTTGTTATGTTAGAACATACCTATGAATTAAAAAAGAAACCACGTAAATCTGATAAGTGGTTCTCGAGTGATAAACGCACTAACGGACAGACAGACAGAGAGACGTTGAGCTTTATATATATTAAGGATAAGACACATCCAACTTTTAACATATGTTGCCATTATACATTGTACAATGTTCATATTATAAGCTAAAGCTGTGATGCTATAAGCCGGATAAATTGAGGAACAATCTTCTTATCTATCTGAAGGTGGCTTGGTAACCAGCGAGCTTATTATATCCATTCAGAGAGTTAAAAATCTCACTTCTGTACATACCAAACATATATATAATTTAATTTATATATTACAGTAAAAGTTATCTAAGAAATCAGTAATGGTTTTTACAAAAAAATAATTTTTTTGCCAAAAAATTGTATTTAAAAAAAACATCTGCATATCATAATAGCATTGAACAAATTGTTTTTACTTCCATGTTCTGAAAGAAATGGAAGTATTGTAATACCATCGAAAAATCGTGTTTTTTTTCTCACAATTTAGTTCTGTATGTGTATAATTTTTTTATGACGTGAAGTGAAAATTTCAGATTTTTCTCGAAGCTTGTATTGGACTTTAACCGCCCATACACCATTCTGCCATAAGAGCCCATGTTAATTTAAAAAAATAATAACTTTCAATCTATGTTGTAAAACCTTTTGAAATTTTGTGTGGGTACTTAAGTTTTATAAAGTAATAACTTCTCCAAATTTCAACTAGTTCTCGTTGAAATTAGATACCTGCCATACATAGGGTGACCAGGTCTCCGGTTTTTGCACACTGGATCTCCGGACTCCGGGTTTGGGTGCAATTTCTCCTGGTTTTGCAAAAAATAATCACGACTAAAAAAAAAAAAAGGTCGTCAAAAATAGAGCAGGGGACACAAAAGTGCAGATTATGGTAAACAAATTTATGAAAATAAAAATAAAAAAGATAAAATAAAATAAATTCTTCATTTACATCTCAGGGTTTACCAATTAATTAATTAAAACAATTTTAAGTAGATTATACAATGTATTCCCCTGTCAATAATCATACTTATTTAATTACCTATAAGTACATTATTATTATACATATTTACAAATACAATCATTTGAACTAAAACATCACACTCACCACGTATAGAATACAATGTATTTGTGATATTTTATGACAACAATGGTACTTTGTAAACACTGTTTGGAAGGTATTTGTTTATCGTTATTTCTCTAAAAGATTTCACACATTATTATAAACTTGTCATCGTTATTATTTATACCTACAGTATATTTTGTTAATTGTAATTGATACTTTATGTATTGAAATTACATTATTATTATTAAAGTGTACTATTGATATAATATTAACAATGTATTCTTTGAGATTTATAATACAAAGAACGTGTCAAAGTAAATTTATTTTCTGTCTGAATATTTGTAATACACCTATGTTACCTTGCATAGAGAAAAATTAATCACAATTAGTTAATCAGTTATTTTAAAACCATTAGTATAAGAGCCAGCTGCAAAATCGGTGTAGATTTAACAACCGTCTGCCGTTGTGGTTTTTTTGAAGTACTCACTCAGACAAAGCTCGGACGATGAGTCGGGTCCACCAGCTTGTAGGGATTTAATAGATAGGGCCCACGAAAAAGTAGTAGACCCCAATTAAAGATGTTTTGGATATACGGCAGAAATTTTTTTCTAGGGGGTTAATTTCGACCCCAAAATTTCAGATAGCAACCGGACCAGACCTGGTACAAAATGTTTATTTGGACGTACACTTACATAAAAACATAATGGAAGAATTTTTTATGTGGGGACTTTGGGGCTTTAGGCCTACAAATGGCCAAAATTGAGTCAAAATCTTAAAATTGCTGTAAAATCTAAAATACCGAATGAAAATTTCTGCCGCGCGATGTATGCCTTTGTTATTGACTATAAAATAGATATATACCCATGGCAGAAGTTTTTATTTATGCTATTCCCCACCAACCCGCCCAAGAGGAAATTTTAATTTTAATTTTATTTTTAATGTAATATTTGGGGGGAGGGGGGGGGGTTGTGGAGAATGACAAGGATAAAATCTTTGTTTATTTTGTGTAGTTGTTGAAAATATAAATAAAATATTATATTTCATTTTTAATTCAGGGGAGTGGGGTACATAGTTAATATGCCCCGGGTGTAGAAATACCCAGTTGTAGTGATACATGTCATATTCCCCGTTCATTATGTATTATATTAGCAAAAAAAGTAAACGTGCTCATAAAATGTACATAGCAGGCGGATTTTTGCGTTGCGATACATTTTTACTTTTTTATACAAACATGAAATGTATAATAAAATACATATAATAATCATGAAAAAATTCGAACTCGAGATTTTAACGAAATTACACGTTTTGAGGGTCCCTGAATCACGTACGACCATTATCTCAATGACGTCTGTTTGTGTGTGTGTCTGTAATCACTCTACGGCCAAAACGGTAAAACAATAGAGAAGATGGTATGTTTACAGATAAAAGAATACCTACTACTCGAAATTAAAGCACCAATACATTACTATTATAGTGCATGTATTATAAACAATACTGCATTATCTTAATACTATTAGCTAAGTTCAGACAGACACGGAACAAAAAGTGTTTGTCTTGACGTGAAACGGAAAGATCAATTAAAAATTTTGAAATTTTTTTTGTCTCATTCTAAAACGATAACAAAGCTTCTCGTATCTTCGATATTGCGAGGAAGCAAAATTGAAATATGCAATGAATTTACAAAAGGGAAGTATTATTTTAATTGAAAATATTTCATAAGAAGATTAAAAAAACGGTTGTCTGAAAATATATGTTTATAGTATAAATTCCAATAACATTAAATTTTCCTTAGATATATTCGTGAATTTCTCATTATATTATAATATACATAAGTATATATATATACTTTGTAAAAAAAATCTAAGAAAAATATATCGAATTCAATGCAGCATAAAATTCTAATAAAGCAAAGTAAAACACAATAGATGATTCAATAAAGGTAAAGTTTCTTTTTGTGTTCGCAGCATGCAACATTCTCACGAAATAAGATTGAGTTTCACCAAATAAAACATATTATCAAATTCGTTCTTTTCAAGTGCGTGATATTTGTAAGTAAGACAATTATTTTTCGATACATTATACCAGGGGTGGCCAAACCATGGCGCATGCGCTAAACGTGGCGCATTGAATCCTTGCGCCCAAGGTATATAAAGACAAGGTAGTCTCAAGAGCTCCTTGACCAATCAGCGTCACCTGGGGGATCTATTCAAATGTCATAAATTTTTAATAGAATATTAATTACAAAAAATTCCTTTATTTATTCTTGTTTTCGTATTTTTTGATATTTTAACAACACATACAATCAAAGAAGTAAAAATTCGACATTGCAAAATCATAAAGAGCTGCCAGATTCACATAACGTATTGCCAACTTAAGAATAGTAAAAATGCTGCTTCTCGAATAGACCAAATTGTCTGTGATAGCTTTTTTACGATTTTGCAATGTCGAATTTGTACTTATTTATATTAGTATTAGTATTTAAAATTCAAATTGTAAGGGTGGTTTTCGCCTTTCACCCCTTCTATGGCTTTTTAGGCACGTATAACAAAAAAAAATACTGAAATACATTTTTCATTATTTGTATTGTAGAATTTATGCTAATTTTCAAGTAAATCCGACCAAAAAAAAAACTACTTTACACCCCTTTTTACCCCTTTAGGGATGGAATTTCAAAAAATCCTTTCTTTCAGATCATAATCACGTCAAGACACTTCGATTGGCACCCCAACAAAGTCAATAGCATTTTTTATTTACGAGATTTCGTGAACGTAAAAAATGACACGCAAATACGTACGTACGTACATACACACACACAGACAGACGGACATCTTTCTGAAAATAGTGTAAATATACTATAGTGACCTTAAAACATACAATTATGTTTTTTCGGACCGATTACAATAACTTCCAGTTGGGAAGTTAAAAAATATTTTCTGTAAATATATCCGACCCTTAGTACGCCACTGTCTCTATCATACCCGTAGATTATTACAATGGTATTAAACTATTGTCAGCGTATCCTCCGATATCCTCGTTATGTATATATTTATGTACATACATCTACAGTAAAGCTAAAGCGCAAGACTTTAACTTCTATATACGGCGTGCTTAAAATTCAATCCAATACAATCCAAGAGCAACTAGAGCCGTAAAATCTCTAAGTTTTGCTTGAGTGGATTGAATTTTAGGTGAACGGACAGACAACTGTCGTAGACAATCCAATTTATGACTTCAAAAATTAGTTGTTGATTTTATCTTTGTTTCACTTATAGTCCAGACAAATTAGATTTTTAAATAGAACCCATATTCGATGGATAATTATATCAAGACTAAGATTTCAAGAAATGATTTATAAAGGAGTAACTTCTCCAAATTTCAACTATTTCTCGTTGAAATTAGATACCTGCCATACTTTTTTAAATAAAGTCTGCATATTCTGTCTACTGTACATCCGATACAGTCTGTTCACTTACATTGTTACATAGAGAGTTTTGTAACATGTTGGTTTGTTCCATTAGTATACTAAGGTAAAAGAGAATTATAAATCTAAAACCACAAAATGGTATGTTGTAAGTAACATTATAAGAATCTATATAAGTAGGTATACTCTAATAGAGAGGATTTTATATGCATACACTTATGTTTTTATAGTCTTTTAAGTGGAAAAAAATATCTTAACAATATTCTTCTTATTTCAATTAAAAAATATAACTTTGAACATCCTGCCATTTTTAATGTATCAATGTAAATAAAGTAATATAAAAAAATATCTTCCAAGTAAATGCATAGTGCTTTCTCGTGCTAAATTCAACAAAGGTAGTTAATTATTGAACAATTTAAATTTTTAAAAATTCTTAAAACGCACCTGATTATTTTTTCGTATATTTTAAATTTTTTGACAATTTCAATTTAAATCTAAATTTATGCAAACGTCAAAACTACATTTAAAACGTCAAAATGACATTTAATATGTCCAAGCAAATATCAATTTAGAAAAACAAAACACGATTGTTTAAAATAAATTGATTTAAATCTTTGTAAGGGAATATTTTACAACAACCCGTATTATAGGAAATTTAATGCTCTACAAAAAATATTCTATACAATTGTTCTTGAAATATCTTGAAAAAATTAATATTTTGGGATCTCACCCCTCCCCCTTACACACGATTTTGATAATTTTGAATTGAGACCGCCTCAAGCCAGACCCAACCTTCCAACCAAGTTTCATTCATATCGTATCACTGCTTCATGAGTTATGCGTGTGACAAGGATTCACGGGACGGACGAATAGACAGACAGACACGGAACGAAAAATTTTTGTCTTGACGTGAAACGAAAAGATCAATTTAAAATTTTGAAATCGGTTGAACGAAAACAATCATATACTTAGATTAAGAATAAATTCTTATATTAAGAAAATATTGTTTTCGTTATACCTATATAAAACAAGATTTTCTTGGCCCAAGTCACTTTTTTTCCTGTGTAGACAACTGAGACAAAACTAATCAACTATCTATCTAAATTCTTACACAATTATCCACATATTAACACGAAATTCAATAGCACGTAGATATCTACACACTTTATATTGAATACAGCCAAAATAGCATTGTTGCCAATTTTCATTAACATAATCCGTGTAAAGCGTTAACAAGGCTATTTTCCCTAATCTATTTCAACAGGCGTCTCAACAAATTACAAAGAGGGGATTAGTTTTGACGGTATACACAAGTTGAATTACACATTAACTGATGGGTATATACATATATAAGTATTTATCTATATAGAGACTTTCACTTGCAAGTTAATTGCAATTTTACCTTACTTGCGTTTATAGAATGTAATGAAATTTAAATTGTGTCGCATTTAACGTTCTATCTATAAATAATTTAGTCGTTAATTTGACATTATAAGCACATATACAGTATCGTGCAAAAATTTTCATTTATGAATTATAAATATAATATTATTTATTTCATAGGGACATACATGTTTATTTTTCTCACATCAGTCACTTGATTTATATAACTGAACTAATCATAAGATAAATGTTAAGATTTGTCCTTATTTTACTTGAGTGTGCTGGCTTAAATCTTAAGCTGGCACACTCACTCGTAATTTTTTTAATAAGATAGTTATAAATTATTTTTTTGCGTACTAAATTAGTATTAAACAATACTCTTCTTTTAAGGCTCTTTCAGAGCTCTGTACAGTTAGACTCCTATAAGTTCGAACCATTTAAGTTCATCGGAGGAGAAGTTGTTTCCCTTACTCCTTACCGTCTTTGTGTGATGCCCAGTACGCAGTGCTTCCCTTTCTTTATGGGTAAATTAATACAAATCTGTGTTTTCAGTTAATAAATAATTTAAAAATATTATTAGAATATTCATCTTTATGCGCAACCCAAACATTTTAACCAAAAGTCAAAAATAGCATTTAATATTAATTTACACGTTCAATTATAAAACTATAATACCTCTACGTCTTATTTTCTTGTATTTTAGTCGATATTTGTATAACGAGCTGAAGTTCACTGTAGTAAATTTCACTAAAAAATTTAGAATTTTTGATTTCGTTAAAAGTATGTTTATTGTATAGAAAATGACGTGAAAAGTTGTTTGTTTCAAACCGCAGGTCTGTATCTCAAACCGTTCTCGAGATATAGCCTCTCAAAGTTTTAGTTTTTTCAAATTTTTGGAGAAAAAAGGTCATAACTTTTGAACGCGTAGTCGGAATTGATTTTAGTTGACGGATTTGAAATCAGCGTGTCAAATTCTATATAATGACATGTATAATACCTTAAAACTCGAAAAAAAAAATTTCGTGAAAAATCGAAAAAATTCAAAGGGGTATACCTTAAAAAAATGTCGATTTTTGACCAAAATTTTTTTGTCGGATTTTAAAGTATTATACATGTCATTATATAGATTTTGACACGCTGATTCCAAATCCGTCAACTAAAATCAAATCCGACCACGCGTTCAAAAGTTATGGCCTTTTTTCTCCAAAAATTTGAAAAAACTAAAACTTTGAGAGGCTATATCTCGATAACGGTTTGAGATACAGACCTGCGGTTTGAAACAAACAACTTTTCACGTCATTTTCTATACAATAAACATACTTTTAACGAAATCAAAAATTTGAAATTTTTTTGTGAAATTTCCTACAGTGAACTTCAACTCGTCATACAAATATCGACTAAAATACAAGAAAATAAGACCTAGAGGTATTATAGTTTTATAATTGAACGTGTAAATTAAAATCAGTCGGTATGTTTTCAACAAATAAAAGAATGAATGAACCCTAAATGAAAACTAAGTAGGAGAAAACATTAGACGTACCTTCAATAAGATTAAGAGGTTTGTACAGCTGTTGTTTGAATACGATGTTTTATGTATCTGATATAAACATAAAACAAGCAATAGAATATACGTTTATAAGCGAATTACTTTCGTATACAACGCTTACAGTTGTTAATCTTGTTAGATCAATGCTGTATGATTTAGAACTCAATACTGAGCCCAGACTCATTAATACAAGGTTTGCATTCAAAAGCATACATTATTTTATTAATTAATTTTCGTTGAATTTCAGATATACAGTCGAGACTCGTTTATTCTAAGTCTCGTTTATCTGAAATGCCGAGTTTTGTTTATTCTAAATTTTTTCTCCACCTTCACCTCCCACCATTCTCGAGTCATGGCGTAAACGAAATTTTTGTAGAATAATTAGAGACACTTATCACCTTTGTAACTCGTCACCTTGTTCATATTCGAAATTAAAAGTAAAGTAAAATTATTTCACTATCACGATTATTAACGATAAATATTAAATACATTTGCATACATAGTCTCTATAGCTTCTTGACCAATCAGCGTTGGCACGGGAATTAAAGTCACAACGAAGACGTATTCAAATGTTATAAATGTATACAAATTTCGAGTCTGTAAGATCGCGCTAAGCTGAGATATTAACTATTCAACATATTTGTTGATTTATCAATTTTAATTTACATTTTCGGTGATTTTTGAACATTTTTTAGGGTGAGTGGGGAAGGGCGGAAAAATAAATCTCGCCCAGGGCGCCAGACTTGCTAAAGCCGGCTCTGTCTTCTCATAGACAACATTTACAAAAGATTAAATAAAATAGGTACTATACGCATAATAATTAAAATCTAATGCAGCAAGCTTATATACTTACGAGTATATTAACTTGCATATGTAGCGATATAATGGGTACTTCTTCTCCACTTATAACATTATAAAATTTATTAATAGTCGGTACTATATTAATGTAGATAATAATAACAATAACGCAATCTAATATTTGACATCAGTTTGTTCAGGGGTGAACTAAGGAAAATTAGTGCCTTAGAAAAGGTTTCCAGTGCGGGCCCCGTTAAGAAACCTTTCTTTAATTAAAGAATTGTTCGTATTAACATCTGAAAACCTTTTATTTATATTTGCCTCAAATTTTAAAAATCCGGGCCCTAGGCACGTATCTAGTCTACTTAGACCAAAAACCGTCTCTGAGATTATTGATAAATTTATTTTAACTGATTGAGTTTAATTTAAAAGACAAAATCATATGTTTTACCCATTCCTCCTCTATATACTTCAACTACAGAATACAAATTCCTCATTTCGTCATATACAATATATCTATGTATAAGGTACTGGCACCAGTCTTGTCAAGGACCCCAGTAATGGCAAATTATTAATTAAATGTACTGAATTAGAAATATCTGTTGATATTTGATTACTACCATTTCTGAATATTAATCTATATACATTTAACTGTCTTACAGCGTGATTTGATGACAATCAGCCAATAGGTGTCAAAATGGTGAACATTTAAACTAATTATTAGTGTAATATATTTATTAATTATTATATTATCATAGCAACTGCTTTATATTGTTTCAAATTTGACGATTCTTTCTTTTATATCTTTTATGTCGTAGTACTTATCATTAGCAAGTGTCCATCACTGCGTGCTCATTACTGGTTTTACTTTATCCATTACTGGAGAAAAAACATATAATATATATTTACTGTTTTTGTGATTGACGGGCTTCTTTTTTGTAATTCTCATGAACTCATGTTACTAATAAAACAAGTAACTCTTTATTTAATCTATTTAATTACCAAAGTTCGCAAATATAGTTTTTTTAGTTAATAAGCTTCACGTATCTTTGATATTGCAAGGAAGCAAAAGTAAAAATATAAAATGATATTTGTTTATAAGATTCATCTCAAAGCAGTGAAATATTACGTAGTAACTAACTAATTATCTCCCATAAGATTTCATTCTAAAGCACGATAATACCAACAGCCGCCGACGGTTTTCCATACATCTGGGAAAAGTCGTGATTGAAATCTGTATAAAATAATTAAACACAAGCTGAAAAGATATACGTATATTTTATTAAAAGGTCTCTATACACTTTTGGTTTTTAGTTATATGAGTACAGTGACGTTTAAAGCTGTGCTATGTATAGAAGACAAAACATAAGATTGGAACAGTGGCGTAGGAACGGGGGGGTTTTGGGGTCGAAACACCCCCCCGAAATTTTAAAATATATGAAATTAGTATAACAATTTTGAATTAAATTACATTTTTGTGATAATAACCCCCCCCCACCCCCGAAATTTTCAATGTTGTTAAAATATGCGAAATAAATATATACACATATTTTTGGAATACCAAACTTAACCCCCCCCCCCGAAAATTTTTCTTACTACGCCACTGGATTGGAACTTGGAACGGTGAAATCTAATATTAAAGCCTGCACATTTGGTAAACTATCAACGAGATAACTTACGTAATGTTATTTTCATTAAATTCCGCTGGCGCCATCTCTATGCAAGTTATAGACAATAAATATAAGGACGACATAAAATCAGCAACAGAAACTGCTGAAGGTAAAGGAAAAACATTCGGATTTTATATTTACGGTCGATAACCAACACTACTGCAGAAACACCTATCTTTATTGTACAATACATGCTGTGGAGGAAAATCTTTTAATAAAATGTACACAAAATTCAACTTGTGTAAACAATTTTATCAAAATTTGAAAACAAAAATCAGATTATCGTAAGATAGTCCTCGAAGCATTGTTAACGTTAGTTGACTACAGTGCCGGATTAAGTAAGCGCGGGGCCTATAGCAAATGTTATAAACAGGTGGGGGGGGGGGGTGACTCCCAGGGCGGAAATCAATAGTGCCCCCCTAGTCAATAGGTTTTATTTTTTGTACATTAAGCGAGTGTCACCCTCTGTGAATTTTTTACGACAAAAAAATAATCAGTGGGCTCAATTTTTTTAAATAAATTGGACGTTTATCACGCATCCTAGACTGGACAATGGCCAAAAAAAAGTCAATTGACATTTAAAACGTCAAAATGACATTTAATATGTCCAAGCAAATATCAATTTAGAAAAATAAAACACGAATTTTTAAAATAAATTGAGATAAATCTTTGTAAGCGATTATTTTACAACAAATGTTGTAGACCCATATTATAGGAAAATTAATACTCTACAAAAAATATTCCATAAAATTTTCACGTAAAATGTGTCGTTCTTGAGATATCTTGAAAAAATAAATATTTTGAGATATCACCTCTCCCCCTTATACACAATTTTGATGATTTTGAAATGGGGCCGTACTCAAGCCAGACCCAACCATCTCACCAAGTTTCAATAATATAAGATCAATTTAAAATTTTGAAATCGGAGAACATTTTTTTTGTCTCAATCTGAAACGATCACAAAGCTTCTCGTATCTTCGATATTGTGAGGAAGCAAAATAAATAAAAAACGCGTTATAATTCTGCACCCGGTTTATGTATTTCTTATTTTATGAATAACTAAAAAGCGCCGACGCGATTTTTTTTTTTTTTGGTTTTAAAATGTTCCTTAAATACTAAAGAACTGAATTGTACAAACAGATCAGAGGTAATCAATTTTATATTCAGGTTGGCTTCCAAAGCACGGTGTATATAGAAATAGCTCTTATAAAATTAAAGTTTAAAAAAGTAAAAACTCAACCACCCAAGAACATTTCAACTAACAATAAGAAGTAAAAAACTAATGGTTTTTAAAAGGAAAACGTTTTAACAGATAAATCAGCGGTTCTTAAACTTATGTAGTCTAGGGACCCCCTTTTGAACAATTATTTCTCAGGGATTATTTTAAGAAAATTTTAAAACTTCAAGACCTTATTTTTTGCTCCATACTTACAATTTTTGCTTTTCAACTGAGATGACCTTTGTTTTTTGCATTACATTTCTTACATTTTTTATTTTACAACTGCAATGACCTTTTTTTTCTCTACATTTCTTAGATTTTTTGCTTTTACAACTGCAATGACCTTTTTCCACACATTTTATTATTTTATTTATTTATTAAAGATGTTTCAATTTTTTGCACTACTCAAATTAGCTTTTACAACTGCACTTTTCATTTTTACAACTGCAGAAACAAGTTACAACTACACACTAAAATAACCCTTGCCTCCCTGACAGAAAAACAAAGAAGGTTGTTAGATACTAATTAATCTGGTAAATAGAAATGTAAAAGTACTTTAATTTATGTCAAACATGTTTCACGGACCCCTGCAAAAGTTAAGAACCGCTGAGATACTTCTCTCAAATTAATATCATTTGTTCCTTCCGTACTTTTATGTGACGTGCAGACTGCAATTATTCTATGAGACTTCTTTCTTTAAAAAAGCAACGTGTATGCATTTTTTTAATAGAAATGTTTTAGTGTAGACGGATAAGTTTTTTTAACTTTTATTTTTATTTAAGGTAGTATTCGTGCAAACGTCATTTCGATAGAATTTATAAAAAAATTCAGGGCATAAAAAGAATAATGATATCTATCCAAACGTGAAATTTTAAAGAGATCGACCGTTTTAAACTCGAGATAATTATCATCAAAGTTTGCCACTTTTGTACGTATTCACTATATCAAGTTTGTACTATGTCCATTCTCATGACTAAAAACTTCGAAAGATTTTGATAAAAAAACTATCAAACAGTAAAGGCTTATAATTCTGATATGTGATAAAAAATTCATTTTCCAATACTGGAGAAAACACATAAACAAAATAAAAGGCTATAATTTAAAAAACAAACTATATTTGCGGACATTGGTAATTAAATTGATTAAATAAAGAGTTACTTATTTATTATAAAAACAAACCCATTAATCCAAAAAATACGAAAACTTGCTCTTATAGCGGCAATAACTGGCGCCTTTACCTTATTTCATAAATATGTTGTTACACATAATGTTTTTTTTGTAAATATACATTTTGCGCCATATTATCTCAAGAAAAAGATTCCTAGAAGATTCAAAAATATATTGTAATAAATCATGTACATAAACATGAACGGAATTTAATTAAATAAAGGCATGTTAGCATGATACGAATTATATCTTTTTTGTATAGACATTTTATTAATTTTAAACGAGTACTTATACGGTATGATATAAAAGAAGTTATATTTCATTTCCGGCGTTTATCGTAAATAAAAAAAATATGACATGGGAACCACGAGACTTTCTTATACGTAATCCTAACAGTTATTTTATTGAAACATTTCTGACAAACTAATAAGTTAGATAAAACGAATAATATAGATTATATTATTTTCTACATTATATGTATACATATATAACAAATGATTTTTTTTAACGTAATAACTGAAAACGGATGTTTACTCTTGTCAATTTTTGAATTTTCGAATTATTTTTGAAATAAGAAACAAATGTTTTAGATAAAAAATCTATAATTTATTCCCCATACATTTTTTTACAACACTTATGATTTAGTCAGAAGGAATTTTTTATATAATTACTAACTAAGACTCACCCACACTGTTCACTCTCAGTATTACGTATAAGAAAGTCCCATGGTACCTACGGCAAACACGCACACTGTTCAATCTCTGTAATACGTATAAGAAAGTCCCATTGAATTATAGCATATTATTTTTCGACTATAAACATGATTTTTAATTTCTACCCATGTTGCTAGTTGGAATTATTATGACAAGAATTTCTCACGATTCTAGACATTATAAGTTTAATCCAAAACCACCTCGATTATCTCCTTATTGTATGGACAACACAAAAAAACCGGGTATCTTCATTTTTACAATACATTTTTTAACCTGGCTAGTACGAAGTTTTTTCGTATGTGAACCATCAGATGTTTTTAACTTATTAAAGATCTTATTTTTTTCTGATCCTTGAGTAATTCTTCCGGCTACTGATTTTCTCACATTCAGTCGATATTTTTTCGCACGTCACACAATTTTACTTTCTTATACCATGTATATGAAATATAGGTACATATAGTGTAAAAGTATAGTGAAGCCGATTTTTTTCGAACTTCGGGTTTTGATGGAATTATCTATTTTGACCTTCCCTGAATCCATTCTGACTATTTTCGCTATGGTGTCTGTGTGTCTGTTGTTCTGTAAGGGCTGTAACTCAAATACAACAAATCGTAGAAGGGTGAAATTTTATATTTAAGATTAATTTTTGTCTGGGAAGAAAACGGCCTATTTTTGAAAACGATCTTTCTTTTCAAATTACTCTGAAACAGTGCGGAATAGAGAAAAATGGTCTAGTTAAAAAATGTAGGCAATATCTATATCTATAATTTATGTTCTATTCATTTTTTCGTAAAAACGAATTTTTGGAAAAAAAATGTATTATAATTCAAATGGTTCATAACAGAGGAAAAATATCTGCCATGAGTTGGACTATTATATATATATATATATATACAAAATACCATCTTCTCTATGAGTATTGCGAATTTGTCTAAATGCTGTTTGTGATTTATCACATTTAAAATTTAACACTATATAATTTTATAGTGTTTTATATTTTATTTTCTTGTCAGATAATTAAAAATTTTAAAAACAACAAAACTACAGACTTAAATGCATTTTTCATATTCATATTTCTTTGTGTATTTTTCATACTTTCTAATGGGGGCCTGGGAAACAGCATACGGGTTCAAACAATTGATAAAAGATAACAATTATGAGGGTATACCTGAAATACAAAAAATGTAATAAGTATAAACAAAATGTTGAAATAGTTTAAAAAAACATATTATTGTAATATACAGGGTGTCTAAATACCAGGGGACAGTATGGGGATCTCAGAAACTATAGAGATTCGGTTAAATGAGAGAAAAGTTATCTTTAAGAGAGGATAGTTCAATGGTGTATTTACATTTCCCAAACATTTTTAGTCCGAATTTTTCCATCGTGAATATTTCTTAAGGGACTTGATATTTTAAAAAATGTTTCGAATAAATGCTGTAGGGTTTAGTATTGTCTATTTAGAAATATTTTTTTAATTTTCAGAAATCTCGTAGTAAATTGAATAGTTAATATCTCAGCTTGGCGCGATCCTACAGACTCAATTTTTTTTTAATGTAGCTTACACTATTATCTTTAAGAGTATCATGCACTTAAAGACCCTCGCGACCTCCTTCCCTTTTTAAAAACAAATTAAAACTCATAAACTAACAAAGAAGTAAATTGAATATGAGACTAACTTATGTTTTCTTAAATAGAAACAATATGAAATTTTGTAACTTTGAACAGAAGATCTTATTACCTTTTCAACGATATGCAACTTGATGCACTTACTTTTCAAAATATCTAAAAAAATAATCAATTTTATTTTTTATTTATTTATTTAATACACTGTATGATCCAAAGATGGCTATGACAATCAACAATAAGATTTAAAAACAACTGAAAATTATACACAATACCAGCCAAAGATGGCTATGGCTATCAACAACAATATAAAAAAAAACAATTGATAATTTACTTATTAGCCTTTTTATTTATAAAAAAAAACCAACAACTCAAAGAGGGTTATTTTCAGTTGTTTTTAAATCTCGCTTTCTGCTCTTCACGCGTTCAAGACTGGTGCCAGTACCTTAGTAGCTTATCACAGTGTAGGTACATCATTAACATTAGATTTATATTACATATTCAAACATAAAAAAAAATATGGACACAAAAAAATATTAAAATATATGCACCGGAAATATTCATTCTTAAAAAAATTAAAAAAATGTATCCGTAACGAAAAAGTTAACGCACACATATCCGGTATAATGAATGAATCTAGAAAGTACGCAACTAGTGTAATTAAAAGGGAGTAGGGGTTGAAAACGACAGGGGCTCTCACGAACCCCTGTATAAAAACATCCGGCCCACACCTGGCTTAGTTTGTGATATGGTAGCGCTCCGAACTAGCGACATTGTTAAACTATACTCAAACTAGAGCTGAGCGCATGAGTAATTTTTGCTTACGATCACGCACGCTCACAAGAGAAAAATTTTTAGTCACGCCCGCTCACTCACGGTTACAAAAAAGTTTCGGTTTTTTCGGTTTTTGGTTCAGTTCCGAGTGATTAATTTAAAAAAAAATTATTTGTATTAATTTTTTTTTTCTAATTTAGAACATTTTATGGTACTTGTACGACAATTGAAGTGGGAAATAAGATCATGTTAACGCGCGTATTTTAACATGTACTGAACCGTAAAAACCGATATTTTTATTTCGGTTCTGTTCCGGTTTTCGTTCCGGCAAAAAATAACGGTTTTTCCGATTTTCGGTTCAGTTCCGGTTCGAAACTCTTGTTAATTATACTAAAAACCAGATAAAATCGTATTAATTCTTACTACTGTCTGTATAGTAGATAAGAACCGAATCTCTATAAAAAAATTCCATTTTTGACTAATTTGACACATATTTGAAAAATCTTAATTTTAATTTACTAAAATAAAAGTATTTATTTTTTAAAATATGGTCATTTACATAAACTCGAAATATTCAAACTCTTCAGAGGATAAAAGAAGATGGCAAGATATAAAATAAAACCTGAATGGACAAAATGAAATAGACATGTTTAAAGAATTAATCAAGACGAAAGAAAAACTAGCCAAAGCAGAGACCAGAAAAACATTCCTTTTAGCCTGTAAAAAAGAAAATCTAACACCTATGTTCATGACAAACACTGATGAAGACTAACAATGGTCGAAACGTCTGAAATATAATATTTTAAAGAAATATGTTTATATTTTTTTAAATAAACCAATGACCAAACCTCTAAAAAATAAATACTTTTAATTTAAAATATGGTCATTTACATAAACTCGAAATATTTACTAAAATATATATTTGTATAACGTATATATACACGCCAACCAGTTCGGAATACCTCACCAGGTAGCAACACATGGTGTCTCACATGGCAGCTGTGCCGGTAGACCCGCGACCCGTCAGTCGGTCGTAGATCCTCGAGCGCGCCGGATCCACAGGACCTCGAAAATACTACTGCCGTGGGAATCCTTCACAATAGGCCTTTATGCCTTTACAACTGTGAGAAAAATACAAAGGACATAAAAACTGGAATTCGCATTCCAGTTCGTAATCCCTCATTGAAAACGTTATAGGGTGAAAGAAGAAAAATGCAACAACATTTAATTTAAGTAGTGTTTTGGATCTTTTATTTTATGTGAATCGATCGTTATAACATGTGGAATCTATCACGGTTCGAATGAATCATAAGTTAAAAGAATAACACGTGACTTGAAATTTAAAAAAAAAGTATAAATTGTTTATTTGTAAAGAATACTAATAAGCTAACAGTAAATAACTTTTCTAACAATCAAAATGAACATTTATTTTAAATTTGCCGCCATTTCGGCATTATTGACAATTGTTTTAACAAGTGACGATGGTACGAGGAGAAACAAAAGAAAAATCGATAGCGATGGTTCATTATTGTGGACTCATTCAGAAAATATGGACGACGAAGGGAATTACATTTTACGGTGGTACGCTCGCGATGAGGAAATATTCTTCAGGGTGGAAGCCCGCACCAAAGGCTACGTGGGGTTGGGGTTCAGCCCCAATGGTGGTATGAAAGGAGCGGATGTTGCACTCGCTTGGGTTGACGATATTACAGGACATGCTGTTGTATGGGTACGTATCCTTGTATTTATCTATATGTATAATTCACAAATGATTCATACTTTGACTCAACTCACATCAGTATCGTAAATAAGGTGACCAGGTCTCAGGGTTTGCACACTGAATCTCCGGGCTCAGGGTTTGAGTGCAATTTCTCCGGGTTTTGCAAAAAAAATGACGACTAAAAAAAAAAAAAAAAGGTCGTCAAAAATAGAGCAGGGGACATAACAGTGCAGATTATGGTAATAAATTTTATGAAAATAAAAATAAAAAAGGGGTTTACATCTCAGGGTTTACCAAAATTAAAATCTGGTCACCCTAATCGTGAATAATATTGTTATTTTAATAATAAACTCATAATATTGCAATATTTATTTAGGTATAAGTTAAAATACATGTATAATTTTCTTATAATATCATTCATAAAAAGTAATCATTGCCCCCCCCCCTACTGAAAATTTTGGGGGGCAACTGTCCCCCTCTGCCCCCTGGCTCCGGCGCCACTGATTGGATACTATGAAATAAAATGAAAAATCCAAATACATGTTCTCTCTTTTTTTTAAATTAAAGATAAATATTTTCTAATTATTACAATATCCCCCTCCCCCTCTCTTCATTTAAAAATCAAATATAATTTTAAAATATACATACATACATGAATATCCAGGGCGACTAAAACTAGAGAGCGCCTTTGGCAAATTAGAATATTTAAAACAAGAACCTTATGTTTAAAATTTCATGTTTGTAAGTCTCGCCGTTTTGACTGTAGAGCGTTCACAGACACACACACATCATTGTGATAATGGTCGTACGTGATTCAGGAACCCTCAATACGTGTAATTCCGTTGAAATCTCGAGTTCGAATTTTTTCATGATACTTTATTATACAGTAAAATAAAAATATGACGTAAAAAAAACACATTCATGTTTAACAATAATATTTAAAATTAATAAAATAAATACTATACTAGTATGTAAATGATATAATTCTAACATAAGTACAAGTTTTAAATACCTATAAATTTATCTTCTAAGAACGTTTGACGTGTTAAATTCAAACGAAATCATTTTACATTTAAAGAGACTTCAACGCGCAAAAAAGAAACTAGCTTTAGACAGGTGCAAGTAAACTAGAATTGATACGTCGTCGACTCATTTATATACAAATACAAAACGATGAAATTGAAATTGAAAAAACATCAGGCGAATCAAATTAGATCCGTTCTTAATGTAAATAAACAATCAATTGTAATTGTTTTTTGTATATTAGTTTTTGCTACTATTGCTTCTGACATTTATATTTAAGACTAGCGACCTGCCCGCGTTGTATAATTTTTTTATTTTGGCAGCACAAATAATATTTTAAGACAGGGGATGAAATACATACATATATATTTATTTTATTATTACGTTATTGTTTACGTCATAACCTCCACCTAACTGGGATTACTGAGAGGAGTAGGACTTGCCCCGGGGCAACCAGGGGAATGAAATATATTTTATTTTTGTGTTTTTTATTCATTATACAAAATCGTAAATATCTCGGCTCCTATATATTCCCGACTAAGGTCAGTGGAGTAGTTTAGCCGTGAAAAAGGTAACAGACAGACAGACAGAATTATTTTCACATTTATAATATTAGTATGGATTATATTCTCTATAAGTTTTATCCATAAATTTTCAGTGTAACATTAATGATAAATAAAAAAAGATGAAAAAATAGACAATCCTACAAAAAATATTGATAGGTACTTTTATTTTGAGTAATATTATATAACTTCTTACTCTAAATTTGTCATCTCATATTTTTCTGCCCATAACTTTTTTATTATTAATATTACGCGAAAAACTTATGAATAATAGTTGTAGAAAATCCAATTACCTAAAAAAATTCTATTTAAAAAAATTTTGTCAGACTCACGGTTACAGAAATAACTCAAAGAAACTAACTGTACCCTTATTTTCAAGATAGCAGTCAAACGACAAACGACATCGCCCCCTTTCCGTTTTGAACTCACAGCCGACCCCCTACGAACCCCCTCTCCCCCCCTCCCCAATCGTTACCTACCAAAAATGCTAGATTACCTTTTTACACCGGATTAACTGTAATTCTATATTTCATATTAATAACTTTAAACCAACAAAAATATTTTACGGAAGAGATAAATCTATTTTGTAATAATTTAATCATTTTAATTGGCATTATCATCGAATAATTAACTACCCAGTTTGTAAAACATATCTTTTTAATTATATTTCTCACATTTGCATACAATGTGTATGTTTATTATATGAATTAATAATAAGAAAACTAGGTACATATATAATATATACGACAGATGTATACCAATCAAAATTAATGTGAGAGAAAAATAAATAATTTAATAATCCTAACAATTCATAATTACCCTCCAGTTCCCATTTATTTTTAGTTTGATTAAAAATATACAGACTGCCAGTGGTGCACTTGGAAAAAAAATCGGGGAGGGAGGTAATTTTTTTTGTAATTATGTATAATTTTTATTTTTTTATGTAACACAATTGTTAAATTTAATAATGTATATTGACAAATTCAGGGGGAGGGGGTTATAACCCCTTAACCTCCTCCCCCTTGGTTGGGCTTCTGTTAAATGTGTTTTTTCCAACTAGGTATTTATTTTAAATATCGTTTTTTTTTCGACGAAACACATTTATATTTTTATGTGGGGGTAGGGGATTTTTTAAACAGAATTTCATGACGAAAATTGTATTCTTATTGTTTTTCCCCTCTGTAGTGAAATACATTAATCATTCTTCTATCTCAAGTGATAGAAAAAATATAACAATGTATGTAAAAAAAATTAAGAATTATAAGAATGCATAACTTTTTAATAAAGTTTTTCTCAACCTTTTAGTATTTGCGACCCAATTTTTTTTCAATCACAATTCTCATCCCCCCCCCTTATTAAATAATTTTTACTGAATATTAAACCTTCTTTCGAAAAACTTTGCCCTGCAAGACAGGCCCAAGGGAGTCACTAATAATTATTAATCTTGTTTTTAATTTAATATTGATAAGTTAATTATTAAATACATTGTGCAGTACTGATACAATCCTATTTATAATAAAGTGTATTATATCAGTGTAAATGTAAACATGTATTTTATTTTTTTATTATGTCAGAATGTATTTTATTGCTTTACTTTCAGTAATGTCCGGTATCATAAAGGACCTAACAAATTTGTTAGCTAACAAGCACTTTCAACTGAGATATCAAACTTATATGACAGTTCTTTTGGAGTTTGTTGATGACTTTGACAAGTTTCGCGCACGCGTTGAAGGTAAATACAAACGGTATTAAAACAGTGGTGATGTTATGAAAATTATTTTGTACGGTCAAAGATGCCAACTGTGTTACAATTAGTTGAAGTGTCACTGCTCTAAATTCCATAACTAATCCATAGATACTAGTACAGTATTAATACCCCATTTGAATGTAATTGCTAGCTAACAAATTTTGTTAGGTCCTTTATAATACCGGACATAAATGAAATAAATTTTTTAATAATATTTTCCCCCGATATGCGCGTGCCCCCCATTTAGTTTTATTACGCCCCACAGGTTGAGAATCGCTGTTTAAATAAGAATAACGTGTCATGTGTTCTTAAAATTAATGACGCGGCCAAACAGTATAGATAGTTAATAAATAGAAATTAATTAAAATAAATAGTTGAAATAATTCCAAAAACAACCTTGCAGTTTTCAAATTCTTAATTTAATCGAGATTGAAATCAAAATTCTCATTTAACACGTTCATAAATCTACTACATTCCTGGTATTTTACAAAAACAATCAAAATTAGGTCTCTCTATCAAGGTTAAATTAAGGTAAATTTACCTGCATCAACAGGTGAAATAATCTAAACTTGATTTGATTCTATTCATTCTTTTTATACTAATTCGGTGCTACCAACTTTAGATTTCAAGATAAAATAGTTTAGTGTCCAAATGTAGGTACACGATGCATAAAAATTTGTTAGTTTTTACCCATAAATATCGAAATTAAAACAATAAACTCTTACGTCCAAAAATATTCTATAAAATTTTCACTTAACATGTGTCGTTCTTGAGATATCTTGAAAAAAATATATTTTGGGGTGTCATCCCTCCCCCTTACACACGATTTCGATGATTTTGAAATGGGACCGTACTCAAGCCAGACCCAACTATCCGACCAAATTTCAACAATATCGGTTCAGTGGTTCATGAGTTATGCGTGTGACAAGGATTCAGACAGACAGACACGGAACAAAAAGTGTTTGTCTTGACGTGAAACGGAAAGATCAATTTAAAATTTAGAAATCGGAGAATATTTTTAAAACGAACACAAAGTTTCTCGTATCTTCGATATTGCGAGAAAGCAAAATTAAATTATTAAATCTACCAAAATAGATATCTATAAAACAACGTATCTATATAAATTCAAAAATATTAAAACATTACTTAAATATAAAATCTTTACTCTTTCAAATGAATGATTTCTTGATAAAAAATATAGCCAAGGTCAAACCAAGAACTAGGGCGGATCCAGGTGTGTAATTGTAGTATTTACCCCCCCACCTACCTAAGAAGATTTGCAATGCATAAAACGCATACATACTTATGTTATTAATTTAAATTTTACGGCTTCTTTTAGTTATTATTCCTTCTAAATTTGTATTTATTTGGTCCTTGCCTTGGGCGCTTAATACTTTTAAAATTTCTACGAAAGATCAATTATTCGATCACATAAAAAAATCATATTTTCTTGGGCAACCTCCTTATCCGTCTAGCTATCCTTTAATAATAAATAAAAAATACACACCAAATCAAGAACTTCACGAAGGAGCTGTCGGTAGAGGATCTAGCATGCAAATACGAAACTAAAAATCTGTTTTAAACTGAAAAGTACTACTTTAGGTGGCTATTACACTATCAAATAAATATGTCAAAGATCTTTGACAAAGATTTGATCATATTTCTTTGATAAAATACGAGATTTTGTTTTATTACACTACATAAAATATTTGATAATATTTTCTCAATATTATCTATGGATATTTTCTTCTTTTTTGGTGCATTTTGAATATCAGTGCGTGGATGTTCGTCAATTGACGCGATCGAGGTTTGAATTTACAACCGTGTATTGTGGTTTTTATAATCAATAAGAAGATTATCATATAATACTGAATTTTGTTGATATTCATATATTAATAATTATGTAACTGTAACTGTCAGTAATAACTTGGTAGTCGCCATTTTGTTTTTGATGTCAAAAAACTTTGATCAAATATAAGAGACTGTCATTAACTATGATCATAGAAATATTATGAAGGTAAATATTATAAAAGTTGACTTATTACACTGTCATATTTCTTTGATAGTGTAATAGCCGCGTTACACACTGAAATGTCAATGAAAAAGCCTACTTTTTTACATGGTTGTAGAAAACTATTTTAAGCGTCACAATCGCAATACTGCCTTAAAAACATCATATAAAAGAGTAATCCAAATCTCAAATAAGTAGTTTCCAACTACACACAAGAAACTGGTATCCTGGATACCGAACAGAGACGGACAATAAATACAAGGGTGCAAGAGAGACAGAGATCACGACCGGATGCAGCAGCAGTGCAAGACGGTGGCCGGGACGGAAGTGACGCGCTCGGTCAATGAGCGACCATCCGTCCGGTGATTCTTACGCGCTTCTGTACCGCGGAGGAAACTGTCTGACGTATGCTAATTGGTCATCTATATAAGGCGGCTATTACACTATCAAAGAAATATGATAAAATTTCTTTGATCAAAGAAATATGACAGTGTAATAAGTCAACTTTTATAATATTTATATGATCATAGTTAATGACAGTTTCTTATATTTGATTAAAGTTTTTTGACGTCAAAAACAAAATGGCGATTACCAAGTTATCACTGACAGTTACAGTTACATAATTATTAATATATGAATATCAACAAAATCCAGTATTATATGATAATGTTCTTATTGATTATATAAACCACAATACACGGTTGTAAATTCAAACCTCGATCGCGTCAATTGACGAACATCCACGCACTGATATTCAAAAGGCACCAAAAAAGAAGAAAATATCCCTAGATAATATTGAGAAAATATTATCAAATTTTTTATGTAGTGTAATAAAACAAAATCTCGTAGTTTATCAAAGAAATATGATCGAATCTTTGACATATTTATTTGATAGTGTAATAGCCGCCTAATACAAATATCGACCAGTGGCGGACACACCGCATTGTTGATCTTAAATTTGTCATCTTTTTTGAATATACATATTTCCAATGTGAACTCGATCTTGTATGTTCTGCATGAATTGTTAATTTTTTGCTTTGAAGATGATGTGGTCTGTTTTAAAATTTGTCATTACAAAGTCATTTTTAATTTAGATCAGCAAAAACACTAGTTGATGAAAAATTTTGTTTTTATAATTTTGTTGAACAGTTTCAAAAATGTATTCTGAAAAAGTTATAAGGTACACTGGCATCAGTTATGGCCGCTATAAGAGCAAGGTTTACTCTTTTTGTGATTGAAGGGTTTCTTTTTAGGGTTCCTATTAATCTCACTTTGTCATCCGTCCGTCCGTCCTTTTCACTCAAAGCTAAATGGCTCGTAAACGATATAAGCTATATAGAAACTTAAAATTTTTACTGAACATGTAAAATGATGCCCTCTAGTAAAAGATGTACAAATGTATTGAAAAAATAATTTTTCAGGGGGGGGGGCTAACTAAAATCTGGTCACCCTAGTCATATTATAAATATAGAAATATGTTATTTACTCTACAAATACGAGTCGCTAATGTTAGCAAGAATAAAATGATACTTTTTTAGGTTACATTCACTAGTGCGGATTGCCTAGAGGTATTTAAATAGTTATAAAGGTGTTAAATGTATCATCAAATTGTCGTACCTATGTTATTATAACTGTTAAATAGTTAAATACATGTAATTTAAAAAATAGGCTCTATTTAAGATTTATATCTAGATTTTACATCTCTGAGATGTTTTTGACATTTTTTTAATTATAATTATTATCAAATTGCATCCGATTCAGAACTGATTTTTAAAATTGGTTTACTTACTTAAATACAGGCAATTAAAATACGCTATATTTAAGATTTTAATCTTGCTCACTGCTAATTTTGACATTTTTTAATTAAATTTGAACCGGGTTTATTTTCGAAATTGTGAAACACAAAAGCAATAAGAGGTAACCAAAATCATTTTATAATTCATACAAGATAAATAAAAATAAAAAAATACTAAAATGCTTCCAAACAAGAAATAGTTGAAATTTGAAGAAGTTACTCCTTTATAAATCTTAAGTACCCACACAAAATTTCAAAAGGTTTTACAACATACATAGTTTGAAAGTTATTATTTTTTAAAATTAACATTGGCTCTTATGGCAGAATGGTGTATTGACGGTAAAATCCAATAAAACACATGGTTCAAGCATCGAGAAAAATCTGAAATTTTCACAACACGTCACTTACATATATAGCAACAAGTTTCTTAAAAAAAATTATACACATACAGAACTAAATTGTGAGAAAAAAAAATTATTGCTAAAAAATAATGAAAAAAATTTTCACAACATATGTAGTATCAAGTTTCATAAAAAAAATTATACACATGCAGAACTAAATTGTGAGAAAAAAATAATTACACCCAAACCTTCCCCGTGAAACACTCTACCCATTAGTGAAAACCAGAATAAAATCCGTTCAGTAGTTAGTGAGAAAATCATGCACAGGCGCGGCGAAGAATTTTGCTTTACTATGTATGATATCACAAAACGGTGTCTAAATTCAACAAAAATAGACGGAGCTATAGTGTTGTACTTCTACTCAATCACTCTATTTTAAGTGTACTCAGTACTCATTTTCAGTTCACGTATTTGACGCATTTTAAACTGCGAAAAAGCACTCGAGACTCGAGCACACCAAAATGTAATCGAGTTTCTAAATACATTTCAATTCATTCGAATATATTTTCGTATAGTAATATACATTGCATTATGAATAAGTACATTTTTTATGCAAGCTCATAAAACACATAAAACTAAAATTTAGGGTGACCATATTTCCACATATAAAATACGATAGGTAGGGGAGAGGAGGGAGTGTTTTTTTTTGTTAAAAACTAAACAAATTTTATTTTATAAAGCTTAATTAACAAAACTAAAGAAAAAAACATCTGCCAAGTAAATGCACAGTGCTTCCTCGTGCTAAATTCACCAAATTCAACAATTTAAATAAAAATCGATAGTGTTTATATAAATTGCCTGGAATTGGTTAACCATTTAATTTTTATACAGTTTTACTAAAAAATATTAGTTCGAAATTTTTCTTAAAACGCACCTGAATATTTATCATATATTTTTAATTTTTTCGTTTATAATAGGTACTCATATATATTTGTGCGATTAAATTATTATGTAATCTGAAATTGAAAATTGTATAAATAAATTTTGTGGTAATAAATATTTGAAGTATTCCGAATTTTAATATTTAAATATATATATGTTAAACTTGATATAAAATTAATTAATGAAATTGTCGTACATTTGTGTTTTTATTTAAAATATGGTAACTTTATACACTCCGCAATAAAAAATGATATTTGTCTTAATATTTTTGAATCTGTTGTAAGCATTTCTGACCTTTAGGGTGGCAAACGACTTCTGAAGCACATAGTACTTCTATTAGTACTCGAATACTTGTCATTGTAAATTCATCAACCAAAATATTTTATTAATAAATATTAATAAATAATATTCCCACACATAATTTCTAATTAAATTTGCCCTGTTCGTTCATACATGTTAATATCAACAATATATAATTATTTAAGCCTATTAAAACTATCTAACAGTTGAAGTACCTGGGTCCATCTTTTGTTTCCAGTCTGCTGGAAACAATTTCTCTCATTATTTTAATCTTTATGTCAAATTTTTTTCCTGCTTTAATTGTTTCATAGTTTTTACACATAAACCATTAAATCTGTCTAAATTAGAATTTTTTGATGTAACCTTGAATATGTTCACTGTATTGTCTAACGAAACGTCTGCAATGGAACAATACGTTGCTATTTCCGAGAGCCTTGAAACATACTAATTGCACTGAACCCTGTTAATGGTATTGTTTCAGCTTCAGTGATTAAAATATTTTACTTAAAGATATATTTTATTGTACGTAATTAGGTGAATTATAAAAATATATGTGATTAACATTTATTAACTTACATTGAACTTTCAGAATTTAATAAATACAGTTATTGAAAAAACATCTACCAAGTAAATGCACAGTGCTTCCTCGTGGTAAATTCACCAAAGGTAGTTAATTATTCAACAATTTAAATAAAAACCAATAGTGTTTATATAAATTGCCTAGAATTGGTTAACCATTTAATTTTTATACAATTTTACTAAAAAATATTAGTTCGAAACTTTTCTTAAAACGCATCTGAATATTTTTTCATATATTTTTAATTTTTTGACAATTTCAATCTAAATCTATATTTATGCAAATGTCAAAATGACATTTAAAACGTCAAAATGACATTTAAAACGCCAAAATGACATTTAAAACGTCAAAATGACATTTAATATATCCAAGCAAATTATATCAATTTAGAAAAACAAAATAATAATTAAAAAAGGCACTATTATTCGCACATAAATTTATTAAATGAATTGAAATTTGCACCCAATAAAACTGGCATAATTATTTATTATCCCTTATTGTGATAGTCATTATTTTTTATTTGCCAAATACATGGTTAATTTCTGTAAATATTTATAAATTCTTCCAAATTCCACGTCTCTAACTCGTAATTTTGGCGCGAAACCGACCGCAGGACGTGTGTACAAGCAGGCGGCTAGGATACCACTGAAACTTCAAACGCGGCATGCCACACACGTTCAAGTAAACGTAAATTTGCCAAGTTTCGGAATCGAAAATTGAAACTTTTTAAAATTTAAAATTTTTAAATTTGCGCAAAAATCTATATTTATACAGTAACGTGTGTGACTGCCATTACAGAAATATCAAATTCCGTACACAAAATACGTGCTATTTTACTACCCAACAGCAGAAAACTGTCCTGCAGCGCCACGAGGCGGACACGATTGGAATTACAATAGGCTCTTATATGTAAATTCAATCAAATGTATATTAAATTTACACGAAGCGTGTACATATATTAAATACGTGTATGTATAAATGAATAACGTTAGTTATTTTTATGTAAACACTGTGTGAAAATGGGAAGAAGTAATTTCATTATTTGTATATGAGTAGATGTGAGAAATATATATTTAAAATGTTCTTTTTTTATTTTATATTATTACTTCCATGTTCTGAAAGAAATGGAAGTATTGTAATACCATCGAAAAATCGTGTCCGAGAAAATGACAAATTTTGATTGTACTATCTTCAAAACGTAAAGAAAAGTTAATTTCCGCATGGCGGCTGTGCGTGCGTCTGTGTGTCTGTGCGGATGTGGAATTTTTTTTCGTTCACGATAACTACTGTAAAAATGTATCGATCTGAATTATTTTTGGGGAAAATGTTTGTCTCAGTGAGTACTCCAGACCTAATCGGATTAGGGGTTTTGGAAATATTCGAAATTTTGTAACTTTTTTCGTCTAAAAAGTGAACATTGCGAGTATTATCTCACTAATTTTGATAAGATTTGGTACATTTGCAGTTCAATTGAATCTAAGGGACATTTATTATTTGTACGTGCACAAACAGCCATTAAAGGGGTGAAAAACACACTTAAAATTTGAATTTTAAATACTAATTTGTTACGCCATTAATGCATGTTGCCTTGGAAACAAATGCAACTAAATTCAGATTGTCAAAATGGTGGACATTTAAACTAATTATTATCATCATAGCAACTGCTTTACATTGTTTCAAATTTGAATTTTATATCTTTTGTGTCGTAGTACTTATCATTTTGTAATCATTAGCAACTACTGGCTTTAATTTATAACTGAAGAGAAAAAAAAACAAAATAAAAAAATATTTAAAAAACAAACTATATTTGCGGACTTTGTTAATTAAATTGATTTAATAAAGAGATACTTGTTTTATTAGTAACATGAGTTCATGAGAATTATTTGTCAATCACAGAAACAGTAAACCTTGCTCTCATAGCGTCCATAACTGGTATGTACCAGTACCTTATAATAATTGTGTAAAGCGGCGAATAATCAATATTATTAATTTGTCAACTTAAACAATTGACGACAAATAACAAAACAAATGATACATTCATAGCTACCTACTCCGTACCTGCATAAAATGGTCTAGTTGTCGGGCATCTGTGAGGAAGCAACGCGGCTTGCACAAGTCAGTGATGCACAACCGGCGAGACCGCGCGCGTGACCTCGCAGGTCGCCTCTAATTCATTCCACGCAAACATTTACATAACGAAAGTAAATTCAAATTAGCAACGAGTCCGAAATCTACCCTCCTCTTGTCAAAATGATGCTATTTAAAACCAGTGTTATATAGACATATGTATATGTACACATTAGTTTAAATCAACGGTAAAGATCACACATTCAACATAATGACCAGCTAACTACGGTTTTGTATCTAGAAAAATGACAATCGTAGACGATGAATGTTTTGTTTTTACTTCCATGTTCCGAAGGAAATGGAAGTATTGTAATACTATCGAAAAATCGTGTCCGAGAAAATGACAAATTCTGATTGTACTAACTTCAAAACGTAAAGAAAAGTTAATTTCCGCATGGCGGCTGTGCGTGTGTCTGTCTGTCAGGATGTAGATTTTTTTTTCGTTCACGATAACTACTGTAAAAATGCACCGATCTGAATTATTTTTGGGGAAAATATTTGTCTCAGTGAGTACTCCAGACCTATTGATTTTGGTGCTAATCGGATAAGGGGTTTTGGAAATAATCGAAATTTTGTAACTTTTTTCGTCAACAAAATGAATATTACGAGTATTATCTCACTAATTTTGATAAGATTTGGTACATTTGCAGTTCAATTGAATCTAAGGGACATTTATTATTTGTACGTGCCTAAACAGCCATTAAAGGGATGAAAAACACACTTAAAATTTGAATTTTAAATACTAATATGTCATTAATTCATGTTGTTGCCTTGGAAACAAATGCAACTAAATTCAAATTGTCAAATTAGTTTTTCTACGAATGTGAATTATGTTTTTGACATTAGAAAACTAATATTTATATACAAATGGCAAAAAGAGCTGTAACCGTTGTAAGTATATATGTTTTTTTTAAATGTATTACGATATGTATATTCATAGTAGTAGATTATATAAATAAAATATTTAAAATTAAAAAATGTATATTTAAAAATTATTTAAAAAGATAGATAGAACATGGAAGTCATGTATGGTTCTCCATACCGATATTTACTTATACAGTGTATTCCAAGTTGATTAAGAATGTATGGCACGTACAGTCTGAGTCAAAAATAATGTAAATCTAGATGCAATGAACGATCAAAATCAAATTATCAATTATTCACTTTAAATGCTTATAAGATAGTCAAATTGGTTTATATACTACATAAACTATAAAAATACTATTGTTTAAAACCTTATTCCCCATTATTAACTGTTATTTTAGAATTTTAGCCAAAAAATTAATTTTTGTGTTGATAATACGAAAAAATTTGTATTCTGAATTCATCTGTCAGATATAAAAACAAAAGAAGTATTTTATTGTTATAAATGACATAAATTAAAATATTTTTAAATAACACTATTTAGAACATATAAATGTAATGAAAATAATAATATAGAATTTTTGCTGAAATATGTGTCTATGTTTGTATTGTATTTATTTTAAGTTTCAAGTAAATCCGACCAAAAATATTTTTCCTATACAAACTTTTACACCCCTTTTTACCTCCGTAGAGGTTCAATTTCGAAAAATTCTTTCTTAGTGGATGGTTACGTCATAAAAGGAAGACATCCTTGAAATTTCACGTTTCTAGGTCCAGGGGTTTGGGTTGTACGTTGATGAGCGAATGAGTGAGTGATTATGGACAAACTATTTTATATATAAGGCACCAGTTATGGCCGCTATAAGAGCAAGGTTTACTGTTTTTGTGATTGACGGACTTTTTTTTGTAATTCTTATGAATTCATGTAACTAATAAAACAAGTAACTCTTTATTTAAGTAATGGATAAATAAAACCAGTAATGAGCACGCAGTAATGGACACTTGTTAATGATTACAAAATAATTAGTACTACGACACAAAAGATATAAAAGAAAGAATCGTCAAATTTAAAACAATGTAAAGCAGTTGCTATGATAATATAATAAATAATAAATAAATTATACTAATAATTAGTTTAAATGTCCACCATTTTGACACCTATTGGCCGATTGTCATCAAATCACGCTATAAGTCAGTTAAATGTATATAGATTAATATTCAGAAATGGTAGTAATCAAATATCAACACATATTTATAATTCAGAACATTTAATTTAAAAATAGCCATTACTGGGGTCATATCCGAAAGCCAGAGAGCGTTTCTATATAAACATATTAATACAGGGAGAGAAAATTAAAACATGAATTAATATACATAGTTGAGAATGAAATCTGACCGATATGAACATCGGCAGTATTCAAACGCCACAGAGTTTGAGTGACGTGTCGATAATTAACGTCAACCAGAGACATTCGGTCTATGACCGACCCTCCATCGTCAAGCTGGCCGTGACAGTGATTTAATGAAAGCTGGACTCGACAATTCCGCAAATATACATTATACGTACATACTTGGTATTACTAACACTTGTATAGGGTCGAGCGGGGTAAATATAAAACACCAAAAAAATGGGGTAAAAGTGAAACAAGCTTGCAACTAAAAAACTAATTTGTTTATAGGAGAATTATAAAAACTGACATCATCATTAAAGGTTTGTTAAGGGGGTATTCTGGTCTAGAAGCCAAAATTTTAGGCATTTTTCAAACTAACATAAAAAAAAATGAAAAACATTTTTACTATCCATTTTTTGGTATGATATTTATTGACATTTTACGAATATAAAAAAAAAAATTGTAAAAAAAAATCAGAAATTCGCCGGTGAAGTGGGGGCTACAAAAAAAACGGTGCACCTTGTTTGACATGATTCCAGCCCTTATAGTGATCTGAAACAAAAAAATTTGAAAAATTCTCAATCTGTAAAGATGTCGCTATCGCATTGACCTTAGCCAAAAAAAAAAAAAAAATTCACAAAATGGCGTCGACATGAAAAATAATTTTTGTTTTACCTCTTTTTTTTGACCTTTTCGAATTTTTTAAAAATACTCCGAATTGAATTTTTTTTAAATCCAAGGCAGACGCGATAGAGAGATATATAAAAAAGATTTCCACCAAATTTCAAAGGAATCGGTGAGAACTTGAGATATCATGTCAACCACTTCAAAAAAAGTAGTTTCGAGAAAAACGCGTTTATTGTGTGATTCGTTCCACTCGGCCGACATAGATGCTACGTCACAAAATCCACTGTATCTCCGAAAATAATTAGAATTTTGAAAAATCCATTTAAGGACATATTCTTAAGGGTCTAAACTTTGAAAATATGCAGCAAAAAAAAAATTGATTTTTTCAAATTTCTAGACCAGAATACCCCCTTAAAGCGACCTGAAAAATATGAATCGCCTAATAAATGATGTTTCCCTGTTAGTCGATGTCAAAACGTGTGAATTAAATTTTAATCATTAAAACAGTAAAATTAATTTTTAAAAAAAAACGCTCAAGTTACACAAGATATGAAGACCGCATTGGCTGTATTATTAAGAAAAGAATGCCATCATAAGAAGAAGAAGAAGAAATGTAAGAACAAAACAATGGTTTCAAATTTTCTACAAAGCAAAGTTATTTAATAGTACTGCATTGTCATATTTGTACTGTCTAGTTAATATTAGTTACAATTAGTTTGTATATATCATAGTTCACAATTTCACTAAAACTTACAAACTCTGTCTATAATTTATGTCGGTTTCAGTATTTCCAATTACACATATACATATTGTAACTTATAAATGATTGCATTGTTTAACTTATAAAACGTATACAAATTAACAAGGGGTACATGGGTAAATAACAGGACCGGGCTGGCATCTGGAATAATTGGTCTTAAGGTGTAACTTCGTGAGCAAAATCAATCTTAACGAGTCTAGCACCCTGAGCGAGATTTCCCCCCCCCCTTCCCTATACAATTTTTTCTATTAAACAAAATAAAAATTTTATTGAAACGATACAAATTTTAACCAAAAAAAATTATTTTACTAAAATTTAAAATAAGTTTTCTTCGTGTCCATCACACAGCATTACCTATATTAAAAAAAATTAAATGCTCTACAAAAAAGATTCTATAAAATTTTCACGTAACGTGTCTTTCTTGAGATATCTTCAAAAAAATAATATTTTGGAGTGTCACCCCTCCCCCTTACACACGATTTTAATAATAGAGCCGTCTTCAAGCCAAACTCAACCAACCAACCAATTTTCATTAATATCAGTTCAGTGGTACATAATTTATGCGTGTGTCAGGGGACAGACACATAACAAACACAGACAGACAGACACGGAACGAAATGTGTTTGTCTTGACCTTAAACGGAACGACCGAGTTAAAATTTTGAAATCGAAAAACATTTTTTTTTCTCATTTTAAAACGATCACAAAGCTTCTCGTATCTTCGATATTGCTAGGAAGCAAAATTTGATTTACGTAACTGAAATAGAAAAACGGACGACAAAATGCGATTAATAGGGTTTCTTCGGAACCCTAAAATAGATATAAATAGATTCTACGTAATCAAAGCAAATTCATGTTTTAGATAGAAGTTACTCGATCAGTCTGGTATCAGTTTGGTATCAGTTCATTCCATCACTGATACCAGACTGACGCCAAACTGATCGTGTAATGCATGGACTGACAGACTTTTATATACAGTGCAACCTCGATATAACAAAACTGAAGGGAAGTAGAAAATATTCGTTATACCAAGTAATTTGTTAGTGAGGTTTGTTATATAAAGGTTAGGTTGGTCTACAATTCGTTATAACAAGGTAAGAATGTAGCGATGTCTATTTTTTTCGTTGTAGGATTCTCGTCTCCATACTTAATGAAACACCTTTTTTGTTTTTCAACAATTGCAACTTTAAAACTAGCAACAGTGACAAACCGCAAAAAAAAAACAATAATGATTGTCTTACGAAAAATTTAACGTGTCTGAACCTGTCGAAAAATTCGTTATAAAGAGGTTGTTGACAAATGTATTCGTAATATAAAGGTATATTTTGCATTAGCTCTTACGGGCAGTTCTAGGGGATTTCGAAAAATTTGTTTATTCGAGGAAATCGTTATATTGAGGCTCGTTATATTAAGGTAACACTGTATTAATATTTTTCATCAGTTTGAAGGTCACGGACTGAACTGATACCAGACTGATCGTGTAACCTCTATCTTATAATAAAATTAAGTATTCTTCAAGTATTTATTCCCTCTTTAATACATTCCTGATTGTACAAACAGTATTTTCAACGCTACGCCTGATGGAAGGTATAAACGTCCTCAATTATGAGATTGAAATTTGATCATGTTTATTATACCGTAGAGGTAATCTTGTGTATAATATTAAGTTACCGTTAATATGTAAAGGTGACATCCGATCGAAAAGTGTGGTTATATGTACGAGTATAGGTATACAATATGGTCATACATAGATAGTATACAAAAAAACTAACCCGAATTTAAAACGATCGTTAAATGTTTATCCCCTACAAATCTGGGTGGTACAGCAAACAATAACACTCTAGGGTTTGTCATTTTTGGAGTTCTAAATAAAAGTAAAGATCTATTTGGATTTACATATGTATAGACGCAAAGATATTTCAATAACTACATCCTTTCAGAAGACAAAATAACTAAGTCCACTAAAGTTTTAAAATGTATTGCCTATAATCCTTAATATATATAAAGCTCAACGTCTCTATGTCTGTCTGTCCGTTAGTGCGCTTATCACTCGAGTACCACTTATCTGATTTACGTGTTTTTTTTGTTTTTGTTTTAATTCATAGGTTAGGTTAGGTTAGGTTAGGTTTAAGATCTATTTGGATTTACATATGTATAGATGCAAAGATATTTCAATAACTACGTCCTTTCAGAAGACAAAATAACTAACAATAAGTCCACTAAACTTTTTTTTAAATGTATTACCTATAATCCTTAATATATATATGTTAATAAAGCTCAACATCTCTCTTTCTGTCTGTCCGTTAGTGCGCTTATCACTCGAGAACCACTTATCTGATTTACGTGTTTTTTTAGTTTTTTTTTTTAGGTTAGGTTAGGTTAGGTTTAAGATCTATTTGGATTTACATATGTATAGATGCAAAGATATTTCAATAACTACGTCCTTTCAAAAGACAAAATAACTAAGTCCACTAAACTTGTTTTAAAATGTATTGCCTATAATCCATAATATATATATATATGTATATAAAGCTCAACATCTCTCTGTCTGTCTGTCCGTTAGTGCGCTTATCACTCGAGAACCACTTATCCGATTTACGTGTTTTTTTTTTTTTTTTTTTTTTTAATTCATAGGTTATAGGTTATATTTTGTTACGTTAGGTAACATAATAACTAAGCAGTGACGATATTAGTAAATCAAGTCGGAAAAAAGTTTTGCTCTTTTGCAATACGCTGCCTAAACCGTTCAATATTGAAGTATTGTGTAGAATAAAAAGATCTAAAATAAAGTCAGCGACACCATATGCCTAACTTTTGCGGCCGGCAGTTGTTTATTTTATTTTCAATTATTAACTTTTTATTTTAATTACAAACAAAAAAATGTTCTGATTCGTTTTTTTAGTAATTTAGGTTTTAATCGTGTTTGTACATAATTCAACTATATTTTTCAAAAATTCTTACCAATAATTCCGTAGTAATATCTAGTATAATATAATAAACATAACTATTAAATGTTACAGGACTGTCACACGATCGGCGATGGAGAGTCTCAGAGCCTGGAGCGCGACGTGGTGGAGCACTACCGCGTGTCGCGCGGTGTCCAGAACGACACGCACACCGTTGTGGAGTTCGCACGACAACTTGACACCTGTGATCCCAACGATTACGCTCTCACGGTCAGTGAATACACACATATACATATATTGTACATCTTTTGATGTATACTATATATGAGGTATGTTATTACATACATTTTACAATTAAAATTCACTAAAACATGCACTTATGTCCGGTATTATAAAGCAGCTAGCAAGCACTTTCAAATGGGGTATTAATTCTGTACTAGTAGCTATGGAATTTAGAGCAGTGATACTTCAACTAATTGTAACACAGTTGGCATCTTTCACCATACAAAATAATCACCACTGTTTTAATACCGTTGGTATTTAACTACAACGCGTTCGCGAAACTTGTCAAAGTCTTCAACAAACTCCAAAAGAACTGTCATATAAGTTTGATATCTCATTTGAAAGTGCTTGCTAGCTAACAGATTTGTTAGCTCGCAAGCACTTTCAAATGGGGTATTAATTCTGTACTAGTAGCTATGGAATTTAGAGCAGTGATACTTCAACTAATTGTAACACAGTTGGCATCTTTCACCATACAAAATAATCACCACTGTTTTAATACCGTTGATATTTAACTACAACGCGTTCGCGGAACTTGTCAAAGTCTTCAACAAACTCCAAAAGAACTGTCATATAAGTTTGATATCTCATTTGAAAGTGCTTGCTAGCTAACAGATTTGCTAGCTAACAGATTTGCTAGCTCGCAAGCACTTTCAAATGGGGTATTAATTCTATACTAGTATCTATGGATTAGCTATGGAATTTAAAGCAATGATACTTCAACTAATTGTAACACAGTTGACATCTTTCACCGTACAAAATAATTTTCATAACATCACCACTGTTTTAATACCGTTGGTGTTTACCTACAACGCGTGCGCGAAACTTGTCAAAGTCTTCAACAAACTCCAAAAAAACTGTCATATAAGTTTGATATCTCATTTGAAAGTGCTTGCTAGCTAACAAATTTGCTAGCTCCTTTATAATACCGGACGTTAGAATTTTTATTACGACGTGAATATTTTCGAAACAATGTAATCTATCTAAGACCCCAAAGCTTCTAGTTACAGCATAGCCCTGAAAAATAATTTGATTTCCTGAAGTAAATTTTAAAAATTAGCACACAGTTTTACTGTTTCGGTATAACAAAATGAATATACATTATTTGTTTTATTTTTAACTAACTTTTTTCATGGTATAATTTATAATTACCATGTTATGATTAATTCATAAGAATGTAAATAAAAAACTTTATACTTGTACTGAACAAAACTTTTAATATAATGAATTGAAAAGTATTCTATAATTACTTCATTACTTATATATACAATTTAATATATGTATGTATATTGTATATACATTTACAGAAAATAGTCGTGATGAATTTATCTATAATAATAGGTTTAAAATTATACCCAATAATCTAGTTTTTAAATAACAAAAGTTGCAAACACTTTCAAATGAGGTATTAAACTTATATGACAGTTCTCTTTGAAAAGATAGATTCATGTGCAGTAAGTTGATTTTTATATTATGTGAAAATTTTATAGAACCTTTTTTGTAGAGCATTAAATTTCCTATAATATGGGTCTACAACGTTTGTTGTAGAATATTCCCTTACAAAGATTTATCTCAATTTAATTTAAAACATCGTGTTTTGTTTTTTTAAATTGATATTTGCTTGGACATATTAAATGTCATTTTGACGTTTGCATAAATTTAAATTTAGATTGAAACTGTCAAAAAATTAAAAATATACGAAAAAATAATCTGGTGCGTCTTAAGAAAAATTTCGAACTAATATTTTTTAGTAAAATTGTATAAAAATTAAATGGTTAACCAATTCCAGGTAATTTATCTGAACACTTTATCGGTTTTTATTTAAATTGTTCAATAATTAACTACCTTTGGTGAATTTAGCACGATGAAGCACTGGGCAAATGTTTTTTTTACCGCTATAATATTAAGTCTATATTTTATTACTTACCAATAAATAAACTCATACTTAATTTCCTGTCAGTTTTCCCTCGTTTTGTCTAATGCAGAATTTAATAACCTATTTGGCGTGCGAATATCTAAAATTGGTATTTATAAAATGCGTTTGCAAACTGCAACAACAATGCATTTACATTTCGTTGAACTCATACAAAATTCAATCCAGGTCATAAAATTCCATAGGAATTCCTGGTTCACTTTCAACTACACATCTCCCTTCTATGTATAGTGTGATATTTACATTCTTTTGAAGAAAAAGCACCCCAAAAAGAAGTTACCTATTACGTAGCAGTCAGTTATTCCCGTCGATATATGCGAACAAAAACTTCTATGTTGTACCCCAGGCAACGCGTATTGTGTCACACAGGCATACACATAGGCGCGTATGGTTAAGGGTAGAAGGGGGATATTATATATCTCGTTGAAAATTTTATTTATTTTAATTTCTTACAGCAGCATATCATAGAGAATCGAATATTTTTAAAGATATGCTCGTTTAAACATTATCATAAAAAGTAAAATCCAATTTTTATGATAATTTTTAAAAAAACATTTCTTAAAATTTATTAGATTTATGAATTGAGCACTTAATTCTCTACAAAATATTCCCCTGAGAAATTTTCAAAAAAAAATTTTTTCAACGAGATATTCACGCGTAAGTAAAAAAGTAATTTTTCCCATGTTAATCAAATGGAAAAAAGACTCGGTTTGCGCCGTCCACAGGTTTGATCTATGAGTCTGAAATTTTGGGACAATTAACTTTTGATCCAAAACTAAAACATAGGCCTGCGGGACCGAAAAAATAAAAAACACCCTAAATACATTGTTGATTAAGACATAGAAAATTTAACATGGGGGCAATTAGAAGTGTTGTAGTAACCTTTGGTCAAATTTAACTATGTATTATTGGTGCATTTTGAAATGCCGCCACAAAATTTAATAAAATAGTAATTAGTATTTTGTTTTCAAATTTATATCTACCAAAAAATATTATTATAATTTTATCTAGGATGCTTACTTTAATTCCATTATTTTATTCCTCATTAAAGTTGAAAACAAAATACTGTTGATTAATTTAAAATTTATCAGTTAGTTTCGAGGCAGTATTTCAAAATGCACCAATCACACATCGTTAAATTTGACCAACATTTTTAATTGTCCCCATGTTAAATTTCCTATATCTTAATGAACTTGGAATACACTATTTTTGTTTTTTTCTGTAAACCATTGTTAGTATAAGTTAATAATATATTGTAAGTAAATGTAATGTCTGTTGCACCCCTGTAACGAGTCCTGTAGGCGCCCATGTGCACCATCGCACCTGGCGGGGATGGTGCGTGCGAGCGCCAGCTGCTACCGCAATGACACGTGCCCTAAACATCTGCCCGCTCCTTGCAGCACGCGGCCTTTTGGCGCTCCCTACAAACTTCACAAGCAAAGGCTCTAATACACACAATCATCGCTTCTATGCAAATACAGTCGAGCATATGTAAATCCAATTCTGGCCACTCAATTGTATCTTGATGAGACTCTAATCTCACGTCTTATTTAACTAATCGCCGTGTTAATGTAATTATAGTGGCGAATTAATGGACTACAATCAGGGACGTATTTCCATAAGGGCGGCGTAAAAAAAATATTTTGGTATTAACAAAAAAAACTAGTTATGAAACACTTTAAATTCATGTTTTTACTTTTTTAAATAAATTCTTATATATTTATATAGTAACTTAATGATTCTACGTCTTATTCTCTTGTATTTTAGTCGATATTTGTATGACGAGTTGAAGTTCACTGCAGGAAATTTCATTAAAAAATTTCGAATTTTTTATTTCGTTAAAAGTATGTTTATTGTATAGAAAATGACGTGAAAAGTTGTTTGTTTCAAACCGCAGGTCTGTATCTCAAACCGTTCTCGAGATATAGCCTCTCAAAGTTTTAGTTTTTTCAAATTTTTGGAGAAAAAAGGCTATAACTTTTGAACGTGTGGTCGGAATTGATTTTAGTTGACGGATTTGAAATCAGCGTGTCAAAATCTATATAATGACATGTATAATACTTTAAAATCCGACAAAAAAATTTTGGTCAAAAATCGACATTTTTTTAAGGTATACCCCTTTGAATTTTTTCGATTTTTCGCGAAATTTTTTTTCCCGAGTTTTAAGGTATTATATATGTCATTATATAGATTTTGACACGCTGATTTCAAATCCGTCAACTAAAATCAATTCCGACCACGCGTTCAAAAGTTATGGCCTTTTTTCTCCAAAAATTTGAAAAAACTAAAACTTTGAGAGGCTATATCTCGAGAACGGTTTGAGATACAGACCTGCGGTTTGAAACAAACAACTTTTCACGTCATTTTCTATACAATAAACATACTTTTAACGAAATAAAAAATTTGAAATTTTTTAGTGAAATTTCCTGCAGTGAACTTCAACTCGTCATACAAATATCGACTAAATACAAGAAAATAAGGCGTAGAGGTATTATAGTTTTATAATTGAGCGTATAAATTAATATTAAATGGTATTTTTGATTTTTGGTTAAAATGTTTAATGTTTAAAATGGTTAATAATATTTTTAAATTATTTACTAACTGAAAACACAGATTTGTATTAATTTACCCATAAAGTAAGGGAAGCACTGCTTCCCCTGCTTCGCCACTGATGTACAATTCATAATATATATAGTATTTAACAATAATATATTTATTTGTTATATTTGCAGCTCTTCGCGGCCCCCTTGTGGGAAGGCTACGGTTTCCTAGGGGGCCGCGGCCCACTACTTTAAGAAGCACTGATCTGGAACACCCTCTTTATCTCAGGGTCCCAAATTGATCAAATAACTATCCATAATCTATAATTTAATAATATTAAATAATATATGACAATACCTATTTTACTTTTTGTGAGATGAGACCCAAATATTCCATCATTATATTCTATTTAATTATACGCTACTATAATGCAAAAACTAGTAACATCAAAAATGAATATCAACAAAAACATTATCTGCCTTTTCGTGATAAGGATAATCTGGCACATGGAAGCAGTGTCGGACTACAAGTTTTGGTTAAAATATTTGTAACCTTTGTTTTTCTTTTCGTCTGCCTTAGGAAAATCGATAAGATTTCAAATGCAAGATGAAATTACAAACGAAAAAAATGTTTTATTTATTTAACCATAACTCTATTATACCCAGTGGCGTTACACAGTACTTTAGACAACTACCTAGAGCCCCGAGGTAATTTGTGTGATATTTGAAAATTTTGAAATTCATGTAAAAACAGAATTGAGTGTACAACTAAATAAGTTCTATTGTTTGGTGTGGACCCTACCCCCACAAATTTTAAATCTAAATCCGCGCCTGTACACGGATAGTCAAAGTATACAAAAAAGTTTGTTTTTGCTATAAACTATAAAATTGAACTTTATCGCTTTTGTCGTATCTGTTTAAAAACTGCATTGTGGCGCCATCTTTCATCTACATGCGTAATTATGTAAAATACAGTAGACGTTCCATACTGTGAACCCGATTGAGCACGGTACATTGACAGTATAGAACGGCTACTGTATTGTAAAATATTAAATAACGTTTCGATGTCGAAAAAAGTAGTTTTTCATGCTCTGGAAACGAAAATATGGTTCGAGTATATCAAAAGTGACAAGTTTATAATATACAAATGCCACTGACATATAATAGTTTGAAAAATATCAAAATGAGGTTATCTCCCAACTGTCACAATCATAGATAAGGTAACACAATAGAGTTGATGCGAAGGGAATAGGGAGGTCGGTTAGGTTAGGTTCTACACTATTTCTAATTAACTTAATATGTTTATTTCTAATTACATAGATGGATACCACAAGAGTTATCTGGGCAATACATGACAGTGATCCACAACTAGAGACACCGTTCATGTACCATGGAAATAAGCACAGAGGGACTAAGAGCATTCATTTACTGTCACCAACTCCTGTTCCGCAGCACCATCATTCTCATGTGAGGAAATGGGATGTCTCGCTAAATAACGTGAGTATATATTTTTACATACACTCTCTGTAAATGATAAAGGTTCACAAGAGGCATAAAGTAGTCTACATTTCCTTGTTAATTAAAAATAGTTTTCTGAGTCAAAAATCTCAATTGCTAGAAAAAAATTGATTCTTGGGAATCTTTAACTAAAATAATATATATAAAAATAATAAAATAATACCTCTTTATAAGTTAATGCCAATCTTCATAGATATTTTTAATATTTTCAGTTTGTTGTCCCGGACAACACCGACACAATGTACTGGTGCAAAATATTCAAACCACCAACATTACAAAGTAAATACCATATTATCGGATACGAACCCAATATAAACACAATACACAGAGGTCTCGCACATCACATAATACTCTACGAGTGTGAAATCGGAAACAATGTTCAAACTAATATATGGGAAAAATACACTCATGGAGCTGGTGCAGCTTGTTACGGACCTTTTATGCCAGATGATTGGAAAGTTTGTCTTACACCAGTCGTAGCCTGGGCTGTTGGCAGTAAAGGTATTAGTTAAAAACATTATATAATTGTTAAACTGCACAAATTGAAACAGTATAAATAATAAATATATTAGTTACAGACTCAAAACTAAAGAAAAACGTTTATTTTGTTAATTCAATATATATAGAAAATAATCATGTATGTATTGTTTTAGGTGAATTCTTTCCAAAACATGTAGGCTTACCATTATCAGCAAACAATCGATCATATTACATGTTAGAAATACATTTTGACAATCCAAGCATGAAACGTTTAGTTGGTTCATGGGGCTTGGACCTCTATTACACTCGTGAGTTACGTCGACATGATGCTGGAATTCTAGTGGCAGGAGTAACTGTCTCACCATTACACATAATACCTCCTCGTCAACCAGAATATCGAACTGCAGGTCTCTGTAGCGGTGAATGCACTAAAACTGTAAGTATTATTTAATTTATTATGTATTAGTAAATTCATATATTGTAGGATTTAAACAAAGAATGAGGTTAGGTTGACGAATTGTCCTATGTAAGTTTTGTCGCAATTTAAGCAGTTAACAATTAACTTTGCTTTTTATTGTGATCAAGGTGTATATTTTTAGTTTAAGTGACTCTCCGTTTTTCCAGTAGTACTAATATATGTAAAAGATTACAATTATTACAATTTTTTTTCAGATGTTTCCTGAAAATGGAATAAATATAATTTCAGTTTTACTTCATTCTCACCTTGCTGGTAAGAGATTAAGCCTAAGACATGTAAGAAACGGTGAAGAGTTATCAAGAATAGTAGAGGTAATTATGTTTATTTCAAATGCTATCGACAAATCATTACAATTTATTTTATTTTTTATAGGACAATCATTATGATTTCGATTACCAACAATCACGTATGCTTAAAGAAGAACGTGTTGTTTTTCCCGGTGATACGTTAATAACAGAATGCATTTATCAAACAAAAGATAGAAGTAGGCCTACCGTAGGAGGTTACTCGACAAAACAAGAAATGTGTCTGGCGTTTGCTATGTACTATCCTCGGATTAATTTAGCTGGTTGTTATTCTATGGTTCCAGTTCAACAATTCTTTAAGATTTTTGGTGTTAAAGAATTTTACAACAACGATATGAAGAATATTGAAAAAGCATTCATGGCTACTGGGTAAGAAAAATTATCTACATCATTTAAAGCATAAGTGATAGACGAAAATTATTAGAAGTAACAATAATTAATTCATCTTTCCGCTAGATCTGAACCAACATTTATAACATCAAAACCGACTTTACCTACAACAACTTTCCCGAAATATGCACCTGGAGAAGAATTTTCTTATGAAGCTAATCAAAGAGCTATTAAAGCTTTACAGCAAGCTAAAGATTACACAATTGAAGGTGATACGTCAACTATTGATGGTCCTTTCGAACAACTTGTAATTAAAGAACCGACTGAATTTAGAAACAAAACGTTTATGTCACATCTTAATGAAATACCGTGGACGGACTCGCTGTTAACTAAAAGTATAGAAGAATCTTTCTACAAAGGACCGCATTTAACATTTTGCAAAAGGAGAGATGATACTCTAGCTATGGTATGTATTAATAACAATAATATTATTAACCTTAACAGGTTAATAAATTCATTCATTTCGTAAAATCAATAAAAATGTTCAATATGACTTTGATGAGCAATAACTCTGAACTAGAAACATGGGTAGCAATAATGCTAATACTGAAAAATACGTTAGTTAATTACCTATGAAACTGACTCATTGTGGTTGCTCTAATTACGTTACTTTGGAAGTTATGAGATAATCTTTGTTTGTAAGTACTACTTTGAAGGAATTTTTTAAACATCCTGTAGCTCAGAGGGTGTTGTAGATACCCCTTCCCATACAATTTTTTACTCACAATGAGCCAAAGAATCAGCTCCTAAAATAGTATAGCTAGTAATAACATATAAACTAATAATATATTTTTTTGTTTTTTTTTCAGCGGTCAAGTGTGCAGAATTTCCCAAGTTTTATTGAACATACTGATAACAAAACCAGAAAACAATGTGCTTCTATGATGTTCCAAAGTTCTAGTGATAGTATTAAATTGTCTATTTATTCTTTAGTTCTTTTTAAATTACAATTATTTATAAACTTTAATTTATGAATTTAATTTCGTACGATTTGTATATTACTTACTTTTATTTATTTATGAAAACAAAAGCCTTCAACTTACATCAACACCAGAAAAGTATTAATATGACAGTAGAAATAAATATCTTGTATGGTTTTATACAAGGTTGTTTATACAACAATTATATTTAATACGTAACTACGATAAAAGAAAATTAAAAATCCTTTTACACATTACCAACCAAACAAAATAAAATCCTCGATTTCCGATTTCCAATAGTTCAATAATTTTTCTGTACATGTTCGTGGCTATTAATATTTTATAAAAACCTAAAATTTAACATCAAAAGACTAAAAGAATCCATGATGTCACAAACTCGCACGGTTTTAATATTTTATTAATTTAGGTCATTATGATCACGTCTCTGTTGGGTGGGCGTGTTGAGTAGACAAATTAAAAAAACTACATGGATTTCATTATTCCCAGTCAAATATGAATATCAATTTGAATGAATAACAAAGAACAGAGTTTGAACTATTTAGGTCATTATGTTTTTGTCGATATTAACCCAGGTAATACCGGGTCCAATGCGCTAATATTTAATAAATCTTGCATTTCCATACATGAGTGAATATTTTTAACACGTTAACTGCCACCGTCGAGTACAATTTTGAATCTCCTGAATCGTTCTTTATTTTGACGAGGGATTAGAAGTACATTTATAAAAATGCTCCGTGAAGTACAGAGAATTTTGTGTTTTGTTTATGTTGTGCCTTGAGAGATAAAAAAAGGAATACAAGAAGTGTCTCTTGTATAATAATAGTTAACGTTAATGTTACCAATAAATTACTATTAATTGGTAAAAGCATGGACCGTACATTCTGTATTAACATAATGGTGTAACATTTCTTCTGTTTAAAAATATATCCCAAACCATTTTCTATCTCTGTCTTTTGACACAGATCTGTTTTCAAGTCAGATGTGCGGTCCATGAGTATATCTATGGGTAAAAGTACTTAAACTTTATTTGAAATTAAAGAAAGGAATGTACCACTTTTATATAACATTATTTTAAATAAAAAGTTTGTTTATTTTTAAGTGGGGCATTCAAAATTTTCTAGAAACTTTTTAAACATATTTATTTATATACCTGTCTTAATTTATAAATATTTTGTTATATTTGTAAGACCCTTATAATATTGTTCGCCAATAAAAATATAAATTATAATGTCAATTTTTAACGGGGAACATATGAGTAGATGGTGGAGAAAATAGGTGAATTTTGGGAATTATTATCTCAAAAACTATTTGTCCAATTTCATCCAGGTTTGTTTTATTCTAAAGTATGTTTTACGCCGACCACGACAGCAGCACTCCCAGTCAATATATATTCATAAAAAAATTAGTAAACATACCTCAATATATATACTTTAGAACAAAACAAACCTGGATGAAATTGAACAAACAGTTTTTGAGATAATAATTCCCAAAATTCACCTATTTTTCCATTGATAAGCACTGAAAATTTTATTTGTTATACACTTTTTTTTGTAAAAATATTTTTATTATTGTTACTGTATTATTTATATTAATTTTGGTTATCAGTATGCTAGGTATCATTATATAATGTAAAAATATTTATTATTCACCAAATAATAGAATTTTCATTTACGTTTTGCTTTTTCAATATCTGCTACTCAAATAATACTGATAACTAAATTAATTTTTGTAAACGACTATAATTTTTAGTTTTAAGTTTTCTTACTGCTTAAGATACAAGTCATAAAATGATTCCAAAGCGTATAATATATTTACCTAATATAACTTTTATAATTATTTTTTGTATTTATAATATTGTATTTTATAATGAATGCTGTGATAATTTATCATACTTATAAATATATTTTCTTGTAAATATTTATAAAAATAAATAAAATACATTTTCATACATTATTTGTTTCAATTAATATGCCTATTTTAACATTTAAAACAAAAATAATCTGATATGAATGTATCGTTAAAAATATATATAGTGCCTATATTCAAATATTATATCGTATTTTAAAAATAAAACAGTACGGACATAAGAATTACATGGGTTTGCACAATGTCACAAAAATAAATATTTTGCATGTTTCAAGGATGTGATGCAGCTTGCCAGCAGTTATTGACTTCAGGTATTTATAAATAAAAATTCTAAAAATATATATCTCGTACATGTAAATTTAAATTAATACATAAGGAAGCTGTACTATTTACTGCAAAAACCATAATAGGTAATAAATAATTTATTTTATGCATACCTGCATTTTTAGTAGTACGTAACGAACGATATAAGTCCGGGACTATTTATTTACATTAACTACTGTATACTTTATATATTTACAAAATAAATAAATAAACTCTTATTCAAATTAACTGTATACATATTTATAACTACAATTATATTTGGTACAAAATAATAAGAAAAATGTCAACTGACTTTTTAATCAACTGTTGAACTTGAACTTGAACTGCAGGAAACGTCTATAGGTCTATGATGACTACTTGAATTCCTTTGATTTATTTTTATTGTTTTTTTAAATGATAAATATAAAAATAATAATATATAATAATAAATAAATATAAATGATAATAAAATTATTGTTGTCATTCAAAATTTAAATAAATAATGGTTAATAAATCATATGACCTACAAATGTCCTTTGAAACAGGAAGAGATCGTATTATTGCAGGTACCAAAAAACGTTACATTTTTCGTACTGCCAATTAAACTCCATTAACGAATAGCAAAATAATCACGTAGGCACTATTACAGAAATGACCAATAAGTTTTGATTAGAAGTTATTACTTCTTAAAAAGCTGATGATTTATTTAAATAATATGCAATGCTTAATGAGTTTTTATTGTAATATAATGAATTTAGAAAGTAAATTAAAATTTTTAAATGCTCAATATAAAATTATTTGAGCAGTTATTTGATTTTTAATTTAAATATTATTTTATAATATATTATTTAAATTATATATTTTAGTTTATTAATTAAAGGTATGTATATTATTGTAAATTAAAGGTCATTAACTTGTCAACTAATACAAATGTTTCAGTTATGATATTTATGTGTTTATTAAGAACTACTGGATTTAATTTAAAATTGTCGGAAATATGGTGGCCAAAAATTAGGTATATAATATCTATGTATGATATTAAGACTTTTATTGACCTCAAAATTGTTCCTTCACGATAGAATATCAAATATTTAATATAATATAGCATTTCCTTATTTAAAATGACAACAATAATGACTTTTTCTTATTTTAAATAAATATCAAATCTATTTTTAATCGGGCTTAATCTATGGTATATGCTATTTGCAGTGGTCACATGAATTCTGTGCATATAAGTTGTGGTTTTATATTTTTTTTTAAATATACGGTTTAAACATGAGTGGAATTCTTAAAATTACATCTAACTTATCAAAAAATGCACTTATTAATCCGGTAAATATTATTCTTTATTTTTTTTATAATTTAAACATGTAAAAATTATATAACTTTTGATATTCGGCAAAATTGTCTTTGAATTAATTATACATCATTTATATAAAAAATCTATATTTCTATTTTTGTTACTTTATTAAATACACGAAAAAGTTTTTATTTATCTTAAAATCGGCATAATTCATGTAATAGTACCTATTGATTTTTTTGACATTCCTTCTGTCAGTATCTAGTATCTATAGTTATGATATTTTATCCTAATGTACATATCTTAACGTTTTTGTTTATTCCAGATAAACTTATCTCGAACTGCAGCAGCATCTCGAAATCTTCATTTCTCAGTTGATCGAAGCAATGCTAAAGTAAATAAAACCGCAATCTCAAAAGAATATCCTGTAATAGACCACACTTACGATGCGGTCGTCGTTGGAGCCGGTGGAGCAGGACTCCGTGCTGCTTTCGGGCTTGTTGCCGAAGGATTCAAAACCGCAGTGGTCACAAAACTGTTCCCCACGCGATCGCACACAATCGCTGCCCAAGGAGGTATCAATGCTGCGTTAGGACACATGGAAGAAGACAATTGGAAGTGGCACATGTTTGACACAGTTAAGGGATCAGATTGGTTAGGAGATCAAGATGCCATTCACTACATGACAAGAGAAGCACCTCACGCTGTTATCGAATTAGAAAATTATGGAATGCCCTTCTCAAGAACTGCAGAAGGTAGGTGTTTCTCTGTATTTACTTTATGAAATCAAATATAACTGTCTAGGTTGAAATGCATCAAACATTTTTATTATGTAACCCTATGATATGAATTTTTACATCTATTTACATAAGATAATATTATCATTTCTGGGAAATTTAGTTACATTCTAAACAATTGCATATTGCACATATTGTTTTCTTCAATTTGAACTTATTCAGAAAAATAATTATAAAATATAATTAGCATTTTAAAATTCATTATAGAATGTAATACAATATTAATTAAGTTTTCAGATATTTTAAATATTTTTTGTCTAAGTAAATGTAGGATATCTAGTAAAATTTTAATAAATAATATATGTAAGCAGGCCCAGATAGATGGGGGGTTAGGAGGGCCATATAGTCCGGGCCCTTGAGCTTCAGGGTCCCCGAAAATTGTTTATATTTATTGTTTATAAATATAGAAAAAAATAATTAATTCTACCCTTCACCCCCACCATAATCTAAAAAAGCACACCAAAAAAAATCGGCAAAATTGAGTTCATTGTATGGCCTTCAACTGACTGGAATAAACCAATAGAATATTAGATGCAAATCTATAAAAAATGTAAGCTTAATTAGTAATTAATTCTATATAGCTGATATTAGAGGACCCAGAAAAAAAAACTGATTTGTAAAAATATATTATTGTTGAGTTTTATTTAGAAATTAATTGTTTGATTTTATAATTCAATAGAATGAACTATTGTTAGTTACAGCATGACCTTCAAATCTTTAACATATGACGTCATTGTCACGAAAAAAATTATCTGCATTTTTAAACTCACTTTCTGAATAAATAAGCAAAAAGTTATTTATATAAACATATTTTCTTTTAAATCAAATATTATTTATATACTTTGAAAAAAATATTTAAATAAACTTACCTAAATATGAATGTTTTTACTTCCCACACTTCAAACAAATAATTTACTATTGTCTTCACCAACATGCATAATAAAATAATTAATAATTTGTTTTTAACTGACTTGTCTTCATATTTTTAAAGCTGTTAATGCTATAAATATTACGAACGAATAAATTGAGTTATTTCTTGATTAAATATTATCAGTTTTTTTTTTATATTATACTCAATACAGTGTATTGGTTTTTATGATATATCTATTTAAATTAATTTTCATATCTTTGAGATTAAGATGTAGTTGTCAAAACAAAATTTATTACTTGACACCAATATTGAATAAACTATCTTCTATAAAATGGATAGTTAAAATATGAAATAATTGCCCATTAAGCAGGGGTTATTTTAAGAAAATTTTTCAACTGCAATTACCTTTTTTGCTCCATACTTTGTATATTTTTCTCTAACAAATTATAGTGACTTTTATTTGTATTAAAAAAAAATTTCTACCATAATTTAGAATATTTTATTGTACTTGTCAGTGGCGTAGATAGGGGGGGGGGATTAAGATGATCAATCACCCCCCATGAGTTTACTTCATGAGAAAATTCAAAGACATTTTTTTAAACTTTCCAAGTATGAACAAAATAGTAGAAGTAAATAGGAAGAATTTGGTAAATCAAGAGTAAATAAAAGGTCTTCAGTTATTTTTAAATTTTGAATGACCTTTTTTTTAGTAATAAGACGTAGATTAAACACAGTTTATATGATCAAAAAAAAAGGTCATTCAATTTAAAATTACATTAATAATTTTTTTTATTTCACATATCGCCCCCCATCGCAAAAAGCTATCTACGCCACTGGTACTTGAGTCAAAACACGTCAAGTGGACCCCTCTTTTACCACTTAATGATAGAAAACTTATTAAAATATAATTATCGAAAGTAGTCATACCTAAGAATCATCCCTCAAAACAGTTTTTGAAAATTTTGAATTTAACAACAATTTTTTTAACAATAAAAATTTTCGGTACTTTTAATTAAAAAATTGATTGTGAAAAAGCTATTGAAGATAACTTAACGAAATTTTCAGTGATTATAGTTAAATATCTATATTTTTACATAAAATCCTTTTGCAAATTTCATTTGTTTATTATCATATTTTTTATTAACTTTTAAATAAACAAATTGAAATTTTAATGACTTCTCAGTACGATAATCGAATTTTTTTTTTTTAGTAATATGCATTATACATTTAAGTAGTTTATTTCGAAATAAAATTTCACTGCCCGGTATTAGTTTAAATAATATGAATTTTTATGTGACGCAGCGGCGAGCGGTACAAGTGCCGCGCGCTACTGAGCTTAGCCGTTAAGACTGTAGATCGTTACAAATTACAGAATTATTGAATAAATGATTTTTACAATACAATTTTTTTTGTATTTATTTATATTTTTAACAATATTTGCACAGAGTAATTAAGACATATTTATAAAAAAGTATTATTTAGATTTAACAGTCGAATAAAATAAACATTTTAATAAAATATAATGAAAAAATCAATAAATGCCTTAGATTAGTTCTTAATTTTTTTTTCTGTTGTTTCTTAAGTACTACATTTGTAATACTTTTCTCATCTTCGGAGAAAACTTTGCATTTAAGTGAGTCTTTATTGACACTTTCGAAAAAAAAATGTAGCATGCATTTATGCTAAGAAACTAGTAAAAAACAAATAAATCTTGATAGCTACCGGAATTAACTTGTTTTATATTTATAAATAACAAATGAAAACTGATGGTGAAGCTTATTTGTTTTATCTGAAAATATTAGTCAGTTGGAAAAATAATTTTTAATACACATACATACCTCAATAATACTTTTTTATAAATATGTCTTAATTACTCTGTGCAAATATTGTTAAAAATATAAATAAATACAAAAAAAATTGTATTGTAAAAATCATTTATTCAATAATTCTGTAATTTGTAACGATCTACAGTCTTAACGGCTAAGCTCAGTAGCGCGCGGCACTTGTACCGCTCGCCGCTGCGTCACATAAAAATTCATATTATTTAAACTAATACCGGGCAGTGAAATTTTATTTCGAAATAAACTACTTAAATGTATAATGCATATTACTAAAAAAAAAAAATTCGATTATCGTACTGAGAAGTCATTAAAATTTCAATTTGTTTATTTAAAAGTTAATAAAAAATATGATAATAAACAAATGAAATTTGCAAAAGGATTTTATGTAAAAATATAGATATTTAACTATAATCACTGAAAATTTCGTTAAGTTATCTTCAATAGCTTTTTCACAATCAATTTTTTAATTAAAAGTACCGAAAATTTTTATTGTTAAAAAAATTGTTGTTAAATTCAAAATTTTCAAAAACTGTTTTGAGGGATGATTCTTAGGTATGACTACTTTCGATAATTATATTTTAATAAGTTTTCTATCATTAAGTGGTAAAAGGGGGGTCCACTTGACGTGTTTTGACTCACTTGTATGATAGTCCGAACGACAAAGTGGGAAATAAGATCATGTTAACGCGCGTATTTTAACATATATTGATATTTTTATTTCGGTTCTGTTCCGGTTTTCGTTCCGGTAAAAAATAACGGTTTTTCCGGTTTTGTGGATAACATAATCTGGAGAAAAAACATATAAACAAAATAAAAGGCTATAATTTAAAAAAACAAACATATTTGTGGATTTTGGTAAATAAATTGATTTAATAAAGAAATACTTGTTTTATTAGTAACATGAGTTTATGAGAATTACAAAATCAATCTCAAAAAACTGTAAACCTTGCTCTTAAAGCATCCAATTCTTCATTTGTTGAAAATTAATTATCATACATATCTTATACAGGAAAAATTTACCAACGAGCTTTTGGTGGACAAGCACTGAAATACGGCAAAGGCGGTCAAGCTCACAGAACTGCTGCCGTAGCCGATCGTACAGGCCATTCACTTCTCCACACGCTGTACGGCCAATCACTGCGCTATGACTGCAACTACTTCGTCGAATACTTTGCACTCGATTTAATTATGGAGAACGGTGAATGCTGTGGCGTTATCGCTATTAACCTTGAAGATGGAACCTTACACAGGTTAAAATATTTATGATTCTGTTATTTTATATACATTTAAAAATATCAGAACTATAACTGTACATTAATGTCTGGTATTATAAAGGAGCTAGCAAAACTTGCTAGCTAGCAAGCACTTTCAAATGGGGTATCAAACTTATATGATAGTTTTATTTGAATTATGGAAAATCCCAAAATTTCTTTTTGGTTTGCTCCTTATCAGAAAATATGTTTCAAACGAAAGTTGTTTATTTTATCTCCTAAATTAAGAATCTGCAACAAAAAATATAGGTTTAGATTTGAAAAAGAAAAGTTGAACCTGAAAATTCATTGTTTTAGAAATAATCCGCTGGAAGTCTTTAAGAAAACACCGGAAAAAATTTTCATACAAAAAAATAGTTGACCTTGACAAGGTCATCCTAAATTCCTAAGGTCACATAAATATTACCAAGTTTTACATATAATAACATTTTTCTCTGAAATCCGATAAGTTTGTTTTATTTTGAAGATGCGGTCTTTTTTCCTTACCCTATATAATTATTTAATTTAAAATATTATTTACAGCCATTACACGTTTTATGTTAATAACTAATAATTTATTAACTTATTCAGGGGAACTTATGAATGAAGAGTAATATTATTGACAGAAGTAATTATACCTACTATAACTATTATATAAATATATCATTTCTACAAACAAACAAGATATTTATATGTTTATTTGTTGAAAATATTTCAGGTTCAAGGCCAAGAACACCGTTTTGGCAACAGGCGGTTACGGACGTGCGTACTTCTCTTGCACATCGGCTCACACTTGCACCGGCGACGGTACAGCCATGGTTACCCGTGCTGGTTTATACAATCAAGACATGGAATTTGTACAGTTCCATCCGACTGGAATTTACGGAGCTGGATGTTTAATCACTGAAGGTATAAATATTAAACTTAACGTCATAACTGCACATTGAATTTCTCTCTGAAACTTAAAAATAATAGGACAAGAGTAATACACACACTTCCAAGCTTGCTTTGGGTGTGCAATAAATAAATAAGTCGATACATGTTTGAATATTATGTAATTTTGTTCGACTAGGATCAAGAGGAGAAGGTGGTTATTTAATCAACTCTGAAGGTGAACGTTTCATGGAACGTTACGCTCCTGTAGCCAAAGATTTAGCATCGCGTGACGTCGTGTCGCGTTCTATGACCATTGAAATCCGCGAAGGCCGTGGCGTTGGACCTGAGAAGGATCACGTTTTCCTCCAACTTCATCATCTTCCCGCTGAGCAGTTGCATACCCGTTTACCTGGTATCTCAGAGACTGCTATGATCTTTGCAGGTTTGTATATATTAAATATATGTATCATTTGCCATTGATTGGCGCTAATATAATTCAGGTGTAGATTTTTTATTTCTAGTGCAAATAACAAATTATAATTTATTGTTATTTTCTAGGTGTGGACGTAACTCGCGAACCAATTCCAGTAATACCGACTGTCCATTACAACATGGGTGGTATACCTACAAACTACAAGGGACAAGTACTTACCCTCGATAAAGACAACTGCGACCAAATTGTCCGAGGTTTATACGCGTGCGGCGAATGCTCGAGCTCCAGTGTGCACGGTGCTAACCGTCTTGGAGCTAATTCATTGCTTGATTTAGTCGTGTTCGGCCGTGCTTGCGCTAAGACCATCGCTGCGGAACATAAACCGGGGGAAACTGTAGGAAATCTCAAAGCGGTAAGTTTTATTTTGATATAGGAGTGAAACACATCAATAAAAATTATTTTTTTCTAAAATAGAATGCAGGAGAAGAATCAGTTGGTAATCTCGATAAAGTCCGAAACGCAAACGGGGGAGTTTCAACGGCTACTTTAAGACTTACCTTACAGAAGAACATGCAGAGAAACGCTGCTGTATTCAGAACTGCTGAAACATTGCAAGAAGGTTTGTGTTAACGATAGTAACGATAGTTCCCCGGCTTTACTGATGTCAAATAAATGAGTGAATTAAATAAACTTGTATTTCAGGTTGTTGTCAAGTTGAAGCTTTGTGTAAACAAATGAGCGACGTGAAAGTATCTGATCGCAGTTTGATCTGGAATTCTGATCTGATTGAGACTCTGGAATTGCAAAACTTGATGATCAATGCATTGCAGACAGTCGTAGGTGCTGAAAACCGTAAAGAATCTAGAGGAGCTCATGCCCGTCAAGACTTCAAAGACAGAATCGATGAGTACGATTACAAGAAACCTCTGGAAGGTCAAAAGAAGAAAGATTTGGATCAACATTGGCGTAAACACACACTGACCAAGATGGATATCCCTAACGCTAAAGTCAGCATCACTTACAGACCCGTCATTGACAAGACCCTCGATGAGAAAGAATGTGCCCCAGTTCCACCGGCAATCAGATCGTATTAATTTGTATTAAATATATATTTATTACTTTTCAGGAAATGTCTGTGTTATTTTTTTAAGCTTTTAAATGTTTAGTTTGTATGCCTGCTATTTGTGAAAATCATAAAGTAATCATTGTTTCAATTTTATGTTTATTTCATGGATACGTATGAGTCTATTTTGTATCATTTTATTTCTTTTAATCGCAAAATAATTGAATCGGTAATATAATTACACTATACATACTTAACTTAAACAAAAAATTTATGTAATAGATTATTGTGTTGTCTCAGGAAATGATTGTATGTCACAACACGTAATATCGATATCGTTGAATGGTTCTTTTTGATTTAATTTATTAGTTTTGGGCATTTTAGATTACGAGCTACCATGACAAAATTTTAAATTGAATCTACTAGGTATAAATTATTTGTTTAAAAATTTAAGTAGCTAATCAAAACTTGTAGTATTAACGTTCAATAAAATTGGATGTTGATTATCGATGTTACATTTTAGAATGTATCTTTCGTGTACATCTAAAATAGAAACTTACATATAATCGTACCTAAATGTAAATCAAGTACAAACACTTACAGAAGCAGTATATACTTACGTTTAATTGCCGACGGAGTACAATTTTACTATTTTTTATAAATAGAAATAACGTAATAGTTGTACGTGAAAAAATAATTTAAAAAAAATTAATATTGAATGTTATTACACTGTTGTTCTTCACGATTTGCTATGGTGCCAGGTATGACAATTGAATTGTATTAATAGTTTTATAGTATTTGCAAATAAATATATTCCAAATTAATAAAAAATGTAATCCTTTGTTTTATTTATAAGCCTTATTTTATAGGTTTAACGTAATATGATTCACGTCTATATTTTTTATTAGAAGTAAATACATAATGATTTTAACACGTTGTCCATAGACGTGTCCATACAAACATTGTAGCCACGCGGTAAACACAATAGTTGTGTTCAGTGAGTTAGTACGATATATATGCCTAATATTCTTTGATAAATTGATTTTATATTTTCATTTTTAGGTTATTTTGTGGTATATTATAAAGAGTATTTTACTTTTTTTTAGCTTTTTAACCTTCTGTAGAAAATTAGGAACCCTTATAGTTTCTCTCTGTCTGTCCATCCATTAAGTAAAGTAAGTTTATTTAGTACAAAAAAAATTACAATCTTTGTTTTGTTTCTTCTACAAAAGATTCATTAGGATCTCAGAAAAAGTAGAATAAAATTGATTTTTGTAACTTTTAATTAAAAAAAAAATGATTTCATTTATATTCCTCTAAAATAGGTAATGTAGTTACAAAAAATGCAAAAACAAATCAAATATAATAATTTCATGTATAATTATTGAGGATAATAACTGATGTTAGCCGACGACCTCTGCGTAGATAAAATATGATTAGTTTTCTAGGGCTAAACAAAAGTCTTTCCAATTTTTTACCTGAACTTAGCAGTCTCTAGGACCTGTTACATTACAAAAAATATATATTAATTGTATGATCAATTTATTAAAATATTAACTATCATTTCAAGTGTCCATCACTGCGTGCTCATTACTGGTATTACCTTTGCCATTACTGGCGAAAAAACATGAACAAAATAAAAAGCTATAATTTATAAAACAAACTATATTTGCGGACTTTGGTAATTAAATTGATTAGTAACATGAATTCATGAGAATTACAAAAAACAAGCCCATTAATCCAAAAAAAAAAACGAAAACTTGCTCTTATAGCGGCCATAACTGGTGCCTTTACCTTATATGTTTAGACAATGCATATTATGTACATTTTTCTACGTGAGCCTAGAATTTAACTAAATATGATTTTAAATATATGAATGGCTTGTGCAGAAAAAAAAGTACTGACATATAATATTAATAAAAATATTTCAGCTAGTAATGCTATATATTTATATTTTAACTTAATCAAGTTTTCTGCACTTATTGTTAGCTATTCATCATGATATTTAAATCATGTTAATAATACACCAAATCTACTTTAAAGAAGCATTAAATTGGTTGATAAAACCGAACATTAATATTTTATTTAAATAAAATAACATGCATAATAAATAAATAAATAAATAATTACAAGGATAATTATATAAAATATTTTCACGTAAAAAATATTTCATTGACTTTTAAAACACTTATTATACAGAGAGCGTATTTTTTATATATAATAGGTACAAATAAAATATGCATCAGAGTTTCATTATACATTATAGTATTAATTAATTTATTATTATTTCTGTTCCATAATTCATGGAAAGCATTATTTATGTACGTTAGTAAAATACCAACATTTTTATTGACGTAAACAAATTATTGGAATCTCTGAACTGAAACAAATATTTGTTTATTGACGTATTATTGAATATTTTTAATTCGCACTCTATATTTTTCTGCTATACGTGATTTTATGCATGTATTCATGTTTTTAAAAATAATTTTTTGTGGTACTGTTGATAACTAAAAATAAACCAAATAGACACATCTGATAATACTTGCTCAACGAACTGGCCTTTGATACCATTTGATCTTTGACCCGTTGATCTCATGATCATTCGTATTCCATTAAATTTTGACCATTTCAGAAAGCAGTGTTTGTTATATAATCTATTGCAGACAAGACCATAGAAAACACCTATTTATAAACGGGTTTTTTATATTCAATGTCGTTGTAATATTTATTATCTTTGTGTTCCTCAAACATTTGTTTTTGTAAATAAAAATTATCTATATTGATCACACGCTTAATCAGTTATTTTATTAACGTTGAACTGTTGTTTATTAAATTTCATACTGGTTTATTCTTTCTGTGCAGTTCGTCCGGTACACTTTATAATAATTTTTGTGATTTACGATATTATTTTTTTACCTTAATATTTATTAATCTGTTTAATTCTGATAATATCTGTTTGTATATGGTGACAAATAGAAAACAAATCTGTGTTCTTTGTATGAAAAGTTCTCAAAACCTTTTTATTTGCATGAACAAAGATTGTTATTATTCAAGTAAGAAATATATCGAAATTCTGCTGTTTGACTTTTGTTACGGTAAGATCAACTTGTTAAATATTACAAATTCAACACTCTCTTCAATACTTAAATCGTTACAGATTGTCTATTAGCCGACATGTCTTCCATCCCGCAAGGAATGTTCATCGCCAAGAAAGTGCGAAAAAATGAAATGCGTTTATCGAAGATAAACAATATGGAATCTGACCAACAACCTAATTTTGAGGGTAAATGTAAGTAAATATCAATTTAACAATTATTATTTCCAAACACCAAAAATTCATTATACAAATTAAGAATTACGTAAAGATAATTTTCAAAATTTTCGTTTTGTATTAGGTGACTACCCCCCCCCCCCCCTTTTAAAAATGTATAGAATATATGAGAGCCTTCAGTTGAAACCGATTTTAATGAACATATTTTAAAATAGTTAATTTAAAAAAAAAATTATATAATTATACTTTAAATGTAAAGATTTGTAAAGTTTGAGGGACCCCCCCCCCCCTCACTCAATGGATACTTCTTTATCTAAATTACTTATTATTTATTTGTTTAGTTATTCATTACAATATAAATAGAACAAAGAAATATACAATTTCTTTAATATTAAACTATTATTTTACAAAAGATGAAAAGTGATTTTCTTGTTTAAGGTTATTTGAATGATGCGATATTTACTGAAAGTGAAGAAATTGTAGAACAGATAGAAACTGACATTCTCTAATAAATTTATATAAATTGCATTACACATTGGAAGACATTTTAAAACTTGAATATAATTTAAAATGATAAATTCATACTGATAAACATTATCTTTTTTGTGCCATAAAAACTATATATATAAACAAATCAAAAAAAATCTGATAAAATTAATTAATGAATATGTTTTTTATCCTTGATATAAATACTTTTTTTATATAGATTTTTTTTAATTTGATAACGTAACAAAAGTATCCTTAATTTTAATACTTAACGAATGTCAAAATAACTTTTTAGATATGGAACTGTCACCACTGAAATATAACAGCAAGTTAATGAACAGCATTTGGGGTCTCTACAATCGTTATTCTGTTCACAATATTAAAATGAACACGGATGCCGACAAGCAGGCAGTTTTTGGCGAGCAACAACGGTAATTTCTATATTATTATTTAGACATAAGTTATCGCCGCTACAAGAGCAAGTTTTCGTTTCTCATGAACTCATGTTACTAATAAAACAAGTAACTCTTTATTTAATCAATTTAAATATAGTTTGTTTTTTTAATTATAGCCTTTTATTTTGTTCATGTTTTTTCTCCAGTAATGGCAAAGATAAAACCAGTAATGAGCACGCAGATTGCTAATGGTTACAAAATGATAAGTACTACGACACAAAAGAATGGTCAAATTTGAAACAATGTAAAGCAGTTGTTATGATAATATAATAATTAATAAATAAATTATACTAATAATTAGTTTAAATGTCCACCATTTTGACACCTATTGGCCGATTGTCTTAAAATCATGCTGTAAGACAGTTAAATATATATAGATTAATATTCAGAAATGGTAGTAATCAAATATCAACAAATATTTCTAATTCAGTACATTTAATTGAAAATTTGCCATTACTGGGGTCCTTGCCAAGACTGGTGCCAGTACCTTACTAATGTTGTTTATATATGTTTTGTACATTAATCATTTTGACATTATATTTTTATACATTACTTGAAGCATTGATATCTGTAATTAGAATGCTCTTATTTGATATTTTGGAACTTTATCTCAAGTCGGAGTTCATTTGTATTTTACGTCACAATCTTTAAAAACCCCAAAGAATATTTGTATAAAAGTAAAGATTATGATGGTAAAAACCTAAATAAACTCTTGTAACCCACATAAAGTTAAATAATGTCTTTCCCCATTAAAAAACATAATTAATTATTATTAACATGTATTTATTTCTTTTTCAGACCAAACGTTGCTTCGCCCAGTGCTGACCAGAAAGCCAGCATTTTTATGACCATAGCCCTAAAAGCTATGCGTCCATCTTCCTTGGGAGAATCTTATTAAAATAATGATCTCAATTTATATAATGTTTTAGTACAGTAGAAGGCTGTTAATACGTTTTTATTATATGTATACGTATTAACTGAATAAAAAATTAAATCTTTTAAATAAATTACTACTAAATACATTCTATCAGTAAAACGTTAATTTTGTCTAACATATACAAATGAGATTTAAACAATACAGGGGTTGGCAAACTTTAAAACCATATAAGGAAAATTATATTGGAAACAAATGCAATCGTATATAAAATGTTTCATAATTGAATGTCATTTTATCTGTGCAAAAATTTCATATAAACATAGATCCGATTTCGTTTTATTTTTGATATAGAGGATGATTTTTGAAAAAAAAATTTTTTAGTAACTCTACATTAGAAATTTTTATAAAACTTGGTGGGTGTAAACAAATCTCTTGTGAAAAAAACAAATTTTTTGGCGTCCCAATTGATTATTTTGAATGAGAAAATTTTACGCAGCTGCTTTTTTTCAAAAACAAATATTATTTTATTAATGGTACTTTATTTTGTGATAAAAAAAGATCTCCTGACTTTTATTATTATTCATATCTTGAACTGTTTTTCAGTAAAATAAAAATTAATAACAAAAAATTGTACATCAAAAATAAAACGGAAACAGGCCAATGTTTATTTGAAGTTTTTGTCCTAAAATCATACACAAATTAACCCCCTTCAATATTGACATTCAATTATGAAATAGCCGAACTTGATATAGTGGAAATGTACAAAAGTGGCAAACTTTGATGATAATTATCTCGAGTTTAAAATGGTCGATCTCTTTAAATTTTCACGTTTGGATAGATATCATTATTCTTTTTATGCCCTGAATTTTTTTGACGTTTGCACGAAAACTACTTTAAAATTTATCCCAGTTACATAAAATAAACAGTATTAATATTATTATAATTATTATTATTACAAGATTAAAATACCGTGTATGTGTCCATATTTTAAAACTTTATTAATTTAATTTTAATTATTATTAAACAGTGATGTTACACTAATAAGTATAGTTATTAATAAAATATAATATATATTCGATTCAGATCTATTTCCAAGTTTAATATTTTTGTAAAGGAAATTTAGAAAGAAAATGTATAAACAAAAACGTAAAAGTTTGAAAAAAAATATATAAAAAATCATCATTTAATAAAAATGTTCATTTGAATAATCATTCATAATATTCACTGACTAGCTAATTTTTAAATTACATATTGTAATATGGCATATCATCATTTACATGGTTTAGATTTTCAAGGTCAAAGTGGACGCTGAACCGTTTTCATAATTGTTAAGGCTTTATTAGTCTGGTGCAGTTAACTTTTTACCTCGGAACTTGTCTATTTGATTTTTAATGGGATTTTTTTCATTGAGTTTAATTTTAATCTTTTACATTAAAAAATGTTTGCTTATACTTATTCAGTGGCGTAGATAGGAGGGGATCAAGGGGATCAATCCCCCCCCATGAGTCTACGAAAATTATAAGTTGATCAAAAGAATTTATAATACTACACGAATTTAGTTGCCATCTAAAATGCTCCGGCGGGGCAGTCTCGGACCGAGGGGGGGGAGGGTAATTTTTAGGTTGCAGAATTTTTTTATTTTTTTATTTTTTTACATACAAATAAATTCATCTACTAGTTATATACTTCTATGGCAAAGCGTCCATGGAAGCAGGGGAAGCAGTGCTTCCCTTACTTTATGGGTAAATTAATACAAATCTGTTTTTAGTTAATAAATAATTAAAAAATATTATTAGAATATTCGTCTTTATGCGCAACTCAAACATTTTAATCAAAAATAGCATTTAATATTAATTTACATGCTCAGTTATAAAACTATAATACCTCTGCGTCCTATTTTCTTGTATTTTAGTCGACATTTGTATGAAGAGATGAAGTTCACTGCAGGAAATTTAACTAAAAAATTTAGAATTTTTGATTTCGTTAAAAGTATGTTTATTGTATAGAAAATGACGTGAAAAGTTGAATGCTTCAAACCGCAGGTCTGTATCTCAAACCGTTCTCGAGATATAGCCTCTCAAAGTTTTAGTTTTTTCAAATTTTTGGAGAAAAAAGACCATAACTTTTGAACGCGTGGTCGGAATTGATTTTAGTTGACGGATTTGAAATCAGCGTGTCAAAATCTATATAATGACATGTATAATACCTTAAAACTCGAAAAAAAAATTTTCGTGAAAAATCGAAAAAATTCAAAGGGGTATACCTTAAAAAAATGTCGATTTTTGACCAAAATTTTATTGTCGGATTTTAAAGTATTATACATGTCATTATATAGATTTTGACACGCTGATTCCAAATCCGTCAACTAAAATCAATTCCGATCACGCGTTCAAAAGTTATGGCCTTTTTTCTCCAAAAATTTGAAAAAACTAAAACTTTGAGAGGCTATATCTCGAGAACGGTTTGAGATACAGACCTGCGGTTTGAAACAAACAACTTTTCACGTCATTTTCTATACAATAAACATACTTTTAACGAAATCAAAAATTCGAAATTTTTTAGTGAAATTTCCTGCAACTCGGCATACAAATATCGACTAAAATACAATAAAATAAGACGTAGAATCATTTAGTCACTATATAAATATTTATATAAGAATTTAAAAAAGTAAAAGCTTGAATTTAAGGTGTTTCATAACTAGTTTTTTTTTGTTAATAGGAGGGGGAGGATTGACAAAATATGCTTCCCTTATTAAAAATTTCACGCTTCGCCACTGTTCTATATAAATTTATTAAAAAAATCTCATTTTTAAGGGGATGTTTTTGCAAGAAGGGGTAAAGTTAACAAGTCAAAAAAATTGGTCATAATACTATTATGGATTGAAATTTCAGAATTTTATCTGATTCCTCTCCAGAGTTATTTAGCTTCAAAAAGTATCATTTTTTCAAATTTTTAAACTTTGATAATTTTTTGAAAAAAAGTGGTCAGTTGAACATATCTATGAATTAACAAGTAAACAACACGTAAATCAAATTAAGTGGTTCTCAAGTTATAAACGCACCAACGGAGCGAGAAATATAATATTTTATTACACAAATATTTAATCAAAATTTCAAAAATATATAAAAAAAACTTTCAAAAACCTTTATTGATTAAACCGGCAGATGAAAGTGTTTGCTTCGATAAAATTTTTCCTGGTGCTCTTCTGTTAAAATTCAATGGTGGAAAATTAAGTTTCTCTGATGAACTGTTATTACCAAGTAACCGTTTTAATTCTTCATTCTGTTTTCTCAATTTTTTTACTTCAATATTCAATTTGTGACGAGCTAAAATTTTCATTAAAAAATTTAATTATTAAAACTATTTATAAATAAAAATTTTCAATTCTATTACTACTAATTCTTAAATTAATGTGCGTTGAATTATTCAAGTATAACTTTCGTCTAAAGTATTGCGTCAACTATTTAATGTACTTTCAATTATTATCAATCTTCCAGTTACGTCGAAAATATATGTTCCAGCTATAGCCAGAACTATTCAGTGTTCTAAATAAAACGTATGTTTTAAGGAGGTTGGGAAGTTACGTTAAACCAGTAGGAGTAAGTTGAAATTTCACACAGTTGTTTAAAAACACTCAAAATGAATGAAATACTAAAATTTCAGATTTTTTGACCACTTCGTTTTTAAGAAAATGAATTTTAAAGTCTAGCTGTAAATACATGGCGTTAAATGGCAGTTGATAAAAACAGATTGTTAAAAGATAGAAAAATGATAAAAATCAATATAAAAAACAGTAAGATTGATTTGAAAATTAAGGAGTTTCCTGATCGATTTCAAACATATTTCAAAACGGTTACAGATTAATGAAAATTTGTTGTTAGGTTCCTTCATACTCGATAATACACTACAATAAATTTCAAATGGATTCACTAAACCGTTTATGAGTTACAATGATTCAAACTTTCATTAGTTTAACATTGGTTTTAATGGGAAATACATGTATCACCGGATATAAAAATCAAATAAAAATAGAAAAAACGGTTAAGCTTTTCTCAATTTTTTTGTGCATATAGTTTCAATATAATAGAATGTTTTTCTGAAGTTTTATGGACCTCCTCTACACCGTTTTTGTAGAATTAATTATAATATGACGATTTACGTGAAATATGCTTCACCAAACGAAAAGATCTGGCAACGTTGAAATAGTAATCACATGGAAACCAGTGATAACATATCTATATCCTTGTCACTCTTATAAACAATAATATACTTGAAATGAGAGCCAAGTCATACTTATTAAATATATATAGTATTAATTAAATTTCAAAATAAAACAATACCACTGAATTATATAAAATAGTAATACTAATAATGAATATTTGCTGCTATGTATTTGATTCAAGAGATATTTATCTGATGACATTTCAATATAAAAGAATAACACTATTTAAATTGATAAAAGTAAAATTAAAATAATTATTATATTGTAATATATACCGCTCCAATTAACATTTTTATACAAAACTCTGCTGCATAATTTGCTTTTAATTTCTAAACACTTCTTTTCTGGTGAAAAAGGGGTAACAAATAACGTATTGACATCTGACAGGAACTGTTCACAATGTCATAGTGTGCTGCCAATTTAAGAAAAATGAATTAATATTACAGCGTTGTCACGATCAACTCTTTTCTATGAATGCTAAATATTAACGTCAATAATTAAAAAATATTTGTATTTGTAGTATATAGACTATACACTTAACTTTTTAATGATATGTAAATGAGATTTAATAATGTAAGTCAATAAATAAATTAATAATTATTAGAAAAATTTAGTTTCAAGAAGATAGATTCAGGACATTTTCACTGTCAAAAGTTTTGTTTCTTAAAACAGAAAATATGCAAATATAATGTAAAAACGTCTACAAAGTTGAAAAATAGTTAAAAATAAGTAAGTATTCAATGCAACTTATTGTTATTATCAATTATCTTCATGGTTTTTATTTGTAATACCTAGATATTTGAGAATTAAAAATTTTATGTACTTTTGCGCCCGATTGTATCTCAGGAAACTCCTTAAGTATATTGTAAAGTATACTATATATTTATGTAATTATTTAAACAAGAATTTCATAAAGAAACATAAAAAATATATGAAATTATGTATGGTAAATACGGAGACTCTGGGGGTCCTCTGTCAAAAACTCTAAAAGTCACGTGTTGATGTGTTAGAATAGAGTAGAGTATGTTGTATCTATGTTAATATATTATTTAGTGCAATTAATAAACCTAACCTAACCCTACCTGAAAGGGAACCAAATCTACCTGGACTACTCTAACTTAAACTAAATAATTAAATATAACACAGCTAAACGTGGCCAGTCGTTTTATAAAATGCGTGATTTATAAAAGTTGTTAACACTGATCTAGTCACGCATGCGCGTCAACCCTATTCTGAATAACTATATACGTGATTTTTCACAAATCTGACAGAGGACCCCCAGAGTCTCCGTATTAGCCTTATGTATATTTGAAATTAATGCGTAACATGGCAACAGCGTTTCCCCTGCACAAAAAACTGAATATATATTTTGCATACCTTTTAATATTAAATGATATCTCTGTAAGCCCAACATGATACAATCCCACAATTGTGCATATTCTGTAGAAAATACTTCTGTAAAACTATTCCAACATTCTTCAACATCCTCCATTGTTATAAACCGAGAAACCGTATCATGCTTTTGATTTATTCGTGAAGACATTGTTTGAATTTCACTACAAAAAATCAAAAATAATAAAATAAATACGCCCGGTATTATTGTGCAAAAACAAATTAGCTTCCAGCCAATGCTATCTGCTAGGTGTCAAACTGCATGGTAATAAATTTATAATAATATATACAGTACTTTCATTCGCTATATCTGTAAGTGTGTTGTCATTTATATTTAATACCTAGCAGATAGCATTAGCTGGAAGCTAATTTACTTTTGCACTCAAGCAAATTCTTTATAATAATATTGGTTACTGGATGCCAATACTTACACGTGATTTTCTTTCATAATATGATAAGTAAAATCTTTTAAGCCTCTTAAAATGTATGCACTTTTGATAGCTAATAAATGGTTGTTCGGACAGTGCACGCGATTTATTTGAGGACTCACAGACTCAACGTCGCTTGTTTCATCATGTTCAGATACCTTTTCTGGTGGTTCAATCAACCTTAAAAAATATATTGATCGTGTCAAAAATATACTTAAAACTTTTTAGGCCACTATAATTTTGTTGATATTAATCCGAGTAACACTGGGCCCAACGCACTAGTTTATAAATAAAATAAAAAAACTTACTTTGTTGAGATAGGAACAATACTGGCTTCGTGTTCCCTAACCAAAGGTATTATATCCGAGAGTACAATCGTAGACTGCAACATGCGAGACACTATAGGATTTTCTTCCGGTTTATCAACAGTTAGCTCTTCATCATCCTCAGAAAAAAAATGAATACTCATTTCCTTTTCAGAAGGAACCTCCTCTAGTTGATCAATTTTACAAACCGGACAATATGAGTACGGCAAAAAATATTCTATTAAAGCGTTCCCAAGATGAGTTTTCATTATTCCAAGTGCACAAAATGCATTATCTAACCGCACTAAAGTTTTATCGTTCTCGAAATATGGTTTTAATATCGCATTTAATTTACTCTCAACTAGGAAATCAGATTTTTCAGCTATCTGAAATAACAATCGACGTAAAAAATCAGTTCTTGCTTCTTCATTATCGCAAAGTATAAATCTTTCTATGGATTTATCTTTCGAGTTAATATTTGATAATATCTGATGTGCTGTTCTGTAAAATGAACATTCATATTAACGGGGAACATATGAATAGACGGCAGAAAAAAATAGGTGAAACCGAACAAATAGTTTTTGAAATAATAATTCCCAAAATTCACCTATTTTTTCCGCTGTAAAAGATTACATTTATTGATATAAAAATATATTTACTTGTAACTAGAAAGATCGTTTTTATGCAATATTTTTTTTTCAGAAGGAACCCAGTCAATTCCAAGTTGTTGCTCGTGGAGAATTTTATCAATATCTAATATTTTTTGTAATTTTTGAGATGCTTCTTCGAAATTCATATCCCAAACTTGATTATATTTTCGATCATTGACTTCAGAAAAGTGATCAGCTTTCGTTTCAATATCTATTACATTTTTATTTAATTTTACAATTTCGTCAGTTAATCTCGTAATTTCTTGATTAGATCGTTGTTCACATTCTTGGATTTTTTGTTTCAAGTCATTAATAATATCTTGAAGTTTATTTAGTTTTCTTTTTTGCCGTGCTTTTATTACAGAGTTTTCCTCTTCCCGTCTTTTCAATATAATATAATTATAATCAAGTTTTTCACTGTTTAAGACACATAATGCTTTAACTTGTTCTAATTCTAATGTCAGAGTTTGTATATCAGTTTCAAGTTGAATTTTTGTAGCACGATATTTTTCTTGATATTCTTTAATAATATTTTGAAGCTCTTCTTCGTATTCTAACATTTGTTGCATTTTTGCTTCCATATTCTCTTCTTCTTCTTCATGCCGTTGTTTGTATAATTTTTCCCATTTTTTATTATTAGCTTCAAATAATTTAATTCGTTCTGTCATGATAGATTCTTCAATTAATTTTAATTCATTACGATATGCTTTGCGCATTAAGTTGACCTAAAACAAAAGTATTATTAAATTAAAAGAAAAAACATACCTATATATTATTATATACTATTTTTACCTGTTTATCTATGCGTTCGCATAGAACTGCTACATCTTCGGTTTGTTTTCTTTGATCCTTAGCAAATTGGAGATCTTGATTGACAACTTCATCTCTTAAGACAGCAATAATATTATCCTTTTGTTTCAATAGTTCGTTACATTTTGTTTTCTGTGCTATCAGATCATAATGAATATCTAATGGATCATTTGATTCAGTCATTGATTTCCATTTGGCACTGATAGCATCAAACATATAAAAAGCCGCTAGAGCTTCTTCATCAAGTTTTTCAAGTAGCTTTTGTCTATCTGCATCTTCTTGCTCTCTTCGTTTAACTTCTCGGCTGACATTAGCAACTCGAACATTTGTCACAAGTTCTTCACCTTCAAGTATTAACTGTCTAAGAAATTCCCAACTGTTTTCAATTTGCTTATCAGTTAATGACTTTTCGACATCTAGCTGAGTTACTTCATCAGGCTGTACACTATAACATGTATTTTATATAAAACTATAAGAGAATTTACTTATAGATTGATTTGTATACGTTACCACTGTGAAACTCCAATTCTTTTTTGAATTCTTAAACTTCTTGCTAACTTTCGTTCATTGGGATCTAAAGATGTTATTTGTGGTTCTTCGTCTATAGTATCTTCTTCTATCGTTTCGTTGTAAGTACCACTTTCATCTTCCATTTTAATTAAAAAATTATTGTGTAATATATTAAAATCTTAAAATAATTCAGTTTCTCAAATAAATGTTTGTAAATAACACCTAGGAAACATATATATTGATGTAATAAAATGTGCATTGATTTTTATCTTAAAAAGATTTATACATACATACAAACGTGTTACCAATGATTGACCTAATAATTTAATTTATATATATATATATATATATTATTTTACCTTTATATACAAATAAAAAATATGTGCAAAATTTGTGTTTCAATTTAGTACAAATTTGACAACAATAAAATTTTAAATCTTGCACCCACCTTGCACCTAACTATTCTATTTCCTGTTTATTTATTCTACTTCCTTTAGATTTCCATCTATGATTCCCATTATTATAATCTATGGTGAGAAACATAACCTCAATTCAAAAAGTTCACTATTTTTTTTTAAAAGTTCTTGATAAGAAAATATAAAAGTAATTTATGAGGGCAACTTCAAAATAGGTTTTTGTGAATTCTAAATTAGGAATAAATTTATAAAATGAGATATGGCCAGTTAGTTATAGGACCTGCTGGTTGCGGGAAAGTAAGTACCTGTAGATATATATATGTGTATATAAAAATTATTATTTTAATCAATACTAAATAATAATTTTGGATGCATGAAAATGTAAATTAACCATTTTAATTCCACATTTCAGTCTACATATTGTTCTTCCTTGGTGCAACATGCAGCAGACCAAAACAGAGTTATCGATGTTGTTAATCTTGATCCAGCCGCTGAGCATTTTACTTATGCACCAGTAGCAGATATTAGGGATCTTATATCATTAGATGATGCTATGGAAGATGAAGAATTAAAATTCGGACCAAATGGAGGACTTGTATTTTGTGTAGAGTAAGTAATGCATTATACAATATATTTAATTTTTCTTAAGATTTTTTTTTTTTTTATAGATATTTAGTTGAAAATGCTGACTGGCTTCGAGAACAACTAGGTGAAGGCGATGATGATTATATATTATTTGATTGTCCGGGCCAAATAGAATTATACACACATCTTTCAACGATAAGAAAATTAGTAGATTTATTACAGAATTGGAATTTCAGATTATGTTCTGTATTTATAGCAGATGTTCAATTTATGACTGACGGACCTAAGTATTTATCGGGTACAATGGCTGCGTTAAGTGTGATGATAAATTTAGAAATGCCGCATATTAATATTTTAAGTAAAATGGATCTGTTAAGTAAATCAGCTAGAAGACAAATGGATAGGTAATTAATTAAAATGTAAAATAATTATTAACAATTTATTAGGTATATTAAATTTTTTGAACAGGTTTTTAGATCCAGATCCCCACAGTCTCCTAGCAGATTTAGAAAGTAATGCTACATCGTGGAATAAACGTTATCGTCAACTTACTGAAGCAATCGGAAGTCTTATTCTAGATTTTAGTCTTGTCCGATTTTATCCTCTTAATATAAAAAATAATAGCAATTTATCGGATATTTTACTTACTATTGATAATACAATTCAATTTGGTGAAGACGCTGATGTTAAGATAAAAGATTTTGATCCACCAGATGAGGATGATGATTAAATTGTGATGTATATTTTTATTTTATAAATACAATGTTTTATAATAATTTAAATATAAGTGTAACTATTTCTGCTTTACAATGTATTTATAAGCTTATTTTAAAATAAAGTATATTTTAGTATTTATTCGTTCATTTAAAATTAAATTAACGCCATCTGGTGATATATTTTTATAATACAAACTTAAATGACTTTTTGGTGAAATTTTTATTTCTGCTAATGTAAAAATGATTTCTAACGAAAAAAATAAAGTTAAACGGAATGGAAAAGCAACATTAATAGAACAAGAAATAAAATTTACGAGGGTTTTAGCTGGAAATGACAAAAAATTAAGAGACAGAGCTTTAAAAAATCTAAAAAAGTGGCTTACTGCCCGCTCTTATAGGAAGACACGTGAGTGTTTATAACCTAACTTTTTAGATTACTTTATAGATTTTTATTATTATAATCGAAACCGCTCTAAATTTCTTAAATATTAATTAGAATATCATAAATGCATTTGGTAAGACAAGAAATTCTTCATTTGAATTACGAATCCATTTTTTATGTTCTTAATAACAAAGCTATTTAATTCATAATAATAAATGATTGATCTTATTTTAACAGCTTTCTCTGAAGATGACTTCTTACGTTTATGGAAAGGTTTATTTTATTGTATGTGGATGTCAGATAAATTATTGGTGCAGGTAAAAAACATTGTTATTTGGATATATGCCCGGTATTATCAAGTTTAATGCTGCTTTAATTAACTTTTTACAACTCAACTTATGTAAATTTTTAAATCACGTTAGTAATACATCAAATCTTCTTTAAAGGAGCATTGATAATACCGGGCAATAGCTCTGGATAAAAAGTTATAAAGTGTCAGTTAACACGTTATTCTATATTTTAGGAAGAATGTGCTGAGATGATGTCAGATTTAGTAAAATGTTTTATAAATGGAAATGAATCAATTTTATTTTTTAAATCTTTCCTACAAACAATGAAAAATGAATGGTTTGGAATTGATCAACTCAGATTAAATAAATTCCTTATGGTATGTATAAAATTAAAATACACATGAAATAATAATTTTGATTCTTACGGTTTCATTTTGCAGTTAGTGCGCCGAGTTTTAAGAAAAACATTAGAATTTATGGATACACATGAGTGGAAATCTGAACTAATAATAAATTTTGGGAAAGCAGTATCTGATGAGATTTTTAGTAAGATGCCTCATTGTCCCTTAGGTTTAAAAATGCATTTCCTAGAAATTTATCTAGAAGAATTAGCAAAGGTATGCTCTTTAAATATTATTATTTTACATTTAATTAATTTTTTTGATTTTTTAAGTTATTCAATTTACATTTTAGGTATCTCACGGTAAACTTGAATGCGATACTTTAATAGAGTTTATAGAACCATTTGCTGATCAGATGGCAAGATTGAATGATGAACGAGAGATATCTCATGTTGCTAAACATATTTTTCGGCATTTAATATTACAATCTGATGCTGGTATTGAATATGAAGAAAAATTTGCTCTTTGGAAATCTGTAAGTGTTCTTATCAAATGCTTTATGTTTTTTGTGCAAGAAGTTATTTTAGATAATCATATTTATTGTATTTCAGTCAGGATGTAAAGGCTCGTTAGCAGATATACAAAAAATTGAATTAGAATCTGACGATCATAATTCTGAGGAATCTGGTGATGATGAAGAGGATCTGTTGGATCCTAGAGCAGGACAGGTGGATGTACATTTACCACAGATTCAATTTGATGCTGGCAAAATAGCTGACATGTTAGAAAAATATCGTTATTCTAAAAATTCAAATGTGAAGTCAAGAAAAACCATTGGGCAGCTTATAACTGAGTAAGAATAAATAAATTATCGTTAACTATTTATAGATCTAATTATTGAATCATTTCACACACATAACTCATGAACCAATTAACCGATATTAATGAAATTTGGTTGGCTAGTTGGGTCTTTTTTTAGCGCATTTTTAGGTGGAGTTCCACTTCTGAACAACTACCTTTTATTTTAACCATATAATTATCATTATCTATTTCTCATTTATTCAAAATGACTTAAGTTCATTTAACAGCCAAGAATATCAATGTTTTACATCCTAAATTTTAATAATGATAAAAGTATAATTTTTTTTAAGGTTTAGAATGTTAGCAAGTGGAGAAAATCCTTTGGAAGTACAGCATATTAAGAATTTAAAAACATCTGATAATGAATATGTAGATGTGAATGAAGCTGTGGTAGATTTACTTCAATTTGAAAATGAATTAGATGAGAAGAAACTAACTAAAACTCAAAAACGAAAATTAAAGAGAGGTGAAGATATTTTTGAATCAGAACCTGTGTTAAAAAAATCAAAAGCTGATGAAACAAAAAGTAACACGAATTTTAACAACAAAGAAATTAAAAAAGGAAAGGAAACTATTCAAAAGAAAGTTAAAGAAACTAAACAAAAGTTGTCAAAGAAATCTGAATTAGTTTCGAAAAAGAAAATCAAACAAAATAAAATTATTAGTGAAGCAATAGGAATAGCTCCGTGTTCTGGAATATGGTTTATTACTGAATGTAGTAAAAACAATGAAAGTTTAAGTAAGAAATCCGAGACGGTTAAAGAATTAAAAAATAAAAATAGTTGGATTAAAAACGATTTAAAAAATATTAAAAATCAAATTGTACGTACTGTCAAAAATAAAACTGATGGAATCAAGAGAAAAAAGGAAAAGAAAAATATGACGCAAGCAGAAACAATTGTGACTCCGATAAAAAATCCTAAATTATCAAGTATAGCACAAACTCCGAATAGTGAAAAAAAAGTTAAAATTGTTTTAAAAAGAAATAAAGCACAAGATACTAAAGAATATGTACGTCAGCTTAAAAATTCGCCAGCTATTCCATATGATGCAACAAAGAAACCTCTTAAACCGCTATTGAAGGTTCCTATTGTATCGAGTCCGATAAATCCGTTTTACAATTTAAACGACAGTTTTTGTATATAAAGTAGAAATTGTCGTTATACGATATAAATATTTAGATGAGTAAATGTTTACTGAAGAATTATTTCATTTTTATTTTAAATATTGTTCAAAAATCACTTATATTGTTATTTATCATGTTATTTTTTTTACAATTAAAAATCAAAATATTATAATTTGTAATAATGATTTTTGTTTACATGTTTTATACCTATGTAGTAAATGTATCTTGACGTTGTTATAATTGATAATAAAAGTAATTTTTTTATACGCAGTTTTTTTTAAAATAAAATATGTATTACAATTAGGGTGACCAGATTTTAATTTTGGCAAACCCTGAGATGTAAATGAAGACCCCTTTTTTATTTTATCTTCTCTATTTTATTTTTATTTGATCCTTTTTATTTTATTTTCATTCTGCACTGTTGTCCCCTGCTCTATTTTTGACTTTTTTAGTCGTCATTTTTTGCGTAGTAAGTAATTTGAAGAAAGAAAATTTTCACAACTGATTAAAATTTTAATTTGACTTGTTGACAGATTGATCACTTTTCAGCCTCCTTTTGTATCAATAACAAAATAATTTTAATTACAACTATACCTTGTATTAAACAAATATTAAAATTATGCATACATTACAATTTACACGTACAAATAATTTTCTTATATTTCAAATAAAATTATAACGGAAATGGAAATTATGTACATGTCGCATCAACAATATAAGTCAATACACATATTATATGTAAACACGTATTAAAAATATTTATATTTAATATCATCACTAATATTTATAATTCACGTGCATAAATTACATTTAATACAAATTACTTTTATATCAATAATGTATTATTGAATTAAAATACAGTTACTTCTTTGACTTTACTTTTCGCATCATCAAAAATATGAAAAACGTTTCATTGTTGTAATCATTTGCGTTTTTGTGTAGTGTACAAGTTTTAAATTATACCTACATAGTTTATTTTCTGTAAAATTATTAAAATAAAACATTATTTTAACTATTAATAAGTATAACAGAAAACATTTGCAATGTTTTCTAAATCAAATGAGGTAAAAACCTTAGCTGATATTGAAACAATAGCGATAAATGTGGAATATCGTGAATATGAAGAAAAACAATACTACAAATCTCTTATGGAATCAAAAGAAGAATTACAGCAAAAATTAAACATTGAATTAGCCAATGTTGAATCGCTTAAGAAATCTGTAGAGAAGAATCAAAATAGGTTAAAAATGATTAATGACAATTCAAATAGTATTATAAAAGCTAAAAAGAATTGTGATAAAACATTAAGCCAACTTAAACATGAATTGTATTTAAAAGAAAAAATGGTTAAATTAAGCATACTGGAACAACAAAGAAAAATTCAACAGCACAAAAAAATGTTATCTGAACATGAAAATATTTATAATGAATTTCCAATGGCTATTCAGAAACGAAAACGAAGTATTGAATTAACAAAAATTAAAATTGAAAATGCTGTTATTCAGCAAGAATTGGAGGATTTTAAAGTACAGACGAAACAGCTCAATGAAATTTCTAATAAAATTAGAAATGTTAAAATTGTCAAGTTTGTTCAAAGTTCATTAGATCTTAAAAACAAAATAACTAAGTACAGAAATGCAATTAATTTGAAGAATAAATTAAATGAAGAAATATCGTACTTAAAAACAGAAGCAGAAAAGAAGAATAAAAGTAAGTGGTTTGTGCGTTTTGTCATTGAGTAATTTAATATATTTGCATATTTAGTTTCAGTTTGTTTGAGAAACAATGTCACAGAAGATACAGATGAGTTATCAATGATAAATAATAAATGTGAAAATATCGATATATATGAAGAATTTCAAAACATCATTTCAAAAAATCTTTCTGCATTAAAAGAAAAAAGAAAATTAAATCAAATAACTGATGATAATTATCCCCCTTCAAAAATGTTTATTAGTGACTGTAAATATTTAAAAACAATATTTCATATTTACTTTATACCTGAATATTTAATTGATAAATTATTTTCAGTAACTGATGTAAAAACAAATAAACAAACTATTGAAACGCACAAAATTCCATCAAAAATGGAAACAAACAATGAAATAAATGTAAAAATATTAAGCATAGATATTATAAAACCTCAAAATAAAAATGAAAATATTAGAGAAATGAAACAGACTGTTACAAATCAGAATCAGTTAGATTTATTCGAAAATGAATCACAAACAGTAAATAGCAGTGTAAGAATGGATAACACGCTAACTCAATTGTCAAAAAACAATCTACAAACTACTCAAAAAATGGTTTTGCAGGTACTAAATATTTATTAATTATTATCATATTTTTGTAATACTTATAATAATATTTATAATATTGCATTAATCATTTTTAGGAAAATATAATTACACCTAATGATTTAAGATCAAGAAATAATTCTAATACATTTACAAATACAAATATACACCAGCAACATTCTAATATCAATCAACGGATTTTATCTCAAAACAGTATAGACTCAACTGAAGAAAACCTACCAGAAATTCTTGTTAAAGGACATCAATATAATGATATAATTAGCCAAAATAGATATTCTGAAAATCACAATTCACAGGTGAAAATATAAATATATTTAATATAGCGACTATTATTTTAAACAAACGTTTATTTTAGAATCAAATCAGTTCTAACAGCGGAATACAAAATTCTCACTCTTCGCAGAAATGGAACAATACAAATCAACACTCATATAACGTTAATCTAAATAACAATGCCTCATCTCAGACTAATATAAAATATAATAAAAATAATCTATCACATACTATTGTTAGCGGATCCCAATCTAACGATATAAATATTCAAAATGGGTTTTCTGAAAACCATTTACAGGTATATAAAATAAACACATTATACCTAATTTAAATCCGCTATATCTCTGCAATTATAGAGTACGTTTACACAGCGCTGTTATTCTTGTTTTACTGTAACCGGTGTAGTAAAACCGGTTATAAAAATGCGAAATATGTTAGTTTATGACTTAAAATAAATCCATGCCGAAGGATTACTCTGTGGTTCAATTTTAAGAGGTGCTGCAAAGGGGGGTCGAGTTTCCCATTTAAATAACATTAAAAAATTATACTTTAATACTAAAGTTGGTATTACTGATTCATGATATTGGATAAAAAAAATTTAAGGACGTCATTTTGTAGAGAATAAAATTATTTTCTAATAATACCAGTTATCAGTTGTTGATTAATGTTCTTTGCAATTACTGAACTACAGAACGTATAACGCCTTGTATCGCAGAGATATAGCGATTTCAAATTAGTCTTTTTAAAACATCGTGTATTTCATGAAAGTTACTAAACTATTTATTTTTAGAATAAAATTAATGTTTCCAATCATTTGAATTCAAAACAAAACTATCATAACTCACAAAAATCAAACAACTTAAGTCAGTCGTCTAATGGAGTAATGCAATATCAAAATTATAATAAAAATAACGTATCTCAAATTGAAATTAATGAAAGTAATTTTAATAACGACAGTAATACCGAAGAAGAAATTTCTGAAAATCATTTATCACAGGTATAAAATTGTAAAGGCCCTCATAAACTCGGTTTTAAGGTTAAAATTGTAAGGTAAATGTACATAATTACGGCCTATTTTATTAAAAATTAATAAATAAGATAATTTTTGTTCCATATGCTTTCAGTTTTAAACGGATTAGTTATGGGGGCCTTAAAAGAAATAAATTAATCTTATTTTATTTATTTTATTTATTTTTTAGAGTGAAAATATTGAAATTAATAATACAATAAGCAATCAGAACGGTGATAAAACTATTTACAAAAATATTAATCAATTAACAAGTTCTCAAAAATCTCGTGCCAGTAACCATTTATCGCAGAATAATCTCAGTCAGAATAACAAAGTACTTAGCCAAACTGCTGAGATAAAAAGTAATTCACAAAACTTTTCATTACAAAATAATGAAAACGTTGATATTAATTTGAAACAGAAAGTGAACGGAGATTTACAAATAGTAAGTGTTATTATTTACCTAACTTCCTTTCATGTAGGTCAATTATTTATGTTTATTTATTTTACTGGATGAATATAATTCAGGGCTTTTCATTTCGAAAAAAATAACGGTTTTTCCAGTTTTCAGTTCAAAAGGCAACAAAAAATGTTATATGACCTTTTGATTTTAACCCTTCAGTCACGATATATTTGCTTTTGAATGGTGTTATCAAAACGTCCCCCCCATAATTTATAAACTATCAATTAAAAAAATCTGAAAAAATTCCAGAATGTAGATTTTAATTAGTACTTTCAAGGAAAATTATAACAAACACTGTAGCAAAAATAGTTTATGAAAAATTTTTAAATAACTATTTTTTTTATAAATCGTAATGACAATATCTACGGAACCCTATTAAGTGCGTGCCTAATACGCACTTAGCTGGTTTATTTTATTTTACATGATTTTGAAATAACGCGGTCCACAAAAAAGAACAAATACAACCAAAAAAAATTTATAAAAAACAATATAAAATTTTTTTTTACATGGTTTTCGTATAAAAAAAGAGTTGCATGTAATACAATTTTTTTTAGGTAAATACGTCACAAGTTGGTACCGAAAGATCTCCATTCTTTATGCGTGAAAATACACCAGCTGTTGAAGAACAAAACGTAGACAATTTTAAAATGCCTTACACGTCACAAAATACTGATGTTTTAAATATGCCCATTCAACCTGAAATTGATAAAAATTATATGGATTCTATGTTAATGAACCAATATCCGAATACAGATTATTATACAAATTATTTAGACCAAAACCAAACAGACGAATTAAATATAAATTCATTTGTTTTATCTCCAGGTAATTTTTTAATAAAATTTTATATTGCTATATTTAGAACAAGACTTTGGTGAAAATTCATAATATTATAAATTAAAAATAATATTCCCTAGCTTATTGATTTATAATATTACGAAAGGTACATATCGGATGTTTTTTTAAAGACTTTCCAGCGGATTATTTCCAAAATTACGAAGTTTCAGAAATGTTTCAGATAAAAGTTTTATTATTTTATATTTTTTGTTGTAGATTCGTAATTTAAGAGATAAACTAAACTAAATGCCAAATTTTATTGTAAGGAACAAACTAAAGATAAATTTCTGGATTTTCCATAATTTTTTACTCGAAAATTATTAATTTTTATAAATAATCGCAATTAAAAAAATAAATTGATTAAATTATTAGTTAGGAAATGTTCTACAAAAAAGCTAAGAAGCATTTTTTTGTAAGACTGAAAAATACAAAAGATACCTATCTCATATTTTTGCATCTTTTTTTGCTCATAACTTTTTTATTATTAATGAAACCCCAAAAAGTTACTAATAACAGTTACAGAGAATTAGTATACCTACAAAAAAACTCTTTACAAAATTTTTGTCAGACTCACAGTTACGGAGATACCAAGAAAAATAATTGCACCCTTATTTATACCTAAAATGCACAGTTGTCCTATTTTTTATTGATATATTTTTTTGATAGGTAAAATACTGACCTAACCTACCCACCTCCCTTTAACTGAACATGTTAAGCCCCCCCCCTTCTCCCCCCCAGATGGATGTAAAAATTTGTTCAACTGTTTTTAGATGATTTTAAAAGTCAACAACCTGATGTGGAAATGGCAGAAGATAAAGAAAAAACAGACCCTTCTAATAACCCTGATGAAAGTTTTTTTAAAATAAATAACTCTGCAAATACTAAAAATGATTCCATGTTCTCTTTTGGATCTTCTAGTAAAACAAACCCATCGAAATTGTTTTTCAATTTATTTTAATTTTAGAGTTTGTTTAAAATATTTTAATCGTAGTAATAACTATTAAGTTATATAATGTTACCTACTTGACGGATGAATCTCCTTTTTTTTACTTTTTTTCTAGTTTAAGGTCTTAAGAATATGTCTACAGAATTTCATTAGGAAATTCATGTTTTTTTTTCTAGTTTAAGGTCTTAAGAATACGTCTACAAAATTTCAATCGGAAATTCATGTTTTAAATTTTAGATGAATTAAATTTTTGTTAATAAAAATTTCGTAATATTTTTAGTCGTTAAAATAAGATTTATAAGTAAGGAACATTGATTCAATAACAGACTAAAATATTAACTTTAAAAAAGTTTTTCTACAAACATTTCCTGATTAATTATTTGCCATAACTTTTTTTATGTTACGTCAAACTTCAGAGATTTCTCTATCCAGTGTAGGGTGTATTACAGTTGGGGGCTGGAGGCAGAAGAGAAAGTTGGGCCTTGTAGTTTTTGGAAAAAAAAGTTATAAGGAAATAAAACAAATTCGGGTGTGACGTTTTTTAATTTGAGTAAAATCAGTGTTTCTTACTTTTAATTTACTTTGTAGGTACCTGTATGTATAATTATTATAGATAATATATTTGTTTTTGTTTAAAAAGAGAATAATAATTTATGTTAATAAAATAAAAATTATAATTTTTTTTTATTTACCCATTGTCGAGTCGTTCTTCATCTTTAAGATTTTTTCAGGTGCATAGAATACATTATTGGTGTTTCTTTAAATTGTTTAGTAATTAAAGGAAGCCTGTGCATTTACTTGGCAGATATTTTTTAAGCGGGGCCCTCCTTATAAATTTGTCAGAGGCCCTAAATGCGTAGTTACGCACTAGGTACGCATTTCATATCATGTAAACATGAATTAGTATATCTTATCATATATTAAACACACTGTTTAATATCCTAGCGTACCTATTCCATTTAAGATTGCAATGGTAGCCAAAATAGGAAGCATAATACACGCTCCTGATTACAGAGGCGGATTAAATGTCGAGAGCGCCCTAGACAAGCACCTCATCGGCGCCCCTTCCTTCTTTTCATATTAAATATAACAATGAAATTTCCGAAATTCAAATATTTTCTTATTGTTGCGTCTATATTTTGTTTGTTAAAAATTATCACATCATCTTTTAGTGCACACAAGAATCTTTTGGGCTAGCTTAATGCAAGAACAGCGCCTGTGTGAATGGTTCCATCTAATCCCCGCCAACCACTGCAATCTTAAATGAAACAGACTGTAGTATAATAGATATTATTTACAATTACTATTACAATTGAATTGTGCAATATCTTCAGTTATTAAAAATAAATCACGTAATAAACGAAGGTTGTATATTTGAGTTCTTACTTCATTTAAATAAATTACTCGTATAATGGTATAATTATTAATACATAACTGATAAAAGATTTTTATGTATATTGGTTGCATAAAAGAACTGATTCACTGCATTTTAACGTCATACAATTACTTCTATTAAGGGCAAATACATATTACATATACGATCTTCATATTAACCTAATTAAATTTATATACATAGTAGAAACATGGATCGCTGGGTAGGAAGAGTTGCTGTTGTTACTGGAGCTAGTTCTGGAATTGGTTACGCCATCGCTAAAGATCTGGTTAAAGCGGGATTTAAAGTAAGTTGCATCCTTAAAATATATAAAATTCAACGTGTCTCTCTCTGTCTGTCTGTCTGTCCGTTAGTGCGCTTAAACCTCGAGAACCACTTATCCGATTTACGTGTTTTTTTTTAATTCATAGATAGAGGTGTACCGTAATATAAATACATAGATTATTATCTTAAATTAACATAACATTGTTCGTGACGATAATAGTAAATCAAGTATGAAAAATTACATATTTTATGTAGAATTTTTAATTTCTGTCGCCCCCAATTTTCACGTTGCTGAAGGGGGTAGATACGGCCCTTCTAGGGTTAGCAATACCTACTAATGTATACGAAAATAAATTATTTTGCTCAAATTATTTAATATTTTATTGAAGGCAATATCAATGCTGATAATAATTGTCGATCTTTATTTAGGTAGTAGCTTTAGCAAGAAGAAAGGACAGATTAGACGGTCTTCTTTCTGAGCTGAAGGATGCAAAAGGGGAGCTACATCCATTCCAATGTGACGTCACAAAGGTAGAAGATATAAAAGCAGCTTTTGATTACGTTAACACCGAACTTAATGGTGTAGATGTTTTAGTCAATAATGCAGGGATGGCTGCAGCATGCTCAATTCTAGGTAAATGATATTGAAACTTTAATACACTATTTATAATCCTATTTATAAGTGTAAGTATTATTACTGGAAAAACGGAGAAACTGTGGTTTCTTAATCACTTAAACTTAAAATATACACCTTAACCACAATAAAACAATGTCACTCGACACGTGTTTCGACTTCACAAGAAGTCCTCATCAGGAGCCTAACAGTTCCAGTCTGGAACTGTTAGGCCAGTGGCGAGGCGTAAAATTTTTAATAAGGGAAGCATATTTTGTCAATCCTCCCCTCCTATTAACAAAAAAAACTAGTTATGAAACACCTTTTACTTTTTTAAATATATTGTTATATATTTATATAGTAACTAAATGATTCTACGTCTTATTTTCTTGTATTTTAGTCGATATTTGTATGACGAGTTGAAGTTCACTGCAGGAAATTTCACTAAAAAATTTCGAATTTTTGATTTCGTTAAAAGTATGTTTATTGTATAGAAAATGACGTGAAAAGTTGTTTGTTTCAAACCGCAGGTCTGTATCTCAAACCATTCTCGAGATACAGCCTCTCAAAGTTTTAGTTTTTTCAAATTTTTGGAGAAAAAAGGCCATAACTTTTGAACGCGTGGTCGGAATTGATTTTAGTTAACGGATTTGAAATCAGCGTGTCAAAATCTATATAATGACATGTATAATACTTTTAAATCCGACAAAAAAATTTTGGCTAAAAATCGACATTTTTTTAAGGTAGGTATACCCCTTTGAATTTTTTCGATTTTTCGCGAAATTTTTTTTTTCGAGTTTTAAGATATTATACATGTCATTATATAGATTTTGACACGCTGATTCCAAATCCGTCAACTAAAATCAATTCCGACCACGCGTTCAAAAGTTATGGCCTTTTTTCTCCAAAAATTTGAAAAAACTAAAACTTTGAGAGGCTATATCTCGAGAACGGTTTGAGATACAGACCTGCGGTTTGAAACAAACAACTTTTCACGTCATTTTCTATACTATAAATATACTTTTAACGAAATCAAAAATTCAAAAAATTTTAGTGAAATTTCCTGCAGTGAACTTCAACTCGTCATACAAATATCTACTAAAATACAAGAAAATAAGATGTAGAGGTATTATAGTTTTATATTTGAGCGTTTAAATTATTAATAGGTTAACGTTATTTGTGTTTTTGTTTTTAGAGGGGCCGATAAACAATTTCAAAGCGATATATGATACGAATTTACTAGGTCTCACAATTTGCACTCATGAAGCTTACCAATCGATGAAAGCAAAAGGCATCGATGACGGATACATAGTCAATATTAACAGTGTTTCTGGGCATAATGTCGTTTATAATCAACCATTAAAAACTCTCAGTGTTTACAGTGCTTCTAAATTCGGCGTCACTGCTATCAACGAAGGATTACGTTTAGAATTACTAGATGAAGAGTCCAATATTCGAGTCACTGTAAGTATTTGAATTAAAAAATATCTGCCTTGGGAACCACGGGACTTTCTTATACCTAACCTAACCTAACCTAACAGTGAATTGTATACGTGATAATTTTTTTATTAAAACATTTCTAACAAACTAACAAGAAAGAACAAAATGAATAATTTTATATTTATATAACAAGTGATTTTTTTAACGTAATAACTGAAAACGGATGTTTTTACAAAAAAATGAATAGAACATAAATTATAGATATAGATATTACCTACATTTTTTAACGTGACCATTTTTCTCTATTTCGCACTGTTTCAGAGTAATTCGAAAAATTAAAAAAATTAAAAAATCGACGTAGGTAAACATCTGTATCCGGTTGAAAGATCGTTTTCAAAAATAGGACGTTTTCTTCCCAGCCAAAAATTAATCTTAAATATAAAATATCACCCTTCTACGATTTGTCGTATTTGAGTTACAGCGCTTACAGACAGACAGACGGACACACAGACATCATGGCGAAAATAGTCAGAATGTATTCAGGGAAGGTCAAAATAGATAATTCCGTCAAAATCCGGAGTTCGAAAAAAATCGGCTTCACTATACTTACTTATACTTATGTATATTTCATATACATGGTATAAGAAAGTAAAAATAAGACTATACTCTATTTCATTTAAGAATGCAGTGGTTGGCGAGGTTTTGACGGTACGAATCGTGCATTTTACCGTCAAAAACCGCCAATTCAAATTGGTGACCAAAAAAAGGTCAATTAAAATAAGTGTTATATTTGCAAGTAAGGATTAAAAAAAAAGTCTAATTTTTATTTTTGTATATTCTGGGGAGCCCTCGGTCTAGTTACGGCCCTGGCCGGACTAATTAAAAATCAAATCTTTATACATAACTGGCTAATACTAAAGTAAATAATTTCCAGAGCATTAGTCCAGCGTTAGTTTCAACTGAAATCATTAAATCTAGTGGAGCTCCTAAGCAAGCTATTGAAAAATGTTCAAATTTGCCTTCCCTAAAACCAGAAGACATATCTAACGCCGTGCTTTACGTTTTGTCTACACCACCCCATGTCCAAGTAAGTCTTCTAACCTTACCTTTTCTTGTAATTCATTATGTATACAAAAATACATTATATAATTTTTTATTACAGATAAGTGAATTAACTATACGACCAGTTGGCAGTATAGCTTAAATATATGTATTTACAAATATATTGTAATTATAGTAAGATCTTTAAAAAAACATGATTTTTGAGATTAGATATAATATTTACTTACTGTAATACCATACAAATTATGAAATAATGTTACCCGTGACTTCGTTCGCGTGGAATTTATGTAGGTTAGTGAAAACAACACCATGAAGTTAGGTTAGGTAAATAATACAGATTTCTGTTTTGATATATAGTCGATAAAACAGGTTTTTATTTTCGCATTTGCCCGATTTACGTCACTAAACTGACATAACCTCAAATTACAAAGGGGTTACGGTTGGCCCAGACTTACACCAGTCAACACTGGGCCAAGATACAAACATTAACTGTTGAATACCGCTATTAAATTTTATAGAAAATCGAGGCGAATTGCGACATTTTCAAAAAACTAGATTTTAGTCTCGAGTTTTGAACGACTCTCACTTAGTTTTAGGTATAAACCAGAGTACCGTTCTTATAGGAAATTTTCTTATCTGTGAAATTGATTATATTCATTTTTGTTCTATCTTACATCGTTTTCACTGTATCAACGATTTAAGCATAACCGGCACTCAATTTTTTTTTTAGTGTATTTCTCGGAGGCCTACAACCTTGCATTTTTGATATTTTATTAAGGGCATCATTTGCTATCGATTGGCGCTAAAATAATCGAATATTAATTTAACTTGTCACCTATAGAAAATTTATAATTTGAGTGGACTAACTCCCAAAATATATTTGAGTAATAAATTATAATACGAAATTTTTTGTATTTTGATAATATTTAGATGGGCAGGTATCGAGTTTAATGTTTTTAAAACGAAACATGGTATCGAAAATATTGAAAAACATTGCTCTAGATTAATCTACATAGGTCAAACATAGGTATAATTGAAAATAGGTTCGTTAATTTTTTACTTTTTTCCGATAATTTTTTCAACATATACATATTATCATAGGTGTATTAATTAGTAGATTAATATATAATATTTATTAATAATACTAACATACGCTGTAAAATGTCAAAACTTTTAATTAAAATTAGTTTTTAATTATTTATTATAAAATGTCGGTACAAATAAAAGATAAATGTTTTTATCATAAAATAACTCAAGTCATTCTAAAAAAAAATATATTTAATTTATTATTTTAGATAATTAAAAGATATATGAATGTATTATTAATTCAAGTAAGTACATGTTTTTATTTATCTTGTTTGTTCTCGTAATAATAAGTAATAAATACATAAATGTATGCATTATCTTAATTACAACTGTACTTGTACAGTACCGGATTAAGCCAGCGCGGGGCCTGTAGCAAATGTTATAAAGAGGCCCTTGGGAGTGGCGTCACTAGGAAAGTGGAGGGAGACACCCGGAGTGGAAATCGATAGTTTCACCCCTTCAAAAATTAGAAAGTGCAAGTTTTTGATTAAGCTTTGGTTCATGTAAATATAATAATTTTTCGCGGAGATTAATTTTTTTGAGGAATGTTTAATAAAACACCACTTTTACAGACAGATTATTTTCAAATTAATGTGGGCAAATTTAGAAAAATCGATTAAAAAATTAAAGATCCGAGTTTTAGAAATCGATTTTTCGATAAAATCGAATTGAGATCGGAAACGCTAAATTTAAATTATTGGCCACGTTCACGACTAACCAAAAACAATGAACAACGAGCTTTGATTGGTCGATTCATGGAATTTCTGGTGGAATGTACTAGAAATTAAAAGAATGTCATTTTTAAGTGTGTAAGGAAGTGAGAAAGAAGTAACCAGAAAGAGATAGTAGTTATCGCAGTTGTAAAACCAAATAATGTAAGAAATGTAGAGAAAAAAAATAGGTCATTGCAGTTGAAAAGCAAAAATTGTAAGTATGGAGCAAAAAAATAAGGTTGTAAAATTTTCTTAAAATAAGCCCTGTACGGAGGGGGTCCCTGAAAAATAATTGTTCAAAAGGGGTCCCTAGACTACATAAGTTTAAGAACCGCTGCAATAAGAGATATTTTTTCGCTAAGCCGCGGGGCCCGTAGCATTTGCTACATAGCTAATCCGGCACTGTACTTGTATAATATTTATTATATGGTACATATATCTTACTATCTATCATTGAGTTAGTTGCAGTTGTAAGAACACATTTTTATATTAAATTAAGTAAAAAATGGATCGCTGGGTAGGAAGAGTTGCTATTGTTACTGGAGCTAGTTCTGGAATTGGTTACGTAATCGCTAAAGATCTAGTTAAAGCGGGACTTAAAGTAAGTTATTTATTACATAAGTAATGTTTTTTTTTTTAGTAAAATTTTGTAGATAATGAAATAGTAGTGCAAATAAGATACTGGCACCAGTCTTGGACCATACCCCAGTGTTGGACTCATGTTTAATTAAATGTACTAAATTATAAATATTTGTTGATATTTGATTACAAACATACTATAGACACTTAACTGTAAAACAGCTTAATTTAATGACAATCGGCCAATGGGTGTCAAAATCGTAGACATTTAAACTAATTATTAGTGTAACCAATGTATTAATTATTATTATATTATCATAGCATCTGCTTTACATTGTTTCAAATTTTACGATTCTTTATTTTATAACTTTTTGCTACGTGTACAAGTGTCCATCACTGGGTGTCCATTACTGGTTTTACTTTTTCCATTACTGGAGAAAAAACATAAACGAAATAAAAGGCTATATTTAAAAAATCAGACAGTACCTTAGTATTATTAAATAACCTAATGTGGCACACAAAATCCATGTAAATTATCATAGAATAGCTACAATAAAATTGACTGAAACACTAATGGAATCACTTTGGTGTCCGTCTATCTATCTGTCACAGGCAATTTTCTCTGACGTAAAAGTTTGAAAGGCTATAGCCGGGTAAGCATGCAAAAATAAAAAAAAATGTTTTTTTAGAAAACTATAAATTTTTGGAAGCTAATATTTGGTCAGATTGAAAATTAAATAGAATGTGACCAAATCCATGTAAAGGCATGTTTTGCATGCTTACCCGGCTATAGCCTTTAACACAAAGATAGTTTTGTTTACATTTTTTAAATAAAATCGACAAAGTTTTCGAAAATAGTCGCACACATGAAAATTGTCCAACAAAATTTTTATAAGGGGCCCCTCGATCACTTGCTGCCTTTTTACTCTTATATTTTTATATGTATTTGAAGTATTGACAGCTCAATTTTACTGCACCTTAAATTATGTGCTTGGTCTTTCATATTATTTATTATAAAAAAAAATGTACAGTAGGTATTATAATTGAATTTTTAGGTAGTAGCTTTGGCAAGAAGGAAGGATAGACTTGAAGCTCTTGCTATTGAGCTTGCAAATGAAAAGGGAGAGCTACATCCATTTAAATGTGACATTACCAAGGAAGAAGATATAAAAGCTGCTTTCAAATATGTCAACGCCAAATTTAATGGAGTTGACATTTTAGTCAACAATGCAGGAATGTCGAAAACTTGCTCAGTTCTAGGTTATTAATTTAAAATATTATATATAATAGTAGTTTCTGGGGCTAGACCCCTCCTCCCAAATTCGTTAATATACAATATTTAATTTAGCAATTGTGATATATTAAAAATAATAAATAAAACGGTCAAGTGCGTGTTGGGCACGCACATGATAGGGTTCCGTAGTCATTCTCACTACGATTTATAAAAAAGTTATTTCAATATTTTTGTTAGTGTTATAATTTTCATTGAAAGTACTAATTAAAAGCTACATTCTGGAATTTTTTCAGATTTTTTTGTATTGATAGTTTAGAAATTTAAAGGGGGGGAGCACTGATGACAACATTTAAAAGTAAATAATTCGTGACTGAAGGGTTAAAATCAAAAGGTCATTTGACATTTTTGTTGACATCCCACTGAAAAAAAAATATACGAGTTCACTTTTCAGTCTTTGGGAGGGGGTCCAAAATAATTTTGACAGTGTTCGTTATAATTTTCAGTAGAAGTACTAATTAAAAGCTACATTCTCGATTTTTTTCAGATTTTTTATATCGATAGTTTAGAAAATAGAGGGGGGGGGGGGGGGGAGATACTTTGACAACAACTTTGAACGCGAATATATCGTGACCGAAGGGTTAAAATTAAAAGATCATATAACATTTTTTATTGCATTTTAGAAGACCTATTTAAAGATACCCCAGTTAATGGAATAAGTGATTTTTTTTAAGAAAAGAGGGACCAAAAAAAAATTTTTTTTCAAAAATCTTATCATTTTTGTGTTTGGGTAATCAGTCAAATTACATGTTAATCGGTATAAAAATTTTTAAAGACTGTCTGTCCTAGTTTTCTATACGAAATCCTAAAAATGACATATTATTATTACTATTGTATTGTTTTTATTTATTCTTTGATTTGTCCTATGCATTTTTGTATGTAACACAGAATAAATTATATATTATTATTATTACAAAAAAATAAAAATAAACCCCCCAATCAAATTTTTGTTGTACGCGCCACTGAGTATTTCTATACATATTTATTTGAGTTTCCGTTTACAGATGGACCGCCGAATAATGTCAAAGATATATTTGAAACGAATTTGATTGGTCTTACAGTTTGTATTTATGAAGCTTACCAATCGATGAAATCGAAAGGTATTGATGATGGCTATATCGTGAACATCAACAGTATTGCTGGCCATCGAGTTCCATATTTTCCTGAATCCAATATTAATGTTTACAGCGCATCTAAATTTGGAGTTACTGCGATTACTGAAGGAATACGATTCGAGTTGTTGGATAAGAAGTCAAACATTAGAGTCACTGTAAGTGATAATTATTTAGGGTCGAGCGGGGTAAATATGAAACACCCAAAAAATGGGGTAAAAGTGAAACAAGCTTGCAACTAAAAAATTAATTTGTTTATAGGAGAATTATAAAAACTGACATCATCATTAAAGGTTTGTTAAAGCGACCTGAAAATAGGAATCGCCTAATAAGTGATGTGTCACCCTTACAGATTTCCCTGTTAGTCGATGTCAAAACGTGTGAATTAAATTTTAATTCCTTGCACATAACTTTCTGTATAGCTCAGATATTAATTAAAGTTACAATTTCACATTGATATGCCACAAAGAAGATAAATAAAAGTTGCCTTTGTAGCTTTTCTTTTAATTATTCGAGAAATATTTCCCATTAGAGGCCTGATTCACTTTTTCCCAAATTAGAGGTTAAAAATGAAACACACTTTTTTCATTTTTAAAGTCCGTGTTGTATCGTACAGTTCAAATGACGTAAGTATTTAAAATGGTTATTCATAAGCGCATCTAGTAGAAAAAATTAAAGTATGAATTTGTATCGTTAACTGTCAAAAAAACATAAGGTTTGTATTTTGTTGACCCTATCTTTTTAATTATTGGGGGGGGGGTATGACCCCTTGACCGTAATTTTATTCTACGTGAAAAAACACGAATCTTTCATTGAAAACTTTTTTTTAAACAAATTAATCTTTCCGAGATATTTAACAAAATAATTCGAGATTTTGAAAACTTTCAATAATAATTATAATTTTTTACTCAGAAATCATCGACTTTAGATAAAAAGTACAAGATACAAAAAATGTTTATTTTGATCTAATACAGTTGCGTAGGAACGGGGGAGGGTTTGGGGTCGACCCCCCCTCCCCCCGAAATATTTTATGTTCTTAAAATATATGAAATTATTATTACAATTTTGAATTAAATGACCTTTTTTGTGATTATAACCCCCCCGGAAATATTCAATGTTCTTAAAGTATGCGAAATAATTATAATAATTTTGAATTGAATGAATATATTTAACTGCACAGTCTGACTAAAAAAAAAAATTTTAATTGTGACCTTTTTTTTTTTAGTCATAAGATTATAAATTACATTTTAGATCATTTGATTAGAAATTGTAATAGCTTACCCCCCCCCCCCCCCCCCCCCGAAAATTTTTCTTACTACGCCACTGATCTAATAAGACTTGGACAATTATTTTTAAAATTTTAAAACTTTGTCAATTTATTTTATTTAAGCAAAAAAACCAGATGTTAAAAAAATGGGTCACCCTGATTTGTTATCGGTATTATTACCGCATTTTGCACTGAAATTAAATTGTTTTTCAGAGTATCAGCCCAGGGTATGTTGCAACTGACTTCGTTGAAGCATCTGGAGCTACAAAAGAATCAATTGATTTCTGTTCAAAACTTCCTGCTCTAAGACCAGAAGACATTTCTAACGCAGTACTTTATGTTTTATCTACTCCACTTCACGTACAAGTAACTGTCTTGATTTAACTTTTATTTTGATTCATTATGATTAATTAATATTAAATATATGTTTTTTTCAGGTCAATGAATTGACAATTCGACCAGTAGGCAGCGTATTGTAAAAAAACGATTTATTAAAATAATATCTCACTGTACAATTTTCCAAACGAGATATGTCAAAAAATAAAAAATATGTTTGTTAATTAATTATTTGTATACTTTTGATTTTCAGTACTTTTTTTATGTAATTATTTAGATTCCCCACACTGTTCACTCTCAGTATTACGTATAAGAAAGTCCCATGGTACCTATGGCAAACACACACACTGTTCAATCTCTGTAATACGTATAAGAAAGTCCCATGACACTCATGGCAGATATTTCTCCTCTGTTATGAACCATTTAAATTATAATAATTTTTTTTCTTTCAAAAATTCGTTTTTACGAAAAAATGAATAGAACATAAATTATAGATATAGGTATTACCTACATTTTTTAACATGACCATTTTTCTCTATTTCGCACTGTTTCAGAGTAATTCGAAAAATTAAAAAATCGACGTAGGTAAACATCCGTATCCGGTTGAAAGATCGTTTTCAAAAATAGGACGTTTTCTTCCCAGACAAAAAATAATCTTAAATATAAAAATTCACCCTTCTACGATTTGTCGTATTTGAGTTACAGCGCTTACAGACAGACCGACAGACGGGCACACAGACATCATCAAATCACGTTGTAAGACAGTTAAATGTATATAGATTAATATTCAGAATTGGTAGTAATCAAATATCAACAAATATTTCTAATTCAGTTCGAGTTCGTATTTTTTCATGAATGTAAAAAAAGGTAAAAATACATACCTAATTAATTAAATCATATTAAATGTATAAGAAAATACAATTTGTTTTTAAATATACAAATACGACTTAGCGAATTGTACCAAGTCTAATGTGCAACAGTCAAGGACTTCTCGTTTAGAGATCCAGGTTTTAATTATTAAATAACTGTGCATGTCCGCCGCGCCGGTATTATAAAGAAATTGCTGTAATTTGCTAGCTTACAAGTACTTTGAAACGGGGTATCAAACTTGTATGTCATTGCTGTAACATTATTGACAGTTATCGGTAAGTAGAAAACAACGGTATTAAAACAGTGGTGTTGTATATGAAAAATATCTTGTTTCAACAGGGGGGGGGGAGGGGGCAAGGCCGACTGCCAGGGGCGCCAGGCCAGATGGGGCAGCCCACAATGGAGTATGTCACTTTTTTAATTCAAATCAGTGTACAGGCTGTAATTTTTGAGTAAACTTTAAATTTTTTGTCGATCTGTTAAACCCGATTAAGCAAAAAATATGTTAATTTGTAAAAAATCTAATAAAAATCGATTACTTATTTAGCAACCCAGAAAACCTTTAATAAGGTATTAGCTGAGATACTAACTAATCAACTTATTTGTTGATTTATCAATTTTAATTTGTTCATAATAGGGGAAGGAGGTCTCGACGGTCTTAGGGAATTTGATAGTCTTAAAGTTAATGATGTAAACTATATTTAAAAAAAAGTTTGAGTCTGTAGGATCGCGCCAAGCTGAGATATGAATTATTCAACTTATTTGTTAATTTATCAATTTTAATTGACATTTTCGGTGATTTTTTAACATTTTTTTAGGGGAGAGAGGGCGGAAAAATAAATCTCGCCCAAGGCGCCAGATTTGCTAAAACCAGCACTGATTATATACATATATATATATAAAACATAAAACCAGTTTCTTTTTTTATCAACTGCAATAATAATAAATATCTTCAACACAAAAAAAACATTCCTGATTATATTGATATGTAAGTACATTTTGTTACATTACGCAATATATATATAAGTATGTATATAAACACTTATAAATATATGTTTAAGAATCCCTATCTGTAATCTATTTTTATCTATGTTTAAAGAACAAGATTGATAAAAAAAATATATTTATAATATGTATTTAATAAGTACAGACACTACTTGCGTTCCTTCCAGTGGCGTATTATACGTTAAGTGCCGCCCTGGGCCAAAAAAAATTGCCGCCCCTTTGCCGTTTGGAAAATATAAAATATTTTTAACAGTCAAAATTTCTATATGAACTGAAAAGTGAGAATTTTTTTTACAAATAATGGAAAATATAATGTACATTGTACATAAAAAACTGATGACCTTTTTTTTTTTTAGTTACGCTAATTGTGAAATTAAAAATTTTATAAACTAAAAAGTTTGTAATATGGAGAAACAAAACCTTGAAGACTTTTTTTTTTAGTCACACACATTTTTTGTTTCCCTGTATTTTTTTTAAATATACTACATATATTAAACTAAAAGAATCTACCGCCCCTCTCAGCCTGCCGCCCTAGGCCATGGCCCCATGGTAAATACGCCTCTGGTTCCTCCTCTCACCAATTCATAACTGTAAATCTGTCTTATAACGGCAGAACACTAATTCAAGATCTCCAGTCCACGGTTAAGGTTGCTTGTGTGTTAGAACTTACATTATATATATTTTCATAGTAAGTTTATTTAATTATTTTTATTTTCTATTTGAATTTTAATGGAATGATATTAATATCTACAATGGAATTAAAACATTGCCGATTCAATTTTTTATGTATGTAAATAACATGAAGGCATTTCAAATGTGAATTTATAAATAGGTATTCATATTCAGTTGAGATATAATTTCTTAATAATTCAATCGATTATTGTCAATTTGTTTAGTCACGTTGTGAGCCGATAAGACGTGAGTGATTTTTAAATTGTTAGTGTGCGTGATTGTGAGTCAAATTAAGTTATATTTGAATGGTAAAAAACAGGGCTTCGAACCGGGTTTTTCGGTTTTCCGTTCAGCTTCGAGTGATTAATTAAAAAAAAAATTATTTCTATTAAAAATTTGTTTTCTATCATAATTTAGAACATTTTATGATACTTGTATGATAGTCCGAACGACAATTGAAGTGGGAAATAAGATCATGTTAATGCGCGTATTTTAACATGTACTGAACCGAAAAAAACGATATTTTTATTTCGGTTTTCGTTCCGGCAAAAAATAACGGTTTTTCCGGTTTTCGGTTCAGTTCCGGTTCGAAGGTCTGGTAAAAAAGCAGTTTTTGATAATTATAATTTCAATAAATACTTTATAGATCAAAATAAAAAAAATCATTAAAATATATTTTTAATATAGGTATATTGATTTAATTTGAAAAATAAGATTTATTTCAATTTCAAAAATTATATTTAAAAAAATTTATTTTGTTATTTGACATGTATCTGCTACACACTCTTCATAGATATCAAAAATAAAAAAACCGATAAAAAAGTTAATCATTTAACCTTTGAAAAACACTCCTTTTTTTAATTGCTATGCAATTATTACATATTCTTGATTAACAATGTTTTTGCTCATTTAAACAAAAACTGATAAAGTGTTCAGATAAATTACCTGGCATTGGTAAACCATTTAATTTTTATAAAAAAAAGTTTTTATTTAAATTCTTCAAAAATTAACTACCTTTGGTAAATTTAGCACGAGGAAGCACTTTGCTTAAATAAAATAAACAGAAAAAGTTTTAAAATTTATAAAATAATTCTCAAAGTTTAATAAGATCAAAATTTCCTATACGTTTCTGAGTAAAAAATTCTTGAAAATTCAAAATCTCGATTATTTTGTTAGATATCTTGGAAAGCTTAGATTGTTCAAAAAAAAGTTTTCAATGAAAGATTCGTGTAGAATAAGATAAATAAAAACTAGGTTCCTATTTAAAAAAATGATGTTGACATTCAAATATCCTTAAAGACCACGCAAAAATAAATTTTACTATTTGATTACCTCCTCACAACATCTGTAACACTTTAAATGCCCCACTCTGTATAGATCTAACAGGAAGTTAAAAATCTTATTGTTCAAATCTACAAAAAAAGTATAATTAACTCGACCATGAGATTAGTATGTACATTCTTATGGATTTAAAAAAAGTTAAACTTTGCTTACCAGTGTAATTATTTTTGGTTTAATATTCGAACTGGAAAGATTTATCAACCGGTAACCTTTTTCATTTAATGAATTCACTATATTGACGTAAGGTATTGGCACCAGTCTTGGATATGACCCCAGTAATGGTTATTTTTTAATTAAATGTACTGAATTAGAAATATTTGTTGATATTTGATTACTACCATTTCTGAATATTAATCTATATACATTTATCTGTCTTACAGCGTGAAAATGGTGAACATTTGAACTAATTATTAGTATAATTTATTTATCTTTTATTAAATTATAGGTTTTGTTACCATTTTGTCAAAAAATACCTTGTTGCTGTTTTGTCATTTTGGTGTAAACATCCCATAAAAATACAATGATTTATTAACAAATTGACTATCTGAGAATAGAAACCGTGATATAACAATTACATATTATCAACCTAATAAAAAAGACAATTGTTACATGATATGGGTTTAGCAATAAATAGGTTATAATAATATCTTATGTATAACAATTTATCGTGTATGACAGGGCCGGCCAACCTGCGGCCCGCTGCCACATACGAATAAATTATATTTTACAATTATTATCGGGTATTTCAAAATTAGTGGGAAATCAGCATTTTTAAGTGATGCATTCGGGAAATTGGATTTTTTTATATTTTCTCTTTATATGTTCGAAGATGAGTTGAAAATCAAAAATTTAGAAAAATCGGCCATGTGCGTCTCGAGAAAATTGCATAATTGTGCATTTTTGATACATTTCGAGTGTATGATAATATAATATAATTAATAAATAAATTATACTAATAATTAGTTTAAATGTCCACCATTATGACACCTACTGGTCGATTGTCATCAAATCACGCTGTAAGACAGTTAAATATATATTGATTAATATTCAGAAACGGTAGTAATCAAATATCAACAAATATTTCTAATTCAGTATATTTAATTTAAAAAAATATTATTGGGGTCATATCCAAGACTGGTGCCAGTACCTTATAAACTTTCAAGATAATATATTTTCTTTGCATTCGTGCTTTCGAGGTTACCATGTGTCGGGGAAGATTTAATTCAAAAAATTAAAATGAATAAAAAAATATTCAAAACCCAAATATCTAACAAAATTTATAAAAAAAAATTATGAGCGGCCCTCGAAAATTTTTAGGTCGTGAGTGCGGCCCGTGGAGCAATATTTTATTGTCACGATAAAACTATAATTACCTTATTTTAATTTTATTTATACATATATAACACATTATTTCAATACAAAAAAAAATAAAATTACTGTTTGTAATATTATATTACTGAATTTTTATTTATATGTAAGTATATAATATAAATATTATAATTAATTTCGTATAGTTATTTATACCACGGAAATTATCAGATGGGTTCATTAAGGCTTAAACTATACATTTCATTTTGTGTACTTCGTCCTTTTTTATAACAATATTGTTATATTATAACTTCACTTGTTAGTTTGTTCAGGTCAAATATTACAATCGAAATTTCGATTAGTTCTAATTAAGCTAGAACACACGTGCCTAATTACGGTGACAATGCAATATAGTACCTGTATCTAATTTTGTTTTAAATCCAGTATGGCGGATTACCTTTTTCTTCACAACCCCCTTGGCATGGATATCAAATGAAAGGGTTTGGCGAGTAGAATACGGTAAACTTAATACCTATGTGGTGTAATTCAAAAACTCAATTTGATGGGCCTAAATAATAAAAGCTTGTTTGAAAAAAAGTATTTTTTATATTTGTTTGCCCCTCTCTGTAGACGCCTGTGCATCTCTACATCTATGACATAATTCTGATATAAAAAATAGGCATTTGAGATGAATATAAATACATAATACTATCATTAAATACATGTGGTAATTTGTAGTTAACTAAAATATTAACCTTTGCCTCCAATTCGTGTCATAAACAGCAGCGACAAATTCAATGTTAAATACATATTTACTATTCTTATTATCTGTCAAGGCCACAACAGTTTAAGAAAGATATGTCACCTCATAATTAGCAACAACTTTTTTTTAATTAATAGAGAAAATGGATCGCTGGGTAGGAAGAGTTGCTATTGTTACTGGAGCTAGTTCTGGAATTGGAAATGCCATCGCTAAAGATCTGGTTAAAGCTGGACTTAAAGTAAGTTAATACAATACTACATATTATCAGTGGCGTACCTTAGGGGCAGATGGCAAATTTGCCGCCCCTCCCCCCTACACTATATGATAAATATGAAAATAGAAGACCTTTTTTTGTTGTTACCTCAAATTTGCTGCCCCCAATTTTATATTTGTATGTATTTAATATACAGTGTGTCCCAGAATAGAATTTTTCATTAAGGAGTTTTAAATTGAATAAAAAAATTAAAAAAAATTCATATTTTCACCATTTTTCTTATAAATATTAATTAATTGTTTTTGTGTTCGTACAAATCACAAGAAATAACTATATTATTTAACCCCACATCCACGTATTCACGTCAATCCCTCGACTGTGCATCTCGACACATTTTTTATATGCGGATTTCTGTGAAACATCTACCGCGTAAAAAATACCCTACTGTACTTAATTTATAAATGTGAATGTCTACATAATATAATGAAAATCTTTTTTTATGTTAGGTAATAGCTTTGGGAAGAAGGAAGGACCGATTAGACGCTCTGGTAACTGAGCTTGCTAACGAAAAAGGAGAGCTACATCCATTCCAATGTGACATCACTAATGAAGAAGAAATTAAAGCAGCTTTCAAATACGCCAATACCAAATTTAATGGAATTGATATTTTGGTTAACAATGCAGGAATATCGAAAAATTGTTCAGTTCTTGGTAAATATCATTTTTACGCAAATAATTATATAACTATACTCAAAAACGTTAAAAATCTGCGAAATAAGGTATAAATAGGACGAGAGTAATACCACAATTCAAAGCTTGCTTTGGGTGTGCTAATACCTGAAATTATTGTTTTAAAAAGTTTAATCATTTGTTTGTATTTTATTAAATCTGCATAGCACACTATTTTTCGATATTTTTTAGTACTAAAGTTGGTATTACTGAATAATGTAAAAATTTTAAAGACACCATTTTGTAGAAGATAAAATTCTCTACAAAAGTGTCAGAAATTCATGTCTCTTAATTCAACGTATTAAAAGTTTCATACATTCAAATTTATATATTTATTAAATTGTACGTCTAAAGGCTCTCACGGATAAACTATTGCTTCTATAAAAATAAGTTAAATAGCAATTTTGTAGGAAATTTAATTTTCTATAAAAATAGTTCAGAGAGCTATAGATGTAAATGCAATGAGTTAAAACTTATAAGCGTTTTATTTTTGACAAAAATCAAAATTTTAACATTAATTTTCTTTAAATATCAATTAAATAGCAATATATTACCCTACTACTGAGAAATAACCAAGCCGATAACTAGCATTATTAGAATATAATTTTATTCTCTACAAAATGTCGTCCTTAAAAATGTTTCGTCAGTTATCATGAATCAGTAATACCAACTTTAGTACTAAAAAATAATTCTTCCATGTTATTTAAATGGGAAACAAGACCTCTTAAAATTGAACTACAGGATAATCCTTGTGGGGGGGGGGATTATAAAACATCGATTTTTTTTTGTACATTTATTATATCTTTTACATTAATTTATTATATTACAGATGGACCAAAAGAATGTTTCAAACCAATATTGGATACGAACCTACTAGCTCTTACAATCTGTATCCACGAAGCTTACCAATCGATGAAAGCTAAAGGAGTTGATGACGGGCATATTGTTAACATCAACAGTGTTGCCGGACATTCGGTGTTACGCATTCCAAATTCAAGTGTTTCTGTCTACAGCGCGTCCAAATATGGCGTCACTGCAATGACTGAGGCATTACGTCACGAGTTATTAGATAAAAACTCCAAAATCAGAATGACCGTAAGCTAGTACTTTGCTTGAATGCAACTATTAATTTTTTCAAGATATCTCAAGAACGACACATGTTACGTGAAAATTTTATAGAATATTTTTTGTAGAGCATTAAATTTTCTATAATACGGGTCTACAATTTTTGTTGTAAAATATTCTCTTACAAAGATTTATCTCAATTTATTTTTAAACATTCGTGTTTTGTTTTTCTAAATTGATATTTGCTTGGTTATATTAAATGTCATTTTGACGTTTTAAATGTCATTTTGACATTTGCATAAAAGTAGATTTAGATTGAAATTGTCAAAAATATATGAAAAAATAATCTAATATTTTTTAGTAAAATTGTATAAAAATTAAATGGTTTACCAATTCCAGGCAATTTATATAAACACTATTGGTTTATATTTAAATTGTTGAATAATTAACTACCTTTGGTGAATTAAGCACGAGGAAGCACTGTGCATTTACTTGGCAGGTGTTTTAATTACTACGTTGACTTCACTAATTATCGAATAAATCGTAAAAAAAAATTTATGAAAAATAACTAATCAACTATTTTACGGGGAAAAAAATCAATATTATTTCTTTGTTATAGAGTATTAGTCCGGGGTACGTCGATACTGAAATTATATATGCCAGTGGAGCATCTAAAGAAATGATAGCAATGTGTGAAAATATGCCCGCACTTAAGTCGGAGGACATTTCAAACGCTGTTCTTTATGTTCTAGCTGCACCACCTCACGTTCAAGTAAGTTATTGCATTGGCAAACTTGTATCCTAATATTAGAAATGTACCGGAACTCACGATGTAGACTTAAAGTGAATATTTTAACGTCTCTGCTATTTATTATTATTATTTTGCTTCCTCGCAATATCGAAGATACGAGAAGCTATGTGATCGTTTCAGATTGAGACAAAAAAAAAGTTCTCCAATTTCAAAATTTTAAATTTATTTATCCGTTTCACGCCAAGACAAACACTTTTCGTTCCGTGTCTGTCTGTCTGTCCGTGTGTCCCCTGAATCCTTGTCACACGCATAACTCATGAACCACTGAACCGATATTATTGAAACTTGGTCGGATGGTTGGGTTTGGTTTGAGGACGGTCCCATTTCAAAATCATCAAAATCGTGTGTAAGGGGGAGGGGTGACACCCCAAAATATTTCTTTTTTCAAGATATCTCAAGAACGACACATGTTACGAGAAAATTTTATAGAATATTTTTTGTAGAGAATTAAATTTCCTATAATATGGGTCTACTACGTTTGTTGTAAAATATTCCCTTACAAAGATTTATCTAAATTAATTTTTGAAATTCGTGTTTTGTTTTTCTAAATTGATATTTGATTGGATATATTAAGTGTCATTTTGACGTTTTAAATGTCACTTTGGCGTTTTAAATGTCACTTTGACGTTTTAAATGTCATTTTGACATTTGCATAAATTTAGATTTAGATTGAAATTGTCAAAAAATTAAAAATATATGAAAAAATATTCAGGTGCGTTTTAAGAAAAAATTCGAACTAAGATTTTTTAGTAAAATTTGTATAAAAATTAAATGGTTAACCAATACCAGGCAATTTATCTGAACACTATCGGTTTTAGTGAATTTAGCACGAGGAAGCACTGTGCATTTACTTGGCAGATGTTTTTATATTATATTATTATTGACACTATAAATGTAATTACATTCGATCGAAAAGAACGTATAATTTAACGAAATTATAGCTATACAATTAGTTTTACGAAGCTGTAAAAATTGCAGAATATGTAGAAAATACAATTTTTATAATTTAATGTATTTTCTTAAAGAAATATCATATAGAACAATGTTATATTAATTTAAGATAATAATCTATGTATTTATATTTAAAATATAATAGTACTGACGTTAGACATGAATTCCGGTACACCTCCATCTACATATGTAGATTATCACTAGAGATTGGAAAAATAGTTTTTCAACTATTGCGTAAAAATGCATTTATTGTAATTTTTATTACATATCTCCACCGTTTTCAGAAATCTGGTTTGATTGAACACAATTTGAAATCAACTATTTCCAACTACTTTTAAACTATTTGCGACACTTTTTACTGCTTCGTTTGCACTAATTATTATTAAATCGTAAAAAAAAATATTTACCAACTTTGTATTTTCCGAAAAAAATTCAACTAGTAACTATTTAATTGAAAATAATAACTATTTTTCCAATCTCTAATTATCACTTACTTTTTTACCACCGTTAACATAATACACCTCTAATGACCATAGATTTTATTGTCCCTCAAAATAAAACGTCTGTCTGTCTGTCCGTTATTGCGCTTATAACTCGAGAACCACTTATTCGATTTATATGTTTTTTTTTAATTCATATATATGTTCTTTACCCAGGTTTTAGGATATATTTTGTTATGTTAGGTAACATAAGGAATAAGCAGTGACGATAATTGTAAATCAAGTCAGAAAAAAGATTGCCGCCAGCGCACTTTTTGCAAAATAAAAAGGTCTAAAATAAATTCCGTGATACCATACTTTTATATTTTTGAATATAAAAATATTACAAAACAAAGGAAGCAAGAAAAAAGTGAACAATAATAAATTTTAATTCTTTTTAGATTAACGAACTGACGATTCGACCAGTTGGCAGCCAATTTTAAATATTAAAAAAAGTATTGTTTGGTATTTCTTATTACTTTGTTAACTAAAAATGTGTAACACAAAAATAAATATTTTTCTTAAAAACATCTCTATTATTTCAGAAAATTTTAGCTTATAAGCTATTTTTAAATGTACTTACAGTTAGAACCAAATATTTTATGTATGTCGTCTCTCCCTACATCACAAAAAAATATTCAGAATAAATATGCAATCTCAAAATTATGAAAATATATTTTATGTACAGGTTGATTTACAACGAATGTAAAAAAATACAGTAAATTGAAGATGTTATTTTAACAAATGTGTAACTATTTTCAATTAAGGTACTGGCACCAGTTATGGCCGCTATAAGAACAATGTTTACTGTTCTTTTTTGTAATTCTCATGAACTCATGTTACTAATAAAACAAGTAACTCTTTATTTAATCAAATTAATTACTAAAGTCCGCAAATATAGTTTGTTTTTTTAAATTACAGCATTTTATTTTGCTTATGTTCTTTTCTCCAGTGATTGATAAAGTAAAACCAGTAATGAGCACGCAGTGATGGACACTTGCTAATGATTGCAAAATGATAAGTACTACGAAACAAAAGATATAAAAGAAAGAATCGTCAAATTTGAAACAATGTAAAGCAGTTGCCATGATAATATAATAATTAATAAATAAATTATACTAATAATTAGTTTAAATGTCCACCATTTTGACACCTATTGGCCGATTGTCATCAAATTACGCTGTTAAATGTATATAGACTAATATTCAGAAATCTGGTACATTTACAGTTCAATTGAATCTAAGGGACATTTATTATTTGTACGTGCCCAAACAGCCATTAAAGGGGTGAAAAACACACTTAAAATTTGAATTTTAAATAATAATTAATACGTCATTAATTCATGTTGCCTTGGAAACATATGCAACTAAATTCAAATTGTCAAATTAGTTGTTCTATGAATGTGTATTATGTTTTTGACATTAGGACATTAGAAAACCAATATTTATATACAAATGACAATAACAGCTGTAACCGTCGTAAGTATATATGTTTTTTTTATGTATTACGACATATGCATATGTATATACATAGTAGTAGGTTATATAAATAAAATATTTAAAAAAATGTATATTTAAAAAGATAAAAAGAACATGGAAGTCGTGTATGGTTCTCCATATCGATATTTTTTATAGTTATCATAATAATATTATCTTGAAACAAAACTTCATAATACATAATTTTATTTATTTATGAATGATAACAAATTATAATAGTTAGGGAGGTGATGGTAAAATTTGCGGCAGAACTTCAAAAGTGTGAATATCTAACAATAAAAAATATTAAATACCGTTTCTGTAATTACTGTTGATTTAACAAATTTTGGTATATGTTCACAAGAAAGTACATAAAAATGTCTACAATTAAAAAAAAAAATTACCCTACGCCGTTTTCTCATTAAATGGCATGCTTTTCCATTTTTTTCTAAAATGGCCGATTGTGGGTGTAAAAATAAAATTTTATTTTTGATAATTTTATCATGTATTTATAACATAAAAATACATATTTTCTCTTATTTTCGTAAAAATCTTTTCATTTTTACGTTAATTATTGATTTATTAGTGATAAAAAAAGTTTTTTGACAATTTTTTTATTTTTGAGGTTATGATACGTTTGAAAAGTAACGCTACCTATGCCGTTCTATAGTTTATTAACTTATAAGTATTTTAATATTTTTTTTATTTTCCTACGACCTATAGAACTGGAGATATTTCAAAAACTGTGTAGCGATACACTTGAAATGTATCAAAATTGCATAATTATACAATTTTCTCGGGACGCACATGACCGATTTTTCCAAATTTTTTATTTTCAACTCATCTTCGAACATATAAAGAGAAAATCCAAAAAAAATCCAACTTCCCGAATGCATTACTTCAAAATGCTAATTTCCCTCTACATATATGAAAAACTTAATTATATGTTGCTCTCAGCGATAAACAAATCGTGTACTCATTTTGCCACCACCTCCCTAACTATTAAGTTTACCTAACTATAAGCTCTATTTTATGTCATTTATATGCAATGAATGAACTAAAGTAAATTAGTTCTTGATTGTCAAGCCAATATATATGTGGTATTTATTTGTATTACTATTATTATTATAAAGTTATTAACTTTTTACTATAATATATATTTCAAAGAAAAACAGTAAGTAGGTACATTATAGAAAATATCGGTATGGAGAACCATACATGACTTCCATGTTCTTTAATATATTTTTAAATAATTTTTAATATATGAGAAATTTCAATGGGATTTGTCAGAAATAAAACTAATATTTGTATAAATAATGTCCTAATGTCAAAAACGTAATACACATTCGTGGAATAACTAATTTGACAATTTGTATTTAAAATTCAAATTTTGAGGGTGCTTTTTATCGGTTCAATGGCTGTTTAGGCACGTACAAATAATAAATGTCCCTAAGTTACAATTGAACTACAAATGTACCAAGTCTTATCAAAATTAGTGAGATAATACTCGCAACGTTAACTTTTTAGATGAAAAAAAGTTACAAAATTTCGAATATTTTTAAAACCCCTAATCCGATTAACACCAAAATCAGTAGGTCTGGAGAATGTAGATTTTAATTAGTACTTTCAATAAAAAATATATCGAATACTGTAACAAAAATAGTTTATGTAAAATTTTAAAATAACACAATTACAAATCTTAATGACTACGGAACCTTATCATGTGCGTGCCCAACACGCACTTGGCCATTTTATTCGTTTCTGCATTTAAAAGTATATATTCTAATTTCAGGCATTTTGTGATTGTATATTGTAAAATTAACTTTACTGGAATTATGGATCGATGGGTAGGAAGAGTTGCAGTTGTCACAGGAGCTAGTGCTGGAATTGGTAAAACAATTGCTGAAGATCTTGTAAAAGCTGGCCTCAAAGTATGTAAAATCTAGTATTTACAATAAAACTAAAAATAGTTTTTTTAATCTATATAAAAACGATAAAGGATATTTGATTCATTATTATATTATCGAATTATATTATTATTTATCTTGAATAACGTCACCTGTATATTTATTTGTTACAAGTCCACTTTTGATAAAAATTGAGATAAGCATGAAAAAAAATTATTCAAAAAAAGAAGAGGTTATCATTTCGACAATAACTCCGAAAAATATGCACCTATTTGAAAAAGTATACTTCTGAGGTGGTCCCATATAAATTTTATCACAATCTGGCCATGGACTTAAAAGATACGCGACTCAAAAGGGAGAAATAAAAATAAATTTAAGAAATAATAAATCAACTCCAAAAAAAACTTTAAAAATACGAAAAGTATAGGATAATTAAATTTAAAAGTTCAGTGTGAAGCCAATTAAAAACTTTTTTAAGAAAGATAAAAATAAAACCGACTTCAAAGACTGTTAAATTTAATTATTATATATCTTTTCGGTATTTTTTCTGAAGTCGGTTTAGTTTTTTCTTAAACTTTTTTATTTAATAAAAAATGAACAATTTCTACCATTCAAATCTTAGGCAAGGAAAGATATTACATATGTATATGGGCAAATCCACAGAACATGGCCACTTTGGGGAACGGCAATAGTGCGCGTGTGGGAATGTATATTACCCACCCATAAGTACACGAACTCAAAGTATACTTTATTGTGGATGTAAACATGGAGTTACAAGTCGATTGCTTGATTCATATAAAAACTGCAGCACAATTTGCATTGAAAAATCGGTTATTTTCACGTTTTCAGAATGGAACATTTAAAAAAAGAAAAATTCATACCACCGCAATTTTCTCAGATTCAAACCAATGAATCTGAAATTTTTATTGGACATGTTTTTTGGTACAATGAACCTTTTCCCGGAGTTTCAAAGGCGCACACCTCTTACATTTCATATGCGCGATTGTTTTATCCAGCGAACGGCAATTTCAGCGTTTTTTATTTGGTTTATTTGCTGTAACTTTTGGAACATCCGAAGCACACTCCTGAAATTGAGACCAAATTATTCTTCTCTTTGTTACGAAGATTTTGAGACGACATAGAAGAGTGTGCGTTCAATGCTCCATTTTGAAGAAGCATTTGAGTATTTTAATTTAAAGCTAATGCGGCCACGTTATGTGGATTTACCCATATACATACATACTACACTACCTAGCGTTGTTACCATATCACTCCACAAAAAATCGCTCCACGAGTCATTGGCGTATCATTCAGATTTTAAAATGATTATCAATTGTTTTGAATTATAAAATTAATAAATAATAAATAACTAAAAATTATAAGGCTTCTTTTTACCAATAGTTAAGTCCTTTTTTCTAGTCCATTTACCACAAAAATTGTAACAAACAAACAAGTGACGAAATGTTAAACTATATATTATGTATGTTCTAATTTAGGTAGTAGGGTTAGCTAGACGAAAAGACAGATTAGATGCTATGGCTTTAGAACTGGTAAACGAGAAAGGAGAGTTTCATCCTTTCCAGTGTGACGTCTCTAAGGAAGATAACATTAAATTAGCATTTCAATACGTCAACACCAAACTCAATGGTGTTGATATTTTAATCAATAACGCAGGAAGTATTCAAAGTAATTCACTACTTGGTAAGTTATTCATTTCTATTATTCTGCTATGTGACGTATTTTGATTACATTTAAAAAAAAAACATGTGCCATATAAATGCACAGTGTTTCCTCGTGCTAAATTCACCAAAGGCAGTTAATTATTGAACAATTTAACACTAGAAAGACGGGAGCAGTCATTTGACGGTAATTTCAATTTCAATATTGAATAATTCAAAAACTATTTGACTTACCGTACTGAGACTTTGTGACTTTTATTAATACTAGTAGTTAAATGATACTATGTATCAAAATAATTCACATGTCTTTTCTTTATTGTTTAAAATATTGATATACCGACAAAGACGGCGGCGGTCTTTTGACGGTTATGATCTGATAAATGTTTTTAATTGTTGTATGTTTTTAATTGTTGTTGAGAGGGTACAACAATAAGTACGTATATGAATTTCTTTTATTTTATCAGTCAAAGGAGTGGTCAGTATAGTTTCGACCGCCTGTAATTGTGGATCGATATTATTGTGAGTAATTTGTGAAAAAATGTCTCGAGGGCTTCGAGATAACGAAATACTTTCTATTTTGCAAAATATACTCGAAGATGAAATGTAAAAATTGTGTGTGAATATTAAAATTAATCATACATTAAATCTTGTTTTATTTCTTTACTTTAAATTTTTTTCGCCACTCATAAAAAATATATTTACTAAATTTGTAGTCATTTGACCGGTCGCCGTCTTTGTAGGTAGGTAGATTTTCCCGTCTTTCTAGTGTTAAATAAAAACCGATGCTCAGACAAATTGCTTAGAATTGGTTAACCATTTAATTTTTATACAATTTAAATAAAAAGTATTAGTTCGAAATGTTTCTTAAGACGCTCCAAAATGACATGTAATACAGGGTGTCCCAAGACTGTGTAAAAGTTCAATATTTCATTTATTATAATTATAACAAATGGAATAAAACTTTAAATACAAAAGTTGTCAGGTTAGACAAGCCGCATATTTTAAAAATAGTTATATTTATATAGGGTGTCACAGAAGTGCGTTACAAATGAAAGTTATGTTTTTTTTAAATACAATGTGTATTTTTTTGATTGATAATCTTAAATTATTTATTTATTTGGATATTTTGATATAAGCATGTGTGGGATTATACTGAGCGGTTTAGAAATTACGGCCATTTTTATAAAAGAAAATAATTTGAGAGTTTGTAAAAATTACTCACGCGCCTGATACAATTTAATTTACAGAGGGGCCAACCGAACACTACAGGCCAATGCTGGAAACAAATCTACTAGCTTATATGTTATGTACCTATGAAGCATACCAATCGATGAAAATGAAAGGTGTCGATGATGGGCATATAATAAACATAAACAGCGTGTCTGGTCATAAGGTGCCCCATTTTCCACACCGCAGTTTAGCTGTACAAAGTGCAACAAAACATGGAGTGACTGCTATCACAGAGGCCCTGAGATATGAGTTGTTAGATAAACAATCTAAAATAAGAATCACTGTAAGTAATAGGCATAGACATAGAGAATGGACCACGCATCTGACTCGAAAACAGAGCCGTGTCAAAAGAAAGAGATGGAAACAGGTTTGGAATATAATTGTCCTTTTTTTTTGGTCCCGAACATTAAAAATATTTATAGATATATATGTAACATATGAATAAAAACAAACTTGTTTGTTTAAACGTCAAAATTTATTAAAGAAGAGGAAACCGCAAGCTTTCGATTCACAGAATCATCGTCAGGCTAAAATATAATAAGTAACAATTAAATACAATAAATATAATGCAAAATATTGATATTTTAAAAATAAAAATTCAGAAATATACCTATTAATAAAGATATAAATTTGAGAAAGATGTCGTTATCTCAATAAAATTCATGTGACTACGGAAATGTTTGAAAAAATAACAAATCTCTTAGTAACTCAAATAGTTACTAAGGAACGAAAAAAAAAAAAAAAATTGCGGTTTCCTCTTCTTTAATAAATTTTGACGTTTAAACAAACAAGTTTGTTTTTATTTATATTTAACGTCACTACTATTATATTATGTAACATATGTATATAAAGAGGTTAAAAAACAAAAAAGTAATTAACGTTATAAAAAAAGATATACAAAAATATATCTGACAGAAATACTACCCTGAACTGTAGTGAGCTACCAATCAGATTCTTAGAAAAAGAGATAGATATATTCCAAACTACACTACATCTCTCTCTCACTTTTTGAACAGATGTTACACCATTGTGTTAATACAAAATGCACTGTCCATTCTCTATGTCTATGGTAATAAGGTATTTTTCAACAAATTACAATTTATAGTTTTTATGGGTTATCTTATGTATAGTGTAAGAGCCCATGGCGGTTTATCGCCCGTTATCAAACACACTAGCGAATTTACAAGTAACTAGAGAACAACAATCCGTCGGTCTCCCTTACAAGCGCGGATCCAGGGGGACATGACTCCCCCCCCCCCCCCAACATAAAAAATTAAAGCAAATATAATTCTAAAGTAATTTTTTGTCTATGTAACAGTCCATGTTGTTGTTGAAATTAACACTAAATTCTATTTTGAACCGTGCAATAATTAATAAAAGCACTTTTAAAACCTTTCAAGCTATTTCTTTTCAAACTTCGTCATAAGCAGTACTCCAGGGGTTGATTTTTAAGGGTTTAAATGTTGTAATACATCATAAATCATGCCTACAATATTTGACATATTTCAATGGGTTTTCAATCAGTTTTATCATTTTTTATAAATAGGGGTTGTTTTCACCCCTAAAAAATAAAAAGCACACATTGGCATAGGGTCACTTTTGAAGTAGAGAGTAAGACGAGCTTAATCCAAAATTTTCATACAAATCGATGCATTTTCAAAAAATTGTCAGGTTTTTAAAAAATTTACATTCATTTATTGGACTAATTATTCATCCCGGAAAAATACTGATACTTTGCCCATTTAACCGACCTTCTAGCTCCAATAATAAGTTAATAATGCCATGATCTCTCGTATAGTAGGTATTTTAAATGAATTTTTACTTTATTCCAGAGCATTAGTCCAGGATTCGTAAAAACTGATATCATTAAATCAATGAGAGCTAATAAAGAACGTCAGGAGTACATAAGTAATACTTTTCCCGCCCTTAATACAGAAGATATATCGAATGCTATTTTTTACGTCTTGTCTACACCACCGCATGTTCAAGTATGTATATTTCTACATTTCTGATAATTCGCTTAATTAGGTGAAAAAAATATAGCAAAAATAAAAATATATCAAATGTTTTGCTTTTTTTAATTTTTTCTCTTAAAGAAGAGAATCGGTGGTTTATATGTGCAGTATTAACGCCAGGAGAAAAAGAAAAAAACGATTATTTTCTTGTTTGATTTATTTCTATTTCAATTAGAAAATATCAAATTTAAATTTTCCTTAATTCGGGTCTGCCCTAATACATTTTTTAAATTGCGTGTATGGCCGACCTGAGTATAAACACGTATTACTTTATGCATAAAGCCTTGTTTATACTAGCTTAGTGCTAAGTTACCAGCACCAGTCATGGATATGACCCCAGTAATGGCTATTTTTTAATTAAATGTACTGAATTAGAAATATTTGTTGATATTTGATTATTACCATTTCTGAATATTAATCTATATACATTTAACTGTCTTACAACGTGATTTGATGACAATCGGCCAATAGGTGTCAAAATGGTGGACATTTAAACTAACTATTAGTATAATTAATTAATTAATTATTATATTATCATAACAACTGCTTTACATTGTTTCAAATTTGACGATTCTTTCTTTTATATCTTTTGTGTCGTAATACTTATCATTAGCAAGTGTCCATCACTGCGTGCTCATTACTGGTTTTATTTATCCATTACTGGAGAAAAAACATGAACAAAATAAAAGGCTGTAATTTAAAAAAAACTATATTTTCGGACATTGATTAAATAAAGAGTTACTTGTTTTATTAGTAACATGAGTTCATGAGAATTACAAAAAAGAAGCCCGTCAATCACAAAAACAGTAAAAAATAATGATTTTGTAAATACATTTATTTTTACAGATACACGAGCTGACGATAAAACCAGTTGGAGAAAAATTTTAACTATTAATACCTACTAATATATTTTCAATTGAATAATATCCTGTAGCCATCGCGTATATTATGATATAAATTTTAATAGTTAAAATTTGATAGAAATACAATTTTGGGTTCTTGGTTGAGGGTGTTCCGGAGCAAATTTTGCTAGGGGGTTTTCAGGAAATATACATCTGGACATGTTCTAATCACTGTTTAAATTTGGCACCTCATACATTTTACACCAGTAAAAAATTCTACGTTGCCTGGACTATTAGTGATTTTATGGAGATTGTGACAGATCATAATATTTTTATATTATAATAAATTGTAATATTGTGTAACGTTTGTAAATATTTTAATAAATAGTGCTAAACACTAAAATCATATTGTCATAGTGACTAAATGATTCTACGTCTTATTTTCTTGTATTTTAGTCGATATTTGTATGATGAGTGAAGTTCACTGCACGAAATTTCACTAAAAAATTTAGAATTTTTGATTTCGTTAAAAGTATGTTTATTGTATAGAAAATGGCGTGAAAAGTTGTTTGTTTCAAACCGCAGGTCTGTATCTCAAACCGTTCTCGAGATATAGCCTCTCAAAGTTTTAGTTTTTTCAAATTTTTGGAGAAAAAAGGCCATAACTTTTGAACGCGTGGTCGGAATTGATTTTAGTTGACGGATTTGGAATCAGCGTGTCAAAATCTATATAATGACATGTATAATACTTTAAAATCCGACAAAAAAATTTTGGTCAAAAATCGACATTTTTTTAAGGTATACCCCTTTGAATTTTTTCGATTTTTCGCGAATTTTTTTTTTTTCGAGTTTTAAGGTATTATATATGTCATTATATAGATTTTGACACGCTGATTTCAAATCCGTCAACTAAAATCAATTTCGACCACGCGTTCAAAAGTTATGGCCTTTTTTCTCCAAAAATTTGAAAAAACTAAAACTTTGAGAGGCTATATCTCGATAATGGTTTGAGATACAGACCTGCGGTTTGAAACAAACAACTTTTCACGTCATTTTCTATACAATAAACATACTTTTAACGAAATTAAAAATTCGAAATTTTTTAGTGAAATTTCCTACAGTGGAACATCAACTCATCATACAAATATCGACTAAAATACAAGAAAATAAGACGTAGAATTATTTAGTTACTATATATATTATATTATATATTAATTAGTATAGTATTTCAATGCTACAGTGTTACAAGATACATATGTACCTATGTATATGAGTTTCAATAAATAATATTATTATAATAAATATATTATACTTACCTACTAATTATACTCAATTGTAGTAGAGGAAAACCTGAACAAGAATTTAAAAGAAACATATATACAGGGGAAAAACTTTCAGAAGGACATTAAAACAATTTGGTTAAATTTTTGTGTGGGCATAGTTAAAAGTGGGTTGATCAAAAGTTGTAAAGGGCGCAACTTACGAAATTCATACTTTTTTCTAAAATGAGTAAAAAATTCTTGAATCTTCGAAATCTCGAATTATTTCGTTAGATATCTTGAAAAGCTTAGGTTGTTCAAAAAAAAGTTTTCTATGAAAGATTCGTGTTTTTTTTTACGTAGAATAAGATTACTAAATAAAAACTCTATTTAAAAAAAATTATGTTGACCTTCAAATATCCTTGAAGGCCACGTTAAAATAGCAAATAAATATTACTATTCGATTACCCCAAACATTTTTTTCAAATATGTGATGGTTCTGAGATAATAATCTGTAACACTTTAAATGCCCCACCCTGTATAATATGATTTTTTTTAAATTGTTTTAATGTCCTCGACAACTGTTGAAAGTTTGTCGAGGACACCCTGTATACAATATACATACATTTAAACTTTTTATTATTATTTTGGTTACAGTCAATAAAACAGAATGAATTAAAATTATTTTATAACATTTCAATTTCGATACAACTCATTTATAATTAAATTAATATGGCTCACCAATAGGACGAATGGTAAGTTCATGGACCTGTAAAGACAAGATTGATTTAAGTGCTAATGGAAAACAGACAAACTAATTTCTTATGTCCAGTACTCCAAAAGTATAAAGAAGGGCAGGGGTTAAAACAAAAGCCATTGCAGTTGAAAAGCAAAAATTGTAAGTATGGAGCAAAAAAAAATACGGTTGTAAAATTTTCTTAAAATAAGGGGGTCCCTAGACTACATAAGTGATTAATAGAGTATAGATGTAAATAATATTAACCGATATTTACCTGAACGTGAGGTGGAGTTGATAGAACATATAACACAGCGTTAGAAATGTCTTCGACTTTCAATGCAGACACAGTTGATAGGACCTCCATCACCTCTGGATTTGCTTCTTTGGATATGATAGGGGTGTCAACGTAACCTGGACTAATGCTCTGAAAAATAATAATCGAATAAGGTACTGGCACCAGTCTTGGATCATACCCCAGTGTTGGAACTTGTTTTTATTAAATGTACTAAATTAGAAATATTTATTGATATTTGATAACTGCCATTACTGAATCATAATCTACAGTGAATTCCAAAAGTTCCGGACCACCTAAATAACTTTTAAATGGTTTAAAATATATATACAATGGTACCTTATAGAAGCTATAAGGTACCAATTAAATGTAATAAATTAGAAATATTTGTTGATATTTGATTACTGCCATTATTAAGTCATAATTTATAGACACTTAACTGTAAAACAGCTTAATTTGATGACAATTGGCCTATGGATGTCAAAATGGTAGACATTTAAACAAATTATTAGTGTAATCTATTTATTAATTATTATATTATCATAGCATCTGCTTTACATTATTTAAAATTATACAATTCTTTATTTTATAACTTTTTTGTCCTAGTACTTATCATTTTGTAATCATTAGCAAGTGTCCATCACTGCGTGCTCATTACTGGTTTTACTTTATCCATTACTGGAGAAAAAATATAAAGAAAATAGAAGACTATAATTTAAAAAACAAATTATATCTATGCGGATTTTGGTAACTAAATTGATTTAATAAAAATACACACGCGTTTCATCTTGAAAACCTGTCGTATTTTAAAACGTGTCATCTTTCTCTTCTTGTTTTATTAGTAACATGAGTTCACGAGAATTACAAAAAAGAAGCGCATCAATCCCAAAAAAGAGTAAACCTTTCTCTTATAGCGGCTAATTTAAGTGCCAATACCTTATCTTTAGGATGTATCTCTTATATCAGAAATACATACATTTGTCATTAGCTAAAAAATGTACATGTGCAATTAATATAACTTTAAACTTACAGTAACTTTGACTCTGGATTTCTTGACCATAAGTTCCAAACGTAACACTTCTGTGGCCGCCGTAACCCCGAACTTAGTGCATGCATATATACTCTCACTGAAGTTCTTCACGATGGGAATATAGTGCCCAGCGATACTGTTGATATGAACAATATGTCCATCATCTACACCTTTCTTCTGCATAGACTTATAAGCTTCTCTTGTACAAATACACAATCCCAACAGATTAGTATCAATTACTCTTTTGTAATCATCGGTAGGTCCCTCTAAAATTAATTATTTATTAAAATTACTTTATCGTCGATTAAATATTGACACCCGATAATTTGAATCTCTCAATAATAAACGTAGGGTGTTTTTCCACCGGTTGCAATGTAATCAAATCAGAGTTTTTCCACGTAGACCGGCCCGGCTAATTTGCCGGTGACTACACGTTTATATGCTACTTCTTTTTATATGCTGCACCACTAAGTTTTTTTCTTCAATTCACTCATTCTTTGAGTAATAAACTATAAAACGTAATGGACTACCCCTCCCTTCCACTGCTACGCAACTTTTCATATTAAATATAACAATGAAATTTCCGAAATTCAAATATTTTCTTATTGTTGCGTCTATATTTTGTTTGTTAAAAATTATCACATCTTTTTGTGCACACAAGAATCTTTTTATATTGTGTAAGTAGGTGCATAGGTACTTACTGACACAATAATTTTTTTGGTATTTTTCAAAAATTTCGCAAGTGCGTCCCTTTGTAACCTAACGCTTATTGAACACTGAATACATGTTTCTATCACCACAGTTAGAACTCAACTGCATCGGCACTGAGAATGCCGGTGTGTGGAAAAATGACCTCAAGTATAAGAAAATAGAAATGCTATCGATTTTTGAAGGAGAATACGTATTCAATAACTTACCAAGTAATGTTGTGAATGATACGACAGCTGCATTGTTTATTAAAATATCTACACCTCCCAGTTTAGTGTTTGCATATTCGAAAGCTGCTAGTATTTCTTCCTCTTTCATAAGATCACATTTTACAGGATGAAGTTCACCTTTTTCACAGGCTACTTCTGAAGCCAGATCATCTAATATTTCTTTACGTCTAGCCAAAGCTACAACCTATTCAAATACATGTTACAATTAAAAAAGTGAGAGAGAGATGCAGTGTAGTTTGGAATATATCTATCTCTTTTTCTAAGAATCTGATTGGTAGCTTACTATAGTTCAGGGTAGTATTTCTGTCGGATATATTTTTGTATATCTATCTTGTGATTTTTGTGCAATAAGTTTTTTATTAGAAAAGTAAATAATATAAACATTAAACATAATATAATGGTTCATATTTCATCGAGGAAATTAAAAAAAAAAAACATCAATTGATCTGATAGAAATTTACAAAATTATGAACGGATATTTCGGGAAAATACTATTTTTGCTACCAAAAATATTAGATATATATTAATAAAAAATAGTTTTAAATCAATTCCATGTGGTTGCTACAAAATGATGAGGTGGATTGCACTTACAAACAGCATAATAATATACAAGATTTACTTTACAAAATTTTAAATATTTTTTTTGATATTAGGTTACATTACTAAGCTACGAAAAAGGAAGAACAAGATATTAAAATTGAGTCAAAAAATTCGAAACTTATATTATTTAGAAATCAATAATTGTTTTTTTTTTTTAAATAACGTTAATTTTTTTTGTTTTTTAACCTCTTTATATTACATATCTATGAATATTTTTAATGTTCGGGGCCAAGAATGAAATAGTTACACTCCTGTTTAAAAAAAGGACAAGTATATTCCAAACCTGTTTCTATCTCTTTCTTTTGACACGACTCTGTTTTCGAGTCAGATGCGTGGTCCATTCTCTATGTCTATGGTTATGATATATTTTATAAGGTAAAAAATCAGCATATTTAGATACAAATTTTATTAAGTTTAGAATTAACATTAATCATGGTTTGTAAACAACTGATTAACTAATTGTAGTTAATTTTGCTTTATGCAACCCAAGGTTCGGTGTAGGTCTGTCACAGGCAATTTTCTATGAAACTATTTGACGTAAAAATTTAAAATTTAGTAGAGAGGATACATAAATTGAATATGCTCGTCGCACTCTCATTGTCAGTGTAATTATTTCTAATAGTCAATTATTATTTAACTAAACAAATTACAGGAAGATCAAATCAGCGGTTCTAAACCTTTTTAAACTCATGGTACATTTTTGTAATGCTAGAAGTTTGCTTTAAAAAGGTGTATTTTTATCAAATTCTGATTCATGTCGATCAGTGACGTAGTCAGATTTTTTTGTGGGGGCCATTTAAAAACGTGGGGATAGATTCTCTTGCTACCTCCTCGTTTTTTTATAACAAATAGGTTTTTTTTGTGTATTATTTAAAAAAATTATGGCAAGTACCAAAAAATGTTCTAAATTATGATAGAAAATAAATTATTATTAATACAAATAAAAACATTTAAGAAGACCTGAAAAAATACGTATTTTATTTGTATAAAATATAATACAAAATGCAAAAAATTAAATTATTTTGTATCGCTAGGTTTATAGGAAATATTAGATCATAAAAAATATATTAACATTTAATAGCATACCTTGATTCCTGCCTTTGCCAAATCTCTGGCAATGGCATAACCAATGCCAGAGCTAGCTCCAGTAACCATAGCAACGCGTCCTACCCAGCGATCCATTTTAACTGAAATAAATATGTCAAGATCATTGAAAGTATTCGCTGAACCCAATTTGCGTAGTTTAGTTTAGAACACGTTCATTTATAATATTTATATGGACGCTTCATTATTTAGCTCTGTATGGCCTAATTATACAGTGTATTCCAAATTGATTAAGCCATAGGAAATTTAACATGAGGACAATTAGAAGTGTTGTAGTAACCTTTGATCGAATTTAACGATGTGTGATTGGTGCATTTTGAAATGCCGCCACAAAATTTAGTAAAATTGTCATTAGTATTTTGTTTTCAATTTTATATCTGCCAAAAAATATCTAGGATGCTTACTTTAATTTCATTAATGTATTTTATTCTTAGTTAAAGTTGAAAACAAAATACTGTTGATTAATTTAAAATTTATCAGTTAGTTTCGAGGCGGCATTTCAAAATGCACCAATCACACATCGTTAAATTTGACTAAAGGTTACTACAACATTTCTAATTGTCCCCATGTTAAATTTCCTATGGCTTAATCAACTTGGAATACACTGTATATAATCTTTTATTAAAACATTAAACATTCTTTTATATTGTTAAAATATCTGCCATGGGAGCCATAGCTGACGACACTTGTTCTCGTATGTGTAAATAGCACCACTTAAAACAATTTAACTACATCGGTTATAGTAAAACCGGAATACAGCGCTGTGTAAACGTACTCATAGGTATAAGAAAGTAAAAATAGTTAGTTTTAAGTAAAAGTTTCTGTTGGTTTAATATTATTAACTTTGGCCTATAAAATTTCATTTTTCTAGTTATTGAGAAATAGTTAAACATTATTGAAAAAACATACGGACTTTGTATTTTATGTAAATATAGATAAAGGAAGCCTTGTAATGTTTTATATGATAACATAATGAGTTCGTAATAATTAATAATTAATTATATTATATTAACATGTTCCTTGAAATAGTAAAAATAGTAAAATAGTTTAATAAAAACTATTGTTTTCTACACTACAGTTTAAAATTAAATGATCACTCAATTTTTTAAATAGTCGCAGACAGTTTAAAAAAGCATCTGCCAAGTAAATGCACAGTGCTTCCTCGTGCTAAATTCACCGAAGGTAGTTAATTATTGAACAATTTAAATTAAAAATTAAAATTAATGTTGAAATAAATTGCCTAGAATTGGTTAACCATTTAATTTTTATACAATTTTAATAAAAAATATTAGTTTAAAAGACGCATATGATTATTTTTTCGTATATTTTTAATTTTTTGATAAATATCAAAATGACATTTAATTAATACGTCCAAGCAAATATCAATTTAGAAAAACAAAACACGAATTTTTAAAATAAATTGAGATAAATCTTTGTAAGGGAATATTTTACAACAAACGTTGTAGACCCATATTATAGGAAATTTAATGCTCTACAAAAAATATTCTATAAAATTTTCACGTAACGTGCCTTTTTGGGATATCTGCAAAAAATTAATATTTTGGGATGTCACCCCTCCCCCTTACACACGATTTTGATGATTTTGAACCGTCCTCAAGACAGACCCAACCATCCGTCCAAGTTTTAATAATATCGGTTCAGTGGTTCATGAGTTATGCGTGTGACAAGGATTCAGGAGACAGACAGACAGACAGACACAGAACGAAAAGTGTTTGTCTTGACGTGAAACGTAAAGATCAATTTAAAATTTTGAAATCGGAGAACATTCAATCTGAAACGATTGCAAAGCTTCTCGTATCTTCGATATTGCGAGGAAGCTAAAATATTTAATAAATATAAAATCACTTACATTTGTATGTTGCCAAATTACTGCTCACTTATCAACTAAAATGATTTCTATTTGGTAGATGCTCGGTGGACTAAAGTAGCACGTGATTTGTTATTGTTTTATATCAGTGATCTTCAAACTTTGTCTACTCACGAAACCTTTAGAACAAGGACACCCAACTAAGAGCACATTCTAAAATACTTGTCGACGGGCACCATATATTTTTTCAAGGTGTTTAAAAATCACAATTTTGATGCGGGCACTCGGTCGTCTCTCACGCCTAAACTAAAAAAGTTCTTGCCAAATTTTTGATATGAAATTTTGTGATCTACAAAAAAGGCTCTGAGACATTTTTTCGTTTACTATTTCATATATTAAACATACTAGTATGTTTAATATATGATTATTTGTTTCTTTTTACATATGACAGGTAAAAATTCTATTCTTGAAACTTTGATCATTGTTTAAATATTGTTTAGTTTAAACAAAAAAATAAATCTCGCTCAGGGCGTTAGACTTGCTAACGCCGGCTCTGGTTATAGGTACTTTATGTAGAAGCAATTTTAAAGTATTGTATTTTTAATTAACATAAACATAAACGTAATTTTGACTCAAAGTTTGAAGACCTCTGTTTTATATAATATAATCCCCCAACACTCCTAATTATATGACAGTTTTTATTATTGTTTATGATAAGGGAGTTTAAATGTATAACATATTATCTTACGGCCTGGATAGGGCATCACAGCATCCGGTTCCGTAGTACATAAAGATAAATAAAAGTTATAGTGTAAGAGCCTATAGCATTATATCATCCGTGACCAGGCCCGGATTTAGAAATTTTCCGCCCCTAGGCAGTTGCGAAAATTGCCCCCCCCCCCACTCCCGCCCCTCGAAACTTCTTCAATGGTGGAATAAGTTTGGTACGAAAAGTTTTTCAATACAGAATGATTTTCGATACAGAAACTTATCGAATATTCGATATTAGGCCAATATCGAGACTTGTATAAATCGATTCTTTTCTCGATTCGGGCATTTTCCACTTATAATGTTGGTACGCGTGCCAACGAAATAGACGGGATATTCAATTCCCACGAATATAACAAGTTTTCAAAGTTTTTTGCCATTTGCATTTCTAAATGCAACAATCATCATCGTTAAATTTGACTACAACATTTCTAATTGCCCCCATGTTAAATTTCCTATGTCTTATTCAACTTGGAATACATTGTATACCTTGGCTTCGTTGTTTAATATTTGCTAATTACGGCAGTATGATAACTTGGCATGATAACAAACGATACTATTTAATTACACTAGAATTAAAAGATAAAACAATGTATATATACATAATATAATGAGACAAGCAGAGTTAGTATAAGGTACGTTGAAAACTCCTAAAGTCGAAAAGGTATTTAAAAATATTTGCTCTAAAGAAAAAGCTAAATTAACGCTATCTGCGAGGTATCAAATCAACAAGTTTGGTGTCTCTATTTAAATAGATGATTTCGGAGGATTTGACGTGCTGAAACCGAATCCGTTGCCTAAATTGCACCGTCACGGCAAGTTTTTGATATAACCTGTGTCTAAAATGACGATTTTGGTAATATTTAAGAATTTATCACCAAGTAGGTAAATTTTTTTTAAAGTTTTCTTTCACGGTAAGAAGTTGTACTATCTTTCCTTTTTAAAATAATTTTTTACTTTTTACTGTACGATTTTTTTTTCACCGAAAAAAACTAGTTTGAAGTTATTGTTATATTTAATGAATTGTCTACTCTATTAAGAAAAATATCGTATTTTCAAACTAGTATATTTCCGTGGAAAAAAATCGTACAGTAAAAAATAAAAATTCGTTGTAAAGAGGAAAGATAGTACTATTTCTTACCGTGAACGAAAACTTTAGAAAAACGTCTCTACTTGGTAATAAATTCTTAAACATTACCAAATTTTTTGATACTTTTAGGTTAGATTATATCAAAAACCTGACGTGATAGAGCAATTCAGGTGACGGATTCGGTTTCAGCACGCTAAAAAAAGAAGAGACACTAGTACAAAAGTATTTTTTTGTGTAAATTTCTTGATATCTTAAAGCAGTGGTAATAAATGTATAATAATGTAAATTATATGCATTTTACAATGTACACTTGTCACAACTGCTTTAAAAAGTTTATATAATTTATATACATATATCTAATACATGTACTATACCATTGATTACAACTGTCAGTGGGTTGTCATTTATATTTAATACTTTGAAGATAGCGTTAGAATTTGCACTCGACCAATTTCTTACAATACCGGACAATATGATTTTTGTATAGGTACAGTTTTAATCAAATTAAATGTTCTTATATGTATATACAAAATATACATATAAAGTATTAATTTAATTAAATAGATATATACAATTACGTAAGATTTATTCTAATATAAAGATAACCAAAAATATTTAGGATTGTACTGAATTGTGTTCTCTATAGTTCTCTATAAAATTATAATGTAAGTGTATTTTTATTTTACTTGTAAACTACATAAAACAAATATATAATTAATGTAAAAAGTTAATTTAAATACAAAAATATGAATAATAACCTATTACTTTAATAATTTGTATTTTATCATTTGTTGTTACTTATTTATTAATATGGCAAGATTGGGCTTGGTTTGGGCAAGACATATCTTAGGTGGCTGAAAAAGAGATTATTATGTTAGTTCTTCTCAAAATATTAACTGTACTTTAATTTGTTATTTTTACTTCTCAATTTTTGATATTTTATACAATGTGATTTTTTTTTCAATTTAGTAATAACAAAACGTTTACATATTTAAATTTTTTAATGAAAAGTTAAATAAAGTCATTCAATTACACATAATTTTTTTTTTTATTTGTGAAAATTTTAAAAATTAAAGACGAAAAAAAATCCTTCGACTTCGGAAAACTGACCTTCAGTCGGACACTAGATATAACCACTTAAAGTAAATATATTTATTAATTCTAGTTTTCATTTTCGATCTATACAAAAAAATTAATATTCATACATTATCAAATAATACCTTTTTGTTATTTCTTAAAACAGAAATTTAAAAAAGTCATCAACAAAATATGAACCGTTGGGTCGGACGCGTTGCCATGGTTACGGGAGCTAGTGCCGGTATCGGGTATGCCATAGCCCGGGATCTAGCAAAAGCTGGATTAAAGGTCAGTTTACTTTTTACATAGGTTTCCGTAGAAAACTAGGGAAACCTAATGGTTTCGCCAAATTGTACTCAAATTTTTTTTCACTTACCCCATTGAGTGGGGTATCTTTAGATAGGTCTCCTAAAAAGCAACAAAAATGTTATATGACCTTTTGATTCTAACCCTTTCGTCACCCCTATTAGCTTCTCAAAATTTTCTAAACTTTCGATGCAAAAAGTAAAAAATAAAAATCGAGAATGTAGCTTTTAGTAAGTACTTTCAATGAAAATTATAACGAACACTGTAGCTAGAATAGTTTATAAAAAAATTGAAATAACTCTTGTTTATAAATCGTAATGACTACGAAAATCTGGGCCGTTTTATTTTCAAATCGGATTACTATTTGATAATTTAATAATGATTTCGTTATGTTGCATAGGTAATAGCGTTGGCAAGAAGATTAGATCGATTAGAATCTCTGGCTGCTGAAGTATCTAACGAAAAAGGTGCGGTTTACCCAATAAAGTGCGATGTAATGAAAGAAGAAGATATATTATCAGCTTTCAAGTTTGCAAAAGAAATGTTTAATGGCATAGACATCATGGTTAATAATGCTGGTGTTTGTTCATTTGCATCTTTATTAAGTAATACAATTTAATTATAATAATCAGAATAATATATTCATAAATCAACTCGGAACAAATACAGTTATTAAGGATGTATGGCACGTATAGTCTGAGTCAAAAATAATGTAAATCTGGATGCAATGAACGATCAAAATCAAATTATGAATTATTCACTTTAAATGCTTATAAAAAAGTCGAATTGGTTTATACACTACATAAACTATAAAAATACTTTTGTTTAAAACCTTATTTCCCATTATTGACTGTTATTTTAGAATTTTAGCAAAAAAATTAATATTTGTGTTGATAATATGAAAAATTTTATTCTGAATTCATCTGTCAGATATAAAAACAAAAGAAGTATTTTATTGTTATAAATGACATAAATTAAAATATTTTTATATATAAAAAAAACATGTAATAAAAACATATTTTTTATATATTTTTCACCAATAGTTTTTTTTCTCACAATTTAGTTCTGTATGTATATAATTTTTTTTATGAAACTTGTTGCTAAATATGTAAGTGACGTGTTGTGAAAATTTCAGATTTTTCTCGATGCTTGAGCCCATGTTAATTTTAAAAAATAATAACTTTTAAACTATGTTGTAAAACCTTTTGAAATTTTGTGTGGGTACTTAAGATTTATAAAGGAGCAACTTCTCCAAATTTAAACTATTTCTCGTTGAAATTAGATACCTGCCATACAGTGGCGTAGCAAGCATAATTGGCGCCCGAGGTACGATATCTGTTTGGCGCCCCCAAAAATAAAAAAATAATAATAATTTTATAATAAATCTGAATTAAAATTGGCGTGACTAAAAAAAAAAAAAAAGTTGCATTTTCTCGCCTTTAGCTCTTTATAAAATTGGGTTTATGCTATGCGGTTTAAATGGTTAAGGGCCATTTGGCGCCCTTCTGTAAGTGGCGCCCAGGGCATGATAGACCCCCTTCCCCCCCCTCGCTACGCCACTGCTGCCATACATCCTTAACACTAGGGGTGTACCGGAATTGAAAATTCCAATTTCGGTACACCACTAATTAACATTCATGAATTCTTCACGTACAGGTTCTACAACAGAAGAGTTCAAGCGAGTTCTCGATACGAACTTACTGGCATTGTGTATTTGTTCACGAGAAGCTTATCAATCAATGAAAGGGAAAGGTGTCGACGATGGACACATAATACATATAAACAGTATAGCCGGGCATTTTGTGCCGAATATTGTCAACTCGAACTTGAACATTAACGTGTACTCGTGTTCGAAATTCGGTGTTACCGCGCACACGGAAACCTTCAGACAGGAATTGGTGAAAAACAAATCGAAAATAAAAGTTACTGTGAGTATATATTGGCAAATCCACAGAACGTGGCCGCATTGGGGGAACGGCAATAGTGCGCGTGTGGGAATGTATATTACCCACCCATAAGTACACAAACTCAAAGTATACTTTATTGTGGATGTAAACATGGAGTTACAAGTCGATTGCTTGATTCATATAAAAACTACAGTACAATTTGCATTGAAAAATCGGTTATTTTCACGTTTTCAGAATGGAACTTTTAAAAAAAGAAAAATTCATACCACCGCAATTTTCTCAGATTCAAACCAATGAATCTGAAATTTTTACTGGACATGTTTTTTTGGTACAATGAACCTTTTCCCGGAGTTTCAAAGGCGTACACCTCTTACATTTCATATGCGCGATTGTTTTATCCAGCGAACGGCAATTTCAGCGTTTTTTTATTTGGTTTATTTGCTGTAACTTTTGGAACATCCGAAGCACACTCCTGAAATTGAGACCAAATTATTCTTCTCTTTGTTACGAAGATTGTGAGACGACATAGAAGAGTGTGCGTTCAATGCTCCATTTTGAAGAAGCATTTGAGTATTTTAATTTAAAGCTAATGCGGCCACGTTCTGTGGATTTGCCCATATATTTAATAAACCAACGCTTCAAATAAATAAAATATTCAAAAATAATGTCCGGTATTATAAATGAGCTAACAAAATGTGTTAGCTAGCAAGATCTTTGAAATGAGGTTCCAAACCTATCTGACAGTTCTCTTGAAGTTTCATGAAAAACAGTGGTGATTTATGAAAATTATTTTGTAAGGTCAGAGTCGCCAACTGTGTTATAATAAGTTGAAGTATCACTGCTCTAAATTTCATAACTAATCCATAAATACTATCACAGAATTAATACCCCATTGAAAGTGCTTATAAGCTAGCAAAGTTAGCTCCTTTATAATACCAGACAAGAGTATAAAAAACCATAACAATTTTGTATTATACATTTTTTAAATCTTCATTAGTTTCAGAGTTATTTGGAATATATGATTATTTTGCACATTTTCATAGGGGTGTTTCACCCCCTTAAACCGTTTTACCGTAGCTAATATAATTTTTTTTCTTACTTACTCTGACCCCCTCTAACTGTATACAAACTTGATCCGAATATGCCACTTGAAAAGGTTCCCTTGTAGAAACCACAGTTTCTCCGTTTTTCCAGTATCCTGTATAGAGATATAATTTGTTACTGTATTACAATTTTAGAGCATTAGTCCAGGCACTGTCAGAACTGACATTACGGAGATATTATTTCCAGAAGATGAACTAACTGCAAAGTTAGATAAAATACCATGTCTTCAGACAGAAGATATATCAAACGCAGTACTTTTTGTTCTTTCTACACCTCCACACGTGCAGGTTATATAATTTTTGTTTTTTATTTGTCCCCATTACTCCCCATATTAAAAAATCTTTTACCATTGCAATTTACAGATGTATTATGATTGTCTATGTATCATATTAGAATTTTTAGGATTTTCTCTTTATATGTTCGAAGATGAGTTGAAAATCAAACATTTAGAAAAATCGGCCATGTGCGTCCCGAGAAAATTGCATACTTGTACATTTTTGATACATTTCGAGTGTATCGCTACACTGTTTTTGAAATATCTCCGGTTCTTTTAACTTATTTAACAGATTTTGGCATATGTTCACAAGAAATTACATAAAAAAGTCTATAATTAAAAAAATATAATTTACCTATAACTCTATTTAATACCCTGTAAAAAGATTTTGATTTTATTTTGTTTGCAAACAAATTCTTATATTGGTATATATACAGTATACAGATTATTTTATTAATTTGATTTTTTTTTAGATTAATGAAATGATAATTCGCCCTGTAGGAGAACAAATCTAAAAATTTGTTTTGTTTGAGAAATGGGCCTATGTTTCTATTCAATATAATTAATGTTATTCAATGTTATTTTTATGTGTATTTCTATTCTAATAAAAAATTATATTGGTATTGTAAAAATAAAATTGTTTTTTTTCCCCTTTTTTCCACGCCCATAGCGAATTTCAACGTTATTATGAAATTACACATGAATATTCTTTAAAAATGTAAATATTGTTTACAGTCGCGAAACAGAATGGCTGTAACACACAGACAAACGGACAGACGGATAAACGGGCAGAACGTAACTATAAAGGTTCCTCATAGACATAGAGCATGGACCACGCATCTGATTCGAAAACAAAGACGTGTCAAAAGAAAGAGATGGAAATAGGTTTGGAATATACTTGTCCTTTTTTAAACAGGAGTTTAACTATTCATTCTTGGCCCCGAACATGAAAAATATTCATAGATACATACATATAATTAGGTTAAAATACAAAAATAATTAACGTTATAAAAAAATTTAATTGTTGATTTCTAAATAATTACACACAAAACAAATATGAACCATTATAGTATGTTTATTGTTTATATTATTTACTTTTCTAATAAAAAACATATTGCACAAAAATCACAAGATGATATACAAAAATATATCAGACAGAAATATTACCCTGAACTGTAGTAAGCTACCAATCAGATTCTTAGAAAAAGAGATAGATATATTCCAAACTACACTGCATCTCTCTCTCACTTTTTGAACAAATATTACACCATTAATGTGTTAATACAGAATGCACTGTCCATGCTCTATGTCTATGGGGTTCCTAGTTTTCTACGGAACCCAAAAAATGATCTATTTTTTATGGTAGGTAGCGAATTAAAAAATATAGACGAAAAAATGCAGTTATTGGACATTTATTTAAGAAATATGCAAAAACAAAATATGTAAAAAGGTCTGAAATATGATATTACAATATACATTTGCATAATATAATCCAGGCATTACTGATTGATTACATACGAAGATTCTTTAAAAAGTACATTACTGTTATTGTCGACTCCAATTAATTATTTACCAATTAATTATTTACGTGAGAAAAACTCACAGATGTTGAATTAAATTCCCAACTTCTGCCAGTTCAAAGTATACACTAATACCTCGTTTTGCATTTATAATTTATTTTTAGACGCTCGTATTCTTAAGTACTTATCTGTATTATTATTCTATTTATTAATTGACAAAATTATAGTACTAATACAAAAAGTTACCGTAGAATTTCATATAAAACAAAATGTAGCAAAGTCTATTTGTTCAGTCAGTTTCAGGCCGCTCTGATCATAAAATACAAAACATTTGTTTTATTAGAACATATCACAAATATGGATCGCTGGGTCGGACGCGTTGCTATGGTTACGGGAGCTAGTTCCGGTATTGGCCAAGCCATAACCCGGGATTTAGCTAAAGCTGGAATTAAGGTGAGCTATAATATATAAATAAACAGGATTTAAGCCATTTTCGTTCATTTATTATTGTTCTGTACTCTCTAGTTAGTGAGTATTCCACTGATTCCTTCAGTGAACGTAAAAGTCACTGAAAATCAGTGGTATATACCAGTTTTCACTGATTAACTAGTGATTTTGACCATTATAATGATCCACTGATTTGTTCAGTGATTATCCATTTACAAGGAAACCTTTTCAAGTTTAAATTTTGTATATAGTTAGAGGGGGTAAGGGTAAGTTAGAAAAAAATTATCTTAGCTGCGTTAAAACGGTTCTAATAGGGTGTATTTCAATAATATATAAAAAAACAAAAGGTTGTAGCGATGGCAAGACGGCTGGATCGCTTAGAAGCACTTGCAGAAGAAATAGCCAATGGTAATAATGGAGAAGTGTATGCGGTCAAATGCGATGTTACAAAGGAAGATGAAATTTTAGCTGCCTTTCAATACGTAAATGACAATCTGAATGGTGTAGATATCTTGGTTAACAATGCTGGAATTGTTGTAAAGAGTAGTTTACTAGGTAATAATATATATATATTAAATAATAGTAAATATTATACCATAAACATAGAGCATGGAATTATTTATTTATTTGACTCGAAAACAGAACCGTGTCAAAAATTAGAAAGTGCAAGCTTTTGAATGAGCTTTGCAACACGCAAATCTAATTAATTTTCGCGAAAATATAACTGTTAGAAAATTTGAATTTTTTGTTTTGCTTTTTTTTTAATTATCCCTTAATTTTTTTGAGGAGTGTATAATAAAACACCACTTTTACAAACAAAATTTTCTTGATTTAATTTGAGCAAATTTAGAAAAATCGATTTAAAAAAAAATCAAAGATCGGAGATTCAAAAATCGATTTGTCGATTAAATCGAATCGAGATCGGAAACTCGAAATTTAAATTATTAATTACTGTAGATTCGGACATCCTGTATCAAGTAGTAAGTCCAAAAAGAGATATTTTTCCGCAAAGTCGCGGGGCCCCCAGAGACGCGAGGCCTGTAGCATTTGCTACTCCTGCTACGTTGTTAATCCGGCACTGGCTTTTATGGATGTCTAGACTAATTTTACTTTTTCTTTTTAATATAAATGTAAATAAAAGTAGTTATAAATTAATTTGCAGAAAATAAATACTGAGCAAATGCATTATTATGTAAATATACTTTGTATTTTTAGCAACACTTTTTTGGATACTAGGACGCTAAAAAAATGTGTTAATTTTATTATTAAGATTGGCTTGGATTTCAAGGCAATTCTATTTAGCAATTTATATTTATCCTAATCAGTGATCTTCAAACTGTGTTTCTGGGGGTTCCGCGAGTCATGTTATTAATGAGTAAATTACGTTAAGGATCTTGGCTTACACCCAGAAGCCAAGATCCATATCAAGATCACCGCGAAAGCCTCAAGACTTGTATAAATTACGTTAATTTTATATAAATTTTTTTTAAATAAAAAATGTAATATTGTAAAAAATTGTGTACTTCGATTATTATTTTAAGATATATTTTTCTAAGGGGTTCGCCTAAAAAACCTTATAGTTCTAAGACAGTGGTTCCTGCGGGCCAGAAATATAATATAAAAAACACAAATATACGTCCATTTCATTAATGAATTTTAAATCATTAATTTAAATACTAAAATTCGGAATATCAAATATTTATTGCCACACATTTTACTTATACAATTTTCAATAGAATACATCAGTGGCGTAGATGGGGGGGGGGGTGGATTAAGATGATCAATGAGTTTACTTCATGAGAAAATTTAAAGACATTTTTTTAAACTACTCCAGTATGAACAAAATAGTACAAGTAAATAAGGAAAATTTGGTAAATTAAGAGTAAAAAAAAGGTCATTCAATTCAAAATTACAATAATAATTTTTTTTAATTTCGCATATTTTAGAGGCCCCTCAGCCACCACTCATATCCCCCCCATCCCATGGCAAAAAGCTATCTACGCCACTGGAATACATAATAATTTAACTGCACAAATATTATAAACGAAATAGAGTTTCAAAATATCTGTCTTTGTTTGATACATGGAGAAATGATTTAAATATTATAATAATCAAATGAGAGGAGCCTACTAAATTTGTGATAAGCAAATTTGAATGAAAACTGGTCGACCACTTCTGCATGCGATTCTACATTTTTTTTTTTTATATATAATATAGAAGGTTCATCTGAAGACTTACATAAAGTAATAAACACAAATTTGATGGGCCTTTGTGCTTGTACTCGTGAGGCTTACAAATCTATGAAACAGAGAGGCGTTGATGATGGACAAATCATACATATAAACAGTATTGCCGGTCACAAAGTCCCTAACTTTGGTCCGCTCGATCTTGACATCAATATTTACGCCGTGTCCAAATTTGGAGTCACAGCAGCAACTGAAACGTTGCGATTGGAACTTCTGAACAGAAAATCTAACATTAAAGTGACGGTTAGTAAACAAATATCTGCCTGCCAAGTAAATGCACAGTGGTTCCTAGTACTAAATTCACCAAAGGTATAGTTAACATTAAATATAACAATCGGTCAAAATGACCGGTTTAAAAATTTGCACTAAGGAAAGTTAAAATTTTAATTGCTATTACTACCATTTATCATAATAATATGTAAAGCAGTACAGTAAAAGCTCCTTATTCGCGCTTCCTTCATTCGCGTTTTCACTATTCGCGGATTAAAAAAATGCGACCCAATTCCTATATTCGCGGCTAAAGATTTCTTTATTATTAATTTGAAAAATCTTAGTGAAGGTTTAAGAATGGCAAATGAGCTTTGTGATTTCTTTATGAAAATTGATCCGTCTATGGAACGAAGTCTTATTTTTAAGAGGCAAATTGCTAATGCCACTGCTGAATATCAGTCTGAATTGAAGGAGCTTTTAAAAACTACTAAGCAAGAAAAAATTACAAAATTCTTTAAACCATTACCTAAGCCTGAAGATAATAATTAATCAATATGGTCAAAAACTTCAATTAAATTGATTTTTTTATATTGTATTTGTTTATTTATTTTGTCACCTAGGAACGTATCTCCTATAATCCCATATAAATTACCATTCCGTATTCACGGTTTCTGTATTCGCGGTATATTTATGGAACATATACCCCGCGAATAAAGAGCTTTTACTGTATACTAATAATTAGTTTAAATGTCCACCATTTTGACACCTATTAGTCGATTGCCATCAAATCACGCTGTAAGACAGTTAAATGTACATATATAGATTAATATTCAGAAATGGTAATAATCAAATATCAACGCATATTTCTTATTCAGTACATTTAATAACAATTTGCCATTACTGGGGTCCTTGTCAAGACTGGTGCCACTACCTCACTCATCATCACTCATTTTTCACCACTTTTTTCGTTCGTTCAGAGATACTTTGGAAAGTCAGCTCTAATATTTTTTTAAATTAAGCCAATAAAAAAACATCGTCAAAAATGTATTAATAATTATATGTAACCCCTTAAATAAGAATCCAAGACTGGTGCCAGTACCTTATAATGCTAATATGTAAAATATTATTTTATTTTAGAGTATCAGTCCAGGAATAGTTTTTACCGAATTATTCAACCCATTAGGACTAGATTCAAATCAACTGGAATTCTTACTGTCTATGCCTGCTTTAAGATCTGAAGACGTTTCTAATGCTATTCTTTACGTGTTGTCGACACCTCCTCACGTTCAGGTAGGTATTAATTTAAAAACAGTTGTTTTTAACAACAAATTAAAATTTGATCAAATAAAAAATGTTGAATTATACTATCTCAATTTCCTATACACGATTTATATTAAATATTAATTTATTTTAAGGAAACCCTTATTAACTATTATATTATATACATATACAGTGTGTCCCAGGATAGATGTAACAAGAGGTGCAATGAACAAAAAAATTCACCCCCCCTTACACATAATTTTGATGATTTTGAAATGGGACCGTCCTCAAGCTAGACCCAACCATCCGACCAAGTTTCAACAATATCGGTTGAGTGGTTCATGAGTTATGCGAGGATTCAGGGGACAGACGGACAGACACATTGCATTTACTTGGCAGATGTTTTTTGGTATACGTTAGTTTATGTTTTACATCAAAAAAAATTATTACACCTCTTCTTACATTTATTCTGGGACACACTGTATATATTATATTATATGTAAGGTATACAAATATTGACTTGGAGTTTTATATAACTTATAATATAATTATATTTTCTTGTTTTAGGTACAAGATATAATAATTAGGGCTGTTGGTGAAATATTATAAATATCAAATAGTAGTATTTTGTTAAAATAAATAAATAATTTAAAGTGGTATTGTGATTTGAATTAAGCACTTGTCAATAAGTTTTAAAAAATGTATGTCTTTAAACTTCTTATATGAATAAAGTCTTCTTATGTACCTACTCGTATAATATATTAAATATCGGTATGGTGGAGAACAATATATGACTTCCATGTTCCTTAATTTTTTTTTAATGTTTTTTTTAGGTACAAGAAATTATAATTAGGGCTGTTGGCGAAATGCATGTTTAAATATATATTTATGAATATGTAGTTTTATAATGTGTTGTTATTAATACATCAATAATTTATAAATTTATAAAATTTATAATTTATAATTTTTTTTTCGTGTCGGAATCAACTCCATTTTTTTCTTTCGTGTGTAGAACTACCCATATATTTATGACACGATAAAAATATTATTATTATATAACAATTTTGTAAATATAATATAATTATATTCGCAGTCTTTGTATAGAATAAATTAGGTGTTATTAGGAACACCTTATCATTAAAGTTGATTAAAAACCACAATTATTCATTATAAATATTATCATATAAATAAAATATTTTTCTGGCATATTAATTATATCCTACAAAATGTATCGCTGGGTAGGTAAAGTTGCAATTGTTACTGGAGCTAGTTCTGGAATTGGTAATGCTATCGCTAAAGATTTAACTAAAGCTGGTTTAAAGGTAAATTATAAATATAATATATATACAATACATATTTTTTATGCGTGTTAATTTTTATTTATTTTAATCTGTTACTCTGCATAACTAACATAATTATAAGTTCAACCCTAATAGAGATAAAAAAATGGTCCAGATTAACAATACAAAGGTCGATCCAGACTACCGAGCCTGTCTCGATCCGGTCTCGATCCAATCGAATATAAATCTCTATATTTATATGAGGCGTTTATTTTGAAAGTCCATTTTTCAATTTTTTTTTGTTGACTGTAGTAACGTGTATAATTAGAAGTAATCTATCATAAAAAACAATTTTTGGTTAAATATATTCAAAGGAAAAAAAAATTTTGAACACATTAATTTTCACACTTAATTTAAAAAGTGGCCTAAGTCCACTTCATTATTGATAATGTTAATTTATCACAATAGCTGGAAAACTAAACCTTTTTACGGAAAATGTTGGGTACAAAAGTTTTAGAATTGGGCGGGGCAAACCTAATGACGGTAATAATTTTGACCTTGAATGGAGGTTTTAAGGTCATTTTGGGGTCAGATTTGTATTTTGCAGAAAAATAGAAATAACTTTTGTTTGAAATTTTTTTTTTAAAACTTTAATTTTAACGTAATTTATTTTATTTTTTTTACAAAAATTTTCAAATTATATATTATTAGAATTATAAACAAAAAAAATTGTGACTGTTTCATTTTATTAAGGTAGCAAAATAGTCACTGGGAATTATTTAAATAAATTTATAACTGGAAAACTGTAAGACCCAGGTCCAAACTTGGCATAGTAACATTATGACACACAATAATGATAAAAAATACCACACATTGTAGATACTTTTGGGGAAAAATGTCATTTTTATAAAAAATTTCAAAAAAATAAATATATTTTCCTTTGTAAATTAAAATTAAATAATTATGTACAATCAATTAGGTCGTTGCCCTTGCAAGACGGATAGACCGCCTTAACGCTCTTGCTGCCGAAGTTAAAAACGAGAAGGGTGAATTACATCCATTCCAATGTGACATTTCAAATGAAGACGATGTTCTTGCAGCATTTGAGTTTGTTAACTCGAAACTTGGCGGATTGTCTATTTTGGTAAATAACGCTGGTATTGGAGCCATCGCTTGTTCAATGCACGGTAAATATTATATAAAAGTAGTGTGTGACTCATCCACATAACCGCACGATTGAAGTGAAACTTCTTTTGTTTTCATTAATTATTTGTATAGCATATACGTTCTTTTCGATCGAATGTAATTACATTTATGGTGTCAATAATAATATAATATAAAAAAACATCTGCCAAGTAAATGCACAGTGCTTCCTCGTGCTAAATTCACCAAAGGATATTTAATTATTCAACAATTTTAATAAAAACCGATAATGTTGAGATAAATTGCCTGGATTTGGTTAATCATTTAATTTTTATACAATTTTACTAAAAAATATTAGTTCGAAATTTTACTCAAGACACACCTGATTATTTTTTCGGAATATATCCAAGCAAATATCAATTTAGAAAAACAAAACACGATTTTTAAAATAAATTAAGATAAATCTTTGTAAGGGAATATTAAACATTTTACAACAAACGTTGTAGACCCATATTATAGGAAATTTAATGCTCTACAAAAAATATTCTATAAAATTTTCACGTAACATGTGTCGTTCTTGAAATATCTTGAAAAAATAAATATTTTGGGGTGTCTCCCCTCCCCCTTACACTCGATTTTGAAATGGGACCGTCCTCAAGCCAGACCCAGTGGTTCATGAGTTATGCGTGTGACAAGGATTCAGGGGACAGACGGACACACGGACAGACAGACAGAGACGGAACGAAAAGTGTTTGCCTTGACGTGAAACGGATAAATCAATTTAAAATATTTTTTTGTCTCAATCTGAAACGATTACATAGCTTCTCGTATCTTCGATATTGCGAGGAAGCAATAATAATAATATAATAGCAGTGACGTTAAAATATTCTTTAAACCGCAAGTTCCGGCCGGAATTCCGGTACACCTCTATTTATAATTTTACATTTATTTGTTTTTTAGATGGAACAACAAAACAATTCAAAAAAATCCTCGATACAAATTTATTAGCATTATGCGTTTGTACTCGAGAAGCTTTAAAATCAATGAAAAATCACGGAGTTGATAACGGACACATTATTAATATAAACAGTATTCTTGGCCACCGAATACCACAAATTGCTAGTAGTGTTGGTATGTACAGTTGTTCAAAATATGGAGTCACCGCGGCTACCAAAGCACTTCGTTTAGAACTATTAGATAATAAATCAAAAATCAAAGTGACCGTAAGTTATTTATTAAAATTCTATAAGTCCGGTATCATAAAGAAGCTAGCAAATTTGCTAGCTAGCAAGCACTTTCAAATGAGATATCAAACTTATATGACAGTTCTTTTGGAGTTTGTTGAAGACTTTGACAAGTTTCGCGCACGCAACGGTATTAAAACAGTGGTGATATTATGAAAATTATTTTGTACGGTGAAAGATGCCAACTGTGTTACAATTAGTTGAAGTGTCACTGCTCTAAATTCCATAACTAATCCATACATAATTAATACCCCATTTGAAAGTAATTGCTAGCTAGCAAATTTTGCTAGCTCCTTTATATCGGACATAAGTTTATATAAAAAATTCAACAGAAGATAGTTGCTTGAAACTTCAGAAATAAAATGTAGTCTATATCAGTGGTTCTTAAAATAAGATCCGCTAAACTTTTACCGGGGGTTTGTGAAACATGTTTAACATAAATTAAAGTATGTACTTTTACATTTCTATTTACCGCTGATTAATCAGTATAGAAGATCTTCGTTGTTTTTCTATCCGAGAGAGGAACTTCCCTGAAAAATAATTGTTCAAAAAGGGGTCCCTAGACCATATAAGTTTAAGAACCGCTGGTCTATACTAATTTTTTACACAATAACATGATGATTATTGATTACTATATTATTTTAGTTGTTGTTTCTCATGTAAATTATGTAAACCATAGGGTGTCCAACTTTTTTAATTTTCTGGGCCGCAGGTCAGAATATAAAACCGAGGACCTTTTTTTTTTGGTCGCATCAATTTCAATTCCTAATTTGATTTTTGATTTATTGAATAAATAAAGTTAATCTTTTTTTTTTTTTTTTAGTCGTACTAATTATTACAAAATTTTAAATTATCCTCGCGGGCCGCACAGAAGATCCTCACGGGCCACGGGTTGGACAAGCTTGATGTAAAACAATTTTTAAACTAAATTTTAATTTTTTGAAAACTGTAAGTGAAAATATACCAGCTTCAAAGGAACAAGCGGTCAATACGGAGAATATGGGTGCCCCCTGTCATATTTATCAAAAATCACGTAGTATATAGTTGTTCAGAATTGAGTTGATGCGCATGCTTGACTAGAACACATTTACCATTTTTAAGTTTCCGTAGAAAAAAAAATTTCTTGTTACATGCAGTCGTTTTCAAAAAAAAAGTGAATTTTATTGACTCGAGGAATTAGAATAGCCCCTTAAAGTGGGCACTAGGCAAAGAATATTATGAAATATTAACTTAATTAACTAAATCACAAAACAAATAAACTTTATTGTAGAGTATCAGTCCAGGATACGTACAAACTGAAATAATGCAAGCAGGTGGAGTATCAGAACAAATACTTACTGTAGTGGAATCATTCCCAGCCCTGAATCCAGCAGATATCTCGGATGCTGTTCTCTATGCATTGGGAACTGCCCCTCATATCCAGGTATAAATAAAACTTTGGTACATACAAAAGTTTTAATTTATAATTGTATTTTTTATTTCAGGTGGAAGAACTTACAATAACACCAGTTGGGGAAATGTTATAATTTGGTAATAAAATCCTGTGTATTAAAAATAAATAAAAATTTTGTTGTGATATAAAAAATGTTTCTATATTTTATACAAAATAAAAATTAGATTTACAATTTTCTTTAAAAACAAATAAAAAAAGCATATAAAACAAAAGCCTGTTTCATTGTAGGAATTGACAACATATAAAGGTTCTTTTAAACAGCTAGTTCAATCATTCTTCTTAAGTCCAACACTGGCTACAGGATATAACAATAATAAAAAAGCTAAATAATTTAATTGTTTCTCCAATATATCAGGTAAAGCCACCAAATGTCATTATTACTTAAAAATCATTCAATTTACGGTTAAGTTTTCGACAAATTAAAAGTCAATATAAAAATAATTACACATTTAATCTGGGTTTTGACTTTCCCTTTGTTGTAAAAGAAAATGTCTCCGCATGTTACTCAATACACTATCCAAAGATGTAGTTTTCTTTTTTGCACTCCCTTTTAATTCTGTTTCACCTTCACGCCATTTACGTAAACTAGGAGAACTCATCTCGTCTTTAAAATCGAAATCTGACTCTTCGGGCCTAAAACATTTCATTATTACAAAATACTACAAAAAAATGTTTTTTTTTTGCGTAAAAATGTAATTTATTTATTGAAAATGTAAAATATAAAGCAGAAATCAATACGTACATAGAGTTTTCTATGATTTCACTTTGATTAGGTGTATTAGCTTCATTTACAGGAGACGGTGCTCTATAACCTAAATTTTTCCAATTTAATGTACAATATCCCTTGGTTTCAATAATATTATACAAATCGATGATTTCTTTTGTTGATGGTTCCCAATAATCTCCAGAATCATTTTTTTCATCGTCTGAACAATTTATACACCAATCGTCTGTAGTTTCGTTCATTTTTTGTAACTTAATCGCAAAACATTACTAGCTGTCACTGTCAAAAAAAAAACAAGGAAAGTTTGTGTGGTACCTGTCACACCAATTACGCTATATACGCTTTTTGTGTAATTTACTTTTAATATTAAAAGTGATAAAAGTATAAAAACTAAAAAAGTTCTACCTGAGAATCTATTTATCGTCTTATTATTTTCGATACATGTCAAGGTAAAAAATTGGAGATTCGTTGACAAAGCTATCAGAAGTATATTATGTAAAATAAACACATTCTCTTTATCTTAAATTTGCACGACATTGCATTTGTAGTTTGTACACGACGTTTGCCGTCTTTATTATTCTGTGATTTCTTCAATAATTTAGTTAAAAAAACATGTCATTTAATGTTAGTGAAAATAATACAAGTACAAATTTTATAAGCAGGTAATACATTAAATGGATGTCTTACATTTTTTACTACAATACAAAATGTAAGTTACTAGCTTTATTAGGAAACAAAAATGGATGAGAATAATGACACTTCATCTGTAATTGGTATAAATCATAGTGAACTAATTAATGTTGAAGACATAAAACGTGAAATAGCTACCAGCAATTCTCCATTCGATGAAACATTACCGTCTATGTGTTTAGAGGTGTCTCTACGACCATACAGATGTGAGTTTTGTTATAAAACATTTTCAACGAAACACAATGTCACGATACACACGAGAGTTCATACAGGCGAACGTCCATTCAGGTGTGAAATATGTCAAAAATTTTTTACAACGAAACAGAATCTTACGAATCATATAAAAGTGCATACAGGCGAAAGAAACTATAAGTGTGGATTTTGTGACAAGACGTTTTTAACAAAGAGTCATTTAGTAGACCATACTATAATTCATTCCGGCCAAAGGCCATTCAAATGCGAAGTGTGCTGTAAAGAATTTTCAGCGAAGCGTAACTTGTTCAGGCACACTAAAATACACACAGGAGAGAAACCTTACAACTGCAATGTGTGTAACAAAGGATTCATAACAAAGATACAGCTTGTGGACCACTCGACGTTACATACAGGGGCGCGGCCGTACAAGTGCGAAACGTGCGGCAGAGAGTTCACCGCCAAGAGAAACTTAGTTAAACATGTCCGGCTGCACACGGGGGAGAGGCCCTACCAGTGCGGTATGTGTGATGAGGCATTTATATCAAAGCAGAATCTTGTTAGCCATTCAAGAATGCATACAGGTGAAAATAAATTCAAAATTATTTTCTCCTCAAATAAATTTGATAACATTTAGTACAGTAAGTACCGGTTATTGTGTGATGACATTTTCCTATAAGTTTTAGAGTCTAATTATTAGCAATTTCCTAATTTTTAATAAAAACATCTGCCAAGTAAATGCACAGTGCTTCCAATAACAGTTGATAATTGCAGATAGAATATTTTAACGTACTGATCAAGGTGAGAAAACTTTTTTCCACTAATACTGGATTCAAAATGGACAAGATGTAGTTTTGCAGATTATTAAACTTTAATCCTGATGTAATGTGTCGCAGTAAATGTTTAACGTTATTTTTTTATAATAATAACCCACAAAATATACATGCATTTTGGTTGATTCTTTTAACTAATAAACACAATAACAGGTGCCTACTGTATATGTATTCAAATACAAAATATACAAATTTTGTAAGATAGAATTAAACAAAATCATACATATAAATATCTCGGATCCTACGCTAGATAGGTGATCATTTTTTTACCCTTCACTCCTTATATGATTTTCCCATCAAATTGAATGAGATCAAAAGCTCTTTTAAAAAAAAAAAAAAAAGCTCTATTTAATTTATAAAATTAAAAATATGTTATTTTAGGTGAACGTCCATTTAAATGCGAAGTATGCGAAAAAGCATTTACATCAAAACAGCACATGATAATACACCTTAGAAGCCATACAGGAGAACGACCTTTCAAATGCAATTTCTGTGATAAAGCTTTCAGCAGTATGCGGTACCTTTCGAACCACACTAAAATACACACGGGTGAGAGGCCGTACAAGTGCACTGTCTGCACTAAAGCATTCATAACCAAACAAAACCTCACAACGCACATGAGCGTGCACACAGGCGAGCGGAGATTCCACTGCGAGCTTTGCGACAAGTCGTTCACAACGAAACAAAACTTGGTGGACCACGCGACATTCCACACGGGGCAAAGACCGTTCAAATGCGACGTTTGTAAAGAATCATTTGCAGTAAAACGTAACCTAGTGCGGCACGCTCGAATTCATTCCGGGGAAAGACCGCACGTTTGTCAGGTTTGTAGTAAATCGTTTATTACAAGACATCATCTAGTTAAGCATACGAAAATACACAGCCAGCTGTTACCTTTTATGTGTGATACGTGCTTGAAAATGTTTTCGACGAAAGATCAGCTCACGAGTCATTTACAAGTGCACGTTAAAGATAAATGTTACAAGTGTCAAATGTGCGGTAAGATGTTTACGACTCAGCAGGATATGATAGATCACGTGAAAGTAATCAAAAGTGGACAGTTTAAATGTGAGTTCTGTGATGATAATTATTGCGGTAAAGATGAGTATGAAGAACACATGAAATCGCATCCGCATGAGTGCGATGTTTGCAATGAAACGTTTACGTCTGAAAAGAGTTTAAAAGTGCATTTGAAAGACCATTTAATGAATTTAAATGATATTCCATTTCAGCCACATTTTCTTGATAATAGCGAAGATATCGGTGCTGAGTGTGTGTCAAATAGTACAGTACAAGAATAAATGTTATTTGTTATGTTTCTATGAAACGTAGTTTAAGTTTTTAATTGTTGTTTTTTTGAAAAAAAACAACAATTAAAATAATGTTGTTATTTATTAACTTTATACGGAATAATAACAATTTGAGTGTTCTCATGTTCTGTCACAATATAAATAACATCAATGTTGTTCTTTCTTTTTTGATTTGATAATTTAACATACTTAAAAAGCCCATTCCGCGTATCTATTTACAACTGTCACTTATAATAGAATTGATTACGTTTGCGCCGTAAAAACATCTTATGATTGTTCAAAAAACTAGGAATAGGTGCAGTGGCATAGCTAGCCCTGAGGGGATCCTGTATCAAAATTTCTTGGGGGGGCCCTTTTAGGAAAATAAACAAACGCCAAAAATATGCACCTTTTTCATATTCATATTTGAACGATATATTTTAAAGATGATCAAATATAGGAAAATTTAGTAACTAATATCTCATCAAATTGAATTATTTTATTATGATAATTATGTTTACATAATATGACATTGATTTCAAGGTGCTAAACTTTATTACTATGTGACAAAATATTTCTTATTATTTCATATTTTTTAATATCTGTTATTTACAATTTGAAATTAATTTATAAAAAATAAAAAATCAATTTGTTATCAATTAGTGCATTAAAAAATTTTATTATAAATTAATGTTCATATATGTTTGTACTTTTAACATATTGTTATTAATTATAAATTAATAAGTAATGTATTTTAATACATATAATGTAGACAGACAAAAAATGAAATTCAAGTATCAAATATCTCATAAAATTTGCCATTTGTTTTATTAAAAAAAAATGCATTTATATTTATTATTTTACGACACTGTTAAAAATATATTTGACAAATGTATGTGATAATATAACATGTCGTTACTTAAGGAGGTTGGGAAGTTACTTTTGAAGGGCAGGTGGTGAAGTAGGATGCAGTGTTCGCTGTTGCTAGTTCTACCACCTGTCTTTCTCACTTTCTCACGTTAAGTTTAAGTGTGAATGGTGGAAATGTCAGTATAAATATAGAAAAAATAGATATGTATGTACTTTTTTGAGAAAAAATAATTAGGAGATGAATATACATATAATATATTAATGTTTGATTAAAAAACATATGCCCGGTATTATAAAGAATTTGCTTGAGTGCAAAAGCAAATTATCTTCCAGCTAATGCTATCTGCTAGGTACTAAATATGACAACCACTCACAGATGCATGCACGATAAGTAGAAATCAGCGACTTAAAATAAGTACTGCCAAGTGTACCTCATAGCATTTACATTATTATACATTTAAAATATCGAACAATTTCATAACAATTTGACACCTAGCAGATAGCGTTAGCTGGAAGCTAATTTACTTTTGTACGCAAGCAAATTCTTTATAATATCAGGCATTAACATTGTTGAAAAGAACTTTACACTACAAATAAAAATTCTTGAATTGTTATAAAGTGACATAATAAAAAGAACTGGTATTTTTAATTTATTTATACTTTTTATATTATTGATTGATACCGTCTTTATTTATTTTGTTATTGATTAAATGTATTATAGGTATTTAACTTAAATAATAATATGATAGTAGGTACTGTATTATCATTTTAATATCATGTAAATACATGATATTATGAATAGCATGAGTTAAATTTATACTAGCAACTTTTATACTATAAATGGGGTAGTATAATAAATAATAACATCGTTGTTATATTAGTTTGTAAATGATGTAATAAATTATTATTATATGAAGTTATATTTTATCTTGTTATTTTTTAACTATTGTTATTGATTAATATATTTTTATATGTAAATATCAAATGTATATAAGAGTATCATATATAAATTTATAAAATTAATAAATCAGATTAAATTTGTGATTTTATTTAATATTTTTTCATACGTAATAGATAGGAATTTATGTATATATATGTAGGTACCTATACATATATATTAATTATAATATAATTTGATATAAAAATATTTTTTTTGTATGCCTATGATATAGTAGTGTAACCCACTGGAGGTGCCAGGTGGGCCTGCCCACTCCCCCCCCCCCCCCCACACAATAGTCATGCAAAATATATCATATATATGGATGAACACTTGTTTGTAAATGCCCCTCCCCCCAGTAATTTTGTAAAAATTGAAGAGAGCAATTTTAAAATTGCGATATTAAAAAATGCACAGAACATTAAAAATATACATTTATATTTAATTAATGTTCTGTGAAAAAGTCAATTAACTTCTATGAATTTTTTTTAAAAACAGTTCGAGGAAAAGGTGATTTGTAAAGAATTAGTAAAAAAATTAAAAATATAGGAATTTTTTTATATACTTCCCCCCCCCCCCCCTTGCTGAAAATAAACCTTGCTTACGCCACTGCAATGATAAATTATTTATTTTAGAATGAATGATAATTTTTATTTATGTATTTTAACATTTATAAATATAACATATTTTATCATGACTTTTTATGTGTATTTGCGGATAAAATATTTTAAATATTTAACATTTCATAAAATTACGTCATTGCTGAAAGTATTGTATGTGACGTCATCGACCCTGAGCTAAAACTTTAAAGACGGGTGTGCCCTTTAGAAAAAGTGACGCCATTATTTTAAACCGGCATATTTGACCGTTTTATGTTTGCTCACCTGCTAACTCGTTAAAATAAGATAGGAGATACGTTTGACATAATATTAATAAAGGATAGAAAACATTATGATGCTGTTGGTGAGATCATCACCTAATTTAGAGACGAGTTCGACCCACGCGAAACGAAACGGTCAGTGTGGTTTGTGTAGTGACGGATGTATTGGTTAATTTGATTTTTACATCCATACGAACAATTTAAAAATTGAATTGTGATCATTTGTGTTTTGGTTGATGAAAAATACAAGTTGTAAGTACTCGAAACAAGAAAAGTTTACCACTATAATTATCTAGTCTTGTTACCGGCAAACCGGCGTAAAAATGTCGACAAAAATTAAAAAAACCGTCACCTCATCGGTGCAGTCACCACCAGCAAATTTATCTTCAATGTCAGGACGTTCTCAAAGCCCTCTTAGTCCTACAAGGCATAGTAGAATTCATGAAAAAGAAGAATTACAAAATTTAAATGACCGTCTTGCATGCTACATAGACCGCGTTCGCCATCTGGAGACTGAAAATGGTCGTTTAACTAGAGAAGTTCAAACATCCCAAGAAACAATAACACGCGAAGTTTCTAACATCAAATCTATGTATGAGCATGAATTAGGTGATGCTCGCAAACTTCTTGATGAAACTGCTCGAGACCGAGCTAAACTTGAGATCGAAGTAAAACGTCTCTGGGATGAAAATAAAGATCTCACTGGTCGTCTTGACAGGAAAACAAAAGATTGTTTAATTGCTGAAAATCAGAATCGTGTGAATGAGAACCGTGTTTCTGATTTGCAAACTAAATATAATCAAGCTTCTGCTGATCGTAAAAAATACAATGACGATCTTAAAGAAGCAGAACGAGAATTGGACAAGCTTCGTAAACTGGTAGAAGATCTACGTAAGTCTCTTGAAGAAGAAACTTTGTCAAGAGTTGATCTCGAGAATAATATTCAAAGCTTGAGAGAAGAACTTCAATTCAAAGATCAAGTCTATCAGCAAGAGATTACTGAAACTCGAACACGTCGTCAAGTAGATATAAGTGAAATTGATGGAAGGCTTGCCCAACAGTATGAAGCCAAGCTTCAAGAATCATTGCAAGATTTACGTGACCAATACGAGTCTCAAATGGCTAACAACCGAAGTGAAATCGAAATGTTATACGAAAGCAAAATTAAAAATCTACAAAGTGCAGCTCACAGAAACAGCAATGCAACAGCATCAGCAATTGAAGAAGTGCGTCAAACACGCACACGCATGGATACATTAACGACACGCATTAACGAACTCGAGGCAATTAACGGAGCTCTGCAAGCACGTGTACGTGAACTAGAGAAGACTCTAGAAGATGAGCGTTTAAGACATTCTGAAGATTTGGCTCTGATGGAAGCTGAATTAACTCGACTACGCGATGAAATGACTCAACAATTACAAGAATATCAAGATTTGATGGATATCAAAATATCACTTGATCTGGAGATCTCTGCTTATCGTAAACTGTTGGAAGGAGAAGAACTTCGACTTAACATTTCGGCAACTCAGTCGCCGGCTGTCAGTGCATCGACCAGCCGTAGTACAAGAACTCCCCTACGCCGAACACCTGTGCGAATGGGAGCTAAACGCAAGCGTACGGTATTGGATGAAAGTGAAGAGCGCAGCGTTTCTGATTTCAGTATTTCGTCATCTGCTAAAGGTATATTCAAAAAAAGATATTGAAAATTTATGTACAAAATGTGTGATAATTAAATAAGTACTAAATCTATTTTTATACTAAATATGTTACATTTACTTATACATAATATATAAAGTTATTATATTGGATTTGGTGTGGTATAAAAATAATGTTTATGTTTTTTTTTTTCTAATGTATTAATTATTTATTTAATGGGATGGAAAACCTTAACAGATTTGTGTTATATTGTTAATAGTACGTAAGTAAATATTGATTTTGTCATATCTGAATCATAAATTTGTTCTCATTAACATATTCAACTTTTTGAAATAAGTTCCAATAGTTTATTTTAGGGACAGGGATTAAAATACTAAATATACTACAAATGTATTATTTTTCCTTGATCCTGTCACCGTCCTGACATGACATTTTCAGGATATATTAAACAATTTAAAACATAAACAAGGTCAGAGTCATTCAAAGGTAACAATATTAATTTTATGTTTATTCATATATACACTGCATTGTTCAGGAAATTATTTGTATAATGAAATTTTAATATATTTATATAGTTAGAAGCATTTATAAATTTAAATTATATGATTTAGTAATCCAATATATCAAAAATACTTTGAACAAGTGTAATAATTAAAAATAGAAACATACTAAAAAATATTTTTAAAAACCTGTTTTTATTTCTTGTATGATTGTGAAACCCTTGCTTGCTCTACTGCCAAATTGTGTTCAAATATTATGTCATCATGCATGTTTTGCATACTTATTAAACCATTGATGATTTTCAGTAACATAGATAAAAAATATACACATTTGTATAAAATTCATTTAAATTTTTTTCAGGCGATATTGAAATATGCGAAGTTTGCCCAGACGGTAAATACGTAAAACTCCACAACAAGGGAAACAAAGAAATAACTCTTAGCGGGTGGCAGATACTTCGTAAAGCCGGCGAATTTGAGACTTCCTTCAAGTTCCATCGCAGCGTAAAGCTCGACGCTAACAGCACTACAACTGTCTGGTCGGCTGATCTCGGTCAGACCCACGAACCTCCATCGAACATTGTCATGAAGGGACAGAAATGGTTTGTCTCAGATGAAATGAGCACTGCATTGTTCAACAGTTCCGGGGAAGAAGTCGCCCAGTCTGAAAGAAAACGCGTCCAGCTGAGTTCATCGTCTTCCCGTTTCCGTGAAATGTACGGAAGTGGGGGTGAAGAGTACCTGCACCAGCAAGGGGACCCTCCCAGCGACGAGAAGTGTGTTATCATGTGAAGTAATCAGATATAGTGTGCAAATCTAAAGCTGCCTTGAGTAAACGAGATTTTTATCTTGAAATCATTTATTATAATATTGTTCCCATTTACTTTTTACATGTTTTATTATAGTCCTCGGTCCCTGCTTTAAATACTCCTCTGAAACTTCGTGAGTGGATTCATTATCAAGATAAAAAAGTTGTAGGTTACATCAAAATGAATCCACTCACGAAATTTCCAAGTATTTTTTATTTCAAAATTTAAAGCTGGGACCGAGGACTATTAGTATAGTAAATACAGAATATAGATATATTTTTTATAAAATAGTCGCCTGAATCTTTTTTTTAGCAAGTAAGGTTTTTTATCTTCCTATTAATTTTAATGCCACATGCTTTCAATTTTTGACGAGATGGAATTTTGAGTAGATTATATTTCTATGAAAAAAATGATTGAACATCGAAATATGTTGTAAAGTTGATTTTTTAAATCTGTTGTTATGAAGTAGTGTTGAAAAAAAGTTGCTAATAATTATATTAAGTAATAATCGAGCTGCTGTTAATGTCATTGATTTTTTTAAGTGTAAGACTAACTGTTTCAGTATTTAAATATTTAACTGCAGCCACGTGTACACAAAATACTCAGAGTGTCCACTTTCTGGAAAGTCAGGGAAGTTTAAAGTGATCAATGAATTTCTTTAAAATTCTGAATAGTCAGGAAATTTATTAAATTTTTTTTGGAAAGTCTGGGAATTTATTATAAATTCTGGGAAGTCGGTGACGAAAAAAAAGTGTATAAATTTAAGTTGACGTGCAAAAAAAAGTCTTCAAATTTTGTTGCACATTCTAGAGGCCCCTTGATCATTTCTTGCCCCGAGTGGTCAGGGAATTTTGAATCTGTGGTCAGAGAAAAGTCAGAGAATTTATACTGTAAAAACAGTACGTGTGGCCGCAGCCTTAGTACTAGTTATATTATTTTATAAATTAATTTAAATGAGATATTTACTAATCCTATTAATACGTATTAAATTTAATATACAAAATTAGACGGCAGCGATTATTATAGGTGCTTAATATTGTTGTATTTTAAACTATATTATATATACGTATATTTATAGTTACTAGTGTATTTATATTTTTACATTCGTCTATAATTTTTTTTAATGAATCTTGCAATTTGTATTATAAAATTACTTATTAGAATGATATAAATTTTGTTTGTAAGTTTGCCAGTATACTACTTAATTGTTGACGAAGTTGTAAAAATTAAATTGCATTATATTAATCTTTAACGGATGAAAACCTGTATTTCTATTATTAATCAGGCACGGGATTGATACAGAATATTTATTGTAGACCATGTCATAAAAAAATTATAATACCTGCATTTTACGTGTAATAATAAAGTGTATTGCTCAAGACAGCGCTGTAAATTATTCAAATGAATAAGCCTGGCACTTTAACCAGTATTTTTTTCATATTATTTGCTAAATCAATTTTTATTTAATTGTCACATATATTATTTATATAATTTATAACGATTTATGAAAATATTAAAAATTATTAGTAGATACTTTTAATAAAAATTAAAAATAATATTATTTTGAAGATAATTTGAAGTTGCTTTGATAATCTCTTAGACAAGGAAAGATAAAGGACTAAAAACACATTACCTGGTGTTGTTACCACTGTTTTAATACCATTGGTATTTACCTACAACGTGTGCGCAAAACTTGTCAAAGTCTTCAACAAACTCCAAAATAAGTTTGATATCTCATTTGAGAGTGCTTGCAAGCTAGCAAATTTGCGAGCTCCTTTATAATACCGGACATTATTTAGTAAAAATATATGTAATTTTGTCTTACGTAATTTTTATCATCGTTAAAGTTTAATTGAATGTTTACGGGAAAATGTAAATGGGAACACTAGTGTTCAATTTATTGTTAGTCGATAAGAATTTAAAGTAAGCACAGTCTATATCGAGCCTTTCACATGGTATAAAGTCATCAACATGAGTTTTCATTAAAAATCATATATATAGTATAACAGAACTTTATTTCTTTATATAAATTTTTTTTACGTCTTATTTACTTTTTAAATAATTATAAGTAAAGTAAATGTTTATGTACTATTACGCAATGATTATATTATATTTATTACATTATATGTTTTTTTGTTTATACAAAAATAAAAAAACTTATAAAAAAATAATATGTATTAAGTTTTAAGTCATTTTCATCAAAGATGTTGGTAAAAATTTATATTTTCGTAGAATTGTATGCATTTTTATTTTTAATTATATTCATTAAATTAATGTTGTATTCATTACAGGTTTATTTACTTATCTGTATTAAGATTTTAAATACATTAGATTATAAATACGACATTACTTTTGTAGAGATGAAGTTGCAAAGTACAAATAGATGTGTTTGTGAATACAACAGATTTATTAAAATGTATGAATGTTTTATTATTGTAAGTCATTTGCATACAAGTTAGTAAATAAAAGTTTCAAATTATGTTTTCTGTTATTTAATGCATCAGTTATAAAACTATAATACCTGTACGTCTTATTTTCTTGTATTTTAATCGATATTTGTATGACGAGTTGAAGGAAATTTCACTAAAAAATTTCGAATTTTTGATTTCGTTAAAAGTATGTTTATTGTATAGAAAATGACGTGAAAAGTTGAATGCTTCAAACCGCAGGTCTGTATCTCAAACCGTTCTCGAGATATAGCCTCTCAAAGTTTTAGTTTTTTCAAATTTTTGGAGAAAAAAGGCCATAACTTTTGAACGCGTGGTCGGAATTGATTTTAGTTGACGGATTTGGAATCAGCGTGTCAAAATCTATATAATGACATGTATAATACCTTAAAACTCGGGAAAAAAAATTTCACGAAAAATCGAAAAAATTCAAAGGGGTATACCTTAAAAAAATGTCGATTTTTGGCCAAAATTTTTTTGTCGGATTTTAAAGTATTATACATGTCATTATATAGATTTTGACACGCTGATTTCAAATCCGTCAACTAAAATCAATTCCGACCACGCGTTCAAAAGTTATGGCCTTTTTTCTCCAAAAATTTGAAAAAACTAAAACTTTGAGAGGCTATATCTCGAGAACGTTTTGAGATACAGACCTGCGGTTTGAAACAAACAACTTTTCACGTCATTTTCTATACAATAAACATACTTTTAACGAAATCAAAAATTCGAAATTTTTCAGTGAAATTTCCTGCAGTGAACTTCAACTCGTCATACAAATATCGACTAAAATACAAGAAAATAAGACGTAGAATCATTTAGTCACTCTATAAATATTTATATAAGAATTTAAAAAAATAAAAGCTTCAATTTAAGGTATTTCATAACTAGTTTTTTTTGTTAATAGGAGGGGGAGGACTGACAAAATAAGCTTCCATTATTAAAAATTTCACGCCTCGCCACTGTTCTATATAAATTTATTAAATAGAACGAAATCTATTAAAGTTTATAAATATTAGTTATAATATATACGTGATGCGTTTCAGTGATAATTTACAGCAAATAATATAAATATTTCTAATGATCATTACTAACTTGACATATGTTAAAACCGAAATTAAAAATGGTTATTTGTTAGTAAAGATTCAGGACAGAACAAGGAGGTATATTTACAAATTATATATTACTATTTTGAATTTTTTTCTTTGCATATGTATCTACTATATAACTAAAAACTCAAAGACATTTTTTAAACTCTTCTAGTATGAACAAAATCAAATTTTTTTAAAATGCAATAGTTAGTACGAAAAGAGTCTAATAGACTTTTATTTTCAGCTTTTAGTCGGTTTTAAAAAGGCAAATTAATTTTTTTAAACGTTTTTTTTATATTTTTTTATTATACATACATGAAATGTACTGTATAATAAAGTAAAGTAATCATAAAAAAAATATAACTCGAGATTTTAACAGAATGGCATGTATTGAGGGTCCCTGAACCAAAAATATGAGATTAAATATTAAGTCATATCCCCTCCCCATCGCAAAAAACTATGTACGCCACTGCTATAAATACGATATAATCTATAAACTTTTAAAACTATGTAGTTGTGTTTGGTGAGTGATTAAAAGAAGAGCGCGAATATTTGAATATTGATTGTTGAACGTATAGTGTCAATTATTATCACAACAATCAGTTTCTGTGTGTATTGAAATTTGAAACAGTGGTGGTGAATTTCTTTCCTTTTCTGCCTATTTATTTATCAAATACTTGAAAGGTAGGTACATAATTTGACGAGATTTTAGTTTTTGTAAACCCTGACATGTAAATAAAGACCATTTTTGATATTTTATTTTGTCCTTTTTATTTTATTTTAATTAAAATTATTTAAATAATTATTTTAATTTAAATCCAAACCGAAATTTTTGCGACCCCTGTTCTTTTTTTTTTTTTTTAATCATAAATACAAAACCCGGAGATATTATAACGAACCCGGAGCCCGGAAAAACAGTAACGAAATTAAATATAATAATAAATAAAAATAATTATTGAACAATTTAAAGAAAAATCGATAGATAAATTGGTTAACCATTTAATTTTTTTACAATTTTACTAAAAAATATTAGATCGAATTTTTTTTTAAATATTATATTATAGGAAATTGAATGCTCTACAAAAAAGATCCTATAAATTTTTACGTAACGTGTCGTTCTTGATATATCTTAAAAAATAAATATTTTGGGATGTCACTCCTCCTTACACGCGATTTTGATGATTTTGAAATGAAACCGTCCTCAGGACAAACCCAACCATCCAATCAAGTTTCATTAATATCGGTTCAGTGGTTCATGAGTTATGCGTGTGACAAGGATTCGGGGGACGGACAGACAGACAGACACGGAACGAAAAATGTTTGCCTTGATTTGAAACGGAAAGATCATTTTAAAATTCTGAAATCGGAGAACAATTTTTTTCTTCTTTTTAAAACGATCACAAAGTTTCTCAGATCTTCGATATGCCGATGAACAAAATAATTTCGAGATTTTAAACATTCAAAATTGTTTTACTAAGAAATCATCAACTTTAGAGACAAAGTATAAAATATAAAAAATAATTATTTTGGTCTAATGAAACTTAGAGAATTTTTTTTAACATTTCGTATTTTTTTTTATTTTTGCTAAAATAAAATAAATAGAAACAGTATTAAAAAGTTTTTTAAATTTTGACCTTCAAATATCCTTGAAATAACAACTAAATATTACTGTTCCATTACCCCCTCACAACCAAACATTTTTTGATTTAATTTTGTTTTTTCAAATATGTGATGGTTCTGAGATAATAATCTGTAACACATTAAATGCCCTACCCTGTATATAAGAGCATTTTGCCTAAACTTCACCTTTATGTATAATAATGTTCAGATTAGTAAAAATATACTTTAAAGAACTGCAAACAAAAAGATGCGTGACCTCTGCTTTACATGTATGAATATAAAATAAATGTTTTTCAATTTACTGACATAAAATATTAAATGATTTTATCTGTTTTTTTTTTAAACTACTTCATTAATCAAACTCTGATAGATTGACAATGATGAGGTAAATTCATGTGAAGTGGTCCAGCACTGACTGTTTGATCATTCTAAAAAAACATCTGCCAAGTAAATGCACGGTACTTCCTCGTGTTAAATTCACCAAAGGTAGTTAATTATTCAACAATTTAAATTAAAACCGATAGTGTAATCTGAGATATTCTAGTTTCCACAAACTCTTTAAAATGCAAAAAATGCTGCGACCTCTACAAAAAATATGACCGTCACGCGAAAACAAAAAACAATAAAATTAAAATAATGGTCATTTCGAACTACCAACAAAAAATTAATTGCTTCCTCGCAATATCGAAGATACGAGAAACTATGTGATCGTTTCAGATTGAGATAAAAATTTTTTGTAGAGCATTAAATTTCCTATAATATGGGTCTACAACGTTTGTTGTAAAATATTCCCTTACAAAGATTTATCTCAATTTATTTAAAAAATTCGTGTTTTGTTTTTCTAAATTGATATTTGCTTGGACATATTAAATTTCATTTTGACGTTTTAAATGTCATTTTGACATTTGTCAAAAAATTTAAAATATACGAGAAAAATTTCGAACTAATATTTTTTCGTAAAATTGTATAAAAATTTAAATGGTTAACCATTTCCAGGCAATTTATCTAAGCACTATCGGTTTTTATTTAAATTGTTCAATAATTAACTACCTTTGGTGAATTTAGCACGAGGAAGCACTGTGCATTTACTTGGCAGATGTTTTTTTATAAAACTGAATTAGAAATAATATTTGTTGATATTTGATTACTGCCGTTACTGAATTAACTATTTTGCAACGTACTTTGATGATAATTAATCATTTTGTTAAAAGCAGTGGACAAATTATCGCGGTCCGTCACGCATCACTGTTTTTACGTTGTTATATACAAAATAAAAGGTTATAATAAAAAAAAAATATTTGCGGACTTTGGTAATTCTATTGATTGAATAAAGAGATACTTGTATTATAAGTAACATGAGTTCATGGGCATTACAAAAAAGTAGCCCATCAATCCCAAAAACCAATATATTTTGCTCTTAAAGCGTTCATGACTGGTGCCAGTACCTAATACAGCGCTGCGTATCAATTAATTACGTAGCCTTCAGGAATATTTGAATGTCCACATCATTTTTAAAATAGGTTTTTATTTAGTAATCTTATGCTATGTAAAAAAACCATTAATCTTTTTTACTTTCTTATTCCATGTATATGAAATATACAATAGTATAGGTAAGTATAGTGAAGCCGATTTTTTTCGAAATTCCCTGAATCCATCTGACTATTTTCGCCATGATGTCTGTGTGTATGTCTGTCGATCTGTAAGTGCTGTAACTCAAATACGACAAATCGTAGAAGGATCAAATTTTATATTTAAGATTATTTTTTGTCTGGAAAGAAAACGTCTTATTTTAGAAAACGGTCTTTCAACCGGATACGGATGTTTACCTAGCTTGATTTTTGAATTTTTCGATTTACTTTGAAACAGTGTGAAATAGAGAAAAATGTATATAATTTATGTTCTATTTTGGACTAATATATTTTAGTAAAATTGTATAAAAATTAAATGGTTTACCAATTCTAGGCAATTTATCTAAACACTATCGGTTTTTATTTAAATTGTTGAATAATTAACTACCTTTGGTGAATTTAGCACGAGGAAGCACTGTGCATTTACTTGGCAGATGTTTTTTTTTGTTTAAACATTATTTTCAAATACGCCATTGTTCTGAGATAAAAATTCTGTAACACTTTAAATCAGGGCTTCGAACCGGAACTGAACCGAAATAAAAATAACGGTTTTTTCGGTTCAGTACATATTAAAATACGCGCGTTAACATGATCTTATTTCCCACTTCAATTGTCGTTCGGACTATCATACAAGTATCATAAAATATTCTAAAGTATGGTAGCTAAACTGAAAACCAAAAAAAACCGGAAAAACCGTTATTTTTTGCGGAACGAAAACCGAAACCGAACCGAAATATATTTTTTACTCGAACCGGAACGAAAACCGAAACGAAAAAAATAACGGTTCGAAGCCCTGCTTTAAATGCCCCACCCTGTATATAAATTTATTTTTCTAATCTTATATATATTTTTAGATGTCATCATATAAGCCAAGTGAAGGTAGTGAGATCGCAGATTGGTTCGCGGGTCGAAGCGTGTTCTTGACCGGCGGTACCGGCTTCATGGGCAAAGTCCTTGTGGAGAAGTTACTCCGATCCTGCCCGGGTATCAATGCTCTGTACTTACTGGTCCGCCCTAAACGAGATGTCGATCCTGTACAACGTATTCAAACAATTATAAAACAACCGGTATTTCATTTATCATTTTACAAATACTTAAGTTCAAATAGTATAATCCAGTCGTCAGACAATTTCGTATAGAAAAAAATGACGGAGTTAATTTTTTTCAAGAAATTGGTATATTTTGATGAATAGAACATGGCAATAACTTTAAAAACAATTTAAAAGTAATCACGGTCGGACAAAAACAATTATTTAAGGCATTAAATGTTCTATGGATTTTATTTTATTCAGTGTAGAAGGTATTCTTTGTGATTGTTGACATGGTGGACATTTAAATAAATTATTATTTACATTGTTTCAAATTTGACGATTCTTTCTTTTATATCTTTTGTGTCGTAGTACTTATCATTTTGTAATCATTAGCAAGTGTCCTTCACTTCGTACTCATTACTGGCTTTACTTTATCCATTACTGAAGAAAAAAACATAAACAAAATAAAAGGTTATAATTTAAAAAACAAACTATATTTGCGGACTTTGGTAATTAAATTGATTAAATAAAAAGTTACTTGTTTTATTAGCAACATGAGTTCATTTAAAAAGAATCACAAAAACAGTAAACCTTGCTCTTATAGAGGCCATAACTGGCGTCAGTACCTTATTTTTCAATAATTTGATAGGTATTAAGTAGTAAATTATTGTTAATGTTTTCAGTTATTCGATAAACTTCGTTCTATTAACCCAGATGCGTTGTACAAGGTGATAGCTATAGCGGGAGACATAACGTTACCGGGCCTGAACATATCACCCTCTGACGAAGACCTTCTGGTTGAGAATGTCTCAGTAGTTTTCCACAGTGCCGCTACCATCAAATTCGACGAGCCACTAAGAATGTCAGTCAATATGAACGTCTTGGGAACTAAAAGAATAGTAGAGCTGTGTCATAAAATACCAAAACTTGAGGTAAATTATAAGAGAAGAAAACCTAACTTCAGAGGAGATTTAATCTGATTTAAGCACTGTGCCTCCTCTAAAGTCAGTGCGCTATCCATCACAATGTAAAAAATAACCAAAAATTTAAAGGGAGTTTATATTGATATGTTTTATGATCCCATTAAATATGTTTTTTTCTACTATTAATTTTCTTAAGGGTGCTCCATTTTAATTTCCCCAGGCCAATATTTCGAAAACTAAACAAAATGGTAAAAAATTTTCAGACAAATGTTGTAGCATTTCGAGGGAGGCATTTATTATTGCTAAAAGTTTTTATAGTTTATGGGGCAACATTTTTTTTTTCAAATAGTAAACTGTATTTTTCATTGCAGATTCGTAGTGTACGAGAAAATATACGTAACTTCTGTTTATAGTCCAGACGTATTTTTTTCCGTAGATTACGAATCCGCAATAAAAAATGTAGGTTATCTTTTTTTTTTAAAGTTACCCCATTAAACCACATAAAACCCCTATAAATTATAAAAACCCATAGTATTAATAAATGTCCATCTCGAAATGCTAGAACTTTTGTCTCAAACATTTTTTACCATTTCGCTTACTTTTCAAGATATTGGCCTGGGGAAATTAAAATGGAGCACCCTGTATATTTATTGTTTTGTTGTTTCTTTAGGCACTTGTACATGTATCGACAGCATATTGTAATTGTGACCAAACTACTGTGGAAGAAATGTTATATCCTCCACCAGCAGACCCAGAAAAAATAATTAAATGTACCGAATGTTTAAAAGAAGAAATATTAATTGAAATAACACCCAGGTAAAAAAATAACTAATTTCACATTAAAGTGAAAGTCTATCTGTCTTATATTATATTTGGTATAACTCCTTTTGCATCGTTTTAAAAAAATATCGAAAAAAAGAAAGTATTGCAGAATTTTACTTAATACGGATGCAAAATTACACAAAATAAGTTTATATTCTTGTACTATAATTAAAAATAAGTTATTTTTTTACACTAGTTGTAAATCACAAAATATGTATAGAGATAGTAAATAATTATTAAAATGTATCTATTATTATTCATGTGTTTATAATATAAATTAAAATAACGCTGTAATATATTTTTTTAGAATTATCGGACCTCGCCCGAATACTTATACCTACACAAAAGCATTAGCAGAACATGTTTTAGTAGAAAACGCTAAAGACTTGCCAGTTGCTATCGTAAGACCTAGCATAGGTAAATTAACATTAATTTATTTATACTACTCATTGTTTAATTTTATTTAAATTTCTATTTTTAGTGTCGGCTTCAGCATTTGAACCAGTTGAAGGATGGATAGATAATTTAAATGGACCGTCAGGTTTAATTGTTGGTGCTGGAAAAGGTAAAACTTAAATTCTTTCATAGGCAAAGCCCTACATTAAGATTGTCCATTTAATAAATTACGGGGATGTGAAAATCTTTAAGATTTATTTTATTTTTATAACTATAGTTTGTTTCATTTAAGATTGCAGATGGTACGATTCACACAGGCACTATTCTTGTACAAGACTAGCCCACGTATCCATGAAATTATATCAGAAGGTGTCAACATTTATAATATGCGAATATGCTTTAAATTACAAATGAATTTGTTCTGTAAGAGAGATGATGGTTGCAAACAGACGTTACTCTATTAATGATTTATCACTGAAATACTTTTAAACGCAATATAGATCCTTTATTTTTAATTAATTGTATAATTTCAAACTATTGATATTTATTTTAACATGAAGTGAATTGGTAACAGCGCTAGGTAATGTATTATAAGTCCTATAAATTTCTTTGTCTAAGAATCTGACAATTGTTTCCAGTGTATTTCATGTATTGCGTCAATGAAAATTGTATTATTGTGAATCTGCCTGGCGTTTTGCCCAATCAAGAGCATATTATGCTTCCTATGTTAGCTACTGCTGCAATCTTAAATGAAACAGACTATAGATATAGAAATAAAATTGTTTATAAATGTTTTCAGGTGTATTAAGGAGTTTACTTTGCTATACAAATCTCCGAGCAGATTTGATTCCTGTGGACATTGCAATAAATATGTTCATATCTATCGCTTGGTATACAGCAACAGCTAAGTTAGTATAAATATATTTTAACACTCATTTGTTGTAATGAAATTGAAATTTTAACTATGTTTTATTTACAGGCCGAACAATATCATTATTTATAACTGCACATCTGGAGCTTCAAATCCTTTAACTTGGGGTCAGTTAGAAAAATGGAGCCGTATTTCAACTTTTAAAAATCCATCACAAGATGTGTTTTGGTATCCTGGTGGTAGTTTCAAGTCTTCACGTATTTACCATTATATTTGTAATACTTTGTTTCAACGTTTCCCAGCGTATATTCTTGATTTAGGTGCGATTGTGCAGTCCAAAAAACCAGTGTAAGTGTTATCGACAATAATTCTTACATACATATTGTAAAACGCAACGTCTATCTGTCCGTTAGTGTGCTTATAATTCGAGAACGTCCGCTAGTATAATAAAATTATTTTTGTTGATCTTAAAAATTGCTTTTAATTTACAGGATGATAAAAATATGTAACAAGTTGCAGAAAGCAACTGAGGCTTTGCAATTCTTCACAACACGAGAATGGTATTTTAAAAATGATAACGCAGTACAATTACTTGCATCACTACCTAAAGAAGACAGAAAAATTTTTAATTTTGATATGACACATTTAAAGTGGAACGACTACCTAGAACATTATGTATTAGGAGCAAGGCGTTATATCCTAAAGGAAGACCCATGCACTTTACCTGCAGCACGAAAAAATCTACAGAAGTTAGTTTTTTTTATTTTTTTATATATTTTATTCTATAAGAACAATATTTTGATATTAACGTATTTGCTTTTTTTATCATTTGTTGTTTGTTGAAATCATATATTAAACATATATATATCCAAACATCTGGTTCATGTAATACATTTTTCTAGTCTTGCTGCATTGTTCCCCTATCTCCCTTTTTGTACCGCTCCCTGTATTTGGCCCACAATTGGCGAAAATTTTCTAGCCAATAGGAATTCTTGTGTCCCCACTATATATAGTATAGTAATAACAAAATTCGTCACAAAAATAGATCAAAACGATCTCTAGTGCCGATATCTAAAAATGGTTTGTACATTAGCTAATTACCAAATCTGGTGTTAATGTTGCCATCTATAGGGATGCCAAAAAAAGTTATAAAATGCAGGATGGGTTATATTAGTATGTTTAATATATGTTGAAATCTATAATAATGTTTACGTTTAATTTTTAAGGATGTATCTACTTGACTTACTTACGAAGATGGTACTTCTTACATTACTTTGGCGAATTTTACTATCAAGATTTAATGTAACTAAAGAAATACCAGGAAATGCTTTTAAACTTTGTTTATTTATGTTTACATTGTGTAAAAATAGTATTGTTAGCGTTTTACATACATAAATACGAATTACCTCAAATAAGTATATAAAAATATAACAATATTCTGTTTTTTGCTTCAAATATTATTAAAAATTGAATTTAATTATAAAATTTTATGTAGAACTGTGTAATAGATTATTGGATTTAGGCAAACATAATGATATAGTACTTATTGAGACTTTTATTGATTTAATATAAAATAATATACAATAAAAATCATATCATCCCCTACAAGGCAAAGTAGCGTAAGTGACATTTTTCTAATTTTACAGGAGACACAAAAAAACTGAATAATATAACCCCAAATGATATAATTTTATTAATTTTCTTGGTATTTTACAGTACCTTAAATACCTTTTCAATGTTTCATATATGTATATATTTCCCAACAGCTAAATTAAAATTCTTATGCCCGGTATTATAAAGAATTTGCTTGAGTGCAAATGCAAATTAGCTTCCAGCTAACGCTATCTGCTAGGTATTAAATATAAATGACGACCACTCACAGGTGTAGCCAATGAAATCGTACATATGATAACCTTGACGCATACGCGAAAGTACAATCAGCGACTTAAAATAAATGCTGCCAAGTGTACCTTTTAAAATGCATAGCATTTACATTACTATACATTTAATATCACTGTTTTAAAATATCGCGTAATTTCATAACAATTTGACACATAGCAGATAGCGTACGCTGGAAGTTAATTTGCATTTGAACTCAAGAAAATTCTTTATAATATCGGGCACTACTGATATTAAATTCGAAGAATGTATCACCTAATTAAACAGCTTTTAAAATATTAAAATAACAGTTTTTATGCCTAGAGCATTTTTTCGTAAAATAATCCAACTCTATTACTCCGTAGGTCATTGCCACTATTACATATTGATACAAAATATACCAAAACTTACAAAACACACACACATGCTTACATATATGTACATAGGCTGATCAACACATGTCTATATATACGATATAATCACCAACTTTTAAAACTAGTTGTGTTCGGTGAGTGTCTAAAAGAAGAGCGCGAATATTTGAATATTGATTGTTGAACGTATAGTGTCAATTATTATCACAACAATCAGTTTCTGTGTGTATTGTGTATTGAAATTTGAAACAGTGCTGGTGAATTTTATCGCTTTTCTGCCATTTTATTTATCAAATACTTGAAAGGTAGGTAATTTGTCGAAATTATAGTTCTTGTAAACCCTAACATGTAAAATTATTTTTATTATTATTTTATTTTAAATAAAATTATTTTAATAGGTAATTATTTTAATTTAAAACCAAATCGTCAGTTTTGCGACACCTGTTTTTTTTTTTTTTTTTTACTCTCGCTGTATTATTGACAAAATTATCATTTACGAGATAATGGAAAAGGTAGATATGTTATTGAACTCGTAAATTAAAAGTTAGGTAAGTACCTGTTTTTTTAATCTACAGAAAGCAACTATGTAAATCATAGTTTCATAGCAGTTAATGAATAGAACATTAAAAAAACATCTGCCAAGTAAATGCACATATTATAGGAAATTTAATGCTCTACAAAAAATATTCTATAAAATTTTCACGTAACATGTGTCGTTAATAAATATTTTGGGGTGTCACCCCTCCCCATTACACACGATTTTGAAATGGAACTGTCCTCAAGCTAGACTCAACCATCCGATCAAGTTTCAACAATATCGGTTCAGTGGTTCATGAGTTATGCATGTGACAAGGATTCAGGGGACAGACGGACAGACAGACACGGAACGAAAAGTGTTTGTCTTGATGTGAAACGGAAAGATTAATTTAAAATTTTGAAATCGGAGAACATTTTTTTTGTCTCATTCTAAAACGATCACAAAGCTTCTTGTATCTTCGATATTGCGAGAAAGTAAAATTTTTAAAATTGATACCTTGTTCAGAAAAGTTTCATCAACAATATAATTTTTGTCATCATATTTATAAGAAAAACAATATTTATTTCACAAAGCTTAAAAAACTACAAATAAATATTTATTTAACAATAGTCAAGTTTTAGCACATGTGTGCCAAATATACATATTCTAAAAAATACATTAAATGTTTATAACCGTGAAAGGTAACTTTCAGCATAAATTTTCTCAAATAAATATTTTTCTTACTTTATTTTTAGGACCAGGCCAGGGTCGCCCTAATATAATTTTATTATTTTTTTACTTAAATCATAAGAAATAAAGAATAAATCTACGTACCTATATCAGAATAGATCTACTTAGATCTATGTATCTTTGGTTCTTAATCTATGTACATATCTGTAGATTTGTCCCAAAATATGTATCTACGTAGATATCTCTCTATTTTTCAAGAGTAGATCTAATAAAATCTAATATCCTTTAACGTCCGTAGATCTATTCCAAAATTTAGATCTAATCTATTTTTCCCCGGGTATCCACTTCGATTTTATCTTGTATTTTTTATTCTTTCATTTTTTCCTTACATTGTACGTATGCAAAATTATACAGGGTGATTTTCAACTAGTGTAAAAAAATTTAACAGCAGATCGAGGATGTAATTTTCAGCAAAAAACCTTATGTGAACCTATCTCCGGAAATTCTTCGTGATGGAGCTACAGTATTTTACCCAAAATTAGAGACATAGGAACTATCAGTATTTACCAATCTACAAAAAATTCAAAATTAGGTATATATTGTGAATTTAAAGTTATTTTTTTAATTTTATCATTCATGTACATATTTTCTATTCCTAAATGACTTGATTTTGTTTCCCCATTTAGGACGTCTCTGACATTATCATGCAAGATTTGTATACTCGAATCTACATATTTAGTAACAATAATAATATCCAAAGTGTACATAAAAAATTTAACACAAAAGCTATAAAACAAATATTAAAAATGAATGAGTAAACAAAATATCTTATCGCAATAAAATAGGTATATTTTTTTACCTTCGCTCAATGGCATTTTGCCTTTAAGTAAAATAAAATTACGCATATTCATCTATAGATCTATAGAATCTTGCAGGGCCGTAACTACAGACTCGGGGGCCCTGGGGCAAGAAGTGACTGAGGGCCCCCCAGAATATGCATATGAAGACCTTTTTTTTGGTCGACAATCTCAAGTTTTTAACATTTCTTACTAATTTTGTCATGAATAAAATATATAATATATATATTTTCAAAAATCAAATAAAAATAAAAGTTTTACGCTGACGCGGGCCCCCCCTACCTTCGGGGGCCCAGGGGCACTGCCCCGGTGGTAGTTACGACCCTGAAATCTTGCTCTAATAATTAATCAATATTTTTAATAGTAAATATCATATTCATAGAGAAGGCACATTATTCACTGGTGTCAAATTATTCATTGATCTTCTCTATAGCATTTATCACATAAACATATCATCTAAATCAGGCCTGGCCAACTAAAATTGCACCACGGGCCGCAGGGAAATTATTAAAAATTTAAGATGTTAAAAAAAATTATAAAAAAAAACATCTGCCAATTAAATGCACAGTGCTTCCTCGTGCTAAATTCACAAAAACCGATAGTGTTCAGATAAATTGCCTGGCATTGGTTAACCATTTAATTTTTATACAAATTTTACTAAAAAATCTTAGTTCGAAATTTTTCTTAAAACGCACCTGAATATTTTTTCATATATTTTTAATTTTTTGACAATTTCAATCTAAATCTAAATTTATGGAAATGTCAAAATGACATTTCAAACGTCAAAGTGACATTTAAAACGCCAAAATGACATTTAAAACGTCAAAATGACATTTGATATATTCAATCAAATATCAATTTAGAAAAACAAAACACGAATTTTTAAAATAAATTGAGATATATCTTTGTAAGGGAATATTTTACAACAAACGTAGTAGACCCATATTATAGGAAATTTAATGCCCTACAAAAAATATTCTATAAAATTTTCTCGTAACATGCGTCGTTCTTGAGATATCTTGAAAAAAGAAATATTTTGGGGTGTCACCCCTCCCCCTTACAAACAATTTTGATGATTTTGAAATGGGACCGTCCTCAAATCAAACCCAACCATCCGACCAAGTTTCAATAATATCGGTTCAGTGGTTCATGAGTTATGCGTGTGACAAGGATTCAGGGGACAGACGGACGGACGGACGGACGAACGGACGGACGGATGGACGGACGGACAGACAGACAGACACGGAACGAAAAGTGTTTGTCTTGACGTGAAACGGATAAATCAATTTAAAATTTTGCAATTGGAGAACTTTTTTTTTGTCTCAATCTGAAACGATCACAAAGCTTCTCGTATCTTCGATATTGCGAGGAAGCAAAAACAATTCACGGTGAATTGTGTGTTGTGGGCATGTTGGGTGGGTATGTCAGTAACACCGGATCCAATGCGCTAGTAAATAAATAATTTATGAGCACATCGGAAACCGCTAAGGTAATTTATTATTGAAGGAGTTGTTATTGTTATTAAGAAACTTATTTGTTACCTTATAATTAAGTTTGTAAAAAAATTGGTAATGTTAACAATCAATACCAATGACTCGTATATCTACCACAAATGTGCATTGGGGTGACATTCGAGGACAAATTCACGCTTCAAGTCAGTTTATAATGGAGACGTTTTTGTGATATACAATGTCTATATATATATGAGATGTTTTATAAAAATATATTTCTAGTGCATTCGTTTCATAGTTATCATTGTTGTGCTGTGATGGAAGGAATTCGTAACCTTGATAAGGTAATTAATTATTCAGTAGTTTGATTATTGAACCGGAATTTATTTATGGTTCGGGTTCGGTTCGGGTTCAACATGTTGCAAACTATTTGGGTTCAAAAAAAAAAAAAATTCAAATTTACAAACAGTTATATCTCCGCGAAAAATTATTAGATTGGCATGAACCAAAGTTTATTCAAAAGCTTGCACTTTCTAATTGTTGAGGGAGTGATCGATTTCAACCCCGGGATTTGCTACAGGCCCTGCTCTGGCTTAATCCGGCACTGAAACGATCACAAAGCTTCTGGTATCTCGATATTGCGAGGAAAAAAAATACCTTCAAGGTGATCTCATTGTCAGTATATATTTGGATGTAAAGAGATTTATATTTATTGAAACTGACGTTGATAATGAGATAAAAATTACATATTGCAAATATAATTATTTTTGGTTTAGTACAAACATATATACAGGGTGCAAAATTTAATTAACATTACGATAAACTCATGAATACTTTTTTTTGTAAAAAAATCCACAAGTATACTTTATACATTGAGATTTTTTTTAAGGTATTTTAAACTGTTTTCTCAAAACACGTTTCTTTAGAATACTAAATATTTCGGGTGGAGGGGGGGGGGGGGGGTCAAATCTGTATTATATTTAATATTTTCATATAAAACTGCCTTACTTAAATTTTTAATCTTGCAAATCCCAACAAATAATTCAAATATGATTAACGCTCTTGAAAAACTTAAGTTGTATTTTTATAATTTCTCTATTCATTATTTACACAAACTCAAATTTCTAATTATTAAAGATCAAGTTATCTTATGTAATTTAAGTACCAAATAGGTATATGCTCATTTAGTAAACGGAAAGTACAGTACTACTAAAAAATGTAAACACATTTTATATAACTTTATTTAAAGGAATTGACATTCTCTTCAGAAACAAATAAAACTAATACGTTTACTTTCTTTTAGAATTGTTTACTCTAAAAAATATTTATGAATGAACTAATTCAGTGGCGCACCAAGAAAAAAAATCGTTTGTTATTATATGTAATTTTTATTTTGCTTCACGCAATATCGAAGATACGAGAAACTTTGTGATCGTTAAAGAATGAGATAAAAAAATGTTATCCAATTTCAAAATTTTTAAATTCAAGCTTTTACTTTTTTAAATTCTTATATAAATATTTATATAGTGACTAAATAATTCTACGACTTATTTTCATGTATTTTAGTCGATATTTGTATGACGAGTTGAAGTTCATTGTAGGAAATTTCACTAAAAAATTTCGAATTTTTGATTTCGTTAAAAGTATGTTTATTGTATAGAAAATGACGTGAAAAGTTGTTTGTTTCAAACCGCAGGTCTGTATCTCAAACCGTTCTCGAGATATAGCCTCTCAAAGTTTTAGTTTTTTCAAATTTTTTGAGAAAAAAGGCCATAACTTTTGAACGCGTGGTCTAAATTGATTTTAGTTGACGGATTTGAAATCAGCGTGTCAAAATCTATATAATGACATGTATAATACTTTAAAATACGACAAAAAAATTTTGGCCAAAAATCGACATTTTTTTAAGGTATACCCCTTTGAATTTTTTCGATTTTTCGTGAAATTTTTTTTTCCGAGTTTTAAGGTATTATACATGTCATTATATAGATTTTGACACGCTGATTCCGAATCCGTCAACTAAAATCAATTCCGACTACGCGTTCAAAAGTTATGGCCTTTTTTCTCCAAAAATTTGAAAAAACTAAAACTTTGAGAAGCTGTATCTCGAGAACGGTTTGAGATACAGACCTGCGGTTTGAAGCATTCAACTTTTCACGTCATTTTCTATACAATAAACATACTTTTAACGAAATCAAAAATTCGAATTTTTTTAGTGAAATTACCTGCAGTGAATTTCAACTCGTCATACAAATTGCGACTAAAATACAAGAAAATAAGACGTAGAGGTATTATAGTTTATAACTGAGCGTGTAAATGAATATTAAATGCTATTTTTGATTAAAATTGTTCTGAGATAAAAATTATGTAACATTTTAAATTCCCCACCCTGTATATAAACTAATTTTTCTAATTTTATATATTTTTTCAGATGTCAGCATATAAGCCAAGTGAAGGTAGTGAGATCGCAGATTGGTTCGCGGGTCGAAGCGTGTTCTTGACAGGCGGAACCGGCTTCATGGGCAAAGTCCTTGTGGAGAAGTTACTCCGATCCTGTCCGGGTATCAATGCTCTGTACTTACTGGTCCGCCCTAAACGAGGTGTCGATCCTGTACAACGTATTCAAACAATTATAAAACAGCCGGTATTTCATTTATCATTTTACAAATACTTAAGTTCAAATAGTATAATCCAGTCGTCAGACAATTTCGTATAGAAAAAATGACGGAGTACATTTTTTTTCAAGAAATTGGTAGATTTTGATGAATAGAACATGGCAATAACTTCCCCACCCCCTTTAAAGGGGGGTGCATAACTTTAAAAACAATTTAAAAGTAATCACGGTCGGACAAACACAATTATTTAGGGCATTCGAAAAACATGAATAGTTTTACTTAAATTTTTGTAATACTCAGAATTTTGAGTGCTTATAACTCAAACATTTTTAGGGCACTCTTTTCTCTATTATAATTTAAAATTTCATTTTGAAATTCAATTAAAGACATATTAAACACAGCGGTTGAACGGAACTCTACATTTTAGACGTGGTTTCCAAACTCGACGTCACTAAATGATTTTCTTGTGGGCTCTATTTCAATAACTTTTCATGACACATAATTTTTAAAAACACCATTAAGTTCAAAATTTTATCAGCTTTAAGATTTATAAAACCTATTATATCCTAAAACTGATAGCCCCAGTGTTATTCCCAAATAACTTATTTTAGACAGCTTTGTAAGCCCCTAGAAATTCGAATATACTCCGTCATTTTTTCTAGCTCAAATCTTTTAATGACTGGACTATTAATTCAAGTTAGTTGAAAGAACGAAGATTTATAAGATGTTTTTATCAATAATTGCAGCTAAATTTATACTTTTCTCATGTAACTAACTTCTAAATTGAATTATGAACAAAAGACTTATCGTTAATGTTGTTTTTACAAGAAATTCAATTCTTTAGTGTTATTCATGACTAAATTCTTACTGTAAAACTAATCATTATTAATATGTTAATAATAGGTGTATAAATTATACAACCTACCGGTTTATTTAATTTTTTAGAATGCCCACATTTTTTTATTTGAAGACTTGACTAGCCTATTAATATGTATATAAGGTACTGGCTATTTTTTAATTAAAGTACTGAATAAGAAATATTTGTTGATATTTTATTACTACCATTTCTGAATATTAATCTATATACATTCAACTGTCTTACAGCGTGATTTGATGACAATCGGCCAATAGGGTCAAAATGGTGGACATTTAAAGTAATTATTAGTATAATTTATTTATTAATTATTATTTTATCATAGCAACTGCTTTTATTTACATTGTTTCAAAGACGATTCTTTCTTTTATATCTTTTGTGTCGTAGTACTTATCATTAGCAAGTGTCCATCACTGCGTCGTCATTACGGGTTTTACTTTATCCATTACTGGAGAAAATACATAAACAAAATAAATGTTATAATTTAAAAAAACAAAGTATATTTGCGAACTTTGGTTATTAAATTGATTAAATAAAGAGTTACTTGTTTTATTAGCAACATGAGTTCATGAGAATCACAAAAACAGTAAACCTTGCTCTTATAGCGGCCATAACTGGCGCCAGTACCTTATTTTTCAATAATTTGATAGGTAAGTATTAAATAATAAATGATTGTCAATGTTTTCAGTTATTCGATAAACTTCGTTCTACAAACCCAGATGCGTTGTACAAGGTGATAGCTATAGCGGGAGACATAACGTTACCGGGCCTGAACATTTCACCCTCTGACGAAGACCTCCTGGTTGAGAATGTCTCAGTAGTTTTCCACAGTGCCGCTACCATCAAATTCGACGAGCCACTAAGAATGTCAGTCAATATGAACGTCTTAGGAACTAAAAGAATAGTAGAGCTGTGTCATAAAATGCCAAAACTTGAGGTAAATTATAAGAGAAGGAAACCTAACTTCAGAGGAGATTTAATCTGATTTAAGCACTGTGCCTCCTCTAAAGTTAGTACGCTATCCATCGCAATGTAAAAAATAACCAACAATTTAAAGGGAGTTTATATTGATTGTGATATATCAAGTTTTATGATATTTTTTTTCTACTATTAATTTTCTTAAGGAGAAATGTAAGGTGTTTTTTTAATTTGTTTAATTTTTATTTTTTAGCTTTGGGTCAAAAATTAACTGTTCCAAAATTTCAGACTCATAGATCAAACCTGTGGACGGCGCAAACCGAATCTTTTTCCCATTTGATTAAATTACTTTTTTACTCACGCGTGAATATTTCGTTGAAAAAATTTTTTTTTGAAAATTTCTCAGAGCAATATTTTGTAGAGAATTATGTGCTTAATTCATAAATCCAATAATTTTTTTAAAATGTTGTTTTTTACCATCTTGTTTAGTTTTCGAGATATTGGCCTGGGGAAATTAAAATGGAGCACCCTGTATATTTATTGTTTTGTTGTTTTTTTAGGCTCTGGTACATGTATCGACAGCATATTGTAATTGTGACCAAACTACTGTGGAAGAAATATTATATCCTCCACCAGCAGACCCAGAAAAAATAATTAAATGTACCGAATGTTTAAAAGATGAAATATTAAATGAAATAACACCCAGGTAAAAGAATTACTAATTTCCTTTACAAGTAATCCCTAATAACACATTAAAGTGAAAGTCTATCTGTCTGTTTGTTTATGTGTAGGGTGACCAGGTCTCCGGTTTTGACCAACACTGGATCTCGGGACTCAGAGTTTGGGTACAATTTCTCTGGTTTTTGCAAAAAATGACGACGACAAAAAAAAAGGTCGTCAAAAATATAGCAGGGGACATAACAGTGCATTTTATGAAAATAAAAAAAAAAGAATAAAATAAAAATAAAAAAGATAAGATAAAATAAAAATGGGGTCTTCATTTACATCTCAGGGTTTACCAAAACTAAAATCTGGTCACCCTATTTATGTGTCAAGAACAAAATATTGCCCCATCCTTTATAAATTTTAATATCGCTGTAATATATTTTTTTAGAATTATTGGACCTCGACCGAATACTTATACCTACACAAAAGCATTAGCAGAACATGTTTTAGTAGAAAACGCTAAAGACTTGCCAGTTGCTATCGTAAGACCTAGCATAGGTAAATTAATATTTATTTATTTAAACTACTCATTGTTTAATTTTATTTAAATTTCTATTTTTAGTGTCGGCTTCAGCATTTGAACCAGTTGAAGGATGGATAGATAATTTAAATGGACCGTCAGGTTTATTTGTTGGTGGTGGAAAAGGTAAAACTTAAATTCTTTCATAGGCAAAGCCCTACAGTTACGGGCATGTGAAAATCTTTAAAACAAATTTTTTTTAAAATTTAATTGCATTTGTTTCCAATGTATTTCATGTATTGCGTCAGTGAAAATTGTGTTATTGTGAATCTGCCTGGTGTTTTGTCCAATCATGAGCATATTATGCTTCCTATGTTAGCTACTGCTGCAATCTTAAATGAAACAGACATTAGATATAGAAATAAAACTGTTTATAAATGTTTTCAGGTGTATTAAGGAGTTTACTTTGCTATACAAATCTCCGAGCAGATTTGATTCCTGTGGACATTGCAATAAATATGTTCATATCCATCGCTTGGTATACAGCAACAGCTAAGTTAGTATAAATATATTTTAACACTCATTCGTTGTAATGAAATTGAAGTTTCAACTAAGTTTTATTTACAGGCCGAACAATATCATTATTTATAACTGTACATCTGGAGCTTCAAATCCTGTAACTTGGGGTCAGATAGAAAAATGGAGCCTTATTTCGATTTTAAAAAATCCATCACAAGATGTGTTTTGGTATCCTGGTGGTAGTTTCAAGTCTTCACGTATTTACCATTATATTTGTAATACTTTGTTTCAACGTTTCCCAGCGTATATTCTTGATTTAGCTGCAATTGCGCAGTCCAAAAAACCAGTGTAAGTGTTATCGACAATAATCCTTACGGGTCAGCTAAACTAACAATTACAACCCTCCGTATGTGACAGGAGGTAAAATATTAACTTCCGTGCGAAGCCAGGACCGGTCCGCTAGTATAATATAATCATTTTTGTTGATCTTATAAATTACTTTTAATTTACAGGATGATAAAAATATGTGACAAGTTGCAGAAAGCAACTGAGACTTTGCAATTCTTCACAACACGAGAATGGTATTTTAAAAATGATAACGTAGTACAATTACTTGCATCACTACCTAAAGAAGATAGAAAAATTTTTAATTTTGATATGACACATTTAAAGTGGAATGACTACATAGAACATTATGTATTAGGATCAAGGCGTTATATCCTAAAGGAAGACCCATGCACTTTACCTGCAGCACGAAAAAATCTACAGAAGTAAGTTTTTTTAATAATTTTATATATTTTATTCTATAAGAACAATATTTTGATATTAACGTATTTGCTTTTTTTATCATTTGTTGTTTATCGAAATCTATAATAATGTTTACGTTTAATTTTTAAGGATGTATCTACTTGATTTGCTTACGAAGATGGCACTTCTTACATTACTTTGGCGAATTTTACTATCAAGATTTAATGTAACTAAAGCAATACCAGGAAATGCTTTTAAACTTTGTTTCTTTATGTTTACATTGTGTAAAAATAGTATTGTTAGTGTTTTACATGCATAAATATACAGATCTGGCCATGTGTAAAGAAAATGGGGAACCGAAAAAACACACTTTTGAATTTAATATAAAAAAACTGAGTGTGTACTTATGTACACGTGTTAGAAGTTATACTTTTTTGGCGTGATTGCAAAACAACTACGAATTACCTCAAATAAGTTTATAAAAATATAACAATATTTTGTTGTTTGCTTCAAATATAATTAAAAATTGAATTTAATTATAAAATTTATATGATGATAGTGTAGGTACTTATCGAGACTTCTATTTATTTATTGAGAAATTAATTTAAAAAAAAAAGGATTTTGGGTTTTCAATGGGGCTTGCAATGGGAACCTTGCCTAGGGCACTATTTTTTCTTAGTCTGCCCTTGATATTTAATTAGATTTAGATTTATAATTTAAATGGCGTATTGGTAAAATGTTAAATTTGTTTTTTATAGTACAAAATTTTGAATTTATTGTTAATATTAATAAATTCAGTATCATTAATATAATAATATGTTATTATGATGGATGTATTTTGTTTTATTAAAGATTGTATTGTTAAGGGCGTGTTATATTCATAATCGAATTTATTGATAATGGTCATGTGACTTCCTACAGTTTCCGGTTAAAATTTTTGAAAAGTCCGCTTATTTTAAATCAAAACTGCACATGTGCAAATAATCATTAGCAGTACAAATCGTACAAATGATGCTATGAAATGATGTAAACGGTTTTAGGTGTGCTATTAGTAGTAACAGCGAGTTTATTTTTAAATTACTATAACAGACTGTTTTGAGTTCAATAAATTACAGCTTTTATTTTTAAATATACATCATTGTAGCCAGTGTATTTTGAAATACGATGAGAGTTTGCATAATGATATAAAACATAGAGACTGAAATAAGACTTTAATAAGGACTAAAAAGAGATAAAATGCATGTTGAGGTACTTCTGTTGGTTACCGATCCCGAACGAATATTGATTTTTCTCTGGATTGAAAAAGCAAGATGGCTGCGAGGGCGAATGTCATAATTTTAAAAAACCACTCCTCCTATTAAGTACACGTGTTTCTAGTCATTATTGTAGTTTTAATAACTTAATATTTTGCTTATGTATTATAAATCTTGTTCATACTGGTGTTATGTGTGTGTGAAAGTAAGGAAATCTGTTTCACGAGTATTACCGGTAAGTATCACCCTTACAATATAAAACTGATTATCCTGGTTTCAATCAATTAGAATCACTAATAAATTTCATTGACAGTGGATATGCAACTTTTTCTGCACATACGTTCTTGTATTCTTTCATGAAATTGATATTAGTACACTTAACCTCTTTTTACACAAGTATGTCAGTGAGTAACCCAAATTTTAATTGAATCCCTAAAACGTAACAATTGCATTATCGTATTTTTGCATTTAATTTAATTCATTATCATAAGATAAGCATTTATTAATGTTCATTGATTTTATACAATTTTATTATTAATTCAAAACTGACTTTTCAAATTTTGTTACAATATGCAGAGTATTGTTAATATGAATATAGTTATAATATAACTTATAACGCTTAGGTATATGTAAAGTATTGTGCATTTTTATATTATAAAAATATATTTTTGATTTCCGTGGAAAGGGTATATGATAAGAGGCATGGCATGTCATTTTTAATTCCTGGAAATTCCATTGCTTTTACTTAAGGTATGGTATAGGAACATCACACATATGTACATATTATATAAAAGGTTCATGTATTGTATTATGAACATGCATATAACGTATGTTCTACACACACATGACATAATGTGCGTGTGTATGAATCATGTGTAGTAATAGATTTATTTATATTTTTGACAATATATTTTTTTACAGTAATTAAAATTTTATAACAATTCTTACATTTCTAATAATCTTTAACTACTTTGAAGCATATACATAAATATTATGTATTACTGGCTTTAATGCAAATGTTTATTTTTCTTATCATGTATTAAGATTTACTTATAATCTACTAGATATTTTATAGTAATTAAACGAATATTTACATGATTTTACCTGTAATTTGTATTGTATTTTGTTCTATTATAATTGTTATATATTATTTCTACAAATATTTTATTATATTTATAATACATAGATGTCCCAAAATTCGCGCTCAAAACTTTGTAGGCTGATGCAACTCATAAAAATAAATACTTTGTTCCTCTTATCATTTTTTACTTCCATGTTCTAAAAGAAATGGAAGTATTGTAATACCGTCGAAAAATCGTGTCCGAGATAAGTGCAATCTGAAACAATCTCTCCCTACAGCGATTTTATGGTTTTAAAATGTTCTAGGGATCAAGAGAAGTTCATAACTGAGTTTGTAGATTAATCCGTTTTCCGCGCGGTACTTTTTTCACGACTTTTCCGGAAAATCACACATTTTTCCTGTTTGTGGTTCGGTTTTTGCAAATATCTCGGGTTTTACTTAATCAATATTGACCAAAAAAAATAGGGTCACTCTTAAGAAATCCCTCTATCGATCTGTGGTAGGCGGAATACTATAACATAATTTCTAACCTCACAAAAAAATTACAAACTGCGCTTAAAACAGATTTTTCATTTTTTCTCAATTACTTTGCAACAAATATGAGTATTTTGATGAAAATAAGGGGAAATGTACTTCTTATGATCCTAAATGAGCTTACCAAATTTGATTGTAAAATATTCAAAATTACCGCCAAAATTTATATTTAAAAAAAAAAATGAAACTCAGTTGATCCCTAGAACATTTTAAAACCATAAAATCGCTGTAGGGAGAGATTGTTTTATTCAATAAAAAATTTCGGTTATATGACTCCACTAATTAATTGTATTACCTACTTTCAAAACTTAATGAAAAGTTTATTTCCGCATGGCGGCTGTGCGTGTGTCTAGATGTAGAATTTTCTTCCGTTCACGATAACTACTGTAAAAATGCACTGATCTGAATTATTTTTGGGGAAAATGTTTGTCTCAGTGAGTACTCCAGACCTATTGATTTTGGTGCTAATCGGACTAGGGGTTTTGGAAATATTTGAAATTTTATAACTTTTATCGTCTAAAAAGTGAACGTTGCGAGTATTATCTCACTAATTTTGATAAGACTTGGTACATTTGTAGGGACATTTATTATTTGTACGTGCCCAAACAGCCATTAAAGGGGCGAAAAACACACTTAAAATTTGAATTTTAAATACTAATTAATACGTCATTAATTCATGTTGCCTTGGAAACAAATGCAACTAAATTCAAATTGTCAAATTAGTTGTTCTACGAATGTGTATTATGTTTTTGACATTAGGACATTAGAAAACTAATATTTATATACAAATGGCAATAACTGCTGTAACCGTCGTAAGTATATATGTTTTTTATGTATTACGAAATTTATATTCATAGTAGTAGGTTATATAAATAAAATATAAAAAAAAATTATATTTAAAAATTATTTAAAAAGATAGAAAAAACATGGAAGTCATGTATGGTTCTCCATACCGATATTTTTTATTGAGGTCTTGAGGAAGGGACATTTTTCGCAAAACAGTGATATACTAGTTATATTATAAACGTAATTGAGAAAAGCAAAATGTATCAAATATAAAAAGTTAATAAGAATATTAACATATTATCCGTAAAGTGTTGAATAATATCAAAGCAATTGATTTATCATATTGCGGTTACTTATCGGATTAGTTATAGAATATCAAGAAACCTTATCGGCTAAAAATAAATATTCTTTTACCTTTCTATGCTCAAATACCTAAATATCTCGCATCAGTCAGTATTCTGTTATACTTACTACTATTTCCTGTAAGTGTAAAACATTTTTACCATTGTTGAAAAGTGCAACAATTAACTTTTTAATTGTTATACAATTTTATTGTTGACATAACTTCAATATGAAAATTAGTAAATACAATGTGAGTATATGTTTATATGTATATAATATATATATAACTGTACATTATTTAAGATCACTGAAGAAGGAAATAATAATTTTCTTCCATTTGTTATAATAAGTAGGGTCGAGCGGGGAAAATATGAAACACCAAAAAAATGGGGTAAAAGTGAAACAAATTTGCAACTTATGTGTTTATAGGAGAATTATAAAAACTGACATCATCATTAAAGGTTTGTTAAAGCGACCTGAAAATATGAATCGCCTAATAAGTGATGTGTCACCCCTACAGATTTCCCTGTTAGTCGATGTCAAAACGTGTGAATTAAATTTATTTCTTTGCGCATAACTTTCTGTATAGCTGAGATGTTAATTAAAGTTACAATTTCACATTGATATGCCACAAAGAAGATAAATCAAAGTTGCCAAAGTAGCTTTTATTTTAAATTTTCGAGAATTTTTCCCATTAGAGGCCTGTTTCACTTTGCGTTGTAAGATTATTTTAATTCGAATGGGTTTGAAATCATACTTATTTTCGAGTTTTAGTATGAATTGATGACAGAAAAATCAGCAATATTGGTAACTAAAAAAAACCTCGGTCACGATTGGGTTAATAAATTTTTTCTTACAGTTTACAAAAATTAAGCCCGTCCTGGTTGTACTATTATTGATCACTATTATTAAACAAATGACTCTAGGTTCGAAACTTCTGTGTTGTTAAAATTTTTGTGAAATAATTAAGACCATTAAATTTCGTGGTAAAACACATATACTGTTTGTAATCATGATATATTTCTGTGAATAAGTTTTTATGTCTGATATGCATTTTGTGGTTATGATAATTTGTGTCGCTAATGAGTATTGTATGATGTACATATATTTATGTACCTATATGGTATTGTATTTATGTTTAGGTTAAATCGATCGGTTGAATCTTGACTTACTTGTGTACTGTTTTTATTTTTTATAATTGTGGATTTTTTATATAACTTTTTATTATTAACAATAATGTAGCAACTGAATTTGTAGGTAATTTTATGTTGTTCTGGATTACTGGGTGGTGAGTGATTAGTCACAACTTGCTATATAGTTTTCTAGGCGTGGAGAAAAGCCGGTATTTAATTTTAGGTGCATATTACATGAACAAAATTGAGATGAAAATTAATAACACTTATCCAAAAAATTAAAGGAACAAACAATTACAACTTTTTTTTTGGTCGTATCCCAATAAAAAAAAGCATTTTAAAGCTTCAAGTAGTTTTGAGATTATTTGCCTAATTTTTTTTTGAGTTACGGTTATCGCGCAATCATAAGAAATAGTGGGACACAAACATTTTTCTATTTTTTTTTAAGGGTCCAATACATTGGTCAGTTAACTTGTTTATTCAGCTTTAATTTGTTTTTTTTTTGGTCACTCTCAATTTTTTTTGCTGAGATATCTGACTTTAAATGAAAAATGATTCTTTTGTCTTCGATCATCAATATATCAGCAACTAATGATTAAATAGTAAATTTAAGGACAGTTTTAAAAACTTGAATAAATTTCCTACAAGACATTTCATGACTTTATTAGAAAAAAAATTTTTTTTACTCTCACCACTAGTTTGAAAAAGTACAAAAAAATGACTTTTTATGGTCTTTTAGTAAATCTATCGCTACTTTACAAATATTAACGGGAAGACTAATGTTGCCAGGTGTTTTTATTTTACAGCTTAATATACTCCCAACAGTCCTGTAAATTTTGAAATTGATCAAAGTTTTACAAAACAGTTAAAGGATTAAAAATATTTGCTCATCCCTGACTTTACAGATACTAAAATATCATTGCCGAAACCTCAAATCTTTTGTAATGTTTCATTATATTTAATCTGCTTTTATTTCTAATATAAAATATGCGCATAGTGTAAGTATCTTTAAAAACAGCTTACAATTTTAAAGCTAATTTAAGGTAATTTGATACGCATATGCATGTTACATGTTAATATTCCTTGTGTTATATATGTTATGTATAAACGAGTACATTGACTTCTTTAATGTTTAGTTTTGATACTGCTTCTTATAAATCTTTGAAAAATCAGTAACATGCTCGAAGTGCTTAATTGACACCTATACATATGTATATAGGGGTAGATGTAGTTTAAAGGAGGAATGGGGCAGTGGCGTAGTAAGAAAAAATTTCGGTGGGGGGGGGGGATAAATACATATGAGTTAAATTTTTTTTCTGAATACTCCTTAGCGTTTCATCTTTAAAATCTGTCGAGATCATTCCAATTCACTTGTTCACTAAAGAAGCAGGGCCGTAACTAGAGGCTCAGGGACCCCGGGGCAAGCGGTGAACGAGGGGCCCCCAGATATGCAAAAAATAAAAATTGAAGACCTGTTTTTTGGGTCATAGCTTACAAATTTTACATTTGTTACTAATTTTTATTTGAATGACTTGTTTTTGCTTGCCAGCTAGAAGTTTACACTTCTTAGAAATTTTAATGGATAATAAGTATAAAATTGAAGTTCATAAACCGAGAAAAGGTCATTAAAATCAGAATTAGTAATAAATAAATCACGTTTTCAAGTTAGCACCAAATACATTTTTTTAAATCTTCAATTTATTTATTTTTTCTTGCTCACTCCAATTTTTACACTGCTGCGGGGGCCCCGGGGCACTGCCCCGGTGGTAGTTACGGCCCTGTAAAGAAGTCTCACTTCAACAAATATTAATGTATTACATAAATTATTGATCGTAGTTCATTTCACGATTCATATTTTTGTTGACAAAATCTCTTAGAATAGAAGGGTCTATGTCATTTTTAAATTTCTTATAAACATGCATGTGTTTAAAAAAAACCGTATCGTGTTTCTTTATAATTAATAACCGACGTTTCGTCACGCATTGTAATAATCATTTTCAGAATCTGCAATGTCGCAACTTCACTTAACACGTTATAATATAGGTACTATTACATGTACTTATATGCCTATCGATTTATTTGTATCATAATAAAACATATGTATGTTTGTATAATTTCTATGGGTTTTTGCTTCCTCGCAATATCGAAGATACGAGAAGCTTTGTGATCGTTTCAGATTGAGACAAAAAAAATATTCTCCGATTTCAAAATTTTAAATTGATCTTTCCGTTTCACGTCAAGACAAACACTTTTCGTTCTGTGTCTGTCTGTTTGTCTGTCCGTCCGTCTGTCCCCCGAATCCTTGTCACACGCATAACTCATGAACCACTGAACCGATATTGTTGAAACTTGGTCGGAAGGGTTAACCAATTCCAGGCAATTTATATAAACACTATCGGTTTTTATTTAAATTGTTGAATAATTAACTACCTTTGGTGAATTTAGCACTAGGAAGCACTGTGCATTTACTTGGCAGATGTTTTTATGAAATGCACTGTAGTTGTCTATGCGCCAAAACGCTAATTTTGTATAAATGCATCGTGGCCAATGCTTAAAATTTATATGAACTTTTATGTACTGACCTAATAGCCCAGTAATACTATCTCGGTTTATTAGCCAAAGATTTTGTACACAGTAGACAATAAAATATTTCATGCCAGTGTTTCTCAATCGGTTGTCACTCACGGAATCTTTTATTTACCGCGGACAACCAAAATGTTTACATAAAATTTATTATTGAAGTGAAACTTTTTTAGCGAGACTAGTGAATCGGAATGACCTCGATAGATTTTAATATTCGACACGTTTTGTAGATGAAACGCTAAGGAGAGTGTGGCATATTATCTTATAACCATGTATATGAAATATACATATAGTATAAGTAAGTATAGTGAAGCCGATTTTTTTCGAAATCCGGATTTTGATGGAATTATCCATTTTGACGTTCCCTTAATCCATTCTGACTATTTTTGTCATGATGTCTGTGTGTCTGTCGGTCTGTAAGTGCTGTAAGTCAAATACGATAAATCGTAGAAGGGTGAATTTTGAAAATGATCTTTCAACCTACGTCGATTTTGAATTTTTCGAATTACTCTGAAACAGTGCGAAATAGAATGGTCAAGTTAAAAATTATAGGTAATATCAATATCTATAATTTATGTTCTATTCTTTTTTTCGTAAAAACGAATTTTTGAAAAAAATATTTTTTATTATAATTCAAATGGTTCATAACAGAGGAGAAATATCTGCCATGAGTGTCATGGGACTTTCTTATACGTATTACAGAGATTTAACAGTGTGTGTGTTTGCCATAGGTACCATGTGACTTTCTTATACGTAATACTGAGAGTGAACAGTGTAGGTGAATCTAAATAATTACATAAACAAAATTTTAAGTAAAACTTTAAGTCAAGTAAATAAATAAATATTATTTCATGTTTTTAATATAACTAATTAAAAGGGTTTGATTAAAATTATACTTTATTATAATATGTAAATGCTTAACTATAATGTGTGTATTTTTTTTGTTTTTCTTTAATAATCGAATATGTAATGAAAAACAGTTAAAGTTTCGATCGTTAATTAATGTAAATAATAATTGTGTCCTCGATAATTTAAATTAACATACATAATATGTTTTTGTGAATGAAATACTTTTTATTTGTTTTCAACTACGTGAATACTATTCGAATGGAAAGATACTAATCTTTACAGTGGCGTATTTATGTTAAGTGCCGCCCTGGGTAAAAAAAAATTGCCGCCCCTTTGCCAAGGGAAACTATAATTTATTTTTGAGTCAGAATTCCCATATGAACTGAAAGGTGAGAATTTTTACTAATAATGGAAAATATATATAAATTAAAAACTAATGACCTTTTTTTTTGGTCCCGTCGATTGAAATTTCTGATTTAATGAACTAAAAAGTTTGGCAGATAGGGAAATAAAAACTTGAAGACCTTTTTTTTTAGTCACGTAACTCATTTTTATCCCCTTCTTTTAATATACTATATTAAACTTAAAAAATCTACCGCCCCTCTCAGCCTGCCGCCCTAGGCCATGGCCCCCATGGCCCCATGGTAAATACGCCATTGAATCTTTATAAAAAACGTGTAATTATATTCTTTTTGTATTTAGATAATTAATAAATAATTTTATTATTGAATTCACTTTTTATGACATTAATACTGAACTTTTAACATAACTGATGTCAGATAAGTAACGAAACATTTCATTGATATAAAAAATAAATATACAGATTAAAAAAATGTAAATAAGGTACTGGCACCAGTTATGGCCGCTATAAGAGCAAATTTTACTGGCTTTTTTGTAATTCTCATGAACTCATGTTACAAACTCGCTTTATTTAATCAATTTAATTACCAAATATGTTTTTTTTTTATTATAGCCTTTTATTTTGTTCATGTTTTTTCTCCAGTAATGGATAAAGTAAAACCAATAATGTACACGCAGTGATGGACATTTGCTAATGGTTACAAAATGATAAGTAGGTACTACGACACAAAAGATATACAAGAAAGAATCGTCAAATTTTAAACAATGTAAAGCAGTTTCTATGATGATATAATAATTAATAAATAAATTATACAAATAATTCGTTTAAATGCCCACCATTTTGACACCTATTGGCCGATTGTTATCAAATCACGCTGTAAGACAGTTAAATGTATATATAGATTAATATTCAGAAATGGTAGTAATCAAATATCAACAAATATTTCTAATTCAGTACATTTAATTAAAAAATAGCCATTACTGGGGTCATATCCAAGATTGGCGTCTCAATTTTTTTTTTTAAGATATCTCAAGAACGACACATAGAATCTTCTTTGTAGAGCATTCAATTTCCTATAATATAAGTCTATAATGTTTGTTGTAAAATAAGTACAAATATTTATCTCGATTTGCTTAAAAAAATCGTGTTTTGTTTTTTAAAATTAATATTTGCTTTGACAGATTAAAAGTCATTTTGATGATTGCATAATTTTACGAAAAAATAAATCTTTTCGAATTAATATTTTTTTAGTAAAATCGTATAAAAATTAAATGGTTAACCAATGCTAGGCAATTTATCTGAACATTTTATTGGTTTTTATTTAAATTGTTCAATGATTAACTAACTAGGAAGCACTCTGCGTTTACTTGGCCGAAGTTTTTTTTACTAAACGTCAGTGAAGCAATAAGAATAGTTCGTATTACCTACATATATGTATATACGTTCGTCTATCGATTAACCAAGCAGTGAGATAAACCGAAATGTCATAGAATAATCAGACATGTACGCAGTGTCTTTTGCCAAAATGCGGATGTCAGCAAAATGCAATCGTTCCTATTTCAAGAAAATTCTATACGTTCACGTATTCAATGAAAATGTTATTTTATATTTTAACTATAATTGTTTTGTTTCCTCGCAATATCGAAGATACGAGAAGCTTTACTACTTTATTTATTTAGAGTAGCCATGTACCTGGAAAACCTGAAAAATCATGGAAAATTAATAATGGTCAGAGAAAAACATGAAAATATGAATTGTTATCATTAAAAAATACATAGAATTAAAACTGAAAAACGCGTTATTAATTTAAACACAAACTACTTGATATATTTTTAACTGACTTCAGTAAAGGAGGAAGTTCTTAATTGCTTCCTCGCAATATCGAAGATACGAGAAGCTTTGTGATCGTTTTAAAATGAGAAAAAAAATTGTTCTCCGATTTCAAAATTTTAAATTGATCTTTCCGTTTCAGGTCAAGACAAACACTTTTTGTTCCGTGTCTGTCTATCTGTCCCCTGAATCCTTGTCACACGCATAACTCATGAACCACTGAACCGATATAAATGAATCTGGATCTGGCTTGAGGACTGTCCCATTTAAAATCATGTGTAAGGGGGAAGGGTGACATCTTAAAATATTTATTTTTCAAGATATATCAAGAACGACACATGTTACATGAAAATTTTATGGCATCATTTTTGTAGAGCATTGAATTTTCTATAAGCGTTCGTTGTAAAATATTCCCTTAAGTACAAAGATTTATCTCGATTTGCTTTAAAATATCGTCTTTTGTTTTTTTTAAATTGATGTTTACTTTGACATATTAAATGTCATTTTGACGTTTACCTACATTTTAGATTGAAATTTTCAGAAAATTAATATAATAAATATACAAAAAAATAATCAGGTGCGTCTTAAGAAAAATAAATAATATTTTTTAGTAAATTGTATAAAAATTAAATTGTTAATCAATGCTAGGCTATTTATCTAAACACTTTATCAGTTTTTATTTAAATTGCTCAGTAATTAACCAGGGCCGTAGCTACAAGCTCGGGGGCCCTGGGGCAAGAAGAGACCGAGGGGCCTCCAAAAATTGAAAACCTTTTTTTTTATTCTTACTTGGAAATCTACCACTTATTGGTAATTTAGATTTTCATGACTTTTTTTTTTTAGTCGACATGAATAATTTGTTTAACATTTTCAAGAACCAAATAAAAATAAAAGTTTTACACTGCCACGGGGCCCCCTACCTTCGGGCTGCCCCAGTGGTAGTTACGGCCCTGTAAGAAAGCACTGTGCATTTACTTGGCAGAAGTTTTATTCAATAAATGTAATTTTGTTTTATTTTCTCATCCCTGATTAAATTAATTCAATTTTCCTAGAAGTTATCGTTCTAAATAAATAAATAATCAATCAGCATGCCTGGGTGACGATAGCTTTGTCTTATATAATGTTAGAGTTATTAAAGAGCTGCTATTATCCTGTCCACTTGTATAAATCTATTTTTATTTACATTGTCTTGATTATCGGTTTTACAGTCAATTTAGAAATCTGTTAACCGTTCCCAGTAGCGCAGACATCGCAATCCTGAATGCCCGTGTTACATTTTCTAGTTAGGCGTCTTAATATCTCATTGTCACATAAACGTAACATGGGTACAACGAATAAGACGTTTTCTTTGGACGTAGATAATTGAAACTTGTAGAAAGGTATGTTTTATTTTTTTTAAAGAAATAGGTACTAAAATTCTATAGCAGCAGTACCCAACCGTTTCACGATTACTTTCAAATGGGGTATTAATTCTGTACTAGTATCTATGGAATTTAGAGCAGTGACACTTCAACTAATTGTAACACAGTTGGCATCTTTCACCGTATAAAATAATTTTCATAACATCACCACTGTTTTAATACCGTTGGTATTTATCTAAAACGCGTGCGCGAAACTTGTGCAAAGTCTTCAACAAACTCCAAAAGAACTGTCATATAAGTTTGATATCTCAGTGCTTGATAGCTAGCAAATTTGCTAGCTCCTTTATAATACCGGACACTAGAATTTTAAAAACGAGAACGCGGGAAATTTAAAAATGTAATTGTTGTTTAACGAAAATGTTAAAAATCTGCGTTGTACTATCAAACATTTTTAAATAAAAAGGAAACTTGTATACCCAAAATGAACACAATAATCAAATGTTGGGGGGGCTAACTTTTACAAAAAATGTATTTAATTATTACTAATTAAAGTAATAACTATCAAACGATAATATTATACTTTCAAACGATTGCACATAAAATTAACTAAAAATATGCATTTGGGGGGGGGGGGGGGGGCTAACTTTTTTTTACGACGGATTATTGCATATAATATAACGTCGGAAATGATTGTGGTTACGCTCCTGTGGCGCACGTGCATTTTCCGAATAAATAATATAACCGTTGGGTATATAAGGTTCGAGGGGGTTTGTTATTATCGTGTTAAAATTGGCTTGCATGCGGTGAGTATCGAGTTTTAATATAATTTATTAAATAACTATTAGATAATACATACATGGGTATCGGTAACTAGTAGTGTTTTATTGAATTGCTGTGATTGGAAGTATATTTAATATGTGGTATCTGCTATTTTTATAAACTACAACGTATAATCTATATAAAAACAAAAAAAAATGTACATTCACCTTTAAGATTTGGGACTTTCGTGTTGGTATGTGATGTATATTTTATTTAGTTACTAAATGTATGTCAATTCAAAAATGAATCTTAATTATCTTAATCTATATATGTACAGTCGCCTGCAGAACTCGTCTGGCACCCTAAAGGCTAGAATCGCTTACAACAGATTCCAAATTTAAAGACAAACATCATCGGTTATCTTTTTCTATCAAGTTTTATATATTTAAATACTAAAATTCGGATTATCAAATATTTATTGCCAGAAAATTTACGTATACAATTTTCAATAGATTACATAATAATTTAATTGCACAAATATATATGAGTACTATAAACGAAGAGTAGTTCTTTATCTAGCAAATGAATTTCGAAATATCTGTCTTTGTTTGATACAGGGAGAAATGATTTAAATATTATAATAATCAAATGGGAGGAGCCTACTAAGTTTGTGATAAACGAAAATGAATACAACCTGCAAGACCATTAATGCAGGCGACTGTACATATAATAACATGTCTTGACTGACTGATTCATCATCGCCGAGCCGAAACTCCTGGACCTAGAAACGTGAAATTTCAGGAGTGTATTCCTTTTATGACGCAAGTACCCACTAAGAAAGGATTTTTCGAAATTCAACCCCTACGGGGGTAAAAGGGGGCGTAAAAGTTTATTTAAGAAAAGTTGGTTTTCATACTTCTTTAGATTAATAATAAACCAAAGATTACCATTGACATAACCTTAAAATAACGTATAAATATGAAATATAGCATTTAAATTAAGGTGGGCCTTATTTGCCTCTATGACCTTACATATTACAAAAAAATATTCACATAAACTAAATAAAAACAGTAAATAATCAGTATTCAAGTATTTATAGTTGGTTTTGTGGACTTTTACTTCTTTAATTTAGAAAATTTCAAGGTGGTTTTTTATCGAGGGGGTCTGCCAAGTACCAAATTCGACACCTTCGGTTTTAAAATATTTGAAATGGAAATAATGGGAAAACCTTAACTATAGTAACATAATCTGCATCTTAATTATATATTTGTGTATCTAGGGTGTAAAATGATAGTTTTTCGCATTTTACACCCGAGGTGCACACAATATTTTTTCTACAACCCTATTTATTATATAATATAATCATTAATTTATATACTTTGTATTTTGCTATATTAATATTAAAATTCAACTCTAATAAGCTTTGGACAAAATTTTTGATAGTTCTATTTTCATTCAAATGTGTTTCTTAATTTGTTATTCTATAATATAAGATTAATAAGTGCATGGTGATACTGAAAAAGAACATAATTCTGTAATTTTAAATTTACTATCTGCAAAATCTAAATTGATATATGAAAATTACACATAATACCATGAATTGTGCCAAGAAAAAAACCTTAAGGTATTATTTATAATTTATATTTAATTTTATTAATAATTTTTTTCATTACAATAATTAATATAGTGCTTAAAGGACCCCGCAGTTTTTGATAGGGAAATGGCTTTCAGTCAATCTCTTTGAAACCAACTGGAAAATATTCTCTAAATCATCCCGATTAAAAGTCTCAATGGTCGCAACCGCCTAAGTTCCCGAGGTTTCGCGCAAAAAGCTGTTTTGTACCTAATACTGCAATAAAAAAATCGATATAGTACAGGATTTCCCAAGTTCAATATTTAATTTATTATAACAAATGGAAGAAAACTTTAAATACAAAAGTTGTCGGGCTAGACAAGCAGCATATTTTTAAAATAGTTACATTTATATAAGGTGTCCCATAAGTGTGTTACAAATCAAAGTTATATTTTTATGACAACTAATTTTCTATTGTTTTTATTTTACAATTTAATATTTTTAATAATATCGCTAGTAGCTGGCGCTGACGGCACTACACATACCTTAACATGTTTTATAAAAACTTTATTATAATCTATAAAACAATTTGCCAGAACTTGCAAACTTGTGTTACTATGAATACAGTAAACACTTTTGCGCTCGCCGTTCGTAAAAGTACTTTTTACGTACGGCGAGCGCAAATGTCAATGAAAAAGCCTACTTTTTTACACGGTTGTAGAAAAAAAAACATCTGCCAAGTAAATGCACAGTGCTTCCTCGGGCTAAATTCACTAAAACCGATAGTGTTCAGATAAATTGCCTGGCATTAGTTAACCATTTAATTTTTATACAAATTTTACTAAAAAATCTTAGTTCGAATATTTTCTTAAAACGCACCTGAATATTTTTTCATATATTTTTTATTTTTTGACAATTTCAATCTAAATCTAAATTTATGCAAATGTCAAAATGACATTTAAAACGTCAAAGTGACATTTAAAACGCCAAAGTGACATTTAAAACGTCAAAATGACACTTAATATATCCAATCAAATATCAATTTAGAAAAACAAAACACGAATTTTTAAAATTAATTTAGATAAATCTTTGTAAGGGAATATTTTACAACAAACGTTGTAGACCCATATTGTAGGAAATTTAATTCTCTACAAAAAATATTCTATAAAATTTTCTCGTAACATGTGTCGTTCTTGATATATCTTGAAAAAATAAATATTTTGGGGTGTCACCCCTCCCCCTTACACACGATTTTGATGATTTTGAAATGGAACCGTCCTCAAACCAAACCCAACCATCCGACCAAGTTTCAATAATATCGGTTCAGTGATTCATGAGTTATGCGTGTGACAAGGATTCAGGGGACAGACGGACGGACGGACGGACGGACACACGGACAGACAGACAGACACGGAACGAAAAGTGTTTGTCTTGACGTGAAACGGATAAATCAATTTAAAATTTTGAAATTGGAGAACTTTTTTTTTGTCTCAATCTGAAACGATCACATAGCTTCTCGTATCTTCGATATTGCGAGGAAGCAAAATTCAATTTATAGTCATAAAGCTTTGCTCGGAAACCAAACAGACGTGTAAAAATCCTAGTACAAATATTGTTGTTGTTGATATGATTATGAAGAAGGAAATACGCACAAGTTTCCTAATTATTATCAGCGGGTATCGAACTAGTGGTATATAGTATCACTATCATAGTGGCTTGTAGTAATGCGTTGTGACGCGGAGCGGTGAAGGCTGAGAGAGGTAATAGAACATCAGATAAAACCCACGTGCTTCTATCTGTTAATTCAGTTGCATTAATTCTCGCTTGTTGATGTTAAAAGACTCTGTACTGCTGTTGTTACTACTAGATGGTTTAATACATATGTACATACATACACAGTCAATGTGGGATGAAAGGACCCATGTATTAAATTCCAGGAAAATGTGTCAATTGTGTGGTGATGCAATTTTTTCAAGTGTTGTATGGTAAATTGTTTTAATTTATATTGTTGCCGTTTGTGTATGTTATACTTTTTGAAGAATTATTTTTATGTGGTGAGTGTTTTATATATATTTGATTTAATGAGCCTTTTGTGGGGTAGTTTAATGGTTTTTGCCTGGGCTTCGAATCGTTATTTTTTTCGTTCCAATTCGAGTAAAAAAATATATTTCGGTTCGGTTCCGATTTTAATAAGGGAAGCATATTTTGTCAATCCTCAACCTCCTATTAACAAAAAAAACTAGTTATGAAACAGCTTAAATTCAAGCTTTTACTTTTTTAAATTCTTATATAAATATTTATATAGTGACTAAATGATTCTACGTTTTATTTTCTTGTATTTTAGTCGATATTTGTATGACGAGTTGAAGGAAATTTCACTAAAAAATTTCGAATTTTTGATTTCGTTAAAAGTATGTTTATTGTATAGAAAATGACGTGAAAAGTTGTTTGTTTCAAACCGCAGGTCTGTATCTCAAACCGTTCTCGAGATATAGCCTCTCAAAGTTTTAGTTTTTTCAAATTTTTGGAGAAAAAAGGCCATAACTTTTGAACGCGTGGTCAGAATTGATTTTAGTTGACGGATTTGAAATCAGCGTGTCAAATTCTATATAATGACATGTATAATACTTTGAAATCCGACAAAAAAAATTTGGCCAAAAATCGACATTTTTTTAAGGTATACCCCTTTGAATTTTTTCAATTTTTCGCGAAATTTTTTTTCCCGAGTTTTAAGGTATTATACATGTCATTATATAGATTTTGACACGCTGATTCCAAATCCGTCAACTAAAATCAATTCCGACCACACGTTCAAAAGTTATGGCCTTTTTTCTCCAAAAATTTGAAAAAATTAAAACTTCGAGAGACTATATCTCGAAAACGGTTTGAGATACAGACCTGCGGTTGGAAGCATTCAACTTTTCACGCCATTTTCTATACAATAATCATACTTTTAACGAAATCAAAAATTCGAAATTTTTCAGTGAAATTTCCTGCAGTGAACTTCAACTCATCATACAAATATCGACTAAAATACAAGAAAATAAGACGTAGAGGTATTATAGTTTTATAACTGAGCGTGTAAATTAATATTAAATGCTATTTTTGATTAAAATAAGTTGCGCTGAAAACACAAATTTGTATAAAAAAAATTTATAATAAAAAAAGTGAATATTCGCATTCGCGTCCGCGAATGTTTAAAATCATACATTCGTTACATCACTAAGTACATTTGTTTCTTTTACATGTCAATTGATAATTAATTAATTAATTTAGTCTCGTTTTTTTATGGATTTAAATTTACTCTGGTATTAGAAAGTAGACATATTCTAAAATATAAGTGTAAAAAAATGTAATTATTTTACATTTATGTTTGATTGTTATTTGTTTATTTTACCTTTCACTGTTACAGTTCTATCATATTCATTTATGTAATCTATAGTTGCCTATTTTTACACTGGTAATAAAAATTACTTTAAATTACCATAGTTTTCAAAATGTAAATGATTATGTCCGTTAATTAAGTAGAGTAGGATTTTCACAATAACGAGACAAAATAAAGCATCAGCTCTTGTTTCTGTAATTTATTTTATTTAAAATGACACTTTACTAGGTCAAACCCATATCAAGTTATATACTTTTGTTTGTACCTTTTTCAATGTAATGGAAAATATGCTTACTTTTTTTAATATCTTTGTATAATATATATTAAGGCTCGTATTCATGTAAATAAATAAAATTATTATTTAAACTATTTTAACGTTCCGTTAAAACTAAATATTTATGTTTATGATGTAAAAACAATAATAGTTTTAGTATTTGTAAATAAAAAAGTCTTGGATATGACCCCAGTTTTTTTTAAATTAAATGTACTGAATTAGAAATATTTGTTGATATTTGATTACTACAATTTCTGAATATTAATCTATATACATTTAACTGTCTTACAGCGTGATTTGATGACAATCGGCCAATAGGTGTCAAAATGGTGGACATTTAAACTAATTTAATTATTATATTATCATAGCAACTGATTTACATTGTTTCAAATTTGACGATTCTTTCTTTTATATATTTTGTGTCGTAGTACTTATCATTTTGTAATTAGTAGTAAGTGTCCATCACTGCGTGCTCATTACTGGTTTTACTTTATCCATTACTGGAGGAAAAAACATAAACAAACTATATTTGCGGACTTTGGTAATTAAATTGATTAAATAAAGAGTTAGTTGTTTTATTAGTAACATGAGTTCATGAGAATTACAAATAAAAAGCCCGTGAATCACAAAAACAGTAAACCTTGCTCTTATAGCGGCCATAACTGGTGCCAGTACCTTATTTTCTTTCATACACTTGATTTTCACCAGCAAAAACGTGCTTAGAGCGGCAAAAATGCAGAGTGTAAATTCGCTAGTTTCGTTAGATTCGGGAAAATTACTAAATGAGTTACTTAATAACATTACTTCTTTTACTGTAGTGTAATTTCTCAATTGCCGATTGCGAAACACTTTTTAGATCAAAAATAAACATTCTTTGTCACATTATAGAATTCACAAGAAGCTGCAATTTAAAACTATAAAAGTAAAAATAAAAATAACCTTTTCAATCATACACCAAAGTGTCCCTAAACCTCAAATCCCATGTACCAGGCCCTCTATACCTATTATCCTGCGATGATTGGCCCATCAGCAAACTCCTACTCCGTCAGACATCCCTTATGAAACAATAGTATTAATAAAATAAAACTAATTGCACAGAAATGATAAAAACACCACTGAGCTGTTGGAAAAGGAGCAATCCAGCCGACAAGAAATGCATCTCATCATCATCATCAACATTCTTTGTTATTTTTCCCTCAAGTTGATGATTTACAATTAATTTGATAATTATGCTGAAAAATTTAAGTCTATTTAAACACTATCGGTTTTTATTTAAATTGTTCAATAATTAACTACCTTTGGTGAATTTAACACGAGGAAGCACTGTGCATTTACTTTTGAATATATCCCCGTGGTGACGTAAATTCCCGCGTAAACGCTGATTGGTCAAGGAGCTATTGATGTTACCTTGTACTTTAGATATTTTTGGGTTTTCATTGAAAAAATAAAAGTTTACCTTGACCGAGTCCTTTCAGTGTCATTCCAAAGTCAAAAATATGATTATTTATTTGACCTTATGTATTTAAAATTTTTATATGCAATATTTTATTTAACCAGGAAGTCGACCTTTTGAGGACACCTGTATAAAATTAAATCAAGCGAGGAAATGCTATCATTTTGAGGTTTTGATAAAAATTATATCTAGGTAAAAAAATATACAAGTGTGTATACCAAATATCTGAATTGCTTATCAATTATATATATTAGTAGGTGAAATCGAAATAAATAATAACATTTTAAACATATTTATCGAATTATATGGCACCAGTCTTGGATATGACCCCAATAATGGCTTTAAAAAAATTAAATTTGTTTATATTTGATTATTACCATTTCTGAATATTAATCTATATACATTTAACTGTCTTACAGTGTGATTTGATGACAATCGACCAATAAATGTCAAAATGGTGGACATTTGAACTAATTATTAGTATAATTTATTTATTAATTATTATATTATCATAGAAACTGTTTTACATTGTTTCAAATTTGACGATTCTTTCTTTTATATCTTAAGTGTCGTAGTACTTATCATTAGCAAGTTTCCACCACTGCATGCTCATTAATGGTTTTACTTAATCCATTACTGGAGAAAAAACATAGACAAAAACAGTAAATCTTGCTCTTTTTTGGTTAAACAAAAGAAAAGGCTATAATTTAAAAAATAAACTATATTTGCGGACTTTGATAATTAAATTGATTAAATTAAGAGTTACGTGTTTTATTAGTAACATGGGTACCGGCGGATTTACGTTAAATGCCGCCGTGGGCAAAAAAAAATTTCCGCCCCTCTAGGCAACATGAATTAAAAATTCAAATTTTGAGGGTGTTTTTCACCCCTTCAATGGCTGTTTAGGCACGTACAAATAATAAATGTCCTTTAGGTTCAATTGAAGTACAAATGTACCAAGTCTTATCAAAATTAGTGAGATAATACTCGCAACGTTCACTTTTTATACGAAAAAAGTTACAAAATTTCGAATATTTCCAAAAGCCCTAATCCGATTAGCACCAAAATCAATAGGTCTGGAGTACTCACTGAGACAAACATTTTCCCCAAAAATAATTCAGATCGGTGCATTTTTACAGTAGTTATCGTGAACGAAAGAAAATTCTACATCCAGACACACGCACAGCCGCTATGCGGAAATTAACTTTTCTTTATGTTTTGAAGTTAGTACAATCAGAATCTGTCATTATCTCGGACACGATTTTTCGACGGTATTACAATACTTCCATTTCCTTCGGATGGAAGTAATTATTTCAAGCCCTGCACTGTAGAGTTAATTGTTTTTTACTTTTACATATAATTAATAATTATATTTCTTACTTGTTACAGATTTCCTACATTTTTCATCAAAGAAGTTGTGTTTGTTATAAGTCAAAATGAAATTAAACTTGAATTAATCTTCCTTAATAAGAAATAATTAAAACTTAGTACATTTCTTCCCACGCTAGCACAAAATCATTATCATTCTTCCTACAAAAAATAACTAACGAAATTAAATTATCATATATGCTCGGGAAAATCATATAATACAAAATTAAAATTTTAGGAATTTGACGAATAAGTCTTAGACTTTGTAAATTATTTTATTAAATAACATAGCTAAATCATTTTTTAATTTATTGTAGTAGTTTTAATACTTATTTATTAATTTTAAAACATCGATTGTATAAAATATATATTTAAAAATTAACACTATGGCTGCCAGAGCATCGCCTGCTACAACAGAGAACCTTTTAAATGGACCGCACTATCTACCCGTTGCTGAGTTCTATAGAGGGAGACATATATTCATTACAGGAGGCACAGGTTTTATGGGAAAGGTCAGTATATTTATTCTTTATCATTGCTAACTAAAAAAATTAGTGCTTCCTCATGCTAAATTCACTAAAGGTAGTTAATTATTCAACAATTTAAATAAAAACTGATAAAATGTTTTATACAATTTTACTAAAAAATATTAGTATGCAATTTTTCTTAAGATCATATTTCATCTAGAATTAATAGTTTAATATTAATTAACTTTTTAATATTATTTCAGGTATTACTAGAAAAACTGTTGAGATCATGTCCAGGAATCGGAAAAATCTATTTACTAATTCGACCAAAACGTGGACAACATGCAAATGAAAGATTGAAACAAGTTCTAGGATCTCCGGTATGATTACGTTTATGTAATTATAACTTGAATTTATTAACTGAAATGTTATCTTACAGCTTCTAGAGTACCTAAGACGGCACAGACCATCAGCGTTAGAGAAGGTAATAGCCGTGGAGGGTGACATAACACAGCCAGAGCTAGGGATCAGCACGTCTGACCAACAGATCCTTTTCCAAAATGTATCCATCGTGTTCCACAGCGCTGCCACCGTCAAGTTTGATGAGCAACTCAAACTGTCCGTTACCATCAACATGCTCGGTACAAAGCGGCTCGTTGAGCTGTGTCACAAGATGTATCGACTTGAGGTGTGTTCATCTCTTTACAAACAGATTTAAATATTAATTCTGTTTACATTAAAGTAACCTAACATCCTGAATTTGAATAGTCTCTTTGGCATCACAAATTATCTTAGAAAAAATCCCGTATTTTACCATTTTTACTTCCATTATATATTTAGTAAGAATCTTTCTCATAGCAAAAACCTAACCATGAAACCCCAAGTGAAATAACTACATAACTGCAGATGCCAACAATGAAAGTTCAAATGTATATAATCACAGAACAATATCCAGATGTTTAATTTTTTTTTTATTGTTGTCTAAAAAATAGAATCAATTTTATAGGCATTGGTACATGTGTCGACTGCATACTGCAACTGCGAACGAACAGTGGTTGGTGAGCAGATCTACAAACAGTACGTAGAGCCAGACCACGTGACACGTCTGGTCGAGTGGTTCGAAGAGCCTCTGATTGATCAGTTCACTGCAGGGCTAATCGGGAATCGGCCAAACACATACACCTTTACTAAAGCGCTGGCTGAGAACATGCTGCAGGAATTAGCTGGCTCTCTTCCTGTTGCTATCGTGCGTCCCAGTATAGGTAAGTAATATTCATTTTATTATAACAATCACAGGGTGTCCACTTTCTGGAAAAAGGTCTTCAAATTTTCATTCAGTTTTTTTTGTGCCTTCTGTAAAATTACATGCTTAGATAAATATAAAATTTTTGTCCATTGCAGTTTTGTCATCGTTGGAAGGACCAATGCCAGGTTGGATAGACAACTGGAACGGTCCAACGGGAATGATAGCGGCAGCTGGCAAAGGCATGTTCAGGACGATGGTGTGCAGGGGTGAGAAGGTCGCTGATCTAGTACCTGTGGACATTGTGTGCAATACGATGATATGTACGGCATGGCGCACGGCCCAGCAAGCCAGTACGGTCCGCAACGGAACTGCCAAAACTGCTGTGCCTATTACAGTGTATAATGTCTGTACCGGCCAACAGAAGCCGATTTCATGGCAACAGTTCATTAATTTGTGTTTTGTTTACGTGCGAAAACATCCCTTTGGTAAATATACGTGTTTATTTTTTATTTAAATAAATATTTAATTTACAAAAAGACTGTGTCGATATGCACAGTCGAGGGATTGACATGAATATGTGGCAGTGGGGTTAAATAAAACTCAGACTCGTTGACTGATACATTTTTCTATTATTTGAGACCAAAATCCGCTTGGTAGTGTCGAGATACACTGATTATAAATTTACGTTAGCGCACAAAACTGATCTCTTCACGTTACATCAAGTTTCTGAAATGCCCACTCAGTATCTGGCTTTATTTCAAGTAACAAGATATTCTACAACAGTATTTATTGCAAAAAATTTGGCCTTTATTTGAAATGATTATACTGATAAAACTTGGTTCTGAATCTGACAATCATTCATTCAGTTTTTTTAAGTTATATTACTAGAATGTAATTGTTGTGTAAAGTTAGGAACTAATGTGTGCACTTGCTATATTCCAGGTGACATATTTTGGTACCCTGATGGCAGCATAACAACAAGTCCTATAAACAATTACCTCAGAAGTTTTTTCCTTCAATGGTGTCCAGCATACGTATTGGATTTTTTTGCAAATATTGCAGGGAAAAAGCCAATGTAAGTATTAATAATTACAGTTGAATGTGGTTAAAAGTACTCGCCAACTAAACTAAAAAAATGTTTTTTCATGTAATTTAGGGTGTGTCAAAGAAATAAACATTTGCTATCGTTATGAAATTTTATATTTAATATCTCGCAGTAATTTGTAATTTTGAGACAATATATTCATAGTACGAGTGTGTTTGTAATAATCTGTATAGACGGATTTGGGTATAGACCTAATCAAAAATTTTCTGTAGCAATGCAAATTTTTTCGACATTTTCAATGATATGAGTGTAGCTTTTTAATAGTACTGTAGCACGAAAACTACCTTAAGATCAATTACAATTTTGTTGTTTTATGTCTCTTTTAACAAACATAATTTGTTTCTTCTTAAAGGATGCTGAAAGTTCAAGAAAAACTAGCCAAAGCTGCAGAATGTTTAGAGTATTTCACCATGCAAGAGTGGGAGTTCAAAGATGACAATGTGCGACATTTAAACTCAACGTTGTCCGAAGAGGACAAACGAGAATTCTTAATGGACGTGAAACAAATACAATGGGATAAATACATTGAAATGTATGTTCTAGGAATCAGACAGTTCATATTTAAAGAAGATCCAGACACATTACCTATTGCCAGATCACAGCTCAAAAAGTAAGTAACATGAAATATGTTAAAAATAATAATGTGCAAGTCGTTAAGAAAATCAAATCAATTAAGGTATTTCTCGGGGAAAATAATAAATAATAATAATAATAAGTGTAATTTAAAATCAAGGTAACTTTGGTATAAAATAAAATAACATGGTTTTGTTATTTATTATAAGTTTATAATTAAGAAATAGTTTTCATTATTTTTATTATTCCTTGAAATTAAAATAACAATATTTATACTTTGCAGTGTTGCCATTCATAATTTCTACCATGATATTTATCAGAAAATATGTTTTTATTTTACTTATAACTTATTAACTCAAATTTTCATAAATTTCTTAATTTCCTTTGCATAAAATTATTTATTATTCAAATAAAAAAACATCATAATCTCTATTGATATGTGTCTTAGATCGTACGCCACCATGTGGTGAAAAATTGAACTATTCCTACAGGGTCAGCTGTCAGTTATTAAAGCTTCTTATAATATTTTTTTCAGTTTTTTTTACAAAATTTGAGGTTACTTTTTACTCTCTGAGAAATACCTTAAGCTATTTTTCCCTTATATATTATAATATAAATATTTTTCAGGTTATCTATATTAAACAGTTTAGTTCGAGTAGTATCATTTTTCCTTGTATGGCGTTTTTTGTTTGCACGATCATCGTACCTCCGACGGATATGGGCGGGACTGTTTCACATGCTATTGCGCATCGTTCGTTTGGTGCCTGTATTTTGATAGCACTGTTGGTTAGTGAGATTCACTGCAGTACCATTGGGTCGACGACGTTCAGGTTGAATAATATACAAAATCTCCTCTTCATCATATGACAAACAGCAATGTCAATAATTCCTGCAACCGGGGATTTCAAGGCTTTTTAGCTGCAGATTAACAGAATGCGTTTGAATGTATGTATCGTAATAAAGTTTCAAAATAAACGCTTGTGTTTGTAGAATAAAAGAGTGTACAATTATTATAGCGTGTGTAATAGGTAAACATTTTTGCAGAACACTTTTGTGGTGAGAAAAAGCTTGAGTTCACTAAATATTGTAAATTTGTGATGCCGTGTAATACAATCACTCTCCGTTGGTCACGTTACACCATGTCTCTCTTATTTATAAATAGAACGTACTAAACTAAGGTGTAGATTATTACGTAACTGCGATTATATTTTTGTATAGAAATACCACAGTAGCTGATGGCGTTGTTTCAGAGAAGACAGCTTACATTAAATACACTCAGCTCTTTTGTTTGATCTAAGCTCAGTCTCTAGTCTTTACCTCTGAAGTTAGCGCATCGAATGCCGCTGTTATAGATATTAATTTTGTACATAATACATAATAATTATGAACGAGACCTTTTTAGAAAATGTTACTGTGTTTATTTGGGAATGATTAAAAATTGGAAATTTCTTATGGATCATTCGAGTGAGACGTCTGACGTTGATAGCATTCTTAGATATATTTTTTAAGATATGGTAAAGTGAAAAATGTGAATATATGTCCTATAATCTTGTATGTGTGACGGGTGGGACACGAATTACCCTCCTCTCTTTAGATACTCGTACTTGACGTTGAAATTCAGATCAAATAGGTTATCTAAAGCCATAATTTTATTTTAGTACGCTTCTTGAATAATGTCACTAATTGTTTTCTAGAAAGAGACGAATATTGTAACGGGTGGGACGAGTAAAAAATTGCATAAGATATACACGAATTTAAACATAGTGTTTTAATAATTTTTAGGTTATTTGTTACTTTTCAAAAGTTAGCTCTTATAGTGTACGATTAAATTCAACTTATCGATGTTTTCGTATGACCGGTGGGACACAAGAAACAGATTTTTTCAAAGACAGTAGTAGCTTCCCTTTGTTAAATATTTTTGCATTGATCACAAAACAATTAAATGCTCTAACCTGAAATGTCAAATCAGAACGCAGTGATGGAAAAAGGGTTGCTAACTTTGACAAAAAAAATGTACCAATAGATGAAATTTTGTTTAATATTCGGTACTGGCACCAGTTATGGCCGCTATAAGAGCAAGATAACTGTTTTTGTGATTGATGGGCTTCTTTTTTGTAATTAATCAATCAATTCAATTACCAAAGTCCGCAAATATAGTTTGTTTTTTAAATTATAACCTTTTATTTTATTCATGTTTTTTCTCCAGTACTGGATAAAGTAAAACCAGTAATGAGCATGCAGTGATGAACACTTGCTAATGATTGCAAAATGATAAGTACTACGACACAAAATATACAAAAGAAAGAATCGTAAACTACGATAATATATTAATAAATAATAATTAGTTTAAATGTCCACTATTTTGACACCTATTGGCCGATTGTCATCAAATCACGCTGTAAGACAGTTAAATGTATATAGATTAATATTCAGAAATGGTAGGTAGTACATAATCAAATATCAACAAATATTTCTAATTTAATACATACAAGACTGGTGCCAGACTATTATGAAACTTTAACAATACTTTAAGCCTAAAAGTTAAGTGATTTTTATGAATTAGGTTATGTTTTTTAAATATCTCGACAATAAAAACTTGTGTTTTTCTGTTTTAACAATCGCTCTATTTAATAATTAATCTTATTTGTTTAAGTATGAGAAAGGTCGTAGTTATTATTTTGTATAAAAAGGTCTTAACGCTAATGTAAATGATTTAAATGTTGTACCGTAACATGACCAACTAAGAGTTACTATACTCGTAGTAATTCTGATTAGCTTTATTGACAACGTATGGTTTCGGATATTAGTTAGTACCTATTTATAAACGTTGATAAAGTTAGAGAGCATCGTGAGTTACAATATTGGGTGAATTCAAGTATAAGTTTTTACCAAACATGTGTAACTTATTTCCAATATTGTACTCCATTTAAGCTATATACACTGTAAAATTATGTTGGATTTGATTATATTATAAAATAGTTGTTTTCATTCATTTTTTATGGTCTTTATCCTTATCTATTCCAGTTTCCTTGGAAAAATATAGAATAGGAAAACTCAAAATACCTGAAGTAATTGACTTAATTATTATGTTATTTTGATTATTTAAAGAAAAATATTCGTTTTAGATATATTAAATAGAAAATAAATGATTACAATATATGTTGGTTCTTCTCTTTTTGTAATTTATTACTTAAAACAAAATAAATTAATTATTAATATTGTCTATACACTTTTTATTTGAGATGATATAATTTCAATTGTTTTCATAAATTTTGTGTGTATTATGTATGTATTTAAAAATTAAAAAAAAAGTATATGTAAGGTAAGTTAATTTGAATTTCTTATAAAATGTAATTAATTAAGGGGTAATACCACTCAAGTTTTTCGAAATCCGGATTTTGATGGAATTATTCGATTTTGACTTTCCCTGAATCCATTCTGACTATTTTCACCATGATGTCTATGTGTCCGTCTGTCTGTAAGCGCTGTAACTCAAATACGATAAATCGTAGAAGGATGAAATTTTATATTTAAGATTAATTTTTGTCTGGGAAGAAAACGTCCTATTTTTGAAAACGATTTTTCAACCGGATACGGATGTTTACCTACGTCGAAATAGTGAGAATTAGAGAAAAATTGTAGGTAATGTTATTATCTATAATTTATGTTCTATTCATTTTTCGAAAAAACAAATTTGTGAAGAAAAAAATTATTATAATTCAAATAAGTTCATAACAGAGAAGAAATATATATTTTCAATTTAAATTTTGTAAATAAATAAAAACTATATAAACAAAAATTAGAAAAAAAGGTCTACACTGAAAATGTGGGTGGGGGCAACTGCCCCCCAGTCTCCGACGCCACTGACAATCATTTATAATTAATTATGCAGTTATGGTTGAATCGTTGAATGCATTTATGTAGTCATTAACACTAATGTTAATCAAATAATATTTCCAAGTAATGTTACGTTATTATTAAGTAACAATTTCTACTTCCTTATCATCGTATGTAATGTACAGAATTGAGTACGTATATAATAGATACTTACAATAAGTACGATTATTAACATGAATAATAATGAATATAGAAAAACACGTAAATAACTAGCCACATTCAAATTATGTTAATTTTCAACCGTACAAATTATAAAATATCAAATGTCAAATATAGTAATGAAATTTGTTAACCTTTTTTGTTCAGAAGAAATGAAAATGTTCATTTTAATATAACCTATTAACTACAGTGGCGTAGATAGCTTTTTGCGATGGGGGGAGGGGGAATTGACTTAGTATTTAATCTCATATTTTTGATTCAGGGACCCTCAATACGTGTCATTCCGTTAAAATCTCGAGTTCGATTTTTTTCATGATTACTATACTTTATTATACAGTACATTTCATGTATGTATATTAATTTACACGTTCAGTTATAAAACTATAATACCTCTACGACTTATTTTCTTGTATTTTAGTCGATATTTGTATGACGAGTTGAAGTTCACTGCAGGAAATTTCACTAAAAAATTTCGAATTTTTTATTTCGTTAAAAGTATGTTTATTGTATAGAAAATGACGTGAAAAGTTGAATGCTTCAAACCGCAGGTCTGTATCTCAAACCGTTCTCGAGATATAGCCTCTCAAAGTTTTAGTTTTTTCAAATTTTTGGAGAAAAAAGGCCATAACTTTTGAACGTGTGGTCGGAATTGATTTTAGTTGACGGATTTGAAATCAGCGTGTCAAAATCTATATAATGACATGTATAATACTTTAAAATCCGACAAAAAAATTTTGGCCAAAAATCGACATTTTTTTAAGGTATACCCCTTTGAATTTTTTCGATTTTTCGTGAATTTTTTTTTTTCGAGTTTTAAGGTATTATATATGTCATTATATAGATTTTGACACGCTGATTTCAAATCCGTCAACTAAAGTCAATTCCGACCAAGCGTTCAAAGGTTATGGCCTTTTTTCTCCAAAAATTTGAAAAAAATAAAACTTTGAGAGGCTATATCTCGAGAACGGTTTGAGATACAGACCTGCGGTTTGAAGCATTCAACTTTTCACGTCATTTTCTATACAATAAACATACTTTTAACGAAATCAAAAATTCGAAATTTTTTAGTGAAATTTCCTGCAGTGAACTTCAACTCGTCATACAAATATCGAGTAAAATACAGGAGAATAAGACGTAGATTCATTTAATTACTATATAAAATATTGCTATAAAAAATGAAAGTGTATTTTGCTAACCAATCACTTCAAATTTTACGCATTTCACAAAACGCATAATGAAAACAAAAGAAAATTCGTTACAACAATGAGCACGCATTGTTGTAACCTTAACGCGCTACCAACCATAATTAAGTTCAAATATATTCAAAACATGTACCGGGCGCCGAATAAGCAGTGTATATATCGTTTGACGTAGTGCAAAAGAAAAAGTTGTACACCTTCTTGTAACTACTTCTACGTCATCACTGACTTGCTTTGGTTCATACTTCATTACATACCTTCAAGAAACGGCCAGTACTGCGGCAACCGTCGACTGACAAGTACACTAAGCTGTTGTCTTTATAATAATAAGAAATAATTATCAGTGTCAAAAGTTATAATTAAATGTGAATAGTGGTCGTATCATAATTAAAATTGTTCAACAATCATTTTTGAATTAATGACATTGTAGTGAACTTTATTGACGTTAGATTTTTTTTACTATAACGGTGCATAGTATTCGTGCATGCAATAGTTTTGTCTGCAAAGTAGAATAAATATTTTCTGCTGAACGCGCAACTGATTACTTGTTCTAAAAACACAATTTTTCTTTAAAAGTTTTATTATTATTCCAATCAAAAGAAACATGTGCATATTATAGTAATTGTTTTGACAAGTGTTGTTCGTTTATAATCCCGATTGTTGAATTTACAACGTACTGTTTTTAATTCACGACCATTGTCTTCGACGTTGTTGACATAACATAAAATTATTATTATTTGAATCATTTTGTACTAACGTTCTTTACAAAGCTGTGCATTGTTATTACTTCTTATTAAACGTTCGATCTGATATGTGGTGAAAGTGATTTTTATATTATTTGACAAGTGCTTCAGTTTTATATTGTTTGATTTATATTTTATTGGATATTAACTGTATTGACAACGCTATACAATATGAAGGGGCAAGAGAAATTATGTGCCAAACTATGGAGTGCTTTTCTGAGAAAGTGGTGTAAGTATGCAAATTGATAAATATTATTTAATACGAACCTGTTCAACAGCTTTCACCTTTCCTATGTGTGTGTGTATAACTATTGAAATCTGTTCAAAGACAGAACAACCGATATTCCGTAATTGTAGAGAATGACTTAAATAATTCTATGAATACATAGATGATTTCCATTTCCTGAATATTCACCTGTGATTCATTGAAACTCTGTGTCTGTGTGTGAAATCTTTTATGTAAAATTATGTGCAGTTATATAAGATATTTTTCTCAAAACTTTTTACGGATTTGGATGTATTCGTGAAATTTTATTCTTGTTAACAGTTTTAATAGAAGGTATGATTTTTGTCGTGGTACCATTACACGATTTTTCTAAAATTGCAGAACCATATTCATATCTTTTTGATTTATTAAAACAATAAATTTAGAGGTTATGTTTTAAATAATAAGTAAATCAACACCTGAATTTTTCCATGGAACCCACTTTATTAATTATGATGGAATATCAAAATAAATCAAATGGATGCTGCTAATGGACCAGAAAGAGAGAGATAGAGAGAAAGCGAGTAATAAGATTATAAATAAATAAATAATGAAATTATTTCTATATTTTTTCTAGTTATTTTTATTTTCACTCATGAAATGTCTATAGAGAATTAGTTTTGAATGAACTAGGTACCAATGTTAAATTTGAGATTCTCCTTTTTAAAGATCTACTTCAAATGTACGGCAGATACACTTTTACTTTACATGTGAAATTTTAAAAGTTAGCGAACTTTTATCTTCAATTAAGGATGTATGGCAGGTACAGTCTGAATCAAAAATAATGCAAATCTATATGCATGAGAATTAAATACCTACCATACATCCTTATACACCAATAATTGACTACATTAAATATAACTATAATCACGTAATTTATAAAATAGTGCATATTTATTGAATTAATTAATTAAATTGCAAGTTGCATAACAAAACAATTGCATTAATATCCTAAAGAAAACAATAGATGAGCTGCAACGGAGAAATGATGTCTATCTAATTATAGCCATTATTTGAAGAAAATGTACATAAAAGATTAAAGAAAGCGAAACTCTATAAAAAATTACGTCTGTATTAAAAATTCAGGGCGTCTGACAGTTAATTCGAGAACAATGTATGAGAATATCACCGTTATTTGTGAACTGTACTACAGATTATTTCCCACGAATGAGAAAGTTTCATGAATTAGCCGTTAAGTTTTCGCATTATATATGTATTAAGTTATATCTAGTTACCAGATGATATAAGAATTAGATTTAGAGTATTACATAATGATTTGTACTGCAGAGATTCAACGTTCTATATATAAGTATTATTTCATTTATTTTGATACATATCTAGACACGATAATTGGTATAGTTGGAAAGTAAAAAACATCTGCCAAGTAAATTCACAGTGCTTCCTCGTGATAAATTCACCAAAGGTGGTTAATTATTCAACAATTTAAATAAAAACTGATAGTGTTTATATAAATTGCCTGGAATTGGTTAACCATTTAATTTTTATACAATTTTACTAAAAAATATTAGTTTGAAATTTTTCTTAAAACGCACCTGAATATTTTTTTCATATATTTTTAATTTTTTGACAATTTCAATCTAAATCTACATTTATGCAAATGTCAAAATGACATTTATAACGTCAAAATAGCATTTAAAACGTCAAAGTGTCATTTAAAACGTCAAAATGATAATTAATATATCCAAGCAAATATCAATTTAGAAAAACAAAACACGAATTTTTAAAATAAATTTAGATAAATCTTTGTAAGGGAATATTTCACAACAAACGTTGTAGATTCCATAAAATTTTCACGTAACGTTCTTGAGATATCTTGAAAAAATAAATATTTGGGATGTCATCCCTCCCCCTTACACACGATTTTGTATGAAATGTGTAAAAATGTAAATAAATACTTGAATACTTACATTTTAAATATTCAGCGTTAATTTATAGAGATCGTTATAAATATTCTGTTATTATTGACAATCAGTCCATAAAAACCAAGCAAGTTTATTATAAACAGTAATAACACCTACAACCTATACAGCGTGCATTAGAATGGGTGTTTTTTTTTGTCAATTATTAAAATTATTATACATTCAGTTATTTTAAAGTTGAGGAAAAACTTGTTTAATTTTTATATTTGAAAACACATCCTTGTTGTAAATTAGGACTGGAATTACTAGTTTACAAAATCGTTAATACATTTATTAATTTATTTATGACAAATATATCGTTAAAATTTTAAAAAGCTGTCTTTGAGAGCCTGCCAGGGTTACAAAAGACGTAATTCTGATAAATGTATGTAAATATTGTCGCATATTTTGAATACTGTAATTTTCTTTCGTTTGCGATAACTTCTGTGAAAATGCTCCGATTTGAATTTTTTTTAATGTTCGTCTCACAATCAGCGAGGAATCAATGCCATAAGGATCGGCGATTTTGGAATTTTTCACATATTTTTTATTCAAATGTTTTGTATTACATATTATTAAAGAAACACTTTTTAAGAAAAAAATAAAATCTACTTGAAAAACTCCTAAAAACACTGAAAAGTGTTAAAAAAAACTTATAATTATCCCAGAATAAGTAAGATTTTTACATTTTTCCAGTGAGTCGATCGTAGTATGCTATTCTAAATAAGTCATTAAAAACGTGATGCTTTTTCAAATATTTTATTTAGAATATTTTACAAAAATGTAAAAATCTTACTTATTCTGGGATAAATGTAAGTTTTTTTAACAAAAATGTAGGTATTATGGTAGGTATTATGTAGGTATTATGGTAGGTTTTTCGAAAGAGTATAAAATAGAGCAGTTTTTAAAACCATCTGAACATCTGTAAGTGTACTATTTTTTAAAGAAATAATTTTATCAAAGTTTTTAAATTTTAAATGTTAAACTGCAGCCATTTTTTGTTTGTGTTATCCATAAATTTGATCTGATAGTGTAGCATAAACATTTAAGTAATATAAAAATCATGTTTAAAAAATATAAGCTCTTTAACTTTTGAACTTTTTGCGATTAACATGTATAAATCTGGGTTTTTTCAAAAATTTACTAAAATAGCCGATATAAAAAAAACTGTTGCACTTTGTATATATATAGGTATATTTGCTTAAATCACTTACAAATGACTCATTCTACCTTCCTTCAAAATATAAATAAACACCCTGTATAATACCTACTATTACTAAAATGAAAGAAGTCTAATAGAGAAACAGAGAAAGGTTGGAATTCATAGATGTTACTTCATATTCTACGTTAGGTTCAGCTTATTAAGAAACTGTGTTATAGTAATTGTAAGAATTTGTAAAAAAAAATGTGGTTTAGACATGAAATTATATAATATTATAAATCGTTTGCTTAATACGTTGCATGTTCATTTTGTACTTACTATTTGTTATTGTTTAATTTAAGAATGAATGATTTTGAAACTAAGTTACTGGCACCAGTTATGGCCACTATAAGAACAAGGTTTATAGTTTTTGTGTTTGACGGGCTTCTTATTTATAATTCACAGGAACTCATGTTACTAATAAAACAAATAACTTTTTATTTAATCAATTTAAATACCAAAGTCCGCAAATATAGTTTATTTTTTTAAATTATAGCTTTTTATTTTGTATATGTTTTTTCTCCAGTAATGGATAAAGTAAAACCTGTATGAGACACTTGCTAATGATTACAAAATGATAAGTACTACGACACAAAAGATATAAAAGAAAGAATCGCCAAATTTGAAACAATGTAAAAAATTATACTAATAACTAATTTAATTGTCCACCATTTTCACACATATTGGCCGATTGTCATCAAATCACGCTGTAAGACAGTTAAATGTATATAGATTAATATTCAGAAATGGTAGTAATCAAATATCAACAGTCAGTATATTTAATTTAAAAAGAACCATTACTGGGGTTATATCCAAGACTGGTGCTAGTACATTATTATTGTGTAGATTTTTTTATCTAAAAAAAGGTCGAATTATAGAAAATTTGTAAAACTTTGGACTTGACGTCATGAAATCGTTAATTAAAACCCATATACTGTTTATATAACAAATTAAAAAACAGCAACTTAATGTGTTATGTAAATGATTAACATAATAATCAATCTGGTTAATTGTCATTAATTAATGACCTTATTTCTTTAATTGCAATAAAAGGTAATGTATAGAAGTACCTTCGAACATAGGCACCGACTTTTCATAACCACGGCGGAAGGGGGTGTAAAAATTTCCTAAAAATATCTACAGTAACATTTTTTCAATTTTTTTTTCATCTTAGAAGTTTGTCAATAAAAAAATTCGCCAAAAAACTTTTCAAATGTTTTTACAATTTTGGTAGCGTACGTAGAATGTAAAAAAAATATCTGCCAAGTAAATGCACAGTGCTTCCTCGTGCTAAATTCACTAAAAGTTGTTAATAATGTTGTTGGACAATTTAAATAAAAACCGACTGTTTAGATAAATTGCCTATTAATTTTTATACAAAAAGAACTAAAGACCTGGCCTATATTATAGGAAATTGAATGCTCTACAAAAAAGATTCTATAAAAATTTTCACGTAACATGTATCGTTTTTGAGATATCTTGAAAAAATGAATATTTTGGGATGTCAAGCCTCCTCCTTAATAAAAACTAGAACGAAAATTCACTGGGAGGTTCTTGAATTACGCCAGAGGTACAATCGACCCCTTCAGCCCCTCGAAGTCGACGCTTATGCCTTCGAATAAATACTTAATAGAAAAAGTATATAATACATTTAATAACAATTACCTGCAATGTCAATGTTAACTTAAGTAAGACTTAAGTGCTGACTAACTTATTCTCTATTTAATTCTATTATATAAATGCACATGAATATCATAAATGCAGTGACATATTTGTACAGTGTGTGTAGAAGAAAGACTATTTGCACTTAAAGAATAATTTCAATCTAGAATTGTGTGTTAAAATTATTATTATTAAATTGAGCTCCAAGAAGCTTTGTTTGGAGAAAATGAGTAAGTACTTAACTATAATTAATAAATTTTATGTTAAAACGATAATTATATAAGGTACTGGCACCAGTTTTGGATATGACCACAGTAATGGCTATTTTTTAATTAAATGTACTGAGTTAGAAATATTTGATTACTACCATTTTTGAATATTAATCTATACACATTTAACTGTCTTACAGCGTGATTTGATGACAATCGCCCAATAGGTGTCAAAATGGTGGACATTTAAACTAATTATTAGTATAATTTATTTATTAATTATTATATTATCATAGCAACTGCTTTACATTGTTTCAAATTCGACGATTATTTCTTTTATATCTTTTGTGACGTAGTACTTATCATTTTGTAATCATTAGCAAGTGTCTCATACTGGTTTTACTTTATTCATTACTGGAGAAAAAACATAAACAAAATAAAATGGCTATAATTTAAAAATCAAACAATATTTAGGGACTTTTGGTAATTAAATTGATTAAATAAAGAGTTAGTTGTTTTATTAGTAACATGAGTTTTTAATGTATCTTATCTTATAGTGGAATAATACTATAAAAAACCATAGAGTTTAAAATATACATACATATTATATACATTAGACGCGAATTATTATTATAATAATTTTTTACAATAAAGTAATGTGTAAGAATAAGAAACTAAGAGAGGATATATATTAATCATATATTTAAATTTAGGAAAAATGATTTAACACGTGTTAGTCACGTGTATAATAATAAAAAAAATACACTCATCAACGCTGACAATTAAATGTATGTAAAAAATTCGTCAGAGGATAATATGTGTATATGAATTATGAATTGTAATTGAAAAACTCAGATGAATCACGGATGATTTCAAAGAACAAATTTACATAAATATTTATTTGCCACGTGAGTAAACTAGTATTTGTTTATATCTTAATGTACCTACTTGTATACTATGTACAGTATGTACATACAAATGATCACTTTTGTAACCGTCGTTTTTACGCAAATTTTTAGTATTATTTTATACCAGGGCTGGCCAGTGACGCTCTTATATGCGGTCCGAAGCCACATATGTATGAATTGGTTTTAATTTTCCATTGATTTCTTTAAAATATTGTTCTATTTAACTAATCATTTTAATTAATAATTCTTTTTTTATAATATAATACAAAATCGAAATTAGAAATATTTTTGTGAATCAGTATTTTAAATATTTGACACCATTGTTTGTCTTTTCTGAAAGAAACTAAATCTATATTTATTTTTTTCTTTGTTTACAAAATAATTAATTTAAATTTAATTTGTATTTTTATTTATTAAATATTTTCATAACACCCATATTATAATTAATTTTTTGTTGAGGAAGTTAGAAATAGGTATACTTATTTATCAAAGTTAAATCAATTATTTAAATTTTATTTAAGGATTTCCTTAATCAATTAGCACTTTTATTATTATTACAAATAATTAATTCTAATAAAAAATATTAGATAAAGGTGAAATATGTTTAGAAGTTGATAAACCTTGATTCTATGAAATTGAACGAGTTAAAAAATATTTTCCTGGTAATCTCTGACGTATAGACAAAACTTACACATAATTTCATGGTTAATGCTAATTATATAAAAATACTATTTCCGTTATTTTTGTGGTTAAATATGTAAATTATTTAGTATTAGATATGAAAATCAACATTTCTTCTATCAATTCTCATTTCTATTATTAGGACATACTTTTGTATTTGAATGTTTTAATTTTAGTACGTTAAGTACTTAGACACCTAATAAACTAGTTTATAAACAAATAAGGTACTGGAACCAGTTATGGCCGCTATAAGAGAAAGGTTTACGATTGACAGGCTTTTTTGTAATTCTCATGAACTCATGTTACTAATAAAACAAGTAACTCTTTATTTAATCAATTTAATTACCAAAGTCCGCAAATATAGTTTGTTTTTTTAAATTATAGTCTTTTATTTTGTTTATGTTTTTTCTCAAGTAATGGATAAAGTAAAACCTGTAATGAGCACGCAGTGATGGACACTTGAAATGATAAGTACTACGACACAAATGAATCGTCAAATTTGAAACAATGTGAAGCAGTTGCTGTGATAATATAATAATTAATTTAAATTATACTAATAATTAGTTTAAATGTCCACCATTTTGACACCTATTGGCCGATTGTCGTCAAATCACGCTGTCAGACAGTTAAATGTATATAGATTAATATTCAGAAATGGTAATAATCAGATATCAACAAATATTTCTTATTCAGTACAATAAAATAAAAAATAGCCATTACTGGGGTCGTATCCAAGACTGGTGCCAGTACAATCAATAAATCAAAAATTTTGCACCTGATCTTATTTGTTTGAATAAAAATATCCCCATGATACCAGCCTTGAGAAAAATTGATACAATATGTATTAGTAGTTTCAAGGTTGGCATTCCTGCTGTCATTTTTTATGAAATGTTAATCTTGACTTACTTGTAATTACTTCTTAATTGGTATTTAATTTAAAAATTATTTATTATTAATAACATTTTATTTTTTTTTGTGAGACAAACAATCTATCATCTCAAATTAAAAAACAAACTCGTGTGATTCACATTCGTGCGAAAAACTATCATTTTACACCCTAGATACACAAATATATATTATTTTAAGTTTTACATCAATTTCTTTCAAATTTTCAAACTAATTTTCTGTGTTTTTTTTATCATTCTTATTTTCATAAATTTTCAGAAAAAATTTACGCCATTTTCGGGTTATTTAATTGATTGATTTGATTTATCACGGTTTAAAAAAATTATTAAATGTATCCCTATATCTTCAATGTAAGCGATATCTTTTGAAGGGATTTTTTATACGCGATTTTATACGAGATATTACTGTATATAATTTCATAAACTAGAACAACAATTTTTATCTATGAAATAATATCTTCACCTACAATATGCAACCATATTTTATTACGAAAGTTAAGAGAGGTCAAATGTAAAAAATGTATGTACGCACTTCTAAATTAGTTAATTGGCAAGGGCAGCCCATCCAAAAGTGCGTTAACACCTATACCTAGTAAAGAACCATGCCAAGGGAATAGGTTATTTAGTTTTCTTGATATGACTTATACTGTTTGTGATGACATAATAACAATAGTGGAATGAATCAGACGAATATGTCGAAATAAAGGAAAATTAAATATTTATGGCTTATATTATCATAAAATTTATTGAATTATTTATTGTGTATCTTATACTTAATTAGCTGGGCCCGCGTGGCTTGGCTTGCGCGGACTTCGGAATTACTGTTTAAGATTTAAAATATATATAATTAAATTAATTATTAGTGTAATAAAAACCAAACAACACTTAAAAGTAAAAATAATTTTTGTTCTATTTAAATTTAAAAGTTGGATATGATCCCAGTAATGGCTTAATTTTAATTAAATGTACTGAATTAGAAATATTTGTTGATATTTGATTACTACCATTTCTGAATATTAAACTATATACATTTAACTGCCTCACAGCGTGATTTGATGATAATCGGCCAATAGGTGTCAAAATGGTAGACATTTAAACTAATTATTAGTATAATTTATTTATTAATTATTATATTATCATATCAACTGCTTTACATTATTTCAAATTTGACGATTCTTTCTTTTATATCTTTTGTGTCGTAGTACTTAACATTTTGAAATCATTAGCAAGTGTTCATCACTACGTGCTCATTACTGGTGTTACTTTATCCATTACTGGAGAAAAAACATAAACAAAATAAAAGGACTTTTATAATTAAATAGATTAAATAAAGAGTTAGTTGTTTTATTAGTAAACCTTGCTCCTATAGTGGCCGTAACTGGTGCCAGTACCTTATACATTTCCTAGAATTAATTTGTTACTATGCAGTTATTTCGAGTAGGGTAAAATAATATAAAAAAGATAATGTACATTTATAAATATATAAAATACAAACCGACATATTTATGCAATACAGAAATCAAGTTTTTTTTATTGTTTACAAAATAACATATAACAAAAAACTAGATAAGATCGACATTTTAAAATTTATTCTTGCATATAAATACACGCCAAAAATATACATATCTTGAATATCAAAATCTTTGATATTTAATGTATTTAATGACGATTACTTACCAGCGAATGTCTGCAAAGAATTTGGTTATAGAACCGGTTGTATTTTTAATGTGAATTAACGAAAACATAATTTGCTGATGTAATACCTTGATCTGTTTATTAGAAACGCACTTTTTAACTATATGAGTTGACGCAGGAGATTCTGTAAGATGAAGAAAGAAAGAATTTACTTTCAAACGCTACTTATCACTTTTTGTTAATGTGCGCATAGACATAGAGAATGGACCACGCATCTGACTCGAAAACAGAGCCGTGTCAAAAGAAAGAGATAGACACAGGTTTGGAATATACTAAAACTACAGTAAAAGCTCCTTATTCGCGCTTCCTTCATTCGCGTTTTCACTATTCGCGGATTAAAAAAATGCGACCCAATTCCTATATTCGCGGCTAAAGATTTCTTTATTCGCGGATCTAATCAGGAAACGTGACATTTAATTTGAAAAATCTTAGTGAAGGTTTAAGAATGGCAAATGAGCTTTGTGATTTCTTTATGAAAATTGATCCGCCTATGTAACGAAGTCTTATTTTTAAGAGGCAAATTGCTAATGCCACTGCTGAATATCAGTCTGAATTGAAGGAGCTTTTAAAAACTGCCAAGCAAGAAAAAATTACAAAATTCTTTAAACCATTGCCTAAGCCTGAAGATAATAATTAATCAATATGGTCAAAAACTTCAATTAAATTGATTTTTTTATATTGTATTTGTTTATTTATTTTGTCACCTAGGAACGTATCCCCTATAATCCCATATAAATTACCATTCCGTATTCACGGTTTCTATATTCGCGGCATATTTATAGAACATATACCCCGCGAATAAAGAGCTTTTGTCCCGAACATTAAAAATATTCATATGTATATAAAGAGGTTAAAAAACAAAAAAATAATTTACACTATAAAATTTTTTTTGTATATGCTGGTCTGCGGCCCTTAGTAAATTGAATTTATGCTAAGCGGCCCAGAAGGTTCACAAGGTTGGACACCTATGGTTTAGAACTTTTTTTGCTCTTAAAATAATATTAGTGATAAAGACCTTTTTGCTTTGGAATATGACCACTATAATAAGATACTATAAAATATATTATTGATCATTCGTATAGTAATAATCCTTTTTATAAGTAGGTATTGTTAAATAAATATTGCTACGGTACTGACTTTGTTAGCAATGGAAATAAAATATGTTATTTAATTTTTAATTTGTTATTTTTTTAATAGACAATTACCTTCTATTGTTTTCATAATACCAACATATCACGATGAACGATAAATACATTGTTAACTATGACGATTTATCAAATAAAAGTTAAAGTTTCGGCCTTTGTAAAGTAAAACTGGTTATATTCATAGATCATGAAGGTCAAATTGTGTAACCGCCAAAACTTTCAGTTATGCATAGAATTGATAAAAATATATGTAAATATGTGTGCTTACACTTAGAGGTACCTCTGAATCATTCATAGTCATTTTCTTAAAATTCGTACATGAATAAATGATATTACAGAAATTTGTTTTCTATATTTACAATGGTATCATTTCGTCACCTGAATAAGGTACTGGCACCAGTCTTGGATAGGACCCCAGTAATGGCTTTTTAAATTAAATGTACTGAATTAGAAATATTTGTTGATATTTGATTACTACCATTTCTGAATATTAATCTATATATATTTAACTGTCTTACAGCATGATTTCATGACAATCGGCCAATAGGTGTCAAAATGGTGGACATTATTAGTATATTTATATTATTTGTTTGTTCTTTTATATCTTTTGTGTCGTAGTAGCAACTGCGTGCTCATTACTGGTGTTACTTTATCCATTACTGGAGAAAAAACATAAACAAAATAAAAATGCTATAATTTAAAAAATTTGGCCCCACTTCCCATAAACTGAAAAGTATATTTCAAATATTTTTTCTCTCTTAAATTACGAATCTGCTACAAATTAAAATAGAAAAAAAGAATCTGAACCTGAAAACTTATTAAGGTGTCTTTTATTTAGCACCTTTGAAACCATGAAATTTTATCTGAAAATTTATTATTTTGAAAATAATCCGCTGTAAATTCGGTATATGTTAATATAATAGTAAAACAAAGTCTGCAACTAAAGCAACTCATTTTTTGTGTTCTAAATTGGATTTGTACCACTTTCCAAAAATCTGTTCATATTATAAATATTGCCAAATAGACAATATATTAAACATTAAAATTACGTTTCAATACAGATTTTGTCCTAGTTTTCAGTGTATAAGATTGTATTTATTATATCAAACTCAAAATAATAATAAAAAAACGTTAAACAAATCCGAATTTCTGTTTCAAGGTGGTTTTGTATATCTGTTTTTTTTTATTATTATTTCTGACATAATGGGTATAATAATATCACCACAGAGATTTATAAAAATGAACTAATTTTTTATTGATGGCGCCACAGGCATTTTTGCGTATCTGTTACATGGTCGCACATTAATAATTTGTTTATATACAGTGCGTTTATGATGAAAGGAACAAACTCTTTTAAAATTCAGGTAGTTATTTTGTGGAAAAACGCTCGGACACGTCGATTAGTATTTTTAGTTGCGGATTTTTTGACATAAGAAAATTGTACACAAGGTGTTTCAAGAAGAACATATGCAGTCATCATTGACTTTTTTTAATGGAACATCCTGTATATTATGCCATTTTTCAATTGTACTGTAAATTCTGAACACTTTTTGTAGCATACCATATCTCTAAAATCAGCGGTTTTCGGAATAATGACGTTTTAAAATTGATATTTTGAAATACACACAAAATGTTTAAATTGAACAAACCTTTTTTTTAAAGCCAACAAAAACAACCTTTATTATAAAGCAAAAAAATCTTTTGTAAGTTTTATTATTAAAGTTCATTAATTTTTTTTCATTTATCACATTTCAAACGTCATTATTCCAAAAACCGCTGATTTTAGGGCTATGGTATGTTGTACAGAAAGTGTTCAGAATTTACCGTACAATTCAAAAATGGCATAATATACAGGGTGTTCCATTAAAAAAATCAATGATGACTGCATATTTTCTTGTATACACATTTCTTATGTCAAAAAATCCGCGTTTTTCCATAAAATAATTAGCTGAATTTTAAACGTATTTGTTCCTTTCTTCATGAACGCACTGTATATGTATGTTACTCAAGTTGCTTTCTTCTTATATCGAATTTCAAATTTCTTTTCTAATGAATTAGTATGCGGTGTCCACAACTGTCCCCCTCCCATTAAAATCTCTCTCACTCTCTTTCCGTTGTGTGTATATCTGTCTATTGCACTTTCATTGTTACGCCATTGTACAGTAGTATTTTATGCCTAGGCACATATTTACGTAAGTCTGTCAGGTCCGGCTTGTACAATTAGCACTTGTGTCACTTATGTCATGCCGTCTTCTCAAGCAGTGGCGTAACATTCATTTTTATTATCAGGGATGACCAGAAATCCTATTTATGATGTAAAAAAAAATTATATAATAATTAAATAAAGAGTTACTTATTTTATTAGTAAAATGAGTTCATTAGAATTACAAAAAACAAGCCCATTAATCCAAAAAAAAACGAAAACTTGCTCTTATAGCGGCCATAACTGGTGTCTTTAGCTTATGTACAAAAACATTATTTTCATAGTAAACTTGTTTGTGAACTACGAAAAAAAAAAATTTAAAATTGGTCTTTATTTATATTTATAAAATAATAAAATCTTTTTCACATGAATTTTTCTTATAAAAATATTTAAAAATAGAAAAAAAGTTTGTGAGGAAAAAATAAATATTATATTAATATTAGACTAAAAAATATTGTACATTTTTGCTAATAGATACCTCTGAAAACATTGTTCACGAATGTTAACAAGATGCAATTAAGGGTTAAGAGCATCACGCACTTAAAGACCTTCCCGTGCCACTTCCCTTTTTAAAAACAAGTTAAAACTAAAAAAACAAATTAAAACTCATACGCTAACAAAGAAGTAAATTGAATAGGTAGGAGGAGACTCCAGTTTTTTTTTTAAATGTAGCTTACACTATTATCTTTAAGAGCATCACGCACTTAAAGACCTTCGCGTGCTCCTTCCCTTTTTAAAAACAAGTTAAAACTAAAAAAACAAAGTAAAACTCATACGCTAACAAAGAAGTAAATTGAATAGTTAATATCTCAGCTTGGCGCGATCGAAGAGACTCCAGTTTTTTTTTTAAATGTAGCTTACACTATTATCTTTAAGAGCATCACGCACTTAAAGACCTTCGCGTGCTCCTTCCCTTTTTAAAAACAAGTTAAAACTAAAAAAACAAATTAAAACTCATACGCTAACAAAGAAGTAAATTGAATAGTTAATATCTCAGCTTGGCGCGATCGAAGAGACTCCAGTTTTTTTTTAAAATGTAGCTTACACTATTATCTTTAAGAGCATCACGCACTTAAAGACCTTCGCGTGCTCCTTCCCTTTTTAAAAACAAGTTAAAACTAAAAAAACAAATTAAAACTCATACGCTAACAAAGAAGTAAATTGAATAGTTAATATCTCAGCTTGGCGCGATCGAAGAGACTCCAGTTTTTTTTTTAAATGTAGCTTACACTATTATCTTTAAGAGCATCACGCACTTAAAGACCTTCGCGTGCTCCTTCCCTTTTTAAAAACAAGTTAAAACTAAAAAAACAAATTAAAACTCATACGCTAACAAAGAAGTAAATTGAATAGTTAATATCTCAGCTTGGCGCGATCGAAGAGACTCCAGTTTTTTTTTAAAATGTAGCTTACACTATTATCTTTAAGAGCATCACGCACTTAAAGACCTTCGCGTGCTCCTTCCCTTTTTAAAAACAAGTTAAAACTAAAAAAACAAATTAAAACTCATACGCTAACAAAGAAGTAAATTGAATAGTTAATATCTCAGCTTGGCGCGATCGAAGAGACTCCAGTTTTTTTTAAAAATGTGCTTACACTATTATCTTTAAGAGCATCACGCACTTAAAGACCTTCGCGTGCTCCTTCCCTTTTTAAAAACAAGTTAAAACTAAAAATACAAATTAAAACTCATACGCTAACAAAGAAGTAAATTGAATAGTTAATATCTCAGCTTGGCGCGATCGAAGAGACTCCAGTTTTTTTTTTAAATGTAGCTTACACTATTATCTTTAAGAGCATCACGCACTTAAAGACCTTCGCGTGCTCCTTCCCTTTTTAAAAACAAGTTAAAACTAAAAAAACAAATTAAAACTCATACGCTAACAAAGAAGTAAATTGAATAGTTAATATCTCAGCTTGGCGCGATCGAAGAGACTCCAGTTTTTTTTTAAATGTAGCTTACACTATTATCTTTAAGAGCATCACGCACTTAAAGACCTTCGCGTGCTCCTTCCCTTTTTAAAAACAAGTTAAAACTAAAAAAACAAATTAAAACTCATACGCTAACAAAGAAGTAAATTGAATAGTTAATATCTCAGCTTGGCGCGATCGAAGAGACTCCAGTTTTTTTTTAAATGTAGCTTACACTATTATCTTTAAGAGCATCACGCACTTAAAGACCTTCGCGTGCTCCTTCCCTTTTTAAAAACAAGTTAAAACTAAAAAAACAAATTAAAACTCATACGCTAACAAAGAAGTAAATTGAATAGTTAATATCTCAGCTTGGCGCGATCGAAGAGACTCCAGTTTTTTTTTAAAATGTAGCTTACACTATTATCTTTAAGAGCATCACGCACTTAAAGACCTTCGCGTGCTCCTTCCCTTTTTAAAAACAAGTTAAAACTAAAAAAACAAATTAAAACTCATACGCTAACAAAGAAGTAAATTGAATAGTTAATATCTCAGCTTGGCGCGATCGAAGAGACTCCAGTTTTTTTTTAAAATGTAGCTTACACTATTATCTTTAAGAGCATCACGCACTTAAAGACCTTCGCGTGCTCCTTCCCTTTTTAAAAACAAGTTAAAACTAAAAAAACAAATTAAAACTCATACGCTAACAAAGAAGTAAATTGAATAGTTAATATCTCAGCTTGGCGCGATCGAAGAGACTCCAGTTTTTTTTTAAAATGTAGCTTACACTATTATCTTTAAGAGCATCACGCACTTAAAGACCTTCGCGTGCTCCTTCCCTTTTTAAAAACAAGTTAAAACTAAAAATACAAATTAAAACTCATACGCTAACAAAGAAGTAAATTGAATAGTTAATATCTCAGCTTGGCGCGATCGAAGAGACTCCAGTTTTTTTTTAAAATGTAGCTTACACTATTATCTTTAAGAGCATCACGCACTTAAAGACCTTCGCGTGCTCCTTCCCTTTTTAAAAACAAGTTAAAACTAAAAACACAAATTAAAACTCATACGCTAACAAAGAAGTAAATTGAATAGTTAATATCTCAGCTTGGCGCGATCGAAGAGACTCCAGTTTTTTTTTAAATGTAGCTTACACTATTATCTTTAAGAGCATCACGCACTTAAAGACCTTCGCGTGCTCCTTCCCTTTTTAAAAACAAGTTAAAACTAAAAATACAAATTAAAACTCATACGCTAACAAAGAAGTAAATTGAATAGTTAATATCTCAGCTTGGCGCGATCGAAGAGACTCCAGTTTTTTTTTAAAATGTAGCTTACACTATTATCTTTAAGAGCATCACGCACTTAAAGACCTTCGCGTGCTCCTTCCCTTTTTAAAAACAAGTTAAAACTAAAAAAACAAATTAAAACTCATACGCTAACAAAGAAGTAAATTGAATAGTTAATATCTCAGCTTGGCGCGATCGAAGAGACTCCAGTTTTTTTTTAAAATGTAGCTTACACTATTATCTTTAAGAGCATCACGCACTTAAAGACCTTCGCGTGCTCCTTCCCTTTTTAAAAACAAGTTAAAACTAAAAAAACAAATTAAAACTCATACGCTAACAAAGAAGTAAATTGAATAGTTAATATCTCAGCTTGGCGCGATCGAAGAGACTCCAGTTTTTTTTAAAATGTAGCTTACACTATTATCTTTAAGAGCATCACGCACTTAAAGACCTTCGCGTGCTCCTTCCCTTTTTAAAAACAAGTTAAAACTAAAAAAACAAATTAAAACTCATACGCTAACAAAGAAGTAAATTGAATAGTTAATATCTCAGCTTGGCGCGATCGAAGAGACTCCAGTTTTTTTTTAAATGTAGCTTACACTATTATCTTTAAGAGCATCACGCACTTAAAGACCTTCGCGTGCTCCTTCCCTTTTTAAAAACAAGTTAAAACTAAAAAAACAAATTAAAACTCATACGCTAACAAAGAAGTAAATTGAATAGTTAATATCTCAGCTTGGCGCGATCGAAGAGACTCCAGTTTTTTTTTAAAATGTAGCTTACACTATTATCTTTAAGAGCATCACGCACTTAAAGACCTTCGCGTGCTCCTTCCCTTTTTAAAAACAAGTTAAAACTAAAAAAACAAATTAAAACTCATACGCTAACAAAGAAGTAAATTGAATAGTTAATATCTCAGCTTGGCGCGATCGAAGAGACTCCAGTTTTTTTTTTAAATGTAGCTTACACTATTATCTTTAAGAGCATCACGCACTTAAAGACCTTCGCGTGCTCCTTCCCTTTTTAAAAACAAGTTAAAACTAAAAATACAAATTAAAACTCATACGCTAACAAAGAAGTAAATTGAATAGTTAATATCTCAGCTTGGCGCGATCGAAGAGACTCCAGTTTTTTTTTAAAATGTAGCTTACACTATTATCTTTAAGAGCATCACGCACTTAAAGACCTTCGCGTGCTCCTTCCCTTTTTAAAAACAAGTTAAAACTAAAAATACAAATTAAAACTCATACGCTAACAAAGAAGTAAATTGAATAGTTAATATCTCAGCTTGGCGCGATCGAAGAGACTCCAGTTTTTTTTTTAAATGTAGCTTACACTATTATCTTTAAGAGCATCACGCACTTAAAGACCTTCGCGTGCTCCTTCCCTTTTTAAAAACAAGTTAAAACTAAAAAAACAAATTAAAACTCATACGCTAACAAAGAAGTAAATTGAATAGTTAATATCTCAGCTTGGCGCGATCGAAGAGACTCCAGTTTTTTTTTAAAATGTAGCTTACACTATTATCTTTAAGAGCATCACGCACTTAAAGACCTTCGCGTGCTCCTTCCCTTTTTAAAAACAAGTTAAAACTAAAAAAACAAATTAAAACTCATACGCTAACAAAGAAGTAAATTGAATAGTTAATATCTCAGCTTGGCGCGATCGAAGAGACTCCAGTTTTTTTTTAAAATGTAGCTTACACTATTATCTTTAAGAGCATCACGCACTTAAAGACCTTCGCGTGCTCCTTCCCTTTTTAAAAACAAGTTAAAACTAAAAAAACAAATTAAAACTCATACGCTAACAAAGAAGTAAATTGAATAGTTAATATCTCAGCTTGGCGCGATCGAAGAGACTCCAGTTTTTTTTTAAAATGTAGCTTACACTATTATCTTTAAGAGCATCACGCACTTAAAGACCTTCGCGTGCTCCTTCCCTTTTTAAAAACAAGTTAAAACTAAAAATACAAATTAAAACTCATACGCTAACAAAGAAGTAAATTGAATAGTTAATATCTCAGCTTGGCGCGATCGAAGAGACTCCAGTTTTTTTTTAAAATGTAGCTTACACTATTATCTTTAAGAGCATCACGCACTTAAAGACCTTCGCGTGCTCCTTCCCTTTTTAAAAACAAGTTAAAACTAAAAACACAAATTAAAACTCATACGCTAACAAAGAAGTAAATTGAATAGTTAATATCTCAGCTTGGCGCGATCGAAGAGACTCCAGTTTTTTTTTAAATGTAGCTTACACTATTATCTTTAAGAGCATCACGCACTTAAAGACCTTCGCGTGCTCCTTCCCTTTTTAAAAACAAGTTAAAACTAAAAATACAAATTAAAACTCATACGCTAACAAAGAAGTAAATTGAATAGTTAATATCTCAGCTTGGCGCGATCGAAGAGACTCCAGTTTTTTTTTAAAATGTAGCTTACACTATTATCTTTAAGAGCATCACGCACTTAAAGACCTTCGCGTGCTCCTTCCCTTTTTAAAAACAAGTTAAAACTAAAAAAACAAATTAAAACTCATACGCTAACAAAGAAGTAAATTGAATAGTTAATATCTCAGCTTGGCGCGATCGAAGAGACTCCAGTTTTTTTTTAAAATGTAGCTTACACTATTATCTTTAAGAGCATCACGCACTTAAAGACCTTCGCGTGCTCCTTCCCTTTTTAAAAACAAGTTAAAACTAAAAAAACAAATTAAAACTCATACGCTAACAAAGAAGTAAATTGAATAGTTAATATCTCAGCTTGGCGCGATCGAAGAGACTCCAGTTTTTTTTAAAATGTAGCTTACACTATTATCTTTAAGAGCATCACGCACTTAAAGACCTTCGCGTGCTCCTTCCCTTTTTAAAAACAAGTTAAAACTAAAAAAACAAATTAAAACTCATACGCTAACAAAGAAGTAAATTGAATAGTTAATATCTCAGCTTGGCGCGATCGAAGAGACTCCAGTTTTTTTTTAAATGTAGCTTACACTATTATCTTTAAGAGCATCACGCACTTAAAGACCTTCGCGTGCTCCTTCCCTTTTTAAAAACAAGTTAAAACTAAAAAAACAAATTAAAACTCATACGCTAACAAAGAAGTAAATTGAATAGTTAATATCTCAGCTTGGCGCGATCGAAGAGACTCCAGTTTTTTTTTAAAATGTAGCTTACACTATTATCTTTAAGAGCATCACGCACTTAAAGACCTTCGCGTGCTCCTTCCCTTTTTAAAAACAAGTTAAAACTAAAAAAACAAATTAAAACTCATACGCTAACAAAGAAGTAAATTGAATAGTTAATATCTCAGCTTGGCGCGATCGAAGAGACTCCAGTTTTTTTTTTAAATGTAGCTTACACTATTATCTTTAAGAGCATCACGCACTTAAAGACCTTCGCGTGCTCCTTCCCTTTTTAAAAACAAGTTAAAACTAAAAATACAAATTAAAACTCATACGCTAACAAAGAAGTAAATTGAATAGTTAATATCTCAGCTTGGCGCGATCGAAGAGACTCCAGTTTTTTTTTTAAATGTAGCTTACACTATTATCTTTAAGAGCATCACGCACTTAAAGACCTTCGCGTGCTCCTTCCCTTTTTAAAAACAAGTTAAAACTAAAAATACAAATTAAAACTCATACGCTAACAAAGAAGTAAATTGAATAGTTAATATCTCAGCTTGGCGCGATCGAAGAGACTCCAGTTTTTTTTTTAAATGTAGCTTACACTATTATCTTTAAGAGCATCACGCACTTAAAGACCTTCGCGTGCTCCTTCCCTTTTTAAAAACAAGTTAAAACTAAAAAAACAAATTAAAACTCATACGCTAACAAAGAAGTAAATTGAATAGTTAATATCTCAGCTTGGCGCGATCGAAGAGACTCCAGTTTTTTTTTTAAATGTAGCTTACACTATTATCTTTAAGAGCATCACGCACTTAAAGACCTTCGCGTGCTCCTTCCCTTTTTAAAAACAAGTTAAAACTAAAAAAACAAATTAAAACTCATACGCTAACAAAGAAGTAAATTGAATAGTTAATATCTCAGCTTGGCGCGATCGAAGAGACTCCAGTTTTTTTTTAAAATGTAGCTTACACTATTATCTTTAAGAGCATCACGCACTTAAAGACCTTCGCGTGCTCCTTCCCTTTTTAAAAACAAGTTAAAACTAAAAAAACAAATTAAAACTCATACGCTAACAAAGAAGTAAATTGAATAGTTAATATCTCAGCTTGGCGCGATCGAAGAGACTCCAGTTTTTTTTTAAATGTAGCTTACACTATTATCTTTAAGAGCATCACGCACTTAAAGACCTTCGCGTGCTCCTTCCCTTTTTAAAAACAAGTTAAAACTAAAAAAACAAATTAAAACTCATACGCTAACAAAGAAGTAAATTGAATAGTTAATATCTCAGCTTGGCGCGATCGAGGAGACTCCAGTTTTTTTTTTAAAATGTAGCTTACACTATTATCTTTAACCCTTAATTGCATGATTTTTTTTATTTTAACGAAATATTAATTTTTTGAAGCAGAAGTAGGCTAGATTTAAGGGAAAAATAGTAAAAAAAATCTTTTTTTGAAAATAAAAGTTTATTTCATTTTTTTGACTTTGTAAACAAATGTTAACGTCATGCAATTTTATTATAATTCAAATGGTTCATAACAGAGGAGAAATATCTGCCATGAGTGTCATGGGACTTTCTTATACGTAGTACAGAGATTAAACAGTGTGCTTGTTTGCCATAGGTACCATGGGACTTTCTTATACGTAATACTGATAGTGAACAGTGTAGGTGAATCTAAATAATTACATAAAAAATTTCTTTCTGGCTAAATTATAAATGTTGGAAAAAAATGTATAGGGAATAAATTATAGATAATAACATACTCGACATTTTTTATCTAAAACATTTTTTCTTAATTCAAAAATAATTCGTTAATTCAAAAATTTACAAGAGTAAACATCTGATTTCAGTTATTACGTTAAAAAAAATCACTTGTTATATAATGGAGAGAATAATATTACCTTTTTTTTATTAAAATTATATTTTTATAAATTATATAATTATTATTAACTATAAACAATGAGGATATGTACATTCGTTAACAAAACTTAGTTTTATTGCTCTTTCGACAAGTGCATGATGTAAACATACGTTAACAAATAAAAACCATTACATAAATATCAGAACCGAAACAAAAAAATCAAATAAATAATATGAATCACAATGTACATACCTGGTAAACACTATACAAAAAGTTAATTAGCAAAATCACGCGTATTATAAAAATTAGACGATACTTCTTCAGCGACAATTCGCTCTAATTTAAAAAAACGGTTACTCTGATGAATGTAACAATATATTTTGTTTAATTTGCCATCCGTTCATCATTATTGATAAATTTTCAATTTATTAGAATCTATAGATTGGTTTAATACTTGGATAAGTAAAAAACAGGGCCGGCCGAACGGCCAGGCGACCCAGGCGACAGCCTGGGGCGCTAATTTCGTGGGGGCGCCAATTATTTTAAACTTTTTTTCTACGTTCTGTTCTAGGGCGCCAAATTTAAGCTATATATATTTTTTGAATAATAATTTTGATTTTTTCTGCAAAATAATTCATTTTACTTAATAAAATGCTTAATATCAAAAAAAATCTCGCCTGGGGCGCCAGAATCGCAAAGGCCGGCTCTGATTAGATCATATATACATGAATTATAATATAAATTATAAAATGTACATTCTCAATTTATTGAAAATAGCAATAAAATAAATTTAAAAATCCCAAATTAAATGTTAAAAATTAACGTTACTTTTACATATTATATCTTATGAAGTAGTATAGTAGGTACTCTAGTTATAAGAAAATTAATATTAGTTTGACTTTTAAATGTTCTCAGAAAATCGAGTCATTTAAATAGTATACTGTTAGTCATTTTTTTCTTGATCTTTTTAAATTTCATGAATTGTATTAGTTATTCTTAGAAATCTATGAACCAATACGGAAACATAAATAATCTGTTTCTTATTGTTAGTCATCATTCGTCATTTATAATACTCGATAAGATATATTAATTAAAGATGACAATTAATTAATTTTCTCTGTAAAATTTACACTCGCATCTTTTTATTTGAATAATACAACAATGCAAGAGTACAAATTATAAATAGAAATTGTAGCACATCTGAGAAAAATTAGTATTACCTATAATTAGGGTAAAAAGTGACAACCAACTCTTTGTTGGTGTTAATGGTAAGTCATTAGTACAAATCAACTTTTTAGGGTTTATTATAGTATAATTATTAATTATTAAAACACAATTATGAAATAATTTTTTTTTCAAAACTCATGTATTTCTAGATAACATAATTTATTCAGATTTTTCGAAGGGTTAGATCAAAGTTAAAAAAAAATGAAAACCATTTTTTGTTAAAAAATTCACTTCTTAATTATTATTTTATATTCGTAATCTTTTTAATATCATTTTTTTTCTGTAAATTTATCACTTTTTAATTTTTTTTCGGAGAGCAATTTTTTGTCTCATTTTAAAACTATCACAAAAGTTTCTTATGTCTTCGATATTGCGAGGAAGCAAAATACAGAAACATGTAAAAAGAGAAAAAATATTGGGTTCAGTTCTAGGCAGATTTCACTGTATTAATATTTTGTTTATAAAATAAATTTAAAACCTGTGAGTCAGAAAATTCTCAAGATACCTTATATAGACATTGAATAAACATTTGCATTGTTAAAAAAAAAAACATTGGTTATTTTTTTCAATACAAAACAATATTATTTGAATACACATATCATACAACGTTAAGTCATAAATGAATATAAAAAATATAAAACGTGTTTATTACTCACAAATACATAACATATATATAAACCAAATTGATTTAAACACGTTTTCTCATTGGCGTCACAAAGTCAATGTTTTTTCAATGGAACAAAATATACAGGATGATTTACAAACTAATGTAAAAAAATTAACAGCAGATCGAGGATTTTATTTTAAGCAAAAAACTTAATATGAACATGTGTCCGGAAATTCTTCGTGAGGGAGCTACAGTCTTTTATCCAAAATTAGTGTTTATTTAATAACTAGAGAACTCAATGTCATACAGTTATTAAATTTGATCGGTTATTATTAAAAAATGGCTATTTGTTGATAAAAATGCAGTTTTGGAGGTATATTAAATCATCCTGTATATTTTATTATGTATTTCTGTATTTGCAAACAAAGATACAAAGGTTGTCTTTATTAACAAACCAATAAAAGCAAAGTGAAAAAAATCAATGATGAATTAACGGAATAAAGTTGTCATTCATGTATTTTTTTTATATTTGCGTCAATAGGAAACTTTATTTTTAAAAGAAGTTCTATAACTTTACCACCGATTTTACTTCAGAACTGTCGATAAGGAACTAATGTTACACATATGTACTTTCATGATGAACATAGTTGATTTATTATATAATTTGTAAATCAATTTAATTTTTTATTTTTGTAATTATTTACAAATAATTTTAATTTTTTTTGTCTATCATATTTTTTAAATTAAATAATGTATATTGACAAATTCGCGGGGGGGGGGGGCTGATTCCTACCCCCACCCTGATGGGTGCGCCACTGTATTGCATAGTATCATATATTCAACACACGAGTGTGTTTAATATAGTTATATATTCAAATATATATTCAAAAAGGTTCGCAGTTTTTTCACAATCTTCATTGTTATTAATTTTCTGGACTCTGAATCTGCTCTAGCTTCGAGGAAAGTCCAATTTCTTCGTGGTTTACTTCTAAACTCCGCTCTGAAGCCCTGCAAAAATATATCATATTGTTAAATGTAATATTAATTATGGTAAAGGTGCAAGTACAGTGAAATGCCAAAGTGGTCGTCCAGTTTTCATTGAAATTCGCGTATCACAATCTTAGTAGGCTCCTCCCATTTGATTATTATAATATTTAAATCATTTCTCCATGTACCAAACAAAGACATATACTCTTCGTTTATAGGTACTCATATATATTTGTGCGATAAATATCTGATATTCCGAATTTTAGTATTTAAATAAGTTAAACTTGATAGAAAATTAATAAATGAAATGGACGTATATTTGTGTTTTTATTTAAAATGATGTAACTAGAAAAAAATAACCGATTATGTTTGTCCGGTACGGGAAAATTGTCAAATACTTCATGAAACTTCAAGAGAACTGCAAATTTGCGATCTCCTTTATAATACCGGAATCTGTTGTAAGCGGTTCTGACCTTTACGGTGACAGACAACTTCTGAAGCCCATATAAAAAACATGAAAAGGTTTAATACCAATTGTCAAATACTTCATGAAACTTCAAGAGAACTGCAAATTTATAATACCGGACATTAATATAAAAAAACATGAAAAGGTTTAATACCACTGGCGTACACAGAAAGTCTTCAAAGTTTTTGCAAGATACAAAACAGTAATTGCAAAACAGCTTATGTTATCAACTTGTTTTAGTGGTCTCTTTGTCAAGGTAACACAAGCCCGTTCGGTTTTTAGTCATTTTTTATAATATTGTAAACCATATACGTGTTTTGGACACGTTCCTTAATTGCATTGAATAATAACATATAGATAAATGATTTGGCAATGGTCTTTCAGATTTGATTAACTATAAAAAGAGCACATAAAAACAATAAGCATTGAAATATTTTTTTATAGGTAATTATAATACGTTGGAACCTTGTCGAAGAAAATGTCCCTTCTTTTGATAAATCCATAACAAGTGGTCCAGAATTAAATTAAATGGTTATAACCAAGTATACTTGATCATTCTAAAAAAAAGATTGGAAAAATAGTTTTTCAACCATTGCATTTATTGTAATTTTTATTACATATCTCCACCGTTTTCAGAAAACTGGTTTGTTTGAACACAATTTGAAATCAACTATTTGCAACTACCTTTCCAACTATTTGCGACACTTTTTACTGCTTCGTTTGCACTAATTATTATTAAATCGTAAAAAAAACTATTTACCAACTATTTTCCGAAAAAAATTCAACTAGTAACTATTTCATTGAAAATAACAACTATTTTTCCAATCTCTTCGAAATTGCCATTATTTTAATTTTATTATTTTTTGTTATTCTATTGTTGAATACCTACGAAATATTTCGTTATCCTCTGGGCTTCGTGAAGGTCGACTGTCCTCGTTGCGATTTGCCAGGCAGGTATTAAGAAAATATTTGAAATGATTTTTTACTAATAATAAAAATGTATACAATTGAAAACCATATGGTGTTTATTATTTAGAGTAGGATTTTAATCGATTTTTTAAAGACACGCGGGCGAAGCCGCGAGAATATGATTATATTAAATACAGGTACAGACAGATTATAAACATTAAGATTAAGGCCGAAAATCAAGGAAAAAAATGTTGATTTATGTCCAAAATATTTGCTTCCCTTGGAAAAAAAATCGTGAATTATTTTAACCGAGTGAATTTCTATGGTATTATCGATATTTTACAAATGACCCTGAACTACAATTTTAGGGCATTTATTACACTACTCAATGAATCAAAGTAAATTTCACTTTCAAAATATTTTATGGGCTATAACACTTTCTCCTTTGTCAACAACATGAATATTAACAAGTGCTTATAATTTTTTTATTTCTTACATAGTACTTTAATTATTTCAATGTACATAGGTACTGATTTGCTTTTTAATTATCATTATTATTAAATAAAATGTATACTGAATAGATTTTTTACATTCTATTTTAATCTGTATATATATGTGATAATTATAATACAGGGCCGATGTTAGAATTTTCAGCAACAGCCAAGATCTTTTTTGTGCTATATTTAACTGTCTTACAACGTGATTTGATGACAATCGGCCAATAGGTGTCAAAATGGTGGACATTTAAACTAATTATTAGTGTAATTTATTAAATAATTATTATATTATCATAGCAACTGCTTTACATTGTATCAAAGATGATTGTTTCTTTTATATCTTTTGTGTCGTAGTACTTATCATTTTGTAATCATTAGCAAGTGTCCATCACTGCGTGCTCAAAAAACATAATCAAAATAAAAGGCTATAATTTAAAAAACAAACTATATTTGGTGACTTTGGTAATTAATTTGATTAAATAAAGAGTTACTTGTTTTATTAGTAACATGAGAATTACAAAAAACAAGCCCATTAATTAATCCAAAAACACTTGCTCTTATAGCGGCCATAACTGGTGCCTCTACATTATACAATAAACAACAGGTATCGCTTCAGTCTCGGTCCGATACAGTATTACTATACTGAATATTTGACTGGAGCGAGATTCGCACGATAGTGTGGATTGACCCTAATGGTTCGATTTAAAATGCACTTTTCAAAATCCGTTAACATAATTATGTACTTCAAGATCAAATAACAGAAAAAAAACTGTTTATCTACTATATCTTCAATTATAATTTATAATAACTGAACAAAAGAAACAATTTTTGAATTGAGAAACGCAAAAAATACAATAATAATAATTATATAAATACATTCTCTGCGGTAGTGTATATGTGATTATATATTTGTTTTTGGTAGTGTGTGTGTCTGTGTGTATGTCCGGTAAACCGGTATACCCTGTGAGATCGCAGAGTGCCTTGGGAGGTGAGCCGCGAATGCAAATCGCGGCGAATATCGCGTCAGGTGTATTTGTGTGTCCAGATCAGCGTTTTTTTAAACATACGTAAACATAAACAAACGTATTGTTTATGTTTGACGCGTAAAACTGTGCCACGGGCGGTTGTAGAGAATTTGTTAGAATGATATAAGGTACCAGACTTGGATATGACCCCAGTAATGGCTATTTTTTAATTAAATGTACTGAATTAGAAATATTTGTTGATATTTGATTATTACCATTTCTGAATATTAATCTATATGCATTTAACTGTCTTACAGCGTGATTTGATGACAATCGGCCAATAGGTGTCAAAATGGTGGACATTTAAACTAATTATTAGTATAATTTATTTATTAATTATTATATTATCATAACAACTGCTTTACATTGTTTCAAATTTGACGATTCTTTCTTTTATATCTTTTGTGTCGTAGTACTTATCATTTTGTAATCATCAGCAAGTGTCCATCACTGCGTGCTCATTACAGGAGAAAAAACAAAAACAAAATAAAAGACTATAATTTAAAAAACAAACTATATTTTCGGACTTTGGTAATTAAATTGATTAAATAAAGAGTTACTTGTTTTATTAGTAACATGAGTTCATATATTCTTATAGTGGCCATAACTGGTGCCAGTACTTTATGTATAGTGTTCATTTAACGCGTTTTATTTAAAACTCTACCAATACCTCACTATTTTTCTCACCATATTATCTTAGTTACAATCCATTAATAATTTTGTCCGACAAATATCTTGGGCCGTTTTTCCAGTCCGCCGCCCGGAAAATTCCGCGGCTGCACGTTCGAAAATACCCCATTTTTTTTAAAATTTGCGAATAAAAAAGTCAAAAAGAAGCCACTCACGAAGTTTCAGAAGTATGATAATTTTACAAAAGGGTCGAGGTACTGAGGGCTACAAATTCAAACTGAGAAGCAGAAAATTCCAATTCTTTATAGGTCGCTTTTTTGGTACCGCGCACTTTTTTAAATATTATTACTATTAACAACTCAAGCTAATTTTTTACAACCACATTATATTATATAATCGAGTATTTTACTTTCGATTGTATTGAAGTTTTTCTATTTTATTTATGTCAATAGATTATTTATGTATAAGTTCTATTACGACAATTTATGTGATAATAGTTGTAATGTATAAAAATAACACGCACAAGTCACAGTTAAATGTGTTTTTATCGCTAAACATAAAGTAATTTGTCGTTCACATTTACATTATCTGTATAACCTCAAGAAATGTTTGAATATTAACGTCCTAATAGTTTGAAATACTTACAGTATTAATTTAAAATAAGGTATTGGCACCAGTCTTGGGCGCATTAACAGTTTTTTTGGGATTTATGGATTTCTTTTTTCTAAAAAAAACAACTAACTCTTTATTTAATGAATTTAATTACCAAATTACAAAATTATAGCCTTTTATTTTTATTTTTTCTCCAGTAATGGATAAAGTGAAACCAGTAATGGGCACGCAGTGATGGACACTTGTTAATGATTACAAAATGATAAGTACTACGACATAAAAGATATAATAGAAAGAATAGCCAAATTTGAATTAATATTAAGCAGTTTCTATGATAATATAATAATTAATAAATAAATTATACTAATAATTAGTTTAAATGTCCACCATTTTGACACCTATTGGCCAATTGTCATCAAATCACGCTGTAAGACAGTTAAATGTATGTATATAGATTAATATTCAGAAATAGTAGTAATCAAATACATATTTCTAATTCAGTATATTTAATTTAAAATATCCAAGACTGGTGCCAGTACCTTTTATTAATATAGTTAGTTAATTGCTTGATACTGTATAATTTTATCCAGAAAATCATGTTGTATTTCCGTAAATTCCAATGAATGATATTTTATTATTTATAAATTATTTTTCGTGTAAAATCATTAGGGACGGTTTGGTGACATTTTCAAGACCGCTGATTCAAGTCCGTTCACACAGCGGCGCGTTCTCTCATCGGCTATTGAACTCACCGATGTTTTGTTTGCTAACCTCCTCGACCGTTGTTGTCTCATTGATTTTTTCTCATCGATTTTTACTACAATCACTCATATTCAATTATTTAATAAAATTATGTTTATTTGTTTATTTATAATGTACAATAATACATATGTTTATCTTACAATTAAAAAAAAACTGTAACTGATCTATTTCAATATAAGGTACTTGGATATGACCCCAGTAATGGCTATTTTTAAATTAAATGTACTGAATTATAAATATTTGTTGATATTTGATTACTACCATTTCTGAATATTAATCTATATACATTTAACTGTCTTACAGCGTGATTTGATGACAATCGGTCAAAAGGTGTCAAAATGGTGGGTATTTAAACTAATTATTAGTATAATTTATTTATTTATTATTATATTATCATAGCTACTGCTTTACATTGTTTCAAATTTGACGATGCTTTCTTTTATATCTTTTGTGTCGTAGTACTTATCATTTTGTAATCATTAGCAAGTGTCTCATACAGGTTTTACTTTATCCATTACTGGAGAAAAAACATAAACAAAATAAAAGGCTATAATTAAAAAAAAAAACTATATTTGTGGACTTTGGTAATTAAATTGATTAAATAAAGAGTTACTTGTTTTATTAATAACATGAGTTGATGAGAATTACAAAAAAGAAGCCCGTCAATCACAAAAACTATAAACCTTGCTCTTATAGTGGCCTTAACTGGTGCCAGTACCTTATTTATTATGGTTTTTCATTTTTATGAGTATTATTATAAACCACTGAACCGATTTTGATGAAATTAGACAGGGAGGCAGCATGCATCCTGAGGACGGAAATAGGATACTTTGTATCCCGAAAAATAATGGTGTGTGACATCTATCGTGCAAATTCAAAACTAAAAAAAAACTTTATACATAAATCTATATTATTTACCTAACCTAACTCATGGTGTTGTTTTCACTAACCTAAATTCCACGTGAACGAAGTCGCGGGTAACAGATAGTAAGTTATATTTCAGCTTGATTTAATCTTCATATATATATCTACAAATTATATACTTAGCTATTAATTAAAAATATTTCGATATTCACATTTCATCATTGATAATTATGATTAAAAAAAAAGATTTCGTAAATAACATACCTTGAACGTTCTTTAAATTTATATTGGTGTTAAAATATGCACTAGCACATTAACAATTTCGTAAAACAGTTCTTGATATTTAACAGTAAATAACCATTTGAAAGATTTCAAAACTGTTAAAAAAATATGGTGGCCGAGCAGTGGCGCCGGAACAAATTTTTTTTTGGGGGGGGAGAGTACGAATCTCAAAAATTAAGCTGACCTAACTTTATTTGGTATTCTTAAAATTCAAAAAATTTATAGCTTATTGTATTGTTTGTTAAAACAAAGAAAATTAAATAGAAATACAATGGGGCCTCATTAGTACGTTTTTAAAAGGACTGGAAGGAAAACACGTATTAACGAAATATTTTTACTTGGGATCTTGAGAAAAAATGCCGGGACCTACAAATAAAAATTGCCCGCCACTGTGGTCGAGAATCAATGATGGCAATAAAAGTATTACCAAATTTATACGAGTTTGTAAAATTTAGAAATGATTTGCAAACTTTTACACATATTTTTGACATTGACCTCCCTATGCGTCTTTAGATTAATATTTAATAAAATGTATTTAGCTCATTGTAAAAATGATAATTTTTCTTAATATCAAGTTTTGGTTATTAATTTTTACTTTCTTATGAAATATACATATAGTATAAGTAAGTATAGTGAAGCCGATTTTTTTCGAAATCCGGATTTTGATGGAATTATCCATTTTGACCTTCCCTTAACCCGTTGATGCCCAAAGGGATGTTTTCAAAAATTATAAGAAATGTTTTGTTGATATGTTTATATATTTTTGGGGGGCCCAAGTTCCCCAATTTTTAACGTTGCGTTGACGCACTCTTGGGCGTTAATGGGTTAATCCATTCTGACTACTTTCGCCATGATGTCTGTCGGTCTGTCTGTAAGCACTGTAACTCAAATACGACAAAAAGTAGTAGAAGGGTGAAGTTTTATATTTTAGATTAATTTTTGTCTGGGGAAAAACGTTATCCTTTTTGGATCTTGATTATTTAATATTTTTAACACGAACGAAATTGGGAACCCCTGCATCAGACAATGCAAAAAAATGTACATTTGCATTATTCTACTTCTTATGCACTAAATTGAACTGACCTAAAACTTAACCAATATTACCATATATATATCCAGTATATGTACATTTTACTACATTTTTCACGTTTTGAAGGTTAAAATCACTATTCAGTTAAAGTTTTTATGTATAAAGCGAGCTGAATACAAATGCTTTATAATACTTTGCACTTTGGTTCGTGTCTTGAAAACAGATATGACGTACGAAACATATTTTATTTTATACTTCGTGGTATAACTTGAACGTATTTTTGCTTCTTCACAATATCGAAGATACGAGAATAGGACAAAAAAAATGTTCTCTGATTTCAAAATTTTAAATTGATTTGTCTGTTTCACGTCAAGGAAAACACTTTTCGTTCCGTGTCTGTCTGTCTGTCCCCTGAATCCTTGTCACACGCATAACTCATGAACCACTGAACCGATATTAATGAAACTTGGTTATATGGTTGGGTCTAGCCTGAGGACGGTTCCATTTCTAAATCAAAATCGTGTGTAAGGGGGAGGGATGACATCTCAAAATATTTATTTTTTCAAGATATCTCAAGAACGATACATGTTACGTAAAAATTCTATAGGATCTTTTTTGTAGAGCATTAAATTATATATAATATAGGTCTACAACGTTTGTTGTAAAATATTCTCTTACAAAGATTTATCTCAATTAGCTTTTAAAAATCGTGTTTTGTTTTTTTTAAATTGATATTTACTTTAATTAATTAATTATCATTTTGACGTTTTAAATGTCATTTTGAAGTTTGCATAAATTTTAATTTAAATAGAAATTGTCAAAAAAATAAAAAAATGAAAAAATAATCAGGTGCGTCTAAAGAAAAATTTATATATATTATAAATTTTTATATCTGTAAATATAGGTAAATAGTCATTAAATAATAAATCATTTAACATATCAATGACCGATTATATCAGGTGTATTACATTTATAGATATACAAATAACATTTTGTAACCTTAGACAATATAAAAATAGTTGCAGTTTATTTATGAATGAAACTCGACACTGATTCGGCAATTGTATTTGAAATATTCAATTCTAATATGTATTATATATTTTAATCAATGTGTAAGTAACATAAGAATGTGCACACGACTAAAAAATAATATTGAAATATAATACATGTATACGAAATTATTCAATCGCTGTTTATGAATATAAATTTTTTTTAAATGCATCATAACTTTAAATATTTATAAAAAATTGTACCTAGTGATTATAAATTATAAATATTTTCTGTTGCATATTTTAAAAGAAATATTAGTATTATTTTTCATTGTTGATTGATTTATCGCATTTCAAAAAATATTTTAAACATTATTATTTTAAGAATAATAATTTTAGATTTTTATTACTTTGAAATAATTAAATAATAGTCCATGTTTTTACTGGGGCAAAATTCGCAATGAGCTGAATTTTTGTATACACCTTCATTTTGTCTTAATAAATAAGGTACCAAAAGTCCCCAACAATCCCATGCGAGCATACTTTTTTACAGCCCACAAAAGGTGCTAACAATTAGTTTTAAGTAAATATCTCTGTACCTATTGGTTCTATGACTAAAATAGTTATTATCAAATATAAAGTTTAGAAAATTACCTACAATAAAGATCTTATATCTTTTTTCGTACAAGTAATCGTTTTCGCTTATTATTCTAGTCTAAAAATGTGAAAAAAGGTTATATTTTTATTTTATTTTTTTAATATGCACATTGTTTTTGTTATTTTCAAATATATATTTTTAAAGACCCCCCCCATAAAATTTTGATACAGGTCCCCCTCAAGGCTAGCTACCCCACTAACCTACAGTATTTAAGATGTTTTTGTATATTTTTAATCGCTTTTTAGTTCTTTCAAAAAACATAATAAACCATTATTTTCCTTGGAGATCCCTAATTATAAAGTAATAAAAGAAACATAATTAATCATCTTAAGACGTGGTTTGTTTGCTCATTGACCATAAAATGACATATAAATTGAATGGTATTATCATCATGTTTGTCTTGTAAATAGGTTATATCTAATCCAAGACACAAATTATGTATTTATATAATATCTCTTCATTTTGTTGTCAAGTACCTTAGAATACTGTATAGTTACTGTGGATTTTATATAATACTTATGCATGATTAAAATTAAATTAAATTGATTTAATAAAGAGTTACTTGTTTTATTAGTAACATGAATTCATGAGAATTACAAAAAAGAAGCCCGTCAATCACAAAAACAATAAACCTTCCTCTTATAGCGGCCATAACTTGTGCCAGTACCTTATATCAACTTATTTTAATTTTATTATATTATTGTAATAGAATTCAGTATTTAAAAATTTTTCACACGTTTCATATTGATACATTGTTTCCATTAATAGTGAAATTATACAATATCAAGGAAAATTCTAATCCATGAATTGAACATAAAAAAACGTTTATATAACATAATATTTATTTCCATCTATGTATAAATAATTATAATTATTAAAACCATAATAAACCCTCATTATACAAAGCGTTTATGTTAATTGCTTTGCAGATTTTTAATTAATCTTGATTATGCTTGGGATATATTAAATATATTGTTTTAACTAATTAAAATTGCGTATATGTAACCTTCGTTATAATGATTGACAATATTAACCTTCATTATTACATTTTACTTTAGATAAGTTGTTATGTGTGTAAATACTTTTATGTTAACCTAAATTTCTTAAGATATTTTTGAAGTTGATGTTAAATAAACATTTACTAATTTGACGTCTACTGTGATTGGTTCATTAGCATAGTTACAATGTTAATTTTAAAAAAAAATCCAAGAAAAATCGATTATTTGATAGCTGCTAACTAACAAATCCTAATTCAGCAACCCCGGAAAACCTAAAAAAATTTCGAATTTTTGATTTCGTTAAAAGTATGTTTATTGTATAGAAAATGACGTGAAAAGTTGTTTGTTTCAAACCGCAGGTCTGTATCTCAAACCGTTCTCGAGATATAGCCTCTCAAAGTTTTAGTTTTTTCAAATTTTTGGAGAAAAAAGGCCATAACTTTTGAACGTGTGGTCGGAATTGATTTTAGTTGACGGATTTGAAATCAGCGTGTCAAAATCTATATAATGACATGTATAGTACTTTATAATTCGACAAAAAAATTTTTGCAAAAAATCGACATTTTTTTAAGGTATACCCCTTTGAATTTTTTCGATTTTTCGTGAAAATTTTTTTTTCTAGTTTTAAGGTATTATACATATCATTATATAGATTTTGACACGCTGATTCCAAATCCGTCAACTAAAATCAATTCCGACTACGCGTTCAAAAGTTATGGCCTTTTTTCTCCAAAAATTTGAAAAAATTAAAACTTTGAAAGGCTATATCTCGAGAACGGTTTGAGATACAGACCTGCGGTTTGAAACAAACAACTTTTCACGTCATTTTCTATACAATAAACATAATTTTAACGAAATCAAAAATTCGAAATTTTTTAGTGAAATTTCCTTCAACTCGTCATACAAATATCGACTAAAATACAAGAAAATAAGACGTAGAGGTATTATAATTTTATAACTGAGCGTGTTAATTAATATTAAATGCTATTTTTGATTAAAATTTTCGAGTTGCGCATAAAGACGATTTTTTTATTAACTGAAAACACAGATTTGTATTAATTTACCCATAAAGTAAGGGAAGCACTGCTTTCCCTGCTTCCATGGACGCTTCGCCACTGTAATAGAAATATATAACTAGTAGATGAATTTATTTGTATGTTAAAAAATTTTTAAAAAAATTCTGCAACCTAAAAATTACCCTCGGTCCGAGACTGCCACGCCGGAGCATTTTAGAAATCTGGCAATTAAATTCGTGTAGTATTATAAATTCTTTTGATGGGGGGGATTGATCCCCCCACCCACTATCTACGCCACTGTATAGCGACCACCCCAAAAGATTTAAACTATATTATATAAAAACATTACACATAATATCGTGATAATTTTGTACTTGAAAAAAAAAACATTGATCATATTTTATCTCTACGCAAATCAGTTATGTAGTAAATTTGCAATTGGATAATTCTAACCTTCCTAATTATAATGGCTAAACATAACCTTTTGATTAAGATTAATATACATTAGAATTTCAGTAGCACCTTATTGTTAACCTTAATATTTTATAACATAACTCGCATGGTAGAATTTTGTAACCTCACTTAAAAAATAAATAAAAATAATAAGCCAAATAAAATGGAATAATTTATTTCACCCGTTCAAAAGCCAAAAAAAGGAACTATGTAAAGTATAAATAATTAATAAAGTAAAAACAGGATGTTAGATATTTAAATAAGGTACTGGCACCAGTCTTGGATCATACCCCAGTGTTGGATTCTTGTTTAATTAAATTATAAATATTTGTTGATATTTGAGTAGGATTACTGAATCATAATATATAGGCACTTGACTGTGAAACAGCTTAATTTGGTGACAATCGGTCAATGTGTGTCATAATGGTGGACATTTAAACTAATTCATAATATAATCTATATATTAATTATTATTCTGCTTTACATTGTTTCAAAATTTACGATTCTTTACTGTGTTGTTTTTTTCCTGCGTAAAATATTTTTAAAATTAAAAATATTCGGAAATTTTTAAAAAGAACTTCCTTTAAATTGCTTAAATATACAATTACGCAATAGAATAATTATATTTTAGTTTTTATAAAATGTAAATTACTGATGTTCTTTATATTTACACGCTATCTTAACAAAAAACTTCAATTAAGGTGGTATATGTTTTTTTAAAGTAATTTTCAAGAGTTTGACCTTTTGTATATTTAAATATGACTAACATTAGTTTGGTTTGTGTTTTAAAACCGGATGTTTTAGAAATTAAAGCGCAAAACAACCCATTGTTACAATCTTAAAATAGTTATACATATTAATATAAGTTATTAAAGTATATTATTAGAATATTAATAATTAATACATTTTTTTAGTGTACACGTAAATTTAACTTATTTATTTTGTTTGTATTCTTTTTTTAAATAATGTAATATAACCAGGAGTATCTACAGAAAAGTTTAAGTGGAGGGGAAAAATTTAAAAAAAAATTAGGAAAGGTTAAAAAAAAATTTTGTTCTCTACAATTCCTTTAATTCATTATGTACTTATCATTTTTTTCAACAATTTCTGTCACTTATTGTTAATTAGCATTATTATTATTAATAAAAAATATATAATAAAAAAATAATATCAATACATTTAAAAAATAAATCCAGGTACAGACTGTCGTCGTTAAAATTTTCTATTCTATAAATATGACACTGGAAACTCATGGCAATAATCTAGTACTGTGACTTATTATTGTTATATCTTGTATTGAATTTATTTTTTTGGCCATATTTTTAACAAGAATTGAGAACATGACCAAAAAATTCGAAGAAATAAAAAGTCGGGAAGTAATGGGTTAATAATTTTTGACAGTTTTATTAAAATTTTATGAACAGTAATTTTTATTTATCACCATTGTGCAACGGGGGAGGGGGAGTGCTTTCGTTTGACCCCCCCCCCCTGTGAATGCTCATGAATACAGCCTTTATTAAAATTGAAAAATACATAAATATTATTTACAAATAACTTATTGCTAGTCGTTTTTATTTTTCTATCATTAAAAACAATATTGCGCAATTTTTTTATAACCCATTGTAGTGTTTCTAAACGTGTGTATCATATAATATAAAATAGTGTAACAAATAACAAAATCATTTGACTTTTGACATTCAATAAATTCAGTTATTATTCGCATAAAATATAACCATTTTCAATTACAAATTAAAAGGTTCTAGTTGTAATTATTATAATAAAAGCTTAATGATGTTCTTTAATGAGGAAAACTTGATTTATATCGATATTTACAAGCATTCAAATCGTTTAATTGCTTTCTGATAATATGAAAATCGATATTATTTATGCATTTAAAAACATAATTAATGAATTTTATTTGTTTATGTCAAAGGAAATAGTGCAGAGTTCAGATATTTAATTAAGAATTGTTTGGATTATTTTTAACCGAATTCGAAAATTAATCAAAAAAAAATCGACAATATATATTTTTTATGTATATCCAATTTGGATGATTTTTTTTTGTTTTTGTTTGAAAGAGTATACCTCCGAGCAGTGCCGGATTAAGCCAGCGCGGGGCCTGTAGCATATGTTATAAAGAGGCCCTTGGCAGTGGCGTCACTATTTGAGGGGGGGAGTGATATTCGAATTTTTTTTACCTTTTTTTAATTATCCCTTAATTTTTTTTAGGAATGTTTAATAAAACACCACTTTTACAGACAATTTTTTCTCAATTTAATGTGGGGAAATTTAGAAAAATCAATTAAAAAAATTAAAGATTCAAGCTTTAAAAATCGATTTGAGATAGGAAACCCTAAAATTAAATTATGAATTACTGTAGATTTGGACACTCTGTATCAATCATTGGACGTTATGTGGTAAATCTAATAAATTATATTTTTCCTAAAAGCCGCGGGGCCCCCAAAAGAAAATAAAACTACTGAAAATTATATAATAATTAAATTTAACAGTTTTTGAAGTCTGTGCTAATTCTAAACTAATAATAAAACTTTTTAAAAAATAATAAAATAAAATCAACTGTTAAATTTTGTTTTTAGAATTTTTTGAAATCGGTTTTATTTTTTTCTTAAAAAGTTTTTTTATTAAATAAAAAAAAAATCATAATATACCTATACAAATTTAGGATAAAACATTTCTAACAAAAAAGTGTGACTTGCCATCTCCATTAGTAATTATTCATTCATATCAAAAAAAAAAAAAACATTGAACGCCAGTGACTGTAACAACTTTATTGTTAAATAAAAATGGCTTTAATTTGATCATCAGTAGTCCATTTACATCATGTTTGCAATGATGTCAACCACTAACAAAACTGTATATTTTGTATAACGTTTCATCAGTAAAAAACAGTCATTAATAACTAAATGTTTACTTTTTTTTTTTCATTGCAAGTATCTGATATTTTTATGATGAGTAAGTAACATATGCAAATAAAATTTATATTTTTTTACAAACTAGTAAGGTACTGGCACCAGTCATGGATATGACTCCAGTAATGATAAATTTTTAATTAAATGTACTGAATTAGAAATATTTACCATTTCTGAATTATAGCGTGATTTGATGACAATCGGCCAATAGGTGTCAAAATGGTGGACATTTAAACTAATTATTAGTATAATTTCTTTATTAATTATTATATTATTATAGCAACTGCTTTACATTGTTTCAAATTTGATGATTATTTCTTTTATATCTTTTGTGTCATATAGTATTTATCATTTTGGTAATTAAATTGATTTAATAAATATAATAATATAAGTTCATGAGAATTATAAAAAAGGCCCAAAAAACAATCTTGCTCTTAATGCGTTCAAGACTGGTGTCAGTACCTTAGTCGATAAAACACGTTTTTAGTTTCGCCTTTACACACTAGATGTCTACGCCAAAAAAGTATATATATTTTTAATGTTCGGGACCAAGAATGAAATAGTTACACACCTGTTTAAAAAAGGACAAGTATATTCTAAACCTGTTTCTATCTCTTTCTTTTGACACGACTCTGTTTTCGAGTCAGATGCGTGGTCCATTCTCTATGTCTATGATTAACATTAATTTTTTACAAGAAAAGAGAGTAGAAACATCCTTCAAAAAACGATAGTTTCAACAGTCTAAGGGGTGTGCATTTTATAGCCAAGCCATGCTATTGTAATTTATTAACAAATTTTATTCAGTAATTTGAAGTATATTAATTAAATCATTAAACAAACTATATATTTTGCAATCTTAGTACCTACAATAGAAGTGTTGAAATCACGTGTATTTTGTTTAAAGTAATTGTATAGGTAGTCGTATTATCTGCGAACAATCTGTGTACATTATTTAATAACAACATGATAGTTGAGCTGTGTTTACTAAATACCTAGTGATTGGTTTATTAAAATAATATTTAATGATTTACGGATATTCTGTAATGAACACCAAAATATTTGTGCTAAGGCGACCTTAAGATAGTTTTTTCAACATGTTATTGAAAGTAAAAATATCTAATAATTAAAAATGAAAGTATGTATGTCAGTTATTAAAAAATATCTGATCTTAAGATAAAATGTATTTTTACGTATAAAATATTGATATTTTTATTGACAAATATATCTTATCTTAATCATCATACTGGAAAAACGGAGAAACTTTGATTTCTTAGGCCCAGTTTCTCAATATGAGTTTAAACTCCATGTCCCAGTTAAACTAAAGTTTAAACAAAATATGTGTTTCTCAATGTCCAGTTAAAAATTATGAGTTAATCTATTAAGATTAACTTTTAACTGACGGATGAACTGTCAGTTTGAAATTAATTTTAGGTTTATTTTAAGTTTAACTTTATAATAGCACAATTTGTTATGATTTTATCATTAAATAACATAGTATAACTAAATAATTATAATTATTTAGTTATACTAGTGAAATAATTGTATATGTTACCGGCAATGTATGAAATACGGCATTCTATAGAATTCCTAGGTATTTTATAGAATGCCTAAAATCACCAGGCAATGTATGAAATTAATTTAATTATATACATTTCCTAGGCATTCTATAGAATACCTAATTGATAGCCGGCAATGTATGAAACATAAACATAAATAGGGTGAATCGATCAATTTTGCTCCAAGTACAGATGTTACCTTTCTTTATGTTATAAAATACTGATGCAAATATACAATAAAAAAATCTTGGTTCATTCTCGATAGCTGTAGGTAGGTTTCTAGATTACAATTCAGTATTGTCGGTACAATACTGATTTATTTATCAATATAAACATTTTATATTTACGTGTTATATAATAGAAAAATGTATGTATGTCCAGTAAAGTAGCACAGTGATCTAGGAATCGGCTGTATAAAAAAATACGTAAGTTCTTTTGTTAGTCCGACGAAAAATTGCTGTCATTTTAATTCGACTGAATTTTATTAAACTTTTTTTCTTGCGTTCGTCAAGTGAAAAATTAATAGTATGTATTAATAGTATATTTTAATCCAATTTCCGGCTCTATCAGAATTTTTTTACAAGAATATTTATTGTGCTGGAAATTAAAATAATATATTTTGATAATTAAAATAAAGTGAGAATAGATAAAAATATAGGTATAAAAAATATGAATTAATTAAATAATACCTATCTGCTTTATTAATATCATTTTGTCTTTTATTTCATACATTTCCTAATATTATCTTGGCATTCTATAGAATTCCTAGGGATTCTATAGAATGCCTAGGCAAAGTATATAATAAATTTCTATTAAACAAATATTTCATACTTTGCCTGAAATCGTCAGGCATTGTATAGAATTCCTAGGAATTCTATAGAATGCCTGAATTACATACATTGCCGGTAACATATATATATAGTAGGTATATATTTAGTATTACAAAATAAAGTACAGTTAATTTTTAGATTAATGTAACATAAAGCTCTACTGCGCATGCGCAAGAGTTAAACTTATATTGAGAAACTGAATTGGTTTAAACTAGACATTATGTGGAGTTTAAACCTCAGGTGAAGTTTAACGTAATCTGAAGTTAAACTTATATTGAGAAACTGGACCTTAGTCACTTAACCACACCGTGATCGTTGATTTTATAACATGTTTTTGAATCTAAATTTTATGTATGTTACATAGTAGTAAATAGATCAAAGGTGACTTTCTTTATGTTTTTGGGTGTGCTGAAACTGAATCCGGGCTCAGAATTAAAAAATTTTGACGACAAAATTAAATATGGCGGTTTTTTGCACAAAAAAAATGACAATTCGTTATTTTAAATCTTAAAATTATTGAAGTTCAAACTAAAAATATACACCTGGTTAAGGGTTTATTGCACTTTTGTTTGTTGTTTTGTTTTTTCGGTCTAAGACGGCATAAGAAGTGTAAAATTTAAAAAATCAAATTGGTGACCAAAAAAAAAAATGTTTTTAAAATCATTAATTAATTAATCAAAAATTTGTAGGTAATAAAGGTTACATTTTTATTTTTGCATATTCTGGGGGTCCTCGGTCACTTCTTCAGATTTTTATCGATGCTTGAACCATGTGTTTTATTGGACTTTAACCGTAAATACACCATTCTGCCATAAGAGCCCATGTTAATTTAAAAAAATAATAACTTTGAAACTATGTTGTAAAACCTTTTGAAATTTTGTGTGGATACTTAAGATTTATAAAGGAGTAACTTCTCCAAATTTCAACTATTTCTCGTTGAAATTAGATACCTGCCATACATCGTTAAGTATCTACTCTGGTATCAATATATGTTGAAATAACGTCAGATCCAACTATGTATATTTCCTGAAATGCATAAAAAACGACCTTTGGATGTGTTCTATGTATATTATATTAGTGGTATTTGAATAAGTTGGCTTAGAAGGAACCTGTAATTTTTGCTAATATTAATTTTTTCTCGTCTGACTGGTATAACCAGTTTATCGATAATCGAAATATGACTTATTTAATTATTTCCTATATAAAAAATAACAAGAAAACATAATTTGTAGTCGCATCCAATGATTTTTATTATAAACAAATATTTAAAAATATCAAGGAAAATTGTTTTCCTTATTAGGGCATTTTTTTCTGAAAAACAAAAAAAATTAATAGATCCCCAAAGACATATGCTTTTTTTGTGCCTTTTTTAAAAGAGTTATTAAAAGTTGGTCTTGGATATGACCCCAGTAATGGTTATTTTTTAATTAAATGTACTGAAACTTGTCAAACACTTCATGAAACTTAAAGAAAACTGTCAGATACGTTTGAAACCTCATTTGGAAGTGCTTGCAAGCACTCTCATATAAGGTATTAATTCTGTACTAGTATCTATGGATTAGCTATAGAATTTGAGCAGTGATACTTTAACTAATTGTAACACAGTTGGCGATTTCGACCGTACAAAATAATTTTCATAATATCACCACTGTTTTAATACCATTTGTATTTACTTACCGCGCGTGCGCGAAAATTGTCAAACATTTCATGAAACTCAAAGAAAACTGTCAGATACGTTTGGAACCTCATTTGGAAGCATGGGCGCCGAGAGGGGGGTGCAAGGAGGTGCATTTGCACTCCCCTGGAAAAAAAGAAAAAACTAAAGAAATTAAGAAATACAATTTTTATTTTAAAATTCAGGTCAGAATATAAAAGTAAGGACCTTTTTTTTTTTTTAGTCATGCTAAATGCAATGCCAATTTATTATTACAATTTTATATGTAATTTAATTTTATATATCTAGATGCACCCCCCTGAAAGAGAAATTTTGCCGGCGCCCATGTTTGGAAGTGTTGCAAGTTAGCAAATTTTACTGTGCTGTAAACCGTACTTAAAAATATTTCTAAAGTAGGAGTATAATCTCTGTGACTTATGAAGAACTCAAATGTCATTAAATTAACATTTAAAATTAATAACATAATAAATAAAATTCCTAATTTTAATATAATTTTGTAAACTACCTTGAATTCGTTAATTATGCAATAGTTTATTCACATTATAAATACTTTACCATTTCCTGCATGATTTTAATATAAAATAATATTAGTTCAATTATACGTTCAAGTAATTTGATTCTGAGATTTTTAAAATAGTTATAAGACACGTAAAAAAGCTAGAATAATTAACATGTAATGCATAGTTAATAACCGTTACAATTATGTATAATCTTGTACATTATGAAATTCTTTATAAACAGTAAATAACAAAAAAGGATGTTCTATTATTTATTATATATTTTACGCTCCTCAGTTTTCTATTTATAAGATGTTTTTTTTTTTTTAACAATGAATAGCTTTTTATATCAGATTAGTTTTATTATTTATCTTTATAGTGCAATTATTTATAATTATCCTCAGTTTTTTCTAAGTCTTTTATTAGTAATTGCAATGTAAATCTCCGAATGGACCAATCAGAACCCAGCATTTGGTATTTAACAGATGTTTACCAAGCTGTCAACACAAACAAACTGGTAACATATCATATATTATATAGAAGAAATCAGGTATTAGTGTCAGACAATGTCATATCATATGTCGTCTAGTAAATAATGCAGTCAATTATCTGAAATTCTAAAGTGATGAATTACTAATAGGGTATTTGACACTATTGATAAATTTTAAAAAGTATTGTAAGGTACTGACACCAGTTATGGTCGCTATAAGAGCAAGGTTTATTGTTTTTGTAATTCTCATGAACTCATGTAAAACAAGTAACTATATAGTCATGATATATTTGCTTTCAAAGTCGTTATCAGAGCCCCCCCCCCCTCTCCTATTTCTAAACTATAGATGCAAAAATCTGAAAAAAATTCAAAATGTAGCTTCTAATTAGTACTTTCAATGAAAATTATAACGAACACTGTAGAATGTTTGGACCTCCCCTCCCATAGACTGAAAATTTGTTTTTAGGTTTCCGTAGAAAACTAGGAAACCTTATAGTAGTTTTCAGACCGATTAAGATGAAATTTGGTGTACTAAAAACCCAGAAACAGAAATGATAGATTTTTGAAAAAAAAATTTTTTTGGACCCCCTTTCCATACACTGAAAAGTTCACTTAATCCATTAAATGGGGTGTCTTTAGAATGTTATATGACATTTTGATTTTAACCCTTCAGTCACGATATATTTGCGTTCAAAGTCGTGATCAGAGCGCCCCCCCCCCTTAATTTCTAAACTATCTATTCAAAAAATCTGAAAAAATTCGAGAATGTAGTTTTTAATTAGTACTTCCAATGAAAATCATAACGAACACTGTCAAAATTATTTTGGACTCCCTCCCATAGACTGAAAAGTGAACTCACATTTTTTTTTCACTTACCCCATTGAGTGGGATGTCATTAGATAGGTCTCCTAAAATGCAATAAAAAATGTAAATGGTCTTTTGATTTTAACCCTTCAGTCACGATATATTTGCATTTAAATGTCGTTATCAGAGCGTCCGTTGTTTATAAATCGTAATGACTACGGAAACCTATCATGTGCGTGCCCAACACGCACTTGGCCGTTTTATTTAAAGTACTTGATACAAGTACATACTTTGAAGTATCTAATCCCGTTTCGGTTTTTGGTTCCGCATGTTAAAATCGTGACACGCGTCGGTGAAGTTTGTATTATATGTTATTTATACACGAGATATACTGGTTATTTTGTGTGCTATTAAAAATCTTAAATATATCTAATCATATAGCATACGCGAATTTGTTTCAGAATATGTATTAATATTTATACAGGATGGTGAACAGTGGCGTAGATAGCATTTTGCGATGGGGGGGGGATAAATAAAAAAATAAAGTTGGGGGGCCCTCAAAATAAGCAATTTTATTATTATTTTTTTTATTTTTATTATTTATTATTATTTTTTATTTTTTTATCATATGAACCATTTATTACTAAAAAAAAAAAGGTCGTCCCATTCAAAGTTAACCAATGACTGAAGACCTTGTTTTTTTTTACTCTTCATTTACCACTTTTACTATTTATTTTACTAGAAGAGTTAGAAAATGTTTTTGAGATTTCTCATGATGTAGGCTCATGGGGGGTGATTGATCATCTTGATCCCCCCACCCCCTATCTACGCCACTGATACTGAATAAATATAATTATTATAAATAATTATGAATGAAATAAATTTGCATTTTATTAAATGTATATGAGTACGTTTACACAGCGATGTTTTCCGGTTTTACTATAACCGATGTAATAAAACTGGGTGTATAGTGCAAGAGCCGATGACATATTTTTCTGCCCCATCTGAGCACTAGGCAGACTTACGGAAATCGTTTATTCATGTATTGTACATCATGGGCAAAAATAGTCCCAACCCCCAGAGAGACTTGATTTTAGTGACCTAAATTAATAAAATACTGAAACCGTTATGGTTATGTTTTTATATACCAAAATGACAGTTGTATGCTGTGTCATCATGGAAACAAAACACGACTTGATAAAGATTTTTTTAGTCTTTTGATGTTAAATTTTAGGTTTTCATAAAATTAGCCACGATACTGCACAGAAAAGTTATCTAACTATTGGTGAAAACCACACTGAAATCGGTTCAGTAATTCCCTAGTCTTTTGTTTCATGTCAGCTAATGTTAAAAAACTTTTTTTTAATATTTTCACTTTTTCTATATTAATTCATTTTAATGTAATTTGTCCTAATTTGAAGACAGTCTTTTTTTTAAATAATATAATGAATGTTGACATTATTGTGGAAATCATAGACTTCTTCATATATATCTAATTGAATCTTACCTTGAAAAAATATATAATTAATAATTTATACTTACATAATAAATCAATGAAAATATACGAGATTTCTTTGTTTTTTATTTGTATATATCTATGCAATTGTAAATGTTAATCAATTCTATTATTACAGTAAAAATCCCAAATCAATATTTAATTAATTGTTTTTTTTTCAGTATAATATAATAAGAACAAATTGCACATATAATTATGCATGTTTCTACGAGTATATATTTATTTCAGTAAATATATATATTTGTGATTTAAGGTCAAGATGAACAACATATTTTAAGAAATTGCTACGTTTTCAATGATTATGTAATACAAATTTAATTAGTAAATTATTAATATATTCTACCAGAGTAATAAAAATGCATATGGTATTTTAAGTATACATATGTATCTCGCAATTTGATTCATTTTAATAGAATTTTTCGTGTTATTTTTTGTAATAATTGACGAGTAGCATTGGCGCACTTAAGTTTTTTTTTTATTTGTTACAAAATCATAAATATTTATCTCAATTTTCTTTAAAAAATTATGATTTGTTTTAATTTTTTAGTCGGTTAGAGTCCGACACACTGGGAGGTGCAAGACGACCCTCTGATGATGCATAATGAATTCCCCCCCCCCAAATAAAATAAAATGCGCCACTGGTCATAATACAGTGCTTTTAAATAAATCCCATCTGTTTATAATTTAGTCCTTCACTGGAACAATAATCTGATAATAAATTAATTCGTAGATTTGCATACACAATTAATAAACCTGTTCAATGCTGAAAAACTGACAATAATTGCTGTATTCTCTTTTTTATTTGACCTTATTAAGTTTATTTGACGCATGTAATTGAAAATATTTATATTTATTTATAATAATATTGACAAGTACGATGTAAAACAAAATACAGAACTTAAATATCTTAATTGGTGATTTTGCAGAATTAAAATAGAAAAAAGTAGGTCTCTTTTTGAACGAATTTCCCCCCAGATAATTGTGATTATTATTATTATTACGTTCTTTCAATCATACTTACATATTTTGTATTAATCCAAAAAAACTAAAAACTTGCTCTTATAGCGGCCATAACTGGTACCTTTACCTTATTTAAATTATTATAAATTTATAACCACTGCTTTAAAAAATTACGCAATTTTATATCTGACATCTAGCAGATAGCGTTAGCTGGAAGCTAATTTGCAAATTCTTTATAATACCGGGCATTAAAAAATAATTTTTGTGCAATTTTTTATTTCACAAGAAATGTTCTCTTCGAGAAACAAATAAAACTGGAAAAAATAACAAATCAAGCATGCTGTTATTTGGCAATGGAATAAGTCGATGGTACCGTTGCTAAATTCGAGTGTCGTAAACATTTGAACAACGCTGTACGTCAATATGAGTCAAGGCACACTGCGATTGTTGTTGAGGCGATCTAGAGTGCGCATAAAAACAATATAAAAATCTAGAATAATTACTAGCTAGAGTTTTGCAACAATAAGCAAAGAAAGTTTATATATTTCTTTCGTTCTCGTACATTTTTATACATCATTACTGTCAGATAAATCATTGGCGATCTGTTGTGAATAATAACATCAAATTGTATTTCATGTTTTATTTTAGTTTGCTATCAATCGTTTCATAATATAATTAGATTGCTCGATTTTTATCTTTGTGATCATATTTTTTTATATATTAAAAAATGAATGTTCGTTTGTGTGTGACTTATAGACTCTGGAATTACTGAACCGATTTCAACGCGGTTTTCACCAATAGTTAGATAATTTTTTTGAGCAGTATCGTGGCTAATAATATTTTATTAGATTTAACATCAAAAGATTAAAAATAATCTTTTGCACAGCGTCTTTTGTTTCCATGATGTCAGAGCATACAACTGTCATTTATATAAAAACACAGTTATTATATGAAACAGCTTTAGTTCAAGCTATTACTTTTTTAAATAAATTGTTATATATTTATATAGTAACTAAATGATTCTACGTCTTATTTTCTTGTATTTTAGTCGATATTTGGGTGACGAGTTGAAGTTCACTGCAGGAAATTTCACTAAAAAATTTAGCATTTTTGATTTCGTTAAAAGTATGTTTATTGTATAGAAAATGACGTGAAAAGTTGTTTGTTTCAAACCGCAGGTCTGTATCTCTAACCGTTCTCGAGATATAGCCTCTCAAAGTTTTAGTTTTTTCAAATTTTTGGAGAAAAAATGCCATAACTTTTGAACGGGTGGTGGGAATTGATTTTAGTTGACGGATTTGGAATCAGCGTGTCAAAATCTATATAATGACATGTATAATACTTTAAAATCCGACAAAAAATTTTGGCCAAAAATCGACATTTTTTTAAGGTATACCCCTTTGAATTTTTTCGATTTTTCGTGAATTTTTTTTTCCGAGTTTTTAGGTACTATACATGTCATTATATAGATTTTGACACGCTGATTTCAAATCCGTCAACTAAAATCAATTACCACTACACGTTCAAAAGTTATGGCCTTTTTTCTCCAAAAATTTGAAAAAACTGAAACTTTGAGAGGCTATATCTCGAGAACGGTTTAAGATACAGACCTGCGGTTTGAAACAAACAACTTTTCACGTCATTTTCTATACAATAAACATACTTTTAACGAAATCAAAAATTCGAAATTTTTTAGTGAAATTTCCTACAGTGAACTTCAACTCGTCACACAAATATCGACTAAAATACAAGAAAATAAGACGTAGAGGTATTATAGTTTTATAATTGAACGTGTAAATTAATATTAAATGCTATTTTTGACTTTTGGTTCAAATGTTTGGGTTGATATTTAGTGAATTGTTCATTTACAAATCGAAAATAAGTTTAGAATTAACAATAATCATGGTTTGAAAACTGATTAACTAATCGTTGTTAATTTTATTTTATGCAACCCAAGGTAATACACATGTAACGAACCAATAAATAATTGTCATTTAATTGTATAGACAATTTCCCCACGTCTCATTACTTATTACCACTTCACATTGTTAATTGTGAAACTAGGGTATTGCCCTTTGCAGTCGTAAAACACCTATATTGTTGTATGTAAATACAAAACTAACAATTAAAACAGTTATAAAATGTGTTAACAATAAATTAATCATTTCTGTGATTTCTCTTGCACTTTAAGAACAGAGGATTTTTACAAAAAATACATTCTAATCGAATTTACATTTAAATTATCGTAGTGAAGGTCGTATTCAGTGGCGTAGTAAGAAAAATTTTCGGGGGGGGGGGTTAAGTTTGTTATTCCGAAAATATGTGAAACTATTATTAAACTTTTTAAACAAATAAGCTAAAAATTTCATATTTATTTAATTTTATAACTAAAAAATAATTTAATAAAATTTAATAATATAACCAACATTTTTTTACTTATTTCGCATATTTTAATAACATTGAATATTTCGGGGGGGGGGGGGGGGGGGTTATTATCACAAAAAGGTAATTTAATTCAAAATTGTTATACTAATTTCATATCTTTTAAAATTTCGGGGGGGGTTACGACCCCAACCCCCCCCCCCCCCCCCCGTTCCTACGCCACTGGTCGTATTTATTATTACTGTTGAAAAGTTCAAATATTTACAAATAACATTACGTATTTTGCTCATTATTATATTAATGATTTTATGATGCCTAAAATTGTTTTTACATCAAAAATAATAATTAATTAAACCCCCGGTGTTCATTACTGGTTTTACTTTAGTCATTACTGGAGAAACGTAATCAAAATAAAAGGCTTAATTTAAAAAAACAAACTATATTTGCAGACTTTGGTAATTAAATTGATTAATAAAGAGTTACTTGTTTTATTAGTAACATGAGAATTACAAAAAACAAGCCCATTAATCCAAAAAAACATGCTCTTATAGCGGCCATAACTGGTGCATATACCTTATGTTGTCATTTAAAAAAATAAAATTGGATGTCATAGAAACATAACTTACTTTTTTAAGATTAAATAATTACCTACTCTAAAAACTTTTACTGAAATATTTTTTTTAAATAATGAATAATTTAGAAAATAAAATATTCGATAGTTTTTACTCATCCTATATAATACGTAGATATTTTTTCCCTGGAATTAAATAACGATTGTTGGCCCTTTTCCCATACCTTCACCTTGTTTAGATTTCGCTACTCTATTACATAACAAAATGAAAATATATCATTAAACGCAGTTTCCGACTCAATGAATGGGAAATAAAAATTAAATGATAGACACACGTAGTTGATTTTTGCGTTTTTTTGTGATTTTCAACACTTGCCAAGCAAGTGACTTTTTTTTTAACAATTAAATAAAATAAAAATAAATCCAAATGTATGTTTTGCAATACTTTCTACAATCTTGAATTTTTAAATACTTTTTTCAATTCTGAATTTTTTTTTTTAATAAAAATAAAAAGGTATCTTGATTAAGTTTATGTAAAATATATTAAATGGCAAAAAAAAAACATCTGTCAAGTAAATACACAGTGCTTCCTCATCCTAAATTTACCAAAGGTAGTTAATTATCGAACATTAATTTAAATAAAACCCGAAAAAGTATTCAAATAAATTGCCTGGAATTGGTTAACCAATTAATTTTTATAGAATTTTACAAAAAAATATTAGTTCGACATTTTTCTTAAGACGCACCTGATATTTTTTCCTATTGACACTTTCAATCTTAATCTAAATTTTTCTGTTATGCAAACGTCAAAATGGCATTTAATATACATTGTAGTTGTAAAAAATAAATGTGATTTTTTAAAACAAATTGAGATAAATATATTACAAATATTTTACAAATACCGTTGTGGTGACCTTATTATAAAAAATTGAATGCTCTACAAAAAAGATTCTATAAAATTTTCACGTAACATATGTTTTTCTTAAGATATCTATAAAAAATAAATATTTTGGGGTGTCACCCCTCCCCCTTAAACACGATTTTAATAAATTTAAAATGGGATTGTCTATTCCCCTATCTCAATTTCCAATTATTATGTCAATAGAATAAGAAACATTCCAATTAAAAAAAAAGTAAAATTTCTTTTTTATGTAACCAATAAATAATATTCATCCGACATTTCAACATTAGAATTTTCAGTACTTACACAGATAATAATAATAATTTATTTCCTGTTAAAATGCGTATGGAAATAACAAGTCTTTGAAAAATGAAAGTGAAATACGCAGCGACATTTTAAAATAATATAGAGACAATCTGAAATGTATTCTTTTTATATTAAAATGACATATCTAGTAATACATATTACCTTACCTTTAAAAAAATATATTTACATATTATTGAATAAGTTTTAGTAACCTAGCTATGATTAAAACTTATACCTGAATTAAAATTATGAAAAAATATAATTATTCATATTTAATGGCGTAATGCAATCTACTTTTTACTTCAGTTCAATTAAAAAATATCAAGAAATATACTTATTTCTACCTGCATTAAAAATAAACAAAAAACATGTTATTCTAAATGTAATATTAAAAATCATCTGGAAAATTTTCAGTTGGCTTGTGATACATGTCTTCATAACATCCATTGTTGTGAATTTTGATAGATTTAAATTTATTGGTTTTTGGATCAAATCAGCGTCTGTCAAAATTTTAGTTGTATTTTATACATATTTCATTAATTAATTAATTCATAAGAAAAATAAAATAAATCAAATGTATTCCGTCGAGACTGTAAAGAAGAATTCCTGTAACTGTATGTACCTATTATTAATATTATTATTAACAAAGATTATTTTATTTTTAATAAACCATTTTTCGTTTTATTTTTTGACATTATATTAAGACGTTTCTTTTGTATTCAGAATAATTAAACACAGTGCTTGAATGGGGGTATGCAGTGTTGTGTTAAGATAGTCAGGGGCCTCAGGCATAAATTATTCTCGGGGCCCCAGAAAAAATGTACCTAGTAAAAAATTTTAAAATTCATACCAATATTGTAAAAAAAAATGGTCAATATAATGAAGACCTTTTTTCGGACCCTCTTCGCCTATTGGTAAACGCGCCACTGTACATGGGGTTTTATCTCAACACTGCAAAATTCTACAAAATATTTGTGTATTTTATTAAATATTTTTGTATTCTGAATAACAGTTTTAACTGCACACTTTTTCCCGTTGCATATTTTGAATTTATTACAATATAGGTATATATTTTTTAAATTATTTGATTACGAACCTAATATTCTTTATTTTTTGTTTCAGGGTTCATGATTGGATTAGCCGTAGTATTAGTTCTGTTAGGAGTGATTGTATTAATATTTTTCATGGCATGGATCAACGCTTTCATTGATATGGTAAAGTATTTTTTTATTATTTGAATTTTAATCTTAATTTATAAAAACATTAGTATGTATGTATTTGTGTTCTCATCAGGCCTAAACCACTGGACGTATCGAAGCCATATTCACACCATATGTTCGTTTGGTGCCTTGATAATTTTATAGATTTTTTGGACCCGATAGGGGTCGAGATATTTCGAAAAATTGTATTTTTTCCATATAAAAAAACACATCAAAATGTTGATTTTTTATATGTGAGATCATCAGGCCTAAACCACTGGACGTATCGAAGCCATATTCACACCATATGTTCGTGTTTTCGTTAGGTTTAACTTTTTTTGGACCCGGTAGATGGCACTGGAGTCGAGATATTTACAAAAATGTGTATTTATGGTCAGATTTTTAAACAAATTATTTTTGGGCAGAACGACGCTTACCGGGTCAGCTAAAACAACAATTACAACCCTCCATACGTGACAGGGGGGTGAAATATTAACTCCCGTCCGTATTTTGTTATAATCAAAACAGAAAGGAAATCAACTCTTCCTATCTGCTAGTGTAGTTTTTCTAGTTTTAAATCTAAAAATATCAAATTGTTTTTGCAGGAAATCGTATTAAAACCCTCATCTCAAACATACAAATTCTGGTCGAAACCACCAATAGAACCCTACCTCCATGTATATATCTACAACGTAACAAACGCAGATGAGTTTCTCAACAACGGTTCAAAACCATCAGTAGAAGAATTAGGACCTTATGTATATAGGTAAATAAAATAACATATTGTAGCTTTAATCATATTTTACATAATAATTTCCATATAACTTATTCTCATGCTTGTATTGGATAGTGTAAGTATTAATTTAATTAAATTTAATAATTAATTGTCAAGTATTATCAACCAATTAAAAGCTCCTAAATTTTGTATATTACAAAAGTGGTTCAAATCAATATTTAGACTCTCAATGAAAAATGTACATTGTAAAAACATAACGCAGAAAATTAAAAATCTATTTAATTAAATGTATTTTGCTTGGATCTATTAATAATATGTCAGTTAGTTAAAGTAAAGGAGCATTTAGTTAAACTTGATAATACTGGGCGTAAGTGTAATATATTAGTTGTTTTTTTTGTAATTCATAATTAAATTAAATTTTATTTTTCAGACAAAATTGGGAAAAAATGAATATTACATTTAACGAGAACGGAACGGTTAGTTTTAACCCTTCAAAGATTTATACGTTTGACGAAGAAGCTTCTTACGGAAGTGTCGACGATGTGGTCGTCGTTCCAAATATTCCAATGCTGGTAAGTTAAAAAAAATGTATTATTATTTTATTTAAAATAATAACGTTGTATATTTTATTTTCCATGTTTATTTTCTATTCCCTCTGTAATATACATACATAAATATTTGCTTATACTTTTATATTAACATTCAAGTACATTCAAGCGCGGATCCAGGGGGGAGGGGTCATGAGGGACATGACCCCTCCCCCCCAAATCTCAGAAAATTAAGCAAATTAAATAGAAAAATGCTTATTAAATACACTAAAACAACTTTTCTGTCCATGAAAAATTATTGTAAACCTAGATCCTAGAATTGAGCACTTAATTCTCTACAAAATATTCCCCTGATAAATTTTCAAAAAGATATTTTTTCAACGAGATATTCACGCGTAAGTAAAAAAATAATTTTTCCCATGTTAATCAAATGGGAAAAAGACTCGGTTTGCGCCGTCCACAAAAAATTTTGAGACAATTAATTTTTGATCCAAAGCTAAAACATAGACCTGCGGGACCGAAAAATTAAAAATTAAAAAAAACACCCTAGTATGTATACGTGAACTTATAAACAAAAATTAACTGTAATGTTTGTTACTTTTGTTGTGAACATAATAAAAAGGTGGTAAGGGTTGGCTATGGGGATGGTGGAAACCAAGTATTTTTTTTATACATAACACCTACATTTTTTAACTCGATTCAGATGTCAGTATTTTTTAACACTGAACTTGTTTCGACTAGTGTCTACCGTCATTATAATAAGTGAAGAAATATTATTCTTTGTTTTTCCAGAGCGCAACTTCACAATCAAAACATGCAGCTAGATTTTTAAGATTAGCCATGGCGAGTATAATGGATATTTTAAAAATCAAACCGTTTGTTGAAGTATCAGTCGATCAGCTGCTTTGGGGCTACGAAGATCCGCTCCTTAGATTGGCTAAGGATGTCACCAAAGATGCTAAACTACCATATGAAGAATTTGGTTTGTTTTATAAGGTATGTAAATTCACAATCCAAACATTTTAACCAAAAGTAAAAAATAGCATTTAATATTAGTTTACACGTTCAATTATAAAACTATAATATCTCTACGTCTTATTTTCTTGTATTTTAGTCGATATTTGTATGACGAGTTGAAGTTCACTGTAGGAAATTTCACTAAAAAAATTTCGTTAAAAGTATGTTCATTGTATAGAAAATGACGTGAAAAGTTGTTTGTTTCAAACCGCAGGTCTGTATTTCAAACCGTTCTCGAGATATAGCCTCTCAAAGTTTTAGTTTTTTCAAATTTTTGGAGAAAAAAGGCCATAACTTTTGAACGCGTGGTCGGAATTGATTTTAGTTGACGGATTTGAAATCAGCGTGTCAAAATCTATATAATGACATGTATAATACTTTAAAATCCGACAAAAAAATTTTGGCCAAAAATCGACATTTTTTTAAGGTATACCCCTTTGAATTTTTTCGATTTTTCGCGAAATTTTTTTTCCGAGTTTTAAGGTATTATACATGTCATTATATAGATTTTGACACGCTGATTCCAAATCCGTCAACTAAAATCAATTCCGACCACGCGTTCAAAAGTTATGGCCTTTTTTCTCCAAAAATTTGAAAAAAACTAAAACTTTGAGAGGCTATATCTCGAGAACGGTTCGAGATACAGACCTGCGGTTTGAAACAAACAACTTTTCACGTCATTTTCTATACAATAAACATACTTTTAACGAAATCAAAAATTCGAAATTTTTTAGTGAAATTTCCTACAGTGAACTTCAACAAATATCGACTAAAATACAAGAAAATAAAACTGGTGCCAGTACCTTAATAATATATATTCTATTAATAGAAAAACGGCACATCCGAAGACAGAATAACAGTATTCACTGGCGCTAGTGACATCACGAAGTTCGGATTAATCGACAAATTCAACGGTAGAGCGTACTTGCCTCACTGGAAAACGGATACCTGCAACAGACTGAACGGATCTGACGGATCACTGTTCCCCCCACATATTTCTAAAGACGATATGATTTATATTTACGACAAAGATCTGTGCCGTCTTCTGCCCTTGAAATACGAGAAGGACATCGTAGCCCAGGGTAACGTATCGGGGTATCGCTTCACACCGCCGGAGAACGTTTTTGCAAGCGTTGAGAACAATCCGGATAACGAGTGCTTCTGTCCCGGAGGACCTCCTTGCGCCCCCAACGGATTATTCAACGTATCTTTGTGTCAATACGGTAAGTACAATTTTTGCAGATATAATAAAACGTCACACACAAAAATATTTTTCAATTTGTCAGTTTATTATTTAAATAACTATGTGTAATAGTCCAAGCAGATAAAAATAGCATGGCTTGGCCATAAAAAGCACACCCTTTAGACTTTTGAAACGACTGTTTTTTGAAGAATGTTTTTAAAAAATGTTAATTTTTTACTCTCATTTCTTGTCTAAATTGATATTAATAGTAATAATCCATGGAATTATTGTTTAGGATTTAAAAAATATATATAGTTGAATTAAATAAAACACGATTAGTTATTATTGTAATAAAAACCAAACAACACTTAAATTACCTACCTAACAAAAGCGAAACAGCACAAAAAGTAAAAATAATTTTTGTTCTATTTAAAAGTTAATTATTGAAAACAAAATAAACAATTGACAATCAAAAGAAAACCGGCCTGTGATCATACTCTGCCATGAGTCTACTTGGCACACCCCTCGCCGCACCCCGCGCACGGTCACAACGCGCGAATAATATGTCCTGTATAACATATATTTCGATATTTTCTAAACTATACGACCAAATTGGATGCTGTAAATGGCAAATTATATCTACATTAAGTACTTATGACGATGAAATCATTTATTTCGATAAGGATTAATGTTTCGTAGGTCATAAGTCCATGTAAACAGAACCCAAATATTTTATGTTTTCTTTGTAACATAAAAGCAGTCATTGTGGCTTAAATATTAAAGTTAGATATATGGTGTCGCGGACTTTATTGTAGAACTTTTGATTCTACACAATTCTTTAATACACTATTTTGTTCTATATTGAACGGTTTAGGCAGCGTGCCGACGGCAAAAAATTTTCCGACTTGATTTACTATTATCGTCACTGCTTAGTTATTATGTTCCCTAACGTAACAAAATATAGCCTATAACCTGTCCAGAGAACGTACCTTTGAATTAAAAAAAAAAACACGTAAATCGGATAAGTGGTTCTCGAGTGATAAGCGCACAAACGGACAGACAGACAGAGAGACGTTGAGCTTTATATATATTAAGGATGGTATTTATTATTATCATATAAATTTTAATAAAAGCCACCTTAATTTATTTTTTCTCGCTTTGAAAACTATTGTACATGAAATTTAATGTATTATTTATTATTTTTCAAGATTCGCCTGTTTTACTATCATTCCCTCACTTTTACATGGCTGACGATTCCTTCAGGGAAGCTTTTGATGGAATCTCTCCTCCAGATCCAGAGAAACATAAACTTTACGTAGACGTATCACCTGTGAGTATTTTGTAATATAATATAATACATCAGTGAAACATATATCTTACGCCCGGTATTATAAAAAAAGTGCCAGAACTCACTTCTTGACAAGCTTTTTACTAAACAAAGTTATATTCAAATATCATTTAACCCTTGTGTTAATGGATAAATGTTTATACGTTGCTTAATGTGTCAAAAAAAATTATTTATTTATTTTTTGGGTATAATATTATTTTCTTATTTCAGGTAATGGGTACAGCATTAGCTGCAAGAGCTCGTGTACAGATCAACTTAGCCGTTAGCCAAGTCATTGATATAAAACAAGTAGCCAATTTCCCGGACATCATTTTCCCTATCATGTGGTTTGAAGAGGTACAAAATTTTTCATATATCTTCTGAAAAAATTTAATTTTGCAACAGACATTTAAACCGTATATTTATTTTCAGGGAGTTGTCGGATTGCCGGAAGAAGCTACAAAATTAATGAAACTCGCATCAGATGTTCCTCCCGTTGCGAGAAGTATCGTTTCAGCAGCTCTGTTCATTGTCGGTATAATATTATTGATTGTGGCTACGTGGAGGTTAATTAAAGCAGCTCACGCACATAGTACATTGCATCTGAACACTCCGATATATGGAAAAGATGTTAAACGGGAAAACAATGTACCTTTATCAAATATTATGAAATGATGAGATAAATAGGTAGAGACTTTTGTGATTAGGTTTCGTTTAAGAATTTAGAACCAGTATATTTGTTCAATTTTTAAAGGGCGTGTCAAAAAAAAGCAATTTTTTGACACACCCTATTGTTTATTCATTTTTTTACTGAATCATGTTAAAAATCAATCAACGATAATGTGTTTTTTAAGTTTCATTTATCATATAAAAGTAATTATAGCGAGAGGTATTTATATGTAATTAAGAAATAATGTTTTTTTTGTTTGGTTTTAGATGTTTTTATGTACTTATAATGCAAAATGAAGTTTGATATGAAATATTAAACTTTTTATTTACGTAACAAACCAAATTTTGAGAGGATTTTATGACAAAGAAGTTTTTCTTAAGTAGTTTTTAGTGACACTTTATTTCAGTTTTTTTTTGATTCTGTATATCACAGGCCGACAAAAAAATACTTTTGTACTGGTGTCTCTACTTCAATAAGTTATTTCAAAGTTTTTTGGCGTGCTGAAACCGAATCCATCACCTGAATTGCTCTTTCTACCATTCTTACCATGAACGAAAACTTAAGAAAAAATTTACTCACTTGGTAATAAATTCTTAAATATTACAAAATCGTCATTTTGGACACTTTTAGGTTAGGTTAGGTTATATCAAAAACCTGACGTGATGGAGCAATTTGGGCAACAAATTCGGTTTCAGCAAGTCTCTGAAATCACTTATTTAAGTAGAGATACCAAAAAAGATGTTGGCCTGTGTTAAATACAATGAATACGTTGTGTATGTTATATATATTTATACTCATTCTTGATGCCATACATTTCCAACGTAAGATTTGTTTAAAATGAAAAATATTCAGCTTGAAAATTATGAGTGAGTATAATAAAAATAAAACTTATCCATATTTTATACAAAAATATGCTCAATTTTAAGTAAATATCAATTTATTGATTTAAGAAAACAAATTGTTGTTATTTTTATATATTGTAATACGATTATATTAATTTGTAAAAAAAATTGTTTTTAATAAATATTTTTAAATATCATAGTTTTTAATATGTTATGTATTTTTAGAATAAGTTGACTGTCTAATCTATCTTATTTCCAATTTTTCAGTGGTTAAAGTTTAACAATAAAAATAAGGACAAAAGTATTTTTTTATATCGTGAAAAATATTTTTTGTTTAACAAATTTTTCTCTAGAACCAATAGTTTGGCAGTTATAAGGAAATAAACAATTAAATTGTTTATAACAATCAATCGCGCTAGAATTTTTCAATCCTGATAATATTGGCTCAATTTATACATAATTATCAGTGTTCATGATTTTTTTCAGAGTGATTCTTTTGGTGGTAAAAGTGGAGGACAGCAATTTTTAAGCATTTCTCCTGAACAATTCTCAAAAAAATATATGTTATATTGTTGAATTTGTGCTTCAATAAGCTTTCATTTGACACCCTACACAATGCCCTTGAATTTTTATTTTTAATGTTCACGATTGTCCTAGATTTTGAATATGTCCTAATACTCATAGTTAAACATTTTGCAGCAAGTTAGAAAATCATAATTTACCAGCATATAAGTCAAACTCACTTTATGCTAACTAACGCCAAAATATGAAGTTAATGATGGCAATAGATAGAACTTGATATAAAACTCAAACACTTATTATATATATACCGAATCTCCATTTTATTTTAATCAGCCCTGAAACCCCCACCCAATTTAGAGCTTCTTTGCATTACCAACTCTTGAAATATCAACCAATTTTTTCAGTGCAGTCTGTCAGATTGGAGATCGGTTGCCATAATATGAATATTTTTAAAGAAAATGGTATACTATTTTATTGTAGGTAAGTATGTTTGGTATTTATGAAAATTTGTTTCTTTAAAAAAATATATATATATTTACTACTAGTATAAAAAATAAGTAATATCAATAAAATATAAATTACAATTCTTGAACTGACAAACTTGATTTAGATGACGATATACTTCCACTTGATTTAGTGTCTGATTCTGAATCGCTTTCTGACCCACTATCACTATCCGTGTCACCAGATGAAGCTGAACCATCTTGTGATTGTCCTTTTTTCTTCATAATTTCCTTGAACTGACTTACTGTTATTTTCCTTGGCACCCATTCCCGAAGAAAATCTAATCGATCATCAGTTTGTACTACTTCTGCAAGATCTTTATACTCTACTTTCTTTCCTGAACTTCTTTCGTGTGCTCTCTTTGTGAGGAAATTTATAAAATGTTCCTAAAACATAATTATAAGTACAGAATTTTATAAAATTAAAAAATATATATAGATTACCGTAGCTTTCCCAACAAGAAATGCTGAATCTAAACCTATATTTTCTACTTCTGGTGAACTTTTCATTATAGTTTTTATCCTCGAAATTGGAAAATTAGTAGACATTGTAATATAATTATTATATACACCTTATAAATCAATTAAATTGTATTTTAAAATTTTATTTTGTCAATAAATTAAAAAAATGCGGTAAAATTTGACAAATGTCTTTAAATACCACAGAATACGTAAATATCAACCAATATAACAGTTATACTTCTAATCTATGAAATTTAAAAAAATGTATGAAATAAAAATATTTGTAGGTAGATATATGTACATATTATATTGATTTTTTTAAACAATTCTATGCATGTATCGTAAATTGTAATTATAATTTTATTTATTATATATTATTAATATTATAGACAAGAAGTTATAAAAAGAAAAACGACTTTTTGCATATGTATTAAATGAATTTAAAATAGTTGTAATGTAAGTTAATTGTAAAAAAAATTAATTCACAATCAAGATTTAAATCTAATCGAAATGTATAAGGCCGTACTGATTTTTTTTGTGCCCCAAGTAAACTACGCACTCTTATATATATATTTTTAAAAACTATTTGCTTTGTAAAAAATATGTATTTTCAAAAATATAATATTAAAATATAGGTACTTGTTCCAAAAATAATAAATAGAAAAGTACAAAAATAAAAATATCTTTTAAAAACGAATACATAATAAATTATATATTGTAAACAAATACGCATTAAAGTTACGAAATAACTTCCCAAACACCTGAGTGAGTGTAAACAGTGTATATACACGGAATTTACTCGTAGTATTTGTTGATAGAAGTGTCAAGAATTGACTGCCGAAAGACGGTCGGTGCGGTTCGGTCATTCTATCTTTCAAATTCCCCTTACTAATTTGACTTCATTTATTTAAATTCAAATCAATAATTGTATAATATATGGAATTTAAGAATACCAAAAACTCTGATCTATTGAAAAGTGTTTCTATAATGTGCAATCATCAGTTTGTTAGTGTAATGCATAAAAGTGAGGTTATTTGATAAATTAAATTTGTGTAATTTAATTATTATATACAGGTAAATATCATTTTTATCATTAGCACTTCATAAAATGATTTCTGTCGCTTCTTTTCAATGACTGATACCTATTATGGCTTTATCATTAGATGATAAAAAAAATTGGTGGTACTATTATTATTATTATGACAGCTGATTTAGAATGTTTGGATATGCATGCATCTTATTTATTCTCATTTCGTTAATTATTGCTGTTTCTTGTAAATGTTATAATCATAGAATATTACTTTTATTATAAACTAATAAACTTATACAGAAAATATTCAATCAGCCGATCTTTCCTACCATTGGCTTGATAAAATCACCAGACATAAATATCGCGCCTGATTGGTTAATGTAAACAATGCCATCTATCTGTAACAATGTAACTCAAGAATTAAAGGTTTTGCGTCATCGAAAATTGCTTCTTTATGACCTGGATTGTAATGTAAAACTTATAGATAATTATGTTTAAAAAAAACGATGAGTGATTCTCCGTTATATAACAACTTTATATAATAAAATTTGTCCTACAGAGAACGATCGGAGCTTCTACGCACCCTACATTTAAATGAGGTTATTGCGTTTATTTTGCTAATTGTTGCATTTTTGTTTTTAACGTATTTGCTTAGTAAGCGTGTATAAATAAAACACAATTTGTTATTTACTACGTTTTGTAGTTTTTAATTTGATACCCACAAATAAATAGTACAATAGTCTTAAGACTTCCACGGTGATCTTGATTCTCGATTTTTTGTAGTTCTATATAATTTTTCATTAATCTAACTTGATTGTTCTGACCCCTAACCCCCCCCCCCCCCCCCGCACTCGAGAACAATTTATTAATGTGATCCTCAAGTTTTTCGCAGAACTTTAATTTTTATTTTAAAAATATATTTTTTAAATCCTTTAAATTTTAACTAAAATCAAAAATATGCATTTGTATACAAAATGTTATATATTAAGTCAAATTAATTCGATTGTTGTTATTCATAATATTATGCATGCACAAAAACTGCATATCATTTATGAATTAAAATCGAGTCATTTTAGAAGGACATATTATATAGATAGATTTAAATTTGAACGCCCAATAAAACCAATCCAAAAATATTTCCAGACAATCGATATCCGTGAATTTTAACAATTTAATAGTTTTTGGAAATCCCTCTTAACTAGGCCTATATATATATTTTTAAATTTAAATTGGGCTAGGACTAGACTTTTTATATTTCAATTGTCATTATTTTTTTTAACTAAGCAATTACAAAATTTGAAACTTTCATGGTATTTTGTATGCTAAGAATTATGACAAAAATAATATGTAGTACTTCGTATATAAAATACAAGTACATAACTATAAATTAGTTCATTGTGAAATTTCAAAGATTTTTATTGTAGATACTTAATTATATGTATAATTTTATTTCACTTTATAATGATCGAAAATAATAATATGGACTATTTTAAATACTAGGTAATTACCTCTATCTTATTAACTATATTATATTGCTTAACGTAGAAATCGAAATCGAATGTTGATCTTATGTCCGGTATTATGATATAAAAAACAAACACTTGCATAATTCCTTAGATAGAGGTTACACGATCAGTCTGGTATCAGTTTATTCCATGACTGATATCTTACTGACGCCAAACTGATCGTGTAATGCATTCATTGACAGACTGATGAACTGGACTGACGGATTTTTATATATTAATATTTTTCATCAGTTTGAAGGTCACGGACTGAACTGATACCAGACTGATCGTGTAACCTCAATCAACTTTAAAATTTAATTAATAAATAAAATTTGTCTGTCTGAAACAACTCTAAAATTCATTACCACTTATTTACATATTTCCGTATCCGTCTTATATTGGTATATGGGTATTTGTATATTTATTTTGTATCGCTATGTAACAACAACGTGAACATGTTTTAAATATATAAATAAACTGTTTATTTATGTACTTACATATAATGTATTGTTGTACAATTCTCGGTATAACTCGATTAAAAAAGGTGTTTTTTATTAATACATTTTTAATTTTTTTTTATACATATATATCTATATTTTTTAATAAGAAAGTAATATGTGCTGCAAGGAGTTATTAATATTAATAAATAAATATTTAAATCGGAAATGGTGCGTGGAACATGTGATTTACATTTAATTACAGTTTAGTTAATTAAATATGCTCGTTGCAAAAATAATGCACGTTTTTCCTGTGCCTAGATTTAGGTACTTTTCTCTTAAAGTTGTCGCCCAAAGTACTAAAAAAAATTAATTGTGACAGTAAGTACCTATGCACCTACCTACACAATAAAAAAAGATTCTTGTGTGCATAAAAAGATGATATGATAATTTTTAACAAACAAAATATAGACGCAACAATAAGAAAATATTTGAATTTCGGAAATTTCATTGTTATATTTAATATGAAAAGTTACGTAACAGTGGAAGGGAGGGGCGCCGATGAGGTGCTTGCCTAGGGCGCTCTCGACATTTAATCCGCCTCTGTGTACAGGGATTAATCCGTTATACTTAACTTCTTAAATCCTTGTGAAACAATTACACTAATTACAGAAGAAAGTTATTCTAAACAAATTAACGAAATGCATAAAAAATTCGGTTAATTATATTTTGAAATACATAAGTTTAAAGTTTATAATAAAAAACGTGCATTATTTTTGCAATAACCTAATATAATTTTATTTAAAAAAAACGCCGATCCTGATTGTATTTTATTTTATCAGTCATGTTTATAATGTGTAATTGTTCATGCAAAATTACATAAGTCATAATAACTTTGATTAGCGGTGTTGTAAAGTCAACTATACATGATCCGTTTTAATTTATGTACATATGTGTAAAAGTGAAATAAATAAAAAAGTTACTTTAATCTAGACCAGTAGTAGAGGGAAATTAGCATTCGGGAAGTTGAATTTTTTTGGATTTTCTCTTTATATGTTCGAAGATTAGTTGAAAATCAAAATTTTGAAAAAACGGCCATGTGCGTCCCGAGAAAATTGCATAATTGTGCATTTTTGATACATTTCGAGTGTATCGCTACACTATTTTTGAAATATCTCCGGTTCTATAGGTCGTAGGAAAATAAAAATAATAATAAAATACTCACGACCCAATCTGCAGTACCCCTACTCTACCTCCAGACAAATCGGCCCTGCAGATTGGGTGGTGTATCAAAATATTAACATGCAATATATGTACATAATTTTTTTTTGGTTAAGACAATTTTCAATCATCAAAAATTAATTTCGGTTGGAATTTTTTTAGGGTTGGGGAGGGGAGGGGGATTATAATCGCATGACTAAGGTGATAGTGTCTTTATTCTATATATAATACCATATATTAATCTACTAGATTAATATATGATAATACATAAATCCATTCCATCATTTTTAACCTTCGGGCACTTGCAAATAGCGTAAGTAAAAACTGTATAATAATAATTAAAAATGGCACGTGTATTACAGTCTTCAGTACACGATTAGATAAATAAAATAACCACAAACATTATTATAGCAACTGTTTGAAGAAGTTGGGCCATTATCTACAACAATCAGTCGGTAATAAAGTGATTTGTGCATTTGTGATAAAACTGTTGAAGGGGTGTGCGGGGTGAGCGATACATCTTTTGTGCGCGTGAACTTAAAAAAAAATAAATACTTTTAGGTGAGGATTATTTAAAAAAAAAAACGTAATCGTAGATGTTGTTGTTTGGTAATGAACAAAGTGGAATTTTGAGCTGGTATTTAAAAAAGTGGTTTTATGTTGATGTGATAAAAATACTAGTTTTTTTTTTTAATGTATACATCAAAGACGTTTACTAGTGTTTATGTTTTTATATTTTATATAGAGGTGTACTGGAATTCCGGTCGAATTTCACTACCAGGGACTTGAACCGGAATTTATTTATGGTTTGGGTTCGTTAAAATATTCACTTTAAATCTACATCGTGAGTTCGGGCCAGAATTCCGGTACATCTATAATTTTATACATTCTGATTGTACCTGTACCCAGGGCTTCGAACTGTTATTTTTTTTGTTTCGGTTTTCGTTCCGGTTCGAGTAAAAATATATATTTTGGTTCGGTTCCGGTTTTCGTTCCGCAAAAAATAACGGTTTTTTCGGTTTTCGGTTCAGCGATTAATTTACAAAAAAATTATTTGTATTAAAAAAATTTTTTCTACCATAATTTAGAATATTTTATGCTACTTGTATTATGATAGTCCGAACGACAATTGAAGTGGGAAATAAGATCATGTTAACGCGCGTATATTAACATGTACTGAACCAAAAAAAACGATATTTTTATTTCGGTTCTGTTCCGGTTTTCGTTCCGGCAAAAAATAACGGTTTTTCCGGTTTTCGGTTCAAAGCCCTACCTGTACCTATATAATAGATATTTAATAAATATTATGTAGGTCCCATGGGCGTAGCTACCAATACAGCAGGTGTATCAATAATAGCTAGAGGAGCCCCAACATTCATAATCAAAAAATCGTAAAACAAATACAAAAATTTGTATTTCAGGTCATTTAAAAAATATATTTTTGCAATAATCACGTTTTTTAAATCTGCTGTTTATTAAAAATTAACAAAATTATGTAAATATATGTATCATTTGTCCTGTATATATTTCCACCCTTGGATTCAGGGTGTAAGTCATGTCTTCTTGATCGTATTGACTAATGTATGGTCAAATAAACGTAATTTATACAGATATCTATTATAGAAACCAAAATATATTGTAAGTATCTATAAAGCCTTGAAACTAGTCTCCATTATTTTATTTTTTTATAAATTGATGATTATTAATGTTTCCGGAATATGGTACATTTACATACCTACCTATACATTTTATTTCTTTAAAATATAATTAATTGTATTTTATTTCAAAAGATAATGACAACTAAAGAGATATTAAAAAAAGTAAATCTGGTAAGAATGTTACATTTAAAAAAATATAGCTATACTAGCGGTGTTAACCGGCGATATTAATTCAATTAAACATAAAGTAATCATGCCCACCCAAAATGCCCACGACACACAATTGTGATAAAACTTTTCAAAAATTTTAAAAGTTTCGCAGGCGAGTGAAAACTTTTGGTGAAATTGAACAGTTTGGTTCCGAAAAAAATAACTGATAAATTATAAATTAATCAACAGTATTTTGTTTTAAACTTTAATAAAGAATTAAAATTATAATAATATTTTTTGGCAGATATAAATTTGAAAACAAAATACTAATGACTATTTTATTAAATTTTGTGGCGGCATTTCAAAATGCACCAATCACACATCGTTAAATTTGACCAAAGGTTACTACAACATTTCTAATTGCCCCCATGTTAAATTTTCTATGACTTAGGCGGCTATTACACTATCAAATAAATATGTCAAAGATCTTTGACAAAGATTTGATCATATTTCTTTGATAAAATATGAGATTTTGTTCTATTACACTACATAAAATATTTGATAATATTTTCTCAATATTATCTAGGGATATTTTCTTCTTTTTTGGTGCCTTTTGAATATTAGTGCGTGGATGTTCGTCAATTGACGCGATCGAGGTTTGAATTTACAACCGTGTATTGTGGTTTTTATAATCAATAAGAAGATTATCATATAATACTGGATTATGTTGATATTAATATATTAACTGTAACTGTCAGTGATAACTTGGTAGTCGCCATTTTGATTTATCTGTCAAAAAATATTTGATCAAATATAAGAGACTGTCATTAACAATGATCATAGAAATATTATTAAGGTAAATATTATAAAAGTTGACTTATTCCACTGTCATATTTCTTTGATCATATTTATATGATCATAGTTAATGACAGTCTCTTATATTTGATCAAAGTTTTTTGACCTCAAAAACAAAATGGCGACTACCAAGTTATCACTGACAGTTACAGTTACATAATTATTAATATATGAATATCAACAAAATCCAGTATTATATGATAATCTTCTTATTGATTATAAAAACCACAATACACGGTTGTAAATTCAAACCTCGATCGCGTCAATTGACGAACATCCACGCACTGATATTCAAAAGGCACCAAAAAAGAAGAAAATATCCCTAGATAATATTGAGAAAATATTATCAAATATTTTATGTAGTGTAATAAAACAAAATCTCGTATTTTATCAAAGAAATATGATCAAATCTTTGTCAAAGATCTTTGACATATTTATTTGATAGTGTAATAGCCGCCTTAATCAACTTGGAATACACTGTATAGTACAATCAGAATGCATAGGATTACAAACATATTTAAATCTAAAACCAGCGTTCTTACCGATTGCATATAAAGATACAACATATTATGCAATAATAATGCATATATAGCATATAAGACCCCGAGATAACGATAGGTGATACATTTTTCTGATGATGATGGTTTTGATGACATTGTTGCGCCCGGACGCGTACGAATGTTGACCGAACTGCTGGACGCGGTAGCGTACCTCGGACTCATTGTCGTGCTGCTTGCCGATCAGGCGCGCCGACTTCAGAGGGCGCTGCTCGCACAGATTTTCTCCACGTCTACATTGACGTCAAATCAAAAGTGTAAGGATCGTGTTTTTTTGTTTTTTTTTCTTCTGTTTTTCAGTTTATGTTGTTTGTCGTGTGATTGAGTTTAGTTATGTCTGGAATTTTTAATAATAAGTGGACCGATTTTTTGTTTCGTACGTATATTTTATTTATTGTACATATATTTGCTTTAATAAATATAAAAATTAATATTTATAATGAGTTTTTTACTAATATTTTATATTATGTACTAATATTTTTATTTTTTTTTAATTATCAATTTTCATTTTGAGTGTTGGTATTTTTAAATATTATTGAATGAAATAAATAAAACAAACATTTTTTTCTAACATCCTAACTGATATAATGGGATTTATATTATGTAATAATAATAATAAATAAATTTTTCTTGATTTTTTTTTAATTATCAATTTTCACTTTGATTGTTGATATTTTTAAATATTATTGAATGAAATAAATAAAACAAACATTTTTTCTAACATTTTAACTAATAGAATGGGATTTATATTATGTAGGTAATAAATAATTTTTTCTTGAATCTTGTTAATTATCAATTTTCTCTTTGATTGTTGGTATTTTTAAATATTATCGAATGAAATAAATAAAACAATCATTTTAATAAGAATGGTTAATTAAAACCCTTATATGCCCGCACGGTCCTATTAGGGTGACCAGATTTTAGTTGTTGTAAGCCCTGACATATAAACGAAAACCCCTTTTTTAATTTTATTTGATCTTTTTTATTTTTATTTTCATAAAATTTATAAAAAAATAACTACCCTAATCTGCACTTTTGCGCCCCCTGCTCTATTTTTGGCGAACTTTTTTTTTTAGTCATCATTACTTTTTGCAAAATCCGGAGAAATTGCTCGGAAACTCTGACCCCCCTAGTTTTTTTGTTAATGTTAATTTCAAAAGAATATAGTTTGATTGTTGAAATTAGATGTTAAAACGTAATATTATTAACAAGTTAATTAAAATGAAAAATGAGTGAGGTAAATTTAAATGTTGGGCATATGTAACTATAAAAAAATAAATATATTGGACATTTAATTTGTTTAAATGTATATAAATAATATTTTATATTGCCTTTTTAAATTACTCATGAATTATATTGTAGTTGTGAATATATGTTACTGGTGTTAGTTATAAAATTATAAAACGTGTAATATTGATAATGGCATTTACATATTTATTATGTTAACGTTTCATTATGAAAAGCTATAAATATTATATTTAAAAAAAAAATGTTCAAAATTATTCTATAATTTTAATTAATTATAAGAGCAGTGGCGTGGTTAAATACATATTTTAAATATATAAAAATTGAAATTTCTTTTATTTATAAAGTTTTGATATTTGGTAACTTTTGATGCGTTAAATTGAGAGACAACTTTGTAGAGAATTTTATTTATTAAATTTAATTATTATTAATCTTGTTTTTAATTTAATATTGATAAGTTAATTATTAAATACATTGTGCAGTAGGTACTGATACAATCCTATTTATAAGTGTACTATATCAGTTTAAATATAAACGTGTATTTTATTTTTTATTATGTTAGAATATATTTTATTGTTTTTCTTTCAGTAAATTAAATGATTTTTTTAATAATATTTTTTCTAATTTTTTCTCAATATGCTCGCCCCCCCCCCCCCCCATTTAGTTTTATCACGTCCCCCTAGGGAAGAGAGAATCGCTGGTATAAGATAATATAACTTATATTACGTATAAATCCAATATTTTATTTAAGTGTGTTTGTATAGAATAACTGTTTAAGCATTTTGTCAACTTAACATTGTTATTTAACCTTCAATGTTTTTTATCTTTGTAACCTTCCAATTTATAATACATTTTGGATTTTATTCAATTTACATTATACAGTAGCGTACCGTGGGGGGAAGAGGCGCCAAAAAGGGTACCTAATCAAAATAAGTAAAAAGCGTAAAATTGTAGTTTTGAGGTAGCAACAAAAAAAAGGTTAACATTTTCATATTTAGCATATAGTATAGAGGGGGGAGGGGGGGGGGGGCAGACTGAAAATAGGCTGAACGACTTCACGTTTTCGAATTTCGAAAGAGTATAAAAAATCATGAAAAGTGTGTATTATAGATTTAAAAGATTTTTCACCCCCTTCAACCGTTTTACCGTAGCTAAAATAATTTTTTTCTTACTACCCTCGACTTCCTCTAACTATATACAAAATTTGAATTCGATACGATTTTATCACTTAAAAAGGTTTCCTTGCGAGTCAAATATAGTATTAAGACCTCTAATACACAATCCAATCTTCAGGACCGATTTGTCGGGAGGTAGAGTGGGGGTATTGCAGATTGACCTTGGGTTGCATAAAGCGAAATTAATCACGATTAGTTAATCTGTTGTTTTAAAACCATTATTACGTTAATTCTAAAAAACAATCACATTTATGATAAATTTTATAAGGTAAAAAATGATCATATTTAGTGAATTGTTCATTTACAAATCGAAGTTTAGAATTAACATTAATCATGGTTTGAAAACAACTGATTAACTAATCGTGGTTAATTTTGCTTTATGCAACCCAGGGTGAGTGGTGTATAGGGGCCTTTAGTATTATCGAAAAATGCAATTGAAAAATCATACGATTGGTGAGATATCAAAAACACGTGTTGCTTCTTGTGATGCGATTTAAAAAAAAAGAAAAACATAAATAAACGAAGTTATCTCACGAGATAGTAGGTATTTGATACACATTTATTTAATTTATAAACATAATGTTTCTGATTACTGTTTGTTACCAATTTATTAATTATCTTTAATATTTTTTTGATTAATTGCAATAAGTTTAAACTCAACGTTATTTATCTGCTAGGTCATTTATATATAATATTACAATGTTTATATTTTAACCTGTCAAGCGTTAATAATTTCGTAGTTAACTTTGTATTGATTTATTATTTTTAATAATAAAACTAATCCATATGTTCAATTTTAAAAATATCGATGAATTCGTATATTTATAGAAACAGCTGAAAGAATTGTTATACTTGTACTACAGTCTAGTTAACAAATATTTGTAAGTTTGCAAAGACTTTCAAATGGAGTAAAAACTTAGTTATCGTGGAGCTTTTGACAGATTAGTAAAAACAAAGGTATGTAATCTATATGGGCAAATCCACAGAACGTGGCCGCATTAGCTTTAAATTAAAATACTCAAATGCTTCTTCAAAATGGAGCATTGAACGCACACTCTTCTATGTCGTCTCAAAATCTTCGTAACAAAGAGAAGAATAATTGGTCTCAATTTTAGGAGTGTGCTTCGGATGTTCCAAAAGTTACAGCAAATAAACCAAATAAAAAACGCTGAAATTGCCGTTCGCTGGATAAAACAATCGCGCATATGAAATGTAAGAGGTGTGCGCCTTTGAAACTCCGGGAAAAGGTTCATTGTACCAAAAAACATGTCCAGTAAAAATTTCAGATTCATTGGTTTGAATCTGAGAAAATTGCGGTGGTATGAATTTTTCTTTTTTTAAAAGTTCCATTCTGAAAACGTAAAAATAACCGATTTTTCAATGCAAATTCTGCTGCAGTTTTTATATGAATCAAGCAATCGACTTGTAACTCCATGTTTACATCCACAATAAAGTATACTTTGAGTTCGTGTACTTATGGGTGGGTAATATACATTCCCACACGCGCACTATTGCCGTTCCCCCAATGCGGCCACGTTCTGTGTATTTGCCCATATAATAACATGTCCTGACTGACTGATTCATCATCGCCCAGCCGAAACCCCTGGTCCTAGAAACGTGAAATTTTCAGGGTGTCTTCCTTTTATAACGTAACCACCCACTAAGAAAGGATTTTTTGATAATCAACCCCTAAGGGGGCAAAAAAGGGTGTAACAGTTTATATGGGAAAACATATTTTTTGGTCGGATATACTTGAAACTTAAAGTAAATACCCTACAATACAATTAATGAAACACGTATTTCAGTATTTCCCAAAATTCAACCCCTAAAAGGTTGCAAGAGGGTGGAAAAATTTGTATGATAATTTTTTTTTTTGTATTCACTCGAATGAAACTTTGCACAAATAATCTACAAGACAAATAACATTTTTGAAAATATTTCGCGAGCGAAGCCGCGGGTATCAGCTAGTATACTATAGAAAATAAATCGTAGTGAGAATGGCTACGGAACCCTATCATGTGTACAACAAGTATTTGGTCGATTTATTAAATGTAATATGTAATGTATATAGCATACAGTTACCAGTGGTTTATGTAATTACAAATTAGGGTCTCTAAAATGTTATATTTAAATGCCCTTACATGCTACGCCACTGTTTATTAGAATTAAGAAAATGTACAAGGACGATTTGTGTTATGATTTATATCGATTAAAAATTCATGTTGCTTCATATGTTTTTTCTATAAATATGTGTATTATTTGATGCGTTTGCATTATATTTTATCAACGAAAAAAATATAAAAAGTGTTCTGATCTACAGCAATCGTAATAATAAATTAATTATTATTGATTATATTATTTATATAATATTATGTTAATGTAATGTGGGGTAAGTTGTAGAGTTGGGCATTTTAGTTCAAGACAGAGAGAGATCCCTATAATTCAGTGGTCTTTATTGAACTAGTTCGTTCTTCTAGTTCTTTTAGTTCGATACGATGACAATTTATTGTTTTAAATACATATATTGAATTGTTGGATTTTTAATGTATAATTAAATTTTTTAATTAGTAAAAAAATAGAATGTAAACTGCTGAAATTTTTAAGTCGTTATTAATTTATAGACAAGATCGATATTTTTAAAACTATATATTTGCTATAATCTTTTTTCTTTTTTTTTTAAAACGAACCCTCGATATACAGGGTCTTGCCAAATTTGAACAATACAGCTCTCCATAGATTTTACTCAAAATTAGTTTTTATTTAATATCTTGAGAACCCATTGTGCTACAGTTATTAGTAAGTGTTATCGATTTCCAGTATCAACCAATAGTAATTTTGACCAGGGTTGTATGGGTCCAGGAGGCTCGTCAATTTTTATACAGTATTTTTTTGTTCTTCAATTTTTTCCTGAGTTGAAAATTTGAGTAAGACTGTATGACACAAAATACAGAAAAATATACTTTGCTCATTTATCATAGGATAAATCGTTTACGAGCAATATCGATACAAAAGAAAGCATGCAGAATTTTACTTAAAGTGTAAAATTTTCAAGTTATGACCGAAAAAAGTCTTCAAATGTTATTTTTGCACATTCATTACTTTCGAGCAAATTCTTTGTAATAACGGGAATTAATAATCTAAATAAAGTATAGACTGTAAACTTTAAAATCAAAATCGCTTTTGTAAGAATATATTATACTTAGTTGATTATTTTGCACCTCTTTCCTCTATTCGTATGTAAAAATAATAATTGTAAAGAAAGTGATCGTGTTTTCTTTGGCTTATAGATACAAACTTATTGAAAAATTCTAAATAAAGACGAAAACAAGCCGGCTCCCACTATGAAACCAAAATTGACGTATTCAAATTATATTAGCTGTAACCGTAAGTAAAAAAATATAAAAACATGCAATTCAAGAAAGTTATATATATGTATTCATTGAACATGTTTTTATATGTCATAAATGTTTAGTTCCGGTGCAGTTCTATTAAAGATATTTGTAATCGTACCGGTAAATCTTGTATTTCCTTATGATTCATCTATTACAGGGGTGGCCAACTAGAAAACTAGGAACCCTTACAGTTTCGCTCTGTCCGTCCGTCTATATAAATTTTACACTGATGAAATTTGGTATACGGACGTAAATTGATAACCCAAAAACAGAAATGATGAGATTTTTGAAAAAAAAATTTTTTGGACCCCCTTTCCATAGAATGAAAAGTGTATTCAATTTTTTTTTCTCTCATCCCATTATCTTTAGATAAGTCTCCTAAAATACAACAAAAAATGTGACCTTTTCGAAACTCCCTCCCCCTCTAATTTCTAAACTATCGATGCAAAAAATCTTGTAAAAATCCAGAATGTAGCTTTTAATTAGTACTTTCAATGAAAATTATAACGAACACTAACAAAAATAATTTATGAAAAATTTTGAAATAACTCTTTTTTTTATAAATTGTAGTAAAAATGACTACGGAACCCTATCACGAACTTGGTAGTTTTATTATGTACTAATATAATTTTTGCTGAGTTATAATTAAAAAAAAAAAAACATCAATTTTTTTTAATTTTGTACGTTTCTATTCAGGTACAGCAACTCCAGCCATAATGTCTGACAGTGCTGTCGATGTTGAACCACCTGTAGCCGTCGTGACCAACGGCGATGTCTCAGCACCACCTTCTGGTGGAGGTGCCGTCAACTTCACACTCGGAGACGAGAACGGCAGTGACGAGAGTGCTGAAGAAACGCCACGAGATCTCGAAGATAATGAGCTCCATGATACGTTCCCCCAGCTTCGCCGTGATCCTTCGGAGGCCAGCCTCAAGCAGGACGCGATGGTCGGGCTTATTGAGAAACGTAGAAGGCTTAAGTAAGTTTACTTTTTTATAAATTTTGATTTCGAGGTTTTTAGGTTATAAATAAAATAAAATGAGAAATAACATTATTTATTTTGATTTCTATAAAACACATTCAAATATGTATACAGGATGGGGCATTTAAAGTGTTACAGTTGATTATCTCAGAACCAACGCATATTTGAAAAAAATGTTTGGTTGTAAGGGGGTAATCGAATAGTAATATTTATTTGCTATTTTAACGTGGCCTTCAAGGATATTTGAAGGTCAACATCATTTTTTTAAATAGGAATCTATAGTTTTTATTTAGTAATCTTATTCTACGTGAAAAAACACGAATCTTTCATTGAAAACTTTTTTTTGAACAACCCAAGCTTTCCAAGGTATCTAACAAAATAATTCGAGATTTTGAACTTTCAAGAATTTTTTACTCAGAAACCACAAACCTTAGAAAAAAAGTACAGGATACACAAAATATTTATTTTGGTCTAATAAAGAGTGGAGAATTATTTTTAAAAATTTAAAAACTTTTTCTATTTATTTTATTTTAGCAAAAACAAAAAAAAAGTACGAAATGTTAAAAAAAATCTAAAATAAACATTTTTTGTATCTTGTACTTTTTTTGTAATGTTTATGGTTTCTGAGTAAAAAATTCTTGAAAATTCAAAATCTCGAATTATTTTTTTAGATACCTTGGAAAGCTTGGGTTGTTCAAAAAAAGTTTTCAATGAAAGATTCATATTATTTTCACGTAAAATAAGATTACTAAATAAAAACTATAGGTTCCTATTTAAAAAAATAATGTTGACCTTCAAATATCCTTGAAGGCCACGTTAAAATAGCAAATAAATATTACTATTCGATTACCCCCTTACAACCAAACATTTTTTTCAAATATGCGATGGTTCTGAGATAATCAACTGTAACACTTTAAATGCCCCACCCTGTATAACATTAATTAAAAAACTAATTAAGCTAACAAACAATATTTTTTATAATTTTATAATTTTTTTGTGTATAAAAACAGTCAAACTATAATTAAAACTTCTTTTTTTATAAATTAAGATTTAAAAAAATGTCATTTGAAATAGTTTGATCGGTCTGGATTTTTATATACACATAGAAAAGTTAACTACACACCGACTAGTCTCTCGCGAGATGGTGACGGATGCTCAATTTTATAAAAACAATAATTTATAATAATTAATAAATAATTATTTAAAATTGAGCAATAAAAAAACTATGCTATTTTTTTAGCACTATTATTTGCAATTAAGTAATAAAAAAAGGTATGTCAAAAATTTCTATTATCAAAAATAAATGTAAGTTTAAACTATTCAGAAACTTACAAAACAAATAGTTGAAAAAATCGATGTTTTTATAAAAATGCCATACAGAAAAATGTACATAGCGTTGTTTAATCTACGAGTAGAATATCATGTAGCTTGATACAAAATGTACAGTGGAAATATGTGTGCAGTTAAAAACAATTAACAAAAAATACAAAATTGTTGAATTAATTAAACATAAAACTATCTACTTAATTAATATTCAAAAGTATATCTGCAAGTAAATAAAAATATGCAATAACAATGAAATACAATTTTCTTATTTGGTTACTACTTCGATATTTAAATTAATAATTTTACTTTCAGAGTAAATTGTATGAAAATACGATAAAATATTAAACAGTTCTACAAATTCTTGCTAAAATTAAATAAACAATGTGAAATTATTTGCTATTTCTTAATTAACTTATACTTACTAATTAAGATTGAATTAATTGATAAAAGTGGATCCATAGTCATTTTGGTTTCTGATCGTGTTAATGTGCCTTGTAGTTCAATGAAGAAGTGTTAAAGGTATGTGATTTATCTTTAAGTGACATAAATCCTTTAAGGTATATATTTAAAATAAATATACTGAGCTTCTACATGAAGAACTACGCATTAGGCAAGTTATATCGATTAACGTACATATGCTAGAGAATCTGATATACGAGTACAAACGCAATGCTTCTTAAACTTTTTAGAATTACTACGGTACCTCAAACTCTAAAACAAAATAAGGTACTTGGGTATGACCCCAGTAATGGCTATTTTTAAATTAAATGTACTGAATTGGAAATATTTGTTGATATTTGATTACTACCATTTCTGAATATTAATTTATATACATTTAACTGTCTTACAGCGTGATTTGATGACAATCGGTCTATAGGTGTCAAAATGGTGAACATTTAAACTAATTAGTATAATTTCTTTATTAATTATTATATGATTTGAAGTTCACTGCAGGAAATTTCACTAAAAAATTTCGAATTTTTGATTTCGTTAAAAGTATGTTTACTGTATAGAAAATGACATGAAAAGTTGTTTGTTTCAAACCGCAGGTCTGTATCTCAAACCGTTCTCGAGATATAGCCTTTCAAAGTTTTAGTTTTTTTAAATTTTTGGAGAAAAAAGGCCATAACTTTTGAACGCGTAGTCGGAATTGATTTTAGTTGACGGATTTGGAATCAGTGTGTCAAAATCTATATAATGACACGTATAGTACCTTAAAACTCGGAAAAAAAAATTTCGCGAAAAATCGAAAAAATTCAAAGGGGTATACCTTAAAAAAATGTCGATTTTTGGCCAAAATTTTTTTGTCGGATTTTAAAGTATTATACATGTCATTATATAGATTTTGACACGCTGATTTCAAATCCGTCAACTAAAATCAATTCCGACCACGCGTTCAAAAGTTATGGCCTTTTTTCTCCAAAAATTTGAAAAAACTAAAACTTTGAGAGGCTATATCTCGAGAACGGTTTGAGATACAGACCTGCGGTTTGAAACAAACAACTTTTCACGTCATTTTCTATACAATAAACATACTTTTAACGTAATAAAAAATTCTAAATTTTTTAGTGAAATTTCCTGCAGTGAACTTCAACTCGTCATACAAATATCGACTAAAATACAAGAAAATAAGACGTAGAATCATTTAGTGACTATAAAAATATTTATATACATATATCCACGCCACTGCCCAAAGAATAACAACTTTGTAAGATAAGGGGTGTGAAACCCTTAGAATTATGAAAAATGGAAAGTTGTTTTTCTTATTCATTTAGACCGTCAGCGTATATGCCATTATAATAGGTAAAAAAATCATTCCGACTACAATAAAAACATTTATGTAGGCAGTATTATCATATTTATTTTAATTATCATGTTCGTGGTAATACAGAAATCATTATTAATTAACAGAAACATCGCTAGATGTCGCTAGCTTTCTATACTTTACTATATTTTAGTGTTATGTTAAATATTAATTAACTCGTACAAATAAATTATTTTATGTCTCGCAAAATTTTCTAGCTTGCAAACACTCTCAAATGGGGTATTAATTCTGTGATAGTATCTATGGATTAGTTATGGAATTTAGAGCAGTGATACTTCAACTAACAGTTGGCGACATTGACCGTATATCCGAGATTCAACAGTACTTATAAAAATCTTACTCTCCCCCCTGAATAAAATAAAAAGTCTGTGCATAGGGCTATATTCACTTATAAAGGCAAATATGTATATGATTATAATAATAATAAAATTACAAGCATTTCATGTAAAAACGCATGCTATATTAAAACCGATCAAAAAAATTATTTCATGTACATTGACCTATACACCATCTAAAATATGAAATACACAATAACCAAGTTAACCCTACACTGCACAATTTTTTATTAGAAATTATATAAATCTATATAAGTGTATGTTGTTAGGAATATGGGAAAAATAATTTAAAAAATTAATTTAAAGTTTATATATAAGGTAAAGGCACCAGTTATGGCCGCTGTAAGAGCAAGTTTTTTTTGGATTAATGGGCTTGTTTTTTGTAATTCTCATGGACACATTTTACTAATAAAATAAAACAAGTAACTCTTTATTTAATCAATTTAATCACCAAAGTCCGCAAATATAGTTTGTTTTTAAATTATAGCCTTTTATTTTGTTCATGTATTTTCTCCAGTAATGGACTTGCTAATGATTACAAAATGATAAGTACAACGACACAAAAGATATAAAAGAAAGAATCTTCAAATTTGAAACAATGTAAAACAGTTGCTATGATAATATAATAATTAATAAATAAATTATACTAATAATTAATTTAAAATATCCACCATTTTGACACCTATTGGCCAATTGTCATCAAATCACGCTGTAAGACAGTTAAATGTATATAGATTAATATTCAGAAATGGTAGTAATCAAATATCAACACATATTTCTAATTCAGTACATTTAATTACAAATTTGCCATTACTGGGGTCCTTGCGAAGACTGATTTTTTTGAAAAATATGTTATGATTCATATGTGCATTGCTATACATTTTAGTAAATCTAATTATGAATATATTTATACTATTTCATGGAATGATTTAAAACAATTTATGTCTTTGTTAAAACATAAAGCAATTTGACATTTTTCACAAAGAATATACAATGTATTCCAAGTTGATTAAGCCATAGGAAATTTAACATGGGGACAATTAGAAGTGTTGTAGTAACCTTTGATCGAATTTAACGATGTGTGATTGGTGCATTTTGAAATGCCGCCACAAAATTTAATAGAATTGTCATTAGTATTTTGTTTTCAATTTTATATCTGCCAAAAAATATTATTATAATTTTATCTAGGATGCTTACTTTAATTTCATTAATGTATTTTATTCTTTATTAAAGTTAAAAACAAAATACTGTTGATTAATTTAAAATTTATCAGTAAGTTTCGAAGCGGCATTTCAAAATGCACCAATCACACATCGTTAAATTTGATCAAAGGCTACTACAACATTTCTAATTGTCCCCATGTTAAATTTTCTATGGCTTAATCAACTTGGAATACACTGTATGTCTGTGCTTTGCATGTGGTGTTTTTACATCGCAGTCTTGTAGCATTTCAAATTGGAAAATGCCTAGCGTTATCTAGCGTACGTCTTGTGGAGAAAGTGGAGCTGCATTAGGTTTTTTTCTCTTGCATCCTATAGTTTTTTTTTTTGTAATTTTTTGTAAATTCTTTGTAAATTTTAAGTTATAGGCGGAAAACATATGTGATGTAAATATGCATCACTGTGCAGTATAGGGTTAAATATGTGTACTCTTATACGGGCACGTATTCGAAGGAAATCACATATCTGCACAGGTCGAATTTTGACCGATTCTGTTACATTATTAATGAGTAATTGTCATATAGACGTGTCCACCAAGCGAACAATAAAGGTGCAAAGGTTAAGAACACGGGCATACATACTCTCTGAGGTCGACCAATGAATATCAAAGCCAGGCGCCCTTGAACGAAATAGAAAATTCATTAAAGGTGGATACGTGATGACGTCATGTATTTGTTTAATGACGTCACGCATATTCTGTTTTTATACATATTTAATTTGGTGTTAAATTTGGCGTTATGTCGTTAGTTGTTTGACGTGTATAAAAAATATTAATGGATAGATAAGTATGTGTTTTGTTATCATGATGTATTATGTCATACATTTTTCGGGCAGATACTATTCTATAAAATTTTCACGTAACATGTGTCGTTTTTGAGATATCTTAAAAAATATATATTTTGGGATGTCACCCCTCCCCCTTACACACGATTTTGATGATTTTGAAATGAGACAGTCCTCAAACCAGACTCAACCATCCGACCAAGTTTCAACAATATCGGTTCAGTGGTTCATGAGTTATGCGTGTGACAAGGATTCAGGGGACAGACGGACACACGGACAGACAGACAGACACAGTACGAAAAGTGTTTGTTTTGACGTGAAACGGAAAGATCAATTTTGAAATCAGAGAACATTTTTTTTGGCTCAATCTAAAACGATCAGGATCACAAAGCTTCTCGTATCTTCGATATTGCGAGGACGCAAAATTTAGGCGTGTTATAGAAAAGTTGAGATTTCTCTTACTAAAACTACATACATATGTATTTTATCTTGATACTACTGTACTCTTTGAATTAAGATTAGCTCTTTAAAATTAGTATTAGTCGCGAATATCGAAAATTGTTCTAAAAAATAATTGTTTTTTAATTGTCACCCCTACCCCTTACACACGAGTTTAATAATTTTGAAATGGGACCGTCCTCAAGCCGGACTGAACCAACAAACCAACCAAGTTTCATTAATATCATGTTCAGTTATGTGTATGACAAGGATTCAGGGAACAGACAGACAGACACGAAACGAAAAGTGTTTGTCTTGATCTGAAACGGAAAAATCAAGTTACATTTTTTTTGTCTAATTTTAAAACGATCACAAAGCTTCTCGTATCTTCGATATTGCGAGAAAGCAGAATCAATAGTTTTCTTTTTATAGTAATTATAGTCTGTGAATGTTCCGCAAGATCGGGTATAGTTTTTTGAACTTTTAGACCTTACAGTTATTGTAACAAAAACAATATATAAATTATTTGACGTAAATCGAACTACTGTGACGTACATGGGCAAATAAAACTTGATTAAAAAAAGGGTATGACCAATATTATTATAAGGTTTAACACGTTCGCGGACACATATTTCTTATAGGATCCACTAGCATAGACATATACCATAAATTTCTTACTTTTTGATTTTTTGGAATATTTCGTTTAACAGTATTTTTACTACAAATGTTTCTTTTTGACCTACGGTTATAGCCGTCATTTCCTGAATAAGAGATTTGATTTTGACGGATATAGCAGTCATAACCGCGAACGTGTTAATATTCTTTGTTTTGGTGACGTTTTTAATTTTATATTTTTCTTGCAATGATGACGTATATTTTTGTTTAATTTATCATAGAATCGATGTTTACCTATAACCATATGTTTTGATAATAATTTATCAACAATCTGAATTAATGTTAGATTGTTTAAATAAAGGGGGGTGATAAGTATTAGTTATTTAATCTTTTTATCGGCATGTTTTGTATTTTATATTATTTGTAGTGAATTTTGTTGATTTCGTAAATAAAAATCGTTATAATACTTTTTGTGGTTATTGACGCACCTATAATTGATAAAGAAGTTAGTGGGAGGGTATGTATTTATCAGTTTTTTAATTCCGATTAAGCACCCCGTATTTTTTTTTCAATAAAAAAAATATTTGATTTTGAAAAATTTAGTTTTTAATTTATATGCAGAACATTCTGTAAAGCAGGCCTGGCTAACCCAAATTGCACCACGGGCTGCATTGATGACCTAAAATTTTTCAAGGGTTGGTCAGCCCTGCTGTATAAGTATAATAATGATCAAATTTTTAAATTCGTATAATTTATTGAACTAAATTGTCCAGGCGTATCTAGTTGTTTAAAATTAGATAATTTTAAATTAGTCATAGCCATTTTGCCTGTGTTATTGTTAGTTAGTGCAAACACTGCAAACAACGAAATGTCATTTTAGATTCTATAAATTAATAAGGTACTGGCACCAGTTATGGCCGCTATAAGAACAATGTTACTAATAAAACAACTAACTCTTTATTTAATCAATTTAATTACCAAAGTCCGCAAACATAGTTTGTTTTTTAAATTATAACTTTCTGTTTTGTTTATGTTTTTTCTCCAGTAATGGATGAAGTAAAATCAGTAATGAGCACGCAGTGATAGACACTTGCTAATGATAAGTACTACGACACAAAAGATATAAAAGAATGAATCGTCTTTGAAACAATATAAAACAGTTGTTATGATAATATAATAATTAATTAATAAATTATACTAATAATTAGTTTAAATGACCACCATTTTGACACCTATTGGCCGATTGTCATCAAATCACGCTGTAAGACAGTTAAATGTATATATGTAGATTAATATTAAAAAATATTTATTTAAAAATAGCCATTACTTGGGTCATATCCAAGTACCATATACCTTCTTCTGATAATTTTTATATTTATAAATTGCCTTGTATATATTCTACCCAAATCTAGTAATTTGTTCAAATAAATTAATCTAAATTATATTTTAATTACATTGTTAATTTTTTTCTTCTATAAATATCAAAAGATAAGATTTTTATATTGTTAATGTAACCTTTTTTGACAGCTTCTACGTGTTATAAAAATTAAATAATGCAATTGCTTTTATAGCGGCCATAACTGGTGCCAGTACCTTTTAATATAAATATAAAAAAAAAACTAAACTAAACTTTACTTACTGGGTCAATAAATCCTAGAATATAACAACAGACTAAATAATGATAAAACATATGTTACATTAATTAATATATGATCGAGAAAGTTGAAGGAACACTGACTTTAGCAACAAGAAACAAAAGTATTCTCTCAAACCACGTGACGCGAATTGATTACGTTATCAACGCTCTTATACAGAAAGGAAATTCGGCTGGGAGATATTAAGATGTTAAAAAAATATTAGATTTCATTTGTAGATTTTTTGCTGTACAGTTCGTATATCGTTTTATGTATCTGTAACTAATTTAATATATTTTTATAATGAATTGGACCAGGTGAGTTGTGTTTGTGGGTGTGTGAGTGTATGTGTGTGTGTGATTTAATAGGGGGGGGGGGGGGTGTAGGAGGAAGAGTTGTTATTTTCTCAATTAAAATAAAACTTATAGTGCTGCAACTCAAACCGTAAAAGTCGCTTAGAACGTGAGTATCCAGTAAGATCGAGATAACTCTTTCTGTCCCATTATAATCGAAAGTACATTAGTTGACAATACTTTGGACAAAAATTACCCGAAATTACTGCGTCGGAACACAGCAAAATGGCGTTTCAAAGTACGCGACGTTTTAAATGCTTTTTCTACCGTTCTATTTATGAAATTTGAAATCTTTTGTAATATACTCATTAGGTAGACACCAGAATATATAAACATATATATAAAAAATGTTGTTTAAAACTAAAAAAATGGGACGTAAAGGATGGTACTGGCACCAGTTTTGACCGCTATAAGAGCAAGGTTTACTGTTTTTATGATTGACGGGCTTCTTTTTTGTAATTCTCATGAAATCATGTTACTAATAAAACAAGTAACTGTTTATTTAATCAATTTAATTGTTTTTTCTCCAGTAATGGATAAATAAAACCAGTAATGAGCACGCAGTGATGGACACTTGCTAATGATTACAAAATGATAAGTACTACGAACTACGACACAAAAGAATGGTCAAATTTGAAACAATGTAAAGCAGTTGTTATGATAATATAATAATTAATAAATAAATTATACTAATAATTAGTTTAAATGTCCACCATTTTGACACCTATTGGCCGATTGTCATCAAATCACGCTGTAAGACAGTTAAATGTATATAGATTAATATTCAGAAACGGTGGTAATCAAATATCAACAAATATTTCTAATTAAGTACATTTAATTTAAAAATAGCCATGACTGGAGTCATATCCAAAACTGGTGTTAGTACCTTATATATCAATTATATATTTCTAACCGAGAAAAAGGTAAATTAGTACCATTAACTTTTTTTGTATCTGTTATGACCTTATGTTTCTTTACTCGTTGTAAGTTGATCGTTAGTAGTTCTTATTGACAGGGTCTCCTCAAGGCTTTCTATCGCCTCAATTTTTCTCTAGTTTTCGTGAATTTTTTTCTGTAGGTACCTGAAACAAAACTTTCAAATTAAAAATTATTTTCAACGGAAATTTTTGATAGAATTGTTAGTAATAACTGTTGGTTATTAATTAAAGTTTTAAATTTATTTGATTTCCAAAACGTTAAGATTTTTTTTGAAATTTTTTGAATGCTGTACAAAAAGTATTCTATAAAATTTTCACGTAACATGTATCATTCTTGAGAAGCCTTGAAAAAATAAATATCTTGGGATGTCACCCCTCCCCCTTACAAATGATTTTGATAATTTTGAAATATGACCGTCCTCAAACCAGACTCAACCGTCCAACCAAGTTTCATTAATATCAGTTCTGTGGTTCATGAGTTATGCGTGTGACAAGGATTCAGGAGTTAGCCACACAGACAGACAGACACGAGAAAATTGTTTGTCTTGACATGAAACTGAAAGATCAATTTAAAGTTTTGAAATCGGAGAACAATCTTTTTATCTCATTTTAAAACGATCACAAAGCTTCTCGTATCTTCGATATTGCGAGGAAGCAAAACATAAATAAATTATTTGTATTGAAATTTTGAAACAATGTTTTTGTTTTGCTTTTAGAAATGATCACATAATTTGTCGTTAGCTGTAGCAAAAAGCTCAAAGCACGTGTTTGTATATAATTGACCGTGAATATGTACAGTCGCCTGCAGAACTCGTCTGGCACCCTAAAGGCTAGAATCGCTTACAACAGATTCCAAATTTAAAGACAAACATCATCGGTTATCTTTTTCTATCAAGTCTAATATATTTAAATACTAAAATTCGGAATATCAAATATTTATTGCCACAAAATTTACGTATACAATTTTCAATAGATTACATAATAATTTAATTGCACAAATATATATGAGTACTATAAACGAAGAGTAGTTCTTTATCTAGTAAATGAATTTCAAAATATCTGTCTTTGTTTGATACGTGGAGAAATTATTTAAATATTATAATAATCAAATGGGAGGAGCCTACTAAGTTTGTGATAAACGAAAATGAATACAAACTGCAAGACCATTAATGCAGGTGACTGTACCTATGTATATTAAATGCCGCGTAATATTAATATAGCAAGGATATAAACTTGCAACCTTCAGTGGTATGTTAATATTAAGTTTGTCTTGACCACATATAACAATAATTACTTCTGATTTTACATAATCACTTTTTTTTACAAGTTATTGTTTATGTTTATATATTTTTTATATTGAAATAGATAGATATTTTTTTATAAAATTTTTTAGGTAAGGTTACCATAATAACGCGAGAGCTTTTTTTTGTTCTTCAACGCCCAAAAACTAATAAAAACTACCGGCTTGCTTTACATATTGTTTTCAATTTTACGATTTCATCATTTTGTAATCTTTAGCAAGTGTTCATTACTGAAGAAAAAACATATACAAAATAAAAGGATATAATTTAAAAAACAAACTATATTTGCGGATTTTGGGTAATTTAATTGATTTAATAAAGAGATACTTTTTTTATTCTAACATAAGAATTACAAAAAAGTACAAAAAAGTTGCTCTAAAAGCGGCCAAGATTGGAGCCAGTAGCTTATAATACATTATTAGAGAGCCATATTTTTTCTAATAGACGAACTATTTAAAAAACTATTAACTTTGTTAAAATAAAATTAACATAATCAAATAGTACCTAGATCGACTGGAACTTGACAATTTTTTTAGGTTTTATCTCGCTTTGTATTTTTGTTACAAGCAAATAAGTATATATTACCATATATTAATCAACTGGTAGATTAATATATGATATGACTAAAGTAAATTAATAAATTCTTTTCCTTTATATAGCTCTTTGTGTATAAATAACTAATTTGTCCACGACGAAATACTTTTTTAATGGGGAAAAAGAACAAAATATACAGATTTTATTTATTAAAAAATAATGGTCTTGTTTGAATTTCACATTGTTGCGTCATATTCGTGTGTCTATTCTGAAAAATAAAAAAATAAATGATGTATGTATATTTTGGAAAAATAATTTCGTATTGATGCTAAAGGCTGTTATTTTTTAAGATTTTCCAAATACGTTTTTAATTTATTTACAACGTAATATTTTTGTTAAATTATCGATTAATCAAAAATATACATTATCTTCAATTTTTTTCCCCTTAGAAAAACTACATATTATCTATTAATCATAATTCAGAAAAAAATATTTTCATAGTTTGAAATTCCATTATACAACACTAATAAATCTATCAATAGATATATTATAATATAGTCATGTAGGTATTTTTCTATAAAATACTTTAATTGTTTTTAGTATTTTGTACCTTTTTTCTATTCAACAAAACATTTTCAACATATTTTTATTCATTAGGGCTTGCAAAAATTCTAACTTTCAGCATTCCGATTTCTACTTTCGATGTTCTGTTAGCTCGGGGCAGTAATTTTAGCGGTGAATATACGCTGTTTTTTTTTGCAAACGGCTGTAGTACAGTAACCCATAATCATTTTTTTTTTTTTATGCAGTAAAATATTTTTTTTTTGTATCAACAAAAGTGTATTTATTATTTGTAAAATATTAAATTTTTTTCTTGTACGTATCGGTTGCAAAGTAATCTATAAGAAAATATGTTCTTCCTATAAATTGGTCGTCATTTCCATGCATATTATCCCATAGGCGTCAGTTGAAAATTTATAATATGCAAATATACTTTAAATTATAATTGAATTTAGTATGTATGAGAGATGATAGTTCCAAATAGACATTTCTCTGTTAATCAATACTTTTAAAAACAATATAAAATATTTATTATTAATTAATTTCATAATTCAAAAAAATTTATTTTAAAATCTGAATGATACGCCAATGACTCGTGGAGCGATATGGTAACAACGCTAGGTAATGTGTTATTTGTCCTTTATATTTCCTTGTTTAAGGTTCTCGTCCTTTGAACTGCATTTTCCACCAACAAACATATTTTTCTTAAAAATTATACAGATATTAATATTTTAAGGTCAAAATAAATATGTTAATTTATATATTTTTAACTTAAATCTGTTAACATCCGTATATATACCTTTGTTTTGATAAAAACATCATCAAATGTTTCGCGTCATGAACAATATTTACAAGAAGAAAAAAAAACGAGGTTATGTCAGACCTTTAGACTGTGTTTTTTTTTTCTTCTTCCACACTTGACTCGTAACCACCTTGTTCATTAACAGTTTAGCTTACCTGTTCATACACTTTCATAGTTACCTGTCTCGATCAGTCAGTTGTTTTTAAAACGTCCGACGGCCAACTTGTGAATTTGTTGTTTAAACATTTGAAATAAACGTGGAATCTAGTGTGTTGCAGTGTGCACGTGTGTTTGTGTTGGCAACCCTGCTATTGTTGCTGGTGGTTTTAATGTAATAATTATATTCGATACGTTAAATCGAACGTGACAATTTTAATTGTTATGTTTTGATAAATAAATGTTATATATAATGTTACAGAATAAAAAATTTAGGCGTGTTATAGAAAAGTTGAGATTTCTCTTACTAAAATTACATATGTATTTTATCTTAAAAATTAGTAGTCGCGAATATCGAAAAAAAATTCTAATTGAATTATTAAAAAATAGATATTGTACTTACATTAAAAAATTAATTGTGTAGAAAAACTCTTTGAAATGATGTATTATATTCATATAGGTGCATTTAAGAAACATCTGCCAAGTAAATGCAAAGTGCTTCCTCGTGCTAAATTCACCAATTGATTATTGAAAAATTTTAATAAAAACCGATGCTCAGATAAATTGCTTAGAATTGGTTAACCATTTAATTTTTATACAATTTTACTAAAAAATATTAGTTCGAAATTTTTTTTAAAACGCACCTGATTATGTTTTCGTATATTTTTATTTTTTTGACAATTTCAATCTAAATCTAAAATTATGCAAATGTCAAAAAAAAACACGATTTTTTAAAATAAATTGAGATAAATCTTTGTAAGGGAATATTTTACAAAAAATGTTGTAGACCCATATTATAGGAAATTTAATGCTCTACAAAAAATATTCTACAAAATTTTCACGTAGCATATTGACACATTTACCCAGTAGAATTATAAATAAAAATCTTATAAGCAGGTGGAATTTACCGTTTCTTAGCAAATTATGAATCGAAATGATTCTAATAAGTTTGTTGAAATAACTGTTAACCTATAACTGAATACAACGTGGCTTTAAAACGTCGAATGTTATATAGTTTGACATGTTATTTATATAAAATAAAAGTGAAATTATAATATTTGTAACAGGTATTGAGTGTAGTTAACACATACTTACATTATAGGTATATATATTAATTAATGTACATTTTGCAATACTAGAAGTTAATTATGTAGATACAGGGTGTTCACTTTCTGGAAAGTCTGATGGGAATTTATTTAAAATTCTGAAAAGTGTAAAATTTTCAAGTTTAAAATCGATCAAAAAAAAAAGAAGATCTTCAAATATTATTTCTGCACATTCTTGCTCCGGGCCCCCCGAGTCAGGGAATTTTGAATCTGTGGTCAGGGAAAGTCAGGGAATTTTATTTCCAAAAATTAGTGGACGTTTTATATTATAAAATTTTTTTTTTTATGAAGAAAATTGAAAAATATTTATTTTATTATTTTGATTATTTATATTAATTAAATACTTGCTCATGACACTTTCTGAAATTTAAAATTTTCAGCTGATTTTATTATTAAATATATGTAAATTTTTATTTATAATAATCCCAAAAATTATTAAAATAGCATTTAATTGATTTTTCTTAAAGATACATGCATATTTTTGATTGTACGTCTGTTTTAAGAAAATGCATACAGTTTCTAGGGTAACCAGATCTCAGGTTTTCCCCCGGAGTCTCAGGGTTTGTATACTGTTTCTCCGGGCTCAGGGTTTCGGTGAAATTTTTCCGGGTTTTAAAATAATGATAACTAAAAAAAAATGCCGTCAAAAATAGATCAGGAGGTGCAAAAATGCATGTCACCCTAACAGTTTCATACGTATGTGTTATACTAATAAAATATGTACTTACATTATAGGTATATATATTAATTAATGTACATTTTGCAATACTAGAAGCATATTATGTAGATATTATAAAATAATTTTTTTTATGAAGAAAATTGAAAAAAAAATATTTTTTTTTAATTGATTTTTCTTAAAGATACATGCATATTTTTGATTGTATGTCTGTTAAGAAAATGCATACACCCGGAGTCTCAGGGTTTGTTTACTGTTTCTCCGGGTTTTAAAATAAATATAACGACTAAAAAAAAAATGCCGTCAAAAATAGATCAGGAGGTGCAAAAATGCATGTCACCCTAACAGTTTCATATTTATATGTGTTATACTAATAAAATATATAATTTTCATTAAACCATCAAGGTTACCATTGTACATATAATATATACATATGTATATATTCAGGTTTTTTTTTATTTACCTTGAAATTACCTCGTGGTGTAGAATATGATCACACTATCTTTTTAATTACTATTAGCAAAAATTAGGTCTCTTAAACTATATATTTTTCGATGTTAAAATAACAGATGTTGTTGAAATATTTGAACCAGTTTTGGTAAAAATATTGACTGGAAATATTTTAATATAAGGTACTGGTATCAGTTATGGCCGCTATAAGAGCAAGGTTTACTGTTTTTGTGATTGACGGCCTTCTTTTTTGTAATTCTCATGAACTCATGTTACTAATAAAACAAGTAATTCTTAATTTAATCAATTTAATTACCAAAGTCCGCAAATATAGTTTGTTTTTTTTATAGCCTTTTATTTTGTTTGTTTTTTCTCCAATAATGGATAAAGTGAAACCAGTAATGAGCACGCAGTGATGGACACTTGCTAATGATTATAAAATTTGACACCTATTGGCCTCATGTCATCAAATCACGCTGTAAGACAGTTAAATGTATATAGATTAATATTCAGAAATGGTAGTAATCAAATATTTATAATTCTGTACATTTAATTAAAAAATAGCCATTACTGGGGTCATATCTAAGACTGGTGCCAGTACCTTATAAGACCTTCGTTATATGATTTTCTGCAATTTGTATTTTTCTTTCGACAAATTGATAATTTTCTATAAATTATAGCTATTAGCAGTGATGTTAAATTGAGTAATCCGGAGAAAAAATTATAAAATAAAAAAATTTTAACATAATTTCGTTTATTTCCGAAAAAAGGTCTAAAAAAACAAAATTATTTCTATATCCCAGGCAATATGACCAAACAAAAAATAAGGGTCTAACAAAAGTATAGTAATAGTGATGAGTAAAAAAACTATCATAACAGAAAACTGTATTATCTACACCTAACCTTACTTCCTGGTGTTATGTTTCCGTTTTATTGTTGCATGTATTATTACTGAAATTTCACCTTGAATGCGTTCAAAGAAGTATAACTTCAAAAATATTTACGCTGGAATTTGGCGCCCTCTACAAATTAGCCGCTCTGGGCATGTGCCCTTACATCCCTGGCTATTTGTTTTCAAATTACTTTTAATTTTACTTAATTATTTTTAGTAGTTTTTAATTTCGTCATTTTTACGAATTTTTTGTTTAAACAAAAAACTTGAACTTGTTATTTAATTATTATATGTGTAAAAAATATATATTTAATTTCGAAAGTATATTTCTTTTCGCAATTTTATAAAATAAACATTAACTTATTTATAGAGTCTTACTCAAAGAAAACATGGTATTTGTTTTTACAGTTTTTTTTAAAACTAATATTATTTTCAATGTTTTTCTTCTTGTCACATATATTTTGTTCTTATGTATTATTTATATCGTCTGTTTATTTTCAAACTTAACACCTAAATATTTCTGAAACTATTTAAGAAAAAAAAATTGTTTTGAGGGGGAAAAAGGGCGTTATTAATTGTTAAAATCTGAAATAATTTTCCTAGTTCTATCAAATTAAAATAAACATCAAACATCTCAAGCTAGACCCAACCATCCGACCAAGTTTCATTAATATCGGTTCAGTGGTTCATGAGTTATATGTGTGACAAGGATTCGGGAACAGACAGATAGACACAGTACGAAAAGTGTTTGTCTTGACCTGAAACGAAAAGATTTTTTAAATTTTTTTGTCTCATTTTAAAACGATCACAAAGCTTCTCGTATCTTCGATATTTCGAGGAAGCAAAATAAAATATCAATACAAATTTACTAATATTCTAATGTCCGGTATTATAAAGGAGCTAGCAAATTTCCTAGCTTGCAAGCACTTTCAAATGAGATATCAAATTTATATGACAGTTCTTTTAGAGTTTGTTGAAGACTTTGACAAGTTTCGTGCATGCGTTGTAGGTAAATAGTAAATACCAACGGTATTAAAACAGTGGTAATATTATGAAAATTATTTTGTACGGTGAAAGATGCCAACTGTGTTACAATTAGTTGAAGTGTCACTGCTCTAAATTCCATAGCTAATCCATAGATACTAGTACAGAATTAATACCCCATTTGAAAGTAATTGCTAGCTCCTTTGTAATATAATTGAATAGTTGATATTTATTTTTAAAAGAGAAATCTCAGATAAAATATTATTATTATTTTATTTCTGTAACATTATAATTTATATTTACTAAAAATGTAATTAAAATTTACAATTCAAAGTGTCGTTTTATTAATTTCTTCGGATTGAAAGTGCAAAAAGAATTCTGATATTAATTAATTTTATTTATGATAAATGAACGCTTATAAAAAATATGTTGTCTTTTATAAAAACATAAAAATGGTAAATATATGCAAAAGTGAGTGTGCATACGAAAATATATGAATTGGTTTGTGAACATTGTATCAGACATTATGTTACCGCGTCAACAACTTTTGAGACGTAACAGTAAGAGATTTGTATTGGCCGAATCTGGCGATGATGCTAGCTGGAGTAACGTGACTTTGGCTCCCTCAGCACACAATGGTGTGTCTCTCGAGGGTAGCATTTCTCTCGATGATAATTTCCTTAAACCACCAGTTATTGCTAATACTATCAAGTAAGTATAAATATGGTTCTTGGTGCTTAAGGGGGGAACCCAGTTTATGAGGTCGAAATTTTGCTGTTTTTCATGATTTTTTTTAACCAGGAAGGAATAATCACAAATTGTTTAAACTTGGAGGATATTTTATTTATGTTTTCAAGTACACTTTAAAATTTTTTCAAACGATTTCCGCCGGAAATAGTGGAGTTACCGCGTGCAGTCCATGGGCGATTGCCATCCGAGCATTTGGCTGGCGTACATCCCTGACTGTAATCATCAGGATTTTTTTTTTTTTCATTAAAAACATATTTTCTAAGAATATGAACCTAATTTTGATCAAACAAATTGAAAATTGCATGTTTTTGAGGTGTTTGAACACAATGTCATGTTTTTATACTATATTTTTTCATCTTTCTTGCATAAAAAAATATATATTTAATAACAATATAATCCCCGAATTTGGTTCATGTTACGTGGAATTGAATAAAGAATATCTACACCAAATTTCAGAACGATTGATCAATAACTTTTTGAGCTAGAATGTACGCTAGTCGAAAAAAAGTCGTTTCAAGAAAAACGCGTTTGAAATAAAATGTAGCGAAAACGTTATAATTACCGTGCGCTTCTTCACAGAACCGACGGGCGGTCACTTAAGTGCTCATTGCATTCGAACTAATGGGAATTTTGCTTTGAAATTTTGACCACATATTCTTGAATAGTTATACTAACGATTCATGCAATAAAAAAAAATACGATTTTTTGATCGGTCTAAACTGGGTTCCCCCCTTAAAAACTATTTATTGATTTTAATAAATATGCCTTCGATCATAATATCGTTTATTTAAAATAAGGTAAAGGTACCAGTTATGGCCGCTATAAGAGCATAAAAACTATTTGTTATTTTAATAAATATGCCTTCAATCATAATATCATTTATTTAAAATAAGGTAAAAGCACCAGTTATGGCCGCTATAAGAGCAAGTTTTTCGGTTTTTTATGGGATTAAAGGTTTTTTTGTTTGTAATTCTCATGAACTCATGAACTCATGTTACTAATAAAATAAGTAACTCTTTATTTAATCAATTTTTTTTTTTTTTAATTATAGCCTTTTATTTTGTTTATGTTTTTTCTCCAGTAATGGATAAAGTAAAACCCGTAATGACCACGCAGTGATGGACACTTGCTAATGATAAGTACTACGACACAAAAGATATAAAAGAAAGAATCGTCAAATTTGAAACAATGTAAAGCAGTTGCTATGATAATATAATAATTAATTAGTTTAAATGTCCACCATTTTGATACCTATTGGCCGATTGTCATCAAATACCGCTGTAATGTGTGTAGATTAATATTCAGAAACGGTAGTAATCAAATATCAATACATATTTCTAATTAAGTACATTTAATTAAAAATTTGCCATTACTGGGGTCCTTACCAAGACTGGTGCCAGTACCTTAGTTTGCTAGATTACCAAAAAAATTGTAATCTATATATATATCAGTGGCACCGGAATCAATTTTTTCTTGAGGGGGGGGGGCTGAAAAATTAAGCTGACTTAACTTTACTTGGCACTCTTAAAATTCAAAATTGACTTCAATTTTCTTTGGCTGCACGTTGCTTCAAGCCTGTCCTAAAAACAGTATCCAAATGTTGAGGGGGCAAAAATTAGTTATTCCTCCCTCCGAAAATTTGGGGGAGAATCCCCCCCCCTCGGCGCCTATTATCTATATGTTTGATTACTAGTATCATAAATAATTTATTTTTATTTTTTTGCGTTATATTGAATAGTTCCCTCTATTAGAAAACAGATGGCTCCAAATATATTATAAATAAACAATTTTGAATTTTTTTTTCATTATAAATAATCTCATTATTTCAGATTTTTTATTATTTTTGGAAATATATGGGCAATATATTAAATTAATAAAATTAATAAAAAAATTTTTTTATGTAACCTATTTGTCCCCATTAAATAGTACCAAAAACTTTTAAAAAATATTTACCAACCCAAGTTTTTTGTTGGTCTATCCTTTACTACTATAATTATGCTAAATCTCAGCTTTCTATGGTTCAGTAGCTAGAAGGCTGTGACAAACAAACAAACAGACAGACAGATAGACATAGTGTTAATTTCACAAATGTTCATTTTTCTGATTTCGGTACAAAACACTTATAAAAGAAATATTCTTCACATTATAAATATTGTTAATTAATTAATTAATAATTTATTAAAATATTTTGAAGAAAAATCGCTTTAACTTTTAAATGAATAACTGTACAGTTTTGTCGTAACATGTGTAGACAGTATGAATTTACATTCAATTGTACAGTGCCATCGATTAGCGATTTCTCGTAGCATGTGTTACAGCCCTGAAGGGTACACGAATAAAAACAAAGATCAAAACTTGATCACAAATATCGCCATTAAATCATATCAAATGCCATTTTGACTTGTGACTTACTCGAATATGACTTATGACGTTTTCCATTGTATAGGTCTTATGTAAATCACTTCAGTTCCGAACTCACTACATCAAACGGTGCTGACATGGTTGTCTCTTCAGGTCAATTTTCTTTCGATTGGTACAGTATTTTCCAATTATTTAGCGCTGATTTTTTCCCTCGCTTTATTTTATGTATCTGTGCACTTCATATTACTTACAAAATCATTCATCACATTTTTCATCACCGAAACTAATTTATTAAGGGGTTACGTATTACATACCTCCAGCGCTGGTGAAAATCAGTATTTTTCAGGTTGTTATTATTGTTAAAAACAAGACAAAATATTAATTAAAAAAATTGGGATTCTTTAGACCACTGTTTGAAAAATGTTGCCTTAAGCCTTGGTACTTTATAGAAATGGTCTCCTACACCGTTTCGACCTTGAAAATCTATTATATGTGACTCAATACAAGTGTAGCTGCGTCTAACATGTAATAGATTTGCAATATCAAAGCGGTGACGGAAACCGTTTCTGTAAAGTGCCAAGGCTTCATTCAAAAATATTCTTGTACAATAATGATTTCATTATAGTCTGTCAAGCCAAATTTTTTAATTTCGAAAAAATAAGCATTTTATGACATTTTGAAGATCAAAAAATTTTGTTCATAAAAAATGTATTAAATAAAATATCAAAAAAATGGCTCAACAGATTATAGAGAATGTATTTTTTTTAATGTTCATAAAAGTATAATAACAAATAATAAAAATAAAAACGTTTCTTTGAAAATGCTGGAGGTATGTAACCCCACAAGTTATTGAAAAGTAAATTTCATGCTTTTTAAATTAAAATATTTCAAAATATTAACATATTTAAAGCATGAATTGTAAAAAGTATTATAAATAGTCAATATATGGACTTCTAATTAGAAGTTTAAGGCAGGAGAGAAAAATAGTTATTAATAGATTTATATGCAAAGATAATTTAAAAATGACAGAATTTCTTATTTATCGGTTAATTGTTTAATAATTTATTTAAATATGTTTATGCAAAATTCCAAAGGTTTATTAAGGCCGTTTGTTCAATCGAATTCAAATAGACTGATTAAAATGGTCAAATCTTTTGATATTGTTTTACATTCTAATTGTCCTAGGTAATTTTTTGATATTTTTTATTATCGAAACATATTGGCCTTATAATAAATATATTTATGCAAACTGTAGGTAATGCCCGACTGTTTATATATTATAATATTTTATGTCTATCAAGTAGGTAATTGATATAATTATTTATAAATATAATACATACTTTGAAGTAAAACTCCACTAGAATATATGTAATATTTTAACTTCATACGATAATAAAAATTATGTTAATTTAAATAATGATGTGTACTTTTGATATTAAAAATCAAGGATGGCTGTTTTTATATTATTTATATTCAATATTTCAATGAAGTATAAGTTATCAAAAATTTTGTTGTTTAACGCAGAAATGAATTAATTCAATCTTACTTCGTAATAACTAAAATATTGTCTTTAAAATTTTTATGATATTTTGAAAAGTTTGTGTATATTAAGTGACAATAAAAATATTTTTATTTAAAAAATTATAATAGTTACTAGATGTGTTTTTTAATATAAAATAAACTTTACGCTTAATTAACTAAGCTTCTTGTTTCTGTGTAAAATTTCTTTTGTATATATTCATATATATTATAACTTGTGGATGTGGATAGATATTAACGTGATAAATTTTTGGACAAATGTTATTAACTAGGTTTGTATAATACCATGTCGATTTTGTCCAAGAATATTTATATTATTTGTTGTGAATATTGTAGCAAAAAAAGCGTGTCTTATTTATTTGTACAATAAGCTATGCGTGAAGATGAAATATATTTATATTTTGTTTTTCAGGCCGAGTATGTCCCAAGGGACAGTGATGCTAGTGAACCGGTCTCAAGAAAAAGATTTTACTATTGCGACGCCTGAAGAATTTGTACGAAGGTTTCACGGAACAAAAGTTATCAATAAAGTAAGTTTTTAATTTAAGTAGTTTAAATTTTTTGTCATTCTTTTCGGTGAATGTTTTCAAGACTCTATAAATATTACCATGAAAATTAACTTATACCCAAAAACAAAGACTTATGTAATAAAATACAAATTAATTGGTTTTATTTTAATTACTTTGTGTGCATTTTTCCTTGACCAAACGTTACCTAGAAAGTTCAAGATCTTTTTTGGTATTAATTCTTAATACACTCAATGTCATTGTGGATGTTTAATTTCTTTAATTACTTTTTATATTTGAAGATGAATTATTTTTTACTAATATGCAATATTGACTTATTATTATATTATTTGTAACTTAACCATTAATCATTTTAAAAGTCAAAACCACTTGTTTGATGTTTAGAAAGATTGATGTGATTTTAATTTATAATTTATACTTGTCATACAAGACAAAGTATCGTAAGCGACATGTTTTGCGAGATTAAGTTATCTCTCCACGATTGTTTTTTGAAGTGTTGTTAAGATATTTTAAAATAGTGTACCTGTTAATTGTGAATTCTATTATTGCTTGTATATTTAATAAATCAAGGAAGTTACATATATATGAAACATTGAAAAGGTGTTTAAGGTACAGCGTACTGTAAAATATCTTAAACCTCCAATTAAAAGTATTGTATGCACCAGTGACCACTGAAATTGGGGGTTATAAAAAATCTTAAGCACCATTTTATTGATAAATAATCATTGTATATATATTATTAAAAAAATTAATAAAATTCATTACCTGAGGTCATATTATTCAGTTTTTTGTGCCTCCTGTAAAATTAGAAAAATATCACGTACACTTCTTTGCCTTGTAGGAGACGATATAACTAATGTCCGATACTTCTTTAGGTCTTAATTGCAAACAACGGTATAGCAGCAGTAAAATGTATGCGATCTATAAGACGTTGGTCTTACGAGATGTTCAAGAACGAGCGTTCCGTACGTTTTGTAGTAATGGTGACGCCCGAAGATTTAAAAGCAAACGCAGAGTACATTAAAATGGCCGACCACTATGTACCAGTACCGGGAGGAACAAATAATAACAATTACGCAAACGTAGAGTTAATAGTGGATATTGCTGTCAGATCTCAAGTTCAAGCCGTGTGGGCTGGATGGGGACATGCATCAGAGAATCCTAAACTGCCAGAGTTGTTGAATAAACACAGTATAGCGTTCATCGGTCCGCCCGAGAAGGCAATGTGGGCGTTAGGAGATAAAATTGCTTCGTCAATTGTTGCACAAACTGCAGATATAAGTACTCTTCCATGGTCAGGTTCTGGTAAATATTGAAACTATTTTAGTATGCGTAAAATATCAAAAAAAAAGATCTCCTAAAATGCAACATAAAATGTCTTAGGACTTTTTGATTTTAACCCTTCAGTTACGATATATTTGCGTCCGAAGTCGTTATCAAAGCATCTTCCCTTCTCTATTTTCTAAAATATCGATATAAAAAATCTGAAAAAATTCCAGAATGTAGCTTTTAATTAGTACTTTCAATGAAAATTATAACAAACACTGTAGCAAAAATAGTTTATGAAAAATTTTGAAATAACTCTTTTTTTTATAATATTTATTTTTTAATAATGTGATTGTTTAATAAAATTTAACTGAATTTTTGCTTGCATTCTGTATGTTGTTGTTCTACCAATGTTAAACTTAGATCCTTGGTAATCAAATCATTTGTCCTTGAATTCCACTTAAAAAAGAATGATTAAATTTAACAATTGATAGTGACATGTTTATAAAATGCTTGTCACTCGTTTGACAATGAAAATGACAATATTTATTACTTCTTAATGAAGCACTGAAAAAATATCCTGTAAAATTTGATCATTAATTTAATATTTATCTACATACATATTTCATAAAAATATTTAGAATAAAAAATAAAATATAAACGATAAGAGTAAAAATGTAAAATCTTATTATCTATCATTATGAATTGCTTAGGATTTTATGGGATACACATATCACCACTGCTTTTAGATTGCTGATTACCATTTATTATAATTGTCAGTCTGCTATTATTTATATTGAAAGCTTATTGGGAAATATTTGAATAAATATATATTTCAGAATTAAAAGCACAATACAGCGGAAAGAAAATTAAGATATCATCAGAGTTATTTGCACGTGGATGCGTAGCAAGTCCGGAACATGGTTTAGCCGCAGCACAAAAAATCGGTTTTCCCGTAATGATAAAAGCATCGGAAGGCGGAGGAGGTAAAGGTATCCGTAAAGTAGAACATGCAGACGACTTCACAGCTGCTTTCAGACAAGTACAAGCCGAAGTCCCTGGCTCCCCTATATTTGTAATGAAGCTCGCCAAATGTGCCAGGCATCTGGAAGTGCAGTTACTTGCAGATCAGTACGGTATGATTTAAAGAAAAGTTAAATTTGTAAATAAACAAAATGAATTAATTTTTATTGTACAGGTAATGCTATATCGATATTTGGGCGTGACTGCTCAATTCAAAGAAGGCATCAAAAAATTATTGAAGAAGCACCAGCAGCTATCGCTGATCCTTCAATCTTTGAAGAAATGGAACGAGTAAATATATTTTCTAAAAGTTAAAATACGCATTGTTAAAAAATATAATTAACTCTATATTTTATTTTTAGTGTGCAGTTCGTTTGGCAAAAATGGTAGGCTATGTATCGGCAGGTACTGTAGAATATTTATACGATACTTCTGGAAAATACTACTTCTTAGAGTTAAATCCAAGACTTCAAGTAGAACATCCATGTACAGAAATGGTTTCAGATGTGAATTTACCTGCAGCGCAATTACAGGTAATTTTTAATACCATTAAGTTATTCCCAAACACTTATTATAAATTTAATACTTTAGCATTTTCATTTGTATTGATTGTTTTAATTTTATTTCAGATTGCAATGGGTTTACCGTTAAACCATATAAAAGATATCCGTCTCCTCTACGGAGAAAATCCTTGGGGCATGACCGAAATAGACTTTGACCAACCACGACATAAACCACAACCTTGGGGCCACGTTATTGCAGCTAGAATTACATCTGAAAATCCCGATGAAGGTAATTTTTGGTAAAATATTATTTAACTATTCAGTAATGTAAATTTTGTGTATTTTCCATTACAGGTTTTAAACCAAGTTCAGGAACAGTACAAGAATTAAATTTCCGATCATCAAAAAACGTTTGGGGTTACTTCAGTGTTGCCGCATCAGGAGGTCTTCATGAATTTGCAGATTCTCAATTTGGACATTGCTTTTCTTGGGGTGAAAATAGGGAGCAAGCGAGAGAGTGAGTAAAATAAAATATAGTTTATAAAACGTTATTTACATGCATGTTGTTTAATTTGCAGAAATCTTGTCATTGCTTTGAAAGAACTTTCAATTCGCGGTGATTTCCGGACAACTGTAGAATATTTAATTACTTTATTAGAAACTAAAAGTTTTCAAGAAAATACTATAGACACTGCATGGTTGGATATACTTATATCAGAGAGGGTAAGTAATATTAATTTTTTATTTATTTATCAATAGAGTAATCCGGTCAAAAATGAAAACCCCTAAAAACCTGTTTAATGTAATCTAGAGATAAAAAAAAGTTTATTCTTCTATATAGTTTTTATAACTCACGCATTGAAACATTGTATACAAACAACATTGACAGCTGGACAGCTCGCAGATTTTTACGACTTATAATATCGAATAATTTAAAATTGAGCAATAAAAAAACAATTTGTTCAATGCTATTATTATTTTTTTAGCCTAATCTTTGCAATTAAGTAATAAAAAATTATTTAATTATTTAATTTAATTATATTGTTTTTTTAACGTAAAGTAAATATTGTAATTTTTTTCATAGGTACAATCAGAAAAACCAGATATTATGCTAGGAGTGATTTGTGGGGCATTGCACATTGCTGATAAATCCATAGAAACTGCATTTGCTGATTTTAGATGTTCTTTAGAACGGTAAAGAATCCTAAAAAATGAATATAATATTTTTATAATACATAAACATTTAATATTGCAGGGGACAAGTACAAGGTTCTAATACTTTAAGTAATGTAATAGACGTAGAATTAATCAACGATGGTTTAAAATACAAAATACAAGCAACGAAAAGTGGACCGAATTCATATTTCCTCGCCATGAACAATTCTTTCAAAGAAATCGAAGTGCACAGGCTGTCTGACGGAGGCATGCTGTTGTCTGTAGACAGCTCTTCGTACACGACATACATGCGAGAAGAAGTCGATCGATATCGCATTGTTATCGGGAACCAGACATGTATTTTTGAAAAAGAGAATGATCCAAGCTTACTTCGAAGTCCGTCGGCGGGTAAATTGATATCGTACTTGGTCGAAGATGGAGGGCATGTGACGAAAGGGCTAGCTTATGCTGAAATTGAGGTTAGTCATTATTTGTAAAAACCATATACATATAAAAGATTTTTTTTTTAATCTTCGTAATCACATTGGCTAAGTCTGTGCATAACTGATTTTTAAAATTTTGATAATTACTATTATAGCTACATTCATATAGATTTTGATAAAATATTTATTTAATTTTTTCCGATAACTCATCCCGAAATTTCGATGGGACAATGGAAAAAAATTTTTTTTTGGTCATCACATAACTTTGTAAATTTTTAATATTTTTCAATAAAAATTGGTACTGAATAAGTTGAATATATACTTAATAAAATGTCCTTTATTGGATCCTAAAATAATTAGTTATAACTGTGAAAAAAATTTCCAAACATTGGCAATTTTTTGATGCGTTACAGGTGTATATTATTTAATTTTTTATTTAACAGGTGATGAAAATGGTAATGACAGTGACGGCGAGTGAGTCTGGTCATGTATCGTACAATAAACGACCCGGTGCTGTGTTAGAAGCGGGTGATATTATAGCAAATCTAGAATTAGATGATCCTAGTTTGGTAAATGTTGCACAACCCTACCGTAGCGGGTTCCCTGACACTTTGGAAACAAATCCCGCGGTATCTCAGAAACTTAACCATATACATAGAGGTTATAAGACTGTTTTAGAAAATACTTTGGGAGGTAAGATTTTTGACAAATTTTTTTAAATAAAACATTTATTGTTCGTTGTTTTTTTTACAGGTTTTTGTCTTCCTGATCCGTACAATGCACCTAGATTAAGAGAAGTGATTGAAAAGTTTATGGCTAGTTTAAGAGATCCGACGTTACCGCTATTGGAGATGCAAGAAGCTGTAGCTTCTATTTCAGGAAGGATTCCTATCGCAGTCGAGAAGAAAATCAGACAGCTTATGAGTCTATATGAACGTAACATAACGTCTGTATTAGCTCAATTCCCAAGCCAACAAATTGCCAGTGTTATAGACAGTCACGCTGCTACACTTCAAAAGCCAGCTGATAGAGATGTGTTCTTTATGTCTACTGAAAGTATCGTTCATCTTGTACAAAGGTAAATATTGTAATTACTAACCCAAATATCGTGTGGTTTAAATATAAAAGAATATTATTGTCATCTTATACTTATTTTATTTTTAAGGTATCGAAATGGAATTCGAGGACACATGAAAGCAGCTGTCCATGACTTGTTAAATAAATACTACGAAGTTGAAAGTCAATTCCAACAAGGAAGTTACGATAAATGTGTTACAGCAATTCGAGATAAACACAAAGATGATATGCAAACTGTTGTAAACCTTATCTTTAGCCATTCAACAGTACGTTTATTATTTTGTAAAGATTAATGATTGAGTATTTAAACTATTGTTATTTTATAGGTTGCCAAGAAGAATATGTTGGTAACAATGTTGATCGATCATTTATGGTCAAATGAACCAGGGCTTACTGATGAACTTTCTGGAACTCTTACTGAACTGACATCACTCAATAGAAGTGAACATTCACGAGTAGCACTTAGAGCTAGACAGGTATATTGAATATAAAAAGTTGACACCAAGAATTGATTTCAAATGTTATTATTTAATTTAATATTATACATATTATTTATAGGTTTTAATAGCAGCGCACCAACCTGCCTATGAACTTAGACACAATCAAATGGAATCAATATTTTTATCAGCAGTGGATATGTACGGCCACGATTTTCATCCGGAGAATTTACAAAAGTTGATTTTATCAGAAACGTCTATATTTGACATTTTGCACGACTTCTTTTTCCACACTAACAGAGCTGTGTGTAACGCTGCACTTGAAGTATATGTTAGGAGATCATACACAAGCTATGATATCAGCTGCTTACAGCATTTAGAACTGAGCGGAGAGGTGCCTCTAGTTTATTTTCAATTTATGTTACCGACATCTCACCCTAACAGGTTAGTTTTTTATAATTTTGTACTTTTAATTATTAACAAAGTGAAAAATTCTATTTAATGTAAACGGGTTCTGCATATAAATTAAAAACTAAATTTTTCAAAATCAAATTCTGCTTGAAAAAATTCCTCTAAAATTATTGTAAAATATATAATTTAATTTTTATTATATTTTAGATTGCGTCGTTACGACGAAGATGTATCAATGTTTCCATCTTATGACAATTTCCACCGAACAGGCTGTATGGCTGCATTTGAAAGTCCGCAGCACTTTGAACAGTACGCAGACGAGATATTTGACCTTATTGAAGATTTATCAAGCTCAGCGGAAGTGTCAAGTCGTGTGCTTGACGCGGTTGAAAGTGGTTCTGAATCACAGCATAATTCTACGAGTTATGAAATGGGCCGATGTATACTGGATGAAGAACTGCAGGAACCTATTCATATATTAAGCATAGCTGTTAAAGATAAAGGTGATATGGACGATTCTTCCGTTAGTAAAATGTTGGGAAGTCTTTGCATGAAGCACAAAGAGGAATTGAAAAGGAGGAGGATAAGAAGAATTACGTTTATTTTATTGAAGAGGTAATTATAATGATTATATGAGATTTTTACAGAAATTAATGCCTTTTATACAAAAACTACCCTCGTTGGCTAAATGAAATAAAGGTTTTTATTTAATTTAAAAAAAGACTAATTTGTAGAATAGCATGAATTGTTAACTGCAGAAAAGGGCCACACTTTTAAATTTTTCAGGAGATAATACTTTGAATATCTCTACTAATATTTTTTACAGTGAACTGTTTGTCAAATATTTTTTTTTTTTATTAACTTATTCTAGGCATAATAGGGAATATGTAACAGAAATCTTTACACAAGTCAGAAGTAATTCTTTTGGCACCTTTTGGAAAAACGGCCTTTTACGATTTCTCTCATACATACTAATTGTTGTGGTTTTTTATTTTTTTAGGTTATGTAATAAACTTACAAAGTTTTTAATTATTTAAGAAATTCATAACGGATAAAATGGATTTTTTATTTCTGAAATTTGATCAATAGAATTGGAAATAGTTTTATAAATGTATAAAAGAAATTGTAAAAAGGTTTTTTTTTTTTTAAAATGTCCTCAAATTTTCACTAATATTGCTCTACCTATCCCGAGAAAAAATTTTAGATCTAAAGCAATCAAATCATATCTTTATAGATTTGCATTTTGAGACAAAATCATATTTTTTCCCTGGTTTTTGATCTGTGGAGACCTGCAAAAATCTACAACAATCTACAAATATTTACAATAATCTACAAAGATCTACAAAGATTTACAACAATCTACAAAAATCATGAATTTTCAATGTTTCAATCTCTATCACGATATACAACAATCTTCGTAGATCTTTGTAGATCTGATTTGATTACTTTAGATCTAAAATTTTTTTTGGGGATCTCTATTTTCTGCAATTAACTATTCATATATTTGCTTCTTTCTATTAACTCTAACAAAAAAAAATAACATTTTAGAAGGCATTAATTTCATACACCTCTCTCTTGTATTCTAAAATTATCATTTATAACATTTACAGAAATAAAATTGTTTACAGGCGTCAGTTCCCTAAATTATATACATACCGTTATCGTGACGGTTTTACAGAAGATAGAATTTACCGTCATTTAGAACCAGCTTGTGCATTCCAACTAGAATTAAATCGTATGAGAAATTATCATTTAGAAGCACTGCCAACTTCCAATCAAAAAATGCATTTATATCTTGCGAAAGCTAAAGTACCTAAAGGCAAAGAAGTGTCTGATTATAGGTAAGATATATAACGAAGCGTACCAATGATTTTATTTGTTAACAAATAATTTTTTTGTCTAGATTTTTTATTCGGTCAATTGTTCGACATTCTGATCTCATAACAAAAGAAGCAAGTTTTGAATACTTGCAGAGCGAGGGTGAACGAGTGTTATTAGAAGCCATGGACGAACTTGAACTTGCTTTCTCTCATGTACATGCTCGACGCACTGACTGTAATCACATTTTCTTGAATTTTATGCCAACAGTCATAATGGATCCGACAAAGGTAACAAAATTTAGTATTTTTTAGTAGTTCACGACTTACGATGGTTATTTTATTTAAGATTGAAGAATCAATTACTGGCATGGTGTTGCGATATGGTGCCAGGTTATGGAAATTGCGTGTGTTACAAGCAGAAGTGAAAATGCTTATCAGAGAACATCCAGGTGCTTCCTCGACTCCAGTAAGACTTTGTCTTGCTAATGATAGTGGTTATTATCTTGAATTTAGTATGTACACAGAAGTTTGTGATCCAAAAACAGGCATTGTATGTATTTTTTTAAATTAGATTTGTTACTTATACTTATTGTTTTTATTTTATTTTTATAGATTAGGTTTGAAGCTTATGGACCTCGACAAGGTGCTATGCACGGATTACCGATATCTACACCATACATGACTAAAGATTTCTTGCAACAAAAACGATTCCAAGCTCAACAATCTGGGACTACTTACGTGTATGATATTCCTGACATGTTTAGACAGAATAACGAAAGACTTTGGAAAGAGTATATTATTGCTAGACCAAACGGTAAGTAACTATAAATTAATTATTATAATTTTCAGCGAAGCTTTAAATAAACAGATTTCATATAATCATATAATTCATATAATTTCACACTGCGTAACTTATGTAGGTGTTTTGTAAAAGTTTCGCCTAGTTTTCAAATTTATACATTAAAATAAATTAATTTTCAGAGGATATAAGAATGCCAGACAAACTTATTGACTTTGTCGAGCTAGTTTTGGATAGTGAATCTGAAAGTTGTGTCATAGAACAAAAACGTGTGCCCGGTGAAAACAATGTAGGAATGGTAGCATGGCGTTTAACAGTGTTTACACCTGAATATCCACTAGGACGTGATTTGATCTTGATTGCAAACGATATTACTTATATGATCGGGTCGTTCGGACCCCGTGAAGATAAAGTGTTCTGTTTTGCGTCAGAGTATGCTCGTAAATTGAAACTTCCAAGGATATATATCGCTGCTAACAGTGGTGCTCGTATTGGATTGGCCGAAGAGGTTAAAGCATGTTTCCGAGTTGCGTGGGAACAAACTGATAAACCCGAGTTGGGATTCAAGTATCTTTATCTGACTGCGGAGGATTACGCTCGATTGAGTTCTACAAATAGTGTGCGCGCTGTGTTGATAGAAGATAATGGAGAAGCCAGATATAAATTAATAGATATAATAGGTTTGTTTCATGTATTTTATTCTTATTAATAACTTCCCAACAGGAAAATCATATTATATTTAATAATAATTAAATAAAGTGATATTTTAGGCCCCTATACTGTTAAAATATCATAAACAATAAACAATCAGTATTCAAGTATTGATAGTTGTGTCATGTTGGTTGTGTGGACCTCAAGGGTCGCACCTCACGGCATGTTTTATTTTTTTGTATTTACTTGACAATAATAATTCTTTTATTTTAGGTAAAGAAGACGCTTTAGGTGTAGAAAATCTTAGATTTGCTGGTATGATAGCTGGAGAGACCTCACAGGCCTATGAAGAAATTGTGACTATATCAATGGTAACTTGCCGAGCTATCGGTATTGGTTCTTACCTTGTGCGTTTAGGTCAGCGTGTAATTCAGATAGAAAACTCTCACATCATTTTAACGGGTTATAGTGCTCTTAATAAGGTACGTCAGACTAAATATTTTATTTTTATTTTTATAAAATCAATTTTTTTTAATTACTTCAGTTACTTGGACGTGAGGTTTACGCATCAAACAATCAACTTGGCGGAATTCAAATTATGTACAACAACGGTGTTACTCACAAAACAGAAGCGCATGATCTCGATGGAATCTACACAATACTGCATTGGCTTTCATATATTCCAAAAGTATGTAATTTGTGTTAGTTATTATCAAAAAACTAATAATGACATTCTTAAAATCCATTGTTACAAATTTTATTTCATTAGGATAAAGATGCGCCCTTGCCCATAATACCGCCTGCTGATCCTATAACAAGAGATATAGATTTCTGTCCAACAAAGGCTCCGTATGATCCTAGGTTTATGTTGGCTGGCCGACCAAATCCAAGTAAGTTTTTTTATTCACATTTTATTTATGCAGTACTTATAAAATGTTATACTAATATCTTAATATCACAGGTAATCCGGATATATGGGAAAGTGGAATTTTGGATCGAGGTACGTGGAGTGAAATAATGCAACCTTGGGCACAAACCGTTGTTGTCGGACGAGGTAGACTAGGTGGTGTCCCCGTCGGTGTGATTGCTGTAGAAACACGTACTGTAGAACTAACGATGCCTGCTGATCCAGCAAATCTCGATTCACAAGCAAAGGTGACTAGAGATTTTAGGATTTTAAAGATCAGTTTTTATTTAATTTAATATTTTATAGACTGTTTCTCAAGCTGGACAAGTTTGGTTCCCCGATTCTGCTTACAAGACATCGCAAGCAATTCTAGATTTCTCACATGAAAACTTACCGTTGTTAATTTTTGCTAATTGGAGAGGATTTAGCGGAGGAATGAAAGGTATAAAATTATTTTTGTGTACTAATTTAATTATACACGTTTATATTATATAGTGTAGATGTTGCTCTAACTTTCTTTGATTTATTTTTAGATATGTATGAACAAATAATGAAATTTGGAGCATACATTGTTGATGGTTTAAGGAAATATACAAAACCGATTTTGATTTACATTCCACCGTTTGCCGAACTGAGAGGTGGAGCATGGGCAGTCGTAGACCCTACAATCAACACTCGATATATGGAAATGTATGCAGACACAAATTCTCGGTATGATAATATTGCCTACCCCAACCTGAAATATTAATTTAAATAACAAATATAATATTTTAGCGGTGGCGTCTTAGAACCTGAAGGAATAGTAGAAATCAAATTCCGTAAAAAGGATTTAATAAAAGCAATGCATCGAATTGATCCTGTACTTTCTGACTTGAAGCAGCAATTGTTTGATGTAAATCGCAATCAGCCAGCTGTACTTGAACGAAAGTCAAGTATATCGCATCGGCCGAGCGAACCAGCACAAAAGAGTCCTGCCGTACTAGAACTAGAGAAACAAATGGAAATACATGAAGCATCCCTGATGCCTATGTATCATCAAGTAGCCGTACATTTTGCTGATCTTCACGATACACCTGAACGTATGTTAGAGAAAGGATGTATTCAGGTAAATTGGGTGGTTCAGAATTAAATTAAATGGTTGCTCAATCAATCTAAAAGAAAATGTTGGTAGTTCGAAATGAACATTATTTTAATAGTTTGCGGAAACTAAAATATCTCAGCTTCTATTAAACCTATTAACATGAGACTAGAAGCAAATTATTCAGAAAAAAGCAGGCTACAAGATTTTTCCCAGATATTTTCATCTAAATGTAATCGTAAAGGGTGAAATTTTAGCTTTTTTTTATTTTTAAAATCCCATTTTCAAGGGGATGTTTTGGCAAGAAGGGGAAAAGTTAACAACTCAAATTATTTTTTACACATAGATGAATACTATTTGTGTTCACACACTAAAATTCAATCCTGAGACTTACCCCCCTTGTTTTTAAAAAATCATGTATTTTTTCTAGGCAATAATTCCATGGAAGAAAGCACGTATAATGCTGTATTGGCGATTACGAAGGTTATTATTACAAAATGACGTAATATCAGAATTAATAAAAGTGCAACCAGCCCTCAGTGTCGGACAAGCTGAGGCAATGTTGCGAAGATGGTTTATTGAAGATAAAGGCACATCAGAGGTAAGTAATTCAGATTTTATGAAATAATTATAAAATTACAGTGTTTTAATTTGTACAGGGTTATCGCTGGGAAAATAATGAAGACGTAGTTGAATGGTTAACGGATCAAAAAACGAAGGATGGTAACAACTCAATTATTGCATACAACATAAATTGTGTAAAGAAAGATGCAAAATTAAACGAAGTGAAATGTACAGTTGAGGTAAGATATATCTATATATATTATTACGTGAACATCGAAAATTGTCGTACGTTTTTTTCTAAATAATAAATAATATAAATTCTGATGTTTGTGTTTGTTACAGGAATGTCCGGAAATAGCACTAGATGTGATTACTGAAATGGTGTACAAACTAAATCCCAACCAAAGAGCTGAAGTAATTAGAACATTAGCACAACTGGAATCTAGTTCGGAAAATTAATTATTATTTAGAAATATAAATTATTTTTTATCAAGTGATCATATTCTGATATATTTATCGAAAACGGTGTCCAATTACAATTCTTATTCAAATGCCATTTATATTTAAGAAGTAGCTTTCATTTAAATACTCGGTTAAATGTACCAAGTATTATTTTATTATAAATTCAAGCGTATATATATATACAAACGACGACCTCGAAAAATTATATATTTATTAATTGTTGGCAATTTATGTTATATTTAATTTACAGAAAGATATATCATTTTTAGTGTAAAAATAATTGTACAAATGGTATTTTTAAAGTGCAAACTCGTTACAAAACACATTTACATGAAAGTATGTATTTCAGTGTGCTTTGTTTAAAGAAATGGATGACTAACAAAAAAATTGCTGAGTGAGGATTAAAAATAACGTAACTACACTATAGTCTGTTTCATTTAAGGTTGCAGTGGTATGGTAGCTAATATAGGAAGCAAACGTCTGGTAGATTTACAATAACACAATTGTTGGTTTTGGGGTTAGGTTAAAAAAATGTATTTGAAATCGTACATTAGTTTTTTTAATAAAAAAAAGATGTTAAAAAAAACGTCTTTGAAAAAAACACGATTGAAAGTTTAACAAGACGGTTTTTTTTATATAAATTTAAAATTTATTTGTATCGAGTTGACGGTTAGAAAGTTCTAACAATATATGTAATTCTATATAAGGGTTTGACAAAATAATAGGATTCGTAATCCCCCCCGAATAGATCATATTCGGCCGCTCTACCAGCTCGTATTAACTTCTGTAAATTTTAACATGATTTTTAAGTGCGTAGAAGATCTACTCTTTTAAATAAATTATTTAAATATTATCTAAATTAGAAAACTAGCTGAAAAATCAGTTCTGAACAAAACTAGATTTTAACATCGCTCGCATTTTTACGTTAGCTATCCCCTTAGTATTGTAATGTTTATGTATAACATTTTGTTATGTATTTGAGCCATGGTGGTACTAATAGATTAGTACAGTTGGATTCCTATAAAATTCATTATGTATTAAAATTGTTATATTCTAATATAATATTTTGGTGCCTATTAGATTTTCACTTGGCTCTATTTATATTTATAAAATAATAATGCAAGTCTAGCTTTCGTTATTTAAAAAAAATAAAATAAAGCACGTTAAAAAATATAATTGTAAAAAAGTATACATAATGTGATCATTTACATTCGCAAAGGATATTTTATGTTAGAAAATTATATTTGAGCAAAAAATCATACAATAGAAAGATGTATTTTTAGAAAAATTGTTGATTAGTTTTTTCACATAATGTATTTATAATTCCTTGTTGCTTGTTGTTAATTTATAAGTATTTATTGAAAATATTTCAATGAAAATTAAAAAAAAAATAGTAAATGAAAATATATTGCTGTTTTGATCGACAATTATGTCGTACACTTCTTTTGAATGTTTAGTAGATGTTTCTAGTCAATTCAGAACAATAAAAATTTTAAATATATAAATATTTTACTTTAAATATTATAAAACAAATTCAGTGTGTCATAATATTGAGTACGACACAATTGTTAAACAAAACATTGCACATTCCTACGAATGGTTCATATATTTTTAGTCTTTTTAATAATATTTTTATAATATTTTTTGTTTACTATTTACATAAGGGTATGTACTGATAAAAAATTAATTAATTTAATTATAAATTGTTTCATTTTATTTACCAACATTTATTTCAGGTACAGTTTAAAGGCTCTGTCAAAAAGGAAGCAGGACTGTCCACTGGTCAAATAAAACTTTTATTTATTTTATTATTTCTTCATCTAGAGATGTTACATGATACAGAGTTCGCAGCTGCTTACGAACAAATTTATTTTCTTCAGAACTTCTTAAATTCCTTATTAACTTTATTGTACAATAATCCTCAAACACAAATCACAAAATAAATCAAATTCAACAATTGAATCAAATAACAACAATCAATAATTATTTGTCAACAATAGAACTTTTTGAAAAAATTACTTATAATTTTGAATAAAGATTGAACTATGAATTTGAATTTTGTATCTAATAATCTTTTTGTTGTTTGTTTTAAAACTTGAGTTACGACTGATATCTAGGAACCTATCTCGGTCGTAAATCGAGGAATACCTGTGATCATGAAATTAACTTTTAAATTAGTTCAGCTTGGAATAGTGCACGAAATGCTCTAAAAATAAAAATGTGATTTTACAAATCAGTTAAAATTTAAGAATTCAGTTTGTCTAATAAGAGCTTGACCGACATAATTTTCAAACTATTTATCATAAAAAATTAATTGTCTCTAGAATTCAGATTGGTCCACGTCACAGGTTTACAAGAGCTTCTGGTTCTAAAATTGAAAACGTTATTTCCAAGCGAATAACTAAGTCTTTCTGTAAGGGATAAGTTTTCAATATAACTGCTTTCTAAAATTTCCTGGTCACGTTCTTTTTAGACAGACTGTATAAAAAGTAATTGTATATTTGGATTACTTACACTTTTACAGTTAGGACAATCACCATATATAGTATTCACTAAAATATGTTTTTTTGAAACTGCTGATAACCACTGCAAGCATTAAAAAATATAATTAACAAATGGAAAAATGGTTAATATGGAGATTTATCAATATAATTACGTATGTAGTTATTCATAATATACATATTGTTTGGCTCGAGTTTCTAAGAAAGACAGAAAATAAGGATCATCTGTAATTACCCGCGTAGGGTACAATGGGATGATTATAAAAAATATAGGGTGGTGAGTTGGTAACAAAAAGTTTACAATTAACTAAAATATACCTCATAAAGACAACCAATATGGAATTTCTGTCTGCATTGTTTATTCCTGCATATCACATCGGGTAATTCATCATTTAAATAAACTGAGAAACATATACAGCATTCATCTGTGTTATGCAATAACATATCTTCTTGAGATAGATCGTTTTCAGGTCGCATTGGAAGATATGCTAGATCTATAACATAATAACATTACACTGGGTAACAATTTTATACGAGATAACTAGAGATCGGACATCTTTTTAAATATATATTAAATTTTGCAAATAAAGCTCACAACTTTTTTGCACACCTGATAGATTTATAATTGTACTTACTAAATATTTTTAGAAGATTTTTAATAACGTTTTCATCACTATCCCAGTTTTCAAGGTACTTTGTTAAGTTTTCGGTAAATGGTGAAACGTCTTCTTCCGATCCTAATAACTGAAATAACGGTTTGTTTGTTACATTCCAAGGATCAAAGGTTAACTGCAAGGATACGTTGTCAGCTAAAACAATTAAAGTTTTTATTATAATTATGAGATGGAAGTTAGGGCTGTTTTTACTTCCAGACTATCTAGGAGACAGGACTTTTATTGAAGGGAAAAGGTCAAACATCAGAATACACAATAAATGATATAATAATATAATCTTACCTAAAACGATTCTTCGAACTACATCTTGTCTTGTAGGATTTTTAGGGTCTAATACCCAACAAGTATTATCGATTAAATCCATAGTATCATAGAATGCATTAAGTGTGTCAATTAAATTCATAAATTTATTTACAATACTTATTAAACTTTTATTTTCTTTTAAAAAATCTGATGACGAATTTAATAAGGGTAATGAATGGTGTATTACTTTATAACGAATGGATTTATTGTTTTTATATATTTTTGCAATTATACTGTTTGTTACCATTGTTGTGCTTTTAAATTGCACAAAAATTGAAGAAAAATTTCTTTTTAATTTTATTTGTGATAAATGTTCATTTTGTTTGAGAATTCTAATTTCATGTAAAAGAATTTGGTAAAATCCATAATCTGTATCGATATTCTCAAAATATTGGTATTCGGTTACTGCTAATTGTAAATTATTTAAATAGGAATTTATATTTATTTCATCTGATGATTGTAAAATAATTTTTTTATCTAATGAATATATTTTTATCGATTCAATAGTTTCTTGATCATCTATTTTTGTATCAACTTTTATTTGGTATTCATTATTCTAAAAATGATATTAAAAAAGTGTAAAGTTTTAATAAATTATAAATTGTTTTTCTTACATTATTATTGATGTAACCCTCATATTTATTGTTTTCAAAATGAACTAGCAATGGGTGCTCAAAAAGTAATTTAATTTGATTTTTTGCCATCGTAATAAAAGTGATAATTACGAAATTTACAACTGTTATATTTTTTATTTTGACTTTTTCTACTCGACCACAGAACCATAACCGGTATCCCCTTACCTCCACAGAACAACATGCCACCCATATATGAACTAACCCTTACAACGCTTACAACATAGATAAGTAAATGGTCACGTTCACGACTGACCAGTGAATATTGAATTTGAAAATAATTGACACACCATCGTATGTAATATGACGCACTGATATCAGAAATGATAATAGATTTTAAATCAATTCACTGGTTCAAAATTTGATGAAATTTTTTAAGACAAAAGTTGAAAAAAACCGTGTTATCGATCTCAGTGCAACTTTTTATGGGCATATTTGGTATTATTGTGTCAATCTGAAACGATCACAAAGCTTCTCGTATCTTCGATATTGCGAGGAAGTATATAAAATTCAAATTCATAAAACTAGATTAAATTTAATAATGAAGTTACATGCTTTCAAACAAGAGAAGTGTTTTATACAGTAAATGAAAGATCATACAAATGTAATGATCAGCTTATATAGAATACACCCGTTTTGTTATGCACAGAAGTTAAGCAGTATCAAGCAAAGACAAGTGTTGGATGGGTGACCGGGCTGGATTTATTTTATTATTATTATTGGGAGATCGTTAATATGTATAGGTATTTAGTACATTGAACTTTGTGATTCGAAACTAAACTTTAATAAAGAATGTGTACTGGCGCCGCGGCGTGGGAAGAAATATTTGTGAAGGACGCGGCGCTTAAATAATAAACAAATTAAGTAAAAAATTCCAAAATAGGGGGAGGAACGCCAGGAGACACGTGCACATCGTGAGAAACACCGGCGCTTCTATCGTAGCATCGCAATGAATGTATACAGAGAAAATCATGAGGAATGCCGGGCGTCCATAGTGTGGGAAAAATGCACTGTGTTGACTTAAATACATAGGGTTTCTAGCATGCGCCGGGAGACACGCGCCAATCGTGAGAAGCACCGGCGCTTCTATCGTAGCATCGGAATGAATGTATACAGGGAAAATCATAAGGAATGCCGGGCGCCCATAGCGTGGGAAAATTCACTGTTGTGATTGTAATTTGCAGAAAAATCCAATATATGAAAATAAAAAATAAAAATCATTTGGCTATTGATAATAATTTTTTTTAAATTTATTTAAGGCAGAACCGGACTGGTCCTATCCTTTCAATTTTAAAGGGCATTTTTTTTTTCAGTTAACTAATTCGATGCAAGAAAATACATTATAGAACACATTTCTTTGTATTGGCCCCAGTAGCGTAGTAACGGGGACGACGACGATGCCCCCCCCCCCCCCCCCATCCGAAATATTCAGTGGTCTAAAAAAACGTATGTTTTGAGAAAACATCAGTTCAAAATACCTTCAAAAATAATACATAGTATGTATGTCTCAACCATGACGCCATGTAATAAGTATATAATAATATTTATAAATAAAAGGTAAGTAATTTTCAATTATACAATATTTTATAACCTGTGTAGATAAATAGGTAACAAATAACTAATTAAGAGCATCTATGTAGATAAATAGATGTTATAAATTCAGTAAGTTAACAAACATGTATGTTATACCTGTGTAGATAAACAGGTACACATATTATCAAATACTAAGCAACTAAATAATATATTATTTATATCTATATTAGAAAAAATATTTGAAAAAAATTTGGATTAGTCGGAATAGCATCTGAAACAAATATTGAAATTAGAAGGTACATGTGGTGCCATCTACTAAAAATAGCTTGAACGAACAACTTTTTGAATGTTCAAGTTTGTCCCGCTAGATGGTGCCACATGAACCTTTTAAATTTCAATAATTTTTTCAGATGCCATTTCGACTAAGTCAAATCTTTTGTCGAGTTAGAGCCGCTATCGTATGTATTAGATCATCCTGATTCTAAAAATGCATATAAAAAGTTTTGCTCGGATCGATAAAACTGTTTTTTATCAATATTTGTCTAAAAAATTTGCTTGAAATTTTTAACAAATGAAGGAAATTTAATCTGGTGTAATATATGATATCAGGGTGTCCTTTTACATATGATGGCGTGTATAATAATTTCAAATTCAAAATGGGTATATCAATTACCGTATTCAAAAACACATCCTTATTGAATTTGAAAGTAATTGACATGCCATCGTATGTTATATGACGCGCTGATAACATAAATGATAATAGATTTTAAATCAATTCACTGGTTCAAATTTTGATGAAATTTTTTAAAACAAAAGTTGATAAAAAACCATGTTATCGATCCGAGCGCAACTTTTTATGGGCATATTTGGAATCAGGGTGCCCTAATACATACGATAGCGTCTCTAACTCGCCAAAAAATTTTTTTTCCAAAAAAGAAGCAAGGCTATAGTATGGCTTAAAAAACACCCGAAAAACACTTTTTTCGATTTTCAAATAATTAGATACGTTATCGCATGTAAAGGGATATGCTAATTCGACAATTTTTATCTGTTGTGAAATTCATCAAAGGGTTCAAAAGTTACAGCCATTTTACGACGAAAAATTGATAAAAAACAGTGGTAGCGGTCCGAGCGGAACTTTTTATCAACATTTTTGGAATCACCATGTTGTTATACATACGATAGCGTGCCTAACTCGACAAAAAAAAATTTGATGCTATGACGTAACATGACGGCATCTCCACCATATATACAGAATAAAATATTTTTTGATTTTTTTGTATTCCTTATTCAAAAATACCAAATATATATTATTTTTGTATATTTTTATAAATGGTGAAGGCGCCGTCATGTTACGTCATAGCATCAAATTTTTTTTTGTCGAGTTAGGCACGGTATCGTATGTATAACAGCATGGTGATTCCAAAAATGTTGATAAAAAGTTCCACTCGGACCACTATCACCGTTTTTTATCAATTTTTCGTCGTAAAATGGCTGTAACTTTTGAACCCTTTGATGAATTTTGCAACTGATAATAAAAGTCGAATCAGCGTATCCCTTTACATGCGATAACGTATCTAATTATTTGAAAATCGAAAAAAGTGTTTTTCGGGTGTTTTTTAAGCCATACTATAGCCTTGCTTCTTTTTTGGAAAAAAATTTTTTTGGCGAGTTAGAGACGCTATCGTATGTATTAGGGCCCCCTGATTCCAAATATGTCCATCAAAAGTTGCGCTCGGATCGATAACACGGTTTTTTATCAACTTTTGTCTTAAAAAATTTCATCATATTTTGAACCTGTGAATTGATTTAAAATCTATTATCATTTCTGATATCTACGCGTCATATATCTTACGATGGCATGTCAAATACTTTCAAATTCAATAAGGATGTGTTTTTGAATACGGTATTTGATACACCCATTTTGAATTTGAAATTATTATACACGCCATCGTATGCAAAAGGACACGCTGTTATCATATATTACACAAGAAAAATTTCCTTCATTTGTTAAAAATTTCAAGCAAATTTTTTGGACAAATGTTGATATAAAACAGTTTTATCGATCCGAGCAAAACTTTTTATATGCATTTTTAGAATCAGGATGATCTAATACATACGATAGCGGCTCTAACTCGACAAAAGATTTGACTTAGTCGAAATGGCATCTGAAAAAATTATTGAAATTTAAAAGGTTCATGTGGCACCATCTAGCGGGACAAACTTGAACATTCAAAAAGTTGTTCGTTCAAGCTATTTTTAGTAGATGGCACCACATGTACCTTCTAATTTCAATATTTGTTTCAGATGCTATTCCGACTAATCCAAATTTTTTTCAAATATTTTTTCTAATATAGATATAAATAATATATTATTTAGTTGCTTAGTATTTGATAATATGTGTACCTGTTTATCTACACAGGTATAACATACATGTTTGTTAACTTACTGAATTTATAACATCTATTTATCTACATAGATGCTCTTAATTAGTTATTTGTTACCTATTTATCTACACAGGTTATAAAATATTGTATAATTGAAAATTACTTACCTTATATTTATAAATATTATTACATACTATGTATTATTTTTGAAGGTATTTTGAACTGATGTTTTCTCAAAACATACGTTTTTTTAGACCACTGAATATTTCGGATGGGGGGGGGGGGGGGCATCGTCGTCGTCCCCGTTACTACGCTACTGGGGCCAATACAAAGAAATGTGTTCTATAATGTATTTTCTTGCATCGAATTAGTTAACTGAAAAAAAAAATGCCCTTTAAAATTGAAAGGATAGGACCAGTCCGGTTCTGCCTTAAATAAATTAAAAAAAAATTATTATCAATAGCCAAATGATTTTTATTTTTTATTTTCATATATTGGATTTTTCTGCAAATTACAATCACAACAGTGAATTTTCCCACGCTATGGGCGCCCGGCATTCCTTATGATTTTTCCAGTATACATTCATTGCGATGCTGCTATAGAAGCGTCGGTGCTTCTCACGATTGGCGCGTGTCTCCCGGGCGCATGCTAGAAACCCTATGTTGTATGTATTTAAGTCAACACAGTACATTTTTCCCACGCTATGAGCGCCCGGCATTCCTCATGATTTTTCCAGTATACATTCATTGCGATGCTGCTATAGAAGCGTCGGTGCTTCTCACGATTGGCGCGTGTCTCCCGGCGTTCCTCCCCCTATTGTGGAATTTTTTACTTAATTTGTTTATTATTTAAGCGCCCGCGTCCTTCACAATAATTTATTCCCACGCCCGCCGCGTCGGTGCTTCTCACGATTGGCGCGTGTCTCCCGGCGCATGCTAGAAACCCTATGTATTTAAGTCAACACAGTGCATTTTTCCCACACTATGGACGCCCGGCATTCCTCATGATTTTCTCTGTATACATTCATTGCGATGCTACGATAGAAGCGCCGGTGTTTCTCACGATGTGCACGTGTCTCCTGGCGTTCCTCCCCCTATTTTGGAATTTTTTACTTAATTTGTTTATTATTTAAGCGCCGCGTCCTTCACAAATATTTCTTCCCACGCCGCGGCGCCAGTACACATTCTTTATTAAAGTTTAGTTTCGAATCACAAAGTTCAATGTACTAAATACCTATACATATTAACGATCTCCCAATAATAATAATAAAATAAATCCAGCCCGGTCACCCATCCAACACTTGTCTTTGCCTGATACTGCTTAACTTCTGTGCATATACAGAACGGGTGTATTCTATATAAGCTGATCATTGCATTTGTATAATGTTACATTTACAGTATAAAACGCTTATATTGTTTGAAAGATATAACTTCATTATTTTTAATCTAGTTTTATGAATTTGAATTTTATATGCTTCCTCGCAATATCGAAGATACGAGAAGCTTTGTGATCGTTTCAGATTGAGACAAAAAAAATGTTCTCCGATTTCAAAATTTTAAATTGATTTATCCGTTTCACGTCAAGGCAAACACTTTTCGTTCCGTGTCTGTCTGTCTGTCCCCTGAATCCCTGTCACACGCATAACTCATGAACCACTGAACCGATATTATTGAAATTTGGTCGGATGGTTGGGTCTGGCTTGAGGACGGTCCCATTTCAAAATCATCAAAATCGTGTGTAAGGGGGAGGGGTGACATCCCAAAATATTAATTTTTTCAAGATATCTCAAGAACGACACATGTTACGTGAAAATTTTATTAACGTTTGTTGTAAAATATTCCCTTACAAAGATTTATCTCAGATTATTTTAAAAATTCGTGTTTTGTTTTTCTAAATTGACGTGGTACAATAATAAAAAAAGTTGGTTTGACAACCATTACCCAAGATCACCCCACACCCTCAAAAGACAAGAACAATCATTTTATCACTCTTATTTAAATAAATAAGAAAAATTGTATATTTAAAACATAAAATAAACTCTTTTTCCCATAGCCAATATTTTTATCTCTGTGTTTTATTTATGAAATAAATAATATACGAACAACACACACACCGAGAATATAACAAAATCAACTATTGAAAGATGTATAAAAATAAAATAACATTTTGAAAATAAACCATACTTCCGCTGTCTTTCGCCACTAATAGAACACAAATCATATTTCAACAAGACACAATACATTTTGATCGCATTTTCTATCAGGATTTCACATCACGACAAATGGCATGTGAATGACCTCTATCATGCAAGTTTTCCCAATGGAATTTTCCAAGTTACATGACAGAAAATAAATGCGCAGCTATTTCGTGACAGTCTGATATATTTTTATAGGTTTTTATTTAAATTGAATCACTGAATATAGCTAATCTTTCAATATCATATATACAATGTGTCAGGAGCGCACCTAATAAAAAATAATACCTATAAAAAAACATCTGCCAAGTAAATGCACAGTGCTTCCTCGTGCTAAAGGTAGATATATTTTTATAGGTTTTTATTTAAATTGAATCACTGAATATAGCTAATCTTTCAATATCATATATACAATGTGTCAGGAGCGCACCTAATAAAAAATAATACCTATAAAAAAAACATCTGCCAAGTAAATCCACAGTGCTTCCTCGTGCTAAAGGTAGATATATTTTTATAGGTTTTTATTTAAATTGAATCACTGAATATAGCTAATCTTTCAATATCATATATACAATGTGTCAGGAGCGCACCTAATAAAAAATAATACCTATAAAAAAAACATCTGCCAAGTAAATCCACAGTGCTTCCTCGTGCTAAAGGTAGATATATTTTTATAGGTTTTTATTTAAATTGAATCACTGAATATAGCTAATCTTTCAATATCATATATACAATGTGTCAGGAGCGCACCTAATAAAAAATAATACCTATAAAAAAAAATCTGCCAAGTAAATGTACAGTGCTTCCTCGTGCTAAATTCACCAAAGGTAGTTAATTATTCAACAATTTAAATAAAAACCGATAGTGTTTAGATAAATTGGTTAACCATTTAATTTTTATACAATTTTACTAAAAAATATTAGTTTGAAATTTTACTTAAAACTCACCTGATTATGTTTTCGTATATTTTTAATTTTTTGGCAATTTTAATCTAAATCTAAATTTATACATCAAAATGATATTTAAAACACGAATTTTTAAAATAAATTGAGATAAATCTTTGTAAGAGAATATTTTACAACAAACATTGTAGACCCATATTATAAGAAATTTAATGCTCTACAAAAAATATTCTATAAAATTTTCACGTAATATGTGTCGTTCTTGAGATATCTTGAAAAAATAAATATTTTGGGATGTCACCCCTCCCCCTTACACACGATTTTGAAATAGGACCGTCCTCAAGCCAGACCCAACCATCCGACCTTATTGTAAATAAAATAAATAAATAGAATAAAAATAAAATTGGTGATGCGTGCCTGACATATATACAATGTACGACCAAATACGTACAATAATCGCTTTATATACATCATATGACTACGTTTCAATGGAATGATGAATCGATTGCGTAGGTATTCGTTTAAGAGATTCATAACGGTTTAGTAACTCCCAAATGTACACATTTTTTTAAAGCTATATCTGTTATCGGTTTATTTTAAGAAAAATGTTCTTTGTTGTTTTGAAAAATATTATATTTCTGATATTAATGTTGTTTTATAGATTTATTTTTTATTAGAACAATTGAATGGACTTTTTATAAATCGTTTTAGAAGATTGTCGACGGTTTCTCATACATATACAATTTGTCTTAGGAAAATTATTTTAAAACATGTCAAATGCGTACTAGTTAGTGTCCCGTACTGTTTAGTTTTTCAATTTATTCAATTATGTTAATTAAAAAAATCGTAACCAATTGGCAACCCCCCCTCCCCCCTTAAAAAAACGCCAAAACATAAAATTTTGTTTTTATAGCTCAGGACTATTAATTATTGGTCCACCATTTACTATAATTATATATCAAAGCTCAGCTTTCTAGATCAAACGGTTCAGTAGTTATAGAAGGCTGTGACAAACAGACAGCCAGACACAGTTGTCGATTCCATAAGTGTTCCTTTTGTTCGTTTTCTGTACGAAAGATAATTTTTTTTAAAGTTTTTTTTAACGTCAATTTTTGAAGATACAGTCGATTCTCGATAATTTGAAACTCAAGTGACCAGAGAAAAAGTTCAAATTACCGAGAGTTTAAAATAATAAGAGTTCAAATAACCAAGAGGAAGTTAGGAAAAAATTCAAATAAACAAGAGTTTGTCTAAAAGCACATACATTTATTTTAAAAGTAATACATATAGTATGTGACTCAAAAGACTTCAAATTATAGAGACTTGGAGGATTTTTTACATTTATCGAGTATTTTTCAAGGGGCCGGAAAAAAACTTCAAATTATTGAGAGATTCAAATTATCAAGTGTCAAATTATCGAGAGTCGACTGTGTATAACATTACATATTGATTACTTAGTGGCAGTGGGTGAATGCTTCCTATATTAAAACTTTCAGAAAAAAAAGTTTTAATTTACCAGTTTTCCATACTTAGGCACATAATTTCCACGACAATAAATATGTTTGTAATCACTGCAGCGTGAACTAATTTTGTGATAAAGTTAGAAATTAATTTTAAGTAGCTTTGGAAGTTTTGATTGATTATAAAGCAAATAAATTCATTAATAATATTAGTTATTAATTGTGGGAAAATAATAACAACTTTGAATAGTATTTTTGCTTCTCTATCAATGCGAGTTTAATATGTATAAAGTACTGTAACTTTTTCATAAAAATATGAGCATTAAACTAAAAATTAACAAGTTTTAATCTTATCATATTTCATTAGCGTCGATAGAGATTTAATTTTATTTTATGTGCAGACCTATAACATCGGCGTAACCAGGATTTTTTTGGGGAATATTTTTTTAAATTAGGTACCCTTTTTCAGTCTTTCATTTTAATTTAACAGGTTGACTGCCATAAAGAAATCACAAAAAAGGCTCAGATGCCAAATAGAAAATTTGGCCTGCTACAGGCGGTCGTATACGACCGCCCTGGCAGTCTGTTAAATTTCTTCTGGCTCTTCACTTCTAAAATTTTTCAATATTACGCACAAAACTGTTTATTCATATTATTTTTATTATATTACATTATATTTGTTATTTCACATTAAGGATGTATGGCAGGTATCTAATTTCAACGAGAAATAGTTGAAATTTGGAGAAGTTACTCCTTTATAAATCTTATGTACCCCCACAAAATTTCAAAAGGTTTTACAACATAGTTTGAAAGGTATTCTTTTTTTAAATTAACATGGGCTCTTATGGCAGAATATTGAACTGTTTGACAGAGCCTTAATTTGATTTATTTTTACGAGAGATATAATCAAGTGTTCCGTGGCTTCGAAAGGATGAAGAACCACTGGTTTCGAGTCTAAACAGACCAGACTATCGGATTTAAATTTACTAGTAGACTAAAACTTGTATCAATACATTAAATACTTCCATAGAAATTGTACCAAATCAATTTTCAAATTGTCTGTATAGAATTTAACAGAATAATGTAGATCAATTTACCTGTACATTACCCCCTTCATGCATCAGTTGATGTCAATCGTAAAGTGTTCCATCCATCCATCCATTCTGTTAATCCTCTGTAAGACATTCAACTTTATAGAAAAGCGTATTGTTAGCTATACAAGTACATAGTGCTTTATTACAACAGAACGTCTTCCATCTATTTCTAATGTCAGAGTAGGAATAAAACATTTCTAGAATGAACTGTATGGGGTTTTATTATTTTTACTATTTTTTATTTTTAAAATATGTGATTTTTGTTGATGAGAATCAGGAGAATGTGAATTTTTATGTTTTTCACGTAAATAACGTTTCAGGACAAATACTGGGTGGGCATTTCAGAAATTTGATGTAACTCGCAAAGATCAGTGACGCTGGATGGTAAATCCAATAAGAGATATTTTTCCGAAAAGCCGCGGGGCCCCCAGAGACGTGGAGCCCGTAGCATTTGTTTAGTAGGAATGTTACTGACTAATTTTAATAATAGAACAAAATATATTTCTACAACAGAATTAATGTAAATGTTCAAATTATAATGAAATTCCATTAAGGTAGTTCTTGTGCAAATGTCATTTCGATAGAATTAAAAAAAAAAATGAAGGCATAAAAAGAATAATGATTTTATCCAAACGTGAAATTTTAAAGAGATCAACCGTTTTAAATTCGAGATAATTATAATCAAAGTTTGCCACTTTTGTACGTATCCACTATATTAAGTTATTATGTCCATTTTCATGACTAAAAGGCAGCTACAATAGATGGATACAAACACACGGCGTAAAAATATAGGAGCGTAAAATGGATATTAGTGAAGTATTCATGTGTATATACATTTTTGATTTAATTAACTAAATTGAAATTGCTAATAAATGTTAAAATGTGTCTATATTTTTATTGCGATTAAACTAACAGTCGCTCGTTAATAGCAATCATTTTTATTGGTGTACTTTTATTGAGCATTAAAATGTTTTATTTCTCCAATACGAGTCTGTTGGATTGGAACATATGTCTATAGAAAATACACGTTTTATTGAAACACCTGAGCTCTTTGATAAATTAAAGTAAAAAGCATTTATTTTTACACTCAAATTTTTCAAGCTTAATTTTCATTAATCTTTAAGATGTATTATACATCTTTTCGAAATGTGTAGACTAGAATACAAAACTATTTTTGAAATAATAATAAATAAACTTATAGAACTATTTTTATTTATTTATTGATATTAAAATTTTAGATAATCGCTTCTTATTTTGTTAATATTTATTTTTTATACAGGGTGATTTACAACTAGTTATATGAACATGTGTCCGGAAATTCTTCGTGAGAGAACTACAGTCTTTTGCCCAAAATTAGTGTTTATTAATAATAATAATATCAAGAGAACCCATTGGGGTACAGTTATGAAATTTGATACAGAGTTTGGTATTAATAAGTGTTATCGATTTCCAGTATCAAATAATTATAATTTAAACCAGGGGTGTATGGGGGCATTTTTTCCCTAAGTTCCAAAAATATACTTTGTTCATTTCACATAAATTTTCGAAAAATACCGAAAAAGGAAGTACTGCAGAATTTTACGGATGCTTGAAATTACACTAAATAAGTTTATATTCTTGTTCTATAATTAAAAATAAGATAAAAGGTTAATATAAAATATACCTCCTAGTCAAAAGTTATAGCCATATAAAGAATTTTCAAATTTTTGGGTATACTGCCTAGATTACATAGAATTATTAATATTTTTTGATGTAGTAATACTCACTTCTTCCTTACAAATAATTCATCTCATTTAACTGAATCTGTACCTCTTACCGTTTTTTCTTGGACACCCTGTATTCAATTATACATACTCTTCAAATTATCAGAATTTCCATTTTAATTAAAATGTACTGTTTTAAACAAAATATACAAATTTTTAGAGTGTGCAATTAATAACATCATAATTTGCTTGACATTTTAACTTATATGTTACAAAAAACAGACATTTCATGTTTCAATTATATTTTATTCAGAATTTATATCTCGAATTAAAAGTTTCCTACGAATCAGAAAGTAAGCTGATCGCATGCCTGTATAGTAAATTACTTTTCTTCATCTAATTTTATTTAAATTTCACTTAAACTTTTCTGATGTTCAAACTATTAAAGAAGATTGAAATTTTTTCATTTCTTTTTTTAACATTGTGTTAAAATAATATCACTAGTTTGATATTCTTCTGTGTAACTACATTTTCATAAATTGAAACGGTTTTTTATACTAAATGAAAACTTATATTCCATAAACTTTAGAATATACACATATATATACACTTGTACCCCCCTGGCAAAAATGAAAACACTAAAAAATTAAGAAATACAATTTTTAATTTAAAATTTAGGTCAGTATATATTATAAAAGTGAGGATCATTTTTTTTTTGGTCGCGTCAAGTTCACTCTGTAATTTTATAAATTTAGATAAGAAAAAATATTTTTTTTTTTTTAAGACATGCTAAATGGAATACAAGTTTATTATTATTACAAAATTATTATTTTTAAATTTTTTATTATTTTATATATAATTTAATTTTATGTATCTAGATGCACCCCCCTGGAAGAAATTCTGCTGAAATATATAGTACCTATACAGACAAGCAAAAACAGTAAATCGAAAAAAATATATGTCCGGAAATTTTTTATGAGCCCTCCAAAGATTTTACTTAAAATGAGTTTTTATTTAATATCTTGAGAACCCATTGTGCTATAGTTATGAAATTTCATACAGGGTTTAGTATTAATAAGTGTTATCGATATCCACTATCAACCAATAATAATTTTGACCAAGCGAACGTCAATTTTTATCCAAATTTTTCGTGAGTTAAAAATTTGAATAAGACTGTATGACACAAAATACAAAAAAAAATGCTAGATAAGAAAGAGGGTCAAATTTCGCTGGTTTGGTTATACATTTTGACGTGCCACATGCCTTGGTATAAAAAAAATATTTTCCCCCCTAACTTTAGTTCTTTAGCACCCCCCTGAAAAATTATTTTTTCAAAACATCTTTTACTAGAGGGTTTCATTTTACATATTCAGTAAAAGTTTCTAGCTTATACAGTTTACGAGATATTTTACTTTGACTGAAAAGTGAGATTAAATAGGGTTTCTTTGGAACCCTAAAAAAAATTAGAAAAAATACGTTTATTCAAATAATATACACTTACTCAATATTCAATTCACTTTTAGACTAACATTTTACATGTAAACAGCTATTATTTATAATAATATATAAAAAGTAACTTAAAAAATTATATTATAAAATACACATTACAATATAGTGGACTGGAATTACTTTACTATACAATGATATGGACTAATTTATTATAGTATTAACTCCTTAGACAAGGAAAGATAAAGGACAAATAACACTTTACCTAGCGTTGTTACCATATCGCTCCACGAGTCAAGTGGAAAATGCCCGAATCGAGAAAAGAATCGATTTATACAAGTCTCGATATTGGCCTAATATCGAATATACGATAAGTTTCTGTATCGAAAATCATCTTATTTTCTCCTACAGTATACTGTGATACACATAACCTCATCTGTCATTATTACTAAACATTGGTGAACGATTATTAACGCCATTGTTAATTTATTGTTAACAGTACGTGTGACAAGTTTCAACGGCATCAATTTCAGGTTTGTTATCTTTAACGACATCGCAAATAAACAATAATTCTTGTGTAACAGTTTACGTGATTTTCTATATCGTAGCGAAAACTTGTATGGTCAATATGCAATTCATCGATTCTGAGAAACGAAAATAGGAAGTTTAAAATGCGTAAAAATAGTGTAAAGGGGGGGGGGGGGGGGTAATTTTCGCAACTGCCTAGGGGCGGCAAATTTCTAAATCCGGGCCTGACTACGAGTAGTATAGTAAATGTATGTACCAGTCCAAAATAACATTATAAATTAAATTATTTACGTATATACCTCGTGGCCAGTCTGCATTTGTGCATAGGGTTCTTGCTGTCGATCTTCAAACGTTTGATTATATCCAATCTCGTGGTAACGTACAGGGTACGTTAACTGGTTTCCTTTATCCCAGGAATAGAGTTCCTGTAAAAAGAAAAATCAATACTTACTTACATATTGGGTTCTCAGCATTTCAAGAAAAGTTTTTTAACCCTAGTTAGATACTAACATCTTTAATGTATCATAAAATATGGTTATCTTTCTAGGGTTAATCATCTGGTTTTTTATATCTTGTAGTGTAGATAAATAAACATCTGCCAAGTAAATGCACAGTGCTTCCTCGTGCTAAATTCACCAAATCGGAGAACAATTTAAATAAAACCGATAAACTGATGTATTCGTTAACCATTTTATTTTTATACAATACTAGCTGGGCCCACGCGGCTTCGCTCGCGTAGACTACGGAATTATTGTTTAGGATTTTTGAAAAATATAGTTTAATTAATTAAGTACAAACACGATTAGTTATTATTGTAATAATAATTTATCAATACCTAAATTACCTAACAAAAACGAATCAGAAGAAAAAAGTACAAACAATTTGTGTTCTGTTTAAATTTAAATGTTAATTATTGAAAATAAAATAAACACAAACGATCAGCCGAGGGACTCCGAATATCTACCGAGCGTACGCGAATCCAGTCTGATGTACACGCTTCGATGCGGCACGACACCATACATTTAAGATATTACCTTTATAAATATATTTTAAGATATTTTCTAAACTATACGACCAAATTGGATGCTGTAAATAGCAAACTATATCTACATTAAGTACTTATGACGATGAAATCATTTATTTCGATAAGGATTAATGTTTTGCAGGTCATAAGTCCATGTAAACAAAACCCAAATATTTTATGTTTTTTTTGTAACATAAAAGCAGTCATTGTGGCTTAAATATAAAAGTTAGACATATCGTGTCGCTGACTTAATTGTAGAACTTTTGATTCTACACAATTCTTTAATACATTATTTTGTTCTATATTGAACGGTTTAGGCAGCGTATTACAAAACAGCGCGCCGACGGCAAAATTTTTTCCGACTTGATTTACTATTATCGTCACTGCTTTGTTGTTATGTTACCTAACGTAAAAAAATATAGCCTATAACCTGGCCAGAGAACGTACCTATGAATTAAAAAAAAAACTCGTAAATCGGATAAGTGGTTCTCGAGTGATAAGGTAACTAACGGACAGACAGACAGACAGACAGACAGACAGAGAGACGTTGAGCTTTATATATATTAAGGATTAGATCGAAATTTTTCTTAAGACGCACTTGATTATTTTTTCGTATATTTTTAATTTTTGACAAAAATCCAAAATGTAACCGTCAAAATAACATTTAAAATGTATGTCAAATCCTCTAAATTGAAACATTAAATTTCCAGTTATTTAATTGTGTAGCATCACAACACAGTTTGTGTTGCGGTTATTGCTGGTATGTAATTGTACCTATGTACTTAAACATACATACATATAGCAGTAAAATTTCTCTCATATGATACGTATATATGTTTCTAATATCATCTTTAGCGTAGATTCCTGCAAACACATTTCTCACATACCTGATAGTGTATACATATTACAATACAATATATTATATGAGTACCTACTACCAGGGGCGCCGACTTGTTAAAAATATTGGGGGGGGAGGCAATTTTTTTGGACTCCCTTCTCCATTATATAAGATAAAATAAAAATATCATGTACCCCCCCCCCCCATAAAGTTTACGTTAGATGCTTTATCAATAAATAGTCATTTTAAGTTTCGTTTCTTTAGTCGCAAGTACGTTTAACAGTAATATAACTGGCTATACAGAAAGTTATGTGCAAAGAATTAAAATTTAATTCACACGTTTTGACATCGACTAACAGGGATGACAAAGGGAGAGGTGACACATCACTTATTAGACGATTCATATTTTCAGGTCGCTTTAACAAACCTTTAATGATGATGTCAGTTTGTATAATTCTCCTATAAACAAATTAGTTTTTTAGTTGCAAGCTTGTTTCACTTTTACCCCATTTTTTTGGTGTTTCATATTTACCCTGCTCGACCCTACATAATATATTTGAATTGGGTTAATTATGCATAATTATATTAGGATAAAACTATTCAACATATAACCAATATTTTAACATACTTTTTAAAAACATTTTCCATAAATATTTGTGTGTTTAAAATAAATAAAATGCATGGTGCAACTTTATGTTTAAAAAGTTCTGTTCCAATTTTACAAAAAGTTATATTGGACGTGTTTGGCCTTGTGGGAATAAATGTCATTGCCTATAAAACTTCACAACTGTCAAATATTTTTAACTTCTTAGTTTTAGTTTGATCGTTTTTGAATGCACGAAGAAAAGAAAAACATGCATATGTATCGTGAATGATATTGCAAAGAAATATTTGATTTATGTTAACATAACTAATAAGTGTTTTACCACTCATTACAATTAAACAAATAATTAAAAAAATCGTAATCACACATTTTTGCTTCCTCGCAATATCGAAGATACGAGAAGCTTTGTGATTGTTTCAGATTGAGACAAAAAAAATGCTTTCAGATTTCAAAATTTTAAATTGATCTTTCCGTTACGTGTCTGTCTGTCTGTCCGTCCGTCCATCCGTTTTAAATATCATTTTGATGTTTGAATAAATATAGATTTAGATTGAAATTATTAAAAAATTAAAAATATACGAAAACATAATCAGGTGAGTTTTAAGAAAAATTTCGAAGTAATATTTTTTAGTAAAATTGTATAAAAATTAAATGGTTAATCAATTTATCTAACACTATTGATTTTTATTTAAATTGTTGAATAATTAACTACCTTTGGTGAATTAAGCACGAGGAAGCACTGTGCATTTACTTGGCAGATGTTTTGTAATTGATATTCTATTATACATTTATAGCATTTGAAAACCTCCCCCAAGTGACGTCAATTCCTTCGCGGCCGCTGATTGGTCAAGGAGCTGCTGAGACCACCTTGTCTTCAATCACTATATGAATATGATTAGGTGATTCACTGTATATAGAAGATATAATTTTATAACTAACGTTACCATATTAATATAAATGAAGGTAGTCATAGTGCTCTGCAAACTACAGAATTATTATTTAAAATTTCATTAACGTTCGTTAGAAACATTCTAGCAAAAAGTTAAACCAAAAAAAATGCTACTTGCTTGTGAATACTTCAATGTATTCATGAAATTTCCATTCTTAGTTTATTTATATAATTTTAGCATAAAGACCATATACAATTGTCAGTAAAAAAAAAATATATCATATAAATAATTTTTCATTCAGTAATTTTCAAATAAAATTCTATAAAGTGAACATCTACCATAATTTAATATAAAATCTTTCATTGACTGAATAATACAATGACAATGTAACTTCTCTGGAGCCAAAACCAACATATACCTGTGGCATTTGTTCAATTCTATGTGTGTATGTAATATTGACAGATTGTACAAGGAAAAATGATTGATACGAATGAAAAATCAACTATTCTAATAAACTCTGATCATCAATCTTACAGCATCACAATGGAGCAATTGCGACGTAAAGTAACAAAAGATGTTTGCTTCTTTAGGATTGGTTTTCACGAATGTTCAGTGTGTAGACAGTGAACATTCACGTGTGGGTTCACAAATAGGGTGACCAGATTTTAGTTTTGGTAAACCCTGACATTTTTATTTTTATTTTCATAACATTTATTACCATAATTTGCACTTTTGTGCCCCCTACTGTATTTTTGACCTTTTTTTTTTTAGTCGTCACCAGTTTTTACAAAATCCGGAGAAATTGCACCCAAACCCTGAGACAAATGACCAATGAAAACCCCAAGGAATATTTAAAATAACCCCTTATGATTTTTGTGTAACTTTAGTAAGGTACCTGCGGCAAATAAGGCCCATGTAAAAAAGTGTGGGGCAAAAAGAGGTCAATATAATTTGTAAGAATTGCAGTTGTAAAAGCTAATTTTTGTAGTTTAAAAATTGCAAGTAGAAAGAAAAATGTAGAGCAAAAAAAAAAAATTTTAAGAGAGAAATTACAAAGTGTAGAGTAAAAAAAAATATTTGCAGTTGAAAATTTTTCTTGATATATGGGTCAAACAGACAGTCAATTAATAATTATTCGTAGTAAAAAAATAATAACATATTTTACAAATCTAAACTTTATACAGTGTATTCCAAGTTGATTAAGACATAGGAAATTTAAAATGGGGACAATTAGAAATGTTGTAGTAACCTTTGGTCAAATTTAACGATGTGTGATTGGTGCATTTTGAAATGCCGTTTCGAAACTAACTGATAAATTTTAAATTAATCAACAGTATTTTGTTTTCAACTTTAATAAAGAATAAAATACATTAATGAAATTAAAGTAAGCATCCTAGATAAAATTATAATAATATTATTTGGCAGATATAAATTTGAAAACAAAATACTAATTTCTATTTTATTAAATTTTGTGGTGGCATTTCAAAATGCACCAATCATAAATCGTTAAATTTGACCAAAGGTTACTACAACACTTCTAATTGCGCCCATGTTAAATTTCCTATGTCTTAATCAACTTGGAATACACTGTATGTCATCAAGATAAATATAAAATGATACCCCTGTAAAATATCATAACGCATAACCACTGTATATATAAAGAGCGAAAAATCATCATCTCGAAGGCTCCCCGTCGTGGCGAAGTCGTCCACATGATCTGTTTTTAATTCAGCTTTGATTCGCTGAGCTTTTCTACAGAAATAGAACGCCAGTGTTTGTTCCAGCTGCATTTATCAATAAAGTGTACCACGGTTGTTTTTCTTCACATGTTTACGTTTTAAAATACAAAAAGTTTGCAATTTTGTAAACATCGCACTTACTTTATCAAGTTATTGTTTATATTTTTATGTATAAGGTAAAGACACCGCTATAAGAGCAAGTTTTCGGGTTTTTTGGATTAATTTCAAAATTTTAAATTGATCTTTACGTTTCACGTCTAGACAAACACTTCCGTGTCTGTCTGTCCGTCTGTCCCCTGAATCCTTGTCACACGCATAACTCATGAACCCCTGTTACCGATATTATTGAAACTTAGTCGGATGGTTGGGTTTGGCTTGAGGACAGTCTTATTTCAAAATCATCAAAATCGTGTGTAAGGGGGAGGGGTGACACCCCAAAATATTTATTTTTTCAAGATATCTCAAGAACGACACAAGTTACGTGAAAATTTTATAGAACATTTTTTGTAGAGCATTAAATTTTCTATAATATGCATCTACAACGTTTGTTGTAAAATATTCCCTTACAAAGATTTTGTGTTTTGTTTTTCTAAATAGATATTTGCTTGGACATATTAAATGTCATTTTGATCGTCAAAAAATTAAAAATATACGAAAAAATAATCAGACAAATTTCGAACTAATATTTTTTAGTAAAATTGTATAAAAATTAAATGGTTAACCAATTTATCTAAACACTATCAGTTTTTATTTAAATTGTTCAATAGTTAACTACCTTTGGTGCATTTAGCACGAGGAAGCACTGTGCATTTACATACTTGGCAGATATTTTTTTACCTCTGAATAAATAAAGAATTTAAAAACAACGAATCTAAAACGTTTTCATTCTGTGAATTCCTTTAAAAAACAAACAATAACAAATACAATACTAACCTTATTTCTAGGATTATACCCCAACATTGTAGTACGTCTAAACGGGTTAGTGAAGGCTAAATTGACTTCGAGTAGGAGGCTCTTGTAGAGGTCAAGCGCCAACCTGACACGAGTGTTGCGCTCGATGGTGCTGTCCACAGCGTATAGAACGCCGCACGCTACGAACATGTCGCCGACACGTTTGTGGTTGACACTCGCGTTCCACGCGTGCTGCACCTTCATAGTGACCGTGTCGATCTTGGCCACAGCTGTGTTGTTCGAACCGGGCAGACCGTAAATCACCCAGAGTCCGTTGTCGTCCACGCTGAATAAATTGTCAAGTTTTTGTTATTATTCGGATATAGGTCGGTGATAAAATTAAACTTTATAATTAATTTTCATCTTTAATAACAGGCTACATTTTTGCATACACCCTGTTTTTTTTTTGAAAATAAAATTTCCTGACTTTTCCCTGACTTTCCCTGACCACAGATTCAAAATTCGCTGACCACTAGAGGCTCGGGGACAAGAAGTGATCGAGAGGCCCCCAGAATTTTGCTCGTCAACTCAAATTTATACACTTTTCTTCACTGACTTCCCAGATATAATAAATTCCCTGACTTTTCAGAATTTTAAAGAAATTCCCCGACTTTCCCTGACCACTTTAGGCTTCCCTGACTTTCCAGAAAGTGGACACCCTGATAATTTTGTCTCATATAATCTTCTACAAGTACCCAAATCAGAAAAACATTAAAAAACAAAAAAAATACTTGATAAAAATCGGGGGGGCCACTGACCGCATACACCCCTGGTGTAAATTATTATTGTTTGATACTGGAAATCGATAACATTTATTAATATCAAACCCTGTATCAAATTTCATAACTGTAGCATAATGGGTTTCTAGATATTAAATAAACATTAATTTTGGGTAATTTTTTTCAGATTTTTTCACTATAAACGATGTTTTTTTTTAGTTTGATAAACGAAGATTTTAATAATAAGAAAACGTTTAATGTTTACGTATTTAAATTCCTTAAACTGTTAGATTTAATTTGATACCCTACTCGCGGGGATTGGATAAAAACTTTTTTGGTAACTAATTTGCCCCTCTCTAAAAACGCTCAAATTAAAAATTGTATTTATTTTAACTTAGGTCAATTACTTATTGGTCCATCATTTACAATAATAATGCTAATTTTCAAATTTCTAGGTTAATAAATAGATGAGTGTGAAGACAGACGGACTGGCGGGCGGACGGAAAGATAGATATATGGACAAAGTAAGGAACATTAAAAAAAAACAAATTCTTCTTCTTCATCATGGGTTTTATGTCAAGTGGATTTAAAAAACAAAAACAAATGATTGTATAGAAATATACTTTAATTTCCGACTTAATATTTTCGTGAATTTTGTGTGAAACTAATAATATAAAATTAGGTATAAACTGCCCTTAATATTAGCAATATATCTATTTTATTAGAATCCTTTATTAATTTTATTTCCTTAGCTTTAAAATTTAGTTAACATAAACTAACTAAATTAAATTGAGAATGAATATATTTGTAATTTACTGTAAAATATTATCAAAATCCTTTTGCGTTTGTGTATAATTTTAGAAATTTGTACAAAAGCAAATTAACAATATTAATCTGATTATGGTATGTACTATATTGTTGGACTTATTTGTCGATATTTCCTCTCTCAATATTGCTACAAGGCAATTCTATCATCCTACACATACTCTTTGAAATATAATAACTTTTTCGCACAATTTCTCCTTTTATTGAACATTATTATAGCGTATACTATTGTTCTTATAAGATTTTCTTTATAAAATATTTACTCGATAATATCGGATATGTTTTTATTTTATTCAATACTTATTGATAGAAAATAAGTTTACATTAATATCCCCTTCTTTTTACATATATTTATTGTTATTAAAGTTATAGTCTATATAGTTAAAATATGACTTCCATGTTCTTTCTATCTTTTTAAATATATATATTTTTTTATATTTTATTTATATAACCTACTACTATGAATATAAATTTCGTAATACATAAAAAAAACATATATACGGTTACAGCAGTTATTGCCATTTGTATATAAATATAATCTAATGTCCTAATATCAAAAACATAATACACATTCGTAGAAGAACTAATTTGACAATTTGAATTTAGTTGCATTTGTTTCCAAGGCAACATAAATTAATGATGTATTCATTAGTATTTAAAATTAAAATTTTGAGGGTGTTTTTCACCCCTTTAATGGCTGTTTAGGCACGTACAAATAGTAAATGTCCCTTAGGTTCAATTGAACTACAAATGTACTAAGTCTTATCAAAATTAGTGAGATAATATTCGCAATGTTTACTTTTTATACGAAAAAAGTTACAAAATTTCGAATATTTCCAAAACCTCTAATCCGATTAGCACCAAAATCAATAGGTCTGGAGTACTCACTGAGACAAACATTTTGCCCAAAAAGAATTTTCAGTTATCGTGAACGAAAGAAAATTATACATCCGCACAGACACACGTACAGCCGCCATGCGGAAATCAACTTTTCTTTAAGTTTTGAAGTTAGTACATTCAGAATCTGTCATTATCTCGGACACGATTTTTCGATGGTATTACAATACTTCCATTTCTTTCAGAACATGGAAGTAATTAATTAGATTTAGTAAAATAATTAGATTTTTTTAAATAATCGATGGTAAATAATACCCATTGTAAAATATCGAAATTGCAAGAAATATAAATAAAAGAATACAATTTTTAGTCAAGACATACATGCATGGGTGTATTATAACTTTACTATACGTCCCTTTTTTATTTGCATAACTTCGTTGTAGGGAGTATAGAGCTTATTATAAAATCTTCAAGCCTAGGAGTGCAATAATAATATAATCCTAACAGTAATACCTGTTGACATTATCTTATATCCTTATCGCGTATGTTAACATATATATTACACATTGTTAATGTATATCAACAACTAACACAAGCACGAGATGGCTTATTTACCTACTATAATCGCTTTCTATTAGTTGAACTACCTATTTGTATCCTAGATATCGTGTAATGGATTATCTATCTACATATTTTAAATATAAAGCCATTATTGATTTGATACTATTGGAATATACATTAAGTTAACAGTGGTTGAGAAAGGTGATGCGCAGTGGCATATTTACCTTAAGTTCCGCCCTGGGCAAAAAAAAATTGCCGCCCCTCTACCTTTTTTTTTTTTTAGTCGCACTACTAATTTTTTGTCTTCCTATTTTTTAAAAAATATTCTGTATTAAACTAAAAGAAACTAAATAATCTGCCACCCCTCTCAGCCTTCCGCCATAGGCCATGGCCCCCATGGCCCCATGGTAAATACACCACTGGTGATGCGGTCACATGAGAAAAACTTACAATTAGTTGAAATTCTAGTAAAAATTGTTAATCAGATATCGGAAAATTTATTGCCATTTAGTTTAAATTCCGAAGTCAAGATTAAAAACTAGAAAATATTTAATTATTCGTATTGTTTGAAATGTAATTTGATTGTTTTTTTATTATTAAAAATAGTATCGTTTAAATAAAAAATATTATATTTATCGTGCCCAGCGTTACATATACGTAACATAGCGATTTTGTTAAGATTTTGGGTTTTTGATGTAAGATTATATAATATAATACTTATTTTCGGGTATTGGACTGAATACATCAACAATGCAATTACCAACATTCTGGAGTTTTAGTATACATAGATAGGTATGAATTGATGACAGAAAAATCAGCAAAATCAGTAACAAAAAAAAAACTAAAACGATTGAGTTAAATGAAAAATTATAAGATTAATGAAAAGTATTTTTAATGATAAAACTGTTAAAATAATCATCAAATGTAAGGAGATTTACCAGTTTATAAAAAATGTTTTTATTATTTATTTTAAAATTAAAAATTCGGTCCAATCGACTTGTTGGCTACTCCTGATTTAATACTATACTAAAAAACAGTTTTGATTCCTTAACCGTAGGCTTTTGTGAAAATGGATGGTTATTTATTTGTCTTTGAGATATAGTAAAGTTATATTACAAATGTAAACATAGATTTAATTATCAACTAATCTGAAGATAATAACAAACATACATATGCCCTAAATGTTTAGTTACATCAATACCTTTGATCTTTGAATCTAAATTTTACCTATACCTACACGCATTATGTTATGTTGTACAAACTAAATACATATATGCGTGTTTCCATATACAGTAAACTAATTAATAAGTTTTTGATTTAATTATTACAATTAAACTATATTTGGGTACAATAATTGTTTTGGTTTTGTTAATACCATGTTATTAAAATGGAACAGTTGATAGGGATATGAATTATTATTGCTTTAAATATTGTAGGTAAGTACCTATATTGTCGAATAATAACCCCTAATTCTACTTTGAATCTAGAATTCCAAATATTAATGTAATGCACCAATTTAACATGTGATTTAATGTAATATTTCGAAATATTAATTTAAGGTAGGTACTTAGATAAGATACTTTTTTAACTCTTACAAGCCTTTTTAGGTTTCCGTAGAAAACTAAGAAACCTTATAGTTTCGCCATGTCCGTCCGTCCTCAAAGAAAAAAAAAATTTTGGACCCCCTTTCCATAGACTGAAAAGTATTTTCAAAAAAAATTTTTCACTTAATCCATTAAGTGAGAAGTCTTTAGATAGGTCTCCTAAAATGCAATAAAAAATGAAATATGACATTTTAATTTTAACCCTTCAGTCACGATATATTTGCGTTCAAAGTCGTGATAAAAGCGTCCCCCCCTCCCTAATTTCTAAACTAACAATTTACATATCCCATTGAATGTGATGTCATTGGATAGGTTTCCTATAATGAAACAAAAAATGTTAAATGATCTTTTGATTTTAACCCTTCAGTCACGATATATTTGCATTTAAATGTCGTTATCAGAGCGTCCGTTGAAATAATTCTTGTTTATAAATCGTAATGACTACGGAAACCTATCATGTACGTGCCCAACACGCACTTGGCCGTTTTATTTCCTATATTGATTCTAGAATTCTAAATAATTCAGTAATCTATAAAATTAACCTGGAATTTAATATAATCCTTTGAAATACTAATTTAAAGTAGCAAAAGATACATTTTTCTTTCCGAAAATTATAATTATAATCTACAATTCTAAATACTAATGAAATGTACAATTTAACATAACATTAATATAATTTAATGTAATATTTGGAAATATTAATTTATAGTAGAATGTAGTTTTTTTTCCTAGACATTTAATCTATTTCTAAATATTGAATGAGCGCCATAAGCTTTTTAGTCATATGAATTCTGGAAAATTTTGTGTTAGTTTGAAAATTTATTTTTTACTTTTTAGTGCAATTGTATATTATATATAACCTTTTTTTTTTTTAAAGTTTTTTTTTTATAAATATAACTGCATTAATTATTTTCATAGTTTTTTAGAATTCCATTCATAAAATATCAAGTCGTAATTTCAATACTTGCCAAAACCCTAATATTAATAATAATATACATTTCCAGACCGATTTGCTGACCTACATAATATATTATATTAACGCATTGTGACAAACAATTTACTCATAATCAACTGTACCAATTCAAATAATCTCCACGTTGCTTGTACTCAATTTGGTTATAATAAATCAATGCATTCACACATACTGGTGTTATTATTTACGCTGATTACCGATAAATTAAGTTCAACTAGAAACATTGGCGTAGCCTGCGTATTATTAGTTTAATTCCATGATTTCAATCAAAATTCAATATTATTATGATGGGAATTACACTTAATACAATATTATTGAATTTGGATATACAGGGTGCTCCGGTTTGGGATACAGATACAGTAAAAGCTCCTTATTCGCGCTTCCTTCATTCGCGTTTTCACTATTCGCGGATTAAATAAATGCGACCCAATTCCTATATTCGCGGCTAAAGATTTCTTTATTCGCGGATCTAATCAGGAAACGTGACATTTAATTTGAAAAATCTTAGTGAAGGTTTAAGAATGGCAAATGAGCTTTGTGATTTCTTTATGAAAATTGATCCGTCTATGGAACGAAGTCTTATTTTTAAGAGGCAAATTGCTAATGCCACTGCTGAATATCAATCTGAATTGAAGGAGCTTTTAAAAACTGCCAAGCAAGAAAAAATTACAAAATTCTTTAAACCATTGCCTAAGCTTGAAGATAATAATTAATCAATATGGTCAAAAACTTCAATTAATTGATTGTTTTATATTGTATTTGTTTATTTATTTTGTCACCTAGGAACGTATCCCCTATAATCCCATATAAATTACCATTCCGTATTCACGGTAACTAGAGCAACAATAATATATGTATAATTAACTAAGGTATTTTTCAGTATTAGAGTTTTTGATTCGTTATAACTCGAGAAACCGCGCTAAAACACTGTAACTAATTAATTAATAATATATAAGAATTAGGGTGCTTTTTTTTTGCGACTATTTTTTTTTTTCACTCCCACCTCAAAATTTTCTTGGAAATACCTCAAAAAAAACTCCTGGAAAATTTGAGCCCTTAATATTAATATTAAGTACTCGCTTTCAGCGTTTAAAGATTTCCCATTGAAAATACACGTAAACTTGAACTTTTTTTTTTTTACTTTTTATAGCTCAGAGGCATTTTATCCTATTTGAACGTTTAAAAAACCAAATTACGCAGAATTAAATGTTCTATAAAAGTATTTATTGCAACGAAACTGTAACTTACAAGGATTACAACGATTTTCATGAACATAAAGAACATCTATTTGAGGTTATTTACCTCTTCTTTTCTTCTTGACTTTGAAAAAGTAGATAATAACTTAAAAAAAAATTGTTTTTAATAATTAGAGTCGCGAATTCATGAAAATCGTAAATCATAAAAAACAAAAAGCTTATTATCTTGAAAAATATCAATAATAGAGATTTGATGCTCAGGATCTTTTTTGAAGAAAATTGAATTTGCTACAACTTTTTTATTTAAACTTTTTCTGTATTTTCAGCCATTTATGAAATAACAATGAAAAAACAAGAAATTCATGAAAAATTTGACTTTAATCACCTGTACTGTCTCACCCTTGTAAGTTACAGTTTCGTTGCAATAAATACTTTTATAGAACATTTAATTCTGCGTAATTTGGTTTTTTAAACGTTCAAATAGGATAAAATGCCTCTGAGCTATAAAAAGTAAAAAAAAAAAAGTTCAAGTTTACGTGTATTTTCAATGGGAAATCTTTAAACGCTGAAAGCGAGTACTTAATATTAATATTAAGGGCTCAAATTTTCAGGGAGTTTTTTTTGAGGTATTTCCAAGAAAATTTTGAGGTGGGAGTGAAAAAAAAAAAATAGTCGCAAAAAAAAGCACCCTAATAAGGATATGTAATCGACAGCTATGAAAAAGGGCGTAAAGTTTTAGTTGTAACAGTTTTTATACGAGTGGTCTACGCATGTATGCCGCGTGCCTAACGGAAGGTTAAAGTCATTTTTGGATATTTTTTTTATAGAATTGAATGAAGGTACATCAATGAAGTTTTATGTGCCATTAGTGTTATAAAAATAGAAACATAATGCTTTTCTAGTGACTGTAATCGATAGTAGCTGCCAAGAAATTCAACGCCGACAGAAATATATCTTGTCTCACACGTATATGGGAATTTGATGACCCTTTATTGAACCTCTTTCGTGTCCGAGATAAGGACAGATTCTGAATGTACTAACTTCAAAACTTAAAGAAAAGTTAATTTGTGTCTGTGTATCTGGATGTAGAATTTTCTTTCGTTCACGATAACTAATGTAAAAATGTACCGATCTGAATTCTTTTTGGGGAAAATATTTGTCTTAGTGAGTACTCCAGACCTATTGATTTTGGCGCTAATCGGATCAGAGGTTTTAGAAATATTCGAAATTTTGTAACTATTTTCGTCTAAAAAGTGAACGTTGCGAGTATAGCTCACTAATTTTGATAAGACTTGGTACATTTGTAGTTCAATTGAACTTTAGGGACATTTACTATTTGTACGTGCCTAAACAGCTATTGAAGGGGTAAAAACTTGAATTTTAAATACAAATTAATATGTCATTAATTTATGTTGCCATGGAAACAAATGTAACTAAATTCAAATTGTCAAATTAGTTATTTTACGAATGTGTATTATGTTTTTGACATTAGGACATTATTTATACAAAGGTGAGTTTTATTTCTGACATAAATTTATTTATTATTAAATATTATTTAAAAATATATTAAAGAACATAGAAGTCATGTATGGTTCTCCATACCGATATTTTATTTTGTATTAGTAAACTGATGTTTAATTAAGGTAGTTCTCGTGCTACAGTACCAACAAAAAGTTACGCTCATAATACCATAGTAAAATATCGAAAATAATTGCGTTGCTACAGAGAATTTTTGATCAAGTCTATACCCAAAGCCGTCTATACAGATTATTATAAACACAATCATACTATGAATATATTTTCATTATTTTATGACTAAACGCTTCGACAGATTTTGATAAAAAACTACCAAACAGTAAAGGGTTATTATGATGATATGTGATAAAAAATTCAAAATGATTGACCGTTTTGTTTTTGAAATATAATTAAATTTCAAATATGAAACGGTCAATCATTTTGTTTTTGAAATACAAGGTCAATCATTAGGAATTTTTTATCACATATCAGAATAATAAACCTTTATTGTTTGATAGTTTTTTATCAAAATCTATCGAAGTTTTAGTCATGAAAATGGACATAATACGAACTTGATATAGCGGATACGTACAAAAGTGACAAACTTTGATGACAATTATCTCGAGTTTAAAACGGTCGATCTCTTTAAAATTTCACGATTGGATAGATATCATTATTCTTTTTATACCCTGATTTTTTTTAAATTCTATCGAAATGACGTTTGCACGAGAACTACCTTAAAGAACATAGAAGTCATGTATGGTTCTACACACCGATATTTTATTTTGTATTAGGTAAACTTAAAACTGATATTTAAGTAACACTTACCTAAAATCCATTAGATTATATTCATTAGTGTAGAGAGGTACAGATGTAGTTACATTGGCACCAGCAACCGGTAAGTCTAGCGATACGTATTCTGCATCCAAGTTGAATCTTAGAACTCTGGCTGGTTTGTCTCGGGAGTTGTAGAAAAACGAGCCGTTGTATAAGACGTGGGCGTTGCCTTTGAACGGATGTTCTAGATTATACCTGCAACAAAAACGTACAGCGAATTTACAGTTTTGTTTGGTAGTTGTTTTTACAACTACTTTTGTAATCGTAAGAAAATTAATTTGTGGTAAGTATCTATGTACAGTCGCCTGCAGAACTCGTCTGGCACCCTAAAGGCTAGAATCGCTTACAACAGATTCCAAATTTAAAGACAAACATCATCGGTTATCTTTTTCTATCAAGTTTAATATATTTAAATACTAAAATTCGGAATATCAAATATTTATTGTCACAAAATTTACCTATACAATTTTCAATATATTACATAATAATTTAATTGCACAAATATATATGAGTACTATAAACGAAGAGTAGTTTTTTATCTAGCAAATGAATTTCAAAATATCTGTCTTTGTTTGATACATGGAGAAATGATTTAAATATTATAATAATCAAATGGGAGGAGCCTACTAAGTTTGTGATAAACGAAAATGAATACAAACTGCAAGACCATTAATGCAGGCGACTGTACATAAAACCGTGCAAAACTTGTTTGAAAAGTGATTAATTTATGAGATAATTTACTCAATTATTTGCTTCGATACGTGTAATTTATGAAATATAAATATTGCTTTGAAAGTTTGTCTATTAGTATAGGTATTAGGAATGTCTTCAAAAATTAAAAATTACAGGAATTGCAAAAAAATTCTGTCCATACTGATGATAAAAGAAAAATATCTGCCAAGCAAATGCACAGTGCTTCCTCGTGCTAAATTCACCAAACCGATAGTGTTTAGATAAATTGCCTGGAATTGGTTAACCATTTAATTTTTAAACAATTTTACTAAAAAATATTAGTTCGAAATTGAGATAAGTCTTTATAAGGGAATATTTTACAACAAACATTGTAGACCCATATTATAGGAAATTTAATGCTCTACAAAAATATTCTATAAAATTTTCACGTAACATGTGTCGTTCTTAAGATATCTTGAAAAAATAAATATTTTGGGATGTCACCCCTCCCCCATACACACGATTTTGATGATTTTGAAATGGGACCATCCTCAAGCCAAACCCAACCATCCGACCAAGTTTCAATAATATCGGTTAAGGGGTTCATGAGTCATGCGTGTGACAAAGATTCAGGGGACAGACGGAAACACGGACAGACAGTTCCGTGATCAATTTAAAATTTTGAAATCGGAGAACATTTTTTTTCTCAATCTGAAACGATCACAAAGCTTCTCGTATGTTCGATATTGCGAGGAAGCAAAATAAGCTAGAGGACTAGAAACAAAACCATCAAAGAACATTTATATAATTGAAAGTATATTTATCTTTTAATTGAATTATTTATCAATTTAAAAAACGTTCTCCTTTCAAATTAATACAATCCAGTTTTTTATCAAACATACAAAAAATAATTCAATTTGATGTAGATTTAATTCTTTTTTTTGTCATCAATAACACGTAAATTTTAAAAGCTATTAATCTCTTTATCAATTTTGTTTTTATGGATTGTAATTAATTATTTCTGTCATTCACCCCATTTCATTTATCGAAAATTGTTTCAATTGTTTTATTTTAAATGTAGATTGTTTTTTAGTTTGAAAATCAATGCCACATACAAAAGACTTAAATTAATGTTAAAAATTTCAATTAGTTGTTTTATCGTCTAATTGTACAAACAGTGACGCCATCAAATTTCATTTCTTTGGTCCTTATGTAATGTTTTTTTTATTAGTGGAAAAATCTTTTCAGTACAAATTTAAATAAATAATTTTAACGTTTTCGTACGTTCTTAATATTTGTATCAATGCATATTAGGGTGTTTTTTTTTCGGTCCCGCAGGTCTATGTTTTAGCTTCGGATCAGAAGTTAATTGTCCCAAAATTTCAGACTCATAGATCAAACCTGAGTCTTTTTCTCATTTGATTAACATGGGAAAAATTACTTTTTTACTTATGCGTGAATATCTCGTTGAAAAATGTATTTATTTTAATTTCTTACAGAAGCACATCATAGATAATTAAATTTCTTACAAAAAAGATCCCAAGTGCTCAATTCATAGAACAAATATTTTTAAAGATATGTTCGTTTAAACATTATCATAAAAAGTAAAATCCAATTTTTATGATAATTTTTAAACAAAGATTTATTGGATTTATGAATTGAGCACTTAATTATCTACAAAAAAAAATCCTCTGAGAAATTTTCAAAAAGAAATTTTTCCAACGCGTTAGTAAAAAAGTAATTTTTCCCATGTTAATCAAATGGGAAAAATACTCGATTTCCGCCGTCCACAGGTTTGATCTATGAGTCTGAAATTTTGGGAAAGTTAACTTTAACGGGACTGAAAAAAAAAAAACAAAAAACCCTAATATATAATTATATATATACATAAGCCACACGCTTTTGAATTACCTGAATTAAAAAGTTAAATTTCCAAAAATCATAAAAATTAGAGATGTCAAAATTTCAATCTTTAAAAAATGATTTTTTATTTATTTATGTTTTTTTGGCCATAACTAGAGAGCTTTATCCACTTTTTGTTTGTTCCTTGGCATCTGCACCAGGGCCGTAACTACCACCGGGGCAGCCGGGGTAGTGCCCCCAAGGGTTGAGGGCCCCCGCAGCGAAAAAATTGGAGGAAGTAAGTAAATAGGCAAAATTGGGTAAATGAAGAGTAAAAAAAAAGGTTTGCTTAGTTTTCAATTGAATGACTAACTAACTACAGTTTATTATTTTATTAACTATGTATATGATCAAAAAAAGGTCATTCAATTCAAAATTATAATAATATTTTTTTTTTAATTTTGCATATTTTGGGGGCTCCTCAGCCACCTCTTGCCCTGAGGCTCCCGAGCTTCTAGTTACGGCCCTGACCTGCACGCTCGTATAATGTCAGTCAATGTGTTAACAAGGAGTTAACAAGGCATAAATAAGTAACATTATTATTCAAAAGGAAACCCGAAAAGGCCAATTTACATTTCTTGTGCATAAAAGTACTTATTTTAACTAGGTTGGATTTAAATGTAATCCACTAGATTAGAATGACACGGCAGAATGTTAATTTTTATTTAATGTAAATTCAGGAAATTTCATTCTATATGATCTCTGCTCTCCAATGTTTGATTAGTTTTTATTGGATCTGTATCAGCTAATACATATTTATTAGTGTTTAATATTTTAATAAGTTTTTATTATTTTGGTCACGTATTAATTAAATATCCATTGCAGGTATTTTTTTCAATATTTCGTCGATATTTTTATAAATTTACATATTTTAATCAAAAATGATATATAGATACAAGTTGCATTTTACTTATTTAATATAATTTTTAACATTAATAAAATTATACTTAATTTCCGTTAAAATTTGAATTTAAAAGTTAATTATTGAAAACAAAATAAACAAAAGAATACCGGCCTGTGATCATTCCCTCTCCCCTGCGTCTACTTGACACGCTCCCTCCTTACCGCACGCCGCGACACGGGTTTCCATTGCGTGAATAATATGTTCCCGTATTTATATTTCACGATATTTTCTAAACTATAAGACCAAATTGGATGCTGTAAAGGCAAATTATATCTACATTAAGTACTTATGATGATGAAATCATTTATTTCGATAAGGATTAATGTTTTGCAGGTCATAAGTCCACGTAAACAAAACCCAAATATTTTTAATTTTCTTTGTAACATAAAAGCTGTCATTGTGACCTAAATACAAAAGTTAGAAATATAGTGTCCTGAGTTTATTGTAGATCTTTTGATTCTACACAATTCTTTAATACATTATTTTGTTCGTATTGCAAAACAGTGCGCCGACGGCAAAATTTATTCCGACTTGATTTACTATTATCGTCACTGCTTAGTTGTTATGTTACCTAACGTAACAAAATATAGCCTATAACATGGTCAGAGAACGTACCTACGAATTAAAAAAAAATACGTAAATCGGATAAGTATTTCTCGAGTGATAAGCGCACTAACGGACAGACACAGAGACATACAGAGACACGTTGAGCTTTATATATATATTACACATGTTTAAAATATAGGTCGTAATCATTCTACTGTCACGTTCAATTATGAACCAAAATTGTATTAAATGATCAATAGAGGCAATTTAATGATTTTTGTGTCTGCATTAAACGTAATTATGTGTAATTCGAATAATACCTATCCAATCAATAAATGATACTTGTTTAATGTCCATAGACATATGTAATTAGATATATTAATGATTGTTAATAATTGTGCGTATAATCTATACAATTTCAATCCAATACCAATTGATAGTTTAATTTGTGACGCCAATGAATATAATAATACACTTATGTACAGTTTGCATACAGTGGCGTAGTAAGAAAATTTTTCGGGGGGGGTTAAGTTGGGCCCTCAAAATAAACGAAATTATTATTGTAAGTTTGATTCGAAGGACCTTTTTTTTTTGATTATATAATTAACTATTTTTAATTTTATGACTAAAAAAAGGTCATACAATCGAAAATTAAGTGATAGCAGAGAGTGCAGACCTTTTTTTTTTTTTTTTAGTTATAAAAGTAAATACAATTAACTATATCATTACATTGAATATTTCGGGGGGGATTATGATCAAAATTATAATAATAATTTCGCATATTTTAAGATCATTAAATATTTCGGGGGGGAGGGGGGAGGGGGGGGGGTTCGACCCCAAAACCCCTCCCGTTCCTACGCCACTGGTTTGCAAACAATATAGCAGAAAGTTTGTATATAATTTGTGTTTGCAAAGTAGGTATGTGTAATTATTAGCAATACTGTTGTTTTTTAATCCGAACTTTAAAGTTATTAATTAAAAGTAGGTACTCGAACATTAAACAAAGTTAACATACATTAAGCTAATACATGTATGTATGTATGTAATGTACATACATATATAAATGTATGTACAAGTACAAACCACGTTTACATGGTTTGCTTTGTTTGATCATCATGGTTGAATAATCTGAGAATGATGTACATATACCAGGGGTCACCAAACTTTTCATGAGGGGCCGGACGAAAAATATTCTTGTTGGAATTCTATTAGAACATTGATTTACATGTGCAATTAGCCAAATTGGATTCTGTAAAGGGAAAATTATATTTACATTAAATACTTATGACGATGAAATCATTTATTTCGTTAAGGATTAATGTTTTGCTGGTCATAAGTCCACGTAAACAAAACCAAAATATTTTAAATTTTCTTTGTAATATAAAGCAGTCATTGTGGTTTAAACATAAAAGTTAGAAATATGGTGTCATGAGTTTATTGCAGATCTTTTGATCTACACAATTCTTTAATACATTATTTTGTTCAATATTGAATGGTTTAAGCAGCGTATTGCAAAATAGCGCGCCGGCGGCAAATTTATTTCCGACTTGATTTACTATTATCGTCACTGCTTAGTTGTTATGTTACCTAATGTAACAAAATATAGCCTATAACTTGGCCAGAGAACGTATCTATGAATTAATAAAGAAACCACGTAAATCGGATAAGTGGTTCTCGAGTGATAAGGGCACAAACGGACAGACAGACAGACAGAGAGACGTTCAGCTTTATATACAGTGTATTCCAAGATGGTTAAGCCATAGGAAATTTAACATAGGGACAATTAGAAGTGTTGTAGTAACCTTTGATCAAATTTAACGATATGTGATTGGTGCATTTTGAATTGCCGCCTCGAAACTAACTGATAAATTTTAAATTAATCAACAGTATTTTGTTCTCAACTTTAATTTCAATAATTTAAGCATCCTAGATAAAATTATAATAATATTTTTTGACAGATATAAATTTGAAAACAAAATACTGATTACTATTTTATAAAATTTTGTGGCGGCATTTCAAAATGCACCAATCATCATCGTTAAATTTGACCAAAGGTTACTACAACATTTCTAATTGCCCCCATGTTAAATTTCCTATGGCTTAATCAACTTGGAATACACTGTATATTGATAATACTATCAGTTAAATAAATATGTATAAAGAAAATTGCATCCTGTATTAGCCTTATTTACCAAAGTAAAAGCTATTTGAATAAGTATTGTACAATTTTTTAAAGAAAATAAAAAATTCCTTTCATTTTGTTGACAATTATAAGTTTTGTTTAATTTAATAGAAACTAGAGGGCAGGAGGATGATTCCCCCCCTAGAAATCGGCGCCTATGGTACAAGAACAAGCTAACATCAGTTAGTTGAGCACAGAAACTATATCGAATAACAGCATCAGTTATCAATTATAACCCTACTAGTATCAAAAGCGCCTTTAGCCCTTAAGACAAGCGATACATTAAATAGACTGACCTCTTTGTATGCATGTCCTTGCGGAAAGCTGTCTTGTTAGCGAACTCGTACAGATGGTAAGCGTCGTCCTCCCTCGTCACCCACAGTCGTTCGCCCGCAGCGTCGTTCTTTGGCGCTGCGTCTCGCATCCACGATCCGTATGTCTGATCGGTGAATCTATTATACAATGTAGGGTCGAGTGGGGTAAATATGAAATGTTTTTAAAAATTATGTTAAAATATTGTGTTATATTTTGAATATGAATTGTGTGCTAGTTTTAAATACTAAATTGAATAGTTTTATCCTAATATAAGGTGTAAGGATTATAAATAGTTTACCCAATTCAAATATATTATGTAGGGTCGAGTGGGGTAAATATGAAATGTTTTTAAAAAGTATGTTAAAATATTGTGTTATATTTTGAATATGAATTGTGTGCTAGTTTTAAATACTAAATTGAATACTTTTATCCTAATATAAGGTGTAAGGATTATAAATAGTTAACCCAATTCAAATATATTATGTAGGGTCGAGTGGGGTGAATATGAAATGTTTTTAAAAAGTATGTTAAAATATTGTGTTATATTTTGAATATGAATTGTGTGCTAGTTTTAAATACTAAATTGAATAGTTTTATCGTAATATAAGGTGTAAGGATTATAAATAGTTAACCCAATTCAAATATATTATGTAGGGTCGAGTGGGGTAAATATGAAATGTTTTAAAAAAGTATGTTAAAATATTGTGTTATATTTTGAATATGAATTGTGTGCTAGTTTTAAATACTAAATTGAATAGTTTTATCCTAATATAAGGTGTAAGGATTATAAATAGTTAACCCAGTTCAAATATATTATGTAGGGTCGAGCGGGGTAAATATGAAACACCGAAAAAATAGGGTAAAAGTGAAACAAGCTTGCAATTAAAAAACTGATTTGTTTATAGGAGAATTATAAAAACTGACATCATCATTAAAGGTTTGTTAAAGCGACCTGAAAATATGAATCGCCTAATAAGTGATGTGTCACCCCCTACAGATTTCCCTGTTAGTCGATGTCAAAACACTTTGCATATAACTTTCTGTATAGCTCAGATATTAATTAAAGTTACAATTTTACATTTATATGCCACAAAGAAGATAAATCAAAGTTGCCTTTGTAGCTTTTCTTTTAATTTTTCGAGAAATATTTTCCACTAGAGGCCTGTTTCACTTTTTCCCAAATTAGAGTTTAAAAATGAAACACACTTTTTTCATTTTTAAAGACCGTGTTGTATCGTACAGTACAAATGACGTAAGTATTTAAAAAAAATTATTTTATAAAATATTTTTTTGAGTAAAAAACACGTTCAAATATGCTATAGTCAACTTAGTGGTTCATAAAAAAACTAAAGCTAGGGCTTGTAACTCGGAAACGTTGTCCAGAATTCAAGATTTATACATGTGTAGTTATTTTATCTCAATCAGGGTGTCCACTGATTTTTAAAATAAAATAAAATTCCCTGACTTTTCCCTGACTTACCCTGACCACAGGTACAAAATTCCTTGACTTGGGGGGCAAGAATGTGCAGAAATAAAATTTGAAAACCTTTTTTTTTTTGGCCATAACTTGAAAATTTTACACTTGTTACTTTTTTTGCTATACACTTTTTTCCCTGACATTCCAAAAAAAATTATAAAATTCCCCGACTTTTCAAAAATTTTAATAAATTCCCTGCCCACTTTAGGCTTCCCTGATTTTTCCCTGACTTTCCAGAAACTGGAATATAATATTGTAATATAATATTTTTTGTAAGCGTAGTAAAAATATTTGTAGAATAAAATTGTATGTAACATATTTGAACAAATAAACCGGCACACATACCTGTGATATACCGGTTTGCCCACGGCATACAAAACGCAATCAAGCGTCCTGTTTGGCAACCCCGTGTATGACGCACTGTGCAAAGGTGCTCCCGCGAGATGTCCTTCAGGTACCAGCACCCGCACGTCGAGTCGCCCGCCAACCAGGTCGTAGAGCGAGACAGCCGTATCGCTGCGGCACGTGGCTGGACCGGGGCCGAGCGCGATACCGCCTGGACCCACTGGACATTCACGGCACTGCGGCGACGGTGGACACAGGTCCTCCAAGGTTACACGATCGGGGGGACGCTCGCCGTACACGGCAACACCGCCTTCTGGTGAATCCGTGCCGGTTTTATAGGTTTTGGCTAAACGTGGATCGATCTCTGAAATTGAAGATGAAAAATAGATGTGAGATACGTTCGAGTGTTGATGAATATGTATTATGAACAGGCTTGTAATAATTTTTTCAACAAGTCCGGTTTCTTGGTAAAAATTAAGTGTTGAAATCGTTAATTGTTTGAAATTGTATAATTAAATTAAAGATTTAAATAATTAATATTTTAAACTAGGCCTGCGTCATCTATATACATTAGTGTGGTCCTTGTATAGGGTTAGGACTAATTTTAACCGGGCCACCCCCCAAATCAGCTCTAAATAATTCAAAAAGAATGTGGAAAAAGTTTCAACTCTCTATTGATTTTTTTTAAATTTGTGATGCATCGTTAACAGCTAGGTATATGGGTAATTTGGTCATTTCATCAAGTAAAAATTTATAACAATTTTTTTGGTACAATTTCTGGATAATTTTGTCAGAAAAACGTTTGACAATAAAAACATTGATCTTGGAATAAAAAAAAATTGATTCTAAAATAAAAAAAAAACAGAAATGACCTCACTGATTTTCGAGACACTTTTTTATAATTACTAAAAAAAAATACAAAAATTACAACAAATTATTCACCTTTGTAAATAAAACAAAAAATAATGAGCCAATCCAAAACCAAATATATGGTACTCCCCATCGTAAATCAACCAATTATCGTAATCCTTTCAATACAGCCACACTGTTCGTTTTATCCTGCGATGACTGACCCATCAGCAACGTCCTCCATCTATCTTATGTTTCCGTGAACCCACAAAAATAACGCGCGTGCGCACATGCACAAAACGGAACACATTATAAAATAATTTAAAAAAAGCTCTCTATTGCTTTCTATTCTGAGAAATTGCCTAGTTGTCGGTACCTTGAACCGACCCTGGTCTCAAGGTAAATACATAAAAAGAGGTAGATTTTATGATCAAAATAAAACCTATTTTTATTTCATAAAACCTTTCGATTGATTTGACATTGATACTTTATTTTATTTCATGAAATAAATAAATCTATTTTTTAAACACATATTTTTAGTGAATATTCTATTGTTTATATCGTTTTTCCTTATGTACTTTTTATTACGTTGTAATATGAATTATTTGTGTTTTAAAAATGTGATAATTTTTTTGTACAATAAAAACATTTTTGATATTGTATAACAGTGGCAATATTTTCATTGTCAAACGTTTTTCTGACAAAATTATCCAGAAGTTATACAATTTTTTTTTTATTTTCTCTTGATGAAATGACCAAATGGCCCAAATAGCTGTCAACGTTGAATCACAAATTTAATTTATCCATCTAGATATGGAATATGAGTACTAGGAATGCTTTCATAAGTATTCTAGACTTTTACAAAGAGTTTAAGACACTATAGTACGCAGGTCTTTAAAAAATCGAAAAAACACGTGTATTTTAAATGGAAAAATCACTACCCTCTGGTAATGGCCATTTTTCAAAATAGAGAGCTGAAACTTTTTCCACATTTTTTAAAAATTATTTGGAGTTGATTTGGGGGGCGGCCCGGTCAAAATTCGTCCTAACCCCATATAAGGACAATCCTAATGCATTTATCTACATATGTACATGTATACTTATGACAGTTTTTTTTTTATTCCACTAAATGTATTATTGTAAATATAATTTCAATAAAAAAATAAACATTTCATCCGACGAGTGAAGTATTCCTTACAAAAATACGAAATCTTATATTATTCATGTAATATTTATGTTAATACAGTACAAGATATGATAATCCACGTTTTTTTTTTTTTTTTTGGTTAAGAAAACATATTTTCAATCTCCTGCATAATTTTCTATTTTATGCGTCAGTGATTTTCTTCTTTCAAGATTTTACTCGGTTGGTAGTACGTTTGATATATATAATTTATAAGTAACTATATTAAAATTTAATTTAAGAATATATTTACAATTCACATTTCTAATAGGTAATCTATTTTTCCCGAGGCAATTATCTCAAAAATAGAACAAGATGGCTAAAAAAGTTTAAGATAAAAGTAGCAGGGATCAGAGGGCGCATTAAATTTCGAGATAATTAACTGGGAATATTAAAATAAATCATCCTGTATGTTATCTCAATTAAACAACACAATTTGTTCACATAATTTAATTCATATACAGGATGATCCGGCTTGGGATGCAGATATTTTAAGAGCTGATTCCTTGGCTCATTGTGAGTAAAACAATGTTCGGGAAGGTGGGGTCTATCTTCAACACCCTCTGAGTTACAGGGTGTTACTTTGGAAATTATGATATAATCATTGTATATAAGTACTACTCTGAAGGAAGTTTTTAAACACCCTACTTCCCGTACAATTTTTTATTCACAATGAGCCAAGGAATCAGCTCTTAAAATATCTGTATCCCAAACCTTCCTGTATAATTATAAAAACTCAAAACAAGCTGGATGTCAATATAATATGTATTATTAAATCTGATATTATTTATGTAAACACCCAACAAATTTTAATAACACTTGCAGTAAAATCGTTAACATTCGATATATAAACGTAAAAAGTGTTCTATTTATGTATCATCGTTATAGGTACATTAGTACATTTTGACTAATGAACCGAAAAATCGAAAAACGTTTAATGTATGGGTTTGCATTTTCACAATTACAAATGTTGTGTTAATTATACCGAACAATCTCCTTGGTGGCTTTTGATATTTATGAAAAAGATACCGTTGTTATATGTATTTTGGTATCTCGTATAATTTAAAATAATTAATTGTTAATTACGCTAAATAAAATTATTATTCAAAAAGTTAATTAATATATTTTATATATATATATCTATTATTATATTTACACCAGGTTTTACCAAGTTTAACTAATTGTAAATGCTCCTTCACTATAACTATAATTTAGTTTTAAATTTTTTATCGTAAACATAATACATTTATTAATTTAACCCTCGTATAATCAACCAAAAATTTCGAATTTTTGATTTCATTAAAAGTATGTTTATTGTATAGAAAATGACGTGAAAAGTTGATTGTTTTTTTCAAACCGCAGGTCTGTATCTCAAATCGTTCTCGAGATATAGCCTCTCAAAGTTTTAGTTTTTTCAAATTTTTGGAGAAAAAAGGCCATAACTTTTGAACGGGTGGTCGGAATTGATTTTAGTTGACGGATTTGGAATCAGCGTGTCAAAATCTATATTATGACATGTATAATACTTTAAAATCCGACAAAAAAATTTTGGCCAAAAATCGACATTTTTTTAAGGTATACCCCTTTGAATTTTTTCGATTTTTCGCGAATTTTTTTTTTCCTAGTTTTAAGGTATTATACATGTCATTATATAGATTTTGACACGCTGATTCCAAATCCGTCAACTAAAATCAATTCCGACTACCCGTTCAAAAGTTATGGCCTTTTTTCTCCAAAAATTTGAAAAAACTAAAACTTTGAGAGGCTATATCTCGAGAACGGTTTGAGATACAGACCTGCGGTTTGAAACAAACAACTTTTCACGTCATTTTCTATACAATAAACATACTTTTAATGGAATCAAAAATTCTAAATTTTTTAGTGAAATTTCCTGCAGTGAACTTCAACTCGTCATACAAATATCGACTAAAATACAAGAAAATAAGACGTAGAGGTATTATAGTTTTATAGTTGAGCGTGTAAATTAATATTAAATGCTATTTTTGATTAAAATGTTTGAGTTGCGCATAAAGATGCATATTCTGATAATATTTAAAAATTATTTATTAACTGAAAACACAGATTTGTATTAATTTACCCATAAAGTAAGGGAAGCATTACTTCCATGGAAGCTTCGCCACTGATCTATTCATTTAATGTGACTGTAAACAAATAAAAATAAATCTAGCACTTTGCTTATCTACTTTCTTTGTCTATCCTAACGAAATAGTGCTCTGTCGAGGTCATAGAGGCCCCATTATCCTAATATGCCCAGGGCCTCCAATAGATTAAAGACGGCCCTTATTAAATCTGCCTTATTGCTAGTTCGCTTTATAATAAATAATTCATATTAAACAAAGATAGAGAATGTGTTTAATAACAGTTGAATTAACCCTACATATTTCATGCCATGAATATAGTTACAATTATTATGGAACAACATGTTGCTATATACATATTACAGTAACATACAACTATAGACTATAGCAGATATACATATGTATGTTAAGAGCTAGCTAGTCTACTAATTGATTGATGCGACGCTAACAGTGAATCATTGAGACATTGATATATCGACTATGTACTCATAATTCAAACCTTCTATGTCAGAATCTAAATGATACACTTGTTTGCTAGATAAGGATACATTCGGTATGTACTTATGTATGAAATGTAACGTCAAATCATATATAAATCATTAATAATACTTGTGAACCACACCAGAATATTATAATTGCATAATTTATAGTAGGGTAAATATGAAACACCAAAAAAATGGGGTAAAAGTGAAACAAGCTTACAACTAAAATAGGAGAATTATAAAAACTGACATCATCATTAAAGGTTTGTTAAAGCGACCTGAAAATATGAATCGCCTAATAAGTGATGTGTCATGATTTCCCTGATGTCAAAACGTGTGAATTAAATTTTAATTCTTTGCACATAACTTTCTGTATAGCTCAGATATTAATTAAAGTTACAATTTCACATTGATATGCCTTTGTAGCTTTTCTTTTAATTTTTCGAGAAATATTTTCCATTAGAGTTCTGTTTCACTTTTTCCCTTACTTGTTTCATTTTTTCCCAAATTAGAGATTAAAAATGAAACACACTTTTTTCATTTTTAAAGTCAGTGTTGTATCGTACAGTTCAAAATTCAAATGACGTAAGTATTTAAAATGGTTATTTCTAGTAGAAAAAATTAAAGTATGAATTTGTATCGTTAACTGTCAAAAAACATGAAAGATTTGTATTTTGTTTCACTTTTACCCCAATTGACCCTATACATTAAGATTGAATATTAAAAATTAATCTAATTGTGCGAAAAAAAATTTACGTAGTCTGTTTCTTTACGTCAGCAATTAAAAAGTTACATTTCACCTAATTTTGTATTCTGAAAAACTTGAATGAAACATAATTATTCTGAAAGACAAACAATGTAAAACATACGAATGAAACCAAGTTTTTCTTCTAGAAATTATCGCAACTTTCCTTAGCTCATAATTTAATGATATAATAAATTTTATAAATTATCTGTCATCTTGAGTATAACAAACTTTCATTTTTTAATGTAATTTGCTGCCTGATTTTTAATGATTTTTGCAGCAGAATTCAATTACAGCTAATAAATTTTAAATGATTTCAAGCATTGAATATTTCTTCTTATTGAAAATGTTTTACAACCTTTTAAATATTCATAATCTGAAATATGTCAATATATTCTCGTCTGTAATAAATTTTTCAAATGGATTTCTACTTTTTACTCACATTTTTTTCTTTATTTATGTATAAAAACCGATATAAAAAAAAAACTAAAAACGCAATTTTTATGTTTTTGAAGTAGTTTTTTTTTTAATTCTTGAAGTTTTTATTGGCATTTTCAGTGCTTTTAGGGTTTTATTTTTTTCTTAAAAAGTTTTTTATTTTTCTCTTCGAATCGATTATTTCCTAAAAAAAAAATTTGGGAGAAAAAATGAACGGAACATAAATTATAGATAAGTACATTTTCTATAACTTTTATTCAAAATGTTTTTTTCTACTGCGCATCGTTTCAAAAATAATTCGAAAAATTCAACATCTGTTTCTGGTTTATTGACGGTTTTAAAAAATAGGAGGTGCACATCTAGAGTATACAAGAACCTTAAGTTTGTAAGACTCACCGTTTTGGCTGTAGAGCGTTCACAGACACACATACACACACACAGACGTCATTGAGATAATGGTCGTACGTGATTCAGGGACCCTCAAAACGCGTAATTCCGTTAAAATATCGAGTTCGAATTTTTTCATTTTATACAATACATTTCATGTATGTATAAAAAAGTAAAAAAAAGGAATAATTCTTTATTGTGGGCTATCATACTTGATGAAAATTTAAATAATATCGCCTTATACTCATACCTATACCTACCATCTTCAATTACCAAAAAATAAAACGAAAAGTAGATGCAAGAACAAAAGAAACAAGTTCGCGCAACATATAATGAAATACGAAATATGTGTGTGTGTCTGGAAAATGTTCCCGCACGAAAATTAATTTTTAATACTCAGAGGATTTGAAGAATTTAACGCGGATTAAACTAATGTGAGTATATATTAATTAATATGATACAATGCGTGTTTGTCAACACGTTGTGTTTTAACTGAATGTTTTATTCACGTTGTACATTTTCCTGCTTCGGCATTGAAAAGATAATAAGTATACAAAAGTTTTAATGAACATTATGTAAGTAAATGCACAATGCTTCCTCGTGTTAAATTCACCAAAGATAATTAATTATTGAACAATTTAAAAAAAAATTGCTTAGAATTGGTTAACCATTTATTTTTTATACAGTTGGACTCCTATAAGTTCGAACCATTTAAGTTCGAGTTCCCCTACATTGGAGGAGAAGTTGTTTCCCTCACTTCTTACCGTCTTTGTGTGATGCCCAGTACGCTTTGCAATACTGAGCATGAGCAAACCACGCGTAAACGTTGAGAAAATAATTATTAAAATCAGTGGCGAAGCATCTATGGAAGCAGAGGAAGCAGTGCTTCCCTTTCTTTATGGGTAAATTAATACAAATCTGTGTTTTCAGTTAATAAATAATTTAAAAATATTATTAGAATATTCATCTTTATGCGCAACCCAAACATTTTAACCAAAAGTCAAATAGCATTTAATATTAGTTTACACGTTCAATTATAAAACTATAATACCTCTACGTCTTATTTTCTTGTATTTTAGTCGATATTTGTATGACGAGTTGAAGTTCACTGCAGGAAATTTCACTAAAAAATTTAGAATTTTTGATTTCGTTAAAAGTATGTTTATTGTATAGAAAATGACGTGAAAAGTTGTTTGTTTCAAACCGCAGGTCTGTATCTCAAACCGTTATCGAGATATAGCCTTTCAAAGTTTTAGTTTTTTAAAATTTTTGGAGAAAAAAGGCCATAACTTTTGAACGCGTGGTCGGAATTGATTTTAGTTGACGGATTTGGAATCAGCGTGTTAAAATCTATATAATGACATGTATAATACCTTAAAACTCAGAAAAAAAAATTTCGCGAAAAATCGAAATAATTCAAAGGGGTATACCTTAAAAAAATGTCGATTTTTGACCAAAATTTTTTTGTCGGATTTTAAAGTATTAAACATGTCATTATATAGATTTTGACACGCTGATTTCAAATCCGTCAACTAAAATCAATTCCGACCACCCGTTCAAAAGTTATGGCCTTTTTTCTCCAAAAATTTGAAAAAACTAAAACTTTGAGAGGCTATATCTCGATAACGGTTTGAGATACAGACCTGCGGTTTGAAACAAACAACTTTTCACGTCATTTTCTATACAATAAACATACTTTTAACGAAATCAAAAATTCTAAATTTTTTAGTGAAATTTCCTGCAGTGAATTTCAACTCGTCACACAAATATCGACTAAAATACAAGAAAAAATTACCTACCTTCAAGTATTATTTCATATTTATGTAAAACCATACTACATTCTCTACTTTTTGCATATATTGTGATCAAACCATAAAATAAAATGTATATGAAAAAATCGTAAAAATGAATATAAATTCTATAGTAGTAGTGAAACATTTTTATCGCACCTCTTCGTAGACAATGAATAATTGTATGAATAAGGCAAGAATGGAATAAAATGGAGATGAATGAAAAGCGCGCTAAATGCGTCCTACGTGGGTTATAACTGTACTCTAGTGTTTTTATCATTGTATGTACTTTTTTGACGTTGATAAAATTTTCCGGTTTAATAGTGGAGTCATATAACTGAAATTTTTTATTGAATAAAACAATCTCTCCTTACAGCGATTTTATGATTTTAAAATGTTCTAGGGATCAAGAGAAATTCATAACTGAGTTTGTGGATTAATCCGTTTTCCGCGCGGTACTTTTTTCACGACTTTTCCGGAAAATCACCAATTTTTCCTGTTTGCGGTTTGGTTACTTAATCAATATCGACTAAAAAAAATAGGGTCACTCTTAAGGAACCCCTCTATCGATCGGTTAATCGAGAAAATTGTATTTTAAGCAACAAAAAATAGAAAAACAGTAAACATCCGCTTCCGGTTTATTTATGGTTTTAAAAATAGGAGGTGCACATCTAGAGTACACAAAAACCTTAAGTTTGAAATTTCATGTCTGTAAGTCTCACCGTTTTGGCTGTAGAGCGTTCATAGACACACAGAAACACAGACGTCATTGAGATTATGGTCGTACGTGATTCAGAGACACTCAATACGTTTAATTCCGTTAAAATTTCGAGTTAGAATTGAGGGATTTGCAGCAACAACGAGTTAACTTCATTTTTAGGCCAAACAGAGTTAACAACTGTTTCTTGGGGGAAAAAAATCATTCTTTCGTTTGGTTCAACAAAGAGTTACCTATCGTTCTCAAGGTATCCGCTAGAATTCATTCGCTTGGGTCAAAATGGAGTTAACTCCAGAAGCTGACTCTTTTTTTTAGGCTTAGAATTTAGTTAGAACACTCGTTACTGTATTCTTTCTTGAAATAAACCAATTTTCTTGAAAATTGTTCTCATTCAATGCTTCCTTACTTTAAAAAGAAAATAATTTTCAACTATTTGGGCTAAAAAGGAGTTAACTCCAGAATAAAATTGACACTAGAATTGCGAATTTGACGAATTTCTCAATGGAATTTGGCCAAAACATGAAGTGGTAGGTGACAAATAGTTGGACGAAGACAAAGGCGATTTAAATACATTTTCCATTTTTTAACAGTTTTTTCTATTTTCCCACAAATTATAAAAACTGGAGTTAACTCCTTGTTGCTGCATACCCCTCAATTTTTCCTGGTTGTAATTGATTGATAACACTTACCGTACAAGGTGAATACACCTCTTGTGACGCCCATCTCGTTCTTGGCAATACAATGATACAGAGTATAATCGTGCGGACTAATCCGCGTGACATTCAGTCTCATCTGACTGCGGTATGTCGGCGTTCCGGGAGGTGAGTCTGGCAGATCGACACGGTATTTGCCACCGTCGCCATAGCCGGATGACTCGAGAAGTCTGCCATCGGCACGCTCCCAATACCGGACCGCATCGGGGAAGGCCTCCACTTCGCATTCCAGTGTCGCTGTTGTACCGTTTGCTGCACCGACCATTTGTTTGCGAATTCGGATCATTGGTGGGACTGGAATAGAATATTTGTTATGAAAAATTCAATTAACTAAACACTAAACTTACAAATATATAAAATATACAGTTGGACTTGCAATATATTGTGTAGTATATTTTATATTCATATTCTAGGACAGTAATAGCAAACAAAACAATAAGAAAATAAAGCTACAATGCATTTTTAAATCTTCTTTTGCTGTTCTGATATAGTTGGCAATACTGACCATGTGAAAGTGCTTCTAAAAATAACATTTATTTTTTTATGATCAAAACAGTGGAATTTGACCCTCTTTTTTATTTTTTTTTATGTGAGGTGTCATAATGTAGATTTCAATAGTAGAATATGACGAGATTTTTTGGGTTCCGAAGAAGCCCTATTAATCACACTTTGTCGTCCGTCCGTCCGTCCTTTTTACTCAAAGCTAAATAGCTCGTAAACTATATAAGCTAGAAACTTGAAATTTTTACTGAATATGTGAAATGACGCCCTTTTTGATGTACAAATATATTGAAAAAATAATTTTTCAGAGGGGGCACTAAGGAGCTATAGCTAGGTAAAAAATGTATAACCAAACAATTGGAATTTAAACTCTTTTCTATTTTTTTTCTAAATCAAAAATCGTGCCTGCAGGGTGCTTTAAAGCAAATCAAAAAAAAAAAAACAAAAAAATTGTATACCAAGATATGTCAAAATGTACATCTCAATTAGTAGAATATGATATTTTTTTCTAACTCAAAAATGGCGCCTGAAGGGGACTAAAAGCAGTATTTAATTTTGCCCCCCCCCCTCTAACTCCGTAACTATCAAAAAATCTGAACAAATTTGGTAACGAGGCTTTGGTGGGACTACCAACGACAAATACTAAAGTATGCAATATCATTTCAAATTTTGGAATAATAGTGAGAGGTGTCATAGAATTTTTTATTTTCATATTTAGGAATGTGGGTTGTCAAAACGTACATCTCAATTAGTAGAACTTGACACTTTTTTTCCCATTCAAAAATGCATGGCTCCAAACATTCCACGTAGCATGTAGGTACTTCGGAACCCTTATTTAAAAAAAAAAATTTCTAACTCAAAAATGCACCTGTAGTTCTAAACAGTCCACGTAGTACGTTCTTCGGAACCTTTATGGCATACACCACATTTTATTATTTTATTTATATTTATCGGGGGGCTATAGCATTGCAATTCCAATATTTGACAATTGCTATTTTTTTTAAAAGTAAATCCAAAAAAAAATAAAACAATTGTATTTCTCGGGGGCTAATAGCCTTGCAATTTCGATATTTTAGAATAGCTATAATTTGCTATTTTAAAAAAAAGTAAATAAAAAAAAAAACAATTGTATACAACTGTCTTGATAATTATCAAAGAGAGTAAATTGATATGTACTCACAATGAACCTCCACATTGAAGGTTTGGTTCGCCGACGGAGGCACTCCATTATCTGCCACGCACATGTACTCCCCCATGTGGGCCCTATTGATACGCGTCAAGTTCAGTGTGTGGCCTTGAACAGACACGGCTGAAAATAGAAACATTAATAACGTTAAGTGGAGTTTTATATATTTTTTTATCTGGATTGTGTTTCGTACGAAAGGGAAAAGTGTGTTAATTTTTTTTAATTGCTGACTTTTTTAATGTATTCTGAAGTGGGTGATACATATTTATAAATCAGAAGACCCAATTAATAATAATAATAATATAAATAATCTTTCTTGCATTCGAAAGGGTGGGCAGTTGAATTTTTACTAACTTTTAATTTATAATTATATGAATTACGAATGTACTATAGAATATTACTTCTAACCCCAATTGTTAGCAGTACACCGATAAAATTTAAGTCCAAAATTGAGTACAGTAGTATAATGTTTCATTAAAGATTTTTTCGAGAAAATAAATTGTTTGAAAATAAAAAAATAATAATAAAAATAATAAAAAGTAGATATCACCAAATAAAAGAAACACATTAATTGAAATAAAATTAAAACAATTATGATACCTAAATGCTATGAATCATAACTAAAATGAATGTAGTTTTTTATTTCTGCAATAACATAAAAAAGGTGAATCTAAATAATTACATAAAACAATTATTTTTGGAAAAAAAATTTTTTTATCTAAAACATTTTTTTCTTATTTCAAAAATAATTCGAAAATTAAAAAATTTACAAGAGTAAACATCCGTTTTCAGTTATTACGTTAAAAAAATCATTTGCTATATAATGGAGAGAATAATATTGTTAGTTTGTCGGAAATGTTTTAATAAAATATGAATCACGCATACTATTCACTGTTAGGATTACGTATAAGAAAGTCCCGTGGTTCCCAAGGCAGATATTTTAAGATAAACAAACGTTCTTAGATAAAAGGCATTCGAAAAGAAACACTTGGCACGCGTATGTAATTGGTTTGAAAAACATTGGCAATTAGCAGGACTCCATATTATTACCGTAATTTCTGTTATATCATAGTAATTACACCATAAGTTGAAATGAGGGATAATTGCTAATTTTTCGAAGAAAAGAGAATGAAAGCAGAAAATGACCTGTTGGAGAATATTTAGGAACTGATGCAAGTAATAAAATTTGTTTCTTGTCGTATTTAATATATGCAATACGATAAAAACTAACAATACAAATTTTACAATTAGTTAAGGTACTGGCATCAGTTTTGAACATTTTAAAATTAAATGTACTAAATTAAAAATATCTGCTGTTATTTCATTACCAGTGGCGAAGCGAGGGGGAGGGGGGGGGCAAGGGGGTCTATCATGCCCCGGGCGCCACTCGCGGAGGGGCGCCAAATGGTCCCCAAGACGACGATATTCTATATATTATATTACTTTATGTTTTTCGGGGGTGCCAAAAAGGTATCGTGCCCCGGGCGCCAATTATGCTCGCTACGGCACTGTTCATTACTGCCATTACTGAATATTAATCTATATTCATTTAACTGTATCATTTTGTTATCTTCTCAAGTACTCATCACTGTGTGTTTATTACTGGTTGTACGTTGTTCATTACAGGAGAACAAACATAAACTATATTTGTGAACTTTGCGGTAATTAAATTGATTTAATAAAGAGTCAGTTGTTTTATTAGTAACATGAGTTCATGAGAATTACAAAAAAAGCCCATCAATCTAAAAAACAATAACGTTTAAGACTGCAGGGACTGATTTTTGAAAATAAAATTCCCTGACTTTTCCCTGACCACAGATTCAAAATTTCTTGAGCAAGAATGTGCAGAAATAAAATTTGAATATTTTTTTTTTTTTTGGTTATAACTTGAAAATTTTACATTCAATTCAATGACCTTTTTCTTTTTTTTCCTGATTTTCTAAAAAAAATTAATAAATTCCCTGACTTTTCAGAATTTTAAATAAATTCGCTGACTTTCCAGACCTTATTAGATATCCTACATTTAGCTATAAAAAATACCTTGCCATGATCCTAGGGGTATTATTGAACCATCAACCTTCCTCCATTCTACCAGCGGCCTTGGTTGACCGGTTGCTGCACATCTCATACGTAAATTCTCACCTTCGTGTACAATTATCGGTTTAACTGCAGCTGATCCTGAAAACAAAACAAAAATAAAATTATGTACTTTACTCAAACATAAGAAATAATCCCACGAATTAGCTCCCTCACGAAGAATTTCCGGACATAGGTTCACACAAGGTTTTTTGCTTAAAATTACATCTTCAATCTACTGTTAAATTTTTTTACACTAGTTGTAAATCATCCTGTATATTAAGGTGGGCCAATTTTCCAACCGACCTCGGCTACCCCCCTATGTGAAAGTACTCTAAATTCTAATTGTTTATAAAACTAGCACCAGGTGACGCTCAAGAAAAAAATTGATGTCGAATTCGGGATCCTCATACCCAAAAACCCTTCTTGAAAAAATCAATAAATCAAAATAAAAAGAAATTATTATAAATTAATATTTCTAAATATTTATTCTTTCCAGTTTATTAATCGATACAGAGTTTCCAACCAATACAAAAATAATTAAAATGCTAATCGGTAATTACCATATCTTTATTTCAATTGAAAATGTTCTGATTCTGTAATTTGTTTTAATTACTTATTGAAATCAATGATATTGAATTCTATTTTGTATAAATTTTATTATAATGGGCAATTAACACTTATCAATAATTAAAATTCTAAATTATAATTGCTCATACATATTATTATTATAATCAATACTATATTTCATCATCAAATTTATTACATTTTATTAAAATACGTATATGTTTAACAATTATTCAAATATACATCTGAAATAATATACAAACAAGTTTCTCTTTCTATATATCAAAAATCAAAAAAAACAATTTTATTTCAAAGTGAAAAATTCAGCTAGAAAGCTTTACTTTATGTAAAAAATATAAGAAAACATAGCATTAAAATGTACATACTTACATACACGAAAATGTATTTTTATATCGATTCGTTCAAGGAATAAAATATGGTATTCGATTTGTATCAACAATTCTATAAAAAAGAACCGATATCTAAGTTTTAAATATCGTATTTATTTTCGTTTCGCATGATACGTGCACATATGGATGGTTTTATGAATAATGTCAAATCCGAGGAAATAAATCATTTACTGTTTGAAAGGAAACACTGAAACACACTAACTGACTCAAACATTTTTAATTAAAACACAAAAATAGCATTTCGTATAATATGAAAACTCTTACTTTACATTAATTAGTTAATAATTAATTATATTTTAATATAACTGGATATATTTTTAGATTTGTAATATATTACTTTCCTAGAAGTATTTTTTAATAATCTTACGAACTCATTTTAATTTTGATAGGAATCATTTTAATTTTATATTAAAAAATAATGACAGTATTTTGTTTGTATGTACAAATAGAAGATATCTATGTTGGTTTTACTAAAAAATATTTAACACTGATGTTTTTATTTAAATTTTAGTAAAAAGGTAGTTTTTCAAAAAATTACGTTACTTACCCTTAAACATTAGCAATTTTTATTGGTTAAAATTATGGTTGAACATTATTCTTTGGAACAATTTGAGGCTAAATACGAGTCATTTGGATGATTTTAACAAAAGTTATTAATTTTTAAACTATTTCCCCAAAAATATACATTTTTACGTCTTTTAAGCCCTCTGGAAGAGATAATTTTTGTCCAAATTTAGTTTATGTGGTCACAATAGATTCGTTTGAGTGTCCTGAACATATATCAACCATAAAAATATACCATCGCATAAGACTATTTTACTTACAATAAGTAAATTTTATTAGCAAGCTCAATTAAATTAAAAACTTTTACGGAAGTTCGATGAAGGAAAGCTAATTGAATTTATTAGAATTAGGAAGAGTTAAGATTACGAATGTAATAGAGATCTAAATAGAAAGAACATGCCTCTTGGCAGATCGAAACAAAACCACGTAGCTAATTAAATATTAAACTTATTATAAAACTTTCCAATTCATTTATATTTTTTCACTATGTGTATTAAACGCGTAACTAAAGTTTCAAAAGGTACCTTCAATTAACACAATAAATTTAGCACACATCGATAAAAGAAGTATACTAAATTAGAGCCTATTTAATGCTAATTTAGTACGCAAAAAATAATGTAGGTATAACTCTTTTATTAAAAAAATTACGAGCGAGTGTGCCAGCTTAAGATTTAAGCCAGCACACTCAAGTAAAATAAGGACAAATCTTAACAAATCAGGTGTCAAACATTTAGTGCTAATTCAGACAAATTCAGAAGCAATTATTTATCAATGTATTCGAAAATAAGTATTAGTGGGCGCTGACTTAAGACTTAAATGTGTCGAATTGATCGCTCGAAAACGACATATTTAGTGCTAGTTTAATACTACGAAAAAAACTACTTTGGAGCGATTAGTTGTATTTTAGCGCATGTGTTTAATTTAGCACACATCATTGTAGAAAATGCAACCAATGTACCTTATTAGCGCATATTTAGTGCAAATTTCGTACGATCTTAAAACTTTAATTTTTTTAAATTACGAGCAGGTGTGCTAGCTAAAGAATGAAGTTAGCATTTTCACGTAAAAGGATTTTAAATTTGTCAAAATTAAGGGTTCAGTTATAATTTTTTAATATTGTACGAAATTAGCACTAAATTTGCGCTAATCTAGTACACCACTTTGATTGTGTTTTTGATAATTTGTGCTAACTTAAACAATAAGCTAGCATACATGAGCTAAAATACAACGTATCGCTCCAATGTGATTTTTTTTTGTAGTATTAAATTAGCACTAAATATGTTTATACGAATTTCGTTTTCGAGCGATCATTTGTTGTGCTAATTTAAGGTACCTAGTTTCAAAATGTTATTTTTCTTACAGTATATTATCAAATATATATATAAAGGTATGTGTTTATTATGTGTGTATAGAAACGGAAATATTTGTAGATGTCAAGAAACAAAATTTATTTTGCTTTGGTTTCAGGAACGAATTTAGTGTAATAGTATTCCAATATTTAAAGTCTAGATGTATATGGTATTTTTATTAATAGAGTAGACACGCAGTGACCCAATGGACTTTACTACATATAAATATAACAATATATATATCGGCGAAAAAATACGTACAGTAAAAAGTAAAAAATCATTGTAATGAAAAAAGATTGTATCATTTTTTACCATGAACGAAAACTTACAAAGTTGCTAATAATTTTTTAAGTATTGCCAAAATTGTCATTTTTAGCACGTTTAGATTAAGTTATCTCAAAAAATTTATATCGTAATGAAGTGATCTATGACGATAAAGTTTTAGTATGTTTATCAATCAGTAAAAAAATAACAAAACGATGCATCAAACCTATAGGGTCATCGAATCATTTGTCACTTGCAGTTGAAATATTGCACAAAAACTGTTTGCTAATAGATTAGAGTGACATCACTAATCGATGTGTATGGGATCGCTTATCAAACTGGTAAAAAATTCTGCAGTCCGCCCCTATTCAGTATAGCGAATTTATATTTGAAAAATATCTATACATATATTGGAAAGAAATCTAAATCAAATTTATGTGAATATATGATTTATGTATTATTTTACAACACATATTTTATACATGTATGTATGTATACACTTACCAAATATATATTTGTATATATTTATTAACTTGTCAACTTTTGAAATATTCTATAAAATTTTCACGTAACTTGTGTCGTTCTTAAGATATCTTGAAAAAATTAATATTTTGGGATGTCACCCCTCCCCTTTACACACGATTTTGATGATTTTGAAATGGGACAATCCTCAACCATCCGACCAAGTTTCAATAACATCGGTTCAGTGGTTCATGAGTTATGCGTGTGACAAGGATTCAGGAGACAGACAAGAAATTTTGAAATCGGAGAAATTTTTTTTTGTCTCAATCTTAAACGATCACAAAGCTTCTCGTATCTTCGATATTGTGAGGAAGCAAAAAGGGTCATCTATCGAATACTATTCTGTAAAAAAAACGCGTACATATGTTATATGAGACACAAGTTGATATATACATAAAATGCATTTCGACTTGAATGTACCCGCATGGTACAGCACTTTGCGACGCTGGCAATCGTAGAAACAGCGCGTCAGCGTTTATAGCAATCATCACCGTCTCTATTAACACACACTCGTTTGTGCTAGCTACACCAGGGGTCGCCAAACTTTATAAGTACACACATTTATTCGTTTTTAATTTAATGCACCTATGTATATTTTATGATATAAATATTGTTTAACTGTCTTTCTTACTGTTTGATACGATGTTTACAAGGTAGTTCAATGTCCAATTAAGGATATCTAATTTCCACGAAAAATAGAGAAGTTATTGCTAAGATAATCTAAAGTACCTACATAAACTTTAAGAAAGTTTTAATGCATAGTTTGAAAGTTATTATTATTATAATTTGATTCGTTCATTGCATCTAGATTTACAATATTTTTGATTCCTGTACCTGCCATAATAATATATCCTTAAGAGATTTTATACTTAAATTAAATAATGTAATTATTTTAAATACAAATTTTATATCAACATAAAAATTGAGCTCACTTTTTGTAATTATGTTTAATTAAATTAGTTCCGAATTTAATATATTATGCAGTGTGATGCAAAAAGCTTAATCTTTTATTAATTTATCTTCTCCATTTTCGTATAATGAAATAATTAAAATGCAGAGATATTTTTTTGTATATTGCCTACTACCAGCTTCGCCATGATTTAAAATTAATATCCATTAAAATATAGAATTTGTTATACTAATACAGGCCTGGCCAACCTAAATTGCTCTACGGACCTCATAGACAACCTAACATTGTTAGAAGGCCGCAGTTACATAGTAATTCTAAATTTTTACAACAATTTTCGTACTTATTGAAATCTTTTTCTAGTCACCTTCCTAAAATGCAATAAAAAATGTCAAATGATATTTTGATTTTAACCCTTCAGTCACGATATATTTGCGTTCTAAACTATCTATTCAAAAATCTGAAAAAATTCAAGAATGAAGCTTTTAATTAGTACTTCCACTGAAAATTATAACGAATCCCTCTCAAAATTATTTTGGACCCCCCTCTATTAGACTGAAAAGTGAACTCATTTTTTTTTCACTTACTTTAGATAGGTCTCCTAAAATGCAACATAAAAATGTTGTATGACCTTTTGATTTTAACCCTTCAGTCACAATATATTTGCATTTAAATGTCGTTATCAGAGCATCCCCTCCCACATTCTACTTTCTAAACTATCGATTCAAAAAATCTAAAAAAATATGTAGCTTTTAGTTAGTACTTTCAATGGAAATTATAACGTATATAGTTTATAAAAAAAATTGAAATAACTCTTGTTTATAAATCGTAATGACTAAGGAAACCTATCATGTGCGTGCCCAACACGCACTTGGCCGTTTTATTTTTTACCCAATCGTGCCCAGCGTTACATATATGTAACAGAGCGCTTTTTTTTTTAAGATTTTGCGTTTGATGTAAGATTATTTTAATTTTAATTGGTTTGAAATCATACTTATTTTCGAGTATTCGACTGAATACATCAACAATGCAATTACCAACGTTCTGGAGTTTTAGTATACATACAGTGTATTCCAAGTTGATTAAGCCATAGGAAATTTAACATGGGGGCAATTAGAAATGTTGTAGTAACCTTTGGTCAAATTTAACGATGATGATTGGTGCATTTTGAAATGCCGCCACAAAATTTAATAAAATAGTAATCAGTATTTTGTTTTCAAATTTATATCTGTCAAAAAATATTATTATAATTTTATCTAGGATGCTTAAATTAATGAAATTAAAGTTGAGAACAAAATACTGTTGATTAATTAAAAAATTATCAGTTAGTTTCGAGGCAGCAATTCAAAATGCACCAATCACATATCGTTAAATTTGATCAAAGGTTACTACAACACTTCTAATTGTCCCTATGTTAAATTTCCTATGGCTTAACCATCTTGGAATACACTGTATATAGATATGAATTGATGACAGAAAAATCAGCAATATCGGTAACAAAAAAAAACCTCGGGAACGATTGAGTTAAGTTACATTTGCCAGACCTTACCTTACACAGAACATATACACGTCTGAAACACTTTAACACCGATCGTTCTACAACTCGCCAGCGCCTCCACCATCGGTGGCCGGCCGCAGACACCCCACGCTTTTTGCAGGTTTAATTTCGACCGTCTTGCTTTTTGTTGTGTACTTAGATTTTATGTGTTCGCGATTTTGTTTGTTTTGTATCATATTTTGTCGTTAGCGGTGTTAATGGCTCTTCTACTGCCATATTTTTTTCTTTCGAGCGTTATAAAAGTTAATGAAACTACATAATATTTGTTGTAAAGTTTTTATGAAAGTTTGGTCGTTGTATTTAAAGTGATGAATGTGACCGATATTTTATTTCTGAAGTAACTTATTTAAGGATGTATGGCACGTACAGTCTGAGTCAAAAATAATGTAAATCTAGATGCAATGAACGATCAAAATCAAATTATGAATAATTCACTTTAAATGCTTATAAGAAAGTCGAATTAGTTTATACACTACATAAACTATAAAAATACTTTTGTTTAAAACCTTATTTCTCATTATTGACTGTAATTTTGGAATTTTAGCCAAAAAATTAATATTTGTAAAAAATTATTCTGAATTCATCTGTCAGATATAAAAACAAAAGAAGTATTTTATTGGTATAAATCATTAATAATAATTTCGAACTAATATTTTTTAGTAAAATTGTATAAAAATTAAATGGTTAATTAATTCCAGGCAATTTATATAAACACTATCGGTTTTTATTTAAATTGTTGAATAATTAACTACCTTTGGTGAATTTAGCACGAGGAAGCACAAGTAAATTTACTTGGCAGATGTTTTTTTAAGATATTGAATTAATTCAATATTCAAACCTAAATCATTATTAAATAAATTTTGACAATATAGTTGTTATTAAGATAATGTTACATTTTCATAATTTTTATCTTGCACACAACCGTGATTAAAAATATTTCTACAAATTGTATTTCAGTAGTAATATAAACAATTAATTTCAAAACCTTTTCAAAAATAAACTGAGTTCTTAAAAACACTCGCTGTTGATTTCTGAAGAGCCTCATTAAATTAAGCATTGTGTAGATAAAAGAAAAATAATTATTATTTTCAATTTAGCAACCGCTAACTTTATGGTAATTACTAATTAAAATAATTTTTTATATATAAAGTGGTGACAAATAATCAAACATCATTAAATATTTTGATTTAATTCAAATGACCATACAACAAACTTACGGATAATGATGGTTTTGTTTATTTAATATGTATACATTTCTGTTTAACAGCAAAATTACTATTGACAATTCGAGGTGCAATTAAATTGTGTTGATTTTAATCTACATTTAAGAGAATAAGGACAACTTTTGTGACAACTATATTATCTACATATATATATATAAAGCTCAACGTGTCTTTGTCTGTCTATCCGCCTGCCCGTTAGTGGTTTCTTTTTTAATTCATAGGTACGTTCTCTGGCCAGGTTATAGGCTATATTTTGTTACGTTAGGTAACATAACAACTAAGCAGTAACGATAATAGTAAATCAAGTCGGAAAAAATTTACTTGAAAATAAAAAATTGTAAAAATCGACCATGTGCGTCCCGAGAAAATTGTATAAGTGTGCATTTTTGATACATTTCGAGTGTATACTACACTGTTTTTGTAGGAAAATAAAAAAAATAATAAAATACTTATAAGTGAATAGACTATAGAACTGCATATATAGCGTTACTTTTCAAACGTATCCTAACCTCAAAAATAAAAAAAATGTCGTAACATTTTTTGTATCACTAATAATTCCATAATTAACGTAAAAATGAAAGGATTTTTACGAAAAAAAGAGGAAATATGTATTATTATGTTACAAATACGTGATGAAATTTTCAAAAATAAAATTTGATTTTTTTGTATCATCTTATCTATTCTTATTTTTTAGATATGAATGTATTTCGATGGGCCTTTTTGTATAACCGTCAATGAGTGTTGCATAATTAATTAAACATACATTGTATTATAAATGTTTAAATAACATTATAACAAATACAGGTATAATTAACATATTTTACAAATTCAAAAAATAAAATGTTTACAAACCATTTGCAAATCCCGGATATAGGAACTAGACTATAGGGGATACAAATTACCATACAACAGAATTTTTGCATGAAATTACTCATGTAGAATTGTAAACATGCAAATTTAAAAACAGAACCTAGAAAAACTGTTTTACAATATTTATTTGTTCATATTCATTAAACCTACTACAGAATTTGATAAATACACTTATGTTTGTATAGTACATTCGTATACATTACATTAATACAATACTTGAATGTATTCAACTGTGTAATTACAATGCAAAACTGTTTTGATTTGTATGTTTTTTGTTATTTTATTCAAGTTTCCGCTCTATTACCAATACAATAGGAATCAGAAGTCAGTTAATGCATGATATCATATAGAATCAAATTAAAAATAATATCATAGAACAATACAAAATACATAATTGCATTTTATTTTTTTTTATTTCATTATAAAATATAAATTTTGACCTTCTGTTTGTGTGGATGTAAATTAAAAACGACATAGAAAGACAAAATTTTGCATTAAGAATCTGTATGACCTATACAATACATAATAATATATAAAAATGTATTCAATAGAAATAAAAATCTTATATAACTAATGGGGTGGCGGTAAACGGTTTCACATTTTCGAATTTCGTCTGTTGCCATTTGAAAGAGTATAAAAAATCATGAAAATTTTGTATTAAAGATTTTTCGAAATCTTCATTAGTTTTAGTTATTTGAAATATACGATTTTTTTGCACATTTTCATAGGGGTATTGCACCCCCTTGAACCGTTTTATCGTAGCTAAAATAATTTTTTTCTTACTACCCTTGACTCACTCTAACTATATACAAAATTTGATTATTATTATATATTTATATTTATTTATAGTCCAGGAACATTAGGTTATCACTGGGGTAAAATTCGCAATAAGCTGAATTTTTGTATACACCTTCATTTTGTCTTCAAATCGCTGTAACTCCGTCAGTTTTTGGAATTGAAGTATAGGGTTTTGAACACATGTTCTTGAAACCCTGTTTATTGATTAAATGCAATTTTTTTGTTGATATTTTCACATTTTTAGATTAGAATACCCTCTTAATAAACGAAAACGATTACTTGTACGAAAAAAGTTGTAAGATCTTTATTGTAGGTAATTTTCTAAACTTTATATTTGATAATAACTGTTTTAGTCATAGAACCAACAGATATATTTACTTAAAACTAATTGTTAGCACCTTTTGTGGGCTGTAAAAAAGTATGCTCGAATGAGATTGTTGGGGACTTTTGGTACCTTATTTATAAACACAAAATGAAGGTGTATACAAAAATTCAGCTTATTGAGAATTTTTCTTCAGACACAGTTATTTTTCGTCTAAATGTACTGGATTATTATTATATATATATTTTGAAATAGTAATATTTCGTTAAAAATTGAGTGATTGTTATGAAATATTTTTGTCCGTGTAACAACAAACAGACAGACAGGTGATCCGAAGGGAAACAATTATCACATGATGTTGATTCTAACTTGTCAGCTATAATTCTCCCCGAGCCCGGTATGCATGTATCGAATGTAACCTGTCACTAGCACTACAAATTTTTCAACTGTATTAACTTCGCAAATTTGTCACGTACGCATGCATGAATAATGTGACAATGTTTTTGACTGTTTTTGTAGGTTGTGTTTGGGCGTGATTTAAATAATATTGAAAGTAATTTTTTATTTGTAAATACAGTAAAACTTCTCCAAACCTACAAGTTATTGTCACGAAAAAACGGTTAATTATGGAAATTATCTTTATGCGGGAAAATTATATTATAAATATCGTTAAATTTGAAAATATCCACTTCATTTTTTACCAAAATGCTTCCATAACTGGACTGAATCTATTATTTTGTTTGGAAAAATGTAATTTTTTTAAATTGTATACAACAAAAATTCAGTGTATTTCTAAGCGCACTTACACCCGTTCTAATAATTGAATATTATTTTGGGGGGTCTCATATTGTTTGTAAGTACAAATTGAAGGTATCTACCTTGGTTTCACTAAAAAATATTCAACCCTGATGTTTTTATTTAAATTTTAGTAAAAAGATAGTTTTTCAAAAATTTACGTTACTTACCCTTAAACATTAGCGATTTTTATTGGTTAAACTATTAATATTTTTTTTACATTATGGTTCATTATTATTCTTTGGAACTTCAGACATAATTTGAGCCTAGTTACGAGTCATTTGGGTGATTTTAACAAAAGTTATCAATTTTTAAACTATTTTCCCCGAAAAGATGCATTTTTAAGTCTTTTAAGCCTTCTGGAAGAGATAATTTTTGGCCAAATTTAGTATATGTGGTCACAATCGATTTGTCTGAGTGTCCTGAACATATATCAACCATAAAAATAAACCATCAGCGCTTTAGATTTTGTGATAAATTGAAAAAACGGTTGGAAATGGGGTTTTCACCCTTAAACCCCATTTTTAAGGGTGTTGCACCACTTTTTGCTAGTCCGGGTTATTTTTTCGAATTCTCCGTTTCAAAATCTATTAGAATCAATCATAAAATTGCTTGCCCTCTTAATTTCCTGCCAAAATGCTTCCTTTACTGGACTACATATAAATGAATTAGTTATATCGACAATTGAAGTACCTACCTATAAAAAATCACTTATTTAAATACGATACTGGCATCAGTCTCGGAAAATAACCCAGTCTTGGACTCTTGTTTAATTAAATGTAAAGTACTTGCGGCAAATAAGGCCCAGAGAATTACAAAAAAGCCCATAATCACAAAAACAGTATATCTTACTTATAAAGCGGCCAAGACTGGTGCCAATATCTTAACAATTTATATCAGTCTTAGATGTTATGGAGTACCGTATCTGAAACTATTCTGACCTCCAAAATTGAAACTGTATCCGAAATGATTATTTATATATCGTTGAGACACAAACTGCGGACAAAAACAATTCCTAATAAAAATCGTATCTGAACCCGTATCCAAAATCCCATGATTGTTGGCTTATCTGAACCAACGATTTGTCACACATTAAATAGAGGTCTTTTCAACATCCTGAATACAACGCGGATGATATACATATACCGGGTATCCCAACAAGAACGTAAGTAAGATTTAATTTTGTATAATAATTTATGAATTATTTATTCTGAAAATAAATCATTGATAACAGACGAATCGGAAAACTGTGACATCGGCGAAGTAGTAGGCTTTAGGGCAGGGGTCCCCAACCTTTTTGTACCTAAGAGCATATTTTAGAATACCGGTCAGGCGGCGGGCACCATTTTTTTAGTGCCCGCATCAAAATTGCGATTTTTTTAAATTCTGCGTTATTCATCTATTTTTATCCTTACCTTTTTCTCTCTATTCTCCTTTATCTTTAAAATCTATCGAGGACATTCCAATTCACTAGTCTCACTAAAAAAGTTTCACTTCAAAAATATTAGCATTTTTAAAATATTTTTTTTTTACAAAATAAAATCTTACGTTTTTATTGGGACACCCTATATATTTATAAAGTATATAGTACTATATGTATTTACGTACGGGTCATACGATGCTTCAGAGAGCATAAATTATAAAGTAGACTAGTTCATTATGTGTAACCCCTAACATCATTTCAATGGACGCTTTGGGATTTTGGGTGTCTCTTGCTCTGATCTTTCATCGTTCATCATGTAACCTAGTCTACTGGGGAACTGCCATGAAGTTAACAGGATATATTTTTTCAGCTTAACTTAATTACTGTGGGTTCAGATTTTGTAATATATTAATTTCTATATACGTTTTAAACAATGTTTATTTCAAATACCTAAAAGTTTGATTCGTGAAATCAATATTTAAATGGATTAGTTCTAAAAAGAAAATTATTTCTTTCAAAACGCACGTAAATGGAATGTTAACCATTAAAAAAAAGTTTATATATAAATTATAGATATTGATATTACCTACAATTTTTCTCTATTTCGTACTGTTTCAGAGTAATTCGAAAAATTCATAATTAGACGTAGGTAAACATCTGTTTCTGGTTGAAAGATCGTTTTCAAAAATAGGACGTTTTCTTCCCAGATAAAAATTAACCTTAAATATAAAATTTCATCCTTCTACGATTTGTCGTATTTGACTTACAGCGCTTACAGGCAGACGGACACACAGACATCATGGCGAAAATGGTCAGAATGGATTCAGGGAATAATTCTATCAAAATCCGGATTTCGAAAAAAATCGGCTTCACTATACTTACTTATACTATTGTATATTTCATATACAAGGTATAAGAAAGTAAAAATTAGTTTTTAGATTTTAACAATAGATAGTTTTATAGTTATTAATTAATAAAGGTATTATTTTTTTGTGAAAACTGAATAAAATTTTATGAAATAATCAATCCAAAACATTATTAAAATTTAATATCAAACACAAGGCTTTGCATTTTTAAGATAATGAATCAACAATGTTTATTCTTAATTAAGACATAAAAAGCAGTAAGGTATCATAAAATTTCACTTAAAATGTTAATTTCAGTAAACTAGGAGTTCAAAAGCGTAAGTATTAAAAAAAACTTGTTAATTATGTTGTGCTGAAATCATATTCAATGTGAATGAGGTTTTTAACATTTTTCAAACAACGTTTCACGAAGAGGTAATTTTATAAACATGTATACTGAATCAACGAATTGTAAATAATTAGTTTAGCAATCGTGGTTACTATTACAAATGGTACTTCATTTGATGCATAAAGAGTTTTGTTTACTGTTGTGATATTGTTATAATATGTTATATAACATATATATGTATGTAAACTAAACATAGGGTCGAGCGGGGTAAATATGAAACACCAAAAAAATGGGGTAAAAGCATAGACATAGAGAATGGACCACGCATCTGACTACAATGAAAAGGGTAAAATATTTAAATAAAAATTTGAAATTATCATGGTTTTTAATTACTTTTCTATAATACACTAAAAATAAAAATCGTAAATAATTAATGGGGTGGGGGTAAACGGTTTCACTTGTTCGAATTTTGACTATATTGTTAATAACCATTCAAAAGAGTATAAGAAATCCATAAAATGTTGTACAGTACATTTCTTCACATTTTTATTGGTTTCGAAGATATTTGAAAAAAAAAGATTATTTTACATATTTTCATAGGGGTATTTCACCCCTTTAAACTGTCTTACCGCAGCTAAAATAATTTTTTTCTTACTACCCTTGACCCCCTCTAACTATATACAAAATTTGAATTCGATACGATTTTATCACTTGAAAAAGTTCCCTTCTAAGTTATTTCGAGGTCCTAATTAATGTACATCCTGTATAAGTACATAATGCACATATTTGAGTTTTATATAAAATTTTTCAAATATCGCTAACTAACTTTAAATTTTGCATGTTTTTAGTTTCTGCTATATTGAAACTACCTACACACATTCAAACCGTGTAAACTTTCCGAAAATATGTTTTAAAATGTTACACAAATTAAAAAGCTCGTTAAAAATGTATCATGTAACAAAATAATAATTGAAACATGGAATGTTGATTTTAATAAATACATTAAAAATTAAACGAAAATCATTTCAATGTACAGTAAACAAATATAAAGTCAAGTGCTTTTTACATGAAATAAAAAGACAGTATTTAAAAAATAAACCTAATTAAAATTTTTAATTTTTTATCTGTTTCACACGTATGACGTCATAATACATGCTATACAGTGAAAACACTCATTGCTATTCGTTTGTTTATCGAGGTATGACGTCACACATGACTGAATGAGCCTTATGGCGGTAAATTTTTCATTTGAATATAGAAAAGAATTAATTTCAGCATTATTTTAGAAAAATAAAAAAAAGTGTCTAATAAATATGTACATTTTGACCGGGCCGCTCCCCAAATCAGCTCCAAATAATTCAAAAATAAATAATGTGGAAAAAGTTTCAGCCCTCTATCTTGAAAAATGGTCATTACCAAAGTCATTTTCAAAGACCTGCGTACTAGAGTGTCTTAAACTCTTTCTAAAAATCTAGAATAATCATGAAAGCATTCCTAGTACTCATATTCCATATCTAGATGGATAAATTACATTTTTTTTTAACAATAACTTTGTCAGAAAAACGTTTGACAATGAAAATATTGATCTTGAAATAAAAAATTTTGATTCTAAAAATAAAATTAACAAAGAAAATTGGTCGTGCAAGTTAGAAATTGATATGGAATGATCTTTTTTGATTTTAGAATCAATTTTTTATTTATTTCAAGATCAATGTTTTTATTGGTAAACATTTTTCTGACAAAATTGTCCAGAAATTATACCAAAAAAAATTGTTAAAAATTTTCTCTTGATGAAATAAGGTACTGGTACCAGTCTTGGCCACTTTAAGAACAAGGTATAACTTATTATTATTTATTATTAAATCAATTTAATTACTAAAGTCCGCAAATATAGTTTTTTCTTTAAATTATAGATTTTTATTTTGTTTTTGTTTTTTTCTCCAGTAATGGGCACGCAGTGATGGACACTTGGCCGATTGTGATCAAATTAAGCTGTTTTATAGTTAAAATTCTAAAGATTATGATTCAGTATTGGCAGTAATCAAATATCAACAAATATTTATAATTTCCTTGTACCATACCCTGTTTCTATAAAATGATATGACAAAACAGTAACACAATTTATTTTTGAAATAAAATATTTGTATTTCGCTGATATAATAAAGTTATTATTTACAATCACCATAAATTATCGGTTGACATTTGTATAGAACGTAAATAAGAACTATAATATTAATAATTAAATTATACAAAACAGAATTTTCGGTTCGGTATCATGAACTGTTTTTGCACGAACGTTTATGCTAAAACAAAAAGTTTAGGTCGTCAAATAGCATTATACTACACAAGGCCAGTGTCAACTTTGCTTGAATAGACTTTGTATCGTGGAAACCTCCCAGTTCTGTAAAGTTTTACCCAACAGATTTATTACGATCTCGTCTTTAGAAAAACGTTATTTCATGCTGTCCCGTTATTTATTTCATTTTTTGTGTTTACCTATGTACACTGAATGCAGACGTTATTAAATTTTCACTTATAAAGTTCTGATAGAAATACAAATAAGTTTTGCATCTCGTTATTTTTTTTTAAATTTCAATCGTGAAAAATAAAATATGTCACTTATATTTCAATGGTACAGGTTACCAGAAGTTTAAACAGTTGGTCCAGTGAAATTAAATAGTGACGCAAAAAGTTATAAGAAGTCGATGTGCCTCCGGTAGTTATCTGAAAAAGCAACCCCCTAGTGTTACTGATTATATTAAAATTATCTTAAAATAAATATATTTTTTGACTTTGATGAGCAATAAAACTGAAATGGAAACACGGTAGCAATAATGCTAATACTGAAAAATACGTTAGTTAATTACCTATGAAATTGACTCATTGTAGTTGCTCTAGTTACGTTACTTTAGAAGTTATGAGATAATCTTTGTTTGTAAGTACTACTCTGAAGGAAGTTTTTTAAACATCCTGTAGCTCAGAGGGTGTTGAAGATGGACCCCCCCTTTCCCGTACAATTTTTTACTTACAATGAGTCAAGGAATCAGCTCTTAAAATATATGTATCCCAAACCGGACCACCCTGTATAATAATAATAATAAACAATACATATATTGGTTTCTTACTCAAGTTTTAATTTATTTGATTTTTCCTTTAGGTGTTCGTAACTACCCCACTCTCCCTTACTACTTGTTATCATCCTGTACATATTGCACACAGTTTTGTGAAGTTCATTATTCTGTCTTATTTTGTACGTTCGTGTAATAGAATATACACATTTCTTTTTCTATTTTCTTTCAAAGTTACAACTGACTAGAGATTCCTATTTGCAGAATGCATTGTATGTACATAGTAATAGAAAAACCTTAGAAGTTTTTCATCATTGCAGATCTGTAACAAATCTATCACATGATATTGTGAAAGATGCATTTTTCATTCAAGTGATATCGAATGTTCACTTTAACTTTGACGTATACATGTTGATTTACTTACATATTATTATGTTTGTATATATGTATATTTAGATTTTTTTAAAGTATCTAAAAGGTACTTATCTGATCGATTTAGAACGAAAGGAATAAAAACATCTACCTAGTGAATCCACACACGAGTGCGAAAAACGTAATTTACACCCGAGGTGCACACAATATTTTTTCTACAACCCTATTGATTATATAATATTAACAATAAAATAATATAATAATTAATTTATATACTTTGTATTTTGCCAATATTTTGCTACATTGATATTAAAATTCAACTCTAGTAAGCTTTGGATAAAATTTTTGACAGTTCTATTTTCATTCAAATGAGTTTCATAATTTGTTATTCTATAATATAAGATGGATAAGTTGTGAGACAGAGAAAGAACATAAATGTGTACCACCAGAGATATCAGAAGCTGTAAACTCTGTAATTTTAAATTTACTATCTGCAAAATCTAAATTGATATATGAAAATTACACATAATACCATGAATTGTGCCAAGAAAAAAACCTTAAGGTATTATTTATATTTTATTTAATTTTATTAATAATTTTGTTTATTACAATAATTAATACAGTACTTAAATTTTAGTAATTTGTTTAATACTATAATAGAACATGGAAGTAAAAACAATATACTTTGCTTTTAGAGACTGACGCCAGTACCTTATAATATTCTCTGTTAAACAGAAACCTAAAATCACCCAATTTAGCAACAGAATTATGTAATTTCCGACAAACCTTCTCGATATGTTTAACCAAACCTGAGGTCCGTAATGCTACAAAATCAGTGATTTGGTCCCGTTTTGTGGTTCATAAAGCGCCTCGTGTAATTACCGTGGATACCATAAGCAAAAACATCCACTCAAATGTGTGGGCATCTGAACCCTTTTAACACATCAATGCTTCTACAGTTTACGCAAATTTGATTATGTAACTCAAGGGTGTTTGCAATATAATTTAACCCCTTACCCCTGCCTTATCACAATAATGTTTGTTAGTCGGTTGTTCGGGTATAAGCATTTAGATAGGATAGTAAAAAAATGTGACATTTTTAAATACAAAATTGTTTTGTTGATAATTAAAACATTGTACAAATAGTCCAGTAAATGAAGGTAAAATTTAAAAAAACTTGACAATTTTTTGAATATGCATCAACATTTAGGATTACCTCTACTTCAAAAGTGACCCTATGCCAATGTGTGCTTTTTATTTTTTAGGGGTGAAAACACAATTTTTATAATTTAATGTATTTTCTTAAAGAAATACCATATAAAACAATGTTACCTATATTAATTTAAGATAATAATCTATGTATTTATAGGTACACCTCTAATTATAATGTAATAAAGAATTGTGTAGAATAAAAGATCTAAAATAATTAAACTACATATATTTTTCAAAAATCCTAAACAATAATTCCGTAGTCCACGCGAGTTTAGTTTTTGTATAAATGACAGTTGAATGTTGTGATACATCTTCAAAAAACAAAAGACTGGATAAACATTTGGTCACTCTTTTGATGTTTTAAGGTTCAGTAGTTTTCGAAATTACCTATAACATGTAGAAAAATAGAACTTCCTTTTATAGAGGTAGATAAGATTTTCAACATCCGAGCTTTCAAGCTATAAGAGCATATTAAAAATACAATTTTATTTGCAAACATCTCCAGCATGCAGACGCTTTTTTTAGAATTCGTCCAGTGGTATACATATAATATTTAAAAAATATATGTTAAACCAATATCCTTTGATCTCATAATATATTAATTCAACCGTAAATATAAAATATATACTGTAAAGAGTTAAATAAACAGTAAACAACAAACACGCGCACATAGTTCTGAAACAATATCATATCAAATATATACACATTTAATCAGGTCACATACAGATGTAATAAAAAATATATATCTCGATGCTCCGTTATAGCCAGGTCCGGATTTAGAAATTTGCCGCCCCTAGGCAGTTGCGAAAATTGCCCCCCCCCCCTAAACTCATAATCGATGAATTGCATATTGACCATACAAGTTTTCGCTACGATATAGAAAATCACGTAAACTGTTACACAAGAATCATTGTTTATTTGCGATGTCGTTTTTTAGAAATCTGTATGTAAGAAAAAAACTTGTGAAGATAACAAACCTGAAATTGATGCCGTTGAAACTTGTCACACGTACTGTTAACAATACGTTAATAATCGTTCACCAATGTTTAGTAATAATGACAGAGGAAGTTATGTGTATCACAATATACTGTAGGAGAAAATAAGATGATTTTCGATACAGAAACTTATCGAATATTCGAAATTAGGCTTGTATAAATCGATTCTTTTCTCGATTCGGGCATTTTCCACTTATAATGTTGGTACACGTGCCAACGAAATAGGCGGGAAATTCAATTCCCACGAATATAACAAGTTTTCAAAGTTTCCGCCAAAATTTGCCGCCCTTCAATTTTTGCCTACTCTGCCTGCATGGTAAATCCGGGCCTGGTTATAGCGAATACATGAATACTTAATACGTATATCTACAATCTGTATATGTGTGTTTGTGAAATGATCTTGTATGTGTATAGTATGTTTTATTATGGTAATTGAAATCGGGATGTTGTAAGTAAATATTGGATAAGTAAATAGTTGATTGTCTCAACTAGAGAGACGATCTTATAGATTAATACAACTTGCTACGTCAATTTAGATCTGTGCTGACTTCTAGTTTAATATAATTTGTATATGTACCAGAACTGGAATTTTCAATTCCGGCCAGAACCGGAATCGCTGGATTTCACAAAAAAAATTCGGCCGGAATCGGAATTTTTTTCAAAAAATTCTATTTTAATTAATAATAATAATTAAAACAATTTATGTATGCTTTTTACATAGATTATTATCTTAAATTATCATACCATTATTTTATATGGTATTTATTAACCCATTAAGGACCAAAAGAACATTTTTTTTGTCAATCTTTGAGCTCCAAACTTATTAAGAATAACGGAAGTAATATAAATAAAAGTATTTGACTATTTTCGAGTGTGCTCTTTCGATTTCCGGGGTCAAAATTGCATTTTTATGGCTCTGAAAAAAAATATGGCGGATTTTAAGTCGAAAAGTATCAAAAAATAAGAGATTTTTTATTTTCAGATATAACCAGAGCATATTTTTTATGTAGTAGAGGACTACCTTATCTATCGTTTTTAGTGGGTTTCATTGTCAATTTTTAAATCTTTTCAGAGATTTAGTTGGCAAAATAATCTTTTGATTTTCTCTTTATTTACTAATTAAATGTTGATGCCACAAAAATATAAAATTCAATATTCCAATCGTCTACCAATAAATTTTAAAACAATTTTGTATTTCTAAAATTGCTATAGGATGGAAAACTTTTTTCACGCCTTAAGGCTATATTTAGAAAATGAAAAGTGCATTATAAATATAAGTAAATATATTTGGTACTCTCTCGAACTTTGAGGCAACTTTTCTCATCTATTCGAAAGATGTAGAAAATTATCAGATAAGTTTGAGTCCCCCTTCTTCTTAATTATGTATTTTTTAATCTAGAAATACAGTTACTTAATTTCGTGCACTCGTATTAAAATTGAACGATAATGTCCATGTACTAATTTTAAGATATATACATGTATTAATAAACTTTTATAGTATAATAAACAAATTTTAAAGGTAAGTATAATGTTACAAGCTTTTATTAGTATCAGGAGGCCAATTTAAGTTTATGAATATTCTTGTTTCGTGTTTCTCAAATCTTAATCAGAGAATGTCAAACAAACAAAAAAAAAATGTATAAATAATTTATTTTATTCTATTCCAGTATAACAAAATATTTTTTGAAGGTAATTTTTTTCCTTTAATAAAAACTGATTTGCAATCAGTTTCCAACTGGTTTCATGCAACTGTGCTTGAAGGCCGAATATCGGTTTCAGTTGCGTGGTTGCATGATATTTTAGCTTTATAATTATAATAATATTATTATTTATTTATAATTAAAGTCATTAGTTAATTATTATTATTCCTATTAATAATTACCTATTTAGTTAGTTCATTCAAAATGAATGATCAGTTAATAAACATTAAATTCGTCGAGGAGGTGGAAAAACATGAAGTTTTATACAATTATAACCTTCCTAGGTATTAAGAATACTTGACATGTTGCCAAAAGTTAAAAAATTTTAAAAACTTAAAAAAATCGCGTTTTTTCTTTACGGCAATTCCCATAAAATTGTCGACTAATCAAGATTCAGTCGCGCTCGTGTTGTAAAAACTGGTTTGCAATTATCAAAACAGTCGCACCGTGTGCGGATGGCCTTATTGTGATACTTGAATGTACTATCCAGAACGTTAAACTGAATATGTCTTTATCATTTAAATAATGTTAAATATGCATTTTCATTACATGTCCAATTATATTTTTAATTTTGCAGCATCAATCATAAAACAAAGCCACGGGTGAAAAATCAAAACAAAAAGTATGCATATAAATCTAAATAATTTGTCGACATTTCCTAATTAATGGATTTGTAATTGCGTGATTGTTTTATTCTGATTTCCATTAATCATTACATTACAATACACACAGATACATGTATTATGTAACATTTGTAACATACCCGCGGAATATATTTTATCTTTGTTAAATTCCATATCGACACAATATGAAGTTATTTTGAAACAAGGTTAAATTTATCTTTTGAACATTTGTGTGTTCTCGTTTGTAAAATATACTTGGCATGTCTGTTTGAAGATGGATTAATTATTATTGGTGGTATGCGTTCATGCCGCAAACTATTGCATGAATGTACGGTACATGTGCGCCAAAACAGACTAATTTAGGGAAGAACGCTTCAAAAATAACATAACGTTAACGCTTTATATTTATATATAGTAGCACATTTGTAATATCGATATGGAGAACCATACATGACTTCCATGTTCTTTCTATCTTTTTAAATAATTTTTAAATATATATTTTTTTAAATATTTTATTTATATAACCTACTACTATGAATATTTTCGTAATACATAAAAAAAATATATACTTACGACGGTTACAGCTGTTATTGCCGTTTGTATATAAATATAATAATTTAATGTACTAATGTCAAAAACATAATACTACACATTCGTAGAACAACTAATTTGACAGTTTGAATTGTTTCCATGGCAACATGAAATAATGACGTATTAAATAGTATTTAAAATTAAAATTTTGAGGGTGTTTTTCACCCCTTCTAAGGCTGTTTTTAATACAAATCTGTGTTTTCAGTGAATAAATAATTTAAAAATATTATTAACCAAAAGTCAAAAATAGCATTTAATATTAATTTACACGTTCAATTATAAAACTATAATACCTCTACGTCTTATTTTCTTGTATTTTAGTCGATATTTGTATGACGAGTTGAAGTTCACTGTAGGAAATTTCACTAAAAAATTTAGAATTTTTGATTTCGTTAAAAGTATGTTTATTATATAGAAATTGACGTGAAAAGTTGTTTGTTTCAAACCGCAGGTCTGTATCTCAAACCGTTCTCGAGATATAGCCTCTCAAAATTTCAGTTTTTTCAAATTTTTGGAGAAAAAAGGCCATAACTTTTGAACGCGTGGTCGGAATTGATTTTAGTTGACGGATTTGAAATCAGCGTGTCAAAATCTATATAATGACATGTATAATACTTTAAAATCCGACAAAAAAAATTTGGTCAAAAATCGACATTTTTTTAAGGTATACCCCTTTGAATTTTTTCGATTTTTCGCGAAATTTTTTTTTTCCGAGTTTTAATGTATTATACATGTCATTATATAGATTTTGACACGCTGATTCCAAATCCGTCAACTAAAATCAATTCCGACCACGCGTTCAAAAGTTATGGCCTTTTTTCTCCAAAAATTTGAAAAAACTAAAACTTTGAGAGGCTATATCTCGAGAACGGTTTGAGATACAGACCTGCGGTTTGAAACAAACAACTTTTCACGTCATTTTCTATACAATAAACATAGTTTTAACGAAATCAAAAATTCTAAATTTTTTAGTGAAATTTCCTACAGTGAACTTCAACTCGTCATACAAATATCGACTAAAATACAAGAGAATAAGACGTAGAGGTATTATAGTTTTATAATTGAGCGTGTAAATTAATATTAAATGCTATTATATTTAAAATAATATAAGATTTTTTTAAATACATATAAAGTTTGTTACATACATTTATTATAAAACTTTATTTTGATACCTTCTTATTGTATATTAAAAGGATAAAAAAATGTATAAAAACGGAACGAAAACTCATTTAACATTGAAATACTCTTAAAACTTTCAACTAACAAATAACAGCAATAATATAAAAGTTTTAAAATAAAGTCTTTTTATATTTATTCTTTTAAGTCATAGGTACTTCATTCTGACAATTTTATCAATATTTAAGTAAAATAAAATATTAATAAACTTCTTATTAAAACATACAGATTCGTACTTAATTTGTTGTATAATTCAACACCTCAATTTGAAGTAAACAAACCAATACAATTATACTATATAATTCACAACATCAATTACGGTGTTATTTCAGCTGTCAAAGTAGCACGCATCACAATAACCAACCCTTTATGAATAATAATCATTAAGAGAGAGAGAGAGAGAACTTATCGATCGTCTGTACCTTAAATAAGCTTAAATAATAATACAAGGTTACAAAGGGTCTTTATGCACATTTGTTTTTGTCTAACCTCGATATTGGAGTGTTTTTTTTACCGTATCTAAATTATTTTTAGTAGAATGTTTTTTAGTACAAAAAGAGTTAAGGAGGCAAACCCAATTAGAATTTTGAAAAAATCCATTTTTTTTTACATTTTCTCAAAGAATATTTCAAAAGTATTCTCTGAAAATTTCAGACAAATGTCTTGTCTATAGACGATTCAGTGTAAGTTCCAAAATAATTTTTTATCTGCATGCAAATCGTACTCAAAACTTTAAACGCGTTTTTCTCAAAACCATGTTTTCGGTGTAACTTGAGAACGGATTTGCCGATCGGTTTGAAATTTTTCTCACTTATTCTATATGTATATAATTGTCTTCCGGATGAACGAAGGATTTTTTTTGGACGATTATTATTTTTTTATAGCCGAAAATGCAAGTGAAATTTTAGTCAAATAAAGAACATTGACTTTCAATATCCGCCATTTTATGAAAATTCAAAATTTTTCAAATCCCTTCGTTCATCTGGAGCATTATGTCATTAGCTAATGATCTTTTTTGTTTTTTTTTTTATTTCAGATGATCTAGTGACACTTTTTTTTTGGAACCCTCCCAAATTTGTTGTATCCCACTTATTTTTTAATATTTTGCCATAAAAAAATTACAATGTTTTCTGTAAATACATATCTTTCATGTGGAAAAACATTTGTTATTAATTATTTTAATGCGTGGCAAAAAAAAATTCTAAAAAACAGCTTTTTTTGGAAGTCTCATCTAGGTCTGCCCCCTTAATATATTGGGAAACACATATGTATGTATGTACATTTAAAATATACGTGTTCTTTTACGTTATAGCGGCACGTTCTGACCATATATAGATTTTTATGGTTGTTATAAAAATAACTATACTAACCAAATATTTTTGGAAATAGTAACAAAAAAATAACAATATATCTAATTACATACATTCATATAATATTTTTCAACATGATATCAATACAGTTGACTCTCGATAATTTGAAACTCAAGGGGCCAGAGAAAAAGTTCAAATTACCGAGAGTTCAAAATAACCAAGAGGAAGTTAGAAAAAAAAATCAAATAAACAAGAGGGATTGGAGATATTGATCACATCTTCCTTAAATGTAAAAATTACAAAAAGCAAATAGAAGAATTTAAATTCCAACTTAAAAAAATAAATATAGAACCTCATTCAAACATTTTCCCCAAAAATAATTCAGATCGGTGCATTTTTACAGTAGAAAATTCTACATCCAGACACACGCCCAAATTTAACTTTTTTTTTTAAGTTTTGAATCTGTCATTATTTTGGACACAATTTTTCGATGGTATTTCAATACTTCCATTTCTTTCAGAACATGGAAGTAAAAATAAAGCGAAAAGGGACATATGTTTATAAGGACTTTTTGTTTTAAAATCTAATCCCCTTCAATTATGAAACATCCTGTACAGTACATAAAAATAAATGGATACCAAGAATAACAATTATAGTTGACATTCGTCGTCTTCAGCACCTTTTGTATTCACCGCACGCTCGATCTAATCGTTGGTCTCTGTTCCGCGCACTCATTGGCTTATCTGCCGTTACTTTCATCTGTCCGCACCACGCTTGAGTGTTCCAAAGCTTTATGTGGCCGTGATGTGTTTAAGTAGTCGAGGACATTTCAAATATATAAATCCAACTGTCATCCGTCGAATCATTTTTCATTTTCAGAAAATGTTCTTTTGTATATGTTTTCTTTTTTATATAATCTTTGCGTGATTTTATCTACACTTTTCAAGCAGTTCTGTCAAAACACGTTGTGTTTTTAATTTGTTATTTGATTTATGATGTTCACTCAAAAAAATGAAACTAATTTTATTTATTTCACTAGCCCGCGTGGACTACGGAATTATTGTTTAGGATTTTTGAAAAAATATAGTTGAATTAAGTACAAACACAATTAATTATTATCCTAACCTAAATTACCTAAAAAACGAATCAGAACAAAAATTACAAATAAATGTTGATAAACAACTGCCGGCCGAGCGAAGAATCTTCCCTCTCCCCGCGACACTTCATCGTAGTTTGCGCGAATTGACACGAATAATATATGTATATTTCAAGTTATTTCCTAAACCAAAAGACTAAATTGGATTCTGTAAGGGCAAATTATATCTACATTAAGTACTTATGACGATGAAATAATTTATTTCGATAAGGATTAATGTTTTGCAGATCAAGTCCACGTAAACAGAACCCAAATATTTTTAATTTTCTTTGTAACATAAAAGCAGTCACTGTGGCTTAAATATAAAAGTCGTGGACTTTATTTTAGATCTTCTACAAATTATTTAATACATTATTTTGTTCAGTATTGAACGGTTTAGGTAGCGTACTGCAAAAGAGCGCGTTGGCGGCAAACTTTTTTCCGACTTGATTTACTATTATCGTCACTGCTTAGTTGTTATGATACCTAACGTAACAAAATATAGCCTATAACCTGGTTCTCGAGTGATAAGCACACTAACGGACAGACAGACAGCCAGACAGAGACACGTTGAGCTTTATATATATAGATTCTTGAATCAGAGATTTTTTATGTACATAGATGACCTAAATTATTAACTTCATGAAACACGATTTTCTACAAAAGGAAAGGCTAATTACTAATTACACTAGTTACAAGGTTTTATTCCCAAAAGTTCAAAGGGTTGATTTTAAAAGATTAAAGGATTTTCGTGTCCTGAATTCAAATCTGAAGTCGAAAAAAGTTATCATATTATATCTAAACAAATGTTAAAAATTCATGATCAACATTTTATTAATTTTATAAGCTTTAAAGACAGATTCTTCGTTAAATAGTCACTTACAATTAATCACAAAGGTAGTTAAAAAATGTGTATTTCGTATAATATCTCGATTTGTGTTACATTTATGTTATCAGAGTACAAAGAAAGTAAGAAAAGCTATTCTAGTCCCTGAGTATAAAAAATAAATAAAATTTGTAAGCTCGTGTTATTTATAACTTCAGACTTCAAAGATTTACCCGACGGCATGAATTTTTTTTATTAAACCATTAGTTAATTCATTGATTTTATTTTCATTCATGTAAAAAATATATCACTCTGAAATTTCGAAAAACATGGTTTAAAATTGGATTTTAATATAGTTATTTATTTTCATGGAATATACATATTGTAAGTATACGTAAATTGCTACACTATCAATAAGTTAGCTATGATTGAGTATTACTTATGTAAAAAACATCTGACAAGTAAATAACCATTTAATTTTTATACAAATTTTACTAAAAAAATTTTCTTAAAACGCACCTGATTATGTTTTCGTATGTTTTTAATTTTTTGACGATTTCAATCTAAATCTAAATTTATGCAAACGTCAAAATGACATTTAAAACGCCAAAATGACATTTAAAACGTCAAAATGACATTTAATATGGCCTAGCAAATATCAATTTAGAAAAACAAAATACGAATTTTAAAAATAAATTGAGATAAATCTTTGTAAAGGAATATTTTACAACAAACGTTGTAGACCCATATTATAGGAAATTTAATGCTTTACAAAAAATATTCTATAAAATTTTCACGTAACATGTACCGTTCTTGAGATATGTCACCCCTCTTCCTTACACAACCATCCGACCAAGTTTCAACAATATCGGTTCAGTGGTTTATGAGTTATGCGTGTAACAGTCGAACGGACACACGGACGGACAGACAGACAGACACGGAACGAAAAGTGTTTGTTTTGACGTGAAACGGAAAGATCAATTTAAAATTTTGAAATCGGAGAAACGATCACAAAGCTTCCCGTATCTTCGATATTGCGAGGAAGCAAAACAATATATAAACACTGAAATTAAAAAAAAATCTTAAAAATGTCACAAATAATCCACCAAATACATAATAACAAGATTTCGAATCGTACATTTTTCAATATCCCTATGAAACAAACCGATTCTGCGTGAAATCTAATTTATCGGCTGCTGTTGAAGACAAGAGCGTAGAGAAGAAAGCCGAGGGAAGGTCGCCGTTGCGCTTTTTATTTCCGGCACGGACAGACGGAACTCTAGAACGGAAACTCCCGTGTTTGTTTTCAACACAAAACGTCTCACTAAATTGTGTAAATTTCGCCGGCTTGAATTTAGATGTACCGTGTTTTATTGTGCGGGTCCATTCCGTGCCGTTATGTTTGCTGTGTCTAACACGAGTGTTTGTTTACGTCGCTCGTCGCCGTCTACACTTTTCTCGTACGGGGTAATTACGACTCGGGTATTCTCTTCATATTTATCTATTTTTTATTTGCTCTGTGCGTATGTGTTTCAGTGAAATATATTATTTTATTTTATTAAATAAATTGTAAAATTAGAAACTACAAATCATGTGAATTTTTGAATGTGTGAATAAAAGGTCTTTTATTATAAATATTAATAATAGAATTTAACGGGCTTTTTTGTATGACTGTCAATGAGTGTTGTGTTATAGTTAATATAAATTATTTTTGTTTCTGGATGGCTCTGATATACTTTTTTTGTAGGGAATATAAATGTTTGGTGTGAGGTGAATTTCCCCAGAAGATAATTCTGTATCTAAAATTAGGCTTGATTAATAGAACGCATAGAGGGACAAATTTTGAAATGGCTCTTATTAAATATGTATATTAGCTTACTAATTTTGTTTTCTAGAATTTCGAAATATTAATACGTATATTATAAATAAAATAAATAACATTGTAAAAAGTGTGTTTCCTTTTTTATAACGAAATATAATTTTAAAGACAATTTTGCGTGAAACAATTTTCCACTAGTACCATAGAGATATATATGTATAACTATATATATATATGATTTTTGAGGAAGTTTCTTTTTCCTTTTGAATTTAAAAAAATGTAAATAAAATGACTACACTCGGAGTACACTCGTTACACTGTTTTGTTGTTTGTTGTTTATTAAAATACATGAATATTGTTTACACGTTTCTTTCTGCATAAATAAATTTATCTCCCCATTTTTCTCGCTTGGTTGTTAATCTTTCTAAGTTTTATAAATATGTTAGTACATTTATTTTGTAAAAATAGCCTTATGTTCCTTGTTATATATTTTATGTAGATAATATATTGTTTTATAGTTCAAGTTCTGTTAAGGTATTTCTCGGTGAGCAACAAAGGTTCGTTATAGAATAGAAAAAAGGAAAAATGTAGAGTCAACTGGGGCAAAAGTGAAACAAAATACAAATCTTTCATTTTTTGACAGTTAACGATACAAATTCATACTTTAATTTTTTCTACTAGATGCGCTTATGAATAACCATTTTAAATACTTACGTCAAATCAAAAAAATGTGTTTCATTTTTAATCTCTAATTTGGGAAAAAATGAAACAGACCTCTAATGGAAAATATTTCTCGAAAAATTAAAAGAAAAGCTACTTTGGCAACTTTGATTTATCTTCTTTGTGGCATATCAATGTGAAATTGTAACTTTAATTACTATCTGAGCTATACAGAAAGTTATGTGCAAAGAATTAAAATTTAATTCACACGTTTTGTCATCGACTAACAGGGAAATCTGTAGGGGTGACACATCACTTATTAGGCGATTCATATTTTCAGGTCGCTTTAACAAACCTGTCAGTTTTTATAATTCTCCTATAAACAATTAGTTTTTTAGTTGCAAGCTTGTTTCATTTTTACCCCATTTTTTTGGTGTTTCATATTTAAATAATTAATAATTAATCATAATTAAAACAAAAATCAAGTGTAAGTCCAAATTTTGTAAATAACCCCGCTAAAAAAAATCTAGCTACGCCACAGCACGTAGAGTCTGAGAATTGCTAGTTTAAATTAATAAAACAACAGCTAATTAACCGTACTTAAATTTGATCTTACCTGCAATAGAAGGTGGTATAAGCAAGTCCTTACTGCCATTTATACCGCCATGTATCCAGGCTGTGATACCCGGAACACCCGGAGTGCCGTTTGTTCCGGCTTTACCCGGTCGCCCGCGAGGTCCTGTCAAACCTGTAAATATGTAATAACCAAATTAGAATATACGCCAATCATACAGTGTAATCTCTCTGCATTAACCATTCATATTTACTAATTAATTGAAATGTTAGTTGGAGGATTTATTAAGGTTTATAAGTAAGTTATACTGCGTTACAGTGATTCCCAAAATGTTTTCTATTACATGGATAAAGTTAACGAGAGTTGAATCAAATGTTAACCATTCATATTTACTAAATTGAAATGTTAGTTGGAGGATTTATTAAGGTTGTTAAGTAAGTTATACTGCGTTACAGTGATTCCCAAACTGTTCTCTATTACATGGATAAAGTTAACGAGACTTGAATCAAATGTTAACCATTTATATTTACTAAATTGAAATGTTCGTTGGAGGATTTATTAAAGTTGTTAAGTAAGTTATACAGCGTTATAGTGATTCTTAAACTGCTCTCTATTACATGGATAAAGTTAACCTTTAGAGGACGAAGATTTTTATGTTGAAATCGACCTTTTTATTTATACAAAATTTGTACATAAAATTAATTTCTCACGTGGTGTGCCCGATCAAGTTGTCGGTCGATATATCGACCAGCCCCGTCAGTAACGCATTTATAATATAAGTCTCGACTCCTATGTAGGGGTTGTTTTTTGTTTTGTCTCCCTAATAAACCCTCTTCTATAGTATTTTTCCCGCCAGATCGAATATAACCAATTACATCCTTTCATATGTGACAGGGGGTGAAATATTAAATTTGTCTTATTTTTAGTTTTCTTAGAGATAGAGGGTTGTTCCCCCCCTGATTCCCCCTCCCCCGTAGTATTTATCTCACCGGGCCGAATAAAACCACTTACAACCCTTCATATGTAACGGGGGGTAAAATATTAATTACTAAAAAAAATTAAAAAATTTCCACCCCCTTGCAATTCATTAGGGGTTGAATTTTCGAGATATAAAGTAGCCTATATCCGTCCTCGGGATGCATTCTATCTCACTGCCAAATTTCATCAAGATCGGTTAAGCGATTTAGCCGTGAAAAGGTAACAAACAGACAGACAGACAGACACACTTTCGCATTTATAATATTAGTATGGATTATTAACGCAAGTAAATGAATGAACACACACAAATCAGTTTAATTTTAAATCAGACTAACTAAAATAACAAAAAATTCAACTTGAAACAATAATACTTGAGGTTCCCTCTTATATAAAGTTTGTCGTACCAAAGTTAGAACCACTCCTGTTGAAATAGTACGTTTTCGTACTTTAACCTTAATGCGATTTTAATAGCCACTCATAGTCAGTGCACACTCAACACTATATCTATATTATTTTCTTAGTCGTACAAGTTTGGCAAGTAGTTTGTGTTACTATTACACATATATATTGTATTGTGCCGAAACTATTGCCCTAGAAACTTGGAAGATTTAAAGTGACCGAAACTGTATTTACTGTCTAAGATAACTGCAGTTTGTCTCTTCTTCAACAATATAAATTCTTGAGCGTGGACAATTGATTTTATTGATTTTTTTTCTTATATATATGTATGGTGGGTACTATATATTTGCGAAGTTTTATTCTACTATAAAGAGCTTTAAGTTCGTGTAACTAGATTACAAAATAAATTTTAATTCCTTCTTTCAAATTCAATTGAGTATGAATATTTTTTAGGTACCTTAAATTAACACAAGAAATGTAGCACACATCGATAAAATAAGAATACTAAATTAAAACCTATTTAATGCTAATTAAGTACGCAAAAAAATGTATAACTCTTTTATTAAAAAAATCACGAGCGAGTATGTCAGCTTTAGATTTAAGCCAGCACACTCTAGTAAAATAAGGACAAATCAGGTGTAAAACATTTAGTGCTTATTTATAACCCGCATTAGACAATTCAGAAGCAATTATTTATCAATGTATTCGAAAATAAACATGAATGGGCGCTGACTTAAGACTTAAATTAACAAATATGTGTCGAATTGACCGCTCGAAAACGTAATTCGCATAAATATATTTAGTGCTAATTTAATACTACGAAAAAAACTACATTGCAGCGATACGTTGTATTTTAGCGCATTTTAGCTTAGTTTGATAAGTTAGCACACATCATTGTCGAAAACGCAACCAAAGTGGTATACTAAATTAGCGCACATTTAATGCTAATTTCGTACGATCTTAAAACTTCCATTTTTTTTTAAATTACAAGCAAGTGTGCTAGCTATAGAATGAAGTTAGCGTTTTCGCGTAAAAGGATTTTAAATTTGTCAAAATTAAGTTATAATTTTTTTAATATCGTACGAAATTAGCACTAAACGTGCACTAATTTAGTACTCTTCTTTTATTGATGTGTGCTACATTTGCTATGCTAATTTAATGTACAGTCGCCTGCATTAATGGTCTTGCAGTTTGTATTCATTTTCGTTTATCACAAACTTAGTAGGCTCCTCCCATTTGTGCAATTATAATATTTAAATCATGTATCAAACAAAGACAGATATTTTGAAATTCATTTACTAGATAAAGAACTACTCTTCGTTTATAGTATTCATATATATTTGTGCAATTAAATTATTATGTAATCTATTGAAATTTGTATACGTAAATTTTGTGGCAATAAAAATTTGATATTCCGAATTTTAGTATTTAAATATATTAAACTTGATAGAAAAAGATAACCGATGATGTTTGTCTTTAAATTTGGAATCTGTTGTAAGCGATTCTAGTCTTTAGGGTGCCAGACGAGTTCTGCAGGCGACTGTACCTCGAAGAACACATTGCTATAAGAGACTAATTTGAAATTAAATCTTGTCTGCCTACATATCATGTTCATGGTATAAATAGAATGAATTATCAAACCTTTAACATTGGAACTGATCAATTATATCTCCAATCTTACTTAATTAAAATATTGCACATGTATTATACAAAGGACAAATGGAAGAAAACATATTTCCAATATCGTCACAAACAGAATTCCATAAATTGGAGAGAAAATAAATTATTCACACGAACGCGACGTAGTTAAATACGAGCGCAAGAATTCTCCAACTAAAATTTCAATTAACTTCACCTTAAGCTTTATTTTATTCAAACTCTCGATAGATTTGCAGCAATGCTCACTTTATTAAAATGCGATTTTGTAGATAATTTTATGTAATTATGGCAACTATTCAAGTTTCAATCAGAATAACTTATTTATAATCGTTGTCATTTCTTTGATTTGATATTCAGGATTATTTTATTGTTAAACGTATATTTACATAAAATTTCTAATATAGATATCACTAATATATTAAAATTATGGAATATTCCTGACAGTATTGCTTCCTTGCAATATCGAAGATACGAGAAGCTCTGTGATCGTTTTAGAATGAGACAAAAAAAATGTTCTCCGATTTCAAAATTTTAAATTTATCTTTCCGTTTCACATCAAGACAAACACTTTTCGTTCCGTGTCTGTCTGTCTGTCCGTCCGTGTGTCCGTCCGTCCGTGTGTGTGTCCGTCTGTCCTCTGAATCCTTGTCACACGCATAACTCATGAATTATACAAAACATTTTTTTTTAGTAAATTTTATAATACTTTGTTTTTTGGGGTCAAAGCGGACTCCTCAAAACGAGTTACTCGAACCAAATCAATAAATTGATTTCATTCAAACAAGTATGTAACATATTTGAACAAAAATTAATCATTTATTCCATTAAAAAATTTTTTTTTTGTCTAACTCAATATTTGTCCATACTTTTTTTGAGAGAGAGCGGAGATCGTGGAGTGGGTCTTATGTGTTTCAGTTATCTTTTTGATTTTATTTTATGTTAATGCAGGGTTCAATAAGATACTTATCAAAGCTAATTAATTGATCATATTGATAAATTATTTTGATAAAAATATTATTAAAAAATTTTTAAGGAAATTTTTCGAGTCTGAGAATGACGAGGGGGGGGGAATATTCACCTAATAATTTAATTAAAAATATATTTTTGAAATTTTTTTGTTGATATTTATCGTTGATTATTATTTAGAAAGTAAGAACTAATTATCTTCCTAAAAAATTCTAAAATTTTAAAGTTTATATACAGACAAATATCAATCTAACGATTTTTACAATAAATAGTAAAGTTGACATTATTAATAATGAATATTTGACATTATGTTAACCTCTTAGCATTCCCCCACATCCTAAAGTTCCAATGTGTACATATTTAATATGACTGTAGAAGAACCGACAAATGTAATTCGTGTAATGTGCAATATTAACTTGACATTTACTAATTATAAGTTTCGAAATATACAAAACTTGAATTAATAATAGCTCGTTAATTATTAAAACATGTTACAATATTAATATTTTAATTGCTTGAATATATGCATGCTACAGTTTTAATTAACATATTAAACATAGCGTTGCGTTTATATAAAATTCCTTACTCTCCTTCCCAAGAATATCTCTGCTACAAAATTATGCGAAAAACTTTCAAATATGTGTTGATATTAGTTTGAATGTTTTATGCTGCATTTTTGTAATGCTAATATTCATATTCAAATTTTCTCTTAATAAAATATAGAATAATATCATATATTAAACATATGATAATATGTTTGAAAACGTAAGTAAATGTTATCTCATGTTCTTAAATAATTTTATCCACGACTCATATATAATACATATATTACATACGTAGTTTTTACTATATTATAATGCCATATTATATTAATCCCAAAGGTCATTATTCTCTCTTGTGCTAGCCAATCACAAAATTTCTCAAATAATTTCTTAAATAATACCATAGAAACAAAATACACAAACTTTAAACTGTCAAAAATGCTTGTGTTGAAACTTGCATTCCTTGTATACAATTGTATTTTATAATGTAAGTAATTAAAATAGTCGTAGATAAAGTACAGTATACTACTCACAATAATGGCTATTATTACCTCGGAATTTTACTCCCTCGCCGCTATGCGCTGCGGTTCGAAAATTATTCAGTTTATTTCATGACTGATACCAGACTGATGAACTGGACAGACGGATTTTTAAATATTAATATTTTTCATCAGTCTAAAGGTCAGTGGCTGAACTGATGCCAGACTGATCGTGTAACCTCTATCAAATAGAGAATTTTGTAAATACTAAATCTATAACATTCAAAGAGGACATTAAGTAATCCCTAATAATGAGGCGAGTTATGGGTGGCCCGCATGTTTAATGCGTTAATGCGCTGTGGTTCTTCAACAAAAAAGTTGCACACGTACATTTTAAGTGTATTTAACTTCCGGTTTTGTTATACAATGTGTTCAAAGTTTTTACAAAGTAAATAAAGAGAAGAATGTATTTTTACCATATAAGGAAAGATTATGGATACATAACAACCAGTGTTAGTCTATATATGAAACTGTTACCAAAATTTTACTTTACTGAAATGTCACTTTCGTCATTTCCATGCATATTATCCCAGAGGCGTTAAATATAAATTTATAATATGCAAATATGCTTTAAATTATAATTTAAATTGGTATGTATGAGAGATGATAGTTCCAAATAGACATAAATACCTTTGAAGATAATATTAATTAATTTTACAAATCAAAACAATTGATATTTATTTTAAAATCTGAATGATACGCCAATGACTCGTGGAACGATATGGTAATAACGCTAGGTAATGTATTATTTGTCCTATATCTTTCCTTGTGTAAGATTTTTACACTCAAAATGAGAAAAAATAAATTAAAATTAAAAAATATATATGGTTAATATTATCCATAACATATAATATATTATTATCTGGTGCTAGGGCTTTTTTGACAGCTCTTTGTACTGTCGGTGTTTATCTTTTAGGGTTACTGTATTTATATTTATTATATAAGTAATATATTTTTAAACCAATAACTAAAAATAATTCTGTTATATTATTAATATCGAAACTATTCGAAACACGAAAGTTAAATTTATAAAACAGCAAAAATTTAATTGAAAATAACCTGTTGAATTATAGACGTGTTAAAACCCCTGGAGTGTAAAAACATTATTGATTATAATTTCCATATTTATATACTTCAAAAAATTAATTACCCATTATAATACAACCCGAATTTTTAATGATTCTGAATAATGGAAATATGTACGAGTATATGTAGAACATTTTGTTTCCCAAGAGAGTACGTAGTAGGTTATTCCTTATAATTGTAAGTATGAACGTGCTCTTTTGCGGATCGCTTTCAGCTTCAGTATTTTCTTTCATTAAAACTAATGACTACAATCTAACAGCTTTCATACATACATATATATACAAGTACATATCTCTAGAGACAACACCAAATACAGAAACTAAAGAACAAAAATCTTCCGTCAAATTTTGACACGGTCTTTTCAGTAAAATTATTTAGATTGCTATTATATTAAAAAAAATATCTACCTTGGGAACCACGGGACTTTCTTATACAGTGAATAGTGTACGTGATTCTTATTTTATTAAAATAGAACATAAATTATAGATATTGATATTACCTATAATTTTTAGCTTTACCATTTTTCTCTATTTTGCCCTGTTTCAGAGTAATTCGAAAAATTCAAAAATCGACGTAGGTAGGATCGTTTTCAAAAATAGGACGTTTTCTTCCCAGACAAAAATTAATCTTAAATATAAAATTTCACCCTATTACGATTTGTTGTATTTGAGTTACAGCGCTTACAGACCAACAGACACACAGACATCATGGCGAAAATAGTCAGAATGGATTAAAGGAAGGTCAAAATGGATAATTCCATCAAAATCCGGATTTCGAAAAAAATCGACTTTACTATACTTACTTATAGTATTGTATATTTCATATACAATAGTATAAGAAAGTAAAAAAAATATACAATTAATTTAACAAAGTTTATTTTACTAACAATAAGTACTTATTATACAAAAAAAACTTCAGCTCTTTCCTAGAGATCTGAATAGGTAGATAATTCTGAAGATTTTAGCATGCTAGGTTGTCGATATATCCTAGCCTTCATAAATGTACCAAAAATTACTGTTGTGACCATATTTATTAATTTATTTCCAAGCAGACATTTTTTTAAAAATTATTATGCAACGAATAAGATACTGGTACCTGTCTTGGACCATACCCTACTTCTTTTATTAAATGTACTAAATTAGAAATATTTTATCACTGTCATTATTGGATCATAATCTATAGACAATTAACTGTAAAACAGCCTAATTTAATGACAATAAGTCTCAAAATAGTGGACATTTAAATAAATTACTAGTGTAATTTATTAATTAATTATTATTTTATCATAGCATCTGCTTTATATTAGTTTTAAATTTTAAAATTCGTTATTTTATAACATTTTGTAATGACCTATTCTGATCTCTATGAAAAATTATGTCGACTAATGAAACTTTAGTTGATATAAATCAACATTACCTATGAATTTTACAGAATCGATATTAATTATTCGTATTTGAAATTCATAAATTAAACCAATCCTGGAATGATCGTATGAATGAATACATGCAGTAGATATTAAATCGTTTATTTAGTGCGATACTTTATAACCTCATATTCAGATTCATAAATTGATTTAAGTGTTCATTAAATAAAAGATAAATGACAATGTAAATCAAGTACAAAAGTACTCTTTTTAAATGAGTACATGCACATATCATAGCATTTTATTATAACGTTATATACATATGTATATGTACTCATAACGTTTACATATATATTTCTATGTATGTATCTATAAAATTATAACCGATGAAATATTTGATTCTATGTAAAAGCATTTCATAGTCATTGAACCATTATATTTCGATTGTATGAAATATATTAATGGAATTCACGCCAGTTAATAAAAATAATTATATCAAATCAGATTGATATTATCTCAAATTAACTTTTTATAATATATTTTTCATATCAAAAAATATTTATTATTAATTATTTTATTTTATTTTTAATATTACTCACTAGGTTACGTCGATAATAAAGTAATCCGGAAATTTTTGACATACTTTTTTTACTTAATAAACTATATCCTTTGAGATATAGCTATCAATTATTGTGGTGATCCTTATATGGGGTTAAGACGAATTTTGATCGGGCCGCCCCCCAAAACAGCTCCAAATAATTCAAAAAGAATGTGGAAAAAGTTTTAGCCCTTTATCTTATAAAATGGCCATTACTAGAGGGGTGTGATTTTACTATTTAAAATACACGTGTTTTTTCGATTTTTCAAAGACCTACGTACTAGAGTGTCTTAAACTCTTTCTAAAAATCTAGAATACTCATGAAAGCATCTCTGATACTCATATTCCATATCTAGATGGATAAAGTAAACTTCTGATTCGACGTTGACAGCTTTATTGGTCATTGGATCAATTTGAAAATTTTTTTTGTATAATTTCTGGATAATTTTGTCAGAAAAATGTTTGATAATGAATTAAAATTTGATTATAAAATTAAAATTGAAAAAAAAATTGGTCGCTCCAGTTAGAAATTGATATGGAATGATCTTTTTTGATTTTAGAATCAATTTTTTATAACAAACAACAGACAAAAACTATGGTTATGACTTATCAAATACAAATCCCCTAACCATAAAAATTGTAAGAGTTTAGACTTACACGTGTTTCAATAGCAATGCTATCATCATCAGATGATAGCATTGCTATTGCTCTTTAAGACTCTGATGATGATAGCATTGCTATTGAAACACGTGTAAGTCTAAACTCTTACAATTTTTATGGTTAGGGGATTTGTATTTGATCAATTTTTTATTTATTTCAAGATCAATGTTGTTATTGGAAAACGTTTTTCTGACAAAAATATCCAGAAATTATACAAAAAAATATTTTTTTAAATTAATGCTCGATATTTAAAAAAATGCATTTAGAATACTGTGTGTTTGAATCATTCAGTTTATAGTTTAAGCTATAATAATAATACAAACAAAATAAAATTTCCCAGGAAACCTGCTTTATCAATCATTCCCACAAAACTTAATAAAAAATTTCGTATACATCGAAAAATTCATAAATCACTTAAAGAAATGATTTACAGGGCATTCAATAGAATCGAATACACAATATCTGTTGTACGTGCTGGAACATAATAATAAAGTGTATTAGTTAATAAATCATGGCGAGAATATTTTCATTCATTTCCTGTGGAAAATGGCAAGAAAATGAAATTTATAAGTGGTTTATTCAAAATGTTGCACACGCACCAGCTTTAAAGTGAACAGAACGCACAGATGCGATTTATAAAACGTATTATTTAAAGTAGATGGTGCGATTCTTTTTGCACCTGAACATAATACTTAAAAATCTATATTCAACAGTGATATATAGTTGCATATTTTTATTTTATGTTTATATTATGTTAAGTAAAACAGAAAAAATGTAATTTCTATTTCTATAAACATTTGTTGTTCTGTTATCTTTGTATTGAGTCGCTAAATATAAGACTGGGGTAAAAGTGAAACAAAATACAAATCTTTCATGTTTTTTGACAGTTAACGATACAAATCCATACTTTAATTTTTTTTACTAGATGCGCTTATGAATAACCATTTTAAATACTTTAAAAATGAAAAAAGTGTGTTTCATTTTTAACCTCTAATTTGGGAAAAAGTGAAACAGGCCTCTAATGGAAAATATTTCTCGAAACATTAAAAGAAAAGCTACAAAAGTAACTTTGATTTATCTTCTTTGTGGCATATCAATGTAAAATTGTAACTTTAATTAATATCTGAGCTATATAGAAAGTTATGTGCAAAGAATTAAAATTTAATTTACACGTTTTGACATCGACTAACAGGGAAATCTGTAGGGGTGACATATCACTTATTAGGCGATTCATATTTTCAGGTCGCTTTAACAAACCTTTAATGATGATGTTAGTTTTTATAATTGTCCTATAAACAAATTAGTTATTTAGTTGCAAGCTTGTTTCACTTTTACCCCATTTTTTTAGTGTTTCATATTTACCCCGCTCGATATATATTTTACATATGTAGATGCATCTTTATAGAAATACAGAGAAGTTATGTACTTTTTTACTAAGTAAGTATAGTAAAGCCGATTTTTTTCGAAATCCGGATTTTGATGGAATTATCCATTTTGACTTTCCTCGAATCCATTCTGAATATTTGTGCCATGATGTCTGTGTGTCGGTCTGTAATCGCTGTAACTCAAATACGACAAATCGTAGAAGGGTGAAATTTTATGTTTAAGATTAATTTTTGTCTGGGAAGAAAACGTCCTATTTTTGAAAACGATCTTTGAACCGGATACGGATGTTTACAAATGTGTGTTCAAAGTGTTTATTATTATATTGTTTATTTATTGAGTGAAAGTTTTATTACAAAACATAATTACAATAATGGAAGCTAGAGTAACAAAATGTTAAATGTTACCCTCTCGTCACGCTCATTTAGAAATTTTATTTTCTGATGAGAAAATGTTCCTTTTACAAGATAATTAAAAAACAACATTCAACAGAAAATTCATAATGAAATATGTATAATGAACACAAATCTATATAATAAAATAAATAATGTTTTAAAAACAACATACCTCGTGATCCCATCGGTCCAGGCGGTCCTTGAGGCCCTGTCTTCCCGTTGAGTCCTAGAAACAAAACAACCCGTTGTAGTTTTAGGTCTGTAATTAATCTACACATAATATTTGTACACGGAAGAACGAACATATATAATGTTTGCGTTTCATTTTATAACACTGCAGTATAAAACTACGAGCTTTGTAAAATGTTTTGCCAAGTATTTAAAATTTTAAGTAAATAAGGTTTTCACGTTCGTTCGTATAAAATATTTTATTCATATGCAGCAGTATACATTTATTTTTTAAATAATACTAAAAATAAGTAGCAATTCATTTACATTAGATTTCGAAACCCCCATCCCCATGATATTTTTTCCGCCGGATCGAATGAAACTAATTACAACCATTCATTTGTAAAAGTGTGAAATATAATTTTTTTTTATATTTTGGTTTTCATTCATTATGCAAAATCGTAAATATCTATGCGAGATAGGGGGTTATTTTTCCTAATACCCCAACCCTGTGGTATTTTTCCCGCCGGATCGAATAAAAACAACAGAGAGATAGAAAGACAGACAGACACAGTATGGATTATGCACTAGAATTTGTGCTAAATTTCACCTACAGTCGCATATTTATGTAGTATTTTTTTTTACAAATACTTACTTATTTATACACAAATGCTATTAAAAATTCTATTACTTGTTAAAATGAATTTTGCATTACCTACTAAAAGCGTGCTTGTTAACAACGCTCAAACTCTAGGAGAAAATGTATTTCAATTTCTATTATAAAAGCAATAATTTTATACAAATCAATTTTCAATTAAATTTTGTCAGTAAAATGTCGTTAGCAATTATTGTACTATAATATTTCAGTATTGATTGAAATATTTCGAATTTTCGTAAAAATAGAATAATCACTTTTCAAATTTCTTTTAAACTCTCCCATATTCACAGTGTTTAAATTTGAACCCATAAAAAAAAATTATTATACAAACTTTTACACCCCCTTTTACCCCTGTAGGGGTTGAATTTCGAAAAATCCTTTCTTAGTGGGTGCTTACGTCATAAAAGGAAGACACTCCTGAAATTTCAAGTTTCTAGGGCCAGGGGTTTCGGCTCGGCGATGATGAATCAGTCAGTCAGGACATGTTATTATTAGAGATTGGAAAAGTAGTTGTTATTTTCAATAAAATAGTTACTAGTTGAATTTTTTTTAGGAAAATAGTTTTTTTTACGATTTAATAATAATTAGTGTAAACGAAGCAGTAAAAAGTATCGCAAATAGTTTTTTAAAATAATTGATTTCAAATTGTGTTCAATCAAACCAGTTTTCTGAAAACGGTGGAGATATGTAATAATAAAAATTACAATAAATACATTTTTACTATTTTTCCAGTCTCTAGTTATTATATGTATATAGATTAATAACAGTTTTATAAAGAGTACCGCGGAAGGTCAAAACTGAAAAATTTAAATTAATTTTTAAAATTTATATCCTTCCTGTAAACCGAGTTTTAATTTCACGGGTCGAACAAACGTGGTATACGGGGTTGCACTTTTCTACGCCCTTGATGTAAAATAATTAATGTAAATTTAATTCCATTTATTCATTTACGGTTCGAATTTAAGTATATATATATGAAAGTTAGAAACATTTCGGTTAATTTCTTTTCGATACCCATGAATTGTTTACCTTGTTTTATTCAAATCTATTATATAGAATAAACACGAAATGTTTGTTTTGTATTCAGTTTTATTCAATCGAATATGTATACAGTTTATTTGAATTTATTTTGAACATTTTGTGTTTTGTTGATTAACTTGTGTACTGTATTATTTACAATGTGTCTGATTTGCAAAAATATAACAATACCGAATATTGGTTATCGGGTTTTTTTATCTTTCCAATTAATTCTAAAGCTTATTTATTTACATGAAGAAACGGACATTTTTTTATTTTAATTTTTTTGTTTCTCATCGTGTATAGCAGGGCTGGCCAACCCGCGGCCCGCGACGCTCTTATGTGCGGCCCGCGACCACATACGAACAAATTAAGTTTTTATAATGTTTATTTTAAGTTTCAGGTAATTTTAATTAATTAAATATTGTTCTATTAATGTGACTTAACTAATAATTTTAATTTATAATTTTGTTTTATAATATACATAATACAAAATTGAAATTAGAAATATTTTTGTGAATAAATAAAACTATTATTTATTAGTATTTTTAATACTTGATACCATACAGATATATTTTACTGTTGATAATTTTTTTTTAAATTTACTATGATTAAACACTCGCTTGTTATTTTTATAAGACAAATTGCAACCCTTTAACTGTGACGGGGCGAAATATTGAGATTTTTTTTTCGCTATTTATTATACAAAATCGTAAATATCTCGGTTTCTATGCGAGGTAATGGATAATTTTTTCCCTAAAACTCCTACACTTGTATAGAATTGTACTCACCGGATCAAATAATATCAATTACTACCCTTCATCTGTGACAGGGGGCGAAATATTAAAGATCGGCTATATGTATAAAATTTTAAGAGAATTAGCTTTACATTTTTTAAGCAAATACATTTTAGGGATAAAGGGGGGGGGGGGGTAAAAGTAATTAGTACCTTTCTATAAAGATATAAGTTTAATTCATCACCTTTTATAATAAATACTATTTAAAAAAAACAACGTATTTTCGATGTTCACAGATACATAAAATACCGATCATAATATTCTTTATAAAATTCTTCTTTTTATAAAACTAGCAACAATAAAATGAAAAAAGAATGGTAAGAAAGTCATAAACCTCTACATAAATATTTATAATTAATAAATATGCACCTAAAATTTAAAAAGGTTTTTTATACATGACAAATTATAAAAAAAAATCACTTCAAAGACAATCAGAGGCAGTAAACGAGAAAAAGGTCTCTGTAATTCACAGAATGTAATTAAACATTTCACACAAATCGTTAAAAGGTTTATTATTGAATTTCAATCGAAGACCTGAGGAAATTTATTTTCTTGAATCGCTCGTTGATTAAAAACGAGCATCTGGCTTCTAACCACCGATTTTTTTTATTCAAAATTTGTTTTTAAAATGTCTTATTAGACTTATTACATATTCATTTTCATATATTATACATAAATCATCTATGACCCCCCCCCCCAAACTTCAGAAAATTAAGCAAATTAAATAGAATGGTTATTAAATAGACTAAAATAACCTTTTTGTCCATGTCACAGTCAATGACCCCCCCAAATTTTCTTTTCTCAGACCATGACCTTCCCCCCCCAAATTGTAAACCTAGATCCGCGCCTGGCCAGTGCCGCTGTATTTATTATAAACAATTCATTATTATATTAAAAATATTAATTACATTAAAATGAAAAATAAACATTTTTAATTTAGTTAAATATGCTGTGTTTTTAATTACTATACCTTAAATCATTTCTCTTTTTTTAAAACATGAATAGCAATATAAAGAATGGAATTTAAATTACGGTTTGAAATATATGAAAATGTATAATGTCAGTCAAAATAATATATTTCATAAGTCAAATTAATTTTAAATTCGTTTTTCCTTGTTAAAAATATTTTGCAATTACTTAGATGGAACATAATGATATTTCAATCTTGTTTGTATTTAAAAAAAAACAAACGATTTTTTAAGCATTGAATTAAAATTTAATTAATGTTATCTTTAAACAATCCAGTATCTAGTGCTCACTGCTCACTACATTAAAATTTTGATTTTGTCACATAGAATAATAGAATGATCAAGCAATTTTAAATTACGTTCAAGTATTCAAACTTTGAAAGGAAATATCTCAATAACGGTTTGAGAAACAGATTTGTGGTTTTAAATTTTCAACTTCTCACGTCATTCTCTATACAATATTATACATATATTAAATGCCAGATGAAGAAGTTTGTTTCCAGGTGATATATATAGAACTCATGTTCATTGTATATTGTATATGTATAATATAAACTTGTATAGTTAAGTTTTTCTCTTCTCTAGTTAATAATACCACATTCTGTGAATTGTGTTTATAAAATTTAAAATGAAGTGTAACATAAAAAGCTTGGGGTGGGGTGAGACCCTTTAGGTCCACACAATCAACTTCCCAACACACTTTCTAAAAATAGTGTAAATATACTATAGTGACCTTAAAACATACAAATATGTTGATATTTTTGATTTTGATTTTCGGACCGATTACAATAACTTCCAGTTGGGAAGTTAATAAATAATTAAAATTATTTAAATACATACCATTAATTCCATCCTTGCCATCTTTTCCTGACAAACCATCCTTCCCTGGTATCCCGTCTAATCCAGGAAGTCCATCAGTTCCACTTCGTCCTGGAACACCATCGAGACCTGGTTCACCTGGTACACCATCACGTCCATCTAATCCTGGAGCACCAGGCCATCCCACTTCGCCTGGAGGTCCCCGAGGTCCTGTCGGACCTGGAGGACCTATTTGTCCAGGTAATCCGGTCTCTCCACGCTCGCCTCTAGGACCTCTATCGCCTCGTTCCCCGGAAGGACCAGGTGAACCTTTCATTGATGGTAAACAGAAGTCGCGAGATTCATGACAGAATGTCACAATGTCCTTTTTCTGAAATACAAAAAACGCAAAATAATTTTCTCAAAAAACGACACTCCTTGTGTTATTTTGAAACCGATATTAACGATCTTGGACTTATTCTAACGAAAATTTTATGCTCTACAAAAGAAGTCCTTTACGCAGTATTCGTAAAATGAACGGTTTCAGAGAAAAATGCGAAAAACTATGAAAAAATATAACCCGTCCGCCATTTTTTCAAGATGGCGGCGGTAGCACAACTCGGATCAGCTCGGACTTTTTGTGGGATGATCAGGAGCAGTAGTAGAACGTTTCCGCCAATTTTAGTCCGAATTTTTCCCGGGTAAAAGTCTAATCTGATTGGACTAAAAATTATATTTATATTTTCAGACAGTTTCCAAATACGTATATACCTATTATTATCAAGCAATAAAATTTCAAAACAATATTAATAAGTAAACCATATTATATGGAAACATTTAATCAAGTTTACTGTGCAAGTTTTTAAATAAAACAGCATCAAAGACAAAATCATTTAATAAATTCAAACTATGTGGAAGCAACTTCGTGGAAGTTATTAATTAATATTTATGACTACCTATGTGCAGTAATAGGTAATGAAAAGTTTTTTTTTTTCATTTCTGTATCAATTTATTATGATATACGATGGGTGTATGCAGATAATTTATTTATTTCAAGTTTTAGCTAGAATAATTTTTTTTTTACGTTTTTAATCTTTCTCTATCTATACAATAAAAACAAATGTTTTTGACTCAATTCTGCTAATGGTGGTAATAACATGTGTACTGAAGGTACACAGCAAATTTGAAGTGCATCGGTTCAGTAGATCTTGTGATATTATGGCAGCCATTTTCAGTTTTCAGTTTCGAGAAAAACGCGCATAATTTTCAAATCGCTGTAACTCCGTCAGTTTTTGGGATTGAGGTATAGGGTTTTGAACACATATTTTTGAAACCTTGTTTATTGATAAAATGCAAAAAATGTGTTTTGATATTTTCACATTTTTAGACTAGAATACCCTCTTAATAAGCGAAAACGATTACTTGTACGAAAAAAGTTGTAAGATCTTTATTGTAGGTAATTTTCTAAACTTTATATTTGATTAACTATTTTAGTCATAGAACCAATAGTTACAGAGATATTTACTTAAAACTAATTGTTAGCACCTTTTGTGGGCTGTAAAAAAGTATACTCATATGGGATTGTTGGGGACTTTTGGTACTTTATTTATAAAGACAAAATGAAGGTGTATACAAAAAATTTTCCTCAGCTACATATATTTTTCGTCTAAATGTACTGGACTATGAATATAAGAGAATAATTTAGTAATTAAAATTTTTTAGCTTTCCATATTTTTTTTAACTTAAACAATTTTGCCTTGGAGGAGGTTCCCCTGGCATTCTCATTGAATTCAACAATAAGACCGATAAAAGTTTGACCTCAGTGTACAGCCCTACTCCAGAAATACACAAAATTGGCTCACTTTCAAATCACAAGAGAGCAATAAATAATACTATTACACAAAACACATAATTCAGTAGTCACTGATAACAAAGAACCAGCCAGTAGCGTGTAGTACCGACCTTATTTTCCTAAGAAATCCATTACTCTAAAAGCGCGCGCTAGTGAAACTCTACAGTTCTGTTTCAGCTACAGCTTCCTGAAACAAATCCTGTAACAGTAGATACGAGCATGCTGTATACATGTGTATACGTAATATGTAAAACAAAAGTTAGTCGTTTTATTTATCTTAATATCATGTACGTTTTGTTTTGCATTGTTTATATTTCCTATTGTTTGAAACGTGTATAAATATGGCTCGTGTAAAAAAGCTTTGCCATTATTAACACTTGCTGATTGCAAAAACTTTTTCTATGTGTGGCTTATCTTCAAAACTTTAATGAACAATATAAGCATTCACGCACTCTTTAGAAAATACAGTATAACTTCTGTAACTCGATATGTTTTAGGCGGCTATTACACTATCAAATAAATATGTCAAACATCTTTGGCAAAGATTTGATCATATTTCTTTGATAAAATACGAGATTTTGTTCTATTACACTACATAAAATATTTGATAATATTTTCTTAGTATTATCTAGGGATATTTTCTTCTTTTTTGGTGCATTTTGATAATCAATGCGTGGATGTTCGTCAGTTGACGCGATCGAGGTTTGAATTTACAACTGTGTATTGCAGTTTTTATAATCAATAAGAAGATTATCATATAATACTGGATTATGTTGATATTAATATATTAACTGTAACTGTCAGTGATAACTTGGCAGTCGCCATTTTGATTTATCTGTCAAAAAACCTTTGATGAAGTATAAGAGACTGTCATTAACTATGATCATAGAAATATTATTAAGGTAAATATTATAAAAGTTGACTTATTACACTGTCATATTTCTTTGATCAAAGAAATTTTATCACATTTCTTTGATAGTGTAATAGCCGCCTTAGAAGTTAATATATTATTACAAATAATTTAACATGGGGACAATTAGAAATGTTGTAGTAACCTTAGGTCAAATTTAACAATGTGTGATTGGTGAATTTTGAAATGCCGCTACAAAATTTAATAAAATAGTAATTAGTATTTTGTTTTCAATTTTATATCTGCCAAAAAATATTATTATTATTTTATCTAGGATGTTTATTTTAATGTATTTTATTGTTGAAAACAAAATACTGTTGATTAATTTAAAATGTATCAGTTAGTTTCAAAATTCACCAATCACACATGGTTAAATTTGACCAAAGGTTACTACAACACTTCTAATTGTCCCCATGTTAAATTTCCTATGTCTTAATCAACTTGGAATACACTGTATATTTATGTATATTAAAACATTTTTTGTTCTATCGTAAAATAAATAAAATTAGCAATTTCACAATCATTATTCAATTATGTATGTCGGTTATATTATGAACTTCTCCTTTTACGCTTTTTATTATTACCTTATATATTTTCTAAGAATACTTTACGATGCGTTAAAAACAATATTATCTTCCTGTTGCGTCTTTTTGATGTGCTATCATATTTCTTTTCATAAGTAAAGAACACCACCCGGGGTTCAAAATGTCTTATCGTAAAAAATGAACAGAGCACAGATCTTGTAGGTATTTCAAGACGGAATATTTTAAACAGATATAAAGCGTAATATACTGGCACCAATCTTGGATCATACCCCAGTGTTGGACTCTTGTTTAATTGAATGTAATGAATTAGAAATATTTGTTGATATTTGATTACTGAAATAATCGTTAAAATTATTATAAATATAAACTGAGGTTCCTAAGAGTCAGTTTATATGTTTTTTGGAATTCACTCTCAAAAAAAAAAATTAAACTAAATTTAAGAATATAAAGAGGTAAAAAACATCTGCCAAGTAAACGTACAGTGCTTCCTCGTGTTAAATTCTCCAAAGGTAGTTTATTATTCAACAATTTAAATAAAAACCGATAGTGTTTAGATAAATTGCCTGGAATTGGTTAACCATTTAATTTTTATACAATTTTACTAAAAAATATTAGTTCGAATTTTTTCTTAAGGTATTTCTCGGGGAGAAACAAGGTACGCTATATGTTAGAAAAGGAAAAAAAAGTGTAGTATAAAATCAAGATAACTGTGCTTTAAATTAAATTAAAATTTGGCAACGCTGAGCATATATTGCGAATGCGCGACTTTTGTATTCCCGATGACAGCTACATATTATTTAATGTTTTGATGTGATAACGTGTACTATTATTTGCAGCTGAATTTGTTATATATTATAAGTTTATAATTAAGAAATAGTTTTTATTATTTTTATTATTCCTTGAAGTTAAAAGAACAATATATTCCGCACGTACGATTTTTAAATATCGCGGCAATTGTCAATACTTTGCGGCGCGGCGTTGTCATAGCTAGTACCGTGATATTTTTTATCAGAAAATAAGTTTTTATTTTACTTATAACTTAAAAACGGGGTGGTGAAAATACTTGAGATTTTTTTATATTAACTCCAATTATATTAATTTAGTTTTTCTCAAAATTTCATAAATTTCTTGATCTTCCTTCGCATAAAATTATTTACTTTTTCATTGAAAATCCGCTTAAAATATCGTAATCCCTATACTCGCAATGTAAAATTTTTGATTTTATTTTGACGATATCTTTGCTCACCGATGGTCAATAATTTTAAGATTTTGAATGGAGCTTCTAATAACCTTTTTTTAGTTTTTTTACAAAATTTGAGCTTACTCTTGAATCTTTTAATTTTTCCGAGAAATACCTTAAAACGTACCTGATTATGTTTTCGTATATTTTTAATTTCTTGACAATTTCAATCTAAATCTAAATTTAAGCAAACTTCAAAATGACATTTACATATCATAGAAAATATCAATTTAAAAAAACAAATGACGAATTTTTAAAGCAAAATGAGATACATATTTTTAATATACATTTTACAACAAACGTTGTAGACCCATACCTCAAATAGATTCGTTAGTGATAAAATACTGTAAATCTAGATGAATATAATAATACAAAATTCACACCAGAAATGAACAAAATAAAATGTTTTAGTATCTCCTGTAACTAGTTTCACGTCGCATCATGTACAGTTTGAATAACGCCGCTGCATTACGTTGTTATTAATTAGTGTCCCAATTATCATGTTCATCAAAATGTACTTCTATTCATCCTGAATGAAAACTCAGAAATTCTCACTCTAATGGCAGAAATACATACAATATGAATGTATTTACCGAGGCTATGGAAATTCAGTTAGTAAAAATTTTATTCACTAGTTTTTTTTTTTTTTTTAATATAGTATTTACGTTTTCAGAATAATATGTAAAGTATATCGGTATGTAGAAATTCTAATTTATACTAATTTGCCATTTTTCAACATTTAATTGGTAGAGGATGATATAATAGTTATTGTGATTGTTCGAAATTAAATATTTTTAGACTGGCCGGTGTTTATTTATAAATATATTTGAAACAATTTAATCTGAGGTATCTTAAATTCCATTCAGATTCATATGCTTACCTTCGCTCGCTTCGCGCACTCGGGTTTTAAATGGGATAGTATATTTTTTATTTCATAGAATGTTGGTCTGGATAACTATTGTATATTAGCCAGTGGCGAAGCGTCCATGGAAGCAGGGGAAGCGGTGCTTCCCTTACTTTATGGGTAAATTAATACAAAGCTGTGTTTTTAGTTAATAAATAATTTAAATATATTATTAGAATATTCATCTTTATGCGCAAATCAAACATTTTAACCAAAAAAAATCATTTAATATTAATTTACACGCTCAATTATAAAACTATAATACCTCTACGTCACCTGTGTGAAGTTAGCCCCCCTTTTGTTGAAATTCTAATTTTTGAAAGTTGTGCCAAATTGTGCTATACTTGTGCTACATTGTGCCAAAATATTTCCCCCCTAAAATAAAAACAACACTGGAAAAACCCAAAAAACGATTTTTTTTAGTAGCCCCCCTTTTTTTGAAATTCAAATTTTTGAAAGTTGTGCAAAATTGTGCTAGTTGTTCCTAACATTGTGCCAAAACATCAATACTCTAATATAATTTTCCAGCCCCCCAAAACAAAAAAACATTTTTCACCAGCCCCCCTTTTGTTGAATTTCAAAATTTTGAAAGTTGTGCTGAATTGTGCTATACTTGTGCTACATTGTGCTAAAATATTTCCACTCTAAAATAAAAACTGCTCTAATAAAACCAAAAAAACGTTTTTTTTTTAGTGTGAAGTTAGCCCCCCTTTTGTTGAATTTCAAAATTTTGAAAGTTGTGCTGAATTGTGCTATACTTGTGCTACATTGTGCTAAAATATTTCCACTCTAAAATAAAAACTGCTCTAATAAAACCAAAAAAACGTTTTTTTTTTAGTGTGAAGTTAGCCCCCCTTTTGTTGAATTTCAAAATTTTGAAAGTTGTGCTGAATTGTGCTATACTTGTGCTATATTGTGCTAAAATATTTCCACACTAAAATAAAAACTGCTCTAATAAAACCAAAAAAACGTTTTTTTTTTAGTGTGAAGTTAGCCCCCCTTTTGTTGAATTTCAAAATTTTGAAAGTTGTGCTGAATTGTGCTATACTTGTGCTACATTGTGCTAAAATATTTCCACTCTAAAATAAAAACTGCTCTAATAAAACCAAAAAAACGTTTTTTTTTTAGTGTGAAGTTAGCCCCCCTTTTGTTGAATTTCAAAATTTTGAAAGTTGTGCTGAATTGTGCTATACTTGTGCTACATTGTGCTAAAATATTTCTACACTAAAATAAAAACTGCTCTAATAAAACCAAAAAAAACGTTTTTTTTTAGTGTGAAGTTAGCCTCCCTTTTATTGAATTTCAAAATTTTGAAAGTTGTGCTAAATTGTATTATACTTGTGCTACATTGTGCCAAAATATTTCCACCCTAAAATAAAAACTGCTCTAATAAAACTAAAAAAACGGTTGGTTTTTTTTTGGTGCGAAGTTAGCCCCCGTTTTGTTGAATTTCAAAATTTTGAAATATGTGCTAAATTGTGCTATACTTGTGCTACATTGTGCCAAAATAATTCCCCCCTAAATTAAAAACTGCTCTAATAAAACTAAAAAACGGTGTTTTTTTGGTGTGAAGTTAGCCCCCCTTTTGTTGAATTTCAAAATTTTGAAAAGTGTGCTGAATTGTGCTAAGCTTGTGCTACATTGTGCCAAAATATTTCCACCCTCAAATAAAAATTGTAATAATAAAACTAAAAAAACGTTTTTTTTTATTGTTTTTTTGTGAAGTTAGCCCCCATTATGTTTAATTTAAGAATTTTGAAAGTTGTGCTCAATTGTGCTAGTTGTTGCTTACGTTGTTCCAAAATATTTCACCCATAAAATAAAATAAAAATTCGTATCCAAACTGTGTTTATAGATATTGTTGGTGATGTCGATTCGGCGCCAGTCTGACGCCACTACACGAAAGGCTGTAGCCGGGTAAGCATGCAAAACATGCCTTTACATGGATTTGGCTGATTATTTTTTTGGAAGTCACATTCTATTAAACATTCAACCTGACCAAATATTAGCTTCCAAAAATTTATAGTTTTCGAAAAAAAAAATTTTTTTGATTTTCAAAAAAAAAATTTTTTTTGATAATCTGTCAGTCGAATTTGATGGTGCTTGAAATATATTATAGAGGTACTTATGACTCATCAGAGGTAATTTTATTATGATCCTCTGTACATAATAAACCAGAAAAAAAAATTAATAAAATTTAAAAAATCAAAAAAGACCATGTTGTCTTCGGAGGGCAATCACAATTTTTTTATATATTATACCTTGTATGTACCCAAACAACATATCAAAATCCCAAATTGATACAAAGGGTATAACATACTCGTATAAATTCGCATGCAGTCGTATCGGAGTGGCGCGAGCGTGGCGCGGGCGAGTGCAAGTGTCTTAATACTTTTAAAATATCTCTAATTTGTTGCTAAACAGGACTGGGCTAGCCCAGAGGCATATCAAAAATTTGACGGGGCCCATAGTCTGACAAAAACAAAATATAGAGGCCGTAGCCGGGAATATATGGGAATTGCTCCATTGAATTAATTTTACAATTTTTTTTCTCATAGGTTGCTTTTTAAGTAACAAAAAATCGCCCCAAATCGCTTATAAATGTTTATAATCGACTTTAGTAGTAACAAATCACATTTCCGCTGTGAACTAACGAATCTTCTTCCATTAAAAACTATAGACAAGATTTATTTATTTTTTCTAAAAATGATCTGAGCAAAAATGAATATATTAAAGCACAGACATTTAGGGCGATTTAGTTTTACTTAAAAAGCAACCTATGAGAAAAAAAATTGTAAAATTAATTCAATGGAGCAGTTCCCATATATTCCCGGCTACGGCCTCTATATTTTGTTTTTGTCAGACTATGGGCCCCGTCAAATTTTCGATATGCCTCTGGGCTAGCCCAGTCCTGTTTAGCAACAAATTAGAGATATTTTAAAAGTATTAAGACACTTGCACTCGCCCGCGCCACTCCGATACGACCGCATGCGAATTTATACGAGTATGTTATACCCTTTGTATCAATTTGGGATTTTGATATGTTGTTTGGGTACATACAAGGTATAATATATAAAAAAATTGTGATTGCCCTCCGAAGACAACATGGTCTTTTTTGATTTTTTAAATTTTATTAATTTTTTTTTCTGGTTTATTATGTACAGAGGATCATAATAAAATTACCTCTGATGAGTCATAAGTACCTCTATAATATATTTCAAGCACCATCAAATTCGACTGACAGATTATCAAAAAAAATTTTTTTTTTGAAAATCAAAAAAATTTTTTTTTTCGAAAACTATAAATTTTTGGAAGCTAATATTTGGTCAGGTTGAATGTTTACTAGAATGTGACTTCCAAAAAAATAATCAGCCAAATCCATGTAAAGGCATGTTTTGCATGCTTACCCGGCTACAGCCTTTAATTGTTTGAATTTAAAAGCTACAATCACTATTTAACTTTTCAAAAAAATTTTAAATTGGTTTATCAGTGGCGTAAATATCTTGCGTTGCAAGAGAGCCTATACAATATCATTTTATTATTAATTATATGTTTACCGTTACCTGTAATGTGTATATACATGTATAATAAATAACTATGGTCTATAAATTTTCTTTTTCTTTATTTATTCTTTTAATGTTTATATCAATATAATCTTTATCAGATATTGAAGTAAATAATTTTTATTTTATTTTATGGGTGAAATATTTTGGAACAACGTAAGCAACAAATAGCACAATTGAGCACAACTTTCAAAATTCTTAAATTAAACATAATGGGGGCTAACTTCACAAAAAAACAATAAAAAAAAACGTTTTTTTAGTTTTATTATTGCAATTTGTATTTGAGGGTGGAAATATTTTGGCACAATGTAGCACAAGCTTAGCACAATTCAGCACACTTTTCAAAATTTTGAAATTCAACAAAAGGGGGGCTAGCTTCACACCAAAAAAACACCGTTTTTTTAGTTTTATTAGAGCAGTTTTTAATTTAGGGGGTAATTATTTTGACACAATGTAGCACAAGTATAGCACAATTTAGCACATATTTCAAAATTTTGAAATTCAACAAAAAGGAAGCTAACTTCCCACCAAAAAAAAACGTTTTTTAAAGTTTTATTAGGGAATTTTTTATTTTAGGGGGGAAATATTTTGGCACAATGTAGCACAAGTATAATACAATTTAGCACAACTTTCAAAATTTTTAAATTCAACAAAACGGGGGCTAACTTCGCACCAAAAATAACCAAACGTTTTATTAGTTTTATTAGAGCAGTTTTTATTTTAGGGGGGAAATATTTTGGCACAATGTAGCACAAGTTTAGCACAATTTAGCACAACTTTCAAAATTTTGAAATTCAACAAAAGGGGGGCTAACTTCACACTAAAAAAAACAGCGTTTTTTTGGTTTTATTAGAGCAGTTTTTATTTTAGAGTGGAAATATTTTAGCACAATGTAGCACAAATATAGCACAATTCAGCACAACTTTCAAAATTTTGAAATTCAACAAAAGGGGGGCTAACTTCACACTAAAAAAAAACGTTTTTTTGGTTTTATTAGAGCAGTTTTTATTTTAGGGTGGAAATATATTGGCACAATGTAGCACAAGTTTAGCACAATTTAGCACAACATTCAAAATTTTGAAATTCAACAAAAGGGGGGCTAACTTCACACTAAAAAAAAAACGTTTTTTTTGGTTTTATTAGAGCAGTTTTTATTTTAGTATGGAAATATTTTAGCACAATGTAGCACAAGTATAGCACAATTCAGCACAACTTTCAAAATTTTGAAATTCAGCAAAAGGGGGGCTGGTGAAAAATGTATTTTTGTTCTGGGGGGCTGGAAAATTATATTAGAGTATTGATGTTTTGGCACAATGTTAAGAACAACTAGCACAATTTTACACAACTTTCAAAAATTTGAATTTCAAAAAAAGGGGGGCTACTAAAAAAAATCGTTTTTTGGGTTTTTCCAGTGTTGTTTTTATTTTAGGGGGAAAATATTTTGGCACAATGTAGCACAAGTATAGCACAATTTGGCACAACTTTCAAAAATTAGAATTTCAACAAAAGGGGGGCTAACTTCACACAGGTCTCTACGTCTTATTTTCTTGTATTTTAGTCGATATTTGTATGACGAGTTGAAGTTCACTGCAGGAAATTTCACTAAAAAATTTCGAATTTTTGATTTCATTAAAAGTATGTTTATTGTATAGAAAATGACGTTAAAAGTTGTTTGTTTTAAACCGCAGGTCTGTATCTCAAACCGTTCTCGAGATATAGCTTCTCAAAGTTTTAGTTTTTTCAAATTTTTGGAGAAAAAAGGCCATAACTTTTGAACGCGTGGTCGGAATTGATTTTAGTTGACGGATTTGGAATCAGCGTGTCAAAATCTATATAATTACATGTATAATACCTTAAAACTCGAAAAAAAAAATTTCACGAAAAATCGAAAAAATTCAAAGGGGTATACCTTAAAAAAATGTCGATTTTTGGCCAAATTTTTTTTGTCGGATTTTAAAGTATTGTACATGTCATTATATAGATTTTGACACGCTGATTCCAAATCCGTCAACTAAAATCAATTCCGACCACACGTTCAAAAGTTATTGCCTTTTTTCTCCAAAAATTTGAAAAAACTAAAACTTTGAGAGGCTATATCTCTAGAACGGTTTAAGATACAGACCTGCGGTTTGAAACAAACAACTTTTCACGTCATTTTCTATACAATAAACATACTTTTAACGAAATCAAAAATTCTAAATTTTTTAGTGAAATTTCCTGCAGTGAACTTCAACTCATCACACAAATATCGACTAAAATACAAGAAAATAAGACGTAGAATCATTAGTTACTATATAAATATATAAGAATTTATTTAAAAAAGTAAAAGCTTGAACTTAAAGTGTTTCATAACTAGTTTTTTTTGTTAATAGGAGGGGGAGGATTGACAAAATATGCTTCCTTTATTAATTGTGCTAATTTAATATACCTTTTAATCTGCGAGTTCCATTTAAAATAATAATGTAATCTTTCTCATATACGATTACTCATCTCTCTCTCTTTCACGCATAACCGACGTAAAGTGAATTGTATGTATACGCTATTCAAATTTGTGCATATATACTTAAGTATATGTTATGTACTTAACTTTTTTTAATTTAAGTTATTGGCTTGAAAGTAGATATACTTAACTTTTTGAATTAATAATAACCCGCGGCTCCACTCGCAATAATGTTTTAATTGTTTATTTTGATACAAATAATCAGATTTTATGTTTTTGCATGATTGTGACACAAACAAATAAACATAGAAATTAACTTTCGTTTTTGTCCATAATTAAGGATAAATAGTAAACCTTTATTACTTCACATTGTATTTTGTTTTAAGTTAAACGCTTTCTTTTCTGAAGGGTTTATTTTCCTTCTTTTATATTCTTTCTATATATATTCTAATACATAAATACAACACAATATATATACGTTCTATAAAATATCATGCATTGAGAGACCATCTGTTTATAAGGTTCTATGAAACTTGGAAAGTTACTTCCGAAAGTTTATACTCAATTTAGAAAATAAACCACACATGGTACATGTATTTCCTTATTGCCAGTGACATTTTCTTTCACAAATCAATAAACATTTATAAAAGGTCGGTTATTTACTTTTTCTTCCACCCATTACATTGCATTCTAACTGATATTTAGTATAATATATATAGTATACTATACTATACCCACTAAAAGCTTAACTTAGGGTGTCTATGGTCCATGGCATTATTATAAAAATTTTATGAGTTAAAAACTATTTTAGAGTGAATAATGAAAACAAGTCAGACAATGGACTATTGTTTGAATAAGACAATTCGAATTTGGAGAAAAGTTTTTGTCAATTGGAATACTCTTTATTATTCTTTTGAAGATATAGATGCTCAATTTTTTTTAATTTTCGTTTTTATTTAAAACTTCAATTTTTCTAATTTATTAAATTAACAAATAAAAATCAAAATATAATTATATACATATATATTATATATTAATAATAAACCGAAAATTACATTTCATTTATGTATCACAATGGGTCTCCAGATATTAAATAAAAAGTAAGAAGTATTTCCAGAAACATGTTCATATAAACTTTTTTGCTTAAAATATTTTTCTCGATCATCTGTTCAAGTTTGTTCCATCTGATATGACTCACCCTGTATGTAGTACCTCTATAATATTCATATGTATAAGAGCATACATATTTTCATTTTCTCATAAATGCTATGAAATTAAAATCAAAATCTGTATCTTTATTAAAAATGAGTACAACAAAAACGAATGTACTTAAAACCGTATTTCGCTCTGCAAATATGTAGCTATTGAAATAAAAGCATCATATGCATTATACACGACATGTTAAAAGTGTTTTCTTGTTTACAGGGCTGTATTAGCTCACAAACATATACAGAATATACAGTGTGTCCTAGGATAGATGTAACAAGGGGTGTAATTAACAAAAAAAAAATCGAATTTCGAAATGATATTTGGTGATCGAGTCCTCCTTGATGTAAAACTGACGTATACCAAAAACATCTGCCAAGTAAATGCACAGTGCTTCCTCGTGCTAAATTCACTAAAACCGATAGTGTTCAGATAAATTGCCTGGCATTGGTTAACCATTTAATTTTTATACAAATTTTACTAAAAAATCTTAGTTCGAATTTTTTCTTAAAACGCACCTGAATATTTTTTCATATATTTTTAATTTTTTGACAATTTCAATCTAAATCTAAATTTATGCAAATGTCAAAATGACATTTAAAACGTCAAAGTGACATTTAAAACGCCAAAGTGACATTTAAAACGTCAAAATGACACTTAATATATCCAATCAAATATCAATTTAGAAAAACAAAACACGAATTTTTAAAATTAATTTAGATAAATCTTTGTAAGGGAATATTTTACAACAAACGTAGTAGACCCATATTATAGGAAATTTAATTCTCTACAAAAAATATTCTATAAAATTTTCTCGTAACATGTGTCGTTCTTGAGATATCTTGAAAAAATAAATATTTTGGGGTGTCACCCCTCCCCCTTACACACGATTTTGATGATTTTGAAATGGGACCGTCCTCAAACCAAACCCAACCATCCGACCAAGTTTCAATAATATCGGTTCAGTGGTTCATGAGTTATGCGTGTGACAAGGATTCAGGGGACAGACGGACGGACGGACACACGGACACACGGACAGACAGACAGACACGGAACGAAAAGTGTTTGTCTTGACGTGAAACGGATAAATAAATTAAAAATTTTGAAATTGGAGAACTTTTTTTTTGTCTCAATCTGAAACGATCACATAGCTTCTCGTATCTTCGATATTGCGAGGAAGCAAAATTAGTTGATTTGGTTTTCTACAAGATTGCAATACAATTAAAAATGTTTAGTATATAATAATTGCTTGAAAAAATAAAATACTTATGTCCGGTATTATAAAGGAGCTAGAAAAATTTGCTAGCTAGCAAGCACACTCAAATGGAGTTTTTAACAGATCATTTCATGCATAGAAAGTATATTTACTTATCTTGAGTAAATACGATAAAACCCAACTAACAATAAGTGTTAAAAACTCAAAATTGATACCTCATTTGAGAATGCTCGCTAGCTAGCAAATTCGTTAGCTTCTTTATAATACCGGACATTAAGATATATTTTTTAGCAATCCCCCCCCCCAAGAAAAATGTCTGGGCACGTGCGCACCGTTACATATTAATGTACAATAATTTCGTAAATGATCAAGTGTATTCCGTTTTTGGGTTAATTAAAATCACCACGAAGTGCGGTCACAGAATCAATTATATCTGCTACATGAAAATAGTTTTACATTAAGTGCTAATGGAGATATAGTTAATATTTAGGAAGAGTACCTATACGCTACAGTGGATATACACTAATATACTATTATAATAATTATTATTATTTCAATAGAATATTGCTTCCTCGCAATATCGAAGATACAAGAAGCATTGTGATCGTTTCAGATTGAGACAAAAAAAATGTTCTCTGATTTCAAAATTTTAAATTGATTTATCCGTTTCACGTCAACGTAAACACTTTTCGTTCCGTGTCTGTCTGTCTGTCACACGCATAACTCATGAACCACTGAACCGATATTATTGAAACTTGGTCGGATGGTTGGGTTTGGCTTGAGGACGGTTCCATTTCAAAATCATCAAAATCGTGTGTAAGGGGGAGGGGTGACACCCCGAAATATTTATTTTTTCAAGATATCTCAAGAACGACACATGTTATGTGAAAATTTTTTTGCAGAGCATTAAATTTTTTATAATATGGGTCTACAACGTTTGTTGTAAAATATTCCCTTACAAAGATTTATCTCAATCTATTTTTAAAATTCGTGTTTTGTTTTTCCAAATTCATATTGCTTGGATATATTAAATATAATTTTGACATTTACATAAATTTAGATTCGGATTGAAATTTCCAAAAAATTAAAAATATATGAAAAAATATTCAGGTGCGTTTTAAGAAAAATTTCGAACTAATATTTTTTAGTAAAACTGTATAAAAATTTATTAAATGGTTAACCAATTCCAGGCAATTTATATAAACACTATCGTTTTTTTTTAAATTATTGAATAATGACTACCTTTGGTGAATTTAGCACGAGGAAGCACTGTGCATTTACTTGGCAGATGTTTTTTTGACATAATAAAGCAGTAACTTTTAAACTGTACTGCTTTTATCCACTAATTTCGAAAAGACACTTTAAAAAATATCTACTTCGTTTTTTTTTTACTTTTTACTGCCCTTTACCTAAGCACGACAGTATAGGTACAAAAGTATAGTAAGTATAGCAGTAAATGTAGTAAAAAAGTATATTTCTTTCTCTCTTATGCATGGTGTCTACAATCGAGGAAATTTATACAAACAATATGAAACTAGGTATATATTACAGATTATAACTCACTTCTCGAAATGATCTGTCAGAGTATTATATGAATAATCCTAGAGACAAGTATGAAATTAGATGACATATAAACACGTGAGTGTCTCAAGAGCGGATCTCTGGCTCTTATCTCGCGTTGTCGAGCTGTACACAACAAAGCACAATAAAGAGACGAGGTGCATTTCTTTAATGAATTCCCAGAGTGTAATCAGCCGATACATTCAGTGACACGTACAAGCACATATATACCATACTTAAGATGCTGGAGGGGGAGTCAGATTGGCAATTACATGAAACAATGTCTAGAATAGTGCGTTAAAAGACATTCTTATTTGGAATTTATTGTCTATCCATACTATTATTATAAATGCGAAAGTGTGTCTGTCTATTTGTTACCTTTTCACGGCTAAACCGCTTAACCGATTTTGATTAAATTTGGCAGTGAGATAGCTTGCATCCTGAGTACGGATATAGGCTAATTTATATCTCGAAAAATCAACCCCTATTGAATTACAAGGGGGTGGATTTTTTTTTTTTTTTTGTAATTAATATTTTTATACAAACATTGACAATATATAATATTTTCTTAAATAGTTAAGTGAGACCTTTATAAAATCCAAGATTTATTATACACCTATAAATTCATATAAATTAAATTCTCATTAGAACAACTTCGATAAAAGTAAGCTTCATTTTAAACTAATTTAAAACAAAGTGCAGTCAGTCAATTGAAACTTTAAACCACTGATAACAAAGTTTGTTTTAATGAAATAGACATTTATTTTATGATATTCATAAAATAATTTATTTCTAAGAAATATGTACAGTCACCTGCATTAATGGTCTTGCAGTTTGTATTCATTTTCGTTTATCACAAACTTAGTAGGTTCCTCCCATTTGATTATCATAATATTTAAATCATTTCTCCATGTATCAAACAATGACAGATATTTTGAAATTCATTTGCTAGATAAAGAAGTACTCTTCGTTTATAGTACTCATATATATTTGTGCAATTAAGTTATTATGTAATCTATTGAAAATTGCATACGTAAATTTTGTGGCAATAAATATTTAATATTCCGAATTTTAGTATTTAAATATATTAAACTTGATAGAAAAAGATAACCGATGATGTTTGTCTTTAAATTTGGAATCTGCTGTAAGCGATTCTAGCCTTTAGGGTGCCAGACGAGTTCTGCAGGCGACTGTACCTATTATAATATGTACAATATTTTCTCTGCATAAAAGGATTTTCAAAGTTTGTACATTATCATATTTATAAATTATTTTTCAATAAAAACTTTTAGTATCGTTTTGATAAAAGTTTGCTTTATATACATTTTAATATCGACTCGAGTATTAAATTTTAATAAATGTCGTAATATCAGTAAAGTCAAATTTTCCAGTATCAATTGAAAAATTAATTTTATGATTCAATGCTTTTAAACAATTTAATAAATTTTAAACTATATGAAAAATAATTTGAAAAATTAGAACCACGTATGAAAAATTAATTTCTATATTGTAACCAAAAAAATATAACACGAGATACTGTAATATTTTATCTAATTAGTATAAGTACTTAAGTATAAGTACTCAAGTAATTTGTACTTAAGTGTATATAACCAAACACTTAAATATTTCAAAATAGTATTTTTTATTGTACTTGGACTTAAAAATGTACTTATAAATATATATAAATACATTTTTAATGTACTTAAGTACATTATTTTACAGTACTTGTATTTGTCCTGAGATATATTTTTGGTAATGTACTTGTACTTAAGTATATATTTTCTTAAAGAGTAGACATGATGCCAGTAACAAAGTATCACTGAAATTATGATTTTAAATAATGAAATAGGTTAAGAAGATTCTAATAAATGTATTTATTTTTATATTAAAAGCGAGATTAATATGATTTTTGGTAAAATAAAAACGCAAAATACAGCAATCCGCCATGTTTGATAAAACACCAGTCAGAGTGGATGACGTCACGGCTACGTAAACGTCATTTTTGTTTCATTAATATCTGCACTGCTTATAAATTATTTTGTGGTTTTAAATTATCAATTTGCTCAGTTTTGTATTACCAAAAGTAAAACCAAGAAACATAAGTGATGGAACAAGGATTTATTATAGTTGACAAGGAGCTTTTACATAGACGTGACGTCAAAAATGCGCCATGACACCTGCGAGCGTTTTGGCGACAAATTCAAAATTAGTTTTAAATGAGTCAATTTTTGTGATTAAACCTTTATTTTCTGCAGAAATAAGATTTTTTTTTGGAAATAACGAGACACGTAAGATCATCATAAAAATTAGGCATTCTTATAAAACGACATATTTTTGTTCATTGTACATATACAAAATCTAGAGTTATATAATATACTCGTATATGAATATGTATAATGTTTATAGAAATGAATTAGCGTGTAAGTAATACTTGTTAGTAGATACTATTTAAAATCCTTTGAAATAAAGATGTTTCTGTTACATCTTAAATTTCTAATCATCCAACTGAAGATTTTGCACCGTAATTAGTTTTCTAAAATAGAACACGACACTAATACATCCGCAGACAGACACACAAATGGATCTTGTATGTTTGAATACGTGTAGGTCGTATGTTTCTCACTGCTATTCATTCAAATTCAAACAAATCCCTTCGGATCCGAGAGCAAAACCGCAAACTCGCATCTCCACTGCTGTTCGGACTTATTATGTAAAGTTGGTCTCACACGAGACATTTTAGAATGTTCCGATACGGAATATAACTACACTCTATATGCATGTAAATATCTATTGATATATATGTAATGTGATATGTACCTACGGGTTGAATAAAATGTTACAATAGATTCTATATAGTCAAAAAAAACCTTCTTACGAAAGAAAAGACGATATCAATTCTCATCGATAATCTCGGTTTTAAATAATTGTCAATAATGATTCTTTTATTTACAGAGGCCGACAAAAAATACTTTTGTTCAATAATTTTATTTATTATTATTATTATGTTCAATAATCAGTTTCCAAAAATTACCAAAATGACAATGTTTAAGAATTTATTATCAAGTGGATAATTTTTTTCTAAAATTTTATTTCAAGATAAGAAATAGTACTTTCTTTCCTCTTTAAAATGAATTTTTACTTTTTACTGTACGATTTTTTTTTACCGAAAATTTTGAAGATATTGTTATATACAGGATGATTTACATCTAGTGATTACAACAATAGATCGAGGATGTAATTTTAAACAAAAAACATTATGTTTAAACTTATGTGAACTTATGTCCGGAAATTCTTCGTGAGGGAGCTACAGTTTTTTACCCAAAATTAGTGTTTATTTAATATCTAGAGAACCCATTGTCCTACAGTTATGAAATTTGATAAAAAAATTTGGTATTAATATGTGTTATCGATTTCCAGTATTAAATATTAATAAATTAAGACCAGGGGTGTATGGGGCCAGTGGGCTAGCCGATTTTTATCAAGTATTTTGTTGTTGTTCAATTTAATAATGTTTATTGACATATTCGGGAGAGGGGGGGGGGGGATTCTGATCTTTAACCCCAGTTATATGTAAAAATTAAAACCGGTTTAAATTTTAACGAACTTAACTATTTAATTTAACTAAATTTATAACCTAGTCTTTGCTTGATTTAATTTTAAATAATTTATTTTTAATTTAAAATATTTAAAATAAGCTCACAATGCATATAAAACAATAAATTTTATTACAATATGCAGGAATTATATTACAATTAGAGAATGAATAGCAAAATCTTCTTCAAAATATATGTTCTCATATTTCAGGCCACCATTGTTTATATATTATATGATATTTCTCGAATACACACAAACAAACAAAACTAATTAAAACAAACAATATCGCACAATTTTATTCTGATTTCATTAAACCTTCTGTTCAATTTATATAATATTGCCTTTTAACTCTTTCACGTCCGTTTACTTCAAGAAAAAAAACTATTTTCATATTACGTATAAATCACCTATATGCAGGCCCGGATTTAGAAATTTGCCGCCCCTAGGCAGTTGCGAAAATTGACCCCCCCCCCACCCCCTCGAAACTAACAATTTAAGTCATAGATGTCAAAATATAGAACTCAGGATCTTTTTTTTTGGTTGCGTCAGTTTCAAATTTTATAAATTTTTATAAAGTTACATTAGGAAACATAAAAACTGAAGACCTTTTTTTTAGTCATGCTTGAGTTACATGTATAGAGAAATTATTGGTTATGGGTTGAAATTTTTATGTCTCGATTTTCGGATGGCAAACTCATCGATAATGGAATCAAAATCAAATTCAATTCCCACGAATATAACAAGTTTTCAAAGTTTCCACCAAAATTTGCCGCCCTTCAATTCTTGCCGCCCTAGGCAGCTGCCTACTTTGCCTGCATGGTAAATCCGAGTCTGCCTATATGTATAGGGTGATTCAATAAAAAACAAAGATTTTCTTTTTTAAATAAAACACACAAATATTTGTCAAAATGATTTTTTTATTGACCTCACAGCTAACAATTTTTCAAGCTTAATTTTTTAACTCTACTAGAAAAAATATCTGCCATGACAGCTACGAGACTTTCTATGTATAAGAAAGTCCCGTGACATTAAATATACATCATGTTATTACACTACATTTAATTTGTATTTTTTTCACTTGCTAAAAATAAATACACTTATCTAAAAAATTAAAGGAACAAACAATTACAATTTTTTTTAGTGTTTTTTGAAGAGCTGTATCTCTGTGAAAAATGGTCGTATCGAAATAAAAAAAAAACATTTTAAAACTTTAAGTTTCTAGTTTTGAGATTTTTTAGCATACAATTTTTTTGAGTTACGGTTATCGCGTAATCGTAAGAAGTAATGGCACACAAAAATTTTCTAATTTAAAAAAAAAAATTTAAGGGTCCACGGACTCGGGAAATTTTTTTTCAGTTAAACCAAAGTATATCTGACTTTAAATGAAAAATGATTCTTGATAGTAATATTACCTATACAATTTTTTGCTTGACTATTTTTCTGTAATTCGTACCGTTTCAAAAATAATTACAGCTAAACCGATCTTGGTGAAATTTGTCTGAGGAGGACATACATATATTACTTTTGTATCTCGAAAAACAGATTATATAAAAAAATACAAATTCCTTGTGGACGAATACGCGGGTAATTATAATTTGTTATCTTGAATTAAAATTTCTATTAATTTTGACTGACATTTCTGCAAACAAATGTTTTTTTTTCGTGTACAATATACATCACACATTTTATCGTTATTAATTCAGTTCAACAAACGAAACTTTCATCTTTTAATTTCAGGAATTCCCTAAATTCAAATGAACACGATTCCGCTATTATAAGAAGTCGACTTTTTTTTGTACATTTGTTTTTTTAATATAGATACACAAAAAGATAATTGGTTTTTATAAATGTTTAAAAAGCATTAAACTGCGAAATTAATTTTTATAAATAAGAGATTCTGTTATTTTTTAATTAAAATTTAATTATTCTGATTTGGTAACAGTCATATAGACCTAACAATAATTCTCTGATATTATATTCTCTCGATTTCTGTACTATGGTAGATAAAGGGGATTTATGTCATGTTGAAGGTTACAATATTGGAAATTGATTTTATTACAGAATAGTGTATAATTGACTTTATATCCTTTGATATACACACGCAGTAAATAACAAAGGCTATGATGTAGACAGGAGACTAAACTATAATATATAGGTATATTTTATATGGCAAAATTGTCAAAGAATAATATTTTTTATATTAAAAATACCAACGCATGTATTCTGATAGTTATTAAAAATATATATTACAAATATTCTAAATTATTGTTTAATTTTAAATTTTTTTTAAATGGACTTAACTTAGACACAGTATTTTCTTCATCTTAAAACTACATTAGCTATACAAAATGGTTGATATTTTTATATGTATCCATCCTTACATATTATAAAACGTAACATCTGTCTGTCTGTTTGTCCGTTAGTGCGCTTATCATTCGAGAACCACTTTTTTTTTTAATTCGTAGATATGTTCTTTGGCCAGGTTTTAGTATATTTTTTGTTACGTTAGGTAACATAAGAAATAAGCAGTGACGATAATAGTAAATCAAGTCGGAAAAAAGTTTGCCGCCAGCGCGCTCTTTTACAATATGCTGCCTAAACTATTAAATATTGAACAATATAATGTAGTAAAGAATTGTGTAGAATCAAAATAAAATAAACTTCGCGATACCATACATCTAGGTTATATTTAAGCGAGCGAAAGTATAAATGCGAAAGTGTGCCTGTCTTTCTGTCTGTTTGTTACCATTTTACGGCTAAACCACTAAACCGATCTTGATGAAATTTAGTAGGGAAGTGAGGAAGAATATAGGTTACTTTGTATTCCGAAAAATGTATTAGATAAAAAAATGGGTGTGACATTTGTACACTTTTATTTGAAACTTTTTTTTGTATAATACTTATTTAGACCGCTATTCACAATTTCAATCTAAATCTAAATTCAGGAGATAGACACACAGACGGACGGACGGACGGACAGACAGACAGACACAGAACGAAAAGTATTTGCCTTGACGTGAAACGGAAAGATTAATTTAAAATTTTGAAATCGGAGAACATTTTTGTTTTGTTTCAATCTAAAACGATCACAAAGCTTCTCGTATCTTCGATATAGTGAGGAAGTAATATAATTTTTTCAGTCTTTTTATGTTTTTATTCGTATCTTAAACTATACAAAAAAAAAAATTGTTGCTATTCAGCAAAAATCAGAAAATCTGAAGAATTTTGCAATTAAACCATGGTTAACTCCTGTCGCGGACAACCAAAATCAGAGCAAACTTAGGGTATTATTCTACACCACATTTGTAACAAATCCTGTGAGTATTAAAACTGTACACAAAAATTCTTATTTTAAGTACTTTTTAGTCTAGCCAGCCTGGACTATTATATAATATGTAAGTACCTACATTATATATTATTATTCACTCTATATATGTAGTGAGGATACAATATTAAATTTACAATTTAAATACGCGCTATTCCGTTCAAGTTCCGTTACTCACTCGTTACTGAACTAACAACTTGTGAAGATGATTTTCTGAGAAGGCGGAACAGTAAATATTGTATGTAAGCTTCTTTGCTACTCTTAATTGATTTATATACGCAATAAGTCTTTCATACACATTTAATGTTGGAAAATATTATCGCGAACAAAATCTGTTTCATGAAGTAAGGTTTTATTGAATTTATTACAAAAATAATTCCTTGCTTATCCTCATTTAAACTGTATTGTCTTCAATATAATTTTTGTAAGAGTTTAAACTTTTATTTTACAAACAGGTAAGGTAGTGGCACCAGTCTTGGCAAGGACCCCAGTAATGGTAAATTTTCAATTAAATGTACTGAATTAGAAATATGTGTTGATATTTGATTACTACCATTTCTGAATATTAATCTATACAGCGACCTCCTTCCCTTTTTAAAAACAAATTAAAACTCATAAACTAATAAAGAAGTAAATTGAATAGTTAATATCTCAGCTTGGCGCGATCCTACAGACTCAAATTTTTTTTAAAATGTAGCTTACACTATTATCTTTAAGAGTATCACGCACTGCTGGAATGTACCAGAAATTAAAAGTGAGAAAGAAGTAACCAGAAAGAGATAGAAACTAGTGTTCTGACAGAAACGCCCTACATGAAGTGAACATAAAAGTTTTTTGGTTAGCCTGCTAGTTTCTATCTATTTCTAGTTACTTCTTTCACACTTCCTTACACGCTTAAAAAATGACATTCTTTAAATTTTTGGTACATTCCACCAGAAATTCCATGAATTAACCAATCAAAGCTCGTTGTTCCGTTTTTTAGTCAGACGTGAACGCTCCCATTATGTCAATGTCTGTAATAGAATACTTATTTATATGCATCTAATCTGAAAAAAAAATTCAAATATCCGAATCTCTTTTGAATATGTCATTTTATGAAAATATTTCAAATGTGCATACATATGTTAGCTTCCGTATTATGGAATGAAAGAATTTGAAAAATATGATTTTACAAAGAAATCGACGAGTGCCGTGTATACTGAACACAATTTATAGCTATAATAATAGCATCGTTTTTTACATCAAACTGTCATTACAAAACAAATGTTGTTATTTTTGTCATGTTATATACATGCTTTTCATTCTATACATACAGACTTTTATTTATTCTACATTATAATTCATTGCTTGTTATATTTATTTTCACGTTTCAATAGGTTTTTAGGGTTAACTGTTCATTTTTTTATATTGTGATTTATTGCTTCCTCGCAATAACGAAGATACGAGAAGCTTTGTGATCGTTTCAGATTGAGACAAAATTGGCAGATGTTTTTTTTAATTATAAACAAAGTTATGATGAGGTTTTTATTTTTTTATTATATTTATTTACAACATCTACACTGATTGCATTTTTTTATGCAACAAAAGAAAATGTTGGTATATTGTTTGACAATAAACATTTTATGTACCTGTACATAGATTTATTTAAGGTAGTATTTTGGTGTGACGACTAAAATTTTAAACATATTTCAGGATATTATTTTTCGTAACAAAATAAGAAAACATCTGCCAAGTAAATGCACAGTGCTTCCTCGTGCTAAATTCACCAAATGTTGATAATTATTCAACAGTTTAAATAAAAACCGATAGTGTTAAGATAAATTTCTTGGAATTGGTTAACCATTTAATTTTACTAAAATATATTATTTAGAAGACATTTTTCTTAAAACGCACTTTTATTTTTTCGTATATTTTTAATTTTTTTGACAATTTCAATCTAAATCTAAATTCAGGAGATAGACACACAGACGGACGGACGGACAGACAGACAGACAGACACAGAACGAAAAGTATTTGCCTTGACGTAAAACGGAAAGATTAATTTAAAATTTTGAAATCTAAAACGATCACAAAGCTTTTCGTATCTTTGATATAGCGAGGAAGCAATATAATATTTTCAGTATTTTTATGTATGTATTTATTCGCATCTTAAATTATACAAAAAAAAAAATTGTGGTAAATTTTTTAATGTGTTTTATGCGTACCAACGTTTTTATATACATATTAAGGAGATACTTTACAAGCAGTTGCATCAGGTATATTCTTAAAAGCAAACAAACAATAACTAGATTTGTTAATTTTGGCAACAGAAGCACTTATATTCAAATTGATGAAAACATACCGTAGAATCCAAAAACATAAAAAAGTAATTTAACTTCATTTTTCTTTATTGTAAAACAAATACACGAAATTTGTAACAACAAAAAACAACCCATTGCATCCTCACCTTTCCCCATTCATCTTTTTAACGTTCTATTTATATTGATAAAAAAGATATCAGTTGGTAAAACAGTTTCTGTGGCACATGACTTACAATCAATCTGCAATGTCAAGATCTTAGTTACAAATAGCTGACGAGACAATTTATACCTAACCCCGCATCGTAGTCGATGTAGATACATACATACATATTAGAGCTGGGCGCGTGAGTAATTTTTGCTCACGATCACGCACGCTCACGAGAGAAAAATTTTTAGTCACGCCCGCTCACTCACTGTTACAAACAAAGTATTCACGAAAAATTCACGACCCGCGCCCAGCTCTAAAACATATTATTATGTAGGGGAAAGTATGGTATATTGGGCCATTCGCTAAATTGGACCACCCTTATATATATCTCGAAAAATAGTTTACTGATTTCTTTATTGCATATCGGCTATATTGTTTTCCTTGACATGTTGAATGTTAGTGTTTTGTTTCCGCAAATGTAAATAAATGATTTTTAATGTAACTTTGAGTGATTCGTGCTAAGGGTGTAGTTAGTACAAAGGTAAGCATACAGCGTTTTTAATTTATAGTTTGCAGCAAGTAATTTATCAACAATTAACTGTCAAGGATTGATTGGCGGCTTTGATAGGTTATATTTTTGTTAGATTTTTTTTTCACTTTTCACACTGTTGGTTAAAATGGACCGCACGTAGTTGCCATAGCTGGAATCATGAAAATTATACTAATAATCCCGACATATGTGATGATTGTCTTTCTTGAATAATTTAAATGAAATAATGTAACGAAACTAATTTCTTATAGTTTTTTGTTTTAATATTTATGATAAAAAATTGTTGGATAGCCTGTAGTTCATAAATATATATTATGTTTTCTTTACAGGTGTATTTTAGTTAATATTCTATTAAAGTCCAAATTAGCAACTCCGTGGTCCAATTTACAGTACCGGTTGGTCAAATTGAAACAAAGCTCCGGTATCTCATTTTGTTGATTTTTGTCGAGTTTATAATAATTCTGTTGATTAATACTTAGTAAAAATAAAATCTATAAACTGCTGATTCAGTTCATAAAAAAATAATTTGTCTAAACCTAAAACTAGTATACTAAATATCTTAATTTTCAAAAATGGCCCAACTTAACCGACTTTCCCCTATAAAACGATAACAAACTCATACATATGGCTTTATATCAAAGACGGAATTATAGTACCTTATATTATTTATACATGGGATTCTGTTTTTCTAGTATAATTTAGGTTTTCTTATACCTCGTGAAGAATGCTTTGAAGCACGTCAAGTTGTATATAGTACAAAAATTCTGTATAAAGGTACTTACTACTTACATTTGAGTTTACACTCTAAAAATATGAATAGAAATTTAAATTAAAAATACTATGAGGTTAGACACTTCGCCATTTCAATATTTCACATATACAGGCTTATTTACAACTAGTGTAAAAAAATTAACAGTAGTGAAATTTTTAATAAGGGAAGCTTATTTTGTTTCCTATTAACAAAAAAACTAGTTATGAAACACCTTAAATTCAAGCTTTTACTTTTTTAAATTCTTATATAAATATTTATATAGTAACTAAATGATTCTACGTCTTATTTTCTTGTATTTTAGTCGATATTTGTATGACGAGTTGAAGTTCACTGCAGGAAATTTCACTAAAAAATTTAGAATTTTTGATTTCGTTAAAAGTATGTTTATTGTATAGAAAACGACGTGAAAAGTTGTTTGTTTCAAACCGCAGGTCTGTATCTCAAACCGTTCTCGAGATATAGCTTCTCAAAGTTTTAGTTTTTTCAAATTTTTGGAGAAAAAAGGCCATAACTTTTGAACGTGTGGTCGGAATTGATTTTAGTTGACGGATTTGAAATCAGCGTGTCAAAATCTATATAATGACATGTATAATACTTTAAAATCCGACAAAAAAAATTTGGCCAAAAATCGACATTTTTTTAAGGTATACCCCTTTGAATTTTTTCGATTTTTCGCGAAATTTTTTTTTCCTAGTTTTAAGGTATTATACATGTCATTATATAGATTTTGTCACGCTGATTCCAAATCCGTCAACTAAAATCAATTCCAACCACGCGTTCAAAAGTTATGGCCATTTTTCTCAAAAAATTCGAAAAAACTAAAACTTTGAGAGGCTATATCTCGAGAACGGTTTGAGATACAGACCTGCGGTTTGAAACAAACAACTTTTCACGTCATTTCCTATACAATAAACATACTTTTAACGAAATCAAAAATTCGAAAATTTTTAGTGAAATTTCCTGTAGTGAACTTCAACTCGTCAAACAAATATCGACTAAAATACAAGAAAATAAGACGAAGAGGTATTATAGTTTTATAATTGAGCGTGTAAATTAATATTAAATGCTATTTTTGATTTTTGGTTAAAGAAAATTGCTGTTTATTAAAATTATTCGAAAATGTATTAGCTACCTTTAGTGAATTCAGCACGAGGAAGCACTGTGCATTTACATGGCAGATATTTTTACGATTTCGGCACGGAACTAAAAACGATTTTTAGTGGTTAAGGTGTATTTTTTAGTTTAAGTGACTAGAAACCACTGTTTCTCCGTTTTTCCAGTAGTAAAAACGAAATATAAACATCTACCTGGGACTATACCTACATAAGTTTGAGAACCACTGTGTCATTATAAACGTGTACTATTCTTGATTATCATAACAGCGTTCCTGGAACAGATCCGAGTGGGTCAGAGGCAGACGTTCTCCAGCTCCGAGATTTAAATTAGCTCTGTATGTACAGACCGCATGAATATGTAATACTCTTTAATGAATGTCGCCTAAACAAACTAGAAGCCATCATTCTCAACAATCCGATACACTTACTCTTCTGCATTTATTATCGCTTGGTTAAACAAGGCTTACAACTTGTAAATGTCGATATTAACTAAAGCTGCAACTATTCATTTCCTTCCTGCCTGATATGAATTATAGAGGTTGTGTAAAAGGTAACGATTTAATGTTATAACTCATAAAGGATACGAAAATTATGCGTTACATTGTATATCAAAAATTGTTTAATGACTATAAGAATTTAAATCAAAATCGTTTTATTACATTTATTGCTTCCTCGCAATATTGAAGATACGAGAAGCTTTGTGATCGTTTTGTCACATCAAGACAAACACTTTTCGTTCCGTGTCTGTCTGTCTGTCTGTCCGTGTGTCCGTCTGTACCCTGAATCCTTATCACACGCATAACTCATGAACCACTGAACCGATATTATTGAAACGTTTTATTTTTTCAAGATATCTCAAGAACAATACATGTTACGTAAAAATTTTATAGGATTTTTTTTGTAGAGCATTCTATATTCTAATAATAATAATAATAATGATTTTTATTCTTTTTTTTTTTTTTTAATAATAATGATTTTTTTATTTTTTAATAATAATGATTTTTTTTTTTTTAATAATAAATATACAACGTTTGTTGTAAAATATTCCCCCTAAATTGATATTTACTTTGATATATTAAATGTCATTTTGACGTTTGTATAAATTTAGATTTAGATTAAAATTGTCAAAAAAGTAAAAATATACGTAAAAATAATCAGGGGCGTTTTAAAAAAATTTCGAACTAATATTTTTTAGTAAAATTGTATAAAAATTAAATGGTTAACCAATTCCAGGCAATTTATCTAAACACTGTGGGTTTTTATTTAAATTGTTCAATAATTAACTACCTTTGGTGAATTTAGCACGAGGAAGCACTGTGCATTTACTTGGCAGATGTTTTTTAACTAGCGTACTGGACCCGGTGTTACCCGGATTAATATCCATAAAATCAATTAAAATCATAGTAATCTAAAATATCTAATATGTCCAATGTCCACCCAAAGACATTTTTTCTTAATTCTTTTAAATATATAAATTTTAGAAATTTGATTATACTGAAACAAAAATATACAAAAGACATATACAAAATCGTCCATAAAATGTTTTTTTTTATAAAATACAACATACAAATAGGTTTTGTTTCCTAAAAACTATGTCATGATTAAACTAAAAAAAAACATATTCGACTAAAAGTTATTTTGAATTATGTGGTATTTCCACGAGTTAGTTTTACTATCCTCAGCGCTATTTTTCCTAATTACTATCCCGTAGAGACGCGCAATATCCCGCTATTTCGTTTGCTGTCAGTTGCAGTTAGGAGGACAGTATATATTTAGTATTTAGACGCCGGTTTCATAATGGCGTATTTCAATTTTCAAGTGAAAAAATATTTACTGTATAACAAACTTGTAAAAACGATTTTTTTTTTTTTTTAATTTCGATTTTTCGTTTTATTATTTTCTTCTTACGAATTTTTTTAACTTTTATCTGACTTTCCCTGACCACTAGAGGCTCAGGGGCCCTGTGGCAAGAAGTGATTGAAGGGCAAAAATAAAATTTGAAGACCTTCCTTTTTTCTAATTATTTCTTCTAATGATCAGAAGTCCATATATTCTATACCCCTTACCTGCACACCAAAATTCTATATCCATAGACACATTATCCCTCATTATCATACTGGCACAATTCCATCTACTACATTTCAAAAGCCATTGCTTCCGAGATAATCACAAAAAAATTGAACCACTTCCATTAAGTGCACAAAGTAATGAGATGTGCATACAAATTACGACACTCGCCAGTCGCGTCGCCAGAATTCGCCTCTGTTCTGTGTGTGATAATTATAAACCACTAGAACAGCGGTCCTTAAACTAGGGTCCGCGGAACTATTACCGCGGGGGTCTGTGAAACATGTTTGGAATAAATTAAAGTACTTTTTTACATTTATATTTACCAATGATTAACTAAACAAGGCATAACGACAAATTTGGGTGGGGGTAACACCTACCCCCCCCCCTTCATTTCATTAATGTATTATTAGTTCATTAGTAGTACGAAAGCATTCATACAGTGTATTCCAAGATGGTTAAGCCATAGGAAATTTAACATAGGGACAATTAGAAGTGTTGTAGTAACCTTTGATCAAATTTAACGATATGTGATTGGTGCATTTTGAATTGCCGCCTCGAAACTAACTGATAAATTTTAAATTAATCAACAGTATTTTGTTCTCAACTTTAATTTCAATAATTTAAGCATCCTAGATAAAATTATAATAATATTTTTTGACAGATATAAATTTGAAAACAAAATACTGATTACTATTTTATTAAATTTTGTGGCGGCATTTCCAAATGCACCAATGACACATCGTTAAATTAGACCAAAGGTTACTACAACATTTCTAATTGTCCCTATGTTAAATTTCCTATGGCTTAATCGATTTGGAATACACTGTATAACTGAAGAATACAGTTTATGTTCATTAATTGAAGATTGATGAACATAAACGTCACGATAATGAATTTTTTTGTTGTATTTATGCCACTTTTTGGTTCAGTGTAGGTAATTGCAGTTGCAAAATCAAAAAATGTAAGAAATGTAATCCAAAAAACAAAGGTCATTGCAGTTAAAAGGCGAAAATTGTAAGTATGGAGCAAAAAATAAGGTTGTAAAATTTTCTTAAAATAAAAGGGGGTCCCTAGACTACATAAGTTTAAGAACCGCTGCACTAGAACGTCGCGGCCTATATCAGCGGTATTCACTGTAGTGGCGGTTCCGGTAAAACATGACACTAGTGGTAGAAGATATTTCTTCACTTTTCGATGCAAATTTAGTCTTTTTGATTGAGGTTTCTTGGATCATGTTTGCTATACATACGTGACAGGGTTATAGTGTTTTATTACAGATGCATTTTTGAGTTAGAAAAAAATATAAAAATAGGATGCACACTTTCGCTGTTTTAGTTTATGGGACTAAATAAAAAATTTCAGAGAGGATGTTATAGTTTATTTATTATCTTAGGTAATCTAGCTACCAAAAAAACATTTTAATTAATTTATAAGTAACGCTTTAGGAATTATTAAAAATATTGAAAGTCGCTCTTGCAGTACCCATGAGGGCAAAAGTGCGCATCACTTATAAACGTCACATTTGTAGTGACCACAACCTGAGTACGCTGTGCATTTCTCGTGCCACCAGTCTCTGCAAGAAATACATATCCAGTTTTGGTTCCTTGAAAATTTCTGAGCAAGTTTCTAGCTTATGTATTTTACGAGATATTTAGCTTTCCAAAATTTGAAATGATATTGTTGACTTTTTAGTAGTCTCACCAAAACCTCGCTATCAATTTTGTTTGCATTATTTTATTCTTAGGTACTAACTAACCCCTGCATGTCCCTTTAATTTCATCGGGAATTTAACAAAGTTGTATCCCTGAACCCTAACTACAATATAAAAAGTAAATTATTATACTCATGAGATTATTGATATAGAAGACATAACAAAAGTTGTTATAAAACATATCAAATTATATGTATGCCGAGATAATGATAAAATTCATATTCAAATGTACTTGCAAACGTATTCCTTCTTTTTAGATATTATCTGGTTAGTTATATCGACGTTCTATTCCATCCACCCTCTAGCATCATCCCTTATATTTAGGTCATGAAGTACACAGGAAAATATATGTTATGAATATTTTTTTCTAGATATGTATTTGTGATTTGTATAACTATACAAGGTGTCTCGTAAACACACCGACTTTCAGGAATTATCGCGGACATTAAATGTTAAACCCATGTCCGCAAACGATTCAGTGTAAGTTCCAAAATAAATTTTTTATCTGCATGCAAATCGTACTCAAAACTTTAAACGCGTTTTTCTCGAAACCATGTTTTCGAAGTCGGTGATCACTGTAACTTGAGAACGGCTTTGCCGATCGGTTTGAAATTTTTCTCACTTATTCTATACATAATTGTCCTCCGGATAGACGAAGGATTATTATTTTTTTATAGCCGAAAATGCGAGTGAAATTTTAGTCGAATAAAGAACTTTGACATTCAATATCCACCATTTTGTGAAAATTCAATTTTTTTTAAATTCCTTCGTTCATCCGGAGCATTATGTCATTAGCTAATGATCCCTTTTGTTTTTTTTTTATTTCAGATGATCTAGTGACGAACAGCAGTGATCACGATAACACTTTTTTTGGACCCCTCCCAAATTTGCTGTATCCCACTTATTTTTTAATATTTTGTCATAAAAAAATTACAATATTTTCTGTAAATACATATCTTTCATGTGGAAAAACATTTGTTATTAATTATTTTAATGCGTGGCCAAAAAAATCCCAACTGGGTACAATTCTTGATAGTATGTTTACGGGACACCCTGTATATGTGGGACACCATTGTTTATGCATGTGTGTGCATTATAAACCACGAGTTGGCAATCCTCCAGCCTAAGAAGAGCATGCGGCTTCAAAAACGTGTGTATAAATCACATTCTTATGTGGTTCTTTTTTGCGTCCCACTGCACATATTGGTTTTCTATTAAAAACAATATTTCCTACACAACCTGCACAAAATTTGATTTATGTTTACAATTGATTAAAAAACTAAATTCATATCGTTCTATGAAAAGTCATTATATTCATTTTTATTAAATTTGCATTTTTTTAATCATGTTACTACCCAAACAATCCATACTAATATTATAAATTCGAAAGTGTGTCTGTCTGTCTCTCTGTCTGTTTGTTACCTTTTCACGACTTAACCGCTGAACCGATCTTGTTGAAATTTGGTAGTTACTTCGTATCTCGAAAATTCAACCACTAAAAAAATTGCAAGGGGGTGGACATTTTTTAATTTTTTTTAGTAATTAATATTTTACCCCCCGTTACATATGAAGGGTTGTAAATGATTTTATTCGATCCGGCGGGAAAAATACTACTTATCATAGCAACTGCTTTACATTATTTCGAATTTGACGATTCTTTCTTTTATATCTTTTGTATCGTAGTACTTATCATTTTGTAATCATTAGCAAGTGTCCATCACTACGTGCTCACTTTATCCATTACTGGAGAAAAAACATGAACAAAATAAAAGGCTATAATTTAAAAAAAAAACAAATTATATTTGCGGACTTTGGTAATTAAATTGTATTATATACATATACATATTTTTATTATTAGCTAAATTGGAATATTAACGACTCATATAACGAATTTGAAAGTCTTGCAATTTGGAAGATATATTTTATATAACTTTTTTTAGGATCCAGTTGAAATAAAATTCAAGAAAAACTTTTCTTACAAAAAATTATTTGAACGACTTATATTTTTTTTAACAACTCTGATTTTTTTTAGATAAATATTATTGGCAATAAGATATTTTTAAATTTACATGCACACACTTCCGTTTCCACTTTTCAAATAACAAAAAAAGTTTTGAATTGGAAAATAAACTTAATTTCTGAACGAGAACATATTATGAGTTTTCTGGTAATTCACAAATCGAAAATAATTTCATAGATTTGTAATTCAGATTTGAAACATTTTAGCACATGAATTATTAAATTAGTTATGATTTAAATAGTTATAAATATTTTTATTAATTAATATTTGATTTGAGATTTATTGGCAGTAAAAAACTGCCGATCATTGTTTAAAGGGTTAAAACAGTGGTATCCAAACTCAATACTTCTGAGAGCTACTTTATTAATTTATATTACACGCTTAACTAATGAAAACAGTTTTTACGTTTACGTATTATCAAGTATTAAAAAAATAAATAAAAACATTTTTTGAGTAAAAATAATTATCATATTACATATTACAATACATTTTTAGTATCAACGTTTCTTCACACGTTACAGTGATTTTTTTCACAATTCATTGTAATCATTTTATGCCGTAAAAACTTTTTTGTTATAATATAACAATTAAAAATTAATATGAGGTAGTTTCATAAAAGCACCTACTGAAAATAACAAATTACTTTCATCTTAACATCAAAGATAAATGTACTTCACTCAGTTTATGATATTTTTTCTTTAACATCTCTAATTTTCCATGTTTATGCCATCATTATTTATAATGATTGTATATTCAAACAATAAGACGTATTGTGTTACATAACAATAAAGATCAAATACCTCATAAACAAAACATGATGTTTTTTTATAGAGTCATTGCCCCTACATGCAGTGGCAGTGCAAGACCTAAATTTGATGTGCAAATATATTTTTTCGACCAAGTTTTTTCGATCTTTCAATAAAAAGTTTAAAATTGATTCAATTACTTTTTTGCTTGCTACACCCCCCCTCCTTCCCAAGTGAAGGCTATACAGTGTATTTCAAGTTGATTAAGCCATATGAAATTTAACATAATTAGAAATGTTGTAGTAGCCTTTGATCGAATTTAACGATGTGTCATTGATGCATTTTGAAATGCCGCCACAAAATTTAATAAAATTGTCATCAGTATTTTGTTTTCAATTTTATATCTGTCAAAATCATGAAAATAATCATAATTAAAACATTTTAATCGCAGAATTTGGAACATATTGGTGCAAGTAACGAATTAAACTATTAATTAATTTTACTATTGTAATTTTATCTTGGATGTTTTATTTAATTTTATGTTGTGTTTTATTCTTTACTTTCTATGATACTCCAGTTTATATTTATGCATTTATTTTTTACACACAAATTAAATGATTGTATGTTAATTTCTAATTTAAACATACAAAATTTTACTGGAACGAAATCAGTAAACAGTGGATACATAAAAATAACTATATTTAATTTTAAAAATACATTAAGAATAAATAAAGTATAACAAATGTTCTTTCAGTTGTTTTAAATTATTGAATATATTGTGTTTATGAATCGGTTATAGTCAATGATTCTTCTCACGTTAAGTTTGGATTTTAAACAGCTCCTTTCTTCAAAATTGCGATACATATTATGCCCTCTAAAACATATTAATTTATTTTCGTTACTTAATTATTCTGTGATTACAATAAATATTAGTAATTTTTGACAGATATAAAAATGAAAACAAAATACTAATGGCAATTTTATAAAATTTTGTGGCGGCATTTCAAAATGCACCAATGATATATCGTTAAATTTGACCAAAGGTTACTACAACATTTCTAATTGTCCCAATCTTAGATTAGGAAAGACTATGGATACATAACAACCAATGCCAGCCCGTGTATAAAAGTGTTACCAAAATTTGTCGGCGGCCATCTTGTTTTAACTGTCAAAACCGCATTTTATCTCATAGGCGTCAGTTGAAAATTTATAATATGCAAATGTGCTTTAAATTACAATTGAATTTAGTATGTATGAGAGATGATAGTTTCAAATAGACGTTTCTCTGTTAATCAATTATCACTGAAATATTTTTAAACGCAATATAAAACATTTTTTTTTAATTAGTTTTATAATTCAAAATAATTGATATTTATTTTTAAAAATCTGAATGATACGCCAATGATCCGTGGTGCGATTTTTCGTGGTGCGATATGGTAACAACGCTAGGTAATGTGTTATTTGTCCTTTATCTTTCCTTGTCTAAGGTCCCAATGTTAAATTTCCTATGGCTTAATCGATTTGGAATACACTGTATAAAGATCTATTCAGAATTCAAAACAACCAGCTTCTCAAAAATCCTTGATTTTATAAGAAGACTTTAGAAAGTGTAATAAATAAAGAAAATGTTATTCTATTGAAATTAATCGGTTTCTCTTTTGAACGGTTAGTTTATAAGAAAGTATTCCCTTTGATTAAATATAGCAAACTTATTTTCACATGCATTTCCCCTTCAGCAAGCAGTATTATTACATTACAGTGTTCTCTTGTGTACTCAGAGTCAGAGAAAACTCAATCATGCCTTTATTAATAAATTATAAAGCTCTGTGTTTAAAACAGACTATCAACTATTCAACATTGATACGACAGTACTTAATTACAACACAATAGAGTTGGTACAATTATTTTTAATCAGTGTTGGTAACCCGAATTTTTTTAGTAACGTTACACATTTTGTTATACAACTAATTCTCCGGGTAAATTGCATTTCTCATTAATAGGCATGATGCCAGTAACAAAGTATCACTGAAATTATGATTTTAAATAATGATGAAATAGATTAAAAAGATTCTAAAAAATGTATTTATTTTTATATTAAAAGCGAGATTAATATGATTTTTGTTAAAATAAAAACACAAAATGCAGCAATCCGCTTTATGTTAGATAAAACACCATGTCGTTTTTTAACGTTATTAATATAATAAAATTATTTTCCTAACTGAAATTAATTTCTATCATATTTCTTCATTTATATAGCAAATACCTAATTTATCAAAAATACTAAATATTAATTTTAATATATTATTATTAATTTTAGCTGAAAAACTATTATTTTTTTCGCTTTTAGTGTGATTTTTATTACGTTCCTCATAAAAGATGTTTAAATTATATTTTTTCTATTTACTAGGCGTTCTAAAAAGATTTTTTTAAATTAATTTTTACTATGAAAAATCGGAGATACGAATTTATGGATTTTTATTTATTTGCGAAAATGGTTTTTTCGCAATACCATCCAAGCAAAACCCTAAAAAAGATACTGAGAACCCTACACCAAAAAACTGTTTTTTTCTGTAGACCTATGTAATATATTTTGTTTATTTATACCAGGGCTTCGAACCGTTATTTTTTTCGTTTCGGTTTTCGTTCCGGTTCGAGCAAAAAAATATATTTCGGTTCGGTTCCGGTTTTCGTTCCGCAAAAAATAACGGTTTTTCCGGTTTTTTCGGTTTTCGGTTCAGCTCCGAGTGATTAATTAAAAAAAAATTATTTGTATTAAAAAAAAATGTTCTACCATAATTTAGAATATTTTAAGGTACTTGTATGATAGTCCGAACGACAATTGAAGTGGGAAATAAGATCATGTAAACGCGCGTATTTTAACATGTACTGAACCGTAAAAACCGATATTTTTATTTCGGTTCTCTTCCGGTTTTCGTTCCGGAAAAAAATAACGGTTTTTCCGGTTTTCGGTTCAGTTCCGGTTCGAAGCCCTGATTTATACTGTTATCATTTTGATAATGATAAATTATGACTTTTATCAATAAAGCATTTTTCTATATTAAAAATAAAATAAAAATAATAATAAAAATAATAATGAAAAAGTATTATTCTTGATTTATTTAAACTGAAAACCATTTGGTATATACATATATTACATTTATAATTTTCATATAAAAGAAGCCAACATTTCACTTGATTAAAATGAAACCATAAATATTAACCCTTCGCTTTAGTCAAATTTAACATTTCAAATTATTTTTCATGCTTTTTGTCTAAAAATAAACATTTCCATTATCTCTGTATTCAACGAGCAGTCTTTTTGAATTAATGGCTTTTTGTAATTTTAATTATTTCATCTATTTCGTTAAATGTAATTCTATTTTTTTTTATTTGCACGTAACATTCACGATTGGTAATTGTCGAGCCTTTCAATATTCAATGGTTTCTGTGTTTGAATGAAACTCATTGGATAATGAAGGTTGCCAATTTAGTAAAATGAAACCTTGCACGTATTTAGTTAATTTAATATTCTTCAAAGTATTTTATTTTTGTTTGATAAGTTTTCCTTGTTTCACAAAATCTATTAAATTAATTCAAATAATATAAACAATTAGAAGAGAGCGGAGCTATTCGACCCCTGGGATTATTCGGCATCCCCCCCCCCCAATCTAATTCGTGATTTAGTACAGACGAATTTTCTTGGAAGTTGAGGTTATGTAGCGTTGACACGAATCAAAAACGACTTTTGGTAACGTGATTTGGAGATTTTCGAGTTTCAAACTTTTCAGTTTCCACTGGTAATTCGCACGCAAATTGAAAAAAATGTATGTAATATACTTCAAATAGATGATATTGAACGTTTTGACTATTTTTATTCCAACTTATAGTCAGAAATTTTTTCAGTTATATGAGTAACCATATTATGTTTTTGATACATTTCCTCAACAAACCATCAAAGAATCGTTTACAAAAAATTGCATTTTGTTCCTGAAAAATGCAATTGAAAAAACAGGGCCGAATAGCCCCGCTCTCCCCTACGTACACCTATATAAATTTAATTAACAGAGAATTATTTATTCCTTCACTACCTAACATTGTTACTAGTGTGCTCCGTAAAAATAAAATAAATATCAATGGTTTGAAATTATAAAATTAATTAATAGTAAATAAATAAGTGGTAAGTCATTAACAGAGAAACTTGACCGAAACACATATTTTAAGCTGAAACTGATCACTACAAATAAGACTAAAACACTTGATATTCATAAATCAATAAATTATTTCCCAGATTTGTCATCTGTTTAAAAATCACGCAAACTATGATGATTTTATATATTATTAAAAAGTTTAAACGCGATTTCCAAGTTCCAATAATTTACAAACTCCAACTATTTTATGAATATAATGTAACAAAAAAAGTACATAAAACTTCTGAGTTATCGCCTGAATCACCCAATGTGAAAAAATAAACATTAAACTGCATAACCCAGTACCATTAAGGTAGTTCTCGTGCAAACGTCATTTCGATAGAATTTCGAAAAAAATTCAGGGCATAAAAAGAATAATGATATCTATCCAAACGTGAAATTTTAAAGAGATCGACCGTTTTAAACTCGAGATAATTAGCATCAAAGTTTGCCACTTTTGTACGTATCCACTATATCAAGTTCGTATTATGTCCATTCTCATGACTAAAAACTTCGACAGATTTTGATAAAAACTATCAAACAGTAATGGATTATAATTCTGATATGTGGTAAAAAATTCCAAATGATTGACCGTTTTGTTTTTCAAAAACAAAACGGTCAATCATTTTGAATTTTTTATCACATATCAGATTAATAACCTTTTGCTGTTTGGTAGTTTTTTATCAAAATCTATCGAAGCGTTTAGTCATAAAATAAAAAAAACTGCCCTTATACGTACTAATACAACAATAGACGGCTTTGGGTATTATATAGGCTTGATCAAAAATTCTCTGTAGCAACGCAATTATTTTCGATATTTTACCATGGTATTATGAGCGTAACTTTTTGATAGTACTGTAGCACGAGAACTACGTTGTATAAAATTTCTTGCTAGCGGCCATTAATTTTTCTAAATGGTTTATATTTGTTGAATGCAAGTAAATACGTCTCTGAATTCTGCAGACTGCAATAAATTACATTTAGTATCGAATCTTTACATGCGGTCGACCGAAATCAATCGCGGCAGTTGCTTTATGGTCCGGATAAATGTTCCTTTTAAACTCCGGTTTCCTGTATTCCAATACAAAAGTGCGTCTTACACCGTCTTTTGTTTCTCTTTACTCTTTAACCAAGATGTAGTTGTGGAAAGGGGGCGGCAAAACAAAGAGAAAGAGGGAGGAAAAACCACACACAAATTTAATGCTATATAGTGGTTTTATACAGGAAGAAGTATTGAAAAAGCATCTTTGTGTTTGAATGCATTTTTCTAAGAGGTGTGTTGTTTTTTTTTTATATGAAATAGAATGAGAGCTTTTATTTTATTCAGGAGAATCTTTAATCATGGAAGATGAAGGTACAGGATACAGGAAAGTTTTCAAGATGCTGAAATGGATTCATAGTTTTTATATCGATTGAAAATCTCGGTACTCTGCAACGTTGTAAATAAATAAATTATATTGAGTTTTTTATGTTAAACTTGAGTAAAATAATGATATTATAAAGTTTAAAATTTAACTAAGGAACGTAGGGAAATCAATGATATTTTAGACACTGACAAATATTTAGAAATTCGTGAATACGAAAAAAATTGGAAATTTGATCCAAAGGAGGTAAGTACTTTTTCTATATAAAACATACAGTGTATTCCAAGTTTATCAAGACATAGGAAATTTAACATGGGGGCAATTAGAAGTGTTGTAGTAACCTTTGGTCAAATTTAACGATTGGTGCATTTTGAAATGCCGCCACAAAATTTAATAAAATAGGAATTAGTATTTTGTTTTCAAATTTACATCTGCCAAAAAATATTATTATAATTTTATCTAGGATGCTTACTTTAATTTCATTTATTGTTGAAAACAAAATACTGTTGATTAATTTAAAATTTATCAGTTAGTTTCGAGGCGGAATTTCAAAATGCACCAATCACACATCGTTAAATTTGATCAAAGGCTATAATACTACAACATGTCTAATTGTCCCCATGTTAAATTTCCTATGTCTTAATCAACGTGGAATACACTGTATACATTTTTGCGACCTGGTATTCCTGAAAATTAAGCAGATAACGTATTATATAAAATGAGTTTAAGGCCGTAAGCGAAACTAGTATAAAATATATTTTATTTATATTTAATCAATGGCAAACTACAGTGCCCTTTTGCATTATATTTTTAAATAATAATTCTCTAAATATTACTAGAATTTTTGCACTCTGTACTTTTTCTCTGAAATAAAAAATTCTATATCTACCATTTATTTAACAATGAAACATACGTTTCATACACAGTATAATATTGCCAAAATGAAAAAAATAAAAAAAAACTCTATACAAACGTACAATAACTAATAGTACATACATTCATAAACACACATAAAATATCTCATAAAAATATCACAATATTATATTAGAAACTTAGTGAAAATTCCGGGATCAAATATCAGGATTCTTTGTTGAAAATGTAATTTGGAGTTACTGAGATTTTCCAAGCTATTACATACATACATATGTACATACATTCTACCACCAGACTCTCGTTTATTTGTCTACCTCGTAAATAGGCCAAGCTCAATAGTGTAGTAAACATTCTGTTAGTGCATAGTTGTATGAAGTATACAGTAGAACTATGTTGTTTCAAACAAAAAGAGAAATGCGTACAAGTCAAGCTCTGCACGGTTTTTGTATTAAAATAATACGTTAATTTCATAACCGTTTACTTTATTTATTTAATTCGCATGGTTAATTAATGAAAACAAAAGAAGTTTCACTTCAACCGTGTGCTTATGTGGATGAGGCACATACCACTTTTGTTTCCTCGCAATATCGAAGATACGAGAAGCTTTGTGATCGTTTCAGATTGAGACAAAAAAAATGTTCTCCGATTTCAAAATTTTAAATTGATTTATCCGTTTCACGTCAAAGCAAACATTTTTCGTTCCGTGTCTGTCTGTCTGTAAGTCCGTCTGTCCCCTGAATCTTTGTCTCACACATAACTCATGAACCACTGAACCGATATTATTGAAACTTGGTCGGATGGTTGGGTCTGGCTTGAGGACGGTACCATTTCAAAATCATTAAAATCGTGTGTAAGGGGGAGTAGTGACATCCCAAAATATTTATTTTTTCAAGATATCTCATGAACGACAGATGTTACGTAAAAATTTTATAGAATATTTTTTGTAGAGCATTACGTTTGTTGTAAAATATTCCATTACAAAGATTTATCTCAATTTATTTTTAAAAATCGTGTTTTGTTTTTCTAAATTGATATTTGCTTGGACATATTAAATGTCATTTTGACGTTTGCATGTTAGATTTAGATTGAAATTGTCAAAAAATTAAAAATATACGAAAAAATAATCAGGCGAGTTTTAAGAAAAATTTCGAACTAATATTTTTAAGTAAAATTGTATAAAAATTAAATGGTTAACCAATTACAGGCAACTTATCTAAACACTATCGGTTTTTATTAAAATTCTTCAATAATTAACTACCTTTGGTGAATTTAGCACGAGGAAGCACTGTGCATTTACTTGGCAGATGTTTTTTTAGTCATGAGAACAATCGAAAGTAAAATTACACTTGCTTTGTACTGTCTTTGTACTGTCTAATCCGGCCTTTCGTAAAAAAATATATCTCCAGCCTGTCTTATTATATTCATTATTTAATCAGATGAAAAATCCTAATAAACTTCGAAACGTAATCTATTAGTCTAGAACATTGTTTTAAATATGTAATTTTATATCTAATGAACACAATTCTGTGACATTAATGAGAAATTAATTAGATTTTCTTGTCTTGTGAAAATTCATTAGAGTTTTAATTATCTTTTTGTTCTGAACTTACACGAAAGTATTGTAAAATTTGTTATCTAAATTAATTTTATTTTCCACCTAGTTAAAAAATCAGAATGTTGTTAACGAAATATAATTTAGTTACCAGGAACATTGTTCAAAAAATTTACTAATAACAATAGTTTTATTTATTAGTTTTAATTCAAAACATTTAAATATTTTGTTTTGAGGTTTCTGGATATGGATCTTGGCTTCTAGGTGTAAATCGCGTCAATTTGGTCGTATTGTCGGCCACATTACAGTGGATATCTTCAAGGCTCTTATAAAGGAGACCAAATTGTTGGGGTTTACACCCAGAAGCCAATATTTTGTTACAACTGTACAATTGGGGTCATCCCCTAATACCACAGTATAATATGTAGTTCTACGTCAAAACTTATAAATCTAAAAGCTGTAAGTATACCAAAAGCACGTACACATCAAAAGGCAGCTATAGTAATCTAACTTTTGAGGAAGCAAACTAAAGAATGAGATTATGTTAGATTAGACATGTTCGAATTTTGTCATCCTCTCAGATTATACAGGTTGATTCAGCACTGTCGTGCCAAACTTGGACAGTAAATTAAGAAATATATTTTAAGCAAAAAAGATTTTATTCATAAATAGTTTTTATTTAATATCTTGAGAACGCATTGTACTACAGTAATGAAATTTGGTACAGGGTTCAGTATTTATAAGTGTTATCGATTTTCAGTATTAATCAATTATAATTTAGACTAGGGCTGTATGGGGCCAGTAGGCCCATCGATTTTTATATAGTATTTTATTTGTTCTTTAATTTTTTCCTGAGTTAGACATTTGAATAAGATTGTATGACTCAAAATACACAAAAATATACTTTGCTCATTTATTATAGGATAAACTTTTTACGAGTAATATCGATGCAAAAGAAAGCATGCAGAATTTTACTTAATAAGGAAAAAATTAAAAAGACAATAAAATACTTGATAAAAATCGACGGGCCCCCTGAGACCACACAACTCTGGTCAAAATTACAACTGGATATAGATAAAACTTATTAATACTAAACCCTATACCAAATTTCATAACTATAGCACAATGGGTTCTCAAGATATTAAATAATTAATTAATTTTGAGTAAAATCTTTAGAGGGCTTTAGCCCTCATGAGTAATTTCCAGACACTTGTTTATATAATGTTTTTTGCTTAAAATACGTTTCTAAATGTACAATTCAAGTTTGACACGACAGTGCTGAGTCACCCTGTATATACTACAATAGTGAAGACATAAGATTATCATTTCTTATCTAAACTCGTTTCTAATCTAAAGTTTGGCTACCGCAGCTGACGCTGGTACATATACTTCTAACACAATTGTATATTTTATAAACAGCACCAATGTACATCCAACTGGATTAAACGGATCAAGGCTGCGGCGAGATATCCATCTATTCTTCTTTTGTTCTAAATAACGCATCGATAAAATTTAATCCAGCACTGCCTGTTATACAAATTCTTTCTATAAAACCCATTTTATCGCGTCGCCAGGTGGCCTCGAAAAATTAATTTTGCCCACATCAAAAAGTATTGCTCCGCCACTGTATAAACGTATAATATTATTAAAATGAAACGCTATCTTTATCGTTAATCAAATTACACACAATTTTTCTGGTATAATCTCTTGATCTGTTAATAAAAAAAACGCGTCAGCTGATGTAGATGAAACCTGTTAGTATACAAACTAAAAAACAGCTTCCTCTAACACCTTTTTCTGTTACGTTTTGTGTACAATTCGATGAAATATACATAGATATCAAGGATGTGAATTGCGATTTAAATGCAAATGTGAAATATCTGACACGCACGTTCAATACGTTCTTTGCGTGTTTAACGATATTAAATATTTAGTTTTGTGTTGCATTTTTATTCAGAATTTTTCTCTACCAGCAATAGAAAAGATGTAATGCATACATATTAGAATTTAATACGATATACATACACATGGGCGCCGGGAGGGGGGTGCAAGGAGGTGCACTTGCACCCCCCTGGCAAAAAGAAAAAACACATGAAAAAATTAAGAAATACAATTTTTATTTTAAAATTCACTCTTTGAATAACATTTTAAGTCATAGGTGTCAAACTTTTTGAACTTTCTAGGTCGCAGGTCAGAATATAAAACTGATGATCTTTTTTTTTTTTTTGTCGCGTCTATTTCAATTTCTAATTTTATAAATTTTAGTTTAGGTTTTTAGGTTTATTATTACAATTTTTTTTATTATCCTTGCATGTAATTTAATTTTATATATCTAAATGCACCCCCCTGAAAGAAATTCTGCCAGCGCCCATGTACATATATAATGTAATACAATAGTTTAGTTTTTTATGGAATGAAAAATTTCAAACAATGGATATGAAAATTCCTGCTTCGTATACATGTCATCTTTAAAATATATATTACATATTTAACCAATTATATTCTATTTTTTTTTTTATATTACACTAGCTGTAGCCGCGGCTTCGCTCGCGTGAACTTTAGGACTTTTGAAAAATATAGTTGAATTAAACTATTTTGCACAATTATTTACTACATTATTTTATTCAATATTGAACGGTTTAGGCAGCGTTTGGAAAAGAACGCGCTAACGGTAAACTTTTTCCCGACTTGATTTACTATTATCGTCACTGCTTATTCCTTATGTTACCTAACGTAATAAAATTTATACTAAAGCCTTTGAGGGTAGTTTTCGAATTTTACCCCTTATATGGCTACTGAAATACATTTTTCATTATTTGTATTGTAGAATATTTATGCTAAGTTTCAAGTAAATCCGACCCAAAAAAAACTTTACACCCCTTTTTACACCCTTAGGGGTTGAATTTCGAAAAAAAGATTTCTTTCAGATCATAATCACATCAAGACACTTCCAGTTGGGAAGTTAAAAAACATGATTCTCGAATAATAAGCGCACTAATGGACAGACAGACATACGTTTTTTCAGATTTTATTGGAAAATGTAACTAATTAACAATCCAAACGCCAAATTACTTTTTTTCCAATTACAATATTTATAACAATGCGCGCGTTAAAAACGTTGTTAACATGAAACTAGTTGAGGCTTCCGCGGTGATCTTGATATGGATCTTGACTTCTGGGTGTAAACCGCGTTCGACTTACACCCAGAAGCCAAGACCCATTTTGAAACGAGTTTTATATGTGTTGATTAGTGTATAATCCAAATATTTGTAAACATATTTTGTATGTCTGTGTTATTAGTCGCTTTTGGCTTTTTTAACAACTCATTAAATGAACTGATATTGAAAGGTTCTATTTTTTCTAACCATTCGATTCAAATAAAATATTTATGTTGATTCTAAGTGCATCTACATAAATTTAAGTAAATCCTTTTAAGTCCCTTCCACAGAATAGAACCCTTACGTAACGACCCAAAGTTCAACTCGGGATAATGGTGGCGGTTAAAGATTAGAATAGTTTATTTCGCACATGATAAAGTAAATCCGTTTACATTACTGTAAATAATTAAATAATTAGTATCGATTCTAGGAAAAGTACTTTACCCTACCAATAGATAAAATAGCATGGCTTGGCAATAAAATGCACACCCCTTAGACTTTTGAAACTATCGTTTTTTGAAGAATGTTTAAAAAAAATGTTAATTTTCTTATCTTTACTCTCATTTCTTGTCAAAGTTGATTTTAATAGTAATAATAGTGGTTTTATAAGTTCAATTGAAAACAATAAATAAATGACATAACCTCACTTTCAAGTAGTATATTTTCTGAAAACAATTTGTCACAAAAGAATAAATAAATACAGAACCTGAAAAACATATTATATATATTACTGTAGTATATTTTCCTAGAAAAACGTATCAAATAATAAGTGGTAATAACTAGAGGTTGGAAAAATAGACCTGTGTGAAGTTAGCCCCCCTTTTGTTGAAATTCTAATTTTTGAAAGTTGTGCCAAATTGTGCTATACTTGTGCTACATTGTGCCAAAATATTTTCCCCCTAAAATAAAAACAACACTGGAAAAACCCAAAAAACGATTTTTTTTAGTAGCCCCCCTTTTTTTGAAATTCAAATTTTTGAAAGTTGTGTAAAATTGTGCTAGTTGTTCTTAACATTGTGCCAAAACATCAATACTCTAATATAATTTTCCAGCCCCCCAGAACAAAAATACATTTTTCACCAGCCCCCCTTTTGCTGAATTTCAAAATTTTGAAAGTTGTGCTGAATTGTGCTAAACTTGTGCTACATTGTGCTAAAATATTTCCATACTAAAATAAAAACTGCTCTAATAAAACCAAAAAAACGTTTTTTTTTTAGTGTGAAGTTAGCCCCCCTTTTGTTGAATTTCAAAATTTTGAAAGTTGTGCTAAATTGTGCTAAACTTGTGCTAATTGTGCTAAACTTGTGCTATATTGGCCAATATATTTCCACCCTAAAATAAAAACTGCTCTAATAAAACCAAAAAAAACGTTTTTTTTTAGTGTGAAGTTAGCCCCCCTTTTGTTGAATTTCAAAATTTTGAAAGTTGTGCTGAATTGTGCTATATTTGTGCTACATTGTGCTAAAATATTTCCACTCTAAAATAAAAACTGCTCTAATAAAACCAAAAAAACGCTGTTTTTTTTAGTGTGAAGTTAGCCCCCCTTTTGTTGAATTTCAAAATTTTGAAAGTTGTGCTAAATTGTGCTAAACTTGTGCTACATTGTGCCAAAATATTTCCCCCCTAAAATAAAAACTGCTCTAATAAAACTAATAAAACGTTTGGTTATTTTTGGTGCGAAGTTAGCCCCCGTTTTGTTGAATTTAAAAATTTTGAAAGTTGTGCTAAATTGTATTATACTTGTGCTACATTGTGCCAAAATATTTCCCCCCTAAAATAAAAAATTCCCTAATAAAACTTTAAAAAACGTTTTTTTTGGTGGGAAGTTAGCTTCCTTTTTGTTGAATTTCAAAATTTTGAAATATGTGCTAAATTGTGCTATACTTGTGCTACATTGTGTCAAAATAATTACCCCCTAAATTAAAAACTGCTCTAATAAAACTAAAAAAACGGTGTTTTTTTGGTGTGAAGCTAGCCCCCCTTTTGTTGAATTTCAAAATTTTGAAAAGTGTGCTGAATTGTGCTAAGCTTGTGCTACATTGTGCCAAAATATTTCCACCCTCAAATACAAATTGCAATAATAAAACTAAAAAAACGTTTTTTTTTATTGTTTTTTTGTGAAGTTAGCCCCCATTATGTTTAATTTAAGAATTTTGAAAGTTGTGCTCAATTGTGCTATTTGTTGCTTACGTTGTTCCAAAATATTTCACCCATAAAATAAAATAAAAATTATTTACTTCAATATCTGATAAAGATTATATTGATATAAACATTAAAAGAATAAATAAAGAAAAAGAAAATTTATAGACCATAGTTATTTATTATACATGTATATACACATTACAGGTAACGGTAAACATATAATTAATAATAAAAGGATATTGTATAGGCTCTCTTGCAACGCAAGATATTTACGCCACTGATAAACCAATTTAAAATTTTTTTGAAAAGTTAAATAGTGATTGTAGCTTTTAAATTCAAACAATTAAATTTCGTGTAGTGGCGTCAGACTAGCGCCGAATCGACATCACCAACAATATCTATAAACACAGTTTGGATACGAATTTTTATTTTATTTTATGGGTGAAATATTTTGGAACAACGTAAGCAACAACTAGCACAATTGAGCACAACTTTCAAAATTCTTAAATTAAACATAATGGGGGCTAACTTCACAAAAAAACAATAAAAAAAAACGTTTTTTTAGTTTTATTATTACAATTTTTATTTGAGGGTGGAAATATTTTGGCACAATGTAGCACAAGCTTAGCACAATTCAGCACACTTTTCAAAATTTTGAAATTCAACAAAAGGGGGGCTAACTTCACACCAAAAAAACACCGTTTTTTAGTTTTATTAGAGCAGTTTTTAATTTAGGGGGGAATTATTTTGGCACAATGTAGCACAAGTATAGCACAATTTAGCACATATTTCAAAATTTTGAAATTCAACAAAACGGGGGCTAACTTCGCACCAAAAAAAAACCAACCGTTTTTTTAGTTTTATTAGAGCAGTTTTTATTTTAGGGTGGAAATATTTTGGCACAATGTAGCACAAGTATAATACAATTTAGCACAACTTTCAAAATTTTGAAATTCAATAAAAGGGAGGCTAACTTCACACTAAAAAAAAACGTTTTTTTTGGTTTTATTAGAGCAGTTTTTATTTTAGTGTGGAAATATTTTAGCACAATGTAGCACAAGTATAGCACAATTCAGCACAACTTTCAAAATTTTGAAATTCAACAAAAGGGGGGCTAACTTCACACTAAAAAAAAACGTTTTTTTGGTTTTATTAGAGCAGTTTTTATTTTAGAGTGGAAATATTTTAGCACAATGTAGCACAAGTATAGCACAATTCAGCACAACTTTCAAAATTTTGAAATTCAACAAAAGGGGGGCTAACTTCACACTAAAAAAAAAACGTTTTTTTGGTTTTATTAGAGCAGTTTTTATTTTAGTGTGGAAATATTTTAGCACAATGTAGCACAAGTATAGCACAATTCAGCACAACTTTCAAAATTTTGAAATTCAACAAAAGGGGGGCTAACTTCACACTAAAAAAAAACGTTTTTTGGTTTTATTAGAGCAGTTTTTATTTTAGAGTGGAAATATTTTAGCACAATGTAGCACAAGTATAGCACAATTCAGCCCAACTTTCAAAATTTTGAAATTCAACAAAAGGGGGGCTAACTTCACACTAAAAAAAAAACGTTTTTTTGGTTTTATTAGAGCAGTTTTTATTTTAGAGTGGAAATATTTTAGCACAATGTAGCACAAGTATAGCACAATTCAGCACAACTTTCAAAATTTTGAAATTCAACAAAAGGGGGGCTGGTGAAAAATGTTTTTTTGTTTTGGGGGGCTGGAAAATTATATTAGAGTATTGATGTTTTGGCACAATGTTAGGAACAACTAGCACAATTTTGCACAACTTTCAAAAATTTGAATTTCAAAAAAAGGGGGGCTACTAAAAAAAATCGTTTTTTGGGTTTTTCCAGTGTTGTTTTTATTTTAGGGGGGAAATATTTTGGCACAATGTAGCACAAGTATAGCACAATTTGGCACAACTTTCAAAAATTAGAATTTCAACAAAAGGGGGGCTAACTTCACACAGGTGAAAAATAGTTGTTATTTTCAATGAAATAGTTACTAGTTGAATTTTTTTTCGGAAAATAGTTGATAAATAGTTTTTTTTACGATTTAATAATAATTAGTGGAAACGAAGTAGTAAAAAGCATCGCAAATAGTTATTTATCGATATTTTTTCATCTTTTAAGGATCTTAAATCTAGGAATTAATTTTTATTTCACTAAATTACTATATTTTTCTTTAAAAATTGTAAAAGTTAGATTCATAACACCCCTATATAGAATCACAATTCAATTGTAGTTTTAGTAGGTACTACCTTACTTTTTAAGAATATATATTTTTATACCTAGAGATTTTAAAATTAAACGAAATAAAAATTTTAGGACCAATGGACTAATTTGATGAACAACCCTTTCTGCCTCCAAAAAATCCAATATATTTACACCCTCTATGATCACGAGTAATGCATTCTAAATTGATTTTTGTGCCCGTGGCTGGTTAAAATTTAAGTGCATGATATTTTTCAGTGAAATCGTTTTTTATAAAACTACAACCAAATGGGTTTATTACGATCCTATTATTCATTACAAATGTAAAAAGGGAAGATCAAAAGAACAAAGTTTAAATCATTTGATAAAACTGTGGTATTTGTTCGTCTATGTATTCACACTAGAATAACAGTTATTTAAATAATAAATGATGAAAACCATGGAGAATAATATTATATTTACATAAATTTTATACACAAATAAATCTGTTATTTATTTTTGTCTATGCATACAGTAGAACCAGAATTCATTCATGATGAAGTCTTTCGTAATTTACAAACGTCGTATAAAAAGAAAATGAAACCTTCTGATTTTTCAGTATGCTAATATTATAACGGAGTTCTTTTAAATGATTATACAGAATGTTTTGTTCGGCGATACGAATATTTTGAAGGAAGGTAGAATGAGTCATTTGGAAGTGCAACAGTTTTTTTTATATCGGCCATTTTGGTAAATTTTTGAAAAAAATCCAGATTTATACATGTTAATGTCAAAAATTCAAAAGTTAAAGAGCCCATATTTTTTAAACATGATTTTTATATTACTTAAATGTTTATGCAACACTATCAGATCAAAATAAAATGTATGAATAACAAAAGTAATAAAAAATGGGTGCAGTTTAACATTTAAGATAAAATTAATTTATAAAATCTAGTACACTTCCAGATGCTCAAAAAAAAATTTTTTAGCAAAGTTTTATAAGTTTTTAAATGTTAAACTGCACCCATTTTTTATTTTTGTTATTCATAAATTTTATTTTGATCTGATAGTGTTGCATCTAAGTAATATAAAAATCATGTTTAAAAAATAGGTGTTCGTAACTACCCCACTCTACCCTACTATATGCTATAAGTAGTATATCAATTGAAAACGCAGATTAAATTCATTCAATTAAAAAATTACTACCTATATATATATATGTATCTACAATTACTTTTTTCAATACCCGTGACAACAATCTATTTTTGTTTAACAAAAGGGAACAATTGTTTAAAAATTGATTTTTCAATTGTAATGTTATTTCAATCACATAAACGTGATTTTAAAGCATTATATTTCAAACATTAATGTTAAAACTCGAACAACAAAAACTGTAAAACAAATATAAAAACATATCATCTATGTTTTTTTATTTGATAGTAAGTAGGTCAGCGATTTTCAATCTGTTAAGCGCGCCCCCCTAGAGGGGCGTGATAAAACTAAATGGGGGGTGTGAGCATAAAAAATTATTTAAAAATTTATTTAATTTACTGAAAGAAAAACAATAAAATACATAATAAAAAATTGGGTCGCGAAAACTAAAAGGTTGAGAAACGCTGAAGTAGGTAATTATTTTATTTTTCTATGAATGTATTCATATAGAAATATTATTTTTAAAATATATTTTACAACTCAAGTTTTTTCCCTTTTTAGGTTTAGTAGAAAACTAGGAAACCTTATAGTTTCGCCATCCATGTCTGACCTCAAAAATTTATATTTGCATTTAAATGTCGTTATCAGAGCATCCCCCCTCTATTTTCTAAACTATCAAAATAAAAAAATCTGAAAAAATTCGAGAATAAAGCTTTTAATTAGTACTTTCACTGAAACCTATAACGAACACTGTCAAAATTATTTTGGACCCCCCTCCCATAGACAGAAAAGTGAACTCACATTTTTCTTTTCACTTACCCCATTGAGTGGGATGTCATTATCAGAGCGTCCCCTCCCCCCTTCTACTTTCTAAACTATCGATGCAAAAAATCTAAAAAAAATCCAGAATGTAGCTTTTAGTTCTTTCAATGACACTGTAGCTAGAATAGTATATAAAAAAATGTTTATAAATCGTAATGACTACGGAAACCTATCATGAAAAAAAAATTTAATTTTTAATAATTGGCTTGATACATAAACTGAGCATCCTGGAGAGGAAATGAAGTGCGAAAATATATTGCCCAGGGCGCCAGACTCGCTATTTTAAGGCCGGTTCTATAACATCTGTTAAAGCACAGTCTATAATTTAAATTGAATAGAAATTTAACGACGTACCATTAACGACATAGTTGTATAGAGGTCAATTTGGAGTAAAAAATCCAGACGAGATATTAAATTTTGTCATGTTACAAGATCGTGGCTATGAAGTGACCCTAATCTGGAGAGCGTGTCTTTGCCTAATGACGTATTTCAGACGACGAAGAGCACAAAAAGTGAGTTACTAATATACACCATCTCGTTTACGGCTCGGCAGTTTGAAGATGTACACAAAAAACGCAGAGTAATTCATTGTAATTACTTTGAGCGAAAACCTGCTGTACACATCCCCTTTGTCTTTTGTTTTTTTTTCATCAAATACTTCTGACTGATTCTCGGAACGAGAGCCATAGTCGATTGTTCCTCAAAAGAAAAAAATCAATACGAGTGAAACATTTGCACAAATTTGTTTTTAGTAATTACATTACTGGCGACTCGATCAATTTCTTTTTGTATGTGAGAGTAGCAAATTAATCGTTTACTGTTAATTACCTGCATTTTTTAATGGTCTAACATGTGTTATACTATATGTATATGAAATATACATCTATATACAGGGCCGGATTAAGCAAGCGCGGGGCCCGTAGCAAATGTTATAAAGAGGCCCTTGGCAGTGGCGTCGGGGGGGGGGGGGAACTCGGGAAGTAAATCGATAGCTTCACCCACTCCCCCCGAAAAAAGTCAATAGGATTTTTTTTGCACATTAAGCGGGCGTCACAGCGCTGACTGACTTGATTTAGAATATACAATCTTTAAAAAATTGATAAGTTAATAAAATATCGGTATGAAGAACCATACATGACTTCCATGTTCTTTCTATCTTTTTAAATAATTTTTAAATATACATTTTTTTAAATATTTTATTTAAATATAACCTACTACTATGAATATACATATCGTAATACATTAAAAAAACATATATACTTACAACGGTTACAGCTCTTTTTGCCATTTGTACATAAATATTAGTTTTCTAATGTCAAAGACATAATTCACATTCGTAGAAAAACTAATTTGACAATTTGAATTTAGTTGCATTTGTTTCCAAGGCAACATGAATTAATGACATATTAGTATTTAAAATTCAAATTTTAAGTGTGTTTTTCACCCCTTTAACGGCTATTTAGGCACGTACAAATAATAAATGTCCCTTAGATTCAATTGAACTGCAAATGTACCAAATCTTATCAAAATTAGTGAGATAATACTCGCAATATTCACTTTTTAGACGAAAAAAGTTACAAAATTTCGAATATTTCCGAAACCCCTAATCCGATTAGCACCAAAATCAATAGGTCTGGAGTACTCACTGAGACAAACATTTTCCCCAAAAATAATTTAGATCGGTGCATTTTTACGGTAGTTATCGTGAACGAAAAAAAAATCTACATCCTGACACACAGACACACGCACAGCCGCCATGCGGAAATTAACTTTTCTTTAAGTTTTGAAGTTAGTACAATCAGAATTTGTCATTTTCTCGGACACGATTTTTCGATGGTATTACAATACTTCCATTTCTTTCAGAACATGGAAGTAAAAATTAAGGGATATTTTTTTGAACCCTTTTAACCTTTGGCAAAGAACGGAAAGGGATGATAAAATTTGTTGAAATTTTTATTCAAAAATTAGAAACCACAAACTTTTAAATGTGCTTTGGAACACGTAAATTAAATTAATTTTCGCGGAAATATAACTGTTTGAAAATTTGAATTTTTTGTTTTGCTTTTTTTTTAATTATCCTTTAATTTTTTTGAGGTGTGTATAATAAAACATCACTTTTACAAACAAAATTTTCTTGATTTGATTTGAGCAAATTTAGAAAAATCGATTAAAAAAATCAAAGATCGGAGCTTCAAAAATTGATTTTTCGATGAAATCGAATCGAGATCGGAAACCCTAAATTTAAATTATTAATTATTTGGATTTGGACACTCCGTATCAACCATTGGACGGTAAGTGGTAAGTCCAATAAGAGATATTTTTCCGCAAAGTCGCGGGGCCCCCAGAGACGCGGGGCCCGTAGCATTTGCTACTCCTGCTACGTTGTTAATCCGGCCCTGTCTATATATACAGTGTATTTCAATAGGCGAGAGGATTATCCAGTCTAGTTCGCTTAGAAATGACAGTAACCGACCAATCGACGTTCTAGTGGCTAAAAATGATTTTATTAAATTCTTTATATTGTTTTGAGAAAAAACATCTATATACATGATATTTTTTTATGCGGTACACACATTTTTTTGTTTAATAAATCTAAATCTGCGTTAAAAAATCTGAAAAAATTATATAAGCTTCATTGGATTTTTTGTCTCATAAACTTTTTTTTAAAATCAATAGTTTTCAAGATAAAAAATATTTTCACTTTAAAAATAGCGAAAAATTCGTATATTTGTGATTTTTTTTTCTCGGAAACTAATTGTTCAATCAGAATAAATCAAAAACAAAAAGAATCAGCCAACTTTAAACTATAACTAGACTTTTTTTCATTTTGATTATTACTGTAATTAAATGTAAAAGCTTCATTAGAGCCGAACTCACTCTGCGCCGTAAATTGATATCATGGCTGGCTACAACATTCGTTTAATAATTGAAATATTAATTAATTAATTCAACTATATTTAAAAAAAATCCTAACCAATAATTCCGTAGTCCACGCGAGCGAAGCCGCGCTGGCCCAGCTAGTATAGCTGCTAGTAAACTCGCTCAATGTAATCGACGCTTAAGTCAGTAAAGTGATGATGAAAGAATTATTTTAAAATTCCATGATAATACAGTTCAATAAAAATATCTTTAAATACATGTACTACTTTTTTATGTCCGGAAGATGCTTTACAAAAATTTAAATTATTATCATTACCAGTGAACTCTGAAAAAGATTAGATAACCTTTATAATAAAGGTTAAAAAAAAAACTACAAAAATACGAACGTTAGCATTATATCGTATATACAATAGGTATGTATTTTATAATAATATTATGTTTCTTTTTCGTTATATTTCATGAATTTCAATATTCAAAAGCCTTAGTGATTTATATTTCATCCTCTTAAAAATCCACTCATCATATGACGTATTTTCTACTTAATTTTTCATATCTTGATTCTATGTAGATATATCATGTTACCATACAATCCTCATTCCAGATTTTTTATTATAAATCTCGTCAAATACAAAATATAAAATTAAATTATGTTATTGAAAAACATATACAAAGAACTGCGTAATGATTTTTTTTTATAAATAAATAGGCATCTAAGTACCTATACAACATGTTTTTTTTATTTTTAAGTAATTTTAGAATTATAAATACCAAATATTGATTGTTTTTTAAACTGCCATTTATGCTATAGGACTTTCTTATACGTAATACTGAAAAATATTTATGTACATAAAATAAATAAGTTAATTGTTAAGTTAAATTATAATATGAAAATTAACGTTAACTTTTATTATAAACATTTTTTCTGCTATATGAACCATTTAAAATATGATTTACAAAAATCAATTAAAGTTTCTTCCTTGAAAAAAATTGATATCAAAGATAAAAAAGTGACCGCAAAGTTAGCCTATTTTTTGGACCTCGCTAGCGACCTGGTGAAAAAATATAAACGTATGTTACATAATATACCAAATTACTATTTGCTGTTTAAGGGTTGAAAAAAACCCAAAAAATTAAAAAATCGAAAATATCACTAATTGTAAAATCGTTTATCATTGTATATGGAATTTTGGAAAAACAAATTCATTTTTCTTAATATTTTGGGGATGATTTCACCCCATGGGAGAGCTTTGGGGTGGTTTTTTAACCCACATAAACCCTCATCGATTAAGAAATACGTGATTATACTTTTGTAAGGTTTATTTTATAGAAAAAATACAATGATAAATGATTTTATAATTAGTGGTATTTTTGATTTTTTAATTTTTTTGAATTTTTTCAACCCCTGAATAGGGGTAATTTTTTTAAATTTTCAAAAAATGAAAAGCGATGCTCATTTTGATTTTCAATGACGAGTAATTTGGTATCTGTAACATATTTTTATTTTTCTTCCTCAGGTCGCTAGCGAGGTCCAAAAAATAGGCTAAAAAACTTCTATGTATTTTGTAGTTTTTTAATTACATTACAACATCTACAAACCGACACACAGACATCATGGTAAAAATAGTCAAAATGGATTCGAGTGCAATTTTCCCCCTTTTTGGCTTCAATGTAAAATATACAGCTAGTTATATACAACATAAATATTCAGGCTCTAAAACTGTTAAATTATAATTAATTCAGATATGTAATCTCTTCTGTTTATATCAGCAGTAGTAAAATTAAGTTATTATAACATTTACCTACATGTTAAATTTAAAAATATAGCGGGTTATTTCCTACAAATATCGAGCATATATGTTTTCATATAACGTTAGTTACACACCCATTAATTGTCTGTTATGGCGGTCATGTCTAAAACTAAAATAACCGCAAGCTATAAAGGTTATTCTAAATTACTATCGGAAAATAGCCAGATTTTTTTTAATAATCATGAAAATATTTCATGTAAACTACCTGGCTGTATAAAAAAAGAGCCATTATCGAAATATTAAATAATTTTAACTGTTCCAGCGTGACATTTTTTATTTTAATATTTTCATTCTTTGTGTGTATGTCTTCTTGATGTGGCAATCAAATTTATTATTATTTATATTTTTTTAGCCTTTCAGTTTTTCTTCTGATCTATGAAATTAGAAAAAAACATCTGCCAAGTAAATGCACAGTACTTCCTCGTGCTAAATTCACCGAAATTTTCACGTAACATGTGTCGTTCTTGAGATATCTTGAAAAAATAAATATTTTGGGGTGTCACCCCTCCCCCTTACACACGATTTTGAAATGGGACCGTTCTCAAGCCATACCCAACCATCCGACCAAGTTTCAACAATATCGGTTCAGTGGTTCATGAGTTATGCATTTGACAAGGAATCAGGGGACAGACGGACGGATACACTGACGACAGACAGACAGACACGGTACGAAAAGTGTTTGTCTTTACGTGAAACGGATAAATCAATTTAAAATTTTGAAATCGGAGAACATTTTTTTTGTCTCAATCTAAAACGATCACAAAGCTTCTCGTATCTTCGATATTGCGATTATTACAACTCCGACTTTACATCAGCCCTGTTAAAGATTCAACTTATGTCTAGAATAGTCACCCAGTTCTTTGTTTCAATTTTATACATATAAGCAGTGAAATTTATTTAAATATTTATTAGATAGACCTACACAGAAATATATATAAATGAATAATATATTTATGTATGTATGTATATATGAATTTGCACACTATAAAATACTATAAAGCATAATATATAAATGTGTATATATATATATATATATATATTTAACAAATATTGCCTATGGGAGAATATGTGTTCAAATCTCTTGCAAAGCTCCTTTATGAATTCTTACTAAAGACGTAAATTCTTACGATTTGAAACACGAACTTGTAGAAAGCAGGAACATAAAAGGAATGTGAACTTGAAATATATCATATTAAATATATTTACTTTGTTTTAATTTCGTACAACCTCACAAAGTAATAATAATTTTAATACTTTAATAACGCGGTTAACTTTTGATATGAATATTTTGTTTGCTTCTCAAAAAAATGTATTTCAGTTGTTAGTAATTTATTATTAAATTTGTTTATCAATGGGTAATCCATATACTAATATTATAAATATGAAAGTGTGTCTGTCTGTCTGTTTGTTACCTTTTCACGGCTAAACCGCTGAACCGATCTTGTTGAAATTTGGCAGTGAGATAGCTTGCATCCCAAGGACGGACATAGGCTACTTTATATCTCGAAAATCCAACCCCTAATGAATTGCAAAGGGGTGGAAAAAAATTAATTTAGCGCGTTAAACTCGCTGACGCGCCCGGTTGCAAGATTTTGAAGACTGATTATGATAAAAGGGGTTCTTACTTAGTATACTGCTTACAAATAAATTTTCAGATTTTATAAAGTAGTTGCAACATTTTTACAAAAATAAAGCCACCCCTGCGCCAAACGCTAACGAAACTAGCTGACTGACGGCAGGCTGTATCTCTACACCACAAACGTGACGTAATATCAAAAAATCAACCTTTATAAAGTAGTTGCAATTTTTGTCGACTAATATAATACCCTCCCCAAATTAAAAAAAGGGTCCTTCTCTTTTAAAAGTTTGAGAATGTCTGCTATAGTAGATAAGTAATAATAATAAATCATCAATGTATGAACTCACCGGTACTCGACTAGTCCCCGACAGCCAAAACCATTCAGCTTCTTTCTCGACCGCCTCATCCCTTAATCCGAAATAATCCTTAGACGGACCCTCCACCTGTAACGCCTTTCTCCTGGTCGGTCCGTTGGACATCGAACCACCACCCACTGCATTATCGTCCAAAGTAAGCGCACCTCGTTTTCGTCTATTCAAATCAAACTGAACTGGTTCTTTAGTCAAACGTTCAATAGCCATTTTAAATTCAACCGTATTGAATATATTCTCTAAATCAGGTCTACTATTTGATACACTTTTAGGAATATTCAATACACCCAATAAGTAATAACTGATAACTAAATTATAACAAAATAGAAATATTATTGAACCCGTTACAAATAGTTTGTATCGTTCATCTGAATCGCTATTTTGTTTAGTAAAGTCGTTATTGCATTCTAAATTTTCGTTTATCCTGTGACAGTGTTCTGGTGTGTTATTCATTTCGTATTGGTTATTTAGTTGCTGATATTTCATATTTGCGTCATACTGCGAGTTTAATGAGTTGCATTTATCGTCATTGGTTGACATTGCAACGTATTTCTTAATTTTAATACTTAGATCGTCATATAACTGTGTTGTACTGCTACGTTCTATTTCATCTATTGAAAAATCGATTGTTGCAGTTTCGTTGTTATCTGTCAGTTCATTTAATTTTCTATCACTCTTCGTTTGTGTACTTATATTTTTTGAATTCTGATGTGCACATTTCTTGTTCGTTTGTTTAGACTTTCTTGTTTTACTGAATTTATTTGTGTTTTCTGTCGATGCATCACTTGAATCGTTTTCGTTGTTAGGTAATGTACATAATTTCTCTAACGTAGTCATTTTTCATTCAGAATATATCACGATTCATTCCAAAACACTTCATTGTAAATCAATCTGTAAAATAACAAATATTGTATGTATTCTACTAGTTAAAATCAATAAATAATACAGTAAAAGCTCTTTATTCGCGGGGTATATGTTCCATAAATATGCCGCGAATACAGAAACCGTGAATACGGAATGGTAATTTATATGGGATCATAGGGGATACGTTCCTAGGTGACAAAATAAATAAACAAATACAATGTAAAAAAATCAATTTAATTGATGTTTTTGACCATATTGATTAATTATTATCTTCAGGCTTAGGCAATGGTTTAAAGAATTTTGTAATTTTTTCTTGCTTGGCAGTTTTTAAAAGCTCTTTCAATTCAGACTGATATTCAGCAGTGGCATTAGCAATTTGTCTCTTAAAAATAAGACTTCGTTCCATAGACGGATCAATTTTCATAAAGAAATCACAAAGCTCATTTGCCATTCTTAAACCTTCACTAAGATTTTTCAAATTAAATGTCACGTTTCCTGATTAGATCCGCGAATAAAGAAATCTTTAGCCGCGAATATAGGAATTGGGTCGCATTTTTTTAATCCGCGAATAGTGAAAACGCGAATGAAGGAAGCGCGAATAAGGAGCTTTTACTGTAATACAATAAATCAATATAAGGTGAAGGCACCAGACATGGCCGCTATAAGAGCAAATTTTCGGTTTTTTTGGATTAATGGGCTTGTTTTTTGAAATTCTTATGAACTCATGTTACTAATAAAACAAGGAACTCTTTATTTAATCAATTTAATTACCAAAGTCACCAAATATAGTTTGTTTTTTCAATTATAGCCTTTTATTTTGTTCATGTTTTTTCTCTAGTAATGGCAAAGGTAAAACCAGTAATGAGCACGCAGTGGTGGACACTTACTAATGATTACAATACGACACAAAAGATATAAAAGAAAGAATCGTCAAAATTGAAACAATGTAAAGTATATAATAAATAAATTATACTAATAATTAGTTTAAATGTCCACCATTTTGACACCTATTGGCCGAATGTCATCAAATCCCGTTGTAAGACAATTAAATGTATATAGATTAATATTCAATGTATATTAATTTTTTAGATATTTTTTATGTCATATCCTGTACATATATATTTACTATTTTTTGTGTTCTTGCAATGTTGACCTCTGAATGGTTAATATAAAACTTAATTGAGCAGATAACTAAAATTCAATATAATAAATAAAAATAAATTTCTCAAATTGAAAGCGACCGAAGTCGAAACTTATAAAATATGAACAAATCTATCGACCTTTGTTTTATCAGCACGCTTCACCGACATCAAAGAAATTAACATACATTATTTTTAGTGTGTATGACATAATACATATGATATTTACTTCACGAATATAAAAATACACATATATTATTTTATTTTTTATTTCGATTTTCGGACCGATTACAATAACTTCCTGTTGGGAAATTAATAAAACAAAATACATTTACGATCATTCCATAAATAACTACACACCTTTTTGGTTGTAGTCGCTGATTTTTTAAATTTTTACATATATTTTAGTACTAGTTTGGAGAAGATTTTTAATACATTTTCCCACAAAATTGATCTCTTGTAGTTTTACCCTATCTTTGATAGTTTTTAAGATATTTCGTTTTCAAAAAAAAGTACGTCAAATTTTCAAAAGTCGATATTTTTGGTGAGAAAACTTATTTTGATCTCGAAGTACCATTAAAACCATTCTATGTAATATTTACATACATACTACCTTCTGTCAAACAAACATACATTTGTTACGTCAACATTTAGATCAAGTCAATAGAAACATTTTAATATACCCGTCACGTTGAATTCTGCAAAGTTTCTAGATAGCTGATCGCAGATGACGCTGCTCGTTACTTCAATCAGAACAATCTAAGCGTGCATTACTTGGGGATAATTGTTTGTATGCATAACACAATGCAAAGTGCAAGTCGAATGTGTGGAAATTTATGCAAGAACTAATTTGTCTTTCTAATGTAACAGTTGTGAGATCAATAGCAGGGTTGTTTTTACCACTAACTGCATTTTACCCTATCTTTTTATATAGGAACCAACTATTATTATGTATTTTAGTCGATATTTGTATGACGAGTTGAAGTTTACTGCAGGAAATTTCACTAAAAAATTTCGAATTTTTGATTTCGTTAAAAGTATGTTTATTGTATAGAAAATGACGTGAAAAGTTGTTTGTTTCAAACCGCAGGTCTGTATCTCAAACCGTTCTCGAGATATAGCCTCTCAAAGTTTTAGTTTTTTCAAAATTTTGAAGAAAAATGGCCATAACTTTTGAACGCATTGTCGGAATTGATTTTAGTTGACGGATTTGAAATCAGCGTGTCAAAATCTATATAATGACATGTATAATACCTTAAAACTCGGGAAAAAAAATTTCGCGAAAAATCGAAAAAATTCAAAGGGGTATACCTTAAAAAAATGTCGATTTTTGGCCAAAATTTTTTTGTCTGATTTTAAAGTATTATACATGTCATTATATAGATTTTGACACGCTGATTTCAAATCCGTCAACTAAAATCAATTCCGACCACGCGTTCAAAAGTTATGGCCATTTTTCTTCAAAATTTTGAAAAAACTAAAACTTTGAGAGGCTATATCTCGAGAACGGTTTGAGATACAGACCTGCGGTTTGAAACAAACAACTTTTCACGTCATTTTCTATACAATAAACATACTTTTAACGAAATCAAAAATTCGAAATTTTTTAGTGAAATTTCCTGCATTGAACTTTAACTCGTCATACAAATATCGACTAAAATACAAGAAAATAAGACGTAGAATCATTTAGTCACTGGGTTTCATCAGTGAAAAATACCTATAATAAACAATTTGAAATGTTCACCGCAAAATTGAATAAGACCAACTCGGCTTTTTATCCGACCCTAGTTATACGTATACTTGTATTAGTTAAGGCGCACACTATGATCTATGTATATAAACTTTACCCAGATGATTCTGCAAATAACGGCCAGGAAACGGGTCAGTTTTGTTGATGCGTGAATGTTTTGTATTCAATTATAATTAATGATGTAGTTAAAACTTATTCTATTTGTTATACAAATAAATGTAGGTACAATAGATTCGAATTGATAGTTTAATAGTGTATATATGACTGCTGATATTTTTGATACTGCCTAGAAATCGCTTGATACATTTATGTTCGGTATCATAAAGGACCTAACAAATTTGTTAGCTAGCAAGCACACAACTGAGATATCAAACTTATATGGATATGTATGTAAATTAGGTATATTATTATAGCTTAATCCATCATTATGAATTTATTTACGTGTACTAACATAATTGCAATAATTGCTAAAAGTATTAAGTACTTATAATTATTACAATCATCCGATCAGTTACCTGTATTAAATGCAACTGCCAATTTAATTGAGTAGTTTACATATATATATGTAGGTATTCAAAGGAACTAAAACAATTTTAAAATGTACATAAGAAAGATTTTAAAAGAACAATTTGTTTAATGTCCGGTATTATAAAGGACCTAACAAATTTGTTAGCTAGCAAGCACTTTCAACTGAGATATCAAACTTATATGACAGTTCTTTTGGAGTTTGTTGATGACTTTGACAAGTTTCGCGCACGCGTTGAAGGTAAATACAAACGGTATTAAAACAGTGGTGATGTTATGAAAATTATTTTGTACGGTCAAAGATGCCAACTGTGTTACAATTAGTTGAAGTGGCACTGCTCTAAATTCCATAACTAATCCATAGATACTAGTACAGAATTAATACCCCATTTGAATGTAATTGCTAGCTAGCAAATTTTGTTAGGTCCTTTATAATACCGGACATTAGTATGAAGGACAAAACGGCCTAAGGTTCTTCTCACACTGGCGCAAATATCGCACTGGATGCGAATTTCTGCGATTAGTTCGCTCGTAAAACCCTTCAAAGTAACGCGATTTCCCGCACGATATAAATACTGATTTTTGTATTAATAATACAATATCAATTATTGTCATTTTGATAATTTTTATAATACGTCTTTCTCGTTAGTAAGTATGTTCCCCCAGTCTCTTCAAAAAATATTAACGAGGTTCCATTGTAATTGATACCAGAATATTTCTGCTTATCCTTACATTTTATAAAATACAATGTCTCTGTCTGCCTGTCTGTACGTTAGTGGACTTATCATTTATTCGATTTATGTGTTTTTTTTTTAATTCTTTGGCCAGGTTTTAGTATATATTTTGTTACATTAGGTAACATAAGGAATAAGCAGTGACGATAATAGTAAAGCAAGTCGGAAAAAAGTTTGCCGCCAGCGCGCTCTTTTGTATAAATTGTTAAATATTGAACAATATAATGTAGTAAAGAATTGTTTAAAATAAAACGAGCGAAGCCGCGGGCACAGCTGTCATAGTTCTATATAAATTTAAATTCTCGACATTTTATATTGCTATATTACTGAATATATATAGAAAATTACAATATGTTTCCTATATTTATAAAACAATGCCATAACAATAAAATATGAATCAAATAATAACCTCAATGACATATAAAATAGCGGAAAGCTAGGGAGTTTAAATTACCAAACGACATGTACGAAATTTTATGATATGTTTGTACTACTCCCCCACAATAAACTGCAAAAAACTGTTTGCATGGAAGTGGACGCATTATTATAGATATATAGTTGCACTGCTGATTGGCCTGATAACATGGTCCGCGGATTTTTTTAAAAGTTACAAGGGAACGTACAGTCACCTGCATTAATGGTCTTGCAGTTTGTATTCATTTTCGTTTATCACAAACTTAGTAGGTTCCTACCATTTGATTATTATAATATTTAAATCATTTCTCCATGTATCAAACTAAGACAGATATTTTGAAATTCATTAATAAAGAACTACTCTTCGTTTATAATAGGTACTCATATATATTTGTGCAATTAAATTATTATGTAATCTATTGAAAATTGTATATGTAAATTTTGTGGCTATAAATATTTGATGTTCCGAATTTTAGTTTTTAAATATATTAAACTTGATAGAAAAAGATAACCGATGATGTTTGTCTTTAAATGAATCTGTTGTAAGCGATTCTAGCCTTTAGGGTGCCAGACGAGTTCTACAGGCGACTGTACATAAACCACGTAACGCTTTTAGGAGGGGAGGGTACAGCTATATTGTTACATTTCATTTCAAATATACACCTATCCCCCGATTTACACGGTAGATACGTTCTGCACAAAACTGTGTAAACTGAAATCTTGGATTTTGCTAAGTAAAATCGTGTAAAACGAAAAAAAAAAACAAAATGTGCATGATTCAGTAATTTATTTAAGTAAAACAAAAGTCAGACATTTTGGAAAACTCAAAATTGTTCTTAGTTCATAAAACAACAAACATATGAAAGTAATATAAGTAGATATTTAATTTATTTTACATTAGGAACAAAAAATTAGAAAAGACCCTTAAAAATTAATTTTAAGTTTTAAAACTCGCAATCGTTTCTTTCTGATAGGGGTATGATGTCATTCTCATCACTTGAGTGCAATTCTGGTTTAATGGTTGACGAATTATGGAAGATCTCGGGTTGACAAGACTTTGTCATGAAATCCGTAATTAACAATTGCGTTTGTTTTTTTGCTAACTCTTTATAGACTTCTTCATATTGATTTAAGCATTTATGAAAGTCTCGCTGGAATCTGAGAGCTCGATCAACATTTGTGTCATATTGTAAGAAATGGCCATCGAATCTTTGTATAGGCGCGCGTATATGGAGCGGAATAAACATTTTTACTATAGTTTTTTGAAAATTGTCAATTTATAAATCGTGTAAAACAAGTGTAAATCGGGGGATAGGTGTATTCAAACAAATTATAACAAATAAACTGTCACACGTCCGAAGGTACTAAATACACGTAAATATGTAAGTACAGAAGTTCCCAAAATATGCGTTCTAGGGAACCGCGGCGTCTTTACAGGATCCATCCCATTAATTGAATGTTAATTAATGAAATTGTTCCCGCGAGTTGAAAAAGTTTAGGAACCTCTGTGTTAGTAGTAAACCAAACTCACAGATTAATAGTGGATATCGCAGGATTGACTTCTGAATTCTTTGTGATGAAATCTATAACAAACAACAGACAAAAACTATGGTTATGACTTATCAAATACAAATCCCCTAACCATAAAAATTGTAAGAGTTTAGACTTACACGTGTTTCAATAGCAATGCTATCATCATCAGAGTCTTAAAGACACTTCTTTAAGACTCTGATGATGATAGCATTGCTATTGAAACACGTGTAAGTCTAAACTCTTACAATTTTTATGGTTAGGGGATTTGTATTTGATATGAAATCTATATTATAATTTGAGGTAAGTTTTTTTTTGTAGGGGGGCCAAAAAAAAATTACGAACGGACCTCCCCGTAGGTTTAACTACGCCTCTGCCTTCAAAGTTTAGTAGCTGTTAAGTAAAACTTAACAAGAATTATGTTTTATGACTTAACGTCTGGTGCAACTTGCTCTAATTACTTCACGCAAACTATTCTCCTGTTTCTTTTGTACAAACCACAATCGCCCCTACAGACAGGGCTGTTAACATTGTATCGCTGTTAAACTTCACTCCATATTATGCATTAAAAATATTCATAGATATACTATATGTATATAAAGAGGTTAAAATAATTAACGTTATAAAAAAATTTTATTTAAAAAAAGAAACAATTATTGATTTCTAAATAATATAAGTTTCGAATTTTCTCTTGTTCTAATATCAAAAAAATATTTAAAATTTTGTTAACTAAATCTTGTATGTGCTGTTTGTAAGTTCAATCCACCTCATCATTTTGTAGCAACCAATTGAGTTTTTTTTTTAATTTCCTCGATGAAATATGAACCATTAAATTATGTTTATTGATTATATTATTTACTTTTCTAATGAAAAACTTATTGCACAAAAATCACAAGATAGATATACAAAAATATATCGGATAGAAATACTACCCTGAACTGTAGTAAGCTACAGGGCCGGCCGAACGGCCAGGCGACCCAGGCGACAGCCTGGGGCGCTAATTTCGTGGGGGCGCCAATTATCTTAAACTTTTTTTCTATGTTCTGTTCTAGGGCGCCAAATTTAAGCTATATATATTTTTTGAATAATAGTTTTGATTTTTTCTGCAAAATAATTCATTTTACTTAATAAAATGCTTAATATCAAAAATAAATTATTTATTAAACATTTTTTTACAAAACTTGAAAAGCACAGTGCCAAATCTGTGGGTGGCTTTGCTAATTCTTGTAACAATTCCGGTTAGTGTAGCTAGTGGTGAAAGAAGTTTTAGTAAATTAAAATAATTCATAAAAACTTATTTGCAATCGGCTATGATAGAAGATAGGTTGAATAATTTGGCTATTCTTTCAATTGAAAATAAGATTGTAGCAAACCTCAATTTTGAGACAGCAATCGATAATTTTGCAGATATGAAAGCCAGGAAGAAATCTTTTATATAATTTTAGTTATATTATATATTATTTATCAATTATATGTTATATTATATTATTATATTACACTAATGAATTAATAACAAGATAATTTTCTCACGCTTTTTTTTTTTTTGTGCGGATAATTTTTAATGATCGTCACTGTGGCGGTGGAAAGGGGGGGGGCGTCAAAAGAAATCTCGCCTGGGGCGCCAGAATCGCAAAGGCTAAAAAATATTGTACATTTTTGCTAATAGATACCTCTGAAAACATTGTTCACGAATGTTAACAAGATGCAATTAAGGGTTAAGAGCATCACGCACTTAAAGACCTTCGCGTGCTCCTTCCCTTTTTAAAAACAAGTTAAAACTAAAAAAAAAACAAATTAAAACTCATACGCTAACAAAGAAGTAAATTGAATAGTTAATATCTCAGCTTGGCGCGATCGAAGAGACTCCAGTTTTTTTTTAAAATGTAGCTTACACTATTATCTTTAAGAGCATCACGCACTTAAAGACCTTCGCGTGCTCCTTCCCTTTTTAAAAAAAAGTTAAAACTAAAAAAACAAATTAAAACTCATACGCTAACAAAGAAGTAAATTGAATAGTTAATATTTCAGCTTGGCGCGATCGAAGAGACTCCAGTTTTTTTTTAAAATGTAGCTTACACTATTATCTTTAAGAGCATCACGCACTTAAAGACCTTCGCGTGCTCCTTCCCTTTTTAAAAACAAGTTAAAACTAAAAAAACAAATTAAAACTCATACGCTAACAAAGAAGTAAATTGAATAGTTAATATCTCAGCTTGGCGCGATCGAAGAGACTCCAGTTTTTTTTTAAAATGTAGCTTACACTATTATCTTTAAGAGCATCACGCATTTAAAGACCTTCGCGTGCTCCTTCCCTTTTTAAAAACAAGTTAAAACTAAAAAAACAAATTAAAACTCATACGCTAACAAAGAAGTAAATTGAATAGTTAATATCTCAGCTTGGCGCGATCGAAGAGACTCCAGTTTTTTTTTTAAATGTAGCTTACACTATTATCTTTAAGAGCATCACGCACTTAAAGACCTTCGCGTGCTCCTTCCCTTTTTAAAAACAAGTTAAAACTAAAAAAACAAATTAAAACTCATACGCTAACAAAGAAGTAAATTGAATAGTTAATATCTCAGCTTGGCGCGATCGAAGAGACTCCAGTTTTTTTTAAATGTAGCTTACACTATTATCTTTAAGAGCATCACGCACTTAAAGACCTTCGCGTGCTCCTTCCCTTTTTAAAAACAAGTTAAAACTAAAAAAACAAATTAAAACTCATACGCTAACAAAGAAGTAAATTGAATAGTTAATATCTCAGCTTGGCGCGATCGAAGAGACTCCAGTTTTTTTTAAAATGTAGCTTACACTATTATCTTTAAGAGCATCACGCACTTAAAGACCTTCGCGTGCTCCTTCCCTTTTTAAAAACAAGTTAAAACTAAAAAAACAAATTAAAACTACTACGCTAACAAAGAAGTAAATTGAATAGTTAATATCTCAGCTTGGCGCGATCGAAGAGACTCCAGTTTTTTTTTAAAATGTAGCTTACACTATTATCTTTAAGAGCATCACGCACTTAAAGACCTTCGCGTGCTCCTTCCCTTTTTAAAAACAAGTTAAAACTAAAAAAACAAATTAAAACTCATACGCTAACAAAGAAGTAAATTGAATAGTTAATATCTCAGCTTGGCGCGATCGAAGAGACTCCAGTTTTTTTTTAAAATGTAGCTTACACTATTATCTTTAAGAGCATCACGCACTTAAAGACCTTCGCGTGCTCCTTCCCTTTTTAAAAACAAGTTAAAACTAAAAAAACAAATTAAAACTCATACGCTAACAAAGAAGTAAATTGAATAGTTAATATCTCAGCTTGGCGCGATCGAAGAGACTCCAGTTTTTTTTTAAAATGTAGCTTACACTATTATCTTTAAGAGCATCACGCACTTAAAGACCTTCGCGAGCTCCTTCCCTTTTTAAAAACAAGTTAAAACTAAAAAAACAAATTAAAACTCATACGCTAACAAAGAAGTAAATTGAATAGTTAATATCTCAGCTTGGCGCGATCGAAGAGACTCCAGTTTTTTTTTAAAATGTAGCTTACACTATTATCTTTAAGAGCATCACGCACTTAAAGACCTTCGCGTGCTCCTTCCCTTTTTAAAAACAAGTTAAAACTAAAAAAACAAATTAAAACTCATACGCTAACAAAGAAGTAAATTGAATAGTTAATATCTCAGCTTGGCGCGATCGAAGAGACTCCAGTTTTTTTTTAAAATGTAGCTTACACTATTATCTTTAAGAGCATCACGCACTTAAAGACCTTCGCGTGCTCCTTCCCTTTTTAAAAACAAGTTAAAACTAAAAAAACAAATTAAAACTCATACGCTAACAAAGAAGTAAATTGAATAGTTAATATCTCAGCTTGGCGCGATCGAAGAGACTCCAGTTTTTTTTTTAAATGTAGCTTACACTATTATCTTTAAGAGCATCACGCACTTAAAGACCTTCGCGTGCTCCTTCCCTTTTTAAAAACAAGTTAAAACTAAAAAAACAAATTAAAACTCATACGCTAACAAAGAAGTAAATTGAATAGTTAATATCTCAGCTTGGCGCGATCGAAGAGACTCCAGTTTTTTTTTAAAATGTAGCTTACACTATTATCTTTAAGAGCATCACGCACTTAAAGACCTTCGCGTGCTCCTTCCCTTTTTTAAAACAAGTTAAAACTAAAAAAACAAATTAAAACTCATACGCTAACAAAGAAGTAAATTGAATAGTTAATATCTCAGCTTGGTGCGATCGAGGAGACTCCAGTTTTTTTTTTAAATGTAGCTTACACTATTATCTTTAAGAGCATCACGCACTTAAAGACCTTCGCGTGCTCCTTCCCTTTTTAAAAACAAGTTAAAACTAAAAAAACAAATTAAAACTCATACGCTAACAAAGAAGTAAATTGAATAGTTAATATCTCAACTTGGCGCGATCGAGGAGACTCCAGTTTTTTTTTTAAATGTAGCTTACACTATTATCTTTAACCCTTAATTGCATGATTTTTTTTATTTTAACGAAATATTAATTTTTTGAAGCAGAAGTAGGCTAGATTTAAGGGAAAAATAGTAAAAAAAATCTTTTTTTGAAAATAAAAGTTTATTTCATTTTTTTGACTTTGTAAACAAATGTTAACGTCATGCAATTTTATTATAATTCAAATGGTTCATAACAGAGGAGAAATATCTGCCATGAGTGTCATGGGACTTTCTTATACGTAGTACAGAGATTAAACAGTGTGCTTGTTTGCCATAGGTACCATGGGACTTTCTTATACGTAATACTGATAGTGAACAGTGTAGGTGAATCTAAATAATTACATAAAAAATTTCTTTCTGGCTAAATTATAAATGTTGGAAAAAAATGTATAGGGAATAAATTATAGATAATAACATACTCGACATTTTTTATCTAAAACATTTTTTCTTAATTCAAAAATAATTCGTTAATTCAAAAATTTACAAGAGTAAACATCTGATTTCAGTTATTACGTTAAAAAAAAATCACTTGTTATATAATGGAGAGAATAATATTACCTTTTTTTTATTATTAAAATTATATTTTTATAAATTATATAATTATTATTAACTATAAACAATGAGGATATGTACATTCGTTAACAAAACTTAGTTTTATTGCTCTTTCGACAAGTGCATGATGTAAACATACGTTAACAAATAAAAACCATTACATAAATATCAGAACCGAAACAAAAAAATCAAATAAATAATATGAATCACAATGTACATACCTGGTAAACACTACACAAAAAGTTAATTAGCAAAATCACGCGTATTATAAAAATTAGACGATACTTCTTCAGCGACAATTCGCTCTAATTTAAAAAAACGGTTACTCTGATGAATGTAACAATATATTTTTTTTAATATGCCATCCGTTCATCATTATTGATAAATTTTCAATTTATTAGAATCTATAGATTGGTTTAATACTTGGATAAGTAAAAAAAAAACAGGGCCGGCCGAACGGCCAGGCGACCCAGGCGACAGCCTGGTGCGCTAATTTCGTGGGGGCGCCAATTATTTTAAACTTTTTTTCTATGTTCTGTTCTAGGGCGCCAAATTTAAGCTATATATATTTTTTGAATAATAGTTTTGATTTTTTCTGCAAAATAATTCATTTTACTTAATAAAATGCTTAATATCAAAAATAAATTATTTATTAAACATTTTTTTACAAAACTTGAAAAGCACAGTGCCAAATCTGTGGGTGGCTTTGCTAATTCTTGTAACAATTCCGGTTAGTGTAGCTAGTGGTGAAAGAAGTTTTAGTAAATTAAAATAATTCATAAAAACTTATTTGCAATCGGCTATGATAGAAGATAGGTTGAATAATTTGGCTATTCTTTCAATTGAAAATAAGGTTGTAGCAAACCTCAATTTTGAGACAGCAATCGATAATTTTGCAGATATGAAAGCCAGGAAGAAATCTTTTATATAATTTTAGTTATATTATATATTATTTATCAATTATATGTTATATTATATTATTATATTACACTAATGAATTAATAACAAGATAATTTTCTCACGCTTTTTTTTTTTTTGTGCGGATAATTTTTAATGATCGTCACTGTGGCGGTGGAGGGGGGTGGGGGGGGGGGGCGTCAAAAAAAAATCTCGCCTGGGGCGCCAGAATCGCAAAGGCCGGCTCTGGTAAGCTACCAATCAGATTCTTAGAAAAAGAGATATATATATATATTCCAAACTACACTGCATCTCTCTCTCACTTTTTGAACAGATGTTACACCATTGTGTTAATACAGAATGCACTGTCCATTCTCTATGTCTATGGCCACACTCACGTCTCTTTCTTCATTATATCAATTAAAAAACGAATGTCGTGTAAAACATAATCCACAGGTGTAGTTAGTGTGAAAAATGTAATTAAAAAATAAATAGGAGTCATACTAAATGCCGAATTCACGCCTAGGAAAGTGCTAGAGGTGGGGAAGGGGTTTTGAGTACAGACCCTCAAATAGGGTTGTCTGTAAGTAACATTTAATATTATTTATTTATTTAATTTCATCCTATACTATAGCTAGATAACGTTGAATTAGATTTATATTATTTATAAATAACATAAATGTATTAAAATATACATTTTTATCATAAATATTATTGAGTGAGCATTATTAATTTTTCAGGAAGGAAAATGAGGTAAAAAAAGAGGTTAAATCGGCGTAATCATATAGAGATAAATGCAATGTAACTATGTATGTAAATAATAAATATTAGATGAATTTAAAAACTATATATAAGTCAATTAAAAATAAGAAATTATTGTTTTGCAATAATCATAAATATTAATGACTACATTTTTATCTTTATAAATAAGTTATTGTTGCTTCCTCGCAATATCGAAGATACGAGAAGCTATGTGATCGTTTCAGATTGAGACAAAAAAAAAGTTCTCCAATTTCAAAATTGTAAATTGATTTATCCGTTTCACGTCAAGACAAACATTTTTCGTTCCGTGTCTGTCTGTCTGTCCGTCCGTCCGTCCGTCCGTCCGTCTGTCCCCTGAATCGTTGTCACACGCATAACTCATGAACCACATAACCAATATTATTGAAACTTGGTCGGATGGTTGGGTTTGGTTTGAGGACGGTCCCATTTCAAAATCATCAAAATCGTGTGTAAGGGGGAGGGGTGACACCCCAAAATATTTCTTTTTTCAAGATATCTCAAGAACGACACATGTTACGAGAAAATTTTATAGAATATTTTTTGTAGAGTATTAAATTTCCTATAATATGGGTTTACTACGTTTGCTGTAAAATATTCCCTTACAAAGATTTATCTCAATTTATTTTAAAAATTCGTGTTTTGTTTTTCTAAATTGATATTTGATTGGATGTATTAAATGTCATTCTGACGTTTTAAATGTAATTTTGGCGTTTTAAATGTCACTTTGACGTTTTAAATGTCATTTTGACATTTACATAAATTTAGATTTAGATTGAAATTGTCAAGGCAATTTATCTGAACACTATCGGTTTTAGTGAATTTAGCACGAGGAAGCACTGTGCATTTACTTGGCAGATGTTTTTTATTATTTTTTAACAATCATTTATTATTATAGCTGATGTATTTTATTTTGATGTCTATTTTTTCATAAACAATTTCTTCAGCTGATAAAAAAAATGTATATTTATTAAAAAATATGATGTACATTTGATAGTTATTCTTGCATAAAATAAATCTAAATAATTAATTTTACTTTTGGTGTCACTTCAATTAAAAGTAATGGTTTGGTTATTTTCCATGATTAATACATACAGCTGGTGCATATTATTGTAACAAACTCATAAATAATTACTCATCTCAATATTTGCAAAAGAAACAAAAGTAATAAATCATGTTTTTATTAAAAAAAAAAAACTAATTGCAAATAAAATAAAATAGAACTAATTAATTTTTTTTTTTATATTTGTTCCTTAATGTTTACTTTTTTTAAATCATTTTTTATTCACATTTCAATTTTTTTAATGTAAAATTACATTAATTATTCACCGTGCTAAAGTAGGTAAAAACATAAATCATTTATAATACTGCTCTTTACTTTAGAAAAGTTTACCCTGTTGCTAAGGATTTTGTGTATGCATATATAACAAAACGTAATGTGTATTATATAAACAATTGTTTGAGTTTCAGTGAATTAATTTAGTATTATAAATTAAACGATTTATATAGGAAAGTTATAATTACTTCTATAGATGTATTATTTAAATATCTTAACTTATAATACATATAATATAGGACTAAAACTTTGAAAATATTATTTAAATCTAATTTTATATACCCTTTTGGTTTTCAGTACTTATGTATTTATTTCCAACATAGTGTACAATCGCCTGCAGAACTCGTCTGGCACCCTAAAGGCTAGAATCGCTTACAACAGATTCCAAAAAAGACAAACATCATCGGTTATTTTGTTTAATATATTTAAATACTAAAATTCGGAAAATCAAATATATATTGCCATAAAATTTACGTATACAATTTTCAATAGATTACATAATAATTTAATTGTACAAATATATATGAGTACTATAAACGAAGAGTAGTTCTTTATCTAGCAAATGAATTAAAAAATATCTGTCTTTGTTTGATACATGGAGAAATGATTTAAATATTATAATAATCAAATGGGAGGAGCTTACTAAGCTTGTGATAAACGAAAATGAATACAAACTGCAAGACCATTAATGCAGGCGACTGTACATTATAAAGGGGGAAAGCGACATTTTTCTAAGGTAAACATATTCTTAAATATGTAAAAAAATAAGTCAAAATTCCGAAAACTTGCCTGAGTTACAGCCAATTTAGAGCAAATAGCGTGGCTGGTTATGACTCTCAGAAAACTTTTAGCAGTGGCTAACTCTGAGCCTAATTGTTTTTTGAAATTTTGATATTTACCATTTTTTAAAACCGCTTGAATTACAAAAAAGATATTAAAAATGAAAAAAAAAACTTAAACTCCAGATTACGTTAAACTTCACCTGAGGTTTAAACTCCACATAAAGTCTAGTTTAAGCCAATTCAGTTTCTCAATATAAGTTTAACTCTTGCGCATGCGCAGTAGAGCTTTGAGATACATTAATCTAAAAATTAACTGTACTTAATTTTGTTATACTAAATATATACTATATATATACAATTATTACACTAGATAACTAAATAATTATAATTATTTATTTATACTATGTTATTTAATGATAAAATCATAACAAATTGTGCTATTATAAAGATAAACTTAAAATAAACCTAAAATTTATTTCAAACTGACAGTTCATCCGTCAGTTAAAAGATTAACTCATAATTTTTAACTGGACATTGAGAAACACATTTTTAGTTTAAACTCTAGTTTAACTAGGACATGGAGTTTAAACTCATACTGAGAAACTGGGCTTAAGAGAATAAGTATAGGAGAGTCTAAATGTCTAAATAATATAAAGCGCGAATTTGTCAAAACCATAGATTTTGTTGACGCATTATAAACATAAAAGTTAATCATTGTTTTTTTGTAAATACTATTTTTCTGTGTTCTAATTAAATTTTAAATTTTTTTTTACTACTTAACCCCCCCCCCCCTGGCAACCCTATCAATAACATAAAAATAAAATCGTCTTTATACTTTTATACATACCATTTATATTAAATAAAATAACCAGTAAAACCGTCTATAACATACAATATAAAACACTTGAAAAACTGCGTAAGAGAACAATATACATAAATATCCTGTAACACTAATTCACGTGTTCACGTAACAAAAGAAGCGCGTGCGATAACCAGCAATGAGCTGGAAATAAACGACCGTCGCGACGCACGTTCAGTCGTAGACTGAAGCCGGCTGCATGACATACAAACACTCGCACGGACAAAACACGCGCGTTCGCGTTCTTTAGTAAGTACCCTGCATATGGTCACTTTATCGGTTGAATTTCAAAGGCTGCTAGTTTTACTATAAAAAAACATCTGCCAAGTAAATGCACAGTGCTTCCTCGTGCTAAATTCACCAAAGGTAGTTAGTTATTCAACAAAATTGGTTGAATATTTAATTTATATACAATTTTACTAAAAAAACATCTGCCAAGTAAATGCACAGTGCTTCCTCGTGCTAAATTCACCAAAGGTAGATAGTTATTCAACAAAATTGGTTGAATATTTAATTTATATACAATTTTACTAAAAAAACATCTGCCAAGTAAATGCACAGTGCTTCCTCGTGCTAAATTCATCAAAGGTAGTTAGTTATTCAACAAAATTGGTTGAATATTTAATTTATATACAATTTTACTAAAAAAACATCTGCCAAGTAAATGCACAGTGCTTCCTCGTGCTAAATTCACCAAAGGTAGATAGTTATTCAACAAAATTGGTTGAATATTTAATTTATATACAATTTTACTAAAAAAACATCTGCCAAGTAAATGCACAGTGCTTCCTCGTGCTAAATTCATCAAAGGTAGTTAGTTATTCAACAAAATTGGTTGAATATTTAATTTATATACAATTTTACTAAAAAAACATCTGCCAAGTAAATGCACAGTGCTTCCTCGTGCTAAATTCACCAAAGGTAGTTAGTTATTCAACAAAATTGGTTGAATATTTAATTTATATACAGTTTTACTAAAAAAAACATCTGCCAAGTAAATGCACAGTGCTTCCTCGTGCTAAATTCACCAAAACCGATAGTGTTCAGATAAATTACCTGGCATTGGTTAACCATTTAATTTTTATACAAATTTTATTAAACAAACTTAGTTCGAAATTTTTCTTATGACTTATGCGTGTGACGAGGATTCAGGGGACAGACGGACAGACACGGAACGAAAAGTGTTTGTCTTGACCTGAAACGGAAAGATCAATTTAAAATTTTGAAACAATTTTTTGTCACATTTTAAGACGATTACAAAGCTTCTCGTATCTTCGGTATTGCGAATAAGCAATATATTAAAAATGATCGTGAAAACCGACCTTTTGTTATTTCTCCAATTGCTGTGGCAAAGTACGCGCTTCGTTGCTCAATTGTTTGTTACTTTCAATTATCTTAACTGAACTCACTTGATTGATTTTATTAATATAAGTGAGTCTTCATGTTCTTTTGTAGATGCATTTAATGAAGTGTTGTTTAAAATTCACTCACTAGATTTTTTACTTCCTGGTAGAATCAACTTCTCAAAGGCAACATTTAATATTTTTAATATGAGGAGTTGAGTTCCAAAACTCGTTCGTTCCATTTTAAAAACATCTGCCAAATAAATGCACAGTGCTTCCTCGTGTTAAATTCACCAAAGGTAGTTAATTATTGGACAATTTAAATAAAAACCGATAGGGTTTAGATAAATTGCCTGGAATTGGTTAACCATTTAATTTAAAATTTTTTGACAATTTCAATCTAAATCTAAATTTATGCAAATGTCAAAATGACATTTAAAACGTGAACATGATATTTATCAATTTAAAAAAAACAAATGACAAATTTTTAAAGCAAAATAAGATATAGAAAATTTAATGCTTTACAAAAAAGATTCTATAAAATTTTCATGTAAAATGTGTTGTTCTTGAGATATCTAGAAAAAATTAATATTTTGGGATGTCACCCCTCCCCCTTACACACGATTTTGATGAAATGGGACCGTCCTCAAGACAGACTCAACCATCTGACCAAGTTTCAATAATATCGGTTCAGTGGTTCATGAGTTATGCGTGTGACAAGGATTCAGGGGACAGACAGACAGACACGGAACGAAAAGTGAAACGGAAAGATCAATATATTAGAATACATCTCGTAACCCAAAGGTTCTATGTTCGAATCCCAAGGTGGTCTGTTTATTTTATGAAAAAAAAAATAATAATAAATAAAATATTGAAACTAGGGATGATAAAAGCATCCCAAATTGAAATTTAAATGGTACGTCATCTAGCAAAAACAGTTTGAACTAACACGTTTTTGGTAATTCAAGTTTCTCCCGCAAATATGAATAGGCGCCTTAACGTCAAAAAAATATAACCAAACTTACTTTTTTTTTTAACTATTGATTGGTATTATTATGAATTGTTATTAATTTTATTTTATAATTATGGATGATTTGGAATTTTTTAAAAATCTACCAAAGCTTGTAAGTTTAAGTAAAATAACATTATTTTCAATAATTGTTATTTTGGTAATAAATTTATTTCACAATCATAACACCCGATAACTTTTTAGGAATTGCATGCACATTTAAATGGATCACTTAGTAATAAGACATTAGAAGAACTATACAATATAAAAGACAATGCTACGAAACAGTCTCATTGGAAAGCTATTATAGATCACGGTGATTCAAGAACTTTATCAGAATGTTTTCAAATATTTGATCTTGTTTACTCGGTCACTGATACTGCAGAAATAGTATATAAAATTACTAAAGACGTTATATCAGACTTTTATGAAGATGGAGTCATATACCTTGAAATACGTACTACACCACGTGCTGTTGAAAATAAAATGACCAAATCTGATTATTTAAATTCAGTGATTGAAGCTATAAAAGAATCAGAAGTAAGACACCCAAAAATCATAGTTAAATTAATGATATCACTTAACCGTAAACATTCTAGAGAATCGTCAACTGAAAATTTTAACTTAGCAATTGAATATTTTAAACGACACCCAGAATATGTGGTTGGTATTGATGTAAGTGGAGATCCCACCCATGGATCTTGGTTTGAAACATTAATGTTGAAGGCAAGAGAGAACGGTTTGAAAATATCAATGCATTGTGCAGAAATTCCAAACGTAGCAGAAACTAAAGATATTTTACGATTCAATCCTGATCGAATTGGCCATGGTACATGTATTCATAAGGATTATGGGGGATCAGAAGATTTATGGAATTTTCTTTTGAATTGTAGAATACCAGTTGGTATGTATTCATACTTATATATGTAGCATTTTTAATATTACTTACCTTAAAAATGTATTAATACAATATTTATATTTATTTAGAATGTTGTCTCTCATCAAATGTAAAAACAAGAACAGTACGCAGCTATAAAGATCATCATTTCAAGTATCTATGGGAAAATAATCATCCAATCGCTATTTGTGTGAGTAAATACATTTATATACCTATTAGTCCAGTCTGTTTAGGCAATTGTTTCATAGAACTAGCAATATTAAAAAATAAAAATAGCTAAGAACCTGCTCTGAACAATTATTTATCTATTGGTGAAAACCGCATTCAAATCAGTTCAGTAGTTTTCAAGATTAGCTGTAAAAGATACAAAAATAAGCTTTCTTTTATGTAGATAGAGTTCATTGTATAAATAATAAAAATTGTGTAGTGTATAATATACATCAAATAATTCAAAAACTACTGAACTGATTTTATTCTGGTTTTCACTAATGGATAGGTTAGGTTTAGGTGTATAATGAACCGTGTTGGGTAGGCATGTAGAATATTTTAGATAATAAATATATTCAATGTTTATTTTACAGACTGATGACAAAGGAGTATTCTCAACAACCCTATCTGAAGAGTACAAATTAACAGCTAAGCATTTTAATCTTTCACGTAAAGATTTGTGGCAAATAACTCTCGATTCCATAGATTACTCATTTTGTTCTGAAAAACAGAAAACGCATCTTCGTAATGTTCTTCAAGAATGGAAAAATACACATACAGATAGTTTTTAGTTAATATTTATTAAAAACAAAATAAATAACAAAAAATATAATACTTTTTTTGTGAAATACAATGTTAATATTTGGTATTAGCGTTTCTTGTACAAACTACGTGATAGTATTAACAAGAGTTACATACACATTTTATAAATTAATTCTAGGTTATGTTGATCATCGTTTCAGTCAGTGACTAGAATTATCTGTATTGCACCATCTCAAAATAACAACTAAATATCAAATATTTGTCATAGAAATTATACATACATTGTTTATGACTAGTATGAGATAATGCATCACCATAAAATAGATACAGTCATAATCCAGAGTTACGTCACCTTAACATTCAAACTGATACCGTAACTTGGAAATATTCAAAAGTCAAACAACAGTACAACCTCTCTGAACGTATTTTGCAACAATAATCCACACTATAATATAAACTTGTAAATATGTATGTCTGCATTTCCACTTTGTGTATATGGAAGTGGAAATATACATTTAGATAAGTTGTCAGGTCCCAAAAGTATACGTTTAGGGAAGTTCAACTGTATTGTTATTTTATATTTTAATCACAACAAAAAAACATTGAAAGGCGATCAGGTGATAGCGTCATATATATTGCTAAAGAGCTCCACAGCAAGCGTTTCGATGAATATAATATACATAAGTCTGAATGCTATAACTCAAGGTATGACTGCATATATGTATGAATAATTGAAAACACCACAATTAGGATGACCTAACACGTCCGGTTTTCAGATCAGGGAACCTAACAAGTCCCATACACGTACAGTTGATTGCGTTAGGTTTTAATTTGCTCAGTTCAGTAGTGTTAATGAGAAAGACAATATGGACGATGACGAAACGTTCCTTGATTAGGTTTTTAACTGAACATGTGAAGCCACCCCTAAATCACTAAATAAATGTATTATTTTTTTATATATTCGATTATTTTAACTTCTAGTCATTAAATAATCAGCTATATTACATTTGAGTGATACATAATATGTAAATTATTTAAATAAATATCAAAATATTTTTGATATACAATGTGTGTAATTATTAAATAATATAAATCAAAATATGTATTTGTAACAAATAGAATAATACTAAACATTACATAGGTATCTTAAATTCTATATTTGATATCAGCTCTTATGATTTTTCATTGTTTTTTGTAAATAAGCACTGCTTAATAAAATTAAGAACCAATAAAGGATCTACAGTACATTTCGTTATGCAAATAGTTAGGTTAGGTTACTCTCCTAACTGTTAACTTTCATTTGGTAAAAGGCCAATAATGCATGTCCAATCATAAGTGAAATGAAACATATAAAAGAACTGTATTTCTAATACATTGATCCTATTATTCTATTAAATCTAGACTTTATACACATTTAATGATAAATATTGTTAGGCAGGGACTTATTATTTATATAATACATTGACCATTTAAAACAAACATAACCTAGACAAACATCAATTACACACTTAACATATACTTATATATTACCCGTTACAGTGTTTGGTTGTCTATTTGTAGTCATTTTCCTATTGGATGTGTGCGCCAAGTTAATTATATATATATTATTTAATATATATATATGTGATGTATTTAAATTGTCAAAATAAAAAATGTATTATTCTTTTAATAAAAGTGAACACTTCAACAGTAAGTATTATATCTATGTAGAATATACATTTATCACGGGGGACCATTTAGAAATTATTGCAAAATTTGATTTTCTTGAAAAAATGTCTCACTTCTGTACCTTACTAAATTCTCTATATGTTTAATTAATTTTAATTTTAAATCTACAAAATGCAACTGCGGATTATTGTCATAAAATGTTTTACCAATACAAAAAAAAAAAACAAATAATACAATTGTGAAAAATTGGTTAGGTTTGTAAAAGCTAAAGTTCACTTTAAATCGTTTAGTTTTTGTCAAAGATCTGATTATAGAGAATTTAATAACACATTGTAATAAGTACTCTAAAACATCTTCATTATTATTAAATGCTCTTATTCAAGTTATGTATTATACCCCCATCTGTTGACAACATTATATAACGTTTGATACATCGACAACAATTACATTAAAGCTGCCAATAATAAGTTAAAGTAAAATTTATCCCAAATAACAGACTATATATATATATATATGTGTTTATGAGCGTTCTACATAAAAGTGATTGCTTTTAATTTGTTTTTGATATTTACTGATACAACTAGTTTCAATTGCTATCAGAAAGGCTTTCATACTGTCATACAGTAGACATATATTATGGATTTAGTGATAGTACAGTGCTTCTCAACCAGTATGATGAACAGTATATAATTCAGAGATTGAAAACCTGCAGTCGATACGGCCTTTTTAATTAAAAATATTTGTATGATAAAAGTTGATTCGAAAGTTGGAAATGTTCCCCAGCTTCGATGATTGAATTTTGAGGAAACTATGATTTTTTTCTGAAAAAAGGTAAAAAAAGGTTTTCTATCTCTGGTATATTCTTTTGTGAGCCACATTTGATGTAATGTGATGAAAAAAGGTTAGGAAGCACTGATCTAGTATACAATTTTTATTTTTTCGAATATGATAATATTTTGTTAATATCAAAAATGCAGGTATATATTTCCATATTCAAATTAAAGAGAAATAAAATTCTACCAAGTAAAAATAAAATGATGCATAAATGTATCACATATTTTTTGAAATATTTGTGGTACAAAAAGCTGTACAAATACCTTGTTTTGAAACCTTAATTAGTATCTATCCATTTACACAAAATATTACATTTAAGTTAGAATCTTCACTGATCATGTTTTTTAAATAAAATGTTTACTTATTTTTATACAATTATCAAAAAATATTTTATTAAAGCTTAAATTAAAAATATATTTTTTTTAAGTAATTAACGGATATACAATTTTTGTTTAGTTAAAAGATCGTTTGATAATTATAAAAATATGTAATACTTCAATAATCATTACAGGAAGGTATTTATTATTCTGGAAGGTCAATTCTCAATAATTAAAAAAAAAACTATTCATACACATTGTTAATTTTAATTTTTAGAATTTTTCACTTTGATACTCAGAGAGAATGCCATAATATACAAAATTAGAATAATAAATATACTTAAATTTGTTTTTATACTTTTTTTTAATTTTTAAATAGAATTAAATTTTTATAAAAATCATGTATTATTATATTTAATATATGTAGTTATTTTTTTTATTTAAGATTATTTGTTTCAGTCAAATCTGGTTAACCACAAGTAATATTTTTTCATTAACTAATTGGTTCTTTTTAAGATTTTATTGTTAACTATTGTGCCATTGTTTTAGATAAAATTATAATTTATAATAAACAGAATACACAATTTACGAAAAAATGCTTGGAATGAATTATTTATAAATAAATAAAAATGTTTTAGATATTAAAACATAATGACACAAATATTAACACCAATTTTTTATATTGCCTTAGAACATTTACAATTTAATAAGCTAGGCCTCTATACACTTCACAAAGACATTAAAAAAAGGTGTAAATCATAATAAAAATAACCCAGGAACAAATTTTAGATCTAAAAATGATCAAATCAGATCTTCATAGATCTACATTTTGAGACACTCATATTTTTTCACTGGTTTTTGATTTGTGGAGACCTGAAAAAATAGATCTTTGTAGATCTTTGTGGATCATTGTAGATCTTTGCCACAAATCAAAAACCAGTGAAAAAATATGAGTGTCTCTAAATGCAGATCTATCAAGATCTGATTTGATGACTTCAGATCTACAATTTTGTCCTCAAATAATTCTTCATGTAAGAAATATTACTTATGGTGAATAATGGTGCTGTTGTTCCCTTTTACGTTTAAAAACTAACGCAAATATACTTCTTAATCTCCACCACTTACTGTGTTTCCTAGAATGTTGCTTGTCGTTATTACCCCCTGTGACTCCGTTCAATCTTTGTCTTTCTTTGATTCTTATTTCTCTAACCAATGTGTGGAAGGCATCATCGACGTAATGCCTTAATGCAGCAGATGTTTCATAAAAAGGGCAACCAAACTGTCTTGCTAAAGCTTTACCTTCTTCTGGACTTACCTAAATATTTTTTTTAAATTCAATATAAAGATATATGACCTTGATATAAATCTAACAAAATAAGATAAGTAATAAATCTAACTAATTATTATTTATGTAATACTCAAGGTTTAATTTAAACTATTATTTTATCTTTTAAAAAAAAAATAATCAATTAAATCAAGTGCTACAAAAAAATATACATATATTGATTTATTATACAGTTGTAACTATTTTAAATAAACTTGAAATATATAAATCGTATGTAATCTATTTTTCCCTGTTTCAATTCATCAGGCCGAAAAATATCATATTAACAATTGATACACAATATGACTCTACAATGTATAAGATAATTTAAACTTGATAAAATAACTTACTTTGCGCTGAGGTTGTAAATCAAACTTATTTCCCACCAAAACTAGAGGAATGTCTTCAGCTGCTCTTACTCGAGTGATAAGTTTACGATATTCTAATGCCTCCTGAAAACTGTGGCGATCAGTCACCGAATAACAAATTAAGAAACCTTCTCCGCATCTCATGTACTGATCACGCATTGCTGTAAATTCAACCTGTAAAAATTTATTCAAAATTATTCCAAGAATTTTTTATAAGACAAATTAAACAAAAAATATTGAAACATTTATCAATTAATATGTAATAAACACACCTGTCCAGCAGTATCCAAAATATCCAATAAGGCTGGTTCACCATCAATTACAGCTTGTTGTTGATATGAATCCTCTGGAAAATATAGAAAATTTAAAAATAAAAATACACACAACAATAATATATTCACTACTTACCTATAGTGGGATCATGATATTCCAAGAAATTATGACTGACAAACTGTAGTGTGACAGCTAGTTATAAAATAAATCATTTTTTAATAAATATAAGGTATACATTTGCATGTCATTATGATAACTCAAATTAATTAAATTCATTAACAATGAATAAAAATTTCATAATAATAATATTATTATCATATACCTGATTTTCCAACTCCTCCATCCCCTAAAACTACGATTTTATACACTCTAACACCTCCTCTAGTTGTAGGTGCATTTATTACAGTATCTCCAGATTTATCCGGTTCACTTCTTGGACTTCTTCCCGATTCTCGCCTAGACAATTTTCCTTTTTTCTTTCCCGGAGCGGCATTTCCTGAACCCGGAGCTTCACCTGCCATCGTTGAAGCGTCACTGTCGCCTATCGATTGACTTAATTTCTGATAATAGACTAGTTACGTCACTAATATGTCAATATTTTTCACATTTGTTTACTATTTACGTAAATTTTTACACAAAGATTCGCATTTCGCCACTCCCCCATTTTAGTTTGACATTTAGGTCAAGTTTCACACCTCCTACTCCTTGCCATCTATCGAATACTATTATAACTAAATTTCAATTAAAAAGGTTCTTAGCTTCACTATCAAAATTTTGTTCAAACCTGAGTCCTTAAACAAAAATAAGCATGTATTTAACAAGTTTTTCTGGGAAATTGGTATGAATCACTAATGTTATAAGTGCATATCCTCAATAATTATGTTTAAAAAATACAGAGTAAATTTACTTTATCCTTAAACGTGAGTATTTTAAAAGTATTTCGAAACGCAAATAACATATTTTTAGAACCACTCTATTAATAATCATCTGTGTCACATTTTGTTTTGACGTTTGACATCAATGACAAAAATGAGTTTACTTTATTATTATTTCTTTGTGCTAGATAATAGATATAAAATATAGAATTATTAAGAAATAAAATGGAACCTACACCGCCTCCCAATTTGAGTGCAGAATTATTTGGAGTTTGGCAAGGATGGTCTACAATGGGAAATAGAGAGGTAGCTCGTGAAGCTGCTTCAAAAGGCTTGCATATATTTCTTGCGTATAATTTTTTATCAGGTCGAAAAAAATTGGAAATAAATGAAACAAAACTTTGGTTTAATTCTGAGGTATATACATAAATATTTTTTTTAAATTATATAATTATTACATCGTCAAATTTTTAGATAAAGGCTTGGGCTCTCCAACTTCTAGAACGAAAACAAGTGTTCAAAGCAACACATATTCTCTCTAATATCGGTTTAGATCCTTATTTAGAGTTCATAGAAATTATAAAAGAAACAAACAATAATGAATTGAGAGATTACTTAGCTTCGTATTTATTCAAAACAAGAAAAATTGATGATGATTTACATATAAATTGGAAGTTATTAACTTTATTAAAGTCTTCTGATAGTAAAGTTATTTCAAGTTGGAATGATGACTATCTTGCATATAACTTAAATGCATTCTGTGAAAGAAGATTAGAATGGAAAAAAGAAATCGCTGCTGAATTATTTTTTGACAAATTCGGTAATTTATTGAATATAATATAATACTCTCTTTTGAAATAGATGTCACCTTTAATTTACTGTTTCCATACACATAAAACATCCATATTATGAAGTTTTTATTACTTTAGTTAAACGTATTATCAATATAAGAAAAACAATCAGAAATGTGACAACTCTTTCAGAACAGAGAGTTGAATAATAGTTTATCTTATTAGAGTAATACTTAATTATCTTTTTCTATTAGATTTTATCATTGTGCCTTTCTTGGAACCATCGTTAATGTGGAAACATCTCGTTCAAAAAAATAAAATCTGCATTCTGCACGATTGGATTCATGTTTATTTTTCATCCAGTTTGCATTTTAATGATTTTGCACTTGATTACAGTAAGATTGATAAAGAAAAATTACACAAACTGTTTTTAAATTCAAAAATAATTCCCGAAATGATAAATATTGTAAAAGATATCGTAACATCAGATTTTACAAAACAGTATATTTATACAGAATTATCCGAGTATGGAATCTTCAATGAAATTGATATAAATAATGTCAGCTTGATTTTATTATACGTATCCCGAAAAGAGAACTTGCAAAAAATGCCTACAATTTTATGTAGAGACTATAGTACATTAAAGTACTGTGATTTTACCCATATGTTAATAAAATATTGTATTAAAAATATGTATTTTGATATTCTTGTGAATAATTTTCATGATTTTGATTTCTCTGATGAAATTATTGTAAAATATCATTCAGAGCATTTAGAATTATGGTTGGCTATAAAGGCTATGTTCCGTGATCCAGATTCAAGCGTATCGTCTTGTATAATGAAAGCCGCCCAGTTTTTCTGTGATAACGATTTGGATAATTATTTTTTAAAGAATCCGATAATATTTTTGTCTTTAATTTTATTGAATAAAAAATATAATGTTTTCAAACTTTTTAACACAAATGAAAGTATTACAATTGATAATGTTGTTTTTCAACATGATTTAATACAAAATATATTTGATAGATTGCCGCTAGTAAATAATGTTTTACAGAAATTAAATGTAGGTTATTATGTACAAGATATATCACTGTATCAATTGTTACAAAACTATGAAGACTTAGATATGACAAAAGTATTTAATTTTCGATTTACAAAAAATTTTGATTTTTATTCATTATTTCCGTATTTTACTTCTGATTATTTGGTTAAAAGATATGGTCATCGTGAGCAAATAAAATATACTCATTATTTAAAACAGGGTCGGCCAAGCATAGCTAGTAAAATATTCTTTATAGATAACTTTAAAAAGTATGGAAAGATAACAAAGAAGAGTAAAACAAATGCACTGAATAGAGTACATAGTATAGCGATAAGTAATTTTAATAATAATGAAATTACAGCAGCTTGTATAGCTTTTCTTGAAATGATTGGCTGTAACTCGGATATCTTGAGAGTTCATATAAATGCTGCTAATCTATTGGATCAAAAACTAGAAACTGAAATTGTAAATGAATTATTTAGAGATCTGTATCCGAATCGTCATTCTATTTTAAATTTAATAGAAAAATCATTATTTAATGAGAACGAAGACTTAAGCGCACTGACTCCAGAAATGTTTGCTGTTAAATTAAATGAATGGGAATTTGTAGTACGGTTTGCCCAAATACATAAATTATTTTATCCTGAATTATTCTTAACGAAGTTAGCAGAATGCAATTTATGGCTGTACTTTGTTGTATTTATTCAATACCACAAATATCCATTATCACATATCCTGGATCTGCTTGAACATTTTGATAATAAGGATATACAAGAGCATTTAAAACATGCACTTTCACGTAACATTAAAACTAATGAAGAAAAAGGTAATCAATTTCTAAAATCAAGGGACTCGAGAAAAGCATTATATTCACGTATTGGAGTGAAACAGTCTGACTTTATGTCACATAGCTCTAAGAGTACAAGTAGTGGTGAATCTATAGAGAAAACAGAAGCGGATGCTGTTGAGATTTCAGTAAATGAAGCAAACTTATTCTTTGAACTTTCTAGTAGCCACAAAAGCGCTGATCCATTTATTTCATTGCTATTGACTGCTAAGAAATACGAAAATCCAGTATTTGCTGTATTTGCAACCTGCTATGAGGTGAGTTATATAATTTTTGGTCCAATAGAGCAGAGCCGGCCTTAGTAAAAAAAAATGCTCAAAAATCACCAAAAATATCATTTTTTTGTACATCATCTCGTACATTTTTTTTAACGAGTCTGATGAACAAAATTCATAGAACTTTATTTATACTAGACTACATTATGAACAAAATGAGCCCAAATTGAACTCTCTACCACTAATAGAACCGGAGATATGTTGTTGTGAAATTGGGTCTCGTAATTTAACAGATCAAAACTAAAATGATTGATTGACTATATCTCCTAGACAAATAAACATAGCGAGTTCATTTTTAGTTTCTTTGTAATTTTATAGTCACCTTGCCCCCCCCCCCCCCCTCCCAAAAGCCGGCACTGCAATAGATTGAGTTACAAGTTTTAGGACTGGTTTCTTTTGAAAATGTCAAAAAATGTATAAACAAGCAGTCTCAGAGACCGGTTATTGTTGTTATGTATATATTTTGTTGTTACAGCCAGAATCTGTGCTGTTATGTTGGCTAACTTGGTTATCAGCAGCTACAAAAAGTAAAGAATGGCCACTATTAAGTAATCGGCAGATTAATCCAGAAATTGTTGAGAAATATATGGAAAATACTATTAAACAGGGATATATCACAACGCTTGCTGAAAGTTTTAGTATATTTCTACCTGTAGGTTATATTATAATCATTTAAAAGAAAACATTAATTTTATTTATTTATTTATTTTTAGGAAAATCCTCTTTGCTCGTTGACTTCCTTTTTAAGAGAATGCAGCAAAAATTTTCACAATAATACATATTCTAAATATTTAAAACTATTTAAAACAGTTGTTAACTATTTACAATTTAAACCTATAGAATACGAAGACAATGAAATGTCGTATTTAACTAACCGTACATGGATAACCAAAGTTGCTTTAAAATTAGCTTGTTTTACAATTATCTATTGTTTTAAATCGAAATATCATCAAGAAAAATTTATTAGGATATTATCTGAAGAAATTTTAGAATTAAATTTTAATGTGGTGTGTCCTGATTTTACCAAAGTAGCTGATTTACTTAAAATAACTACAGACACAACAATAAATTTAAATTTAGAAGCTATTCTTGAAATTCCGAATTCCGTGGTTTCTAAAAAAGATGAATTGATCCGCTGTATTAATGAATTGATTAAATTATCAGAGTTCGATAGAGCTCTAAAAATATGTGAATGTGAAAGTATCCAACCTGATAACGTACTTATTGAAAAATGGAAATTAAATTATCAAACGAAAACTGATAATTTCTGGAACGATTGTGAAAAATCTTTAAGGGAATACAAAGTAGAACCGACAACTGCAACAAAATTTTATATTAGCTTAGCAGATAATATATCAAAAATGTCAGATAAATATTTTGCTTTGAAATTGGCATTTGGATGGTTAAAAGAATGCGGAATAGAACAACCGGATATACAAACAATTGAAATAGAAATGTGGTGGTCGTATCTATCAGTAGAAGATTGGCTTGATAATGAACCAGAATTTACCGAAGAACCATTTCTACGCAGTGTCCTTTCAGATATTCGTAGAAAATCTGGAATAACAAATATAACTGTATTTAAAAAATTAGATTCTCCGATAAAAATAAATAGGTTTGAACTACTGATTGATAAATTAATAGATAAAGGACAAATAGTTGAAGCTTATCGTATAGAATTTATGTACAGTCATAAAACTAAAAATCTATCACTTCTTGAAACCTGTATGAAACTTGCCGAAGGTGAAATCACTCCGAGTCAACTGAGTGATTCTTACAAAAAATTAATAGAAGAAAATAAAGGTTTACATAAACGGAGAACATTAACTTGGACAATTGGCAGCAGTACAATAAACACAACTCAGAGTGTTGGGTATGATTTAAATTTAGATAGTTTTGAAGTTTTAGAAATTCTAGTACACAATGTGAAACATGGAACGGCAATCGCTTGGCGCATTTTATGCTGTGTATGGGTTTCAAACTCTCTCAATTCATCATACGCAAGAATATTAGCAACTTATGATGCATTCTCACTTTTAAAAATAATATTACAAGCCAATTCAAATAAGAAATTTGAACTGATCCACGATACAATGAAAGCACATAATTGGTCCAAACATGAAATAGCTGACTTCCTTTGTGGTGAATTAGTATCAGCAACAAGTAAAAGTGTTTTAAATGAAAACTTATCTTCGGAACCAATAAGTTTATGGAATTATCCATTAGATACTATATTCCACGTGGTCTTAGAACTGTGTCCTGAACCATCTCTCCTTGGTTCATCTCTTCTTAGTCATGTTGCAGCGCCTCTATCGTCTGATTCTAAGTCTGCGTTATGTTTGGCAGGTGAACTTATAATATATGCACACGACTGTTTCACAAAAGATTGTAACATGGAAGGAATATCTCGTGTTTTATCACGTACAAAAACATTAGTATCAAACTTGAGTAGATTACAAGCGTGGGGTCCTATTGTACGTTTACTCACAGGTATTTCACGATACTCAGAAATGGAGTATGTCTTCCATATCCTGCAAGAGAATGAACAATTTGAGTGGTTATTGGGACAACGCACGGCCCGAACGACAGACTTAAGACGTGCGACCGTAGAATATTTAAAAAACTCTTCAAATCAAAGAGAACTATCTAGACTGGTTGCTCTCAGATGGGGTTTACATGACACTGCGGCAGATCTATGGGAAATTGAAGCTAAAGAAATTATCTCAAGTTTAGTTAAAGTGGCAAGACTTGAGATGCAGAATTCAGGAAAAGTTCCAGGTCCTGTAGGACTTTTAGAATTGAATTATAATGATCCTGGTACAAAGAAATGTTTGGATTCAGCAATGATTTGTCTGACTCATGCAGCTCAACATCATATGTTAGCTAATCGTTACAACTGCGCTCTGTCTGCTACAAATTTTGCTGAATTGATAGCATTACAATTAAGTTTATTAACACTTTCAGCACCTGATAATTCTGCAGTTTCCATTCTAGAATTGAAATCAGACCAGGTTTCTTATCTCGTTATAAATAAGTTAGAATTTATAGAAGCTAGAATACTGAATGCTTATTATAAATATCCAATAGATTGGGGAGCTGTCTTATACGAACAATGTGTTGTCAAAGGACATTTTGAAAAATATTTACCAGCGTTTCTATCTGCAATGGAACTGACTGAAGTTTTAGCAAAAGACGTTGTGAGAAGATATCTTGCCGATCAGAAATATTCAAAAATTAAAGTTCCTGCAGGGCTAAGAAAAATATTAGAACTGTTATCTTCGCCCAGTACTAAATACAGACTGGCCAGTGAATTAGGGTTGAAAAATATGGTACAAGAATTATTAGATGGCAATTCAAATGCATATTTAAAAGATACAGTTTGGAAAACTGGATGTCCGCCACCAAATCCATAAAATGCAATATTTTAATGTGTTTTTATTTTATCCAATATTTGTTTATATCTATATTTATTTTAAGTAATAATATTAGTATTTTTTAAATGTATTTTTATTATTTTAATATGAACAGTAATTCTTTCTAATAAATTATAATATTTTGTCATTTATAACTGTGATAATTAATGTCAAGATGTGTAAAATATTAATAAAAATGATTTTGTATTTTGTAGAATTTATCTTCCTTAATATATATAAAACTCAGCGTCTCTATGTCTGTCTGTTTGTCCGTTAGTGCGCTTATCACTCGAGAACCACTTATCCGATTTACGTATTTTTTTTTTTTTTAAATTCATAGGTACGTTCTCTGGCCAGGTTATAGGCTATATTTTGTTACGTTAGGTAACATAACAACTAAGCAGTGTCACCACCGCGATTTTTGCAGTACGCTGCCTAAACCGTTGAATATTGAACAAAATAATGCAGTAAAGAATTGTGTAGAATAAAAAGATCTAAAATAAAGTCCGCGACACCATATATCTAACTTTTGTATTTAAGCCACAATGACTGCTTTTATGCTACAAAGAAAATTAAAAATATTTGGGTTCTGTTTACGTGGACTTATGACCTGCAAAACATTAATCCTTATCAAAATAAATGATTTCATCGTCATAAGTACTTAATGTAGATATACTTTGCCCTTTACAGCATCCAATTTGATCTTTTGGTTTAGGAAATAACGTGAAATATACATACAATAACATATAATTCGCGCGAACTATAATGAAGTGTCGCGGGAAGAGGGAAGTTTCTGCGCTCGGCCGGCAGTTGTTTAATTTGTTTTCGATTATTAACTGAATTATTAATTTGATATAACTGAAGAAATGGCCATTTATAGCTAAGATGGCCTGCCAGGAGTTTCCAGAACGAGTACGTCTTCAAAAACAACCGATGGCAGTTTTAATGTAGCATTGAACAAGTTATCTTCAATCCTAATTGCGGCAGCTAAACAAATCAGGGTGTGGCGGAATTACCCCGGTACTAGGGTAATCGCGTCACCGTGACCTTTTTAAACTTATTTTTAAATAACGTAAAAACTTCGCTTAATTAAGCTTTGTTAAAGTATTTGTACAATGCGTGAGAAACTGTATAACTAAATAGTCCGCTTATTTAAAGTGTTATGTTACTTTAAAGTATAGGAAAAAATCGTTTTTCCTTAAGGGGCTATGCTAGTTTATCGGCCAAAAAAAAGGTGTTTTTCACGAATTTTTTTCCAGCAATCTATGACAGATATCGTTCTAAATCTTTTTGCGTTTAATAAATGCACTATTGAAGTACACAAAAATTTTTTTTTAAATTAATTTTACTATACATATATGTATGTGTATAATGTAGCCATGTATGCAGGTATGAAAAAAAAACAGGTGCGCAGTGTCTCAGTGTTTTAGCAGGAACGAAACACCTGAAACACAAAACAAGATATGTCTTTTATTCAGTAGGTGGTTGGCTATGGCCTGAACTAGAATTTTAATTTTTGGGGCAAAAATAACAAAATGGCGGCTGTTTGAACAAACGGAATCGAAAAAGACCCTTTTTTTCTTGGTTTTCCTTGTAAAAAAATAGAAAAAAATTGAATTTTGACATAATCCTAGTTCCAGCCATGCCTATATATGTAACAAATGTGTGGTTAAAATTTCAGACCGATCGACCGAGTAGTTTTCGAGAAATCATTGGGACAGTATCGAAAAACATCATTTCGAGAAAAACGCGTTTAAAGTTTGTTTTTTTTTGAAATTGTTATAAAGTTGATACTTACAACTAATCAGTAAAGTAGGAGAAAGTATACTTAGAAGGCTCAGATCACTCTAAAATTTTAACACAATATTTTCGAAAGTATTTACTTTCGAAAAATGAAAAAAAAAACTATTTTTTTAAATGCATAAATTAGCATAGCCCTTTAAGGTGGACGCGATTCCCCCGGTCTCCCCTATGTATTACATATTTTACATTATAAAACAGTACAATTTCTTGAAACAGCGCTACTAAACTCTCAAGTTGATTGACGTAAGTTAATATCGCGGCGTTTAGCGCGGCATCGTTAATCTTGCACCACCCACCCCCTGTTTGAACCCCCATCCACCGGAGCAACAGAAGCACACAAAACGAACCGAGAATGTAATTATTGGCGAATGCTGACACAGTGTTTTAGGTTACAAGTGTCTGTGTGTCTGTCTGTATACATGTATTCGTGTGAGTCGATTGATAAACGATTTCTTGTCAAATGTCAAATAATGTTTGTGTGTTTTCTGTTATTTATCTGAAATTGCTGTTCTTGTTCGAACGCAATTGTAACACAGAACGAACCATTGTGTTTATTTTATTAATTTGAATATTTTTAAGTCGAAGAATGCATCCGAAAATGTTTTCTCTTTCGTAATTGAGTTCTTTATTTAAATATTTTCCCTGTGTTCTTTCTATCATTTCTTTAAGAAACAAAAAATGTATTCCATCTCCGAAAATACAGAAGTTACAATTAAGATGCGTCTCCGAGTTGTTTGCTTGCTTGTAGCAGTATTGCTAGTGATCTGTGTTTTCAGTTAATAAATAATTTAAAAATATTATTAGAATATTCGTCTTTATGCGCAACTCAAACATTTTAATCAAAAATAGTATTTAATAATAATTTACACGCACAGTTATAAAACTGTAATACCTCTACGTCTTATTTTCTTGTATTTTAGTCGATATTTGTATGACGAGTTGAAGTTCACTGCAGGAAATTTCACTAAAAAATTTCGAATTTTTTATTTCGTTAAAAGTATGTTTATTGTATAGAAAATGACGTGAAAAGTTGTTTGTTTCAAACCGCAGGTCTGTATCTCAAACCGTTCTCGAGATATAGCCTCTCAAAGTTTTAGTTTTTTCAAATTTTTGAAGAAAAAAGGCCATAACTTTTGAACGGGTGATCGGAATTGATTTTAGTTGACGGATTTAGAATCAGCGTGTCAAAATCTATATAATGACATGTATAATACTTTAAAATCCGACAAAAAATTTTTGGTCAAAAATCGACATTTTTTTTGAATTTTTTCGATATTTCGCGAAATTTTTTTTTCCGAGTTTTAAGATATTATACATGTCATTATATAGATTTTGATACGCTGATTCCAAATCCGTCAACTAAAATCAATTCCGACCACGCGTTCAAAAGTTATGGCCTTTTTTCTCCAAAAATTTGAAAAAACTAAAACTTTGAGAGGCTATATCTCGAGAACGGTTTGAGATACAGACCTGCGGTTTGAAACAAACAACTTTTCACGTCATTTTCTATACAATAAACATACTTTTAACGAAATAAAAAATTCGAAATTTTTTAGTGAAATTTCCTGCAGTGAACTTCAACTCGTCATACAAATATCGACTAAAATACAAGAAAATAAGACGTAGAATCATTTAGACACTATATAAATATTTATATAAGAATTTAAAAAAGTAAAAGCTTGAATTTAAGGTGTTTCATAACTAGTTTTTTTGCTAATAGGAGGGGAAGATTGACAAAATATGTTTCTCTTATTAAAAATTTTACGCCTCGCCACTGTTCTATATAAATTTATTAAATAGAACGAAATCTATTAAAGCTTATAAATATTAGTTGTAATATATACGTGATGTGTTTCAGTGATAATTTACAGCAAATAATATATTTCTAATGATCATTACTAACTTGACATAAAAACGAAATTAAAAATGGTTATTTGTTGGTAAAGATTCAGATATATTTACAAATTATATATAATTATAAAAAAATATACAAAATAAAAGGCTATAATTTAAAAAACAAACTATATTTGCGGTTTTTTGTAATTAAATTGATTTAATAAATAGTTACTTGTTTTATTAGTAACACGACTTCATGAGAATTACAAAAAACTAACCCATCAATACCAAAAAACCATAAACTTTGCTCTTAACGTGTTCAAAACTGGTGCCAGTAGCATCTGATTTTTAAGGAAATATTGTGAATTAATATCCATAGAAAGCAACACGAATTATAAAATGAGGTGTACGTCGGGCATTAATGGGTTAATAACAGATTAGTGGAAGATGTAAAAGAACTTACTAGTAAAGTAAGATCCGCCCTTATTGCTGTCATTATAAGAGACATCCACGTACATGCATGTTACATATAATATGTTTGTATACATATACAAACGTATAGTCGACAATGCATGCAGATGAGATAGGAATGTAACAAACGTCATCAATTATTCGAAATAGACGCTCGCGGCGGAGAATTGATGATGGTGGAAATTGGCGTTCGCGCCGTAGATTGATTGATGGAGCATCGGAATGGCCGTAACCAGCAGCACCCCACCCACGCGATACAAAATACCACCCTGTTTCCAATAAACACGTGGTTCCATCATTAATTACAATACTTGTTACGTGTATATCGTTCATGGGGATTTGTGAAATTCAATATTTTTCAACATTTTTTTGTTGTTGATAAAGAATTTAAAACAGTAAAAACCTATATGGAGAGAATTTTATAATATACTAGCGCATTGGCCCGGTGTTACCCGGGGATATAAATTTAATTAAACATAAAGTAATCATGCCCACCCGACATGCCCACCCAACATGCTAACAACACACGGCTTACCACGAATTGTTTTTTCCGGCTTCATGAAATTTATCAAAAATATCCACAAATTATACACCTAAACTTAACCTATCCATTAGTAAAAACCGGAATAAAATCCATTCAGTAGTTATTGAAAAAATCGTGTAAAATTATATTTTCTCCCAGGAAACACCAGGTCTTATCTTAGAATTTGTATGGAAATCAAAAATAAATAAATAGGTTACCTTTTTTAGAAGTTTTTTATTGTAATTTATAAAAATCCGTTTATTTATATTGTAAAATGCATATTTTTTTATTCAAACTCATGGTGGAAAGATATATATTTGTAGGTATCATGATTCAAACTGACATTCACATATGTATAGTAATTGTTTTCAGTGTCTTATATTCCATGGCTACTGTGTTTTTATATAAATAACAGTTCTAAGCTCTAACATCATAGAAACAAAAGACGCTGTGCAAAAGATTCTTTTTCATCTTTTGATGTTAAATCTTAGATTTTCATAAAATATTATTAGCCACGATACTGCTCGTAAAAATGATCTAACTATTGGTGAAAACCGTATTGGAATCGGTTTAGTAATTTCCGAGTCTATAAGTCACACACAAACGAACATTCATTTTTATAAATATAGATTTTCTACAAGAGTTTATAGACAGATTGGCATACTATCTGAAGACAACACGATATTATAATAATTAGAGGCTTACCGGAATTCCGGCAAAATTCACGTCTAACGTCACTACTATTATATTTTAAATATAAATACATTAAATTATAAAAATTGTGTTTTCTACATATTCTGTAATTTTTATAGCTTCGTGTAAGTAAAGTATCAAAATAATTAAATCGAAAATAGTTAAGTAGCTTTCGATTTTTTCTCATGAGTGTGTAAGTAATTTGAATATTTTGGTATCAAGATTAATCCATTAATAGTAAAACAACAATAGAGTGGTAAGATTGAAGAGGTTCGACTGTACAGTGTACAGCCGATCCCTTGTTTACACAAATGCAACAGAGATGGCGGCACCGTTGCTGCATTGCTTCATATAAATATCATTAGCGGGTCAGAACGAGCATTTCACAGAATGTGGTCGAATATAAACAAGTATTCCAATAATGGTTTGTGTCAATATTGAAAATTACTTTCCATGGAACTTATTATATCAATATTAACTTTATAATACATGTAATGTTTTGTATACGCTCGTACGAATGCATTTAGTGTGTCTCGATGCAGGAATGCAGCAAGCACACTGCATTTTTATATTTTCGTAGTAATTATTTTTGCTTCCTCGCAATATCTAAGATACGAGAAGCTTTTTGATCGTTTTAGAATAAGATAAAAAATTGTTCTCCGATTTCAACATTTTAACTTGATCGTTCCGTTTCTGTCTGTCTGCAGGGCCGTAACTAGTAGCTCATTCAGGGGCCAGACACACACACGGACGGACAGACAGACAGACACGGTACGAAAAGTGTTTATTTGATGTGAAACGGAAAAATCAATTTAAAATTTTGAAATCGGAGAACATTTTTTTTGTACAATCTGAATTATAGTATCAAAGACACAATGTGCAATTCTGTTAAATAATATATAACTAATTGTAATGTACACAGGGCCGTAACTAGACGCTATTTCAAGATCAATGTTTTTATTGTCAAACGTTTTTCTGACAAAATTATTCAATGACCCATATAGCTGTCAACGTTGAATCACAAATTGAATTTATCCATCTATATATGGAATATGAGTACCAGGAATGCTTTCATGAGTATTCTAGATTTTTAGAAAGAGTTTAAGACACTCTAGTACGCAGGTCTTTGAAAAATCGAAAAAACACGTGTATTTTAAATAGGAAAATCACCCCCCTCTGGTAATGGCCATTTTTCAAGATAGAGGGCTGAAACATTATCCAATTTTTTTTTGAATTATTTGGAGTTGATTTGTGGGGCGGCCCGGTTAAAATTCGCCCTAACCCCATACATACATGCAAACTAGATATTAAATGATCAAAATAATATTGTGTAAACAATTATAAAAATTCATTAGGTATGGTAGATAAGAATTTATTTATAGGGACAACAAAAAAAAGACATAGGTATGTCCGGTATCATAAAGGAGCTAGTAAAATTTGCTAGCTAGCAATTACTTTCAAATGGAGTATTAATTCTGTACTGGTATCTATGGATTAGTTATGGAATTTAGAGCAGTGACACTTCAACTAATTATAACACGGTTGGCATCTTTCACCGTACAAAATAATTTCCATAATATCACCACTGTTTTAATACTATTGGTATTTACCTACAACGCGTGCGCGAAACTTGTCAAAGTCTTCAACAAACTCCAAAAGAAGTTTGATATCTCATTTGAAAGTGCTTGCTAGCTAACAAATTTGCTATCTCCAATTATAATACCGGGCATTAACTTTAAAAATTGTTTTATTGTCACAATTTAATGAAAGACTCAATTAAATGAAAAACGTTGTAAAACTAATATTACTGTCACAAACTACATAAATCTTTATAAATAATAATATTGTTATTATATTGAATCGACAGCTGCTTGCTGAGTAATGTAAAGTTCAGTGACTGGCCGCTAGAGGCTAGGCGTGTCACCTGTGGCGGCAAATACAAAAGTTTCTCTTTCTGTTTAGTTTTGTGATGACCATATATTGGTTATTAATTTACTGTTATATTTCTGAGAACTGTGAGTTGAATAATATAGTTGATATATTAAACCGATACTTAAATATTTTATTGGTTTTACGAATATCAACAAATAAAAACAGCCCATCCCGTCCGGTGATTATTATCTCCGTGCTATTGAATTTAAGTTTCTTTTGTTATATCAGTAATTATAACAACATTTGTACATCTATCCCCCGATTTACACGGCACTTGTTTTACACGATTTATAAATTGACAATTTTCAAAAAATTAGTAAAAATAAAGTAACCAGACGTCCCGGATTGTGCGGTATTCTTCCGATCTTTTTGAAACTTAATAGAAAAATCAATCTTGTAAATACCTCAGTAAAGTTCGTTAGTTAGTGGAATTTCTTTATGAATTTCAAAATGGCGGCCGTTCAAAATTGAAAATAATTAATATCTCGGGTATTAATTATCGGATCGATAATATAAAATATGTTTTGGAATCCCCTTAATAAAAGCAAATAATTGTGTCTCTTGTGATTTTTCGATATAAAATATCGTTTGGTTTATATTTCAAAATTTACAAAAAATTATAAAAGATCTTATAAATAATGGGTCCCGAAATCGAATCCCAATATTTTTTTTGGTTTATTTTGTGATTTTGGTGACCACTGATCTATGATGATTCTATGTATAATTCTATATCGATAATTTCATTGATATCTACTACAATGACCAAAAAAAAAAACAGAAAAAACCATAATAAAATATACAAATTTTAATTCGAAATCTAAGAATATATACTTTATGATTGAATATTTACGCAAATAACGATTAACACCTATTTATATTTATTTTACAGTTATTGATCATTTGTATAGGCTGTAGGATTTTCTTTGAATTAAAGAAAAAACTAAATTTTTTATCATAATGTTACAACATTTTACGTAACGATATTTTGAGAATCATTAATCATTTTATTTTTATCGCAAAAATCTTCTATTGTTCCGCAACAGATGGAAATACCACGACTTGTGTCAACAGAATATGACACGATTTTAGACGACAGTGTTAAGTAAACGTTTGTCCAGATAATAATTTACTTTATTAATTAAACATCAATATATTTAGCACGTAGTGTGATTTTTTTTACTATGAATAAAATAAGACATTCATTGATAGTTGTAACTAACTAGGAAATATTTATGTTTCGTTTTTTAAATACGTTATAACTAGAGATTGGAAAAATAGTTGTTATTTTCAATGAAAATAGTTTTTTTTTTACGATTTAATAATAATTAGTGCAAACGAAGCAGTAAAAAGTGTCGCAAATAGTTGGAAAGGTAGTTGCAAATAGTTGATTTCAAATTGTGTTCAATCAAACCAGTTTTCTGAAAACGGTGGAGATATGTAATAAAAATTAAAATAAATGCATTTTTACGCAATAGTTGAAAAACTATTTTTCCAATCTCTAGTTATAACTATTGTTTCTGATGATTTATCGATTTGAATATTTGTTACATATTTCATTTATTTACAACTAGGTTTACCCGCGCGACTTCGTTCGCGTGGTAATTGGTAATAGGTACCTACCTATACAGATTTCTGTTAAAACAGATTTTTAGTTTCGCATTTACACGCTAGATTTCGACGCCAAAAATGTATAATTTATAATGCGTACAAATGTCACACACCCATTTTTTATCTATAATAAGGTACCTGCGGAAAATATGGCCCATGTGAAAAAAAACACATTTGTAATAGTTGGATCGGTCTGGATTTTTATATACAAATAGAAGATACTTGAACCGGAATTTATTTATGGTTCGGTTCAGGTTCGGGTTTAGGTTTAACATGTTGCAAACTATTTGGGTTCAAAAACCGTTATTTTTTAGGGTTTAGGTTCGGGTTCATTTGTAATTGAAAAAAAAATATTTTGTTCGAAAAAAAAAATTATAATTAACAAATAAAACAATTTCTGAAGTGGGAGCCATTAAAATATTGCTAGAAAAAAAGGGCAAAAAATAAAATTACATTTTAAAGCCTGAAATCTCTATTTTTCATATTTTTTTGCTAATTGAAATAAAATTCAGTTATAGAAATTAAAAAAAAAGTAAAACATATGTGAACTTTAGTAATTGACTTGATAAGTCACATATACTATAAAATTCAAATAGATTTCCAGCATTAGTACATTTTATAATCTCTTTTAAAAATTTTTGGAGAAAAATATTAAAATATTAAAAATAATTTATTGAATCTTTTCAGGTTCGTTGACTTTGAGATATAGTGGTTCGGTTCGGGTTCAGGTTAATGAAAAATACGTGTTTTTTGGGTTTACGATTCGGGTTCGGGTTCAGATTCAAGTCCCTGATTGAAACCGTTTTAACACAGTTTTAGTTTTTATTTTATCTGAAATATTACCCAGCTTCGCCACCATAATTCAGGTAGAGCGCTGCTTGTTTTATAATGAACAGTTTTTTACTACTGTAAAGGGCCGTAACTAGCGTCCAGGGCAGTAAGCGATAGAGGGTCCCTTTATCTTCGACTTTCGTTTGTTTCGAGGACCCCGGCGATAGTTACGGGCCTGTCACATACTTAATTATCATTGTTCATAGTTAGTTAATATTTTCATTACTGGTGCCCACAATACCGTCATGTATATTTTTTTAATAAGCTAGTAAAAATAATTAATACATGAATAGTAACAAAATGGTTTATTTGTACTTACCTAATGATAAAAATAATTACAATTTTAATGTTCTTTTTAAATTAATAATAAATGTTTGCCATGTTTTATTTGTTTTTAATTAGATGCCTATTTCGAAAGTGTTTAAGTACAATGTTGCAAAAGTAATCAATTAAATAAACAAAATATTAATAATAAATTCAATTTAACAACAATTATGCATTTGAATTTATACACATATGAACAAAAGCAGTAATAAATAATTATATTTTTACTGCATCTCAATCCATAGGTGAATACATATCATAATCATATAGCAATTATTTGAATCACTTAAATCTTATTGGATGAAATCAAGTGGCGGATTAAACGGGAGGGAGAGCATGACGTCACGCCCAGTTCGCTGATTGGAGCTCTGTAGCGTTGGAGGGGAGAATTCGTCGGAACTGTATCTCGTAACCAAATGGAACAAGACGCGATCTGACTGCCGTGTTGTTAACAACAGCCGCTTGACAAACGTATTGTTTACGTGCTAAAACAAGATCAGACAGATGCTTTTACCGCGTGCTAAACAAGGACTATATTATTATCCCGTAATCTGGACATTTAATCTACTGTTATTGTGATTGTTTTTTTGATCAAACAAATGAAGTGATTTTTTTATTATAACTCTATCAGTGATAACTGTGGCTTGTTTTTTGTTGTTGTTTCGGTGGATTTTGTTGGGTTGTTTTTTTGTTATTTGTTTTGTGATATTGTAGAGGGTGCTCCTTACAGGGCAACCTCGATTATATACTCGCCAAAATTCGCGTCAAAAACAGAGACCCGGTGCCTGTTTATGCCATGGAGATGGACCCACATGACAGAGATAGTGATATAGGAGATGATAGTCCTATGGTATGTTCTCTTTTTTACCTATACTATTTATATTTATTCTAATAACTGACAAAAATATTTTGATATCTGCAGTAAATTATACTAATCTATACTTACAATCACGTAGGTACTATTATGTACAATTATGATACCTAAATATTAATAGAACGAACTATTTATTTCGATTAGTGATTACAGATGTAAAAATTAATTTTGTACACAAGTAAATTTTAATATTCTTTCATTTATTAGTAAATATATATACGAAATATGTTTTAAGTCGTAGATTTAATTGTAATTGTAACTTGAAATTTAGATATCTATCTTAAATAGTAATTATTTTTAATAATGACTAAAAACTTAATAACTTGATTTATAGTGTTCTACATCCATGTTTTTTTTTAATAATTATTATATAGCTTTTAGTAAATTATTGTAAAAATATTCAAGGCCATGATAACTTTATAAGTATGCACTTTTAGTAATTAATTTTTATTATATTGCTTACGTCAAGTAGTATCTACATATTTCAATTATAAATAAAATTAATAATTTATACACAAATCGATATTATTCTGAAATGTCACGTAATATTAATTACATTCGGTGCAAATATTTCTACATATACTTGATAACAATATTGATAAAGGATTTATAGAATGAAACTTTGTATACAAATCTTAAACAATAGTTTAAACGCAGTAAACAATATATTTTAAAAATATAACCCATACCTAATTATAAATTAGAGATTTAAGTTTTTGATAAATACGGAGAACTATAAAAAATCAAGTGTTGATGTGTTAGAATAGAGTAGAATGTGCTGTATCTATTGTGACATTTTTATTTTACAATTATTTAATAAAAACAGTTCGTTGCGGCGGAGATAGAATCCCCGTTTTTGTACTATATTAACCCCCTTGTAACTTTAATTAATATCTGAGCTATACAGAAAGTTATGTGCAAATAATTAAAAATTTAATTCACACGTTTTGACATCGACTAACAGGGAAATCTGTAGGAGTAACACATCACTTATTAGGCGATTCATATTTTCAGGTCGCTTTAACAAACCTTTAATGATGATGGCAGTTTTTATAATTCTTCTATAAACAAATTAGTTTTTTAGTTGCAAGCTTGTTTCACTTTTACCCCATTTTTTTGATGTTTCATTTTTACCCCGCTCGATCCTAGTACTTAAAAAATAATACAATTGATAGAAAATAGACAAACATCATAATATTATTTGCGATTAATAATTTAATCTTAATGGTAATACTTAATCAAATTACTTTTTACCTATGATAGAAATAGATAATAAACGAAACAATTTTACCTGTTTGTCGTTGAAGGTACCTGATTTTTCACAGAATGTAAGGATTGAATATTAAGTATGTACCTGCTAATTCCTCAGACATTTCTTTGCAATTTAAAGAAGCCAAATAATTGTTAAATATGTATTATTTTTTAAGTTAGTTTTTAAATGATATTTGTAACAGCCAAAAATGTGTTATAATAATTATTATTTTACTTTTATTTATATTAAAAATATTTCTTGGAGGGGGGAAGTGTAAGAACATATTAAAATCGATATAGCCTAGATTTGACAATATTCTAAAACTATTTCATGTAAATCTGTATTTAGTTTAATATTCCAGTCACTGAACCATTTTTAAATTATATAACAGCGTTTTAAAGTTGTTAACACTAGGCATACCAACCGGTTTAAAAATTTGTGCTATAAGGAAAGTTAAAATTTAATTTGCTATTATTACCATTTATACAAGTCTTGAGGCTTCCGCGGTGATCTTGATATGGATCTTGGCTTTTGGGTCGGTTTGGGCGTTTTATCGGCCAACGTTTCGTCACACATTGTAGTGGACATCTTCAGGGCTCTTTAGAAGAAATCCATTATTACCATTTATCATATCGTGTATAAAACTTTTAGTGAAAAATATATTCTTGTTTTCTCGGAGCTCTTTTTTCCTACCCCTTGCATTCATTGATTAAATTATTATATTTTTCAGCTAAATTACCAATTGGTATATCTAGTGTTAAATATACCCTCTCCACTGCAGCAATCCAAAAACTATATTTTCCATTACAATATAATCTATAAATGTTTAATACTGCTGAAATGTGCATAGTAAACATCTATAGCAAACACGTTGCCGTCTATCACATTCTTGGAACGGGCAGCGGACAGTTTTGCCTTTTGAAAAACATTACAAGGCACATGCTCTCTGTATGTATGTATGTACCGTAATGCTTTTCTAATCCTGTATTAGCTATTTGTTGCATTCAAACAGAGATAGTTCACACTGCGTATCAAGTGCATTAGAAAGAAGTAGATACATGTTGTAAATATTCTATGCGTAATAAAATTTTATTGTTGGACCAAGGCGACATGATTTTATAATTTCAAAATTGGATACATATCTACCTGCACTGTGTATTTATAACATGGCAATTTTTAATCTCTTTGAAGATTTGGCTTTCTCCGAATGTTCTTTCAATTAGATTTTATATTAATATTCCTATTGCATTATACTTCTGAGCATTGAGGCTATTGGGATATTATTTTGCGGGGGCTACATAAAATACTACTGGAAAAACGGAGAAACTATAGACATAGAGAATGGACCACGCATCTGACTCGAACACAGAGCCGTGTCAAAAGAAAAAGATAGAAACAGGTTTGGAATATACTTGTCCTTTTTTTTAAACAGGAATGTAATTATTTCATTCTTAGTACCGAACATTATATTTCTATCAGATCAATTGATGTTTTTTTTTTAAATTTCTTCGATGAAATATGAACCATTATAGTATGTTTATTGTTTATATTATTTACTTTTCTAATAAAAAACTTATTGCAGAAAAATCACAAGATAGATATACAAAAATATATCTGATAGAAATACTACCCTGAACTATAGTAAGCTATCAATCAGGATCTTAGAAAAAGATATAGATATATTCCAAACTACATTGCATCTCTCTCCCATTTTTTAAACAGATGTTACACCATTGTGTTAATACAGAATGCACTGTCCATTCTCTATGTCTATGGGAGAAACTGTGGTTTCTTAGTCACTTAAACTAAAAATATACACCTTAACCACAATAAAACAATGTCACTCGATACGTGTTTCGACTTCACAAGAAGTCCTCATCAGTTCCAGACTGATTCTTGGCCAAACCTTATATTTATACTAAAATAAATAAAATGGCAATATTCCCTGAAATATCCGTTGTCCAGGGGCTCCTTCATTTAAAACTTGGTATTAGTGAAGTGAGAGAACGTAATTTATCTACACTTTCTCCCTTATATCACGGTTGTGTATCCCGCCTGTGAAAAACGCAAGTTCTAAAAATTGTTATACATTTAAAAAAATATACACATTTTATTTTTAGTTTAGTAGTCAGAAGTAGAGATACTCTTTGTAAGAATTCTGACAGCCTAAATCAATTGTAATAGGCAAGTCTCACCAACAGTCGTATTCACTCTTAGGATTACGTATAAGAAAGTCCCGTGGTTCCCAAGGCAGATATTTTATGTATTATATACTTGTTAAAAATAATACATTGAATTTGAAATAAATTGAGTCACCGCCGGTTTGACTAAAAATGGCGGGACATAGTCGAAATTCTTACTATGAGTATCTCAAAAAATCATAAATTCAGTTTTGCTTCCTTGCAATATCGAAGATACAAGAAGCTTTGTGATCGTTTCAGATTGAGACAAAAAAATGTTCTCCAATTTCAAAATTTTAAATTTATTTTTCCGTTTCACGTCAAGGCAAACACTTTTCGTTCGTGTCTGTCTGTATGTCTATCCGTCTATCCCCTGAATCCTTGTCACACGCATAACTCATGAGCCACTGAACCGATATTATTGAAACTTGGTCGGATGGTTGGGTCTGGCTTGAGGGCGGTCCCATTTCAAAATCGTATTTAAGGGGAAGGGGTGACACCCCAAAATATTTATTTTTTCAAAATATCTCAAGAACGACAAATGTTACGTGAAAATTTTATAGAATATTTTTTGTAGAGCATTAAATTTGTTTTTTTTTTGTTTGTTTTGTTTTTCTAAATTTATATTTGCTTGGGCATATTAAATGTCATTTTGACGTTTTAAATGTCGTTTTGACAAATTGTATAAAAATTAAATGGTCAACCAATTCCAGGCAATGTATATAAACACTATCGGTTTTTATTTAAATTGTTGAATAACTACCTTTGGTGAATTTAGACCGAGGAAGCACTTGGCAGATGTTTTTTAATATTAAATGACGTCTAAATTATTGCCCTAAAAAAACATTTTATACAAAATTTATCCAGAAAAACATGTTTTGTAGTTCTATTAATTTTCTTTTTTTAGAATTAATATTTTTTACTAAAGACCAGTATTACTTAAAGAATATAAATAGTATTATTATTATTATTGTATTAAAAATACAATATATCGTTTGAAGCAAGTTATGTGATTGCAAGTACCTATATGTGGCATATTTATTATTGAATTAATAAATCATTTCTAAAAAAAATAAGTTAAAATAAGCACATATGTATTTACCTACTGCAAAATATTAATTTGTATTTTTTCTTATCTTATATGTAGGTAATAATAATATATCAGCAGGAAAATAAATAAATACTTAAATGCCATGATATAATCATATTTTTCACATTCGTGATTTTCTTATTACCCACATATTATACAAATCTAAAAATAAATAATTTGTTTTACTTAATATTATATTAAATTATAGTCATTTATATATTCTTGGCCAAATGTAAGTTCGTATACTTACTAAAAAATAATTAATGACTTAGTTTATATATTTCTAAAATAATATAAATATACCTACTTTGCCCAATACAATGTCACATAAAATTAATATCGTACAAATATACAAACAGAATACTGTATACCAGTGGTTCTTATACTAAGGTCCGCTGAACTTTTGACGGGGGTCCGTGAAACATGTTTGGTATAAATTAGAGTACTTTTACATTTCTATTTAATAGTGATTAATTAGTATCTAATTTCTAACCTTCTTTGTTTTGCTATCCAGGGGAGGGGGCTCCCTGAAAAATAAATGTTCAAAAAGGGGTCCCTAGATCATATAAGTTTAAGAACTGCTGCTGTATACGATTTTTGATAAAAGATAATACATACAAAAAGCACACTTTTAATTATCTTCCTCATGAACAAATAATTGTAAAAAAATCGAACTGCATGAAATTTGAAAAGCTGAATTTTTTTTTCTTTATAACTCGGTCAAAAATGATCGAACAGCGATACAAAAAAAAACAAATTGAAGAGAAAATTCTGATCTATAAAAGTCATTTATTAAATTCGCCGAAAAAAATTATTACGGCTCTTAAATCTGATATAACTTTTTTAGATAGCAAACATTTTTGAGGTCAGCTCCCAGAAATACGTAAGAAATATATAGTCCTATAAGTCTTGAGGCTTCTGCTGTGATCTTGGCTTCTGGGTGTAACCCGCGTCGATTTCGTCGTGTTTTCGGTCAACGTTTCGTCATACATTGCACTGCGACATCTGCAGAAAAAAGTGCACTTTTAGAAAAGCCCTGATCCGAAAATTACATTCCTGTTTTTCTATGTTCTGATTCATAAAATGTTATTGCAAAAAAACACGTTCATAATTAAAAACTTGTATTAATTGTTATAATTAAAAAATATATAGCTCTTCAGCAGTTAAGTTGCCGGATGTCTGTCTTGTGTATAGATATAATTAATAATTAATTATTCAACATATATTAAATAAAGTTAGAGCAAAAGGCCATTAAAATTTTCTGCGCTTCGGTTATGCCCCAACTTCAAGTTCTAAAGCCCTTCTCTTAATATTTATAACTTAACGGTTCGTTGTCTTTTAGAACCAAAATAAATAATACCGGAAATCAGATTAATCATACATCTTTATGCAGGTAAATGCATTTTATTACAGTCGTATATGCAACCGTACATACACGCCAATAAACGTTAGGTAAAGAACATGTTTTAATGCAAGTGCAACATTTACATTTAGTGATCGTGATATCGCGGAAGGCGTGACGGTGAAGGCGGGGTCGCGAAACCTCTACCACCAATTAGACGCGGCCGCTGGTTCACGGTTGCGCAGGCGCGGCCTATAGGCGCGGTCGGCTGCTAATAAACAAAAGACTATTTTACATTTGAATTGTAATCAGAACGATTAAGTTCGCATAATGCAAGTTTGTGATATTAAAAGTAACCAGGACTGAAAAAAGGTATATGCTTTGTTTTTAACAGAGACATTTTTGTTATTTCTTTCTCTATCGGTCTTATGTAGTGTTAAATTCTCTCTTGCTGTTTTATATTTTGTGAATGTCAAAATATAAAAAATTATAAATATTTAGTACTTACCTAGAACAATGAATGCAGATTATATGGTTTAAGAATTTTTTGAGGTTCTACATCTAATTAGGGTTATGTAATCTTTTTGCTTTCGAGTAACTTGACAATTTTTTGTAGCACAGGCCAGAATACAAACGACAAAAAATAAGAACAAAATCCTAAAACAATAAATTATACAAACCTAAATAATTATCGAGGTTCCTACATTTTTTCGCATGCTTACACTTTTTTCTACGTCTATCGGGCTTATAAATGGGCCCCTTGAATGGTACTTCAGTTTATAAAAAATAAATATCGTTTTAATTAAGTATTAAAGTTTTTTGCATTATGGCAATTCGATTTTATAACAAAATCACAATAAAACAAGCTTGGGGTGAGATCCTTATTTATTAGTATTAAAAATTCAAATTTTAAGAGTGGTTTTCGCCTTCCACCCCTTCTATGGCTGTTTAGGCACGTATAATAAAAAAAATACTGAAATACATTTTTCATTATTTGTATTGTAGAATATTTATGCTAAGTTTCAAGTAAATCCGACCAAAAAAAAACTTTACACCTCTTTTTACCCCCTTTGAAAAATCCTTTCTTTCAGATCATAATCACGTCAAGACGCTTCGATTGGCACCCCAACGAAGTCAATAGTATTTTTTATTTACAAGAGTTCGTGAACGTAAAAAATGACACGCACATACGTACGTACACACACACAGACAGACGGAAATCTTTCTGAAAATAGTGTAAATATACTATAGTGACCTTAAAACATACAATCATGTTGAAATTTTTGATTTTGATTTTCGGACCGATTACAATAACTTCCAGTTGGGAAGTTAAAAAAGATTTTCATTAAATATTTTATGATTCTTAAAAAACCGAAATAGAACCCGCATTATTAATTTGTGGTTTTGTATTTATATAAAATTCGAACGTATTAATTTTTTATTTCGCGTAGCAACAAAGGAACAGAGCGCAGTAAAAACGGTTGAATGGCCATGGCTGGAATATAAAAGTGGTATACAAAAACAAAAACAGTGAGAAATGAAGGAGTGCCACACAACAAATTCGTTGGAACTAAATTAAAATTCCCCCATGTACACAATCATTTCATTTTGCGTTGGTTCCTAAATGCGGCATTCGGATATAAAGATTTTACGACACCGCGCGCTTAGACTGTGACCGAGTTTACGCTGTTCCTCAGAAATACAGTCGGACATCTTGAATTCAAATTAATCGTAACATGTGAATTTACATATAGGTATATTTGGTAATAAGAAATCTTATTGAACTAAAAAAATAATTCATAGAGGCTTGATGACGCTTCATTTATAATCAGGGCCTTTGGGTGATTAATTTGGGATTTAATAAAATGTATAATTAAAAATCTTTTTGCTTGGCGAGTACGGTCCTGCGTATAAGAAAGTATGAGGGTTAAAATTAATTGAGTTTTAATTTTGACCCTATATAGGTACTAGATAGGTAGGTACGTACGAAATACCTGTAAGCAGAGCCGGCCTTAGATTTATTCCCCCCCCCCTCCTAAAAAAATTCCAAAAATCACTGAAAATGTCAATTAAAATTGATAAACTAACATATAAGCTTGGCGCGATCCTACAGACCCCAACTTATATCCAGTTTATATCATTAACTTTAAGATTATCAAATGCCCTAAGACCGTCGAGACCCCCGTCCCCTATTATTGACAAATTAAAATTGATAAATTAACAAATACTCCAACTTCTTTTAAAATGTAGCTTACACTATTAACTTATGCCCCATTGTGCGCCGCCCCATCTGGCTTGGCGTCTCTGGCGGTCGTCCTGGTTCACCCCCCCCCCTTTTTTTAATAATTTATTTTTGTCTTCTAGCTCCTCTTGAACTTTTAAGACAGCCTTTATACTTTAAATTGAAATTATTTTGAATTTATTTTTCATAATTTCGGTTTGATTATTAAATACCCTTTTTAGCCTGTTTCAAAAGTTTTGGCATCTCGTTTTATTTTAAAAATAGTTTACACAACATTGAAAGTAACGGAGAATTTATGTTTTAATTTTTTTTATTAAGCACACGTTAAAATGAATAATAAAAAATGTACGAATTTATTCTTCATCATGATCGTCAGATTGTTCTTGTCGGAACAGTGGGCGTTGCAGAGGAAGTGGGGGGAGCCCAATGGAAACATCGCTGTTTTACGATCGCGGGAAATTATCTTCTCCCAAATTTAATTAGTAGTAAAAACTCTGCGGTTATTAGAATGGGTCTGTCTTGGACTGGTAACAAAACTGCAAAAAATACTGAAACAAGTTCAGACGTTTTGTATTTGTTTGTGGTGATCTTTGCGTTTAACGTATTTAAAAAAAACACCTGTCAAGTAATTGCAGAATGCTTCCTCGTGTTAAATTCACCCAATGTCCTTTCATATCCGGCTTAATATCAACAAATTATACAACTAAACTTACCTCGTTAAACATTCTGTCCATTATTGAAAACCAGAATAAAATCCGTTCAGTAGTTATTGAGAAAATCGTACATAGACAGATAGACAGACAGACACGGCGAGTGACTTTGTTTTATAATATGTATAGATTAGACAATATTCATTTGTTATTTTTTTTGCATGATTTTCTAATATTTTAAAAATATTTAGTTTCTGAACAATTTCAAACATAATTGCTAATGGTTTTAATTTTAGGAAGCAGTATTTTCGTTATTATGCAAAATCTTCATAAAGGAATAGTTTACTACAAAAGTTATTGACCTTTTTTTATAGAAAATTAAATGCTTTACAAAGCAGATTTTTAAAAATATTAGATATCTTACAAAATCCTTTCCACTCTTGAAATCTGAGAAAAAGAAAAATTCGGAAATGTTAAGGAAGCAATATTATGTAAAATCCTGATTCACTTACGAATATTATTAAGAAATAAAAATTTCCTTTTAATAAAACCCATTTTTTCCTGACAAGGTTTACAAAATTGCTATCACAAAGTGAAAATTAAGACATTTCTGCACTAAAAAGTACAGGATGTTTAAAAAAAATGACTTGGGCCTAGATTCAAAATCTAAACTTCGAACCCCACAGCATATTTATTAATTTATATATTATATATTATTTTTTTCGGGGTATTTTAGAGTTCCGGTTAATAACAGATATTTGTATGCATCCTAATAACGAGTTAATGCATCTTAATTACAATAATACCAAAGGCAGTTACATGATTTGTAGAAATGCAAAACTGTAAATGATTTAAATTACAATAAATAATTGCAATCATTAAATTCAGGAATGTATTGATATATACTTGAATATTTCAGAACGTGCAAAATCAGATGCGTTGCGGATTAAGGAAAACTATTGTATATAAAAACAATATAAGGATATGTAAGACAATAAGAAAATCCTGTCCTTTCTATAAATCATAAAAATAACAGGTTCCGGCCTGTCAAACCCATTTCAAAATGCAATAGTATTTGAAACATATGACAGCTTTTCTTTAGAAAAATACATATTTGTCGTATTCAAATACCGTAAATAATTTTTTTCGATTTGTTTTGCTTACTTACTGTTATATTTTGATACTTTTTCTTACATAAGGTGCAGTGGGGTAAGTGCTGAAATGGGGCAAGTGCATTAACGGTTTTTTTTAAATTATAATACGAGTGAAATTGTAATAGCTAATATGTAGTGAACTATACTAAAAGTTAATACCAACTTGTTTAAAAAGTTCACTACTCCAAAACTAAACAACGTATCTTGATGCGGTAAAAAGCATTTTATACTAGGCGTATTCACAATTCTAGCATATGAAATAATGCTTCAAAGCGTTTTTAACTACCGGTAATGCACTTGCCCCGAAAATGGGGCAAGTGCACTGTAGTTGACATTTTTTACAATTTCCTATCATAATGCAAATATACAAAGAAAATTGACGTCCTATTCAATTTAAACTAGTCAGTAATAACTGCACAATCATTTGATACTGAAAATATAAAATATTTATATAACAGATTGAAAATATATGGGTTCAAAGTCCAACTATGCAAAAACCGGTCTGCACTTACTTGGATAATATACATAAAATAATAATTTGAGTTTTCAATCAAAAAACCTTCAGCGGGTCTTAATTTATCAATTATGATCGTATCGACAGTTATCTAATAATAATCCTTATTTTATACAGAGATTGGCAGTATTTAAAAAAATTATTGAATTTTTTATAAAAATGTCTTGTACTGATTTTCTTATAATTAATTAAAAGTAGTTTTCTATATATTATCTTATCATGATACATTCATTTTATAATACTATTGTAACATATGGATATGTACAAGGTAGCCTCAGTAGTTTGGCATGAGAGAGAGAAATACGTCATCTAAGGTGCCAATATGTGGAGAGGGGAAATGATGTACCCAATAATAACAAAGATAGCCTTGTAACTCAGCACAAGAAGGGGAAAATACGTCATCTGGTGTGCCCAAGCTGATTGGTCAAAAGCTACTGATGCAACTTGTATATTTACTAACCTTAGGTTCAATCAACTTTTTATTTTAATATGTTATCTTTACTGTATTTAATTATTTGTTAAGTTAACAGCTCTGAGGCATTATTTTAATTAAAATTTTTATGATGTAACACTATAGTGCTCGTGAAAGAAGCAATGAAAAAATAGCGTTCACTTCATATGAATAGTAAACTAATTAATTATTCTTTTGTTTAAAAATTATAGATATACATTTCAATACGGTAACAATTAAAATTTACGTGACACTAAAATGTTTTTTATTAATTTTAGATATGTTGAAATACTTAATATTTTTGTTTGTTACTTACTTTTTCATGTATAATATATATCATATATAAATTTTTCAACCCTTTTGCAATCCCTTAAGGGTTCAATTTTCGGGATACGAAATAGTCTAATGCCCGAAGACCTTTGAGTGCGCCTTCGGCTATTATTAAGAAATTTAAATTGAAAATTTAACAAATAAGTTGAATAGTTAATATGTCAGCTTGGCGCGATCGAAGAGACTCCAGTTTTTTTTTAAAATATAGCATACACCATTATCTTTAAGACTATCTAATGCCCGAAGACCTTCGAGTGCGCCTTCGGCTATTATTAAGAAATTTAAATTGAAAATTTAACAAATAAGTTGAACAGTTAATATGTCAGCTTGGCGCGATCGAGGAGACTCTAGTTTTTTTTTAAATATAGCTCCTATCCTCGTCCCATTTCAAAATCGTGTGTAAGGGAGAGGAGTGACATGCCATAAATTTAGATTTAGATTGAAATTTCCAAAAAATGGTTAACCAATTCCAGGCAATTTATATAAACACTATCGGTTTTTTTTAAATTATTGAATAATTAACTACCTTTGGTGAATTTAGCACGAGGAAGCACTGTGCATTTACTTGGCAGATGTTTTTTTTTTGGTGAAATTTAAAGTGACTATTCATTTAGTTAAATAACTACTTATTCGGTTTTGTAAGACAGTGTTGTAGGTATAAAAATTAAATTGAATTTTCAGTTCAGTTGGATAGAATAACGAAAACATAATGATGTTGTAGAAATTTCGATATCGTAATAAGAAAGGCACTAATTCAGTAAATAAAATCACTTTGGCTTCTGGAAGTTACATACGTCATTTATAGCGGTCATTTCTCTATGATACCACTGTTTTCTCGTAGACACTTGTGAATATAACAATAGGTAAAGGTTGTCGGAAGACGAAGGAAAGGCGCGTGCGACCTAAACACGCGCTACTCCTCAGCTTTGGGACTTTTCACGGAAAGGACAATAGGAAGTATAGACATGACACCTGACTACACATAACACACCTATAATATGTGTTAGGTAGCAATGTCAGTGGCGTCTTGTCGAATAATTATAATAGGCATGATGCCAGTAACAGAGTATCACTGAAATTATGATTTTAAATAATGAAATAAGTTAAAAAGATTCGAAAAAATGTATTAATTTTTATATTAAAAGCGAGATTAATATGATTTTTGTTAAAATAAAAACGCAATCTGCCATATTTGATAAAACACCATCAGAGTGGATGACGTCACGGCTATGTAAACGTCATTTTTGTTTCATTAATATCTGCACTGTTTATAAATTATTTTGTGGTTTTAAATTATCAATTTGCTCAGTTTTGTGTTACCAAAAGTAAAACCGAGAAACGTTAGCGATGGAACAAGGATTTATTATAGTTGACAAGGAGTATTTACATAGGCGTGACGTCAAAATGCGCCATGACACCTGCGAGCGTTTTGGCGTCAAATTCAAAATTAGTTTTAAAAGGGTAAACCTTTATTTTCTGCAGAAATAAACATTTTTTTGGAAATAAGAGACCCGTAAGATCATCATAAAATAGTTTTTAAAAATTAGGCATCATGCCTATTACAGTATTATGAAAATTAATGGAATCATAGGCAATTATTATGGTAAAACCGTTTATTGCTTGTAAAATAATATTTTTATAAAATTATACAACTACCATTACGCTAATTAATAGGAAATATTCTTTAATACATTTCTATAGGGGTGGGAAACTGAGGGGATGAACGAAAATATAAATTTTATTTAGTTAAAATAGATTTGGTAAGAAATATCTCCAGGATATTATTATTATTTATTTTTAAAATGTAAGAAACCCTTCCCTAAAAAAGTTATGTCGGCCCGCCACTGGATACAGGTACGAGATGATGTGTGGAGCACGCTAGTATACAAAGGTAGACACATATATGATATTGTTAGATGGTTTTACACCACACATAAACCTGTTTCTCGGATATATACGAGTATGAATGATTCTACAAAACGTGGATTTAAGTGCTTCTATTCTTCGACGGTTTTTTGTGTGGTTTCTCCACAATTCATTGAAAGTTTTTTCAAACTGCTGGTGTATGCAAAATATTTATATTTGGGTAAAAAGAAGTCTTTTTTATATATTATATTTTTATCGATATCAAGATGAAAAATATGCAAACATCCAGTGGCGTAGCAAGCATAATTAGCGCCCGGGGTACGATATCTTTTTGGCGCCCCCAAAAATAAGAAAATAAAAAATTATAATAATTTTATAATAAATCTGAGTTGAAATTGGTGTAACTAAAAAAAAAAAGGTCTTCAGTTTTTATTTAATTTAATCTTATTTATTAAATTTTACATTTTTACATTTCCACGACTAAAAAAAAAAAAGGTCTTCAGCTCTTTATAAATTAGGTTTATGCTATGCGGTTTAAAAGGTTAAGGGCCATTTGGCGCCCTTCTGTAAGTGGCGCCCAGGGCATGATAGACCCCCTTGCCCCCCCCCCCTCGCTACGCCACTGCAAACATCTTATATTTATATTAAATCGTGACCTGGGAAATACTCATTTTTCTATTTATATAATAGTGGGAAATATAGTACGGTCTCTTTTTTCGCGGTAGATACGTTCTAAAGCAAATCGTGTATGAAAAATCGTTTAAAATGTTTTTTTCATAATTTTCTAAAACCGCGTTAAACCAAATCAAAAAAGTCTAAAAAAAGATACAAAGGTAATTAGTTTTATTTATATAATTTTATTGAAAAGTAACAATTATATTTTTCCATCAGAATTATCGTCACTATCTGAAAATACAACTCGGCACTGTTTATGAAATTTTGTTAAACGAATATTTTAATAATAACAAAACGTTTACAATTTAAATTCCATGAATTGTCAGCTTTCATTTGATACCCCACTGGAATCCCTGAATTTGCATGTAACTTCAAATTCACGTAAAAAGAGACTCTACAATTTAATAATTAATGTAACAATACATAATACATTTGAGTTAAACATACAATATTTTTTCTACAACCGTGTAAAAAAGTAGGCTTTTTTTTGACATTTCAGTGTGTTTCCATAGTAACACATTGTACATTTTTACATTTTTTTACGATTAATGAATTTTATAAATAATACTATTGTATTATAGTATTAAACAAATTACTAAATTTTAAGTACTAGATTAATTATTGTAATTAACAAAATTATTAATAAAATTAAATTAAATATAAACAATACCTTTAGGGTTTTTTCTTGGCACAATTCATGGTATTATGTGTAAATTTCATATATCAATTTAGATTTTGCAGATAGTAAATTTAAAATTACAGAATTTGCAGCTTCTGATATCTCTGGTGGTACACACTTATGTTATTTTTCAGTGTCACCACTTATCCATCTGAATATAATATAATAGAATAACAAATTATGAAACTCATTTGAATGAAAATAGAACTGTCAAAAATTTTATCCAAAATATTAATACAGCAAAATACAAAGTATATAAATTAATTATTATATTATATTATTGTTAATATTATATAATCAATAGGGTTGTAGAAAAAATATTGTGTGCACCTCGGGTGTAAAATGCGTTTTTCGCACTCGTGTGATTGTCAGTCTTGGCTAACGCCTCGACTGACAAACATTCACACTCGTGCGAAAAACTATCATTTTACACCCTAGATACACAAATAACTATTTAAATATAAATAAAAAACTATACCCACTTGAATTTCAATGAAAACAATATTTAAAAAATTTATAAAAAATATTTGAATATTGACTCAACATTGAGTTATTTTTGTCTCAATTCATTTGTAAACATGAATAATCATCATACATATAAGACATTTAATTAGTTATCTTTTATGTAAATTGAATATAAACAGAATTTGTTAAGTGCAAACATCTCAAATGGTATCTCTGATTCATTCTTATATATGTACATATATTTTGTATATAATATGTGAATTATAATCAGTCGTCATAATCATGTCCTATTAAAACGTACATGAGATTATTGGTATGAATTTGACTCGACCAATTGATCAATCTGTATAGTATATATGTGTATATTGAAAGGCTAGTGGATTTATTTAACTGTAGAATTGATAAATCTTGTTTTGTATGCGGATCACTCACGTTGTGGGTTTAATGTTCTTATGCATTATCATAATATTTTTTTTGTTGTAAAATATTTTCAATCATATGTACAATGTACACATATACATACAAAGTGTAGATTTTAACTATGGTACATAAGGATTTCAATGTTATTTCAGACGTATGCAAATATTTGATCTCCTTTAAATATAGCAACAAACTCGAAAGTACATTTTTCTTATTAATTTAAAGTTTAATATGTCATAGAAGTTTTTACACATACGGCTAAACCGCTAAACAGATCTTGATGAAATTTGGCAGGGAGGCAGCTTGCATCTTGAGGAAGGATATAGGCTAATTTTTTTGTATCCCGAAAATGTATTAGATAAAAAAATGGATGTATGACATTTGTATGCGCGACTATCATAAGATAAATCTGTGTTACCTAGCCTTCTTCTTCATGGGTTTTATGTCAAGTGGATTTTAACCTTTTCTGACAGCTCCAACCTAACGCGAACGAAGTCACGGGTAGCAGCTATAGTTATTAATAATTTGACATTAATAATTTCAATTTATGTTTTTAAGGCATTAATTTTTGATAATTTACAATTATAATACTCCCGGAAGTTTTTTAAATGCTATATAACATCAGTTTAAAGATACACGTAGAATTTTAGTTATTAAATACTAACATTTCGTTCTGAATGTCTTATAAATACAATTTTTCCATTTATATTTAAGCTTTTTGGTACAAGCCAAGTCCTCCAAATAATTATGGTCAATAACCTATGATAAAATATATTTTTTTGAAAACTCTAATAAACAAATTTAACAAGGAAACACATTTGTAATTTGTAATTAGTTAAATATGAATTGCAAACAGTATCTATAATATTGTAATGTAAATTGGTGGTCTGCATTATCATAGTTGATACTTGATAATTGATAAAATTGAACCAGTGTGTACTTTGATATTACTAATGATAAAGTAAACATTGTTATAGACGTGATTGTGTATATTCAATTGCTAATTTTATATACAGTACTTATTAAGCGACAAGGTGCAGTTCTTCGACCGGTTATATTTAAATGGGTTTCCAACTTGAGATTGTTCTGTTACTATATGTATTATGTACCTACATTTTACATGTATATTGTTATATTAATGTATTAATCAAAGTCTTATTAACTCAATGTATTTGTACTCGATTAAATGCGTTTTAATTTAATAAGAAAATTATTTTGGTATCTTTATCTTGAAAGAAATACATAAAATAAATTTTAATAGCTAGGGTTTTTCGTACCCCCGGCAAGCACTTATGCTTTATTTTATAATAAACTTACCCTAAAAGGTGATTTTTTCCCCATGCCTTTTATTTGACGGTACTCGATCATTACAAAAAAGTATACAAAAAAATCTACAATTTTGAGATTGTTTTCTCGAATATTCATATTTTGAAATTTTTTTGAAAAAGGGGGTCAGTTTTAGGGTTGATCTTTGGTCTGTGAACACAACTAGGTCTCAACTCCTTCTTACAAAAACATTCCCTTGAAAATAGGATTTAAAAAAAAAGGAGGAAATATATGAGTAATCTTGTAGCCCGTTTTTTTTTTAAAACAATTTGCTTCTAGCTTCACGTTGATAGGATAAATGATGCTGAGATATTCCAGTTTCTGCAAACTCTTCAAAAAGCAAAAAATATTGCTCCCTGTAAAACAAATATGGCCGCCACGCAAAAAAAAAATTAAAATCATTTTGAACTACCAATATGTTAGGATAATAAATAAAGTAACCAGTGCTGGACCACTTGATATGGATTGACCTATATGCAAGCGCGGATCTAGGGGGGGGTCATGGAGAACATGCCCCCCCCCCCAAATCTCAGAAAATTAAGCAAATTAAATAGAAAAATGCTAAAATAACTTTTTTGTCCATGTCACAGTCCATTTGTAAACCTAGATTCGCGCCTGCCTATATGTAAATATAAATTAACATTTATTTACAGAGTATATTATTCTAATTTATCATATTAATATATTTACTTCAATATGAAAATAACTCTTTGAAATTTGAACTAATATACATTCATTTATTCCAAAACATTATAAGTTATCTGATAAATTGCTGTAGTATTTATAGTTCATATATGATTAATCACAAGTAAATGCAAATACTTCGATAATATTTCTTCATACAAATTTCTATCTATACCCAATGTTAATCTGGACATCAAGATAAATATATTGAATTGTCATCATATCAAATATACATATATGTATGGATGATTATATTGCAAGATGGAAATTCAAATAAATACATTTTTTATAAAACACTATTAAAAATTATATGTAAATGATGTTTACAATATATTATAAACACAATCATATTCTCATAAACTGAATGTGACACATTAGAAATACTTTGTTTAGTTTGTGTATATATAATTCATGACGTTCACTATGGGGGTCCATGAGGGGCGGGGGGGGGGCTGCCGTATACAGAGAATTGATTTATCATAGCGCCCCTGCGGTTTTATACACGACTCCGTCCCTGCATTTTAATATTGTCACCAGATTATTTATAAACTTAATTTAAATATAACTGAATATGTTTATTAATGTCTATAGGTTATTCGTTTCTAAAGTTATATTGATATTACAAAGTGAAAAGGTGTATAAATAAACCGTTATATATAATGTTAATTAAACAAGAAAATTAATATAATCAGTCTAAGTTCTCTAAAAAAATATCTCTACGCTTATTTTACCTCAGTTCGAGGCCCCCTTTACCTTGGGGCCCTAGGCAGTTTTAATCTAACTGTCTTTTGAATAGTGAAAATCCCATCAAAATCAGATTAATAAATAAAAACTTTGCAATGTATTATACAAAACATCAGCCAAGTAAATTCACAGTGCTTCCTCGTGCTAAATTCACCAAAGGTAGTTAATTATTGAACAATTTAATTAAAAACCGATAGTGTTTAGATAAATTGCCTGGAATTGGTTAACCATTTAATTTTTATACAATATTACTAAAAAATACAAGTTCGAAATTTTTCTTAAGACGCACCTGATTATTTTTTCGTATATTTGTAATTTTTTGACAATTTCAATCTAAATCTAAATTTGAGTAAAATTGGAAATTTAATGCTCTACAAAAAATATTCTATAAAATTTTCACGTAACACGTGTCGTTCTTGAGATATCTTGAAAAATAAATATTTTGGAATGCCATTCCTCCCCCTTACACAAGATTTTGATGATTTTGAAATGGGATCGTCCTAAAGCCAGACCCAACATCCAACCAAGTTAATTTCAGTTCAGTGGTTCATAAGTTATGCATTTGACAAGGATTCAGGGGACAGACACACGGACGGACAGACAGACAGACATGGAACGAAAAGTGTTTGTCGTGACGTGAAACGAAAATATCAATTTAAAATTTTGAAATCGGAGAACATTTTTTTTGTCTCATTCTAAAACGATCACAAAGCTTCTCGTATCTTCGATATTGCGAGGAAGTAATACAAATTAGTATTGACAAAAAACTCTGGTTTTGTTTACTTTTATTCCGGCTGAAATTTGTATTATTGATGTTAACGTACCTGTAATAATATATTTTCTTATGAACACTAGCACTGAATTCAATGAGTTTATAATCATTTATTAAAATATTCTACAGCACCCATACAGGTTTGTGCTATTGTGTGTTCTATACAAGATACATAATGCATTAGTGTGATTGAACATATTTTCAAAATATTTGTTTTGTTGTATTAACACATATGCATTTCAAATATAACATATCGCTCTCGGACATCGACACTTTCTATTGTATTTTAATAATTTTTTATCGCTTCTTCTATATTAAAAATAGATTTATTTTACTTTTAAATTTATTTACATACGTATTGTAAGTTAAAATAGTTGCTACTGTAGGTAAATAAAATATAAACACTAGACTAGTAATTGTTTATAAAAAAAAAATTGTATTTGCGTATAAAAAAGAAAATTTAAAATAATTAAATTATACTGTGATGCAGTGACGATTCATTCTTTTATATCTTTTGTGTCGTAGTACTTATCATTTTGTAATCATTATCAAGTGTCCATCACTGCGTCCTCATTACTTTATCTATTACTGGAGAAAAAACATAAACAAAATAAAAGGCTATAATTTAAAAAACAAACTATATTTGCGGATTTTGAAGCCCGTCAATTACAAAAACAGTAAACCTTGCTCTTATAGCGGTCATAATTGGTGCTAGTACCTTATTTCATCCCTAATATTTGAGTTAATTTAAAACATTTCAAGAAAAAGATAATTGAATCTTAAAAGAAATGATAACATGTGTTCTTCGAAACGAATAGAACATGTTTAGAATATGAAATTTCTGGAATTACTAATCGCTCAAAGAACATTTGTAAGTAAGTAAGGGTATTTATTAAATACAAAAGGAATGTCTCCAATAAATGCAGAATAGCCATTGCCCAGTTGGAGATTTATGGCCTCTACGAAACTCGATCCGTCCCATTTTACATTTAGGGATTGCATTTATTGCTGTATTTCATAGATTTCAGCTTTTCTTCGATTATATTAACCAAATATTTTTTGTAAATGGTTTATTACTTGACATTTTTTCATGTTTGTCCATATTATTAAATAAGCTGGTACTGTAAATGTTATATTTATATTTATTGCTATTTTTTTGTTGTTTCTTTATACCCTTCGTGGACGTTTTGTTGGAATTATTTTTTTACAATCAAGAATGTTGGAGCTATGAGCTAACTGTTAATACAACATATTTTTGCATTTTAATATTATAATATGAGCATATTTAGGTTAAAACTGCTATTTGTCATGTATTTTATAAAAAATATGTAAGTTATGTCAGATCTAATTAAGATAAAGTATGAAATAGATTATGTATTAAGTAATTTATATTTTTAGAAAATATATTTGAATGATTTATTTTAAATAAATCATTTCATCTCATGGGAATATCGAAGCCATGATTGGTTGTACTTAATCTAAGAGGCGTGTTGTATTTGAAATATAAATAAATTAAAAAATATTACTTATTGTTCTGTAATTATCCATTGTTGAATATACCTTACTTAGTAATGTGTTTACTTGTTAACGAAGAAATGCAAGTTGTAGTTGTATTATTTTTAATTCAGATATGTTATTAAACTTCACAACGAAAAATTTAGGATTAATTACAAATGTTTACTGAAATTTAATTGCAAACATAAATATCTTATTTTTTTAATTTTTGAATTTTGTTGATAAACAATGCAAAACTGGGATTGTAAATAATCATATGGAACAGTCAGGACGCGGGTTCTATTCGCAACTCGTTTTGCTTTTTCCCAATAATCGCAAATTTTTAATTAAATGTACTGAATTAGAAATATGTGTTGATATTTGATTACTACCATTTCTGAATATTAATCTATATACATACATTTAACTGTCTTACAGCGTGATTTGATGACAATCGGCCAATAGGTGTCAAAATGGTGGATATTTAAACTAATTATTTGCATAATTTATTTATTAATTATTATATTATCAAAGCAACCGATTTACATTGTTTCAGATTTGACGATTCATTCTTTTATATCTTTTGTGTCGTAGTACTTATAATGATAAGTTTTGTTTTACCTTTGCCATTACTGGAGAAAAAACATGAACACAAAATTAAAAAAAAAAACTGTATTTAGTGACTTTAGTAATTAAATTGATTAAATAAAGAGTTACATGTTTTATTAGTAACATGAATAATAAATAAACCTGCCAATAACAAAAACAGTAAACTTTGCTCTTATAGCGGCCATATCTGCTGCCTTTACCTTATATAATTTCGATTAGCGAAAGTGTATACCTATTACCTATATCATGTGGGTAAATCGAACATTAGATACCTAGCCTACACAATTGCTGCTACACGGATACCTGTAGCGGTTATTATTGTCTAGTCCACCACTGACGAACTATTTAAATATTGTAATATCGTTACAGGTTGACTGAATGCGTGTGGTCGAACACAAGAAGGTGTGACTACTCTATGTGTCTGTATCTGATATAAAACCGTTTTGTTGTGCTATTGCCGGGGAAATTTATTATTATAATGCGGTTGGAGAAATTGAAAACGACACAGAAATCATTAAACTTATATTGAATTTGTTATTAGCATCTGTAAATGTGATTTAAATTGAAATGATGTATGGGATTATATTATATGTATTAGAGTGTTTTTTTTAATTTTTATTTTTTCGGTCCCGCAGGCCTATGTTTTAGCTTTGGATCGAAAGTTAGTTTCCCCAAAATCAAACCTGTGGACGGCGCAAACCAAGTCTTTTGGGAAAAATTATTTTTTTACTTATGTGTGAATATCTCGTTGAAAAAAAATTTTTTTTTTGAAAATTTCTCGGGGGAATATTTTGTAGAGAAGTAATTTTATTGAAAAATTAATAAAATTATACCTTAATATTTATTCAGTTTTTTTTTGCATGTTTATTTTTTTGTATAATTTATATAATAAACATTTGCAAGTGAAACGTACGTACCTTTATATTTTATTTTTCTTAAAACTGTTAAAATTCAAGAGATAATTTCAAAATATATACCTGAATGTATATTAACACAATTCAAGGGTGAAAAATTGTCTGCTAATACTCGTCCTATGCTAATAATATACCTGTTCGACAGGTAAGTAATATTATTTATCTCCAACGTGACTTAAGTGTCTGTCTTTGTTCAATTATTGTCTTTTTCAAGTCAGTTAAAAATATTCATTTTATTTAAAAATAAAAAAATTAAAACTTTGGTTGTTATCAATATCTACATAATTCAGAAGAGTTGTAAATAACATTTAAACATTAAATCACGTTTTTATTTTGAATGATTCGTCAAGAGTCTAGTGAAATTAGATTTGTTTTGTTCAAATCCAAAAAAATCGAAATAATCGGATTTTTCTTCAACCGTAGTTTTTTAAATTTAAAACAGAAATGTGCTGCCATCTAATGAAAATAAATTAAAACTCATTTAGGTCGTTTTTATCTAAAAACATTCAGAATAAGCTCACTAAGGTAAAGGCACCAGTTATGGCCTCTATAAGAGCAAGTTTTCGGTTTTTTGGATTAATGCGCTTTTTTTTTTGTAATTCTCAGGTTACTAATAAAACAATTTAATTATCAGAATCCGCAAATATAGTTTGTTTTTTAAATTATAGCCTTTTATTTGTTTATGTTCTTTCTCCAGTAATAGATAAAGTAAAACCAGTAATGACACATTTTGACACGCATTGGCCGATTGTCATCAAATCACGCTGTAAGACAGTTAAATGTATATAGATTAATATTCATAAATGGTAGTAATCAAATATCGGCAAATATTTCTAATTCAGTACATTTAATTAAAAATTTGCCATTACTGGGGTCCTTGCCAAGACTACCTTATAATGTATGTAATTGTTACTCACAATCAGTATTATTAATTTGCCAGTTGGACCCATCTTTCATCGAGCTATTTTATTTAGATTAAAGAAACCTTATCAGATAATATTTAGGACATATTCAGTAAAGTGTGTTTTAACAACTATAATACGGATAAAACAGTAAAACTATTTGTTACACACCTAACAAAGAATATATTCATTATCGCATGCATGTAAAATTGTGTGGTATAACTTTCTATACGTTTTTAATTATCACTTAATTAATTATTTATAATGAATTCAAAGAATGCTGTTTATTCAGTATAAATCAGTAGCACGTATTCAGGTTGTCATCAGCAAAGGCGATGTGAAATGTACTGGTGTAAAATTGACCCTAATTTAACAATAAATATGCGCTTTTCATAACATTACGCAATATTTTTTTGTGTTCTCTAAATTCATTGTAACTAACAATAAGATCAGAAAAACCACTCGGAAAATTTGGGACTAATTATTTATATCTATGTTACCAGTTTGTTTGTGTTGACAGCTATTAAATAGCAAATGCTGGGTTCTGATTGGTCCATTCGGAGATTTACATGGCTGTTACCATAGACATAGAGAATGGACCAGGCATCTGACTCGAACACAGAGCCGTGTCAAAAGAAAGAGATAGAAACAGGTTTGGAATATACTTGTCCTTTTTTTAAACAGGAGTGTAGCTATTTCATTCTTGATCCCGAACATTAAAAATATTCAGAGATATACTATATGTATATAAAGAGGTTAAAAATAATTAACGTTATAAAAAAAATTTATTTAAAAAAAGAAACAATTATTGATTTCTAAATAATATAAGTTTCGAAATTTTTTAACCAATTTTAATATCTTGTTCTAATATAAAAAAAATATTTCAAATTTTGTTAAGTAAATCTTGTATGTGCTGTTTGTATGTGAAATCCACTTCATCATTTTGTAGCAACCACATGGGAATTGATTGAAAACTATTTTTTATTAATATATATTTAATATTTTTGGTAGCAAAAATGTTATTTTCCTGGAATAGTTTTGCAAATTTCTATCAGATCAATTGAGGTTTTTTTTTTAAATTTCATCGATGAAATATGAACCATTATAGTATGTTTATTGTTTATATTATTTACTTTTCTAATGAAAAACTTATTGCACAAAAATCACAAGATAGATATACAAAAATATATCGGGCAGAAATACTACCCTGAACTATAGTAAGCTACCAATCAGGATCTTAGAAAAAGATATAGATATATTCCAAACTACATTGCATCTCCCTCTCACTTTTTGAACAGATGTTACACCATTGTGTTAATACAGAATGCACTGTCCATTCTCTATGTCTATATGGCTGTTACCAATAACAGACTGATAAAACTAGAGGTTAGTATATTAAATAAGGTACCTTCCTGAATAAAAATCATCAATTTTTCAATTTTTCCGATGTATTATCTTCTTTGACTGGACTAAAATAAAATATTTTTATTTTGATCCAGTCATTAAGAATATAAATTAATTCCCGCCACGCATTATTAAATATAAAAATCGGTGACTGTTGATACAATACTAGTGAAATTACCCAAAGAATAGCACGGAACATATAATCTTTTTTATTTTCTGTTGTTATTGTTTTGATTAGCTTGGTAGTATTTGTGTGTATCTGTGAGTCTGTTTGTATGTGTTTGCTTTGTGGACATAGGTGGCACAACATTGAAGAGAGATGAGTGAATTTAAAAAAATATTTGGCATCGATATATTTTTTACTCGATTTAGAATATAATAAGGGACTGGCACCAGTCATGGCTATTTTTAAATTAAATGTACTGAATTAAAAATATTTGTTGATATTTGATTACTACCATTTCTGAATATTAATCTATATACATTTAACTGTCTTACAGAGTGATTTGATGACAATCGGCCAATAGGTGTCAAAATGGTGGATATTTAAACTAATTATTAGTATAATTTATTTATTAATTATTATATTATCACAGCAACTGCTTTACATTGTTTCAAATTTGACGATTCATTCTTTTATATCTTTTGTGTCGTAGTACTTATCATTAGCAAGTGTTACTGGAGAAAAAACATAAACAAAATAAAAGGTTATAATTAAATTGATTAGTAACATTATTAGAGATTGGAAAAATAGTTTTTCAACTATTGCGTAAAAATGCATTTATTGTAATTTTTATTACATATCTCCACCGTTTTCAGAAAACTTGTTTGGTTGAACACAATTTGAAATCTACTAATTGCAACTACCTTTTAAACTATTTGCAACACTTTTTACTGCTTCGTTTGCACTAATTATTATTAAATCGTAAAAAAACTATTTTCCGAAAAAAAAATTCAACTAGTAACTATTTCATTGGAAATAACAACTATTTTTCCGATCTCTAAACATTAGTTGATGAGAGTTACAAAAAAGAAGCCCGTCAATCACAAAAACAGTAAACCTTGCTCCTATAGCAACTGGTGCCAGTACCTTATATTTAAAATACTGCAATAAATAATTAATTATTTATTGCATTTCATTGCCCACTACCAGAGGCGTATTTACCATGTTTAACATATTTAAAAAAAATAGGGAGACAAAAAATGAGTAACGCGATTAAAAAAAAAAAAAAGGTAATCAGTTTTTAATTTACATTATATTTTCCATTATTTGTAAAAATTCTAACTTTTCAGTTTATATAGGAATTCTGACTATCAAAAATAAATTTTATTTTCCCTTGGTAAAAAGGTTGGCATTTTTTTTTTTTGCACAGGGCGGCACTTAACGTAAATACAGTAGTGGGCAGTGGCCACTACTGTATTATAAATATATATAAAATAATAAGAGCGAATGTAGTAAAATGACGCTATGCTTGTTATACGTTTCACACACAATCTGGCAAACTCACACATGCGTTGATATAACTACCTACTCATATCTATTTGATACATAAACACACACACTTTGAAGTGCTAATTCTACAACGTGGTGGGTCCCTTACGTACACTTTGTATGCATGTGTGTGTATACGTATTTATGCAGTGGACAGTACAGATGGGAAAAAATGAGACTCGATTCATTTGAATCATTTCAGGAAAATGATTCGTTGATCAATAGCAATAAACCATATACCTTTTTTTTAAATACGAAGTGTTTTATAACACATGCAGTGGCGTACATAGCTTTTGCGATGGGGGGAGGGATATGACTAGGGCCGTAACTAGATGGTCGGGGGCCCTGAGGCAAGAGGTGGCTGAGAAGCCCCCAAAATATGCAAAATTATTATTATAATTTTGAAATGAATATAAATTATAGTTAGTCTTTTTTTTTACTCTTCATACTAGAAAAGTTTAATAAAATGTCTTGGACTTTTCTCATGAAGTAGACTCTTGGGGGGGGGGGGATTGATCACCTTAATCCCCCCCCCCTATCTACGCCACTGAACACATGATAGTATATTTTGTACAACTACACAGAAAAAATGCTTTGGCAGTCCTTGTTTCATATAGGGTCGAGTGGGGTAAATATGAAACACCAAAAAAATGGGGTAAAAGTGAAACAAGCTTGCAACTAAAAAACTAATTTATTTAAAGGAGAAAATTATTTTGTGCAGTGAAAGATGTCAACTGTGTTACAATTAGTTGAAGTGTCACTGCTCTAAATTCCATAGATACTAGTACAGAATTAATATCCCATTTGAAAGTAATTGCTAGCTTGCAAATTTTGCTAGCTCCTTTATAATATCGGACATTAGTCTAACAAATAAAACCAGTAGTTTTAAAGATGAATCGCTACTATTAACTCTATTTTAATAGTAAGTGTACACGCCAAGTCTCTCCGATTCAGTATTTCTATTTTACAATTTATAGTTGAAAATATTGTAATATTTTACGATCTAGAAATAATTCTTCATTAAACGTTAAACTTCACTTTTATTGTTAGCAAATATGAGAATATGGCTTGTTCAGGAGAAATAATTTGATTTTTTTTTATTTATTAAAAGATTTTTGTGTTAAATTATTATAAAAAAGGAATTGAAAAGATATGGAAATGTATTTTTATTACGATTATTAAAATTTGTAAAACCAAATACTGATTAATTTATCATTTTTAATAAATTTTGTTTTATAACCTGAAATATTATATTGATTTTAATAAGAGTTATAAATATTACTATAGTTATAAATAGTACTAGGTGTAAAATATGTGCAATACAATTTTTATTATTATTTTATTCATTTATTTATACATTAACAAAATCTAACGCATGAAAAAATCATGTACAATTATAAACATATTTATTTATTAGTTTAAAACTTTAAATCAACATTTCAATACTATAGTGTTAATGTTAATACAAATAGTTTATGTAGACAAATTTGACAATATTATATGCACTAAAATATAAATTAATTCATAAATATGAAACACCTATGGAGTGAGCATTGATATGTTTAGATTGCACCCTGCTGATATACCTGTGGTCTATAGTTCAATCCCTGCTGCGAATTCACTGTGTCAAACACACAAATTTTAATAAACGTTAACAATAAAAAAAATTTGTATTTTGTATGTAGTTATTTTGATAATTTTGATAGATTCTAATGTTAATCTTATTTATTGAGATTTTTTTTACTGAATTGCATATCATATTATTAGTATAACTATATAATATATATGTATATACTAATAATAGTAAAGATACAGTGGCGAAGCAGGGGAAGCAGTGCTTCCCTTATTTTATGGGTAAATTAATATAAATCTGTGTTTTCAGTTAGTAAATAATTTAAAAATATTATTAGTAATATTCATCTCTATGTGCAACCCAAACATTTTAACCAGAAATAGCATTAATTTACACCCTCAATTATAAAACTATAATACCTCTACGTCTTATTTTCTTGTATTTAGTCGATATTTGTATGACGAGTTGAAGTTCACTGCAGGAAATTTCACTAAAAAATTTCGAATTTTTGATTTCGTTAAAAGTATGTTTATTGTATAGAAAATGACGTGAAAAGTTATTTGTTTCAAACCGCAGGTCTGTATCTTAAACCGTTCTCGAGATATAGCCTCTCAAAGTTTTAGTTTTTAAAAAAAATTGGAGAAAAAAGGCAATAACTTTTGAACGCGTGGTCGGAATTGATTTTAGTTGACGGATTTGAAATCAGCGTGTCAAAATCTATATAATGACATGTATAATACTTTAAAATTCGACAAAAAAATTTTGGTCAAAAATCAACATTTTTTTAAGGTATACCCCTTTGAATTTTTTCGATTTTTCGCGAAATTTTTTTTTCCGAGTTTTAAGGTATTATACATGTCATTATATAGATTTTGACATGCTGATTCCAAATCCGTCAACTAAAATCAATTCCGACCACGCGTTCAAAAGTTATGGCCTTTTTTCTCCAAAAATTTGAAAAAACTAAAACTTTGAGAGGCTATATCTCGAGAACGGTTTGAGATACAGACCTGCGGTTTGAAACAAACAACTTTTCACGTCATTTTCTATACAATAAACATACTTTTAACGAAATCAAAAATTCTAAATTTTTTAGTGAAATTTCCTACAGTGAACTTCAACTCGTCATACAAATATCGACTAAAACACAAGAAAATAAGACGTAGAATCATTTAGTTACTATATAAATATATAAACATTTATTTAAAAAAGTAAAAGCTTGAACTAAAGCTGTTTCATAACGTTTTTTTTTGTTAATAGGAGAGGAAGGATTGTCAAAATATTCTTACCTTTTAAAAATTTAACGCCTTGCCGCTGATTTATAAATGTATCTTAACCCCCATAGAGGTACCGCGGAATCCCACAGTTAAAAGACCACTGAGTTAAGAGAAAGTTTTATGAATATTTTGGACATATATTTTTCTTCCCTCGCTTCTGACAATTTGATCTTTTCAAAATTCGTTACAGATAAACTTGTCCCAGAAGAAAAAAATATCCATATGTGTTTATATATAAAACAACTTTGTTACCTTTATTGACCACTATGTTACTTTAAAAAAGTAATTTTAAGTGGGATTTATTTCTTTTTATAAAATATGTTTATTGTTTATTGATTCCAAATTATTATCTTAGTTTGAATGTAACTAACAATAATCTTCTGGGACAAGTTAATTGATTAAAGAACGAAATAGAACAACTAACTGATGATTTCTCCAACATAATGTGACAAAATGATTTTCTTTTTACGTTTATGGAAAGAACAATTCAAAGAGAAAAAGTCAGTCAGTGTAGTGGGTTTCCAAATTCGAACGTGACAATATCTTTGTTTGTATAACCAATTATCATGATATTATTATTATCTAAAGAGAAAAATAACAGTTTGGATATTAATAAGTTAACAATATTTAACATTAGTCATTTTCGTCAAGTATAAATAAAAAATATGCGTAAATACATAATTGTTGGACACATCTTTCACATTGTATCTATACATCTTTAAGTAAATATAAAGGGCTTGCCTGTACAAATTGAGGTTAAGTTATTAGTACAATATTGAATTTATTATTTTAATTAAATGTACAAACAATGAATTATATTTTTTTGAAAGTGACCTTGCTGGCTTAAATATGTCAATACCTAATTAGAATGATCATTAAATATAATTTTAATTATTTGTCAATTTAAATATTTTCTGAATTCATCAATTTATTCGTCATCGTATAATTTAATGAATATAACTTAATGTGGGCTCTTTCTTTGTTTGCCTTTTTGTTGTTAACATGCTATAAAAGGACTTTGTAAGTTGTAAAATAATTTAAGTAGTGTGTCGTTAATACTTGATTAGGTTTTTTTTTACTTTACATCATAATCGTTTTAAGATATTTGATATGTATGTATATATTGAATTATTAGTTTGAAATGTTATTGAATTGGGTGTAGTTTTCAAAAAGATCTAATTTAGAGTCTTTAATGCCTAGTTCAGACTAGGCTAGTTTTTTAGTCAAGTGGTGAGTGATTTACTTACCATTACATGTTTTAATAACTGAAAAGTGTCTGGACTAAACAGTAGGGTCGAGCGGGGTAAATATGAAACATCCAAAGAATGGGGTAAAAGTGAAACAAGTTTGCAACTAAAAAAAACTAATTTGTTTATAGGAGAATTATAAAAATTGACAGGTTTGTTAAAGTGACCTAAAATATGAATCGCCTAATAAGTGATATGTCACCCCTACAGATTTCCCTGTTAGTCGATGTCAAAACGTGTGAATTAAATTTTAATTCTTTGCACATAACTTTCAGTATAGCTCAGATACTAATTAAAGTTATAATTTCACATTGATTTCTTTTAATTAATTAATAATTTTAATTTTTCGAGAAATATTTTCCATTAGAGACCTGTTTCACTTTTTCCCAAATTAGAGGTTAAAAATGAAACACACTTTTTTCATTTTTAAAGTCCGTGTTATATCGTACAGTTCAAATGACGTAAGTATTTAAAATTGTTATTCATAAGCGCATCTAGTAGAAAAAATTAAAGTATGAATGATTTGTATTTTGTTTCACTTTTACCCCAGTTGACCCTACATTAGTAAATATCGCACTTCATGATGAACAGTGTACAGCGTAACAATGGAAAAATATATAAATAAATAAATTAATTTGTAATGGCTATATTCAAAGAAGTGCAGGGAGAAATTGACGAGAAAAAAAATTGACTAAACTACTAACCTAGTTTAAATTATGCTTTAAGACGAGTGGGATGAGGTATACTATGTGTATTTGATAATTATTAATGCTTAAATAGTCAATATAATAATAATATATAGAAATATTTTACCAAAAAATATTAACTAAAAATTCTTCAAATGTACCTAAGTTTAATCCAGCAAAGAATGCAATAATTATTTTAACATAGTGTCAATGTTTATATAGTCTAAATATTTCTTGAAATTAGTTGTAAATTAGTTTTCAAAATCATAAACAAATGAATTAACATCAGTGTCTTTAGGCTAACAATGTCGTTTAACTTATCGATTGTAGATAGTGAAATGGATACCTGCTTATCAATGTGTTAAATTTTGTAATTAGCTGGAAATTCTGCGTTTAATTGACACATCGATCGATTTTATCTATCGATTGTATTTGTGGGGTCTAAGGGTCAAAAATACATTTACTTATTTTATTTAGAATATGACAGGGGTAACCGAATAGGCGACCTTTTGAAACAACATTATTAGAAAGTATACAGTGAAACAAAATTTATATTTTAATTGAAACTTATTTAACAGCTTGTAAGTTAAGTTACACTGTTAATCATAAAAGAGTGCTTATAATTTTTAGTAGTGTATTTCTAAAGATACAAATAGTTATCTCCAGGGCCGCACTTACAAATTGAGGCCCATTGATTTTTTAAAAATAAATAAACGATGTGTTACCAATTATAACATTGTAAGAGTTTTTTATTTTTGTTCTTCAACACTCAAAAAAGTTAACTAGCCATCTCTAGGAGGCCCTCCCCTCTGTCCCTTACGAGGCCCCCAGCTTGCGAATGTCCATAGGCTTTGCTTATTTCATAAAAAAATAACTAATATTCATTTCCATCAACTTCGTTACTTGCTTCATGTTTTAATCAGTTTTTTTATCAATAGTTTAAGAGTTCGTGTTCAATAAAACAAATGAATACAGTGGTCGTAAAAGTAAATCAAGACGAACAAAAAAATAAAAGCATCGATATTAACTCATGAGTATCTAATTATCGAATGAGATAATCCACCGACGTAAAAAAATGCAATTACAAAATTGCAAAACGATTAAATATTATTTATGATACATTTATAATATACATGGTAACACATAAATTTTAATATTATCCCTTGATGTGCGCATACTTATGCATATTATACAATGTATGGTCAGAATTTGAAATTACAACAATAAAAAAAAAACAAAAACAAATTGTATTGCACTTTTTTGGTTTTATTTTACCTTTTTTTTTAATATAAGAAAGAAGCATAATGGGATTCGCAATGTTTTTTGTATGAGATTGCAATTGGTTCGATTGTATCAATACATTTTGAAAATTGATTTTTTTTAAATAACATACAACAAAATTACGTATAAAAAGTAGATAATACCAAAATAATTTAATGATTCTTCACAAAATTTGCAGGTAAATTCTAATATTCATTACAAACATTACAAAAAACTTTGTCAAATTTCTGAATACTTATTGTATAATTCTCGAACGTTACAGTATTTAAAATGTTTTTTTTTTACTGTTATGAGTTTAAAAAAAAGTAACACCCTCTTGCAACCCCTTTTTAAAATACGTGTTTCATTTGTCTTGTAGATTATTGTAGAGCGTTTATTATAAGTTTCAAGTAAATCCAACCAAAAAAATGTATGTATTTTCCCATACAAACACCCTTTTTTATAGGAGTTTCGGCTCGGCGATGATGAATCAGTCAGTCAGTTAGGACATGTTATTATATGTTTATTGTATATAGATTATTTTATACTTCTGCATTTAAATTTTACTGTCCATGCAGAAGAACATAACATGTACTATAGTTTTAAAGTTATACTTTAAAATACACGGTAAGGTAGCACCAATCTCAAATCATAATAAAATTGTCATATCAAATCAATTATAAATATTCCATGTTCAGTTTTGTAATCTATAAAATTGTTATATTGAAATTTCGAAAAAAAATTAGACATCCTCGTGGGAAACTTTCAAAATTCCAAAAAAAAATTCATTTCATTTTTTTATTTTTAATTCAACCACGATGAGGCCATAAAAATATTTTATAACTCAAAAGTACCCCTGAATTCGAAAAGAAGATAAAATTTCCTTCAATTTTCATACCCTACAAGTAAAAAAATGATTTTGAAAATGATTAATTTTTTCGAAAAATTTAAGTGGTCCTTTAATTTTTTTTTAATACGAACCTGTGTTTTATTTATATGGGAACGTTATTGTTTACTGGTATAGAATTACAATAAACATAGATCTATAACATATTATTGAATCGTGTTACTATAGACAATTTTACATCAGATAATGCATTACCAATCTTGATTGGATGTGAGATAGGCTCGCTATTCCCAGACCACCTCAAGTTTGAGATAGATCTGCATTGTCAAAACATCTGACAATATGGACAATGTGGCTATTAATATTCTTTATTAATGTTGTGATATCAGTGTATTGAATTTAATAAAAAAATATATTTATTCAGTATCGCTTGGATCTCCAACTTCATCCACGTGTTTACTTTTTTTTATCTTACTGTAAATTATATTAAGATTTGTCGTGTAAAACTAAGATACTGGAACCAGTCTTGGCCGCTTATATATTGAAGTTATTTTTATAATTCTAATGAACTTATGTTACTAATAAATGAAGTATTTTTTTATTTAATCAATTTAATTACCAAAGTTTTGTTTTGTCTATGATTTTTCTCCAGCAGTCAATAAAGTAAAACTGGGCACCCAGTGATGGACAATTGTTAATAATTACAAAATGATGACAGTTAATTGTTGATAAATTGCTGCTGCAAACTATAAATTAAAAACGCTCTATGCTTACCTTTGCACTAACTACACCCTTACAACGAATCAGTGGTTCAATATACCATAATTTCCCCTACATATAGTATAAGAAAGTAAAAACTAAAACGATACTTATTAAATCTCTTTTCGTAAAGATCATATGTTACCTTGCAGTAGGTATATACAAATGCATTGAAAATAAATTAAAAAACATAATAAACAATGTCATATCATTGTCACCAAAAACATTGTCAACTAAACTAAAAATAAAAAAGTACCTGCCCTAATATTTATTTTATATTCTAAAAATAATATTCACCTACACATACATTGATAGTGTTGTACGATACAGGATATATTTAAAAAAGTTCGGTCAACATGAAACAAAAATTCTTTTCTTTTACAAACAAGGCTATTTAAATATTTCCCAAGATTTTGAAATAATTAAACAAACATGCTAGGGTTCGATCCCCACCCAAAACACCTATTGTACATGCGTTGTGGCCAAGGTGTTAATGGAAGACAAATACAACACACGCACAGATCAATATTTGGGTTCATCTTGAGTGAAATATAAAAGAGATCGATTCAAAATTCCAACCTGTGTTTTTTGTGTTCAGGTAACACTTGGATATTTAATTTCATATACCACATAGCGATGCACTAATGTAGGTTAATTATTTTTGTATCTAACTTCTGTGCGTTGAACCTAAAAGAAAATATTACATAAGTTGGTAAATATTTTATTGAAATAAATTATAATTTACACAACAAATAAAAATAAAATATTTTCTATGGATTTCCAATTAATGAAGGAATTTTTGTGTTCAAAAAGTATATTTCTTACTGTACTTGTAGTAGAAATATTTATTCTCCCCCGACATAAATTTTGCCTAAAATTCCAAGATTTTCAAATTCCCTCTCATATAATTAATATTTTATTTAGGCTTTTGTTATTTAAAAAATGTTTCAATTTCTGTATCTACAACATACATATTATAAAACGCAATGTCTGTCTGTCTGGAACCACTTCCGGTTTACGTGTTTTTTTTTTAATTCATAGATATGTTCTTTGGCCAGGTTTTAATATATGTATATTTTATTACGTTAGGTAACATAAGGAATAAGCAGTGACTGACTCTTTTTCAATACTAGTAAAGAATTGTGTAGAATAAAAAGATCTAAAATAAACTCCGCGATACCATATATCTAACTTTTATATTTAAGCGAGTGAAGCCACGGATAAGTATGTATTAAAACTATTTTTGTCCATTAAACATCTATATTCTTAAGAGTTTAAAAATATGCTATAAGTAAATATTTAATTTCATCGATTATTTTCAATTTAGTATCTTGAAATTGATACTAATTCATACTTGTAGATATTAATTAATATTTCATTAAGAATTAAGATTTTAAATGTTTTATACAATCCTGACAATGAGTAAATATTTGAAATATTCAATTTTTAAATTGAATATTGAAAGCAATATTCATTTCATTATTATACATAGTTTCATGACATAATTTTACGGAATCGTCCATTAAATACGTATGTATGATTTTTTAAAAATTTACCCCCCTCCCTCCATTGTAAGGATTTATAAGTATTTGGTGAAATTTTTAAAAAATTGTTTTACTAAAATATTAATCCTCGAAATATTAAGATTAGACCTCTATAATAAATAAAAATATCTTCTTTGGGAACCACGGGACTTTCTTATACGTAATCCTAACAGTGAATAGTATACGTGATTCTTATTTTATTAAAACATTTCTGACAAACTAACAAGATAGAAAAAATGAATAATATATAGGTAATGTTATTCTCTCCATTATAGAACAAGTGATTTTTTTAAACGTTATAACTGAAAACGGATGTTTACTCTTGTAAATTTTTTGAATTTTGGAATTATTTTTGAAAAAAAAAATGTTTTTGATAAAAAATGTCGAGTATGTTATTATTCAAGGTTGAGAAACGCTGGGTTAAGTGCAGTTGTTGTATTTCGATTATCGATAATCATTTACTCAATTATAGCCTCTAGTTTTATACTCTAATAAACAGCTCGGAAATAAATACGAAGTTGTATTTCAATCGATGTTTATTAACCAGAGTAATGATTGAAACTTTCACAATAGTAAAATAATTATTACGAATAATTTCAATTATATAATAAAAGGCAAATGCATTCCAAAATACTTACACAGATAAGTTTATAGACCTGGGGTATATTAGTGTTTACAATATTTGTCTCCTCCCCCTTCAACAATCTGTTAAAATCATAATTTCAATTGTGACACCAACACCATGTTAAATGAAAACTTAAAATTATTATCCGCGAAAAACAAAATAGAATATTTAATCTTTGATTTTGATTCGAACGTAGTAAACATTTCCCTATTCAATAATTGTCATTTATAAATCGTATAACTATAAGTTAATTTGACAGTTGAGTTTGGAAATGGTTCATAATACGGTACGATAGATTTATAGAGGATTTATTTAGTAGCGTTGTTATGTTCGATTTATGCGGTCCGCTCTGATCTAGACACGTTACAAATTGTCAAAAATGCCGGGAATGTTTGGCGTTGCCCGCGCAGTTTGTGTCGCACTCGTTCCCCGTCTCACTCACTTGTGATCTATGCGTGTTTATATAAAACACTTTTATTTATACGGACTTTATCAACGATGCAGGATTACTAGAATGTGTATGGCTTCCGTTATTATTTTTAATAATGTACGACAGACGGTGATTTTTTTCTTCGATGTGTTCATTTTTATGTTGCGGTTTTTATGTCGAGCGTTTTTTGTTATTAATTAAATTATAATGTATGCTTTCAGATGATCTTTTTGGTTATTTTAAGCTCTGTATTCGTATAAAAATTAATTTAATGCTACGGTTCAAAGTTCTTGAAACTATGAATTTTGCCAAGGGCAGCCCTGTGGGCTGCGCATTTTTTATAGGTACAGTATTTTGATCACTTCAAGGTTAAATAATTTATTGTCAGCCAAAAGATAGTCACTAAAAAATTGCATTTCAAGTTACTCAACTCATTTTTTCAAATCTTTAATACAATCAAAATTGAGAAAGAGAATAACATTTTTATCCTAGCTTCATTATTCTATTATGCAAGAAAATTGATAAAAATTGGGGTGCCATTTTTTATGATTATGATCTGAAAGAAAAGATTTTTCAAAATTCAACCCCTAAGGGGGTAAAAAGGGGTGTATGTTTTTTGTCGGATTTACTTGAAACTTAACATTTAAATATCTTACAATACAAATAATGAAAAATATATTTCAGTATTTTTTTGTTATACGGGCTTAAACAGCTATAGAAGGGGTGAAAGGCGAAAACCACCCTTAAAATTAGAATTTTAAATACTGATAAATAAGTCTATAATTCATGTTGCCTTGGAAACAAATGCAATTTAATTCAAATTGTCAAATCAGTTATTCTAAAAATGTGTATTATATTATTGATATTAGGATATTAGAAAACAAATATTCATAATACATCCATTAAAATTTTTCATGTACCTACATATTAAAAAAATATTCACATAAACTATACGGAAACAATTGATAATCAGTATTCAAGTATTTATAATCATACCGTGTTGGGAAGTTGATTGTGTGGACCTAAAGAGTATTTAAAATCATAACACGATTAATTTATAGCAAGTGTTTTCAGTGACTTAAACAATTGTAAATAATTTGACATCCAATTCAAAATATTTTCATAGAAATAAAATGATGAAAACAAACGATAAAAATGAGATATAAAGTACATATTACAAATTAGTTTAATATAAATACATCTCCGGTTTCATTAGTTTGATATCAAAGAGAAGTTAAACAGTTTATTTTTTAGTGTACAGTTGGTGCAGTGGTTTACACTGGTGAAAGATATCCGACCAGAAACTCGTAAAGACGTGTTTTTATACCAGCTTGATGATAGAGATTTCTTTTAAGATTTCAGATCGAATTAATCTTGTTTTTATTTTAGTATCTGTATGTTTTTTATTATTTGGCACGCGTAGGTAGCTGAAGTATATTAAGAATGGATATGTTTAGATAATGCAGAAGAAGAGAGCGATCTAATGAGGACAGGTGGATATTTGAATATAAACAGTGGCGTTAATGGCGGGGGTTAATTTGTCACACAATTGTTTATTTCATAATTTTTGTTGGTTTTAATTACTTTCAAATGGGGTATTAATTCTGTACTAGTATCTATGGATTAGCTATGGAATTTAGAGCTAATTGTAACACAGTTGGCATCTTTCACCGTACAAAATAATTTTCATAACATCACCACTGTTTTAATACCGTTGGTATTTACCTACAACGCGTGCGCGAAACTTGTCAAAATCATCAACAAACTCCAAAAGAACTGTCATATAAGTTTGATATCTCAGTTGAATGTGCTTGCTAGCTAGCAAATTTGCTAGGTCCTTTATAATACCGGACATAAAATTTAATAATCTATGAAAAATAAAAACATCGATGATTTCTTAGTAGTAGATTTTATTGTTTGTTGCTTCATTTATAGCATTGTTTTGCAATAATTAGTTAGCTTTTTAAATTTAATTTTAACATATGAGTCCGAATAGAGAAGAAAATTACACATGTCAAGTTAAAATATAAATAAAGTTGTTTGCATCGTTTTTTAATCAAAAAATAAAATCTCCTCTAAAGAAAATCAGTTGCCACGTCCAGAGCCGGCCTTAGCAAGTTTGGTGCCCTGGGCGAGATTTATTTTTTCACCCTCTCTCCCCCTAAGAAAATCACCAAAAATGTCAATTAAAATTGATAAATTAATCCTACAGACTCCAAAAAAGTTAACTCAAAAATTATAGCCTATATAATGATTTGAACCAAAAATGTCACTTATACCCCATTGTGCGCCGCCCTACCTACCCCTCCCCCCCCCCCCCTTAAGCCGGAGCTGGCCACGTCCATGACAAGATATGAATTGACGCGTGATTGTGAACAAGTGTTGGTTATTTTTTATAATTGCGGATTAAAGTTTGTACCAAACGATGGTTAATTTAATTTATACCCGGGAAAATCGTGCGTCATTGCACCGAAATAAAAGTTATATTTTCAGCTATAAGAATAAGAATGATGTACAATCAAGAGGGTGGTCAACATATAGGTATATAAAACATACGTGACTTTATTATTAAATAAAAAAACCTTTAACCTTTTGAATTTTTACTTACATTCATAAGTATTACAGTTATTTACATTATAGAGCAGCGTTTCTCAACCTTTTAGTATTTGCGGCCCAATTTTCAATCGCAATTATCCTCCCCCCCCCCTCCCCATACAATAATTTTCACTGAAATCGTGTTGCAATTGTAATATAAGTTTCTATTTATAGTAGCGTCGAATTATATTTTTTCGTGAAATCTCTTAGTAGTGAAATTTTTTTGACTAAATCGCTTGCTTTTGGGTTCAATTTTATTTGTATTTTCATAGCACATCATCTCATATTTTTTAATTTTTTTTATTCAAAATATTAGCCGAACTATCGTCAAAAACCCTTAATTTGTTACAAACAAAGGCATTTTTGACCCTGTTCCGGAGCACTGAGAATCCGGAAAACTTACACACATATTATTGAACTCAAAAGCAAGCGATTTAGTAAAAAAAAATTCACTACTAAGAGATTTCACGAAACAGCCTTTTTTCAGATAAATCGACGCTACTATTAATTTAATTGTATTTTCTAGTTTTTAATTTAATATTGATTAGTTAATTATTAAATACATTGTGTAGTAGGTACTGATACAATCCTATTTACAAGTGTAAGTATTACATCAGTGTAAATGTAAACGTGTACATATTTTATTTTTAATTATATCAATGTATACGCCAAAAAACTAATTCTTTTAAAAATAGTGAAAATCCCTTCAAAATCGGTTCAGTATTTTTTGTATCAAGTCAATACAAACAGACAGACAAAGATTTGTATTACATTGCCTCTGTAAAAGTCCTATAGATCCCAAAAATCAGAATATTTACATTTTCAGAGCCTACTAGTAAAATGGTTGAAACACATTTTTGTTCACATATTTGTTAATTCATCATAGTTGTATAATCATATGCAAAACTAGTTATTAGAAAGAGATGAGACTACCGTAATTCAGTTTTTTACTATATGTGTTTTTGTCTTCATTCAGTAAAACGTTCCCACCATGATAATAAAAATAAATATTAGTTATAAATAGAATGCTATAAATATCATCCCATGTATTTTATAAATTTGGATTCTATTCAAAATGCAAAATAATGTTATTTTATTTTTGTTTTTATTATAGATGATAAATATACTAATTAATAAACGTTATAATTTAATTTTTTTTATAAAGAATGCTTTATTTCGTAAATATAGTCGAATTTATATATTTTAAATTTCTTTAAAAACTAATTTTCTTATGTCAAATGGGGTATTAACTAGTACATTAGAGCAGTGACACTTCAACTAATTGTAACACAGTTGGCATCTTTCCCCGTACAAAATAATTTTCATAATATCACCACTGTTTTAATACCGTTGGTATTTACTTACTACAACGCGTGGGCGAAACTTGTCAAAGTCATCAACAAACTCCAAAAGAACTGTCATATAAGTTTGATATCTCAGTTGAAAGTGCTTGCTAGCTAGCAAATTTGCTAGCTCTTTTATAATACCGGACATTAAACAAATTATTATTTTCAAATCTTTCTTATGTAATTGTTTTAGTTCCTTTGAATACCTACATATATGTAAACTACTCAATTAAATTGGCAGTTGCATTTAATACAGGTAACTGACCAGAAGATTGTAATAATTATAAGTACTTAATACTTTTAGCAATTATTGCAATTATGTTAGTACACGTAAATAAATTCATAATAATGGATTAAGCTATAATAATATACCTAATTTACATATATGTATATCCAATCTTTAAATTATGTATTCAAATCATTTGTAATTATTTATAAAATGATATTATAGGCAAAAATAAAATTGTATGTATAAAAAAAAGTAAAATATAATAAACATAATATTAATAAGTAGAGATTGGAAAAACAGTTTTTCAAATATTGCGTTAAAATGCATTTATTGTAATTTTTATTACTTATCTCCACCGTTTTCAGAAAACTGGTTTGATTGAACACAATTTGATATCAACTATTTGCAACTACCTTTTAATGCTTCGTTTGCACTAATTATTATTAAATCGTAAAAAAACTATTTACCAATATATTTTTCCAATTTCTATTAATAAGTACGTATAGGAAGTTTTTCTAAAAATTCAAACTAAAATATATTTTTAATTTATTTATTAGCTAAGTCCAATTTTATAACAAATAATTTTATTCAACAATAATATAAATATATTTATAAAAAATACATATATTCAGAAATGTGTTATTTAGTTATAAAAATAAACCATCAATTAAACAGTGCTATATAATTATATTTATGTAGATTAGGGTCTCCCACATTGATGATGATTATAAAAAAGTGCATGTATGTATATACATACACTCATACACATATGACGTTTATATGTGTTGCCACCACACAGTGATACAGCTTTTTATTATCCCCGTACATCTGTTAATCAACCAGAATTGAATACAATGTTAAAATCACGTATATTCCCAAAATAGTATCTCAAATAGAGATATTATTTATTAATAGTTCTGTTATTATTGAGAGCGTGCTAGATTTGTTTTGATAAACATATGTATATTTTGATTTCAAGCAAAATCAAATCTGACCACCCGTTCAAAAGTTACGGCGATTTTTCTCCAAAGTTTTGAAAAAAACTGGCACTGAAAACTACCAGAATTTTTATTTTGTTTTAGATTTCGTTAAAAGTATATTTATTATATTATAGATTTTTACATGCTGATTTCAAATATGTCGACTAAAATCAAATCCGACCATCCGTTCAAAAGGTACGGCGATTTTTCTCCAAAATTTTGAAAAACACTGGCACTGAAAACTACCAGAATTTTTACTTTGTTTTAGATTTCGTTAAAAGTATATTGATTATATAGATTTTTATATGCTGATTTCAAATATGTTGACTAAAATCAAATCCGACCATCCGTTCAAAAGTTACGGCGTTTTTTCTCCAAAATTTTGAAAAAAACTGCCACGTAAAAATTACCAGAATTTTTATTTTGTTTTAGATTTCGTTAAAAGTATATTTATTATATAGATTTTTATATGCTGATTTCAAATATGTCGATCAAAATCAAATCCGACCACCCGTTCAAAAGTTATGGCGATTTTTCTCCAAAATTTTGAAAAAAACTGGCACTGAAAACTACCAGAATTTTTATTTTGTTTTAGATTTCGTTAAAAGTATATTTATTATATAGATTTTTACATGCTGATTTCAAATATGTCGATCAAAATCAAATCCGACCATCCGTTTAAAAGTACGGCGTTTTTTCTCCAAAATTTTGAAAATACTGGTACTGAAAAATGGCAGAAGAAAGGAGCTAGAATACTGACTCAAAATATCTGAGAAATTCATAATATCAGAACTTTGGTGTTACTATCAACGACAAATAATAAACCCTAACAGAATACATCCGTCCGTGTATATTTTAATTCATTTTTGTGATTAAAACAGCGTTTCACAACCTTTTAGTAAATGCGACCCAATTTTCAATCACAATCACAATTCAGTTTTGAAGTAAATTACTTTAATTTAATTTAATCAAATCTTAAATACTAATTCGCCCCTGGATAGGTTTATATATATTTATTAAGTTTCCATTTTCAATCCAATTTAAAAACCTAAAACTGAAACGTTTCGCTTAATCGATTCTGTCACCTTGTCCATTTTAATTATTCTCGGAAAAATAGGAATTATATTATTGTGAGATAGATTGAAACCCCTAGTCTGATTTAAATTTAGCGCGCATTTGATACTGACAATTCTTTTGATGTTGTTCACCATTTTGTCATCTGTCACGCCTGTGGCGCCGCGTTACATGCGCGCCGTTCCATCGTACTAATTATGTAAACTAATTTGTGCAATTAAACTCGATGAAAATACCGAGGATTTTTTTAGTTGCTTATAGAGTTTTTACATCATTAATTTTCAGTTACATACATCGTGCAATAGTTACCTAGCCTGATGAATTCAAGTCTGAAATGGAAATTCCTCCTCAAATTTTGTCCAGTAGCGGTTGGTGGACGATTTTGAAAAGTTAGGTTTACGAAAATAAGTTTAAATAAATTTAATCCTTAACGAAACACTATTAAGGGGGTAGACCCAATGAGAATTTTAAAAAATCAATTTTTTTTGCATTTTCTCAAAGTAGAATATTTCAAAAGTATTCTCTGAAAATTTCAGACAAATGCCCTGTCCATAGACGATTCAGTGTAAGTTCCAAAATAAATTTTTTATCTGAATGCAAATCGTACTCAAAACTTTAAACGCGTTTTTCTCGAAACCATGTTTTTGAAGTCAGTGATCACTGTAACGTGAGAACGGCTTTGCTGATCGGTTTGAAATTTTTCTCACTTATTCTATACATAATTGTCCTCCGGATGGACGAAGGTTTTTTTTAATAGCCGAAAATGCGAGTGAAATTTTAATCGAATAAAGAACTTTGACTTTCAACATCCGCCATTTTGTGAAAATTCAAAATTTTTCAAATCCCTTCGTCCATCCGGAGCATTATGTCATTAGCTAATGATCCCTTTTGTTTTTTTTATTTTAGATGATCTAGTGACGAGCAGCAGTGATCACGACAAAACACTTTTTTTTTACCCCTCCCAAATTTGCTGTATCCCACTTATTTTGTAATATTTTTCCATAAAAAAATTATAATATTTTCTGTAAATACATATGTTTCATGTGAAAAAATATTTGTTATTAATTATTTTAATGCGTGGCCAAAAAAAATGTATTTTAGTAAAACAAATATTTTTCATATAGTTTTTATTTTAGACAAATATAAAATTTACATCGTTTTTTCAAAAATAAAAGTCGAAAAAATACAGTCGACTTTTAACATTGAACCATTTTACATACTGTATGCAAATCAACAAGTATGAAATATTAAATTGTGACAAAAAAACATGTAGAACAAAAAATTACACGTTGTTAACGGAAAGTACAAAAAAATACTCGCGATTGGTCGCTACACGACAAAACCTGAGGCGGCTTTGGCTCGCGTGACCGACCGAGGTGCAGCTCTCGTCTTATAATAATTGTTTTATTCGTATATATATATCGGACCCCCTCATTAACCAGCGATCGACTTCCGTTTAATTCATGGGAACCGTCTATAACGTGTATTTAATATATTTATTCAATTTTATATTGGATTCTTTTTATATATGCCAGCAGGTTGCATCTCTATTTTTTTATATTTAAGCTGTTATGATTTGTTTTCATAGTAAAATAAATTAGTTTTATCCTTAGGCAAGGAAAACATGCTACCAAATGTTGTTACCGGTGTGCTCCGTGAAAATGCGCTCCGTAATGTCAGCGACGTATCATTCAAAATTAATTAATAATTATTTTAAAAAGTATTAGCGCATCTGACTCGAAAACAGAGCCATGTCAAAAGAAAGAGATAGAAAATGGTTTGGGATATACTTGTCCTTGTTTCAACAGGAGTCATTTTTTTCAGAAAAAGAGATAGATATATCCCAAACGCCACCTCATCTCTCTCATTGTTTTGATGCGCGGTCCATGCTATAGTTTATGCGTGCATGCATATTATAATTTTTTTATCGACGTCTATGGGAAAAAAACATTGAATTTTTATAAAAAAGCACCATTCATGGTATTTCTTCTTTTTCTTCGTCCATTTTTGTCTGCTGGCTTGGCCCATGGTGTTCAGAAACATATTTTTTTATGTATTATGATAAAGTTAGTATTTTTTATTAAAATTTTAATTTACTTCAATTCATATTACTACTCAAAAAACGGAGAAACTGTGATTTCTTAGTCACTTAAAAAAAAAATACACCTTAACTCCTGGAACTGTCAGACTCCTGATGAGGACTTCTTGTGAAGTCGAAACACGTGTCGAGTGACATTGTTTTATTGTGGTTTTTAGTTTAACTAAATTAAAATGTTTGTTTGGAACTATCGTCATAAATAAATGTTAAAATTATTTAATAAAGAAAAAATTAAAATAATAATAATAGAAGTTATATTTATATACAATTTATTTAATAATGCTGTCAACAAAAAACATTAAAAGCAAGATGTTGGAATGTGAGAATATAAAGAAAACACTTAATGCATGTTGAATAGAGCAATTCATTTATTTCACCTTTAATTCGTCAACGCCCAGAAGCATATAAACAAACGTGATGTTAAAATTATTAACATAAAAAAAAATACGATTTAATACTGAAAATATATGTGTCTATATTTTGTGGAATTAAGTCAATTTGTTATTTATTTTCGGATTATATTATGTGGTTATAGTTTATATTTAGATATCTGTAGTCATAAAAATACATTCGATATACATATATGTCAGTAGCGTAGATAAATGTGGTAAAATGATTATTGTAAATACTTATTTAATGCATTAACGTTTTATTACAAAATATCTCTTAAATATAATCACAGAGAAACATATTAATATACGCAATTTAAAATAATATTATTTTGTATTTATTTCTTTTTGGTCGTGCAATGAACAGTACGACACTGATGACTATATATTTATAGTTTTTATTGTATATTTATCGTTGAATATAGGTTTTATAGAATGTCAGTAGGCAACAATGTTTAATACAATAAATATATTTATGACAGTTTAACTTTTAAGACTTTGTTAATATAATTTTAAACAGGGACATTAAAATTTAGTCATGCAATAATTTGATAACCCTCACTCTGTAGTTTGCTTCTGGATAATAAAATAATTCAGTGTGAGATAAAACTCCAAATCAGTAAAAGAATAAATTCCTCGTGAGGTTTAAAAAATATTATACGTGTATATATCAATATTAAAAGGCATAAGATCCAATTTTGACACGTACAAAATTTCCACATGCAATGTTAAGAAATAAATAATACAAGATAAATGTATATAATTCCAAGGACGAAAATAATGTATACCCGAATTTTTGTATGCACAAAAAAATGCACAGACAGCAGTACTTTGCTATTTTTTAATGACTGATATTAGCTGAAATATTAAATACGTCTAACATTTGGTCTCGAGACTGCAGTTTTATGTATATTATATTCAATTTTATATGCATTGCTTGGGGCGTATGTGAAATTAATTCTATTATAATTTAGTTTTAGAAAACATGTACATATATGCTGTCTGGCCCAACATTGTATGTTGTTTATTTTTGTTATTTTAACACGGAATCAAAATTACGTTCTTGTTAAATTATTGTTTTTATTAATTTATTTTCAATTTTGTAGAAGTCGTTGATATAATGTAGTAGCAGAGTCGGCTTTAGAAAGTCTGGTGAGAATTATTTTTCCGCCCTCTCTCCCTCTAAAAAAATATTTAAAAATCACAGAAAATGTCAATTAAAATTGATAAATTAACAAGAATAGTTATTATCTCAGCTTGGCGCGATCCTACAGACCTCAACTTTTTTTTTAAATGTAGCTTCTATCATTAACTTTAAGACTATCAAATGCCCTAAGACCGTCGAGACCTCCTTCCCCTATTATTAACAAATAAGTTGATTAGTTAATATCTCAGCTAATATCTTATTAAAGGTTTTCTGGGTTGCTGAATAAGTATTTGTTAGTTAGCAGTTATTTGGATTTAAAAAAAATTAATATTGTTTCTATATTTTTTGCTTAATCGGGTTTAACAGATCGAAAAAAAAAGTTTTGTCAAAAATTACAGACTGTATACTGATTTAAACCAAAAAAGTCACTTATGCCCCATTGTGCGCTGCCCTAGACGGTCGCCCTGCCCCCCCCCCCTCCCTCTAAAGCCAACACTGTGTAGTAGGTATGTAAAATCAACCTACACTTTAAGAAATCGATGAGTATGTTACAGTTACCACTTTGAAGTTATTCGCATAAAAACAGTTTTTGTCTACTTTCACCTCTTGCAAAACTATCACGTTGGTCTATACCTAGGTATATATCATTATATATTTATTATATTTTAGCCTGACGATGATTCTGTGAATCGAAATCTTGCGATACTTTTTTCTTCAATAACATTTTTATCAAACTAAAATAGATTTTTAAAAGACAATAATTTCTTTATCAACGAAAATTGGTTTATACCAATTTTCGTTGATAAAGAAATTATTTATATATATATATTATTATATAATATAAGACAATAATTTCTTTATCAACGAAAATTGGTATAAACCAATTTTCGTTGATAAAGAAATTATTGTCTTTTAAAAATCTATTTTTATTGTACTAATTAAATACATTTATAACATTTGAATATATCCCCGAGATGACGTAATTCCCGCGTAAACGCTGATTGGTCAAGGAGCTACTGAGACTACTTATTTTTAATAATATATACAATATAACCGATTATAAAAGGTACATAAATAATAGAGGAGTTAACAATAACATTTTTTAATCAAGTGTTTCATCCACAAAGGGAAGTTAATTAATGTACCGATCATAGAAGGCAAATACACGCAGGATTCCAATCAAAATTACCGTATATTTTAAATGAGTTCTCCATCTTAAAAAAAAAACTAGCCATGAATGATATTTGTCGATCATCATCCACACACGACAAATATTAACACAGCAGCCCCCTGCCGCGGAAATGTCGTAAACCGACCGTCCGGTCGGCTCAGTGTTTTATTAAAGGTATTTTATGTTCGTAGCGGGTCGTATTACATTAATAAAATTGTACACACATAACCTAATTATCGGCATTACATACATTAGCAACAGTCGGCCACTCGAGGCGGCGGTAAGCGTTTGTTTGGACAGTTACCCGCTACGGTGAGAGTGACCGATGCGCCATCTAGCGCTCCGGTTTCAAAAGAATCGCGCCGTGTGTATATTCGGGGTGCTTCGTATTATTTTGCACTATTTATTTCTTTTGTTTTTGTCTTTGTAATATTACAATATAATGATCTACATATAGTTAATTGAGTTATTAATACAAGTCTTGATATGGATCTTGATATCGACTTGGTCGTGTTATCGGTCAACGTTTCACCACACATTGCAGTGGACATCTTCAAGGCTTCTTTTAGAAGAGCCCTGAAGATGTCCACTGCAGTGGCGTAGCAAGCATAATTGGCGCCCGGGGCACGATATCTTTTTGGCGCTCCCAAAAATAATTAAAAAAAAATAATAATAATTTTATAATAAATTTGAAAATTGAAATTGGCGTGACTAAAAAAAAAAGAAGGTCTTCAGTTTTTAATTTCTCTAATCTTATTTATTAAATACATTCTACATTGTCACGACTAAAAAAAAAGGTCTTCAGTTGCATATTCTGGCCTTCGTAAAAAATAGTGTTTATGCTATGCGGTTCAAAAGGTTCAGAGTCATTTGGCGCCCTTCTGTAAGTAGCGCCCGGGGCATGATAACCCCCCTTGCCCCCCCCCCTCGCTACGCCACTGGTCCACTGCAATGTGTGACGAAAACCGTTGGCCGATAGTATGAGCAAATCGACGCGGCTTACACCCAGAAGCCAATATTCATTGATTCTTCGTATTGGAATGTTGATTATATTAAAATTATAGCTACAGAAGGACCATTCCACTGTTACGGGCATGTACATGATTTAAAAAATAAGAAAAATAGAAACTGCTTTACCTTGTTTCAAATTTGATGATTCTTTCTTTTGTATCTTTTGTATCGTAGTACTTATCATTTTATAATCATTAGCAAGTGTTTTACTTTATCCATTACTGGAGAAAAAACATGAACAAAATAAAAGGCTATAATTTAAAAAAACGAACTATATTTGTGGACTTTGGTAATTAAATTGATTAAAGAAAGAGTTACTTGTTTTATTAGTAACATGAGTTCATGAGAATTACAAAAAACAACTTGTTCTTATAGCGGCCATAACGGGTGCCTTTACCTTATTCAAATATAGAAAATCAAATCAACGAATATTTTTACGATACTATTTATAAACAACCATCATGTGAACTGTACAAGTTGATGGTTGATAAATGAATTGATAAATTAATACGAATATGTCAGAGTTTTGTATTTTTAGTCCGTATATCAGATATGTATGTTTTTATTTTCAAACGTATAATAAGACATTGAAACATATTATTTTCATTTTCATTAAGCTGTAAACTATTTAGCAATTTAAATAAAAAATAAATCTCGACTAAATTATCAGCGCGACGAAATAAAGAGATTAATTCAAACATTTGCCACTCGAGGATATCACAAGTGGAACTCTGAATTTAGTAAATGAGATTGTTTAAATATGAAACAAAAATAAAATATTCCATTAATCATAGTTGTTTAAATAAATATAATAAGTACAACATTATTAGTAAGTACTTCAACTACTTGTTAAAATCAGTTATTAAATTATTAATTTAACTTTTTGGTGCCCTGGGGTTTTACAGTGAACGGTGCCCTAGTTTTTATCTTTTTGTTGTTGTTAAATTTTATAAGGTACTAGCACTAGTCTTGGCAAATACCCCAGTAATTGCAAATTTTTAATTAAATGTACTGAATTAGAAATATATGTTGATATTTGATTACTACCATTTCTGAATATTAACTGTCTTACAGCGTGATTTTATAACAATCGGCCAATAGTTAATTTATTTATTAATTATTATATTATCATAGCAACTGCTTTACATTGTTTCAAATTAGTAGTACTTACATTAGCAAGTGTCCATCACTGCGTGCTCATTACTGGTTTTACTTTATCCATTATTGGAGAAAAAACACGATCAAAATAAAAAATTATAATTTAAAAAATAAACTATATTTGCTGACTTTGGTAATTAAATTGATTAAATAAAGAGTTAGTTGTTTTATTAGTAACATGAGTTGATGAGAATTATAAAAAAGAAGCCCGCCAATCACAAAAACAGTAAACCTTGCTCTTATAGCGGCCATAACTGGTGCCAGTACCTTATAAATTAAAGTATTTCTTTGAAGTATCAAGTACATTTTACTATTATTAAATGTATACTTTAAGTAGAGTACTTCGAATACTTATTGTTAGTTGAAGTATACTTACTGAAACAATTTGTATAAGAGTACCTACAATAAACTTATTTTCATGTTCGGAATACCGCATGAGATTGTCATATTACGTAGTTACTTGACAAATGACTACAGCATTCTAGTTGAGATAAAAATGTTTGGGCACATAAGTCTTCTTGCTTCGATTAATTCTTTTGAATCAAAAATAAACTTGGCTTCACTATTTGCAGCTGTAGCAGAGTTTGTAATTTTCAAATTCTCTTCAGTTTTTATTATATACCTAGTCTATGTTTTAATATAATAATCATATGATCACCTATATGTCATTTTTTACACTTTATGACTTCCTCAATTTGTTATATTTTTTGCAGATGTTATTCTATATAAAAATTATTAAATATTATTTCGGTGTAATAAAAAGGAAAAATGATTGAATTAAAAATTTCTTTATGAATATTTATTTTTAAATTTTTACAAATATTTATTTTAAAAGCCATAAATTAGATATAACTTATTCTTAACTACGTTTGTAAAAATACGCAAAATCTGGATTATTCGTTATATTAATTAAGACTAGCCGTAGCCTGATATCTAGAAGCCTAGAAGTTATAAACCGTATAAGTATGTCATCATAGACATAGAGCATGGACAGCGCATTCTGTATTCACAATGGTGTAACATTTGTTCAAAAAGTGAGAGAGAGATGCAGTGTAGTTTGGAATATATCTATCTCTTTTTCTAAGAATCTGATCGGTAGCTTATATAGTTCAGGGTAGTATTTCTGTCAGATATATTTTTGTATATCATCTTGTGATTCTTGTGCAATAAGTTTTTTATTAGAAAAGTAAATAATATAAACAATAAACATACTATAATGGTTCATATTTAATTAATTAATTAATTATAAATCTGTTGTCACAGATTCCCACCTAAAGAAGATGAAAAACAAAAATGGTTAAACATTATTGGTGAAAAAGATGCAATTGTAAGAAAATGAACAATGCTGTGTTGTTTACATTTTGATGAAAGTTGTTTCTATTATGGTCTACGAAACTTATATTATTTAGAAATCAACAATCGTTTTTTTTTAATAAAAATTTTTTATAACGTTAATTATTTTTTGTATTTTAACCTTTTTATATGTATATATCTATGAATATTTTTAATAATAATGAATGTTTAAAAAAAAGACAAGTATATTCCAAACCTGTTTCCATCTCTTTCTTTTGACACGTCTTTGTTTTCGAATCAGATGCGTGGTCCATGCTCTATGTCTATGTATGTCATACTATTTTGATTGATTTAATATATAAAGTAAATTATCATAATTATTACTTGCCTGTTCGTAGAAATACCGTTTCAACTGGCATTGTCCAAACCACGTAACGACAACAAAAATAAATCTAATTATACAATTGTCGCACGGCGCATGGACCGCAAGTTTAACACCTCGATATCTTGACATATACTATTTATAATAAGTGCCTCTATAAAAGAGCATGATAATCAAATATAATTAAATCAAGTAATTGTTTACATATATGAGATCATCGCATTTGTCTCACATATTTAGTGGTACCTAGAACATAATATACAGGGTCTTCTTTATATTATTATTATTATTCGTGTTATCTATTCAAAATTTTTTAATTTTTTTAATAAAGTTTTGAATTATGTCCAGGATTATAAAGATAAATCTGTTTTACAGTGTACCTACTCAATGTACAATGCCTTCGCGAAAACTTTCTATTTGTGATATCGTACATTAGATGATAATTTATAGCTGATCTTATTTTAATTTAATGTTTTTATTTCAATAAATAAATAAATAAATATTTAGAGCCCTAATTTTTTTATCAAATAATGCCGCGCCTCCCTTTATGTTTAAAATACAAACTGGGACCCTGTTCCTTGGCAAGATTTTTTTATTTGGGAGAGGGGGGTGGTATGTCTATGTCAATTAAAATTGAAATTCCAAAAAGCTTATTAGGTACTGGCACCAGTCTTGGATATATTAGGATAAAATTAGAAATATTTGTTGATATTTGATTACTACAATTTCTGAATATTAATCTATATACTTTTAACTGTCTTACAGCGTGATTTGATGATAATCGGCCAATAGGTGTCAAAATGGTGGACATTTAAACTAATTATTATGTAGTATAATTTATTTATTAATTATTATATTATTATCATAGCAACTGCTTTACATTGTTTTAAATTTGACTCTTTTATATCTTTTGTATCGTAGTATTTATCATTTAGTAATCATTAGCAAGTGTCCATCACTTCGTGCTCATTACTGGTTTTACTTTATCCATTACTGGAGAACAAACATACCAAATAAAAGGCTATAATTAAAAAAAAAAAACAAACTATATTTGTAGACTGGACTTGTTTCATTAGTAACAAAAACAGTAAACCTTGTTCTTATAGCGGCCATAACTGGTGCCAGTACCTTATTTATTTTTGCCAATATTTTTTATACTCTTTATATTTTTATAAATCAACCTTTACATACATAAATACAGACTGTAGCTGATGATATATAAATATGTTATTGTATCAGTCGATGGAGTATATAATTTTAGCCCACCAGCTTCTTAAATATTCTTTTCGGATTTAAATAATGTGATTCAGCGTGGGTGCTCGGGCGACCACCGCCCTTTCCTGTCACCTGTCTCTCTCGCTCGCACACTTGCGTGTTCTGTCTTTGTCGCACACATAACGACAGATAAGTGTCCATGTGGTTTTTGTTCGGTAATGGTGGTTGCTTGTAAAATACCCCCGTGCAGAAATCAGCCCTAATGTGTGTTATATGAATCTATAGACCAGCGGATTCCAATCTGTGGTCCGCGCACCCACAAGGATCTTTTTAAGATGAAAGAAATCATAAAATACTTAATAAGTTTTGAAGAAAATAGAAAATTCATTGTGATATATCGTTAAAGTAATTTTGGAAACAACGCATTTTTGACCCCTCTCCCATTTTTTCAACCTCCTGCTTAATAATACGTCACAAAATAACTCCCCCCAAAATGAATGATTATTTATATAACGAAGACATTTTTTTCAAAATTTAGCGAAGATTCCGGGTTCAACTCTCTGTTCAATTCTTAAAAATCGTCCAGAAATCGAGAAAAATCATAGACATAGAGAATGGACAGTGCATTCTGTATTAACACAATGGTGTAACATCTGTTTAAAAAGTTTCTAATAATAATTTCTCTGATTGGTAGCTTATTATAGTTCAGGGTAGTATTTCTGTGATTTTTATGCAATAAGTTTTTTATTAGAAAAGTAAATAATATAAACAATAAACATACTATAATGGTTCATATATTTACATAGTAACTAAATGATTCTACGTCTTATTTTCTTGTATTTTAGTCGATATTTGTGTGACGAGTTGAAGTTCACTGCAGGAAATTTCACTAAAAAATTTAGATTTTTTGATTTCGTTAAAAGTATGTTTATTGTATAGAAAATGACGCGAAAAGTTGTTTGTTTCAAACCGCAGGTCTGTATCTCAAACCGTTCTCGAGATATAGCCTCTCAAAGTTTTAGTTTTTTCAAATTTTTGGAGAAAAAAGGCCATAACTTTTGAACGGGTGGTCGGAATTGATTTTAGTTGACGGATTTGAAATCAGCGTGTCAAAATCTATATAATGACATGTATAGTACTTTAAAATCCGACAAAAAAATTTTGGTCAAAAATCGACATTTTTTTAAGGTATATTCCTTTGAATTTTTTCGATTTTTCGCGAAATTTTTTTTCTCGAGTTTTAAGGTATTATACATGTCATTATATAGATTTTGACACGCCGATTTCAAATCCGTCAACTAAAATCAATTCCGACCACGCGTTCAAAAGTTATGGCCTTTTTTCTCCAAAAATTTGAAAAAACTAAAACTTTGAGAGGCTATATCTCGAGAACGGTTTGAGATACAGACCTGCGGTTTGAAACAAACAACTTTTCACGTCATTTTCTATACAATAAACATACTTTTAACGAAATCAAAAATTCTAAATTTTTTAGTGAAATTTCCTACAGTGAACTTCAACTCGTCATACAAATATCAACTAAAATACAAGAAAATAAGACGTAGAATCATTTAGTTACTATATAAATATATAAACATTTATTTAAAAAAGTAAAAGCTTGAACTAAAGCTGTTTCATAACGTTTTTTTTTTGTTAATAGGAGAGGAAGAATTGTCAAAATATGCTTCCCTTTTAAAAATTTCGCGCCTCGCCACTGATTTATAAATGTATCTTAACCCCCAGAGAGGTACCGCGGAATCCCACAGTTAAAAGACCACTGAGTTAAGAGAAAGTTTTATGAATATTTTGGACATATATTTTGGTTTGGTTAAAAAAAGTTAGGGAAACAACTTAAATGGTTCGAATTTTTTTATAATATATAATAAAATTATGGATTCTACATTTAAACATATTTTTAAGAAATATATTTATTTTGTAATTTATTTCCCGCCTATTGCACTATCCCGTTTATAACGCGTTTTTGGTTAGATCCGCTCAAAAGCATATAAATATGTATCTCTATCTATATATCTACATAAAAACAAACTTGTTTGTTTAAACGTCAAAATTTATTAAAGAAGAGGAAACCGCAAGCTTTCGATTCACAGAATCATCGTCAGGCTATTAATAAAGATTTAAATTTGAGAAAGATGTCGTTATCTCAATAAAATTTTGACGTTTAAACAAACAAGTTTGTTTTTATTTTTATTTAACGTCACTACTATCATATTATATATCTACATACATATTGTCTGAGTGCGTGTGTATATCCTGGGTGCGATATGGCTGTATACATTATAATATGGTTGGGGTAGGTCAGGCCACCCTTGATTTTGTCAAGCCTCTGCCCAGCCTTCTATGATTTGAATGTTTTATCAACTGGATATATATGTTTATTTGTTTTAGTTTAACATTCGATTTAGGGTGACTAATTTTGTTGATGGAATTTTATCATGTAATGCATTTAGAGTGAAAGATGATAAAGAATTCAAATAAATTATTATTATTTTTTTTAATTATATGTTGAGTAATCCAAATTCTCGTACTATCCAATTTATTAATAATTTATGTGATTTTTATTCAGAGAAATATGTGCTATTGTTTTTTTTTTTGTTGACAATTTAAAAATAAATATACAGTTGGATTTATACTGCAGCTGATCCTTAATATGTAAATACAATTCTACGAATTATATTTTTGATGTACAATTATTTGAAATTTCTGTGCTGTAAAAATTAAAAAGATTAACATATTTATTTTTTAAATACATATTTAAATATTTCCCATGGTACCTATGGCAAACACGTATAAGGAAGTCCCATGACACTCATGGCAGTCTCTATTATGAACCAATTGAATTGTAATTAAATTTTTATTTTTTTATTTTGTTTTTTCGAAAAAATGCATAGAACATAAATTATAGATATTGATATTACCTACAATTTTTAACTTGACCATTTATCTCTATTTCGCACTGTTTCAAAGTAATTCGAAAAATTCAAAAATCGACGTAGGTAAACGTCTGTATCCAGTTGAAAGATCGTTTTCAAAAATATGACGTTTTCTTCCCAGATAAAAATTAATATAAAATATAAAATATCATCCTTCTACGATTTGTCGTATTTGAGTTACAGCACTTACAGACAGACGGGCACACAGACATCATGGCGAAAATAGTCAGAATGGATTCAGGGAAGGTCAAAACTGATAGCACCAATATTTTTTTAAGATTAACATTACATTGTAAATAATTTCTCTAAAACTTTTACTTAATTTTTTTTAAATAATGAATATTTAAAAAAAATAAAAACAATATTTTTTACTGACCGTGTATATAACGCGAACGAAGTCGCGGTTATCAGCTAGTTGATTAATAAATACCGACATGTGGTCTTTCTGCAATGATATTTTAACATAAATTTTAACATAATTAATTGAGTTGCAGTGTTATGCATATCGGTCAAAGAAATAAATAAACTCTAATTAAAATTGCATATACGATCTAATAAAGATTCATGGAATTGTTTTTAATAATTAAGTTTATATATAATTTTATTAACGTCTACATTCATAAATAAAACTAAGCTAATTAAATTCTATATATAGACGTTTTACAGCCCTCGAATAAGTCTCGACCAATAAAAGCTGTTTAGAAAAACATTTAAATTTGCCTCTGTATAAAAAACACTGTTTAATATTAGTGACACATGTGAATATACAGATTGGGGTGTGTTTATAAATGATAGACATACTACCCTTGAAGTCAAATACAACCCATATCATGTTGTTATGGCCTTGTGCATAGGGGATGCAATTATCAATATACTTTCATATATATTTTAAAAGATAAAGCTATTTCAATTGTATTGTGTGAACAAGGATGTCAAGTGTTTTAATTTGCGGTCCTTAATTAGTTTGGGATGCAATTCTTAATATTATTTTCGGTTTCTTTTAAAAGATAACGATATGGAAATTGCGTTTTGTAAAAAAGGATGTATATAGTTTATTATTTGTGGTATTTTTTGTATAATATTTTAATGTTGTAATAAAATTAGTTTAGACTGAAATATTATTCATTTTTGGATGTGTAAAGTTTTAAGTTTTTTGTTTAGATATTTTGTGTATTATAACATTAATTTGACTTTCTTGATAATATTATATGAAAACTATTATTTTATTGTAATACCGTCGAAAAATCATGTCTGAGATAAGAACAGATTCTGATTGTACTACCTTCAAAACGTAAAAAATAGTAAAATGAAAATGTTTGTCTCAGTGAGTACTCCAGACCTATTGATTTTGGTGCTAATCAGATTAGGGGTTTTGGAAATATTTGTAATTTTGTAACTTTAATCGTTTAAAAAGTGAACGTTGCGAGTATTATCTCACTTGGTACATTTGTAGTTCAATTGAACCCAAAGTACATTTATTATTTATACGTGCCTAAACAGCTATTGAAGGGGTGAAAACTACTCTCAAAATTTGAATTTTAAATACTAATAAATACGTCACTAATTCATGTTGCCTTGAAAACAAAAATTAACAAATCTCATATTAAAAATTAATTAAAAAGATATTAAAAAACATGGAAGTCATGTATGGTTCTCCAAAGCGATATTTAAATATGTTGCACTTAAAAACTTTTTTCAATTTCACATTAACTATTAATGATAATTCCTGAATTCTGAATCACCAAAAAATCACTTTGTTTTCTATCTTTTTCTTGAGATTCTTCCCTTATCTAAAACTCATTTTGTATTGAAAGGAAAAAAACTCATAGCACACTTCAATCTGAACAGACATGTATATGTATAAATGGCATATTTGCTATACATCGGTACCTGATATTATATCGGCCTACCCCAAAAGTGAACATAATACTTTATGTGATTTTGGCCCTTAAGTAATTTGTGTTTAAGGTTATTTTGTAATGTACGATAAATTCGAAACAAAATTGAGTGGTTTACATTTCAAAGAATTTGAATAGAGTTTTATACGGTTATCAGGGATGGTGTAAGTAACACTTATGATTGTGAATTATTCGGTTTTGTAGATAACCAGTGGCGTAGATATATAGAATTTTGTGAATATTTATTTTATATTAGATTTCACATTACTACTGAAAAATAGATTAAAAATATGTGTAGTATATTTTGTATAATTGTACACATTTAAAAAAGTTTTTTATTTATTGAAAATATAAAGCTTGAGAGAGTTAACAAGTTAAGTATCATAATATTTTCTATATAAATAAAAATTTCATACTCAAATCAAGATCAGTTTGGATTAGAACAAAGTCGGTTTTTTTAATAACGGAATTTGTATGTCAAAAATTGACCTAAACTTTTTTCATTTTATACAAAACTTTTAGCTTAATGCACTCATTGTTAGATGGAAAGAATGGCTGTTCGCTACTAATGCCCAGTTTCACGAACGTCAGATATAGCCTATTGTTTGTGAATCCAGAATAATGTTTAAAGTTGTATTCGTTTTATCTTTCTATGAAATTATTGACATTAATAATTATTATATACATAGAAGCTTTTTTATTAAAAAACGAAGAAACGGAAGTAAGAAAAATAAACTGGCCTGGTCGGCACAAGACTTTTAAACTGCTATGAAACTGGGTATAAACTACATTTGTTTGAGTTATATTTTAATTCTATTCTGTGATTTTATTTCAAACGTTTTTATTATAAACTTAGTAATTTTTCTGTTTAAAAAAATGTTGTTTTGTCAATGGCTTTTTATTTATTTCATATTTCAACAGTACGGTTTAGATATTATTATTTCTATACAGTTTTTCTACTGCGCACCGTTTCAAAAATAATTCGAAAAATTCAAAAATTAACATCAGTAAACATCCATTTCCAGTTTAGTGATGGTTTTCAAAAATACACACACACATACGTCATTGAGATAATGGTCGTACGTGATTCAGGGACCCTCAATATATGTAAGAATTTTTTCTACTTTATTATAAGTTTCATGTATGTATAAAAAAGTAAAAATATAAATAGGTAGTGTTGGTAGGGAAGAAATATCTACCTACTTCCATTTAAAATGAGTGTATTCCTTAACAATAAAGAAGAAAAATACGTAGGCTTCTGCCAAACAGCAAAAATGTTGACTCGAGTGTCAAGTTGAATGAAATTTTCACGCTTATTTTAACAATGTACTAAGTGTGTTGTACTACGTCACTGGATGGCGCCTGACGACCTACGCCAATGATTCGTCGTCAGTGTATATCGACAGTTTCATTCAGCCGCCTATGTCTGTCTGCTGGTTGTTATTTATTAGGTCCTCGGTTCGATTCTTGCTCGACACGTCTGTGTGTCACCACCCGAGTGGTTATTGTGTTATTGTTATGATTGCTCCAACACGACCTTCTGGGTTTTGTTGATAAAATGTATCTATAGGGCTTGGTATTTTTATGTTGTGTAACTTATTTGATATTTGTTGAATTAGTTTATTCAAAAGCACAGATAAAGTTCGGTTTCCTGCAGAACCCTTACACGATTTTTAAAATATTGTGGAACTCTAGCCATATATTTTATGGACCCCCCTCCCCCCTTAATTTTAATGAAACATTTTCGGATATATTATAAACTAGCTGATACTCGCGTGGATTTTGAAACCCCTATCCCCATGATATTTTTTCCGACGGATCGAATGAAGCTAATTACAACTACTCATTTGTAAAAGAGTGTGAAATATAAATTTTGTTTTCATTCATTATGCAAAATCGTAAATATCTCGACTGCTATGCGAGATAGGGGGTTGTTTTTCCTTCTATATACCCCATATATAAATACCCCACCCCTGTGGTATTTTTCCCGCCGGATCGAATAAAACTAATTACAACCCTTCATATGTGACAGGGGGTGAAATGTTTATTATTAAAAAAAATCGCCATACAAATTTTTCAACCCTTTTGCAATCTCTTAAGGGTTGAATTTTCGGGATACGAAGTAGCCTATATCCTTCCTCGGGATGGAAGCTATCTCACTGCCAGACTGAGAGATACACTTTCGCATTTATAATGTAAGTCTCGATTCCTATGTAAGATAAAGGGTTGTTTTGTCCCCCTAATAACCCCTCTTCCGTAGTATTTTTCCCGCCAGATCGAATGTAACTAATTACAACCCTTCATATGTAACAGGGAGTGAAATATTAAATTTGTCTTATTTTTAGTTTTCTTCCATTATACAAAATCGTAAATATCTCGGCTCCTATACGAGATACAGGGTTGCTTTAATTTCCCCCGCCCCCATAGTATTTTCCCCACCGGATCGAATAAAACCACTTACAATCCTTCATATGTAACGGAGGGTAAAATATTAATTACTAAAAAAAAATTAAACATTTTCCACCCCCTCTGAAATTCATTATGGGTTGAATTTTCGAGATATAAAGTAAACTATGTCTGTCTTCGGGATGCAAGCTATTTCACTACCAAATTTCATCAAGATCGGTACAGCGACTTAGCCGTGAAAAGGTAACAAACAGACAGACAGACAGACATACTTTCGCATTTATAATATTAGTATGGGTATTCTATTATATCAGTGAATAAACATATTTCGTTTACTTTCTCTCTCTCATTTCCAAAATTAATTAATTGGCTCAATGTTTACCGTTGTATTAAAAGCTTACATCTCAAAATACATCACCTACACGCATCTAAATTATTTGTGATTATTTTTCTATAAAATAAATGATATTTACATGACTTAAGTGAGTCAAATCACTCTGAGCCATGTACGCTTTAACCCTTACACACGAAACGTTCTTCTCGAGTGCATAAATCAAGCGGAAGACGCTGCGAAGGGGGTGTTGGGGAGGGAGGGGGTGCAGTGACTACAGATGCGTCTGTTTTACGTAAACAAATCATCCACGCTCGAGTTCGAATCCCTTCGCCGATGTTTACGTACGTCGCTTTTCCCTCTTTTATGTCACGTGCCAAAACCATTAGGGTAGGTCGGTTATGTAAGTTCTTAAGTAAAGTATACTGAAAATTATAATGTAAAGTGGGTATATAAATACTGATATACTGGAATTACTTTTTATATAGTCAATCAATTTTCCGGGATACAAAGTTGCATTTGTCCTTCTTCCTTAGGATGCAAGCTATCTCCCTACCAAATTTCATTAAAATCGGTTCAGCGGTTTAGCCGTAAATAGGTAACAAACAGACAGATACACTTTAACATTTATAATATTAATATGGATATAAAATATATAAACAAATTAAGCGATCACAAAATCTGGATAGACGTCATAGACAGACATTGACACCTTTTTCCTCACATAAAACGTGAAAATTCGATCACGTGACCAGTTTTGATGCATTCAGTGTTATCATAAAAAACATCTTCACCTGTACCTAGGGTGACCAGATTTTGATTTTTGTAAACCCTGACATGTAAATGAAAACCCCTTTTTTATTTTTTTTAATAAAATGTATAAAAAAATAAGTTATTATTTTTGGCGACCTTTTTGTTTACGTCATCATTTTTTGCAAAACCCGGAGAAATTGCAGCGAAACCCTGAGACTCCGGGTCAAAACCTGAGACCTGCTGGTCACCCTACCTGTACCATTCAATGTACATGTTCAAACTTGTTTGTACTGTAAATTTTCCATCCTATTGTTATTTAGGTTTCTACCTACCTCCGAAGGTTTTAGGTTAAAGAACAAAAATAATTATGCTTTTTAAAAAGTATTTTCTAGAAACCAAAAAAATAAAAATAATAGTTATTTAATACTTTTATACCTAGTGTTAAAAACGATCGAAGTTTAGAAGTTCTACTATATGTATATATATATATACTCATACGTACATATTATGAATACGTACTCTTTACAGGTATATCATTGTATAATCAGAATATATTGATTAAGAATAAGGTTTCTTTGGTGCTATTTAATATTAAAACTTGTAACTGTAGGTCTTCTAACGAAGACCGATTGATGTCTTCATTAAAAACAGGGTTTGCCTTTGTTTTTAAATCGTATAAAGTAATTTCAACTGAATCTTAAATTATTATAGTATTTCCATTGTATTTATTAGTTACAATCAATTTTAAATGTAGATTTTTTTGCATGTCATTGTTTAAAATATTTATCAAATGCATCATGATCAAAGCAATTTGATTTCTTAAATATATATCGCTATAAAAATTGTATGTAATAAAGGTTTTATCAAAACATATTGTGTTTATTTAAAAGCATCCAAAGTCTTTTGTTTTGTAAATTAACTATAGATTACTATTAGTAATTATAATTATTAGTGATTACAAGTATAAATGGAATAATTAAAATGATAAGGATTGAGTTATTATAGTTAATGCGAACAATATAAAAATGTTACAAATCTAGCTACATGTACTTACTTACTTAGTATTTATATGTGTATTTATTATATACATTATTTTTTATTCACTAAATACCTATAATAAATGGAATTAAAATAAATTTACATTCTCATAGCTTCAGGGGTTATTTTGTTTCTGAAATTCCAAAAATAAAAACTGCAGTGTAATTGAAAAATTGCAAGTAGAAAGAAAAAATAATATAAAAATATGTAAGTGTAGAACAAAAAAGATAATTATAATTTTGCAAAAGAGAAATATATAAAGTGTAGAGCAAAAAAAGAAGGTATTTGCAGTTGAAAAATTTTCTTAAAATAACCCATGCATGTATGTTTAAAATGATGCAATTATACCCAGAAACCAAGAATAATTACTGAATCTATAAAATATTACACCAGTACATATCTGGAGCATTTTTTAAATATAAATAACTTATTACCCGAAATATTGCATTTTTAATTAAGATGGGCCTTATTTGCCTCCATGACCTTAGAGTGTGCTGAAATATTAGATCAGTTTGAATAATTATGTTGTTGTTTGACGGCATTGCACTCCAGAAATTCTTTTAGGTAATAAAAATAAAATGTATAAGTAAGTAGTAAAAATCAACAATGAAATATATATACAATATTCGCCATCGAGGCTTTAAAAAAACTATTTTACTTATACTTATTTATGTGAGGGAAATGTCAAAATAAAATCATACATTTCCAATTAAATAAATTTGCTTATTTAAATATAATCGATGTCGAGACTTTCAAGCGTTTCTGTCTGAAAGAAAATATATTATTTATTCATAAATTACGTCTGTTATAGCACACAATGAGTTATAGAAATAATTAAATATAATGAAAAGGTTTTCAAAACGTGTTTATAAAGTTTACTTGTACGTACATATTTTAATTAGTCGCGTCAATTTGTTTTTGCCTTTTATTTATGTTTTACTTCTGTATGTAAAAAGTACATGTGTTTTTACTTTCTTATTAACACATTCAATGCGAACAAATTATTGAGAACATTCGTGCGTGATTTACAAATTTTAAATAAGCTAAAAAAAGTGTAAAATACTCTTTTTAATGTACCACAAAATAACCTAAAAAATAAAATCAATTTATTAAAGAATATATGTATATTCGTACAATTCACTGAACATGTTTACAGTGTTTGTATGGACACGGAAGACGTGTTCACCGCACATAACGTGTTAAGAAATACTTATAGTACATAATAATAATCTAACAAAAGTTTTTTTTTGTCGCTATTGTATAAAATTTTATTGATAAGTATATATAAAATATTATAATACTATAATATATTATTATAATACTATAATATTTTATTTTAAATTATAAATTCTATGCGATGTATTATATTGATTATATTTTTCATTTTCATGCATTTATATATTAAGTAGGATGAGTGCCATACTGTAAAATAATAAAGTCTAAAATAAATCTAGGATCTTTGGATTTCAACCAGTGAAAATCCCATCAAAATCGGTGCGATAATTTTTGCGTTAAATCGGAGCAAACAAGAGATATAAAATTAAAATTGATTATATTATTTATTGTCTATAAAACGATAAATAGATTTTTTAAATCTGAAATATAATTCTTGCACAAAATGTATTAGTTATGCCCCCTCGACCTAAAGTTTTATTTTAAAATTTTAAATAGCAAAAATGTGTTTAAAAAAACTTAATTTACCTTTATCTTTCCCCAACCTCACTCTACCCTTTAGAATTGGATTAGATAACGTAATATTTGAACCTTTTTGTTTTAAATAAATAATAGATTAATATTCATATCAATATAATAATTAAATAAAGGTTCTTGGCCGCTTTAAAAACAAGGTATATTGTTTTTTGGGATTCATGGGTTTATTTTTTGTAATTCTCATGAACTCGTGTTAATAATAAAACAAATAAATAAATTAAATTACCAAAGTCTACAAATATATATATTTTTAAATTACAGCATTTTATTTTGACTATGTTTTTTCCCCAGTAATGGATAAAAAAACAGTAATGGGCACCCAGTGATGGACACTTGCTAATGATTACAAATAACACAAAAGTTATAAAACAAAAAATCGTAAAAAGAAACAAGATTTTATGATAATAATTAACAAATATATTACACTAATAATTACTTTAAATGTCCACCATTTTGACACTTAAATTATGCTGTTTTAGAGTTAAATGTCTATAGATTATGATTCAGTAATGGCAGTATGTATATAATCAAATGTCAACAAATATTTGTAATTTAGTACAAGAATCCAACACTGGGGGTATGATCCAAGACTGGTGCTAGCACCTTACTTACAATTAGTATTTTTTGGACAGCCATGTCTATCATTTTATACTCTATTACAGTAAGTATTAAAGGTGATATATGTATATATACGACATTGCCATGTGTACCTACCTATATTATTTTAGTACGGCTTCGGTATATTTCTTCATGGATTTAATTATAAAGTCGAGATGTAGGTAATATTATAATGCAATTTTGTTGTAATTGGATATAAGTAAACGAGGAAGTATTTTATAATGCATTTATTAGTTATTAAAATGCATATGTATAGTTGTAATAATAATCTTATTAACTTATATTGTGTGTTATACTGTTGCGCAAAAAGGATTGCGGTGATTTTGATCTATGTATTTTCTATGTTGATTTTCTTATGTCCGGTATTATAAAGGAGCTAGTAAGCACTTTCAAATGGGGTATTAATTCTGTACTAGTATCTATGGATTAGCTATGGAATTTAGAGCAGTGACACTTTAACTAATTGTAACACAGTTGGCATCTTTGACCGTACAAAATAATTTTCATAATATCACCACTGTTTTAATACCGTTAGTGTTTACCTACAACGCGTGCGCGAAACTTGTCAAAGTCTTCAACAAACTCCAAGATAACTGTCATATAAGTTTGATATCTCATTTGAAAGTGCTTGCTAGCTAGCAAAATTGCTAGCTCCTTTATGATACCGGACATTAGTTAAGTTAAGTTATACCCGGTATTACAGTGGCGAGGTGTGAAATTTTTAAAAGAGAAGCAAGTTTTGTCAATCCTCCCCATTCTATTAACAAAAAAAAAACGTTATGAAACTGCTTCAGTTTAAGCTTTTACTTTTTAAAATAAATTCTTATATATTTATATAGTAACTAAATGATTCTACGTCTTGTTTTCTTGTATTTTAGTCGATATTTGTATGACGAGTTGAAGTTCACTGCAGGAAATTTCACTAAAAAATTTCGAATTTTTGATTTCGTTAAAAGTATGTTTATTGTATAGAAAATGACGTGAAAAGTTGTTTGTTTCAAACCGCAGGTCTGTATCTTAAACCGTTCTCGAGATATAGCCTCTCAAAGTTTTAGTTTTTTCAAATTTTTGGAGAAAAAAGGCCATAACTTTTGAACGCGTGGTCGGAATTGATTTTAGTTGACGGATTTGAAATCGGCGTGTCAAAATCTATATAATGACATGTATAATACTTTAAAATCCTACAAAAAAATTTTGGCCAAAAATCGACATTTTTTAAGGTATACCCCTTTGAATTTTTTCGATTTTTCGCGAAAATTTTTTTCTCGAGTTTGAAGGTATTATACATGTCATTATATAGATTTTGACACGCTGATTTCAAATCCGTCAACTAAAATCAATTCCGACCATCCGTTCAAAAGTTAGGGCCATTTTTCTTCAAAATTTTGAAAAAACTAAAACTTTGAGAGGCTATATCTCGAGAACGGTTTGAGATACAGACCTGCGGTTTGAAACAAACAACTTTTCACGTCATTTTCTATACAATAAACATACTTTTAACGAAATCAAAAATTCGAAATTTTTTAGTGAAATTTCCTGCAGTGAACTTCAACTCATCATACAAATATCGACTAAAATACAAGAAAATAAGACGTAGAGGTATTATAGTTTTATAACTGAGTGTGTAAATTAATATTAAATGCTATTTTTGATTAAAATATTTTTTATTACGTCATTTTTTCTCGATATGCTCGCGCCCCACAGGTTGAAAATCGCTGGGTTAAAACAGAAGATTCGTATTATTTATAACAAGGACTATATGACCAATTTAAATAATAGTGAAAGAGTGGAAATGGCTTTAAGAATTTTGATTTGATGATGAGGGAAAACGGATAAATAAAAATTTTTTTTTTTGTATTACAGTCGCACAATGAGGAAGAGTTAAGCGACCCAGAGGCTGACGGTGAGCTTCACGACGGCGAGGATAGTTGCGATGAGGGTACCAGGTCTCGCCAGAACAACTCCATCTCCTTGGTACATCCAGACAGTCTGCACCATCCGGCTGATGTACTCGCAAAGCTCAAAATGCAAGTGCGCGACCTCAAGGTACGAGCAAACGTGCGTAAATTTGTTCACATATTATTTAGGCGGCTATTACACTATCAAAAAAATGTGATAAAATTTCTTTGATCAAAGAAATACCTTAATAATATTTCTATGATCATAGTTAATGACAGTCTCTTATATTTGATCAAAGTTTTTTGGCAGATAAATCAAAATGGCGACTGCCAAGTTATCACTGACAGTTACAGTTAATATATTAATATCAACATAATCCAGCATTATATGATAATCTTCTTATTGATTATAAAAACTGCAATACACAGTTGTAAATTCAAACCTCGATCGCGTCAACATATACGCATTGATTATCAAAATGCACCAAAAAAGAAGAAAATATCCCTAGATAATACTAAGAAAATATTATCAAATATTTTATGTAGTGTAATAAAACAAAATCTCGTATTTTATCAAAGAAATATGATCAAATCTTTGTCAAAGATCTTTGACATATTTATTTGATAGTGTAATAGCCGCCTTAGAAGTTGAAAATGTTAACTGCGCAGACTAAAAATTTGAAATATGTTTCTTTTTTTCAATTAAATGTAAATAGTATTAGTTAATCTTTTTTAACATAACTTATTTATATAAATATTTAGAGTAAAGTGGGATTAATATGAATCTAATCGCTAATATTATATGATATATTCTATATTTTGTATATTTTTACTATAATTCATACATTGTTTAATTAAATGTACTAAATTAGAAATATTTATTGATATTTGATAACTACATAAGCTTGCAAGTACTCTCAAATGAGATATCAAACTTATATGACAGTTCTCTTGGAGTTTGTTGAAGATTTTGACATTACTGAATCATAATATATAGACACTTAACCCCAATGTCCGGTATTATAAAGGAGCTCGCAAATTTCCTAGCTTGCAAGCACTCTCAAATGAGATATCAAACTTATATGGCAGTTCTCTTGGAGTTTGTTGAAGGTTTTGACAAGTTTCGCGCACGCGTTTTAGGTAAACACCAACAGTATTAAAACAGTGGTGATATTATGAAAATTATTTACTACATTTAATTAAACATGTGTCCAACACTGGGGTATGATCCAAGACTGGTACCAGTACTTTATAATGGCATTTTTGTCTCAATCTTGGTTAGCATAGCTTGAGGTTAATTATTAAGATAATTAAGAGATTATGATTACCAAAAATAATAGTAAATATGCAATACAACCAAAAATGTTTTATTGTGGATCGCCATTGAAAAAAGAGTGTATTTTTATAGGATGTAGGCCGTATGCAACTATTGGCCGAACATGATATATTTTTTGTTTTATATTATAAATCAAGGTAGCAGGGTTTAGAGCTCATTTTGAATTTTATGAAACCATCGTATGCAATTAAGTATTTCATGTAGTTAGCTTTGACTTTTATATTCTGCTGGCCATGTTATTAACTCGGTATATCATAAATTAAATGCACATGTGATAGATAGCCTTGCTTTGTGTATTCTGAATTGCGAATAGGTGAAATAATATAAATTTGTTATTGTAATAATATAAATTATTGTTATATTAATTAACTTGTATTTTTGTAGTTGTTCAAAAGATTAAACAAGATATCATTTATTATTTCACCCCACGAATCAAAATTAGAAAATTGTCAAAGCGTAGGTTAAAAAATTTCAATTCTAATAACTTGAGCACAATTTTTACAAATATTACCGAATCTAAAATTCGGGTGAATCGAAAAACTTATTTATTGTTAATTTGCTTAATTTTTTTTTATGTTACAGACAAAATATTCTGTAAAAGTTAAATGTGCAGTGAATGCATATTTTCAAGTAAACATATTAAAATAATTTTATACTGTACCTGTCTATACATTAACATTTTTTTGCATGAATTTTTTTTTAGTGAAAATAGAAAAATTAAATAGGATATTATCAGGCTTGTATTGATGTTTTTAAATTCGAATTATTTTAATCACTTCTCTGTAGAAGTTAAAAGTTTAGAAAATAAACGTAATTTTTATTATAAAGCAGATTATTTTGAATTTTAATTTGTTTTAATTTTGAGATCATTTTCCGTTTATTTTAGTGAAATAAATTATAATTCAGTTTTAGAGAGGATATGATATGATAAGTAATTACAAAATCATTAATATAAAATATATTCAACAGGAGCGCGAGGAACTGGAACATCTCCAGTTAAAATCAATGGTCTCCAACGGGGGAGGCAGCGTGACGCCGATAAGCAGCATGATGGGGGGCGGTAACAACCCTCTGTTAGCCACCCCTCCGAACAGCATGCTCGGCGCAACGACAAACGGTGTCGGGGGCGGTAACAATGGTATGGGCGCCGGTAGCATGGGCATACCTGTGTCACTGTCGTTCCCTGCATTCCCCACACATCCGGGTGCCGCGTTCCTGCCGCCCCTCGCGCCACCACCCGCGCCGCCCTCGTCCGGAGGTTCCAGCCACTCGTCGGAAGGGAGTGCGTCAAGCCAACACGCGTCCTGGTCGTTCGAAGAGCAATTCAAACAGGTGCGTCAGGTTAGTACTTTCGATGTTTGTTTATTATTGTGGGCTATTTGGGGGTACTTTAATAATTTACTATTTTCAATCGCTTAAAAAATCATTAATGAAATAAAGCTTATACAGGCTGAGTAAAAAATATGAAATAATGCTCATATTTTCTAAAACATGTTTTAGGCGGCTATTACACTATCAAAGAAATATGATAAAATTTCTTTGATCAAAGAAATATGACAGTGTAATAAGTCAACTTTTATAATATTTACCTTCATAATATTTCTATGATCATAGTTAATGACAGTCTCTTATATTTGATCAGAGTTTTTTGACATCAAAACAAAATGGCGACTACCAAGTTATCACTGACAGTTACAGTTATAATTAATTATTATTGTATGCATATCAACAAAATCCAGTATTATATGATAATCTTCTTATTGATTATAAAAACCACAATACACGGTTGTAAATTCAAATCTCGATCGCGTCAATTGACGAACATCCACACACTGATATTCAAAAGGCACCAAAAAAGAAGAAAATATCCCTAGATAATATTGAGAAAATATTATCAAATATTTTATGTAGTGTAATAAAACAAAATCTCGTATTTTATCAAAGAAATATGATCAAATCTTTGTCAAAGATCTTTGACATATTTATTTCATAGTGTAATAGCCGCCTTAGTAAAAGATTTTGGAGAAATTATTACCTATGTAATGTTAATATTAAAAAAATATAAAAAAAACTTTTTTTAAAAATAATTTGCCTTTTAAAAACCGACTAAAAAGCAGAAAATAAAATTCAGTTAGACTCTTTTTGTACTAAATATTGAATTTTTTTAAAAGTTGATTTTGTTCATTACTCTTCTAGTATGAACATTGTATCATTTTAAAACTATCACAAAGTTTCTCGTATCTTCGATATTGCGAGGAAGTTAAGTATTTAATATTATCTATAATCTTTACATGTGTTTTATGGTAAAATTCAATATTTTTAAAAAGGTTGGGCAAGGGGTACCCAACCTAATTTAGTTAGGACAGAACTAAAATATAATATCCATTCATTAATAAAAACGTTTTCGCTTTTCTACACAAAAATGTGTTCTTTTCATATAAAACAAATAAATACAATTTGCTAGAATATTATTAGCCACAGATTATCAAGTTGTGCTGTTGGCAACGCCAAGTGTTTACATAGCTTGTTTATGTATTTGTTAAATTGTATATAATTTATTATAACATCTGTCATATACAGTGACTATAATAATTTAGTAAATTTAATTAATTCCCAGCTTGCTGTTTATAATAATTATTATGAATTCAAGCCCACACATTGCATCTATATTTTATATTGTATATATTATTATAAATTAAAATTTATTCATTTTAGTCCAGGCTGTGGAGGCTAAAACAGATTATTTTTGCGTACAGTTTTAATACTTGTAGGATATGTTACTAAAGTGGTGTAGAATAATACCCTAAGTTTGCTCCGATTTTGGTTGCCCGCGACAGAAGTTAACCATGGTTCAATTGCAAAATTTTTCAGATTTTCTGATTTTTGCTAAATAACGGTCTAATACAAAAAAAAGTTTTAAATAAAAGTTATTCCCTACAACCTTCAATTTGAAAAAAAAATCATTTTATGTTGATTCCTCTAGAAAATAAACATTCTGTAGTACAGAACATTCACTGAAAATTAAGACCTGATATCATTGACTGTTTTTGTTTTATTAAATTGTTAATAATGGAATCATGCTTGTCTTTGATTAACAATAAAAGTTTTTGTAAAACATTTATTTTTGTACAGCCAGCCTGGATTTGTAGAAACTTTTATATTTTATTAATTATTTTATTTTTGTATGGGAGTTTCTTTTATAACATAATACATAATAATTAATAATGATAGTTAAATATTATTTAATCATTTTTATTTGAGGATGTTTCTTTAGTAAGTATATAAAATATTGAACAAGGTGTCAATAGTTTTAAAATATTGATTTTGTCAATAATTTCTATTATGTACACATATTAAATATTTGTACATGTGGATGATAAGAAATATCAAAGAATATTATACACTTTCCGGTAATAATGTATTGAATAAATAGATAAGTGCCCATTATAATTGGTGTGGATTAAGTTCACTAACATCATTCATTTGTTTCTTGGAATTGATATATCTACCAATATTGATATTAATATAATTAATAGAACCTATTAATTATATTGATTTACATAGCACTTTATTTTCTGTTTAAATAATGTTTTAAGAGAATGTAACATTTCTTAAGTTTAAATTAAGTTAATAAAAAAAAAAGTTTTGTTGTAATTATAAAAATTCTGATCAAAAATAACTTAATTTTAATACCCATAAAAATTGATTCATTATTTTTTGTGTTGATTGCAATAATCTATCTAATCTAGGGGGTACAGTGGAGTACCGTAGGTTTCTGCCGCCCGGGGCAAATGGCAAAATTTTCCGCCCCTCCTACTTTGCAATACTAACTAAATATGAAAATTGAAGATTTTTTTGCTCGAATTTACTGCTGGGAATCCTCAATTTTGCGCCTTTCTAGTGATTTTGGTCCTCTCCCCCCCCTTGGTACGCTACTGAGGGGGTACACATTGCGCCATGACACCTGCGATCGTTTTAGCGTCAAATTCAAAATTCGTTTGAAAAAGGTCAATTTTTGTGATTAAACCTTTATTTTATACAGAAATAAGTATTTTTTTGGAAATAGGAGACACGTAAGATCATCATAAAATAGTTTTTAAAAATTAGGCACCATGCCTATTACCCCCCATTACTCCCTTTGTATACACGTCTTAGATATCAAACCGATATAATATTGATAATTACTGAAAAATAAGTTTTTTTGATAGAAATATAGTTCCATATATTGCAATTAAACAAATAAAGAGTAGAAATAAAATACGTTAATATCTTTCCAGCAATACATTACATATAGAGTTTTATCGTATTATTTAACGTTTAACCAATGGTTTTAGATGAACGAGACAGTGTAACGGTGATTGGGGCTACGTTTATAGTAACATCAGCACACGTTTTATGGGAATATAATCGACAAGGTGCAGTAAATAGAAACGTTTCATTGGCCGCCAACACTTGCTCGGTCAGACACACAAAGTACTCATTTTGTACCATAAATGTACAATATTTCACACGTCGTATGACACTAGGAAATAATACTTACGTTGTTATTATTTTTTTCTTATTGTAGCTTAAATAAGTACCTACTTAGGTTTAAGACAAAACAAATTATTTGACTTTGGTTTAAATAGATTTGTCTAATGTGGACATGAAAAGTAAATAAAACTATTTAATTCACTTCTTTAAAAAATATATCACCTTACATTAATAAGTTCTGTAAAATATAATTAAAGGAAAACAAATTAAATATATGCATAGATTGTTGACATAGCATTGAGTAAGTGATTCTATTATTGGCACAACTTATACGATCTTAATAAAATATAATAATCATACATACATCAATATTAACTAAGGTTATAAAATTATATAGAAATTGCAATCATGCTCTTTGTTACTGATGACGAAATTATGAGCTGTAAAATTTACAAATAAAAATATAACATATATTCGATCCAGCTGGTCATTTGTGTTGTGTTAATGCGATACTTGTTCGTTCGTTACCAAAACTTGTCTGCCCGACCGTGTCTACAAATATATCTGGGAGGCAGCCGTAAAATGTTCAATAATTTAACATTAAAACGATTCCCGCAACAAAATAGCATACGTTTGTGTGTGAAATAATGCCGCCAATACTGTTAATAGTTCTATATTTTCCATGGTAGTTATAAATAAATTATTTACATTAAAACTTGTCAAATATGTTATACAAGATGATCTTAAATATATTGGGTTAATTATTGCATTATTAGTGATAAAAAAAGTTTTACAACAATTTTTTTATTTTTGAGGTTAGGATGCGTTTGAAAAATAATACTACCTACTACCTATGCAGTTTTATAGTCTATTAACTTGTAAGTATTTTATATTTTTTTAAATTTTCCTACGACCTATAAAACCGGAGATATTTCAAAAACAGTGTAGCCGATTTTCCCAAATTTTTGATTTTCAAATAATCTCAAAAAAAATTCAAAAAAATCCAGCTTACCGACTGCATCACTTCAAAATGCAAATTTTCCTCTACTATATATTTCAAAGTTAACTGCAAACTGTGTAGAATAAAAATCCCATTAAAATCAGTTAATCTTATTTGAGGGTCTTAGGCTTTCATATCGAAAGTCCTATCAAAATCAGTTCAGTAATTTTTGAATTCGAATAATCACAACCAGATAAATAAATTAAAAAATTTATGATCATCTGTATATATGTAAGTCTGAACATTTCTTGACGATCAAATATCAGTGTGAGAATTATAAAAAAACACTATATGAGTATTTCCATGAATTTGGTTCTGATGGACGATATTTTATAGGTTTAATAAACTTTGATATTTCACTATGATTTATGGATTGATTTTATTACATTTAATCACATTTGTATTTTTGTTTTTTCTTATTTAAATTATAATTTTATAGTTTTTATAAACTGAATAACATTTTTTTTAATTAATTTAAATACTTTGTATTATAATTTTGTAAACATATGAAAACACATGAATATTTGAATAATATTTCACTATATCTTTTGCTTTTACTGTTAAAGTATATTACGATTTTACATTTTATCCTTTTTAACAATTTTGAAGTTCATAAAATACAAAAATGATTAGTTTAAATAACATATTCATCAATAAATCAAAAACTCAAATTTTTATTAATTTTTATCTTTAACTACATATTTAATATAGAATTTGTAGTGCAGATGGCAAATCTTCCATGTTTCTTTCCAAAAACTCTGAGATATGGATTTTCAAAGATTGAATTTCTTCATTTCCATAGTACCCTCTTCCCTATTCTATTAAATTGACGGTTTTTCGATCGACATGTCAAAAACTATTTAGTTCCGTAATTTAAGCAAAGGGCCGCAGTAAATATATGTAAAAAAACCTCTGGTCTAGTGTTCATTCGACACAAGCAATAAAATACAGTTGATATTCTTTGTTGTGACGCATTCTCAGACAGTGTGCTAAAATTCGGATTAAAATACGTCTTCATCACAATAAAAACTGCATATATATGTAAGTTCGACCGCCGAAATGTAAATGCGAAATTACGTTCGACTGCATTAATGAATTTATTGATCGTAATCTGCAATGAGTGACGTTAAATGAGGGTTTCTGAATTTTATGTACGCGTAATGTGCATAACTGCACATTATTACGAGTACATAATTTATATTCTTTATTTTTCGTTTTTGGATTTGTGTTTTGACTAATGTGAGAAATTGAAAAAGCAATTTCTTTATTTTTATATTTTATATTGATTTTCATATTAATAGAGAGTGGTTATAAAACTTTCTATAGGGGAAAGGAGGGCCAATTAATATCTAAATTGCAACCAAAATTATCTTCAAAAAACAAATCAAGATAGAATTAATAAAGCTTAATGAATCTTCTGGATGTAAACCGCATCAATTTAATCATGTTATGCAATGTGTGACGAAACGTTGGTCGATAACATGATTACACCTAAAATCCATATCCAGATTACCGCGAAAGCCTCAAAGCTTTTGTTTTCTTTAAAAATAGCACAAAGATAACCTTAGACTTTAGACATTGCATCAAATGAAAAAACAACAAACATATTTTCATATTAATAAATTTAAAATAAGAAAACGTTCATTAATAGTTACATCAAATAATTGTATAATATAGATTAATTTAGAGAATTAATGTGTCGCGTCCCATAAATTAAAAACAGGGACGTCGTGGTTGTCATTATACATACGTTATTGTAATGATTTATAAAACATTTTTAATATCTTCTGCTATAAAAGAACAGCGCATTTTTGATTAGACTAATTTTATTTTCTATTCTCGGAAACCGAATAGTTTCTATTTATATACACACATGTTTTATACATATTACAGTTACTATATGTGTTGGTATGCAATTATATAACTCTTATTTTAATTGTCTATTCTTTTGTAGAGGTATTTTTTAAAACACTATTTTGTATTTAGAGGGTTTTTATAATATCAATAAAATAACATTGATTTAATTCATACTACAGGTTTGCAGAGAATTGATACAGCATTAGGCTTATTGCTATTATTATATTATTCACCTATCGACGAGAATAAATTAAATTTTGAGTCAGATTTTAGCTTCATATTGAAGCAGTCTTCTATCAGCCTGCGACTATAACAATTGCTTAGTAATTTGTACATGTCGTAATCGAATTTTAATTTTTAAGTTTTGTCATTCTTGCAAATGAAACTTTTACCGTTTGTTTTATAAAAATCGGTTCTGTAGTTCGTGGTATATTCAGATATAAACACACATAACATTATTTTTTTTACTTTGTCGTATTTAGTTAAAAAATAAGCTAAAAACCAATAACTTTGTAAATTGTTGATTAATTTACGATAATCGAATAATATCAGTTATATTTTCGTATTCGATAATATTAGTCTCATTATACAGTTAGCCTAATGGCCCCCCAAAAAGGGGGGGGGGGGATGGCAGGGCTCTAGTCTGGGGTTGGGCTAAAGGTGGTCGTCAAAAAATATGTTAGGTTTTTTAGTAGGAAACAGTGGTTAAAAATAGAAGAGCAAAAAAAAGTTTATTTAAGAAATAGGAGAGGGACCGTTGAAAATCCTGGCTCGGGGCCCCGCAATTAAATGTGGGGGACCATGGTTAGCCTGTAGTATGTAGTAAGAAAAATTTGGTATGTTTTTGGATTTTCATAATGTTCATTCTTCACCCTTTGAAAAGTAATCTTATGAAGATAGTGTATTTAAACGTTGACAGTTGGCATTTACATACATATATTATTAACAAATTCAGAAACCTCCGGAAAGCCGCCACTGGCAGTAAATAACACTGTAGTGGAACATTGGAAACATATAAAAATTGTTACACTGTAGCACAATAATCATGTTTGGGTGCATGCTTGATATATGAATGATAAATTTCAATGTGTAAAATTGTGGCTGCGTTTCTTTTGAAATGAACGTGTTCTTTGTTCTCAATGTTATGTGCAGTAACTTACAACAGACTGGTCTGTAATTATTATCAAATTTTGTTAAATTTTACTAAACGTTACGCACATTCACATAAATAAAAATATTTTATGGATACATGTATCGAATTATTGATATTTTTACTATCTTAAATCGATTTTTATTATAACTTACGCTTCATTTAGATTAATAACAATAATTCTGCAAGGATATTCTTTGTTTTTCCTACCGATCGTTATTGAATTCCTTGTATTCATTTACTTCGTAAATTCGTAACAATTCAAGTTTTGTTTGATACTATTTCACACAATACCCCCCCCATCCCCTCCCACTTTCCTTAGTTATCAAGAAGTCTTTGATCGTTTATATTACCTACCACCATGGGCGCCGGCAGAATTTCTTCCAGGGGGGTGCATCTAGTTAAATAAAATTAAATTATATATAAAATAATTTAAAAAATAATAATTTTGTAATAATTATATATTATATATTATAAAATTAGCATGATTAAAAAAAAAATTTATAAAATTACAGAGTGAACTTGACGCGACCAAAAAAAAAAGGTCCTCACTTTTCTATTCTGACCTGAATTTTAAATTAAAAATTGTATTTCTTAATTTTTTTTCTTTTTTGCCAGGAGGATGCAAGTACCTCCTTGCACAAATTGGATTTCTTAATTTTTTTTCTTTTTTGCCAAGGGGGTGCAAGTGCACCTTCTTGCACCCCCCTCCCGGCGCCCATGCCTACCACCATCTTAAGTAGAAATATTTGACAAATAATTGTTTGAAATAAAATTCAATCAATTATCACATCATAGAATAACTACTACATATCACATAAACTAATCAACTGTAGAAAATCATAAACAGATCTATTTCAATTAATCCAACCGACATATTTCATGACAAACCGAAATTTAAACCCATATAAAGCGAACAAGAAAGACAGAGATAAATCTGCTATTATTTCGCCTCAGAATGTAAGAGTATATAGTGTCCATAAAGTTCCTATCTATACTGAATGAATAATAACAAATTAATTGTGTAAACGTCAAAAATTTTATGAAGTAAAAGCGAGTTTTAGAATCTCAACAACATTAATCTCCAATTTTATTCCTTCTATAATAAAACAAGCCTTGGGTTGGGGTGAGACCCTTTACTTTCACCTTTTCTATGGCTGTTTAGGCACGTTTAATAAAAAAAAGATTACTGGAAAAACGGAGAAACTGTGGTTTCTAGTCACTTAAACTAAAATATACAACTTAACCACAATAAACCAATGTCACTCGACACGTGTTTTGACTTCACAAGAAGTCCTCATCAGGAGCCTAACAGTTCCAGAAACACGTGTCGAGTGACATTGGTTTATTGTGGTTAAGGTGTATATTTTAGTTTAAGGAAAAAAAATATTGAAATACATGTTTCATATTGTATTGTATTGTAGAATATTTAAGCTAAGTTTCAAGTAAATCCGACCAAAAAAAAACTTAACACCCTTTTTTACCCCCGTAGGGGTTGAATTTGGTAAATCTTTTCTTTCAGATAATATTTACGTCTAGACACATCTTTATGAAAATAGTGTAAATATACTATAGTGACCTTGAAACAAATATGTTGAAATTTTTGATTTTGATTTCCGTACCGATTACAATAACTTCCAGTCGGGAAGTTAATAAGTTTGAATTCTTTTTACATTTACACATTACGTTATTAAAAATAGAACTGCCATTTAGACTTTACTATGAGAATTCAAATTTCTGCAATTATTCAAAGTTCAACCATGTATGAGGTCTTTATAAGCAGACTGTACAAATGGAAAGAGAGAGAAAAGGAAAGAAAAATATCTGTATACTACTTCTATATCAATTTAGTTCCCAAAATAGGGGTATATCTCAATCATCTGCCAATACAACGCGAAAAGCGCCCTTCTGACATAAAACTGTAAGGAGGAAACAAGGATTAATCGTACGAGATAATTAAAATCATGTGAAACTGGCCCTACTGTATAGGGGTTAACTGATTAGTGGTAAACTGACCCCAAAGAGATGTAATAATGATGAAGACGACGAAGGCCCGTAGTACTAATTATTTCGTTATGTTCGATTTATTTTTGCCACATTTTACGATTGTTCGAGATGTTAACATTCTCACGATTAAGTAAATGATGTGGGTTCACGTTGTTGATGAAGGTGGTCTTCTTATATGTGTTTCTTTGTGGTGTTCTTAGAGATGCTGAGCTGATAATGAATGTTTAATATTAATTGGGGGATATAAATTATAGTATCTCTATAAAATAAATTGTAGAAATGTATTTAAAATGTTTTATAAATGCGGGTTTCATTAATCAAATACAAATTGACTATTTGTAAATCAATTTTTGGCGAATCCGTTGAAATATCATAACCTGGAAGTGCTAAAAATGATGATTTTGAATTTATTAACGAATATATTACCCAGTGGATAATTTTTTCTATAGTTTTGTCCACTGTAGCAAATGGTACTGTATTTTTCCATAAAAGTAAACGTTTATTTTTGATTGTGCGATTCTTTTCGTCTAAATACAGTAATTTGAAGATTTTGATATATTTCTGTAAATCACGGGTGTCTATTTGGCACTCTTATTTATAAAAATATATCTTCAAAATAGTATATCTCGGTAAAAAGTAACGGGGAAAAATAGTACAATTTCTTACCTCGAACAAAAATTTCAGAAAAAATGCCTTTTTGGTAATATATTCATAAATATGTCTTATCTTAAAGCTAGGATATTTAGAGGATCTAGCAATAAATTAATTGAGCAATTTGAAGATAAGATTCGGTTTTATCACGCCAAAAACCTTCAGGTCTCAGTAATATACCAAGAACTGGCTGCAAAAAAACTAGCCTATCGGGTAACAGGGTAAAATGTTTTTTAAATGTTAGTACCCAAATCATTTTATACTAGGGCAGAACTTGTTAATTTTTCAGGGAGGGGGGGGGGAGTAAGGACGTACTAACATACTTTATATTCAGATCTTCAACATTTATATATATAAATTATTGAAATCTACACTTTACCTACAAATTAAAATTTAATTTATCTGAAGATTATTAATTACCTCAGATTTTTAATACATATAATTCTTTAGTTATGAGGTGTAAAATTCTTACACACAGACACATATAGCGACATTAATAAATTATCAAACACCAACGCGTGATAAATATATTAAATATTTTCAATTAATTTATTTCAAGTGGGTGTAATTTATAGCAGCCTTTAATCGTTTTAATCGATATTAAATAAATGTGGCATTGATTCAACGGGTTACAGCATACTTTAACGATTCGATACACTCAAGCTGGATTGTTGTTATTATTTATATTATTCTTTCGTTTTTGTTTTTTTGTTGTTCCGTATGCACGTGCTACTGCCGTGTTGTACCCCCTGTGTTGTTGTTGTAAAACAATGAACGAATTCATGGCTCAAATGTTCTATTTCTATGGCTATAAAATTTCGTGTTTTTACGATTTGATATTTTCGAAACCGGGTCAATCAAAATGGATCATGTTGCACACGTGTGGCCTATGGAAAAATATATAAAACAATAATTGAATGGTTTGATTTTTAAATTAAATCATACAGTCAGAAATGGACATATAAATTGATACACATGAAACAAGTTCAAACTTTTACTTTTTTAAATAAATTCTTATATATTAATATGGTAACTAAATGATTCTACGTCTTATTTTCTTGTATGTTAGTATGACGAGTTGAAAATTTCGCTAAAAAATTTCGAATTTTTGATTTCGTTAAAAGTATGTTTATTGTATAGAAAATGACGTGAAAAGTTGTTTGTTTCAAACCGCAGGTCTGTATCTCAAATCGTTCTCGAGATATAGCCTCTCAAAGTTTTAGTTTTTTCAAATTTTTGGAGAAAAAAGGCCATAACTTTTGAACGCGTGGTCGGAACTGATTTTAGTTGACGGATTTGAAATCAGCGTGTCAAAATCTATATAAAGACATATATAATACTTTAAAATCCGACAAAAAAATTTTGGTCAAAAATCGACATTTTTTTAAGGTATACCCCTTTGAATTTTTTCGATTTTTCGCGATTTTTTTTTCTCGAGTTTTAAGGTATTATACATGTCATTATATAGATTTTGACACGCTGATTCCAAATCCGTCAACTAAAATCAATTCCCACCACGCGTTCAAAAGTTATGACCTTTTTTCTCCAAAAATTTGAAAAAACTAAAACTTTGAAAGGCTATATCTCGAGAACGGTTTGAGATACAGACCTGCGGTTTAAAACAAACAACTTTTCACGTTATTTTCTATACAATAAATATACTTTTAACGAAATCAAAAAATCTAAATTTTTTAGTGAAATTTCCTGCAGTGTACTTCAACTCGTCATACAAATATCGACTAAAATACAAGAAAATAAGACGTAGAGGTATTATAGTTTTATAACTGAGCGCGTAAATTAATATTAAATGTTATTTTTGATTAAAATGTTTGAGTTGCGCATAAAGACGAATATTCTAATAATTTTTTTAAATTATTTATTAACTGAAAACACATTGTATTAATTTACCCATAAAGGAAGGGAAGCACTGCTTTCATGGACGCTTCGTCTCTGATATAGAAGTATATAACTAGTAGAAGAATTTTTTTTTATGTTAAAAAATAAAAAAAATATAAATTTCTGCAACCTAAAAATTACCCTCCCCCTCTCGGACCGAGAATGCCCTGCCGGAGCATTTTAGAAATCTGGCAACTAAATTCGTGTCCTAAAGGATGTGTCTTTAGGACTCTGATGATGATAGCATTACTATTAAAACACGTGTAAGTTTAAACTCTTACAATTTTTATGGTTAGGGGATTTGTATTTGATAAGTTATAACCATAGTTTTTGTCTGTTGTTTGTTATACACAATCTTAGTTAATAGACATTCATTTCAATAAAAAAAATCAATTTTCAGTAATGTATTTGTCACCACTTACTAAAATTTAAGAACTTACATTATTAATTATTAGTGAACCAATAAATCCTAACATCATTCTATAATTTCCAGACTACCACAAATAATTCATGCATATCGAATACTCACCACCATATTTTAAAATTGCATATAAAGAAATGTCTTAAAGATAACAAACGCAGCTTCTGTAGCAGCATCCAGATGCGTCTCTCGGTTTGAAATTAATTATACCAGTTCGACCCCATCTGACACATGGGAATCCAAAAATACACTTATTTCTTTGGTAATTTATGCAAGCACCCCTGGGCGATTTGCGTGTGTTGTCTCTGTCACACTAAAGGGTAACTTGTATGCGACTGTCTTTGTCTGGCACGTGATATATTTAGCGATCGGCTCTCTTGCGTTTCCGGTTTTGATATTCTGCATTTGTAACCCAGGATATTTGTAAGGATCTTTGGCGGTGTTCTTAGATGTTTCACTGTTTTTGATATGGCGCAGTAATTTTTGTGGTTGTTTTTTTTTAATAGAACTGCCTTTAAATTGAAATCGTGACTCTTTATAAAATAATGAAAATATCGGTTATTATTGATTTCTTAAAATGCTAACTACGGCTTCGAAACTTGTCTTCAAGGGCAATGAAAACGAAAAAAAGGTCTTAAATTACATCAGGGGGGCGCTATTTTTAGTGGCACCAGTCTTGGCAAGGACCCCAGTAATGGCAAATTTTAATTTAAATGTACTGAATTAGAAATATGAGTTGATTTTTGATTACTACCATTTCTGATTATTAATCTATATACATTTAACTGTCTTACAGCGTGATTTGATGACAATCGGCCAATAGGTGTCAAAATGATGGACATTTAAATTAATTATTAGTATAATTTATTTATTAATTATTATATTATCATAGCAACTGCTTTACATTGTTTCAAATATAACGATTCTTTCTTTTATATCTTTTGTGTCGTAGTACTTATCATTTTGTAATCATTAGTGTCCATTACTACGTGCTCACTTTATCCATTACTGGAGAAAAAATATGAACAAAATAAAAGGCTATAATTTAAAAAAACAAACTATATTTGCAGACTTTGGTAATTAAAAGAGTTACTTGTTTTATTAGTAACATGAGTTCATGAGAATTACAAAAAAAACGAAAAATTTCTCTTATAGTGGCCACAACTGGTGCATTTACATTATGATTCATTTTAAGCGAGTATAGGGAACTATAAATATATAAAATTATGGTTATGACTGTAAATAGAAAAAAAGAAATAATCTGCACCTAATTCGGTGTTTTCTAAATATGTTCAGATGCCTCTAATATTGGAAAATATTCCACTGTCTCGAGATTAAAAATAAATGTATTAGGAAGGGTGGAAAGATACGTACAATAGTGTTTCATTTGTCTTTATTTATTTAACAAGGGAGCGGTGTACTTTTAACTAATTATTGACTTTCTTGAATTCTTTACAGTATCTTGCATTCGTGCGTTGTTATTTCATTTGTACGAAAATTCTTTTGTTTCTCAGCGAAAACAAAACATACAATTTTTTTAATTATCAATTGAAGCAAATATTTCTAATATAAGTTAACGATCGATATTATTGCGTGATACTAGAAAATAGATTAATTAATACAAAGCTATCCATTCTGTAGAAAATAAATACCCTAGTGAGAAATTGATATTTCAAGAATCACCCTAATTATTTGCTATACCATATGTTGGTTCACAACCAAATTTCATATTGCATAAGAATCTTCGATGATATATTACATTAAATAACCCCATTTGCAACAATTTTAAATATAAACTTTTATGAAAAACAGTTTCCACAAAAGGATTTTATTAAAAGAAATATGTATCTACATAACAAAAACTTAAAAAATACTTTATAGACAAATAACTTTCTCATAAATGTAAATGAATAACTAATTAAAACGTAGAAACTACATAAATGAAATATATCTTTTTGAAATAGTACAAAGGCTTACAGAGAAATAATTACCATTTGAATGCTATAAGTTTATTATGCCTTATATCTGATGACTGCTATAGATACAATATATTAACTGTTTTGTGTCTTTTGATATACAAATCAACCTAACCTCACATTTATTTTTAGTATCTGTAAAAATGTACGTTTCTTTCATACTATAATATAATTTAAAATGTGTTAGTTCAATTCTAATCAAATGTTCTATTTTTATCGCGACATATTTTTCAAATTTTCAAATATAAATTGGCACACGTCAACCTAAAGTCTTAAAAGCACTTATTTCTATTATTTCAGTTCCATACAGATGGTAACAATCTTGCACAAAATCAGAAATGTCTACCACTGAAATTTACATTAGGGGTATAATGGACATGCACCATAAGGGTCTTAGTTCACTAGTTCATCACCGATCGACAATGTCTAGAAAGGGGATGTTATATTTAACTTCAGTTCTAGGGGTTGGCGAGGTTATTTTTGTTATTGCTTGTTGATGCTAGCTGAAAAATACCGAATGAGTTTATTTTTAAGTTAATTGAATGTCTATGTAATATAAAACTTTTACATAACAATGTCAATCATTTTCATTTCATCTCAATACATATGGAATCTTTTAAAATTATCTAATATTAATTTAGATAAACACATCAACAGAAAGTAATATGATAAATGTTTTATATGAATAAATAGTAAGTACTAATGTTTTTTTACTTTTAAATCAATTACTGTATAAGCTGTTTTATTTTTACATTTTTTATACATACCTAAAAAAAATAGAACTCGAGATTTCAACGGAATTACACGTTTCAAAGGTTCTTGAATTGATTTTCAATTAAGTACATATGTGTGAACGTTCTTCAAACATTAAATTTTAAACTGGACGTATTATCAAATAAAATAATCTCATATACAATCCCTGGATCTAGAAATATTAAATTTTAGGTGGGTCTTTTCTTTATGTCGTAAGCATACATTAAGAAAAATTTTATTTGCATAACATATCCTTCTTTTAAAATAAAAATAGGGTTAAAAAAAATTCCCATATTAACAGTACAAATGTTATTAGACTTTATATATTATATAAATATTAGTAAAAATGAAAACAACGCGGTCAAAGCCATTTTATATGAATTTGTAATTAGGTATAATGAATATACATTTTCAATTATGCTTACAAACTAAATATGCACTTCAATTTATCATAAATAATTTAATTATACAGTTCTACATGTATCAAATATTAAATTGAATTCATTAGATGTAATATATTTTAATTTAAAATGTTAAATCGAAGGAGACCATGTATTTCCTATATCGACATTCACAATATCTGTGTAAATTAAATATAGAAGCTATAAATTAGTTATGTTTACTGCAATTGCTCGATAGATACAAAACGTCTATCGTCGAATGAATCCTTGTGTTACTTTATAGACACAAATCTAGCATATTTCACATCTGATGCCAATAAAACGCATGATGAATGATTTTTAATTACTTTAGAATTCCTTGCAGAGACGTATCATGGAATTTATTTAAAGATTAAAATAAATACAAATATTTTAACATTATTTTTACACCAACATGTATTTAAATTGTTTTAATTAATTTATTATTAACAAAATAATATACGCCTTAAAAACACAGCCAAACAAAAAAGATAAAAGACTATTTTAGAAACAATTGTATTAACTTCCCCTGGAAGTTATTGTAATCGGTCCGAAAATCAAAATAAAAAATTACAACACATTTGTATGTTTTAAGATCACTATAGTATATTTACACTATTTTCAGAAAGATGTCTGTGTGTATGTACGTACGAAAATCTCGTAAATAAAAAATACTATTGACTTCGTTGGGGTGCCAATGACGTGATTATGATCTGAAAGAAAGGATTTTTTGAAATTCAACCCCTAAGGTGGATTTACTTGAAACTTTGTTAGTATAAATATTCTACAATACAAATAATGTATTTCAGTATGTTATACGTACCTAAACAGCCATAGAAGAGGTGGAAGGCAAAAACCACCCTCAAAATTTTAATTTTAAATACAAAATTTAAATTTAAATTTAATTCAAATTGTCAAAAAAATTATTCTAAAAATGTGTGTTATATTATTGACATTAGGATATTAGAAAACTAATATTCATAATACAAAGGTGAGTTTTATTTCTGACCAATTCCATTAAAATTTTTCATATACATATTAAAAAAATATTCACATAAACTATATGGAAACAATAAATAATCACTATTCAAGTATTTATAATCATACCGTGTTGGGAAGTTGATTGTGTGGACCTCAAGGGTCTCACCCCAACCCAAAGCTTGTTTCTATATGTATTTTAAGGCGCTGAATTCGAATTTGAGGTCAAAAAAGATGCTGTTTTGACCTCAAATTCGGTTTCAGCGCCTCAAAATATATATTGTCTCCAAAAAGTTCTTTACCTTTTTTTGTGTGGTTGTAAAACCTTCGCAACATTTAAAAAGTTTATATTGGATTCTAACTCGAACATTATTACAATAAGTTATTGAAAGTATACTGTATGTATAGTAGAGCACCAAAGGTATTAAAGATTGGAAACAAATTAGCGTTCTAGATTACTTTTCATACAAATGGTAATTGGCAGGTATCGACCATCGTTTATATTCTATACGTGTAACTTTCTTTATTAGAGAGTATAGAATGTATTTAATTATAATGTTTGATTTTAAATTAATTGCTTTAAGTTACATTAGTGTCTGATTTACCCATTAATTGTTTGTTATATTTTAAAAATAACTTTTTATTGTTTTATCAACTGGTAATTAAAAAAATATATACATATATTCATTGCTCAGCTGTTTTGAGTGATAGTGTGATGATATCTACCCTACAACACTTCTGATATTTCAATCAAGCTGAAATTTACGATTAACCCTACTATGTCGCAAAACACTTATTCCTAAAATTGTACATATTTTCTGATAAAAATATAATTTTTATTTTACATAAGTATAAAATTTACATTCAAAAATGAATAAACAAAGAGTGGGTGAAGGACTTTACTTTACTACCTAAATTTTATGTATTACAAACGTGATTTAAATCAATATTTAGGCTCTCAATAAAAAATGTACATAATATGCGTTATAAAAACATGGTGTAGAAAATTAAAAATCCATTGAATTAAATGTATTATGCTTATTTCTGTTCTTAGTTAAAGGAGCATTTAGTTAAACGTGATAATACCTTATATTTCAAACAATTCAAAAGTAATTTAGGTGGTCCGGAACTTTTGGAAGGCACTGTATATTATTATTATTATGACAGCTGGGATTTTCAGCGCCATATTTTTTTCTGCTGGCATGGCGTTTAAAAATCATTGTTTCATACGAATAAAAAGTAATTTGGGTCAAAGATTATTATTAAATGGACTAGTTAGCTTAATGAGATTTTATAAAAAATATATACACATATACAAATATATGTACTTTAAAATACCACCTGTCTTGACTTTTGTTTCATCTTCTTTAAATACGATATATAATTAAGACGTAGTAAGAGCATTAATGACTTTAAATGTCAGTAGATAAAGTTGAAGTTTGAAAAATGTATAATTACTACAGATTAAATATAAATAGTACAACATTTAAATTCGGTGAAGTTATAAATAATTTGTTATTTAAATAACAACTACATTATAATTATCTATTAGGAACAATATGTATTACTGTGTAATCTTTCAATTTTGGATCTAATTATTTTTTTAATTTGACGTTATCTATGAATGAGGTTTTGAATTTATAATTTATCTGTTAGTGAATTTGGTTATTTATTAATTTAATTTAAAACACAAAACAAAAGTACATTAAAATGTGTTTTAAAATTACAATAAAATTAATGCAAGTATTTGTTCTGATGTTCACATTACGACAAACTCAAATCTAGATTTTGTCAGCTAGAATATTTAAAATAGAGAAGATTAATTTTATTAATTTCTGATTTTGAATCAAGCCTCAAAACAAAGAAGAACAGCATTTACGTGTTTGTATGTATCTAAATTGATATTGATTTACCTATGTTCCGTAGTAAAATTCCACACGGAAAAAATTATACAACAAAAATACTGAATTTTTACTAAATTTTTTAAATTGATTTTTCTAAATTTTAACAATCGAATTATTTTTTCAATTTTCTTAAAAACGAGTTGGTCAAAAAATCTAAAATTTCAGTATTTCATTAATTTTCAGTGTTTAAACAACTGTGTGAAATTTCAACTTATTCCTACTGGTTTGACGTAACTTTTTAATTCTTACAATGTAGCATAGAAATTTTTATAAAAATAAATAAAATATTTTTTCCGTGCACACCCTGTACATTCCCCACACCACACATGATAATTTCTACTAATGATATCGCTGGTCTACTACATATTTATGTGTATCAAAATATATATTATTAAAATAGATGCATATTTCACGCGAAAACAATTGCTTTATATGTCAGTACATACTGTATGATAATTACACTATAATGCTATAATACTGCAGGGCCGCGGGCTCGCTTTCTTGTTTCCACCGCCCCTGTAGAACTTCTAACACGTTTCACAATAGTGTTATTTGTAATTACAGACCTACAGCGGAGTTTTGCGAATATATATGTTGTTCTATCTGTTACAAATGTACATAAGCGTGTGGAAAATCGAACTTAATTATTTTATTGTCGATCGTGGAGCAAATTGAATAAGTTGAGAAACCATTTGTTGTTTTCGATTTACATTTGAATATTGATTCATTTTGTTAGTTGATCATTTGAAAATTATAATTTATTTCAAAATAATTAACATGGAAGCCATGTATTGTTCTCCATACGGATATTTTACTATTCTTAAGTTGGCAATACGTTATGTGATTCTGACAGCTTTTTTTTATTTGATTGTGTTGTTAACATATCAAAAAATATGAAAACAAGAATAAAACATCTGCCAAGTAAATGCACAGTGCTTCCTCGTGCTAAATTCACCAAAGGTATATTTGTATCTTTAAATCTACTTAAAATAAATGTATATACAATGTTATAAAAATAACATTGACAATCCAATAAATGTATAAAATAAAACTGACCATACATAATACATCAATTATATACATTAAAAGATGTTCAAGCGAAATCAGTTGACTCCGGAAGTAAAGATATGGCAGCGATGTTACTAATGCTCTATCCTCTAGTACTGCTCTACTATAGTTCGGTACACCATTGCAATGCATCTGTATTCCAAGTTTAACTTGAAGTAATTTTTTCTGTTTAATATTTTTATTCATTTTGAAATATTTTTTCTTCGTAAACTGTATTTTTTTTTCTAACCAAATATTTTTAGTATACATTAAAAAAAACGACAAAAACTTATATAAGGTATTGGCACCAGTCTTGGCCGCTTTAAGAGCAAGGTTTACTGTTTTTTTTTTGCTTGGATTGATGGTCTTATTTTTTGTAATTCTCATGAACTCATGTTACTAATAAAACAAGTAACTCTTTATTAAATCAAAGTCCGCAAATATAGTTTATTTTGTTTATGTTTTTACTCCAGTAATACATAAAGTAGAACCAGTAATGGATACTTGCTAATGATTACAATATGATAAGTACTACGACACAAAAGTTATAAAATAAAGAATTATAAAACTTGAAAGGATGTAAAGCAGTTGCTATGATAATATAATAATTAATAAATATAATAGATTTACCTACAACGCGTGCGCGAAACTTGTCAAAGTTTTCAACAAACTCCAAAATAACTGTCATATAAGTTTGATATCTCATTTGAAAGTGCTTGCTAGCTAGCAAATTTACTAGCTCCTTTATAATACCGGACATAATAAAAAAAATTATAGAAAACAAATTTTTTATATAATTGCACATCGCTTCAAATCCGCCCTAAAAACAAATTACGTCTCATTACAATTTTTCTAGAAAACAATGTAGTTTATTTATTGCAAAACTAACATCAACATAAATGTTCTAACAATCTCCGTGCGTTTTTGGTAAAGTATCAACATCTCATGTATTACAGCCAGTAATGTGCTGTTTTGAGGATCTACCGCTACACATAAAGCATGGAGGGCGATTACACTAGTGCCATATTTTATAAGGGACCTAGGGTACATGTGACTTCTGGCTGTTAAACTGAGATTTAACTTAATTCCGAGAAGTGCAGGGTAATTATTGACGAGACCCGCTTTTGAAATTTTGCTGTCAAGGATGTTCAGTTTAATTTTTATGTTTATGTATATTTGAATGACATGTGTTTAATGTTATAAAATATTATTTTATGAGGGAAAGTTTTACGGAAATATATCCATTTGTATTCGGTTTTTTTTTGTAGTCAATATATTTAAGATATTATAGGTTGTTTACAACGATATTGTGTGAAAATAAATCAAATGTGGTTGTAAACAATTTATTTCTTATATTTCAATACATATTTTTACTTTCTTATACCTATGTATATGGAATATACATATAATAGTATAAGTAAAGCCGATTTTTTTTCGAAATCCAGATTTTGATGGAATTATCCATTCTGATTATTTTCGCCATGATGTATGTGTGTCCGTCTGTCTGTAAGCGCTGTAACTCAAATACAACAAATCGTAGAAGGGTGAAATTTTATATTTAAGATTAATTTTTGTCTGGGAAGAAAACGTCGTATTTTTGAAAATGATCTTTCAACCGGATACGATTTTTGAAACAGTGCAGAGAAAAATGGTCAAGTTAAAAATTGTAGGTTATGTTATTATCTATAATTTATGTTCTATTCATTTTTTCGAAAAAACAAATTTTGAAAAAAAAAATTAATTTAATTCAAATGGTTCATAAGAGATGAAAAATCTGCCATGAATGCCATGGGACTTTCTTATACGAATTACAGAGATTGAACAGTGTGCGTGTTTACCATAGGTACCATGGAACTTTCTTATACATAATACTGAGAGTAAACAGTGTGGGTGATTCTAAATAATTATTTAAAAAAATTCTTTCTGACTAAATCATATTTTAAAACATTTTATTCCTATTTCAAAAATTAGTTTGTCAGAAATGTGTTTTAATAAATTAAGAATCACGTACACTGTTCACTGTCAGGATTACGTATAAGAAAGTCCTGTGGCTCCTATGGTAGATATTTTTAATGTTTATAGGGGTATTATAATTATAATATTATATAAAAAAACATTTTTACTTTACATAATTATCGAAACAATTTATAATATTTTAATTATATAAAATATTATGAAATAATTAATAATGAGTGTGGTTATTTTAACGCTTTGGTCATGTCCATTAGCAGCGTATAAATATGTAAAAAATAAATTGCCATAAATCGTATATAATGCGATCTCACGTTCTAAACAAAGCATTTCAGTTACCACCTACAAAATAATAATTAATTATACTGAATAAAAAATCATTTTACGTTTTCTCACACATTAAAATATTCGTGTTCATTATGATTTATATTTTATATACAGGATGATTTATACGTACTAACGAAGCTTCACTGTACTCAATTTTTATTTTTATTTATCTCTGAATAGTCTTAGTTACATTTTATAATTTATTTGTGAGCTTTGACATCAGTTTACAAAAATTAAAGAATTTTTAAGAGTAAAAAAAAATTACAGAAAATAAATTTTTATAATTGCACCTCGCTTCAAACTCGCCCTAAAAAATTATGAGGGGGTAAAAAGTAGTCATTGCCCCCCCGGCTCCGGTGCCACTGTGCATATGTACAGGCCCGGATTTTCCATGCAGGTAGAGTAGGCAGTTGCCTAGAGCGGTAAGAATTGAAGGGCGGCAAATTTTGGCAGAAACATTGAAAACTTGTTATATTCGTGGGAATTGAATTTCCCGCCTATTCGTTGGCACGCGTACCAACATTATAAGTGGACAATGCCCGACTCGAGAAAATAATCGATTTATACAAGTCTCGATATTGGCCTAATATCGAATATTCGATAAGTATCTGTATCGAAAATCATCATATTTTCTCCTACAGTATATTGTGATACACATAACCTCTTCTATCATTATTACTAAACATTGGTGAACGATTATTAACGTCATTGTTAATTTATTGTTAACAGTACTTGTGACAAGTTTCAACGGCATCAATTTCAGGTTTGTTATCTTCACAAGTGTTTTTCTTACATACAGATTTCTAAAAAAACGACATCGCAAATAAACAATGATTCTTGTGTAACAGTTTACGTGATTTTCTATATCGTAGCGAAAACTTGTAAGGTCAATATGCAATTCATCGAATCTGAGAACCGAAAATAGGAAGTTTAAAATGCGTAAAAATAGTGAAGGGGAGGGGTGGCAATTTTCGCAACTGCCTAGGGGCGGCAAATTTCTAAATCCGGGCCTGCATATGCATAAATAAATAACTGCAACTTTCATTAAGTACTTGAAACCGGTAACAAAAAAGAGAGTATCGGAACATTCGTAACCAATGAATCATCCCACATAGATGCAAAATAGAGTAGAACTACATTTATTATGTAGATAGATACGTATATGTGTATAACTAAAGCAAGTTAATGCTCATTACAACATTCATTAGAGATCATCCTTTCGAATCAGGAATTGCCGGCTTGTAATTATAAAGTATTTACTAGCGACACGGTGGGAGGCGCATCAACTAAACGCCGCCTGTCTCTTTGGCTCGCTCGATAATTCATCACATCTATGTACTTCGACTTTTCAAATATATGTGAAATATATGACATTAATGATTCGTTAAATGACTTTTCATCATTAAAATGCATGTACTTTCAACCATGAGTACTTCTTGAGTAATTAAATTATTAATTTTTTAATGAAATTGGCACGGTTTTAAATAATTATTTATAACTTTGAAAGTGCCTAACTTATATAAATAAACAAAACCAGGGCCGTAATTAGAGGCTCTGGGGCCCCGGGGCAAGAAGTGACCGAGGGCCCCACAAAATATGCAAAAATAAAAATTGAAGACCCATTTTTTTAGTTTACCAATATTAATGAATAATAAGTGTAACATTTTCAAGATAAGAACAAATAAAAAAAGTTTTACGCTGTATATTTCCTTGTATTCTTCTGTATTTATTCATAATGTTGCATACTTATTCTAGATATCATATTGTGTTTTAAAATAACGGTATAGTAAAGATGATATTTTTTTCTGATTCATTCTTAAAAACTCTTATTTAGAAATAACAACATTTCAACCCATTAAGCATATAGAAATTAAAAGAACTAATCCATCATGTCCAAAAGTAATCACTACCTGCCTTAATCCCTACAAAATAATGCTAAAGTGATATTTAGAATTCACAGGTACATCTTTTACATTACCATGCAAAATTACAATAACGATTTCTGCAACATAAAGTATTTCCAATTATTTTCTTTTAACTTCACGTTGCTCGGTTAGAATGGATTTTTATTTTATTACCTTCTTGAAGATTAAATAAATAATAATACAAAATGCAAGACTGTAGTAATGTCAATTTTTTTCTAAAAACGAATCATTTAATTTAATATAATGACAAATACGAAAATATATAAAAAATATGATGTATGCAACATTAATTAAAACTGAAGTGATCTGTAAACATATCTCCGTTAAAATATTGTAGAAAAACATACATATTATAGGCAGGCCCGGATTTACCATGCAGGCAGAGTAGGCAACTGCCTAGGGCGGCAAGAATTGAAGGGCGGCAAATTTTGGTGGAAACTTTGAAAACTTGTTTTATTCATGGGAATTGAATTTGATTTTGATTCCATTATCGATGAGTTTGCCATCCGAAAATCGAGACGTAAAAATTTTAACACATAAGCAATAATTTCTCTATACATGTAACTCAAGCATGACTAAAAAAAAAAAGGTCTTCAGTTTTTAGTTTTTATGTTTCCTAATGTAACTTTATAAAAATTTATAAAAAACTGACGCAACCAAAAAAAAAAAGATCCTGAGTTTTATATTTTGACATCTAGACTTAAACTGTTAGTTTCGAGTGGGGGGGGGGTAAATTTTTGCAACTGTCTAGGGGCGGTAAATTTCTAAATCCGGGCCAGATTATAGGTATTTAGAAACCTTATAGATTATATTATCGAAAGTCTAAATTTCTTAAATAAAAATTCTTCTGATTTGAATAATAACAAGTGTAACAATTTTAGAAATGTGTTATTTTATAATTTTTGTTTATATTCACTTTAAATGCAATTTAGTATTTAATATTTTATAAAAAAAATTTCAAATGATTTATAGACTTCTATATGATCACATTCTAAACGCCCACAAATAAAAAAAATAGTACATTTGTATATATGGGAGATTACCCCCTACTGACAGGTGAGTGTAACAACTACCTGACTTGGTTATTACATTTTACCAGGAATCGGCATTTCTTAGATTAGTTTTCTTTTAGATTTAGGAGGCTTTACTACCTTTTATTTGCAATTTTAGAGAAGTCATGTTTTGTGGTCGATGATTATATTCGGAAAAATGCAATAAAAATTGTATAATAATGTGTAAAAAGTATATTTAAACATGTAAAATAAGTTGTATAATATTTTAGAAATGTTTCTGTGATAATAAAATAACGCTGTGATACAATTAAAAACAAAAAGTGATTTGTAAATAAATACTGTGCTCAAGTTTTAGAAGTTTATTGTACATAAGTGTCAGAATGGGCTTTAAGTCTCAAATATACGAGGTCAGTTTATATGTTTCATTATTTATTATTAGATTTCATATATTTTATATATTCTTAAAATAAGTATCTAAATAAATATTTTGATAAAAACAATATGTGTTAATTTGTACTGATTGATCATTAATATTGCTTTAAATTTATATGCACGTTATTAAATAATTACACAAAAGTTATAAAATAAAGAATCATGAAATTGAGAAAACAATGTAAAGTAGATAATTAATAAATAGATTACACTCATTGGCCGATTTTTATCAAATTAAGCTGTTTTAAAGTTAAGTGTCTATAGATTATGATTCAGTAATGGCACTCATCAAATATCAACACATATTTCTAATTCAGTACATTTAATTAAATATTTGCCATCACTGGGGCCCTTGCCAAGACTGGTGCCACTACCTTATTTTAATTTTTTTAATCAAAGACTTGTCGAGATACTTCCCGAGGTAATTACTTACTCTCTCACAAGCAAAATAACAATGTTTACATATCAATATTTTTGTCTGAACTGACTTATGTTGATTCAGTTAATTCAGTTGATTTTTTCAACAAGAGCTTATAAGATCTTAAAGCATTTAACAAACCCATTAAAGTAGTCTACTGTTGAGTGCATATGTGTATGCATTTGTGCATGGGTGTGCGTGTATTAAATATTATATTAAATGCTCTCATAGAGCTGTCCACAAAGTCTAGATATGTTTTTTTAGGATTTTGAACTAACAACTTAACTATTTATTTTTGATTTTCTAAAGAGCTTTGAAGATTTTACGTTATCTGATAACATTTTACCCCCCCCCCCCATAGTATGATTCTATACGAGAGCTGTGGTTGTATTTAAGGGGGTATTCTGGTCTAGAAGCCAAAATTTTAGGCATTTTTCAAACTAACATAAAAAAAAATGAAAGACATTTTTACCATCCATTTTTTGGTGTGATATTTATTGACATTTTAAGAATATAAAAAAAATTGTAAAAAAAAAATCAGAAATTCGACAATTGAAGTGAAAGTGAAGTGGGGGCTACAAAAAAAACGGTGCACCCTGGTTGACATGATTCCAGCCCTTATAGTGATCTGATACAAAAAAAATTTGAAAAATTCTCAATCTGTAAAGATGTCGCTATCGCATTGACCTTAGTAAAAAAAAAAAAAAAAAATTCACAAAATGGCGTTGATATGAAAAAAAAAATTTTTTTACCCCTTTTTTTTGACCTTTTCGAATTTTTTAAAAATACTCCAAATTGAATTTTTTTAAAATCCAAGGCAGACGCGATAGAGAGATATATAAAAAAGATTTCCACCAAATTTCAAAGGAATCGGTGGGGTAGAACTTGAGATATCATGTCAACCACTTCAAAAAAAGTAGTTTCGAGAAAAACGCGTTTATTGTGTGATTCGTTCCACTCGGCCGGCTTAGATGCTACGTCACAAAATCCACTGTATCTCCGAAAATAATTCGAATTTTGAATAATCCATTTTAGGACATATTCTTAAGGGTCTAAACTTTGAAAATATGCAAAAAAAAATAATTGATTTTTTCAAATTTCTAGACCAGATAAACATATTTTATATGATGACAGAGACTTAATAATCAACCGATTTAGTATATAATAGTGTTGTATTGAGATGGACGCATCGTTGTAGTATATAAGTACAATGCATTTATTAACAAGGGCTGGCTGGCTGCGGGTACAGAATGCAGCCGATAATGTAGGTGCCCCGGTTAGCGACTGGGTGTTGAGTGGATATATCAACAGTGTACGAGCAAACACTTCCAATGGACATGACCAGAGCCGTATTTACTTATAATTAAATAAAAAAATATACATGTGCTTCTATGAAATCAAATTGTCGACATAGTACGTGGGTGGTATTTTTTATGCCATATTTTCTTTAATAGCACAATTATTTAAATTTAAAATGGGCGTGACTGTGTCGAGATGCACAGTCGAGGGATTGACGTGAATACGTGAAGTGGAGTTAAATAAAACTCAGACTCACGGTTTGATACATCTTGTTTTTTTTTGTTACACAAAAACGTTTCAATATTTGTAAAATAGATACAATAAGTTTCTGAAATACCCACTTAGTATCTGGCCTGAAACACTAAATGTTATTCACGTCAAAAAAGAGATAGATCGTAGTTTGAGCCTGTGCTTGTCTTTATTTAAACATGAGTGTAAAAAATCTGTATTTTCCATCTTTAGACGGGCCTGCGATTAGCAATTATAATTTTAATAAATTTAATTGTTAAAAACATTAATTTTGATCGTTGAGAATTTATAAACATGGTTTATATTTACATATGAATATGTGTGTGCGTGTGATCGTATGTGGAAGTCAACATACGCGCTGTATTTAAGCCATGCGTCATTCTTATACTGTATTAATATCAACACGATCTCTTTGTGAAGGATTTATTTATATTTAAATACAATTCTACAGGAGACAATAATATTTGTATTCATAAATGTCGGTAAAGAAAACAATAAAAAGCTAAAGGTCCATACACTCGACTGAAAGTATTCCGATGTAAGCATCTTGATAACAAAAAAACCTCAATAAGATTTCATTTTTTTGTATATTGAAATATCGCTTTCTTTTGTTTTGTTTCGGATAATCTTTTAATTTAAATAATATTATTTTTCAGTACCATAAATTACAAAATGTAATAAATAATATTCATCTTCTTTTATTATCATTGTATATTGAAATAACATATTTTTTTTTGTAGAACTCATTATAAATGTCTAAATAAGAAATTAAATAAAAAAACTTTTTTTGCCTTAAATTTGCATGTGACGAAACCGAGACCAGATTGCCTTAAAACGATATATCAACTTTGTCTCATCGAAAGGCTCGCCGAGAGTCTCGGTTTTATAAGAGTAGCGAAAAATTAGTATTTGATATTACTTGTTACAAAATATATGACATTTATTTTTTATTTTTTGGAAATAAAAAATTCACACTATACGAAAAATGTTCACATTAATTGTACGAAACGAGACTGGCTTAATTTTTTACGAGAAGAAACCGATACGAGACTGTCAGTTGTAAAACTTCAGTTCTAATAACCGAGACGAGACATACCTGAGTCTCGTTTCGTGCGAAGCCCTTATCACCTACACAAATTTGCAATCTTGCAAACACTTTCAAACGAGATATCAAACTTATATGACAGTTCTCTTTGAATTTTTAACAGATAGTTTCATGCGTAATAAGTTGATTTTTACCGTTTTTACTAAATATACTTTACATACCTTTGTTTTTACTTCCTATACATGAAATTATCTGTCACAAACTCCAATAGAACTGTCATATAAGTTTGATACCTTATTTGAAAGTGTTTGCAAGCTTGCAAATTTGCGAGCTGTTTTATAATACCGGACATTATATAATATTTATTGTTTAGCATCAAATATATGTATTTGTTGTTTCAACGTCATAAACGCGGTATTAAAATTGAAATTAAATGCAACATTTGACTGTTTTCATTACACAGATATCTGTATATTTGTGCGCCTTTGAATATTTCATAAAAAGTTAATTAAATTGGAAGTGTTTCTCGTATCAACACATACATGTAATAAAAATAAATGTTTGTGTCTATTTGAAATAAATATGGACCACCAGACTGGAGAACATTAATATCAGAATTTTATACGACCATTAAAGTGAACAGATCAAAAAAACATTGCTTATTCAATATGCAATAAAAAAGTTTTATAAACAATTTAATATTTTTCTAGGAAATATAATTCATATTAATATGATATTTTAATATCTGAATTTTATGATTGGATCTTTTAATCCTGTCTACGCCGCCGTAACCCACAACTATGAGATTGGTCTCAGACAATATACAGCGGTTCTAAACATTTTATATCGATGTGTTTATAATCAATACTAATTTTTAAAAACTATTTTATGATGATCTTACGTGTCTCTTATTTCCAAAAAAAATGCTTAGGTATTTCTGCAGAAAATAAAAGTTTAATCACAAAAATTGAACCTTTTAAAACTAATTTTGAATTTGACGCCAAAACGCTCGCAGGTGTCATGGCGCATTTTTGACGTCACGCCTATGTAAACACTCCTTGTCAACTATAATAAATCCTTGCTCCATCGCTAATGTTTCTCGGTTTTACTTTTGGTAACGCAAAACTGAACAAATTGATAATTTAAAACCACAAAATAATTTATAAACAGTGCAGATATTAATGAAATAAAAATGACGTTTACTACGTTTATTTAACCAAAAATCATATTAATCTCTCTTTTAGAATCTTTTTAACTTATTTCATTATTTAAAATCATAATTTCAGTGATACTTTGTTACCGGCATCATGCCTATTGTAAATATTTTGATTTCTATGGATCTAAACGGATTTTTGTAAACAACTTTAATAGTTAGTTCTATCTGTTTGTCTTTTTTGATACTTTCACTGTTCAAAAACCTAATGCCGTGTTTCGACCAAAGAAAACAAAACAGACCCGTATTATGAAAATATGTATATAAAAAGAGAAATAAAAATCAAAGCTAATTGTTGTGATTGGAAAAATAGATCAAGATAAATATCTAAATGAAAATTATATATAATTATAAAAAAATGTCCCTCCCGTCCTCCCGAAAAAATATCTGGGTACGTCTCTGATGTATGAAACCTACATATAACGGTATGAATATATTGATAAATACTTATTCTTCGAAAAATTAAAATTCAGTGCAAATTAGAAAATGTTGAGTGTCACTGGTCTGTTACACCTTGATACCCACCCATGCTATCTGAACGATAATTAAAATTTCCACATAACTCACGTGTTCTTGATGCGGCCAGCTGTGTCATTTGTTACCCCAGTTTATGATGTCGATTTTATATTTAAATATTTAATATTTCACATTATCTACGATTAATATACAATTATAATACATGTCTAATCCGTTCCACAAAGTATCATTTTATGATGTTAAATCTGTAAATTAAAAAAAAGAATTTAATAAAATAATAAATAATAATATTTAGTTGAGTTTGTTATTAATCAATAAAAAATATAATTAATACATAAGAACAAATACGTTGAGTTTGATTTATTATATTAAGTGATTTTAATTGAAAAGAATGACAGAATAATGATGCATTCATTGATTCAATTAATTATATTTCGTATAGAATATATTTCAATAATCGAAAGTGAATATAATATATATCTAACTGTTTTACTTTCTATTTTTTTTTTCTGCAATAGGTATGTTCAATTTTACATACAACTTTAATTTATATTTGGCAAAATTTTCCTGCCCTTCATGACATTGTTGTTATTGATTAAAATTACCAAGTCTTAAGGCTTCCGCGGTTCTTGGTTTCTGGGTATTGCACTTTTAGAAGAGCCATGAAGATGTCCACTGCACTGTATGGCGAAACGTTATTATTTTTTTTTACTTTCTTATCTTTGGGGGCGCCAAAAAGATATCGTACCCCGGGCGCCAATTATGCTTGCTACGCCACTGTTATGATCAAACAAAAATAGGAAAACATATAAAAATCCCAATTTAATAATTTTTTATTTTGTTATTTTTGATTTTTTTGAATTTTATGTACTTTTTCATTTTCTATACAATATATTTGCATAAATAAATTAGAAAATAACTGTAACGTGTAAAGGATCGCTTGAATCAAAACCTTCAAAGGGAACATGTCTCATCACAACAAATGATCAATTCGTCTGGAATAATACCGGAATCTGTTCCGGTAATCCCCGGATTATTCGGGTGAATCGTTCGCTTTATATTGCAGCGATTTCTTTTGCTGTAATAATAAATTGTCGCCACTTGGTAATGGATTATTGTAATTGCTTATACATAGAATGTTCTCTCTCTCTATGTATACATAAACAATTTGTATTAGATTTCGAAAACATAATCGAGATATTATTAGTTCATTTGAAAATATGTTAAATATGAAATATTCTTAAAATATTTGAGTATTATCCATATACTAATATTTTAAATGCAAAAGTGTGTCTATCTGTCTGTTTGTTGATCTTGATGTTATTTGGCAGAGAGATAAAAAAATGTAACATTTGTATTATCGACTATCATAACAGAAATTTGTATTACCTAACCTTCTTCTGCATGGCTGACAGTTTTTATCTAACGTAATTTCCACGTGAAATATATACTTCTTATTATATGTACATATTACGAAGTTTACAGCTAGTAATTTATAATTTCGCAATGATCAATAATTGATTTTTGATTTTATACCAGGGCTTCGAACCGTTATTTTTTTTGTTTCGGTTTTCGTTCCGGTTCGAGTAAAAAAATATATATCGGTTCGGTACCGGTTTTCGTTCCGAAAAAATAACGGTTTTACCGGTTTTTTCGGTTTTCGGTTCAACTCCGAGTGATTAATTTAAAAAAAATGTATTTGCAACCTCATTTTTCTATGAGGATATTATATTATATATAACGGATATTTTCTACAAAACTACATACATATAATGCAGTTAAATCAGTTAAATAACATGTGACAACAATACAAATTTGATTTCATGAATTTTTTAATAAAATTGAAAAATGTATGTTGCTCAACTTGATATAAATATAGATATCTCATTAATATTTTTTTTTAATTTTGTATAATCTTGAATGTATAACTGAAAACCGGAAAAACCGATATTATTTTTTCGGTTCAGTTCCGGTTCGAAGCCCTGTTTTATACACTAAAAATATAATTTATGTTCAAAAGATAAAAGTATATCAGTTAATATTTCAAGAAAGATCCATATAAAAAATCAAGCACATCTAGCAATAGCCTTAAGAACAAACAAGACGTTCACATTTCTGTAGCAAAGTCTAATTTTAATACCTACCCAGCGCATCTCATAATTTCTAATATACGTTCCATCATCATACCTATAACGTACCGAAGAAATTAAAAATACTTAGACATTTATCATAAACAACACATCCGCCATATTAAAATAATTGTAATTTTTTAATTAACAAGAATAACCAGATGACAGTTTCGCTAGTGTAAGAGAGAGGAATTAATAAAAGAAATACGAGTCCAAATAATGTTTAACCTAACCAATTATATAGTTTGATAACTGGAGGCAACGAGTGTATATATGTTTTGACTAATAGTTCTCGACTCTCGGCTTAGATTAACTTCGATGCGGCCCACACAAAATAATTTATCATGGATACCGTTGACACCATCCAAATTAAAAACCCTCTCTGATAAATCTAACCCTCATCACAGTAAAGCTTATCAACAATTTACTTACGTGTGTATTATTTTTAGATACATTTTTATTACTTGTTAACAGACCTGTCACAAGTACTACAAGTTCAAGTATTAAGTGAAAAAACTTTAAGTATCAAAATCTAGTAATTTTTGAGATTTCAAAATTTTAAATTGATCTTTCCGTTTCAGGTCAAGACAAACACTTTTCGTTCCCTGTCTGTCGATTTATGCATATTTTTTACAACCGCATTAAAAATATATGAAAAAATAATACAAAAAAATTTCGAACTAATATTTTTTAGTAAAATTGTATAAAAATTAATTATAAGGAAGCACAGTGCATTTACTTGATAGATGTCTTTTTGATGTATGTTGGGCAATTCCAACGATTTGTTTGTTTGAAAAGTATATTCTCGAGATAGTCCCATATAAATTTCATTAGAATCTGGACTTTTAAAAATACGCCATTCAAATGGAAAAAATAAAAAAACTTTTTATGATAAAAATCAGAGCGACTTAAATTTAACAGTTTTTGAAGTCCATCCATAAATTACGTCACACGTTAAAGGTGTTGAGAGGGTCGACGAAGTGTGACATTGTGTGACAAGGGGTGGGAAGGGTTCCTAAATTTCGTGACATCACATTTCAAAATATAATATACTAGCTTTTTTGTACATTTTAAACATTTTAATAATTTTAAGGTGTAAAATTGCAAAATATGTGACGTCACACTAGGTAGGGGGGGTCTGACAAATGTGACCAGCTGTGACAAGGACGGGGGAGGGTCAAAAATCATGAAATTCGTGTGACGTTATTTATGGATGGCCCCTTAAAAAAAAATTTTTAATAAAAAAAAAGAAAATCAACTTCAAAAACTGTTAAATTTAATTATTATGTATACTTTTCAGTGTTTTTTCTTTTTTACTTGTCGAGTACTTTATCACATTTTTATGTTTCTTAATTTTACTAGTAGTATAAACATTGTAGTATGTTATATATATAGATGTAGGATACATATTATAAAAAAAAAACTTGTTTGTAAAGATAGATAAACGCGAACAGTTAATTTAAAAACCCGATGCCGCTTCGTTGAAATTGTGTAACATGTCATAAGCTAGTTTTATTACTCCTCTAATATCGGGTATAAGTTTTTTCTTTTGTTGTTTAATTTAATTTCTTGTCATCGTTTTGTTTTTGTATTATTTATTTACTCCTTTAGTTTTTTGGTGTGATTTTTTGGTATAATTAACGTGTTAACATGATCTTTACAGTTGATGGATATTCAGATAAAGTCAAAAACGACAATGTCCGCATCAGCTCTTTTACATTATTAATTATTTTGCACGTTACTTTTGTACAAAAACAATTGGTCTATTTATCATTAATGTATCTTTGATTTATGTATGTATGTACATTTTACAACATATATATGTTCTACAATTTTAATATGCGCTGCTCGTTTATTTTATTTTGCTTTTACGTGAACATTTGAGCCGTTGATTTTGAAAGTGGCCTAACTCCATTTATGTTTAAACTGAGATATTAAAGAGTTTGCGTTTCAATAAAATTAAAAATATACGTGTAAGATATCAATGTGCCACATTGATTAAGTGTTTCTAAGGGAGTTAAATTTATAATTACTATTAAAATAACCCCAGTTATTAAATGAATAATATGTGTTTTTTTTACCACAAATGGAGTTAGGCCACTTTCAAAATAAACGGTTCATTTGTACTATTATTTATTCATTAATATTTAATGATTGAGTCAGAGTAAATAACGTAAATGCAACGATTTTTTAGGTAATTCAATTAAAATTTATTTAATAAAAAAATCACCAACGGTTTATAAAAAAACAAATATCTGCCAAGTAAATGCACTTAAGTTAACCATTTAATTTTATACAATTTTACTAAAAAATATTAGTTCGAAATTTTTCTTAAGACGCACCTGATTATTTTTTCGTATATTTTTAATTTTTTGACAATTTCAATCTAAATCTAAATTTATGCAAACGTCAAAATGACAGTTAATATGTCAAAGTAAATATCAATTAAAAAAGACACGATTTTTTAAAATAAAATGAGATAAATCTTTGTAAGGGAGTATTTTACAACAAACGTTGTAGACCCATATTATAGAAAATTTAATGCTCTACAAAAAATATTCTGTAAAATTTTCACGTAACATGTGTCGTTCTTGAGATATCTTAAAAAATAAATATATGCAAATATGTACAATTTTTCATGGCTTTCAAAAAAATGCAACAATTCGTAGAAACTATTTCTTGCTCTCAATCAAAAAGTATACATACGAAACGGTATTTTAATTTAAATATAAATAAACTCAGTACAATAAAACATTGAATATTGTTTTACACAAACAAATTACTTTATCTATATTTCCTTGCAAATAAATATCTATATATTTATAATTCAAAAGGGGTCATACGTGCCATATTATAATACATTAAAATATAAACACTATTCTGCCCACACACATAAATATACTTTTTGTTTACATTCCGTGTGAATAAAAAAATTAAAAATAATTTTACATAATATCAGTATATACTCTGTACCTACATATAATATATAAATATGGTACTTAGATGTTATAAAAGTAAAGCCTTTAGCGCTGTGAAATAAGCCATATTCCTAGAAAACTGTAGTAAGTCCCGTGTGAAATTAGCTACACAATGACGTGCTTGTTTCAAAACTAACAACTGATTTCTTATTTCTAATATAGGTGTGAAATGTTATAGACTTTTAAAACACTCTTTACTCTGGTCTGGTCAATTAGGATATTCCGTTGATTATTTATATAATGGTACCCAGTGGCGTAGATAGGGGGGGGGGGATCAAGATGATCAATCACCCCCCATGAGCCTACATCATAAGAAAACTGAAAAACATTTTTCAACTGAGAGAAAATTTTTTAACGTATAAAACAGTAAAAATGGTAAATCAAGAGGTAAAAAAAATTGTTTTTCAGTTATTGCTTAATTTTTAATGGAACGACCTTTTTTTACTAATAAAGGGTGCACTAACTACAGTTTATATAACTATATGATCAAATCAATTCAAAATTAATAATAATTTTTTTTTATCCCCCCCCCCCCCCCATCGCAAAATACTATCTACGCCACTGATGGTACCTACAGTACAAACTCTTTTACTTATTTGAGCTTTTAAAATGGGACCGTCTTCAAGCCAGACCCAACCATCCAACCAAGTTTCATTAATATCGGTTCAGTGATTCGTAAATTATACGTGTGACAAGAATTCATTCAATCGACACACCCAGACAGACAGACAGACGCGGAACAAAATGTGTTTGTCGTGACCTGAAACGGAAAAACCAATTTAATATTTAAAAATTGTCCCATTTTAAAACGATCACAAAGTTTCTCGTATCTTCGATATTGCGAGGAAGCAATATATATTGGGAGCGTTCACGTTTGACCATAAAACGGAACAACGAGCTTTGATTGGTTGATTCATGGAATTTCTGGTGGAATGTACCAGAAATTAAAATAATGTCATTTTATAAGCGTGCGAGAAAGAACTTTTATGTTCACTTCATGTTGAGCGTTTCTGCCAGAACACTAGTTTCTATCTCTTTCCGGTTACTTCTGTCTCACTTCCTTACACGCTTAAAAAATGACATTCTTAAATTTCTGGTACATTCCACCAGAAATTCCATGAATCAACCAATCAAAGCTCGTTTTTGGTCAGTCGTGAACGTGACCATTATTCTTCCACGAATCTGCAACTAACAACGTACCTATTCTTCATAATTTCCATTATAAAACTTTCATAATAAAATACTGACAGTCTAAAATTCACATTAAATATTTCCATTCCCTAACGAACATTTCACAACATAAAATAAATGCACACTTGAAAACAGATTCATAATTATACACAATATACTCCACACTTGCATTATAATATAGTGAACATATTTGTGTTCATCCCCCTTTTATTTTTTTATATATATATAAACAACATATTTCACAGTTCATATTCATAACACAGTAGCGTCAATAGTTTTCATTGACGGGATTAAATCCCTTTTTACGATGGGCGTTCGACCGTGACCAAGAGTTGCTAATTGAGGGGGGTCAAAACGTGTCACATTGTTATGGTTATAATATTTATTCTGTATTATGCTATTATTAATATTCTATCCTGTTCGATAGATTCTTTCAGTTATGTCATATATTGTACCAGGGGTAAAAAACATGTTCATATATGGGCAAATCCACAGAACGTGGCCGCTTTGGGGGAACGGCAATAGTGCGCGTGTGGGAATGTATATTACCCACCCATAAGTACACGAACTCAAAGTATACTTTATTGTGCATGTAAACATGGAGTTACAAGTCGATTGCTTGATTCATATAAAAACTGCAGCACAATTTGCATTGAAAAATCGGTTATTTTCACGTTTTCAGAATGGAACTTTTAAAAAAAGAAAAATTCATACCACCACAATTTTCTCAGATTCAAACCAATGAATCTGAAATTTTTACTGGACATGTTTTTTGGTACAATGAACCTTTTCCCGGAGTTTCAAAGCCGCACACCTCTTACATTTCATATGCGTGATTGTTTTATCCAGCGAACGGCAATTTCAGCGTTTTTTATTTGGTTTATTTGCTGTAACTTTTGGAACATCCGAAGCACACTCCTGAAATTGAGACCAATTATTCTTCTCTTTATTACGAAGATTTTGAGACGACATAGAAGAGTGTGCGTTCAATGCTCCATTTTGAAGAAGCATTTGAGTATTTTAATTTAAAGCTAATGCGGCCACGTTCTGTGGATTTGCCCATATACATGTTTCTTTCTGATATTAAGAGAAACGTTAGAAAGGTTATGCATTTATCATAAAACAAAACATTTATTTATCAAGGGAACATCGTGGACAGCCCCCATTTTTTTAAATATACATATGTATCATCAAAAATGATATGATATAAAAAAATCAATAATAATTATAAATTTTAACATTTAATTATAAAGGTAATAAGTATAAACTGAAGCTTTTGAAAATTTTAGAAAAACAGATTTTCATTTTCAAGAGAGGCAGTCTATAGAATTCCCTTGTCAATATATACAGTGAGTCCCAGGATAGATGTAACAATTTTTTTTTCGAATTTCGGAATGACATTTGGTAATCGAGTCCTGCTTGATGTAAAACTAACGTTTACCAAAAATTAGTTGATTTGGTCTTCTACAGGCTGTTTTATAAGCAAAGTTAAAAAAAAACTACCTATATTTTTTCAAAATATGAAAAAAATCTAAGTTTAGAAAGTTGAAAACATACCATACAAAATAATTAATTCGATTAAATTTAATTTCCAATTAAAATCGATAAATCGACAGTGATATTTAAACCACAATCATTCCGTTAACATTTTGATGAACTCTGTGATGAGACATCAATTATGCCACCTTTTTATATTTAACAGAATTCTATATTTCACAGTTGAATGATTCGATTGTATATTGCTTTTCTATTAGTTACTTTATATACATAGTGGGTACTATACTAACCCTCTTGGTTCGCGGTTACAATCATGTGTCTATGTTTTTATATTTAGGGTCTTAAATTTTGCCAGCTGGGTGAGAAAAATGCTTTAATTTTATATTCAAACATACATACTTGACTTGTTTTCAGTTTACCCAAGTAAAAAAAATACTAGACAAAAAATTTCGTTAAAACTATTTTATTTTAAAATGAAAAATATATTTTATCTAAAAAAATCTGAGATTTGTTTTAACGAGACAAGACTGTAATAGAAGAGACTTAATTTATCGTTTTGTGTCATGCAGCCCTATTTAAATCCTTTCTTAATACTTCTCTGTACTACACATCGTCCTATCAAAAAAATAAATTAATATACACGATAATTAATTCAAATTTATTCCATAATAATGTGTATTTAATCAAAAAATTATCTCATTTTCATTTTACAATCTAAATTTATTTACCAGCATAAAAACTCAATAAGACAAAAGTGCTTTTGACAAGAGTGAAACAAAAAAACCTAAACATTATACACATTATAACTGAATAATTAAAGTTGAGATACTAAATAACATAATTCGTAATTTATAATACAAGACGGTGTAGGTACAGTGGACCAAACAAATCATCTTCTTTATCGATCTCAAACAAATACAGCATCTTTACGATCTATACATATTTTAACACTTTATTTAATATTTTTATTATTAATTATTTAAAACTAACTATTAGTTAAAATTACTATTAAATATCGTTTTAAATACAATAGGCATGATGCCAGTAACAAAGTATCACTGAAATTATGATTTTAAATAATGAAATAGGTTAAAAAGATTCTAAAAAATGTATTTATTTTTATATTAAAAGCGAGAATAATACGATTTTTGTTAAAATAAAAACGCAAAATACAGCAATCCGCCATGTTTGATAAAACACCAGTCAGAGTGGATGACGTCACGGCTACGTAAACGTCATTTTTGTTTCATTAATATCTGCACTGTTTATAAATTATTTTGTGGTTTTAAATTATCAATTTGCTCAGTTTTGTGTTACCAAAAGTAAAACCGAGAAACATTAGCGATGGAACAAGGATTTATTATAGTTGACAAGGAGTGTTTACATAGGCGTGACGTAAAAAATGCGCCATGACACCTGCAAGAGTCAATTTTTGTGATTAAACCTTTATTTTCTGTAGAAATAAGCATTTTTTTGGAAATAAGAGACACGTAAGATCATCATAAAATAGTTTTTAAAAATTAGGTATCATGACGATTCACAATAATTTATTTTTATTTTTGTTTGTGTAATTTCTATCAACATTTTTCATTGTATTGTTTTTTTTAGTAAAATAAGATAACATTGTCAATCTATTTAAACAATATCACTTGTCACGTATTCAGGAATTTATAGTATAATAGTTTCAGATTCTTATACTCCTGATGAGGACTTCTTGTCAAGTCGAACAAATTGTGGTTATTTATAATTTCATCCATTTTCGAGTATAATCGAATAAAGAAAAACAATTGAAATTTAATCATACATTTTTTTACTCAAACGCTATTCTTTTGGTAAATCAAGGTGCAAGAAGACATACTTTCGACATATTATGCGTTGTTCTGGTTATTGACCAAACTTTTTTACCTAAATGTCAAAATTCTTGTATATCAAAAAATAAGCTAATCGATATGGAATATATTTTTTTTAATTTGAAATAGTTGTTGAATATTTATCTGTACGCCAGCACGGCGTGGCTCACCAGCGCTCGAGGTGCGCGCGGCCGATCTGTGAACTAAAGTAACTTGTAAAGATAGATGGCTCCAGCAGACAGATTAGTTAACTAGAGTTATTAATGACCGTGTTTAGCCCCCCGGCCCCCCTCGCGCGTTTACCCCGCGTGTTTAACACCGCATTACAAGCGTTTACTTTATATTGTTCTCTATGTGGACAGAAAAGAAAAAGGATTGTGTGTGTATGTGTGTCTGATAGATTGAAACCGTTCTTGCAGTTTTTCTAATGAATGTTTGTGTTTCGATTGGTTAACAAATATTTTTTCTATCGTATATTATTTTATTAATAAGATACCTATTTAACGATTAATCTTGGTCTTTAGTTAAATTTTTTAAATAAATAAACTGGGGTAAAAGTGAAACAAAATACAAATCGTTTGTTTACAGTTAACGATACAAATTCAAACTTTAATTTTTTCTACTAGATGCGCTTATGAATAACCATTTTAAATACTTACATATATCATTTGAACTGTACGATACAACACGGACTTAAAAAATAACATTTGTGCTTAGCAGGGCAGACATATATATACATATCTCTGTATTCTATATAATACAATATGTATTGTAAAATTCCTTAAACAATTACAGATTAGCAGTAGGTAGTTTCGAAATTCATTGAAATTTTAGATTTATTTGCGAATATTTATTGCATCATTTTTGTAAATTAGATACATTTTATTATTTTAATGAATAATGCACATAGGGGTAAAGTAATAAATAAAATAATACTTTGTATTCAACATAATTACACGATTACATTAATTATACGTATATTAATTAAACGTCATTGCATTCGACATTTCGTGAAAATTTAAAAAAATTTGTGTTAATACGCTTTTATCTTTACGTGTTTTTTTAATTAATAGATATGTCCTTTATCCAGGTTTTAGTATATATTTTGTTACGTTATGGAATAAGCAGTAACGATAATAGTAAATCAAGTCGGAAAAAAGTTTGCCGTCAACGCGCTCTTCTTTTGTAATATTTGTTAAATATTAAACAATATGTAGTAAAGAATTTTGTAAAATCAAAAGAACTATATTTTTCAAAAATCCTAAACAATAATTCCGTAATACTAAAAACATTTTTACGTAAATTAATAACTATACTATCCAAGCTAATTCTAAGGTTAAGAGGATTCGAACAAGTTAAAAATGTTTATTAATTTCTACTTTTATTAAATACTAACGTTATGGTATTATATTTATATTATATGGTACCTAATAGATAACATTTCATTTATTATTTGAATTTGATATTCATATGTAAATAATTATACATAAACTTATTAAAATTCATTTATACAACATGCATATTTTAGTTCTATTTTATGTCGTTTTTCCACTCTAATGTACAATAAAATATTTAATGTCACATTATTATAATATATGTTATCAAATGTAATTTACATTTATGAATTTGTTTTATTGGAATGATAAAATATATATCGCTAGTGAATTATATTCTACTTTGAAATTTATTTAATGATGTATATAACTATTGTAATTATTTTTCCAGAGAAATATTACATTTTTATTTTGATTATCTATCACATTTAACTATAGTTTTTAATTATTTATTTATTTATATGTAGCGATAACCTCAAAATAAAAATAATGATATATTAAATAAAATTAATTTACCTGTACAATGAACTCAATTAATAATAAGTGATATCACTAAACCTTTCTTATTTACTTTAATAATTAAAACCATAATTGTATGTAGGCACGTATCTATCTAGTAACAACTGATAAAATAGTTAATTAATTGTGAAAAAATTACCCACTATACAACTGGGGTAAAAGTGAAACAAAATACAAATCTTTCATGTTTTTTGACAGTTAACGATACAAATTCATACTTTAATTTTTTCTACTAGATGCGATTATGAATAACCATTTTAAATACTTACATCATTTGAACTGTACGATACAACAAGGGCTTTAAAATGACAAAAGTGTTATTAATTTTTAACCTCTGCACTGTTTATAAATTATTTTGTGGATTTAAATTATCAATTTACTCAGTTTTGTGTTACCAAAACTAAAACCGAGAAACATTAGCGATGAAACAAGGATTTATTATAGTTGACAAGGAGTGTTTACATAGGCGTGACGTCAAAAATGCGCCATGACACCTGTGAGCGTTTTGGCGTCAAATTCAAAATTAGTTTTAAAAGGGTCAATTTTTGTGATTAAACCTTTATTTTCTGCAGAAATAAGCATTTAACAAGTAAGATCATTATAAAATAGTTTTTAAAAATTAGACATCATGCCTATTGACGAAATAATGGTTTTAAAACAACTGATCAACTAATTGTGTGTGCAATACTCTTCAGGAACAAAATTAAAAAATGTTGAGTACTTTGCAATATACAAACATGAAAAAAAGTATCATACGTAATAGTATTATTATAAATAATGTTCATTTATATTACAGTTTTTATGAATTCCGGTTCTGATAGCTGGGCATATAATATGCCAGCATGATAAATGTAATTAAACTTTATCAATCTTATATTTTTATAGCTATTAAAATTACAATACCTGCATGGTCGTATATAAAACATTAATTATTTGATTTGTGTTGTTTACTGGCTGACAATCAAACCTCTGATAAACTTACACTTGTAGGTCGTTAATTGCCCAACAGATAATTAAAAATACTACGGTCTGATTACTGTTATTATAAAATGACTATGAATAATGACAATTTTAAACGTATATTAAGTACGAAACGATGAAAGAAATTAGTTGGTGGAATTCGCTTTTGTTATTTATTATTTCCTTGTTCATTTTTATTGGTTCATTTATCGTCGATGGGTCATGTTTTATTAATAAATTAATATAACGCCTTTCAAAAAACTTTTCTTAATGATATTTTTACTTTTTTTAATGTTTCTCTATTTCCAATTGAATATATAAGTAAATTATAAAACATAATAAGGTAAACGTACCAGTTATGGCCGCCATTGGCGTAGATAGTGGGGGGGTCTAGGGGATCAACCCCCCCCCCCCATGAGTCTACGAAAATAACATACAAATAAATTCATCTACTAGTTATATACTTCTGTATCAGTGGCGAAGCGTTCATGGAAGCAGGGGAAGCAGTGCTTCCCTTAATATATGGGTAATTAATATTCGTCTTTATGCGAAACTCAAACATTTTAATCAAAAATAACATTTAATATTAATTTACACGCTCAGTTATAAACCTATAATACCTCTACGTCTTATTTTATTGTATTTTAGTCGATATTTGTATGACGAGTTGAATTTCACTGCAGGAAATTTCACTAAAAAATTTAGAATTTTTGATTGCGTTAAAAGTATGTTTATTGTATAGAAAATGACGTGAAAAGTTGTTTGTTTCAAACCGCAGGTCTGTATCTCAAATCGTTCTCGAGATATAGCCTCTCAAAGTTTTAGTTTTTTTAAATTTTTGGAGAAAAAAGGCCATAACTTTTGAACGCGTGGTCGGAATTGATTTTAATTGACGGATTTGGAATCAGCGTGTCAAAATCTATATAATGACGTGTATAATACCTTAAAACTCGGAAAAAAAATTTTTACGAAAAATCGAAAAAATTCAAAGGGGTATACCTTAAAAAAATGTCGATTTTTGGCCAAAATTTTTTTGTCGGATTTTAAAGTATTATACATGTCATTATATAGATTTTGACACGCTGATTTCAAATCCGTCAACTAAAACCAATTCCGACCACGCGTTCAAAAGTTATGGCCTTTTTTCTCCAAAAATTTGAAAAAACTAAAACTTTGAGAGGCTATATCTCGAGAACGGTTTGAGATACAGACCTGCGGTTTGAAACAAACAACTTTTCACGTCATTTTCTATACAATAAACATACTTTTAACGAAATTAAAAATTCGAAATTTTTTAGTGAAATATCCTACAGTGAACTTCAACTCGTCATACAAATATCGACTAAAATACAAGAAAATTATTATTATATTAAGAATCTGATAGATATGTACATTAATTATTATCATTGAAACCATATCAACATATTAATTAGTACAATAGAAACCATTTCATAGTAAGTATTTACATTTGTAAAAACCGTTGTAACCGTTTATTATTTTCGTAAAAAATATTATTTAATATTGTTAAAAGATACTAAACATTAACAATGTTGCCCGGATCCTTGTCTTAACCTATGGCCGGGGTCACATAATTTATGCTCACATGATAAAAAATTTATACCTGTATAAATTTAATCATTAATTAATTTAACAAATTGCCTTTTTATGAATTCTATGTTTTATAGAAACATTTAGAAAAAAATTACCTATTTGGTAATAAATTCTTAAAACATTGCCAAAATCTTTATTTTGGCACTTTTAGGTTTGGTTATCTCAAAACCCTGACGTGATAGAGCAATTTGAACAACGGATTCGGTTTCAGCATACGCCAAAAACCTCCGAATCACTTATTGAAGTATCTCGATTATATCGTAAAATAATCACAATTTTTCCAAATTCAGTTCGGTAGCACAGGGAGTTTTAATAATAAAACATTGGGTGATAAAATATAATACCAACAATCTTAGGTCATAACATGATAACTAACTAACTGATATTATGTTTATATTTTGATATGTATTCATACGAGAAATATGTATTTATTTGTCCTGAAGAAAAAATCGGTTCACTGTAAAATACTATAATTTGAATCAATTTCAAATGAGATTCAAATAGGCTGATTACTTCTAATATATTCTTGTATGTTAACATAGACATATTTTCACTTGTCTTTTCATTACAGCCCACATTATGCTATTTAAAATTAAAATGTTTAAACAAGTTCAAACGCATTTACACTATTAAATAATTCATTTTGTGGTTACATATTTGGCACCTACACTCTAATTAAAAGATAATTAATTCAAAAAAAGTATCAAATGAAACAATAGACTGTGGATGTGAGACGAATGATATCATCTGGCAAAAGCACACAGTTTCTTTGTTCAGAAACACCTTTATAAAATAATCAAACAAAGAACAATACAAACACCTAAACCATCTATCTATCTACTATTTGTACCACCACATGCCCGCAGTGTTGTCTTCAGAGGTCTAAGTTCAGAGCCGTATTAAATATGTGTAAAACAAACTGTATCATACAATTATTGTGACTAAATTTTAAAATAGTATTATATCATTTTTTGCTTCCTCGCAATATCGAAGATTCGAGAAGCTATGTGATCGTTTCAGATTGAGACAAAAAAAAGTTCTCCGATTTCAAAATTTTAAATTGATTTATCCGTTTCACGTCAAGGCAAACACTTTTCGTTCCATGTCTGTCTGTCCGTACATGTATGTGTGTCCGTCTGTTCCCTGAATCCTTGTCACACGCATAACTCATGAACCACTGAACCGATATTATTGAAACTTGGTCGGATGGTTGGATTTGGTTTGAGGACGGTCCCATTTCAAAATCATCAAAATCGTGTGTAAGGGGGAGGGGTGACACACCAAAATATTTCTTTTTTCATGATATCTCAAGAACGACACATGTTACGTGAAAATTTTATAGAATATTTTTTGTAGAGCATTAAATTTCCTATAATCTACTACGTTTGCTGTAAAATATTCCCTTACAAAGATTTATCTCAATTTATTTTAAAAATTCGTGTTTTGTTTTTCTAAATTGATATTTGATTGGATATATTAAATGTCATTTTGACGTTTTAAATGTGATTTTGATATTTGCATAAATTTAGAAATTGTCAAAAAATTAAAAATATATGAAAAAATATTCAGGTGCGTTTTAAGAAAAATTTCGAACTAAGATTTTTTAGTAAAATTTGTATAAAAATTAAATGGTTAACCAATGCCAGGCAATTTATCTGAACACTATCGGTTTTAGTGAATTTAGCACGAGTAATCACTGTGCATTTACTTGGCAGATGTTTTTTTCTATTCAAATGAAAAATTTCCCGCTATAACGCTCATGGTATGCGTGACGTCAAACTTCAGATGTGCCAGACGCGTTTGTAATCACAGTTATTATCAATTCCAATTTTAATTTTGAATTTTTTTAAATCCAGACAAAAAATTATACTACGTAAATATTTATTGACTTCTGAGTATTTGTTTTTTAACAATTACAGAGCTATATACATAGTATATAATACCCATTAGTTCCTATTTTATTTCTTCTTCAACACTTTATTTTAGTTAGTGTCATTTAACGATAGTATTAACAACTATATTCATTAAAATAGTCGACAGCAATTTAACTTTCGTATAACCGTTTTTATGCTACGTAGCAATTTACGTATACAAATGCCTGTACATATACACTTTATAAATACTTATAAGGATAATATGTGCAGTGTAAATAACTGTGTCTAATTTAACGTAATAAAGTTATCGAACGAGTATACTGGTAGTATATATTTTTTATTACTTTTAAATATATTTTACCATCTACAGTAAAAATGCAGAACTTCTGAAACCCATAGTAAAATGGGCTTCAGAAGTTCTGTATAGTCCTTGCATAATCTACTGTACAGACAAAAACTAGGACCAAGTTTCGTTTGTCAGCAGATATTTGAACTCCTAACCCTTGACATTGAATTACTAAAAAAAAATCCCATTTTCGGACCTTGTGACTATACCATAATTAACATTGGTTTTGTGCGGGATCTTTTATAATGAATTTGTAGATATTATCTATATGTACAGGATGGACCAATAGTCTCTTAACATTTGAGAAGCCCGCTGTTTCCGCGCGGGTAGGGGTATCAGGGTGGGGACGGAATTAAAACGATTTCGTAAAAAATACCTTCCTTTTTTCGGGGCCGCCCTAAGCTCAGTGGTAGTTACGGCCCTGCCTCCCAGTAATACACTCAATTCAAAGTCATACGGTGCTGTACGCATATATTGACGTATAAACTACCTATGTAATTGAGAGTGTTTTGACCAACTGAATGATTACAAACGATTAACGCAGGCCGCGCGGGTACAGTCTCCCGCCCGCCCGCCTTGCCCTAACCGAGAGACCCCGGATCGACCCCCCCCCCCCTCCCTCTCTAATCGCGACATGCTCGTTAACAGCTCTTGATTGATCTGCTGGAGCGCCCCGCCCTGCCGACGTTTCGTCCGTCACACATTGTGTGTGTGTGATTTTTTATCTGAGACAGTTCCCTGATTGAACACATCATTAATGGTTATATTTTTCTTCCACGATATAATTAATGGATGGAATTAATATTTTGGCTTGATCGTTCTTCGTGACCCAGGTTAATGTGTGTGTTTTTATTGGGATATAACAGTGCTTCTGAACATGTTTTGTTGTGATTGTTAAACATGCAGACAACTTATGCAAACAATAAAAAAGTAAAGTAATTTAACAGTTCTAAAAATTGATTTTTATTTTATCTATTATTGAAAATCTAAGCGGTTTTATTTATTTAAATTGTAAGTATGTGTTGAACATATACTCACAATTTTTTTTTTATTTAAAAAAATATATTTTGTGATTATAAAATGGTATTTTATATACGTCCATTATTGACTAATAATAAATTTATTACATACAGATAACAGTTTTTTTGGAAATAAATTTTAAAATTATTTTTTTAACAAAATTTAATAAAATTTAATTTTAATTAAATTTAATTTTTCCTTAGAATATTTTTTTAATTTGTACAAATAGGTAACGCTTATAGGGGCATTTCGCCTATTTTTGACCTGTGCCTTTTTTCGACCATTTGTTGAATCATTCTTTGAAAATAACGAAAAATAGCAATAGAAAAAATATGTTCCTGGAAAACCTTGAATGCCTTAGCAGCACACATACATAATACATACACACGAAAACTGGAATTTTTAGTCGAAAATTGGGAAAATTGCATTTTTAGATCGAACTAAAATAGAATAATTAAAAGTATATTTTAATAATAATTATTATTACAAAAACATTTTTTTTGACAACTCCCAATAATAATTGGTCGAAAATCAGCGAAATGACGTTATAGGCTTTATAACTTGCAGTCTTAGGTTCTTCTGTAATTGTAATTACTGCAAATAAACCCTGTAGCGATAATGGTTAAAATATGTTAATTTATATTTGTACACTTACATATTGTTTTCTTTTTTACAGTTATACGAAATCAACGACGATCCAAAACGAAAAGAATTCTTAGACGATCTCTTCTCCTACATGCAAAAAAGAGGTAAGTTATTTTCGAATTAAATTTTCTTAGTAATTTGAAATCCAAAAAAAATCCCTTCGTTCGGATAAATACGAGTTGAACAAAACACTCTTTATGGGGTTGTTAAGAACGATACATATTAAAAACAAATCCCTAAAATGGACTTTGGAAGTCTATTGAAAGTGTTCAAACTGCGATTCGATTCGGTACAGGATATTTGCCGACCTCCCGCTGAGGGAGCCACAATCTTCCTATATTTTTTTTCAAAGACAGTTCCTAGAAGTGAATACCTATTTGCTATATTTTTATTATTGGCACGTTTATGTAATTTATTTTATGCCTGTGTTTATAGAAATTGCTAATGAATGAACATTGTGAAAGAGTATTTACTTAAATGGAAAACCAAGTCTTTGCTATACGTGCATATAATTTTTTTTTAATAATAAATAGAAGTTTAGCATACATAGTTTGATAAATGAGTTTATTCAGGTGCCAAATTAGAAAATTGATGTAAAGTGGAGATGATGGACTAAATTATTTGTTATTTTGAAAACGACACATTGCAAAACATATGTTTCATTTAAACATAATTAAGTAATTATTCACAAAAATATATGTATAACCGATTGTGCGACCATCTCGATATTATTGTATTTATTAAAACACGTTATATGCAGAACCGACTTTAGGGGGTTGTTTTTAAATTATTTTAAATTTAGTTATCTTATAGTTTCGGTACTAGTTATATTAATTATTTTACTTCAACTTAATAATTTTTTTAGGGAAGACCAATTTTCTTTCCTATCAAAGAATAATTAAAATTAGACTTGATGATTGACCGTATTTCAAAAATAAAATGATTAACCGTTTCGTAATTGAAATACAATTGTATTTCAAAAACAAACGGTCCATCATTTTGAATTTTTTATCACATATCAAAATAATAACCCTTTACTGTTTGGTAGTTTTTTATCAAAACTTGTCGAAGCGCTTAGTCATAAAATAAAAAAAACTGCCCTTATACGTACTAATACAACAATAGACGGCTTTGGGTATAGACTTGATCAAAAATTCTCTGTAGCAACGCAATTATTTTCGATATTTTTTTTGATAGTACTGTAGCACGAGAACTATCTTAATATCTGCACTGTTCATAAATTATTTTGTGGTTTTAAATTATCAATTTGCTCAGTTTTATGTTACCAAAAGTAAAACCAAGAAACATTAGCGATGGAACAAGGATTTATTATAGTTGACAAGGAGTGTTTACATAGGCGTGACGTCAAAAATGCGCCATGACAACTGCAAGTGTTTTGGCGTCAAATTCAAAATTAGTTTTAAAAGGGTCAATTTTTGTGATTAAACCTTTATTTTCTGCAGAAATAAGCATAAGAGACACGTAAGATCATCATAAAATAGTTTTTTTTAAATTAGGCATCATGCCTATTGACGAAATAATGGTTTTAAAACAACTGATTAATTTTGCTTTGTGCAACCGAAGGTATATATTTACATCGAAGTGGAATGTAATCCAGTTCCAATCAGGCCAGCCCTGTTACCTTGTAGATAGATATTGGGATAGAGTGAAACAGTGCGATCGTGTGCATCTGGAGGGTTATCACGAACGATGCAATTATTACAATTATATTTGTATAGATATGTGTGTGTATTTAAATATTCAGACATGTTAGCTCCCCGATTCTCGGAAATAAATTACGCCGTGTTCTTCTTGTACGGACTTCCAAGAAGTGCATCAGTGTAACACACATACACATTACACATACTACCTGAAAATTAGATTTGTTTTATACAACATAAAAATGCATTAAACGGTATCCATGCATGATGCCAGTAACAAAGTATCACTGAAATTACGTTTTTAAATAATGAAATAGGTTAAAAAGATTCTAAAAAATGTATTTATTTTTATATTAAAAGCGAGATTAATATGATTTTTGTTAAAATAAAAACACAAAATACAGCAATCCGCCATGTTAGATAAAACACCAGTCAGAGTGGATGACGTCACGGCTAAGTAAATTTGATTTTTGTTTTATTAATATCTGCACTGTTTATAAATTATTTTGTGGTTTTAAATTATCAATTTGCTCAGTTTTGTGTTACCAAAATTAAAACCGAGAAACGTTAGCGATGGAACAAAGATTTATTATAGTTGACAAGGAGTGTTTACATTAATACAAATTTTAATTTTCTGCTTATTGCGTTCTAAATATTTTAAATAATATTTATAACCGTGATATCAATTGTAATAAAAAGTATTTTATCGGTAATTTATATTATTTATACGGTTTATGGATAATCGTTAAGTAAGTAAGAAATAATTCACAATGAGCATGCATTAATTTTTAAATTAATAAAAATTGACTATAGTGGAATTCTTACTGTTATTAAATTTAGAATCTTGTGTTTACAAAAAAACTGTACAGTTTCTTTTTCAGTGATACCAATTATTAATACTTATATAACATTGTTATACAGTAAAAGCTCCTTATTCGCGCTTCCTTCATTCGCGTTTTCACTATTCGCGGATTAAAAAATTGCGACCCAATTCCTATATTCGCGGCTAAAGATTTCTTTATTCGCGGATCTAATCAGTACATACATAATAATAATAAAAAATCCAATAGGTATCCAACCCAATATCCTTTGTAAACGCCGTCAAATGGACTAATAAAAAAGTAAAATAGACCTTATTACAACTTTGCTTAAGAAGAGGCTTCAACAAGCACTGGAAACGTGACATTTAATTTGAAAAATCTTAGTGAAGGTTTAAGAATGGCAAATGAGCTTTGTGATTTCTTTATGAAAATTGAATTGAAGGAGCTTTTAAAAAGTGCCAAGCAAGAAAAAATTACAAAATTCTTTAAACCATTGCCTAAGCCTGAAGATAATAATTGATCAATATGGTCAAAAACTTCAATTAAATTGATTTTTTTATATTGTATTTGTTTATTTATTTTGTCACCTAGGAACGTATCCCCTATAATCCCATATAAATTACCATTCCGTATTCACGGTTTCTGTATTCGCGGCATATTTATGGAACATATCCCCCGCGAATAAAGAGCTTTTACTGTATTTCAACTTATTAAAACATTGTAAAAAAATGAACCAAAAAATACTGATCACGGTATTGTAAAATTCTTAATTTACAGAAAATACAATACTCAATTTTTGGGGGTAACGACTTATTAGAATTAGTATATTGATATGTTACTTTAAAATAAAAAAGGTTTGAATTTGTATCTTTTCGGTGTTCCAGTTCCCCCCTCTTCTGATTCAAAAGTTGCCATTTTTAGAGTTCCTTACCGAAATTAACACTGTGTTTGTCCGTCTGTCACAGCCTTCAAGTTACTGAACCGTTTGACCTAGACAGCTCAGATTTGGCATAATTATAGTAAATGGTGGACCAATAATATACCTGAGTTAAAAGGACAAGTATATTCCAAACCTGTTTCTATCTCTTTCTTTTGACACGACTTTGTTTTCGAGTCAGATGCGTGGTCCATTCTCTATGTCAATTTGTATGTCTTTGTTTTCAAAGAGGTAGTATAGTATATATTTATTAAAACACGAAAAACAAACACAATTTAAAAACTGAAGAAATGATTGCGTCTGGTTGAAAACTATCGACATAATGCAACTTTACAGTTTGCATAAATAACATAAACACTTATATATGCAGACATTGCGGCCGTAGGGCGTTAATTATAAAATATATATATTGCAACACTAATCATGTTGTAGGCAGCACAATTCGCGATTTTAATGATCATTTTCTCGAATAACGAAATCATTTGTATCCCTTGTATAATTATTATTTATACGATCGTGTTTTCATATGGGACTTATTGGATTATCTACACAAGCAGGTGAATGTTATTAATTGGGGTTTAAATTATTACAAAACGGGGTTAGTTGATGTGTTTGCTGGAGATAATTGTTTTTATGTACATGTTCATCCAGTTCATGAAAATTTGTTTGTTTTTGTTGATTGATTTGACTTTTGTTGTTATTTCTAAATAATATTTTTTACCATTGGACTGTGAATTTCTATCTTTTATAATATAATTCATACATTTAAGGTAGATATTTGAGGTATTTTGTGTGCAAGTCAATGTATAGATAGTTATTAAACTTGTCAAACATCATTTATGTTATTATGATCGACAAAGTTGTCATTTCACTACCGTTCAAAAGTTTGGATGCAGGTATATTTTTCTGTGTATCAAAACTGAATTATCAGTACGTTTTAAGAGACTATTTTGAAGGTTTCCTCCAAGGGTTGAAAAAGGCTTTGAAAAAACACCACATTAATGATTTCTCTGAATTTTCATATTAATATGACAATTTTTAACAAAATTGTGTTACATTGAAAAAGTGTCTCACTAATTATGACAAGCATAAAAATTAATGTCAAATGTTTTATATGATAAAGATCTATATGTAATAAGTATAATACATTTTAGCCCTGCACTATAAATATGAATTTGTTTATTATTAACTAATTAAGAATTTAACTTTTATTATTCAGTAGCTAAATATAAATAATAACTGTAACAATCATTTTAAAGATATTAACAAGCACGTTGGCTTTTTAATACTGATTATTTTAAGTCCATTAATCATTAATGTTATTTAACTACAATAAAAGATTTATACCACCCACTTTGCAAATAACTACGAGTGTGTATTAAAAAAAGCATGTTTTTTTATTTACTCGAACACTTCAGATGTACTTAAAGTTATTATAGGTCTCTATCATTTTACTATGTTCGAAAAAGTAGATATCAGTGTAATAGATACACACATACATACATATATTCAATTAATTCAGTAGACAATACATTATCAATAATAATTATTATGACTAGATACATAGATTAAAAAAAACTAATGAGTTTTTACTTAAATATATTTATTACCAATGTTTTTCACATTGTTAAATTACGTAAGGTTTGGGGGAGTGAGGGAAGGGGGTCAATAAGCCCTTTAAAGCAGTACTTACGTAGTTTTTTTTTCTAATTAATTTAAAATACGTTGATTGAACCTGGTTTTGACTATTGGAATTGCTATTTTTTAATTAATGTGCCTAATGTTTACATACAAGGGGAAGGGGCGAAAATTTTGAAAATATTCTTTACGTAGTTAACTATATTTATGATTGTAAGTTTTTAATAAAAATAAAATGTATATATTTAAAAAAAATACGAGAGAAATAAAGGAAGAGGGGTTGCAGAAAAGAGAGGGGGAATATCGGACGTCCGCTTTATAATCAGTAAACCTAATGGACAAGTCATTCGTTATTTATATTCTCGTGCCCATAAAAAGAAACAGAGAGAGAAATACATAACTCCAATTATCATGTTAGGTATAAGTGTACAGGTGGAGATACCTATATGAATTAATTTTGCATTTGTATAATATTGTTTTATTAACAATTGTACAACTTAAATTGATATTTCAAATAAAAGTAATGTTTCCTACTTCGTTTTAAAAAGGAAAAACAGGCAAACATTATCATTGTGTGACAAGTATTTTCATTCTCATTGAATTGTTTATTGAACGCTGCTACCAGTATAAATTTTAGATTTTTTCATAATCATTGTGAATTTTAAATATAAAAATACTGTGGTTAGACATATACATATCTTTAGAAATTAATGATTTGTTAAATTAAATAAAATCCATATGTTTTATATTTACATTTCAAACATAATTACATATTTTATGTTCACAAAATTTTTCTTTGTAGAAACTAATTTTACATTAATTACTGAAATCAGCGATTTTTCTAGAAACTTCACAGCAAGCTTAATTTTAAAATCAGTATGAGAAAAGACATGTATACATTGAAGCTCTTTACAAAAATATACAAATCAATCTATGGTAAAATCAAGATGTATATACATCTAATTAAAAAAACTAATTTACTCCGTAGTTAATGTGGGTTTAATGAAAGCTAGCATTAATCTGTATGCATTAACGATACAAGTCGGCTGCGTACAAAAGCACTAAAAATAGTTAAATACTTAACAATGCTTAGCTACAAGATACTTAGCACAATGTAAACACACGTCTTTTATATTCAACAGCATGGGCGTATTGTATATCATGATGATAGTACTGAATATATTCTCTTGTACTTGTAATTCACGTTGGTGTCTCAGTTTGTGTGATTTTAATCGGAACACGAAGGAAAATGGAATTAAATTTTAGGAAAAAAATAAATAAAAATTTTATTTTTAAAAACTATTTAATGATGATTTTACGTGTCCAAAAAAATACTTATTTCTGCAGAAAATAAAGGTTTAATCACAAAAATTGATTCTTTTAAAACTAGTTTTGAATTTGATGCCAAAATGCTCGCAGGTGTCATAAATAATTTAAAATATAAACGTTTTATTATTATTAAAATCGTTCAACAAATAAAATTTTTTTTTTTGATTTAATTATTAAACTTGAAAATCGTTGTGAATAGCTATAAAAATAATTGAAATATTTTGATTTATTTATAATTTTATAATAAATGCAAATCTGTTAATATAAGATTTCTAACTCGATTTATAAATATTCATATCTATTTAATAACTGCATATTCTAATTATTATGTTTAATAAAACACTCTTTTTAATTATAGATAACATATTAATTTACAATTTATTGAGCTAGTTTCTGAGACATTTAATAAAAGTTTAATTAAAATATTTTCATTTATGAATACACAAAAAAATAAAGTAAATATTTATTCTTCACTAATCAAAAATGACAACCGAAGAATTTATTGTATTTTTCAACAAAAACCAGTCTGAAAATTATTTCAATATCCAATAGCACGATCCTCAGGCATCTTTATACACAGAAAGATTATAATTAGAAAGAACAAATCTAATATCCATCAAGCTAGTGAATGTTTTAAATATAGAATCCCATTTATAATGTTTCCAATTACATTATGTTGTCTCTAGATCCATCACAAAACATAATATTGCCAACACCGTCAGTTATTTTCGGCTTCTGACAGTAGATGGAGCTACAGCAGCTAGAAATGAGGGGGTGAGGGAGGAGGGGGGGGCGTATAAAAAGGACTCGTGATTGATGAACCGGGATTTATAATTAGTGAGGGACACTTCCGGTTGTGTTTGTGTTGGCAACCCTGACAGCAAATGCGCGCGTAATTCGATACGTCGCTTATATATTCAAATGCAGTTGTTGTAGCGGACGCCATTTTGATTATTTTATAGCAATTTATGTTTTGGCTTACATTTTGAATTCCTTTATATTATTATACACAAATTGTGGCGTAATATAAAACCATCTGTTCTTTTAGAAATTATTTACATCATACACAGTGACGGTTTGTGACTCATATGCCATTTTTCATATTCAAAATTTTTGGCAACACAAACACGATATAAGTCAATTTACCTATGTTCTAATATTACCTGCGAACTTATCAATTAATTTTGAATTAATTAAATACATATTGAAATTCTGAAATCACATATAGAAATAAACATTTTCAGATATTTTATCCAAAATGTCATTCATAAACATTTACCAATACATATTATTATATTTTACTGCATTACCCGCCACTGAATGTGTGATATTTTTCAGTAGCGCTACTTAGTTCTTTATAATTAGGCAATAAATTCTCCAATGTGGAATTTAATACAATAATTTTATCTTAATGGTGTTTCTTGAAGCGAGATGTGGTTACCAAATGACAATTATCTTCATATAAAAACATTTTTATGATCTACAAAAATATATAAAATCTAAACACAAAAAGATACAAACTGTGGTATTCAACATTAATTTATTTAAATCCCATTCAATGTCACTTATAAGAAAATATTACCGATTTTGTTTTATTTTGGACCAGATTTTAATATAAATACTATACATATAAGTCAGACAAAAAAAATCAAGATGTGCAAAAGATTCGTATTTTTACGATACAAATTCCGACAGAGGATATAGACTTGCAGTGTAAATGTTTCTTGGAATTTGAGAGGGTGGATGAAAACGGTGACACTCAAAATGTGTACACGATAACTATTTTTGTCATTTAGGTTATTTATTTTCACGTCTGATAGACGATATTTGACACATTGTTTCTATTTCTGAAACGGTATATTTATAAACTGAATTATATTTATATTTATAAAAACACAGGTGACAGAGAACTATTATAATAGATCACTAGAATCCTTAAATACTGAGGTAATATCTGTTACTCAGTTCCTTGGTATAAACAACGCTCCCTAGTAGAGACGTTCACAGAAATGTTTTCAATTAGGGGGGGGGGGGGCAAAGCTTGAATACTTATAATTACATTATTAAACTTTTATTATAATTTTTTTCTTTTTTTTTTTCAAAAAGTAGATCATAGAATACAGTATCGCATCCATTTACTTGATCCCAAGGGGATAGTGCCTCGTTTGCTTCCCCCCAACGGATACCCATGTCCTCTGGTCATATTGTTGACCAACTTTTTAGCACGCATCCTATAAAAAACATCGGAATAAGTCGAATGTAATAATATGTTATAAAAAAACTGTTTATGAATAGTTTTTTTCTCGTATGAAGCACACAGAAATTTTATATGCGGCACTTGGTAAAATAGGTTTATGCTATGCGTCCCAGAATGTTCAAAAGGTTGGACACCTTTGTTTAAGGCTGTATGATATTGAGACAGCGGTTTTAACTAATTAATTAATTATTTAATTTGAAAATACACTTTTCAATTAATCGATTTCTCGGTGACTGATTTAAAAATGATTGTTTTAACCTAAAATCATTAACTCTTCAGTATCTTTTAACTGGAGATTGGAAAAATAGTTGTTATTTTCAATGAAATAGTTACTAGTTAAATTTTTTTCGGAAAATAGTTGATCAATTTTTTTTTAATAATAATTAGTGCAAACGAAGCAGTAAAAAGTGTCGCAAATAGCTGGAAAGGTAGTTGCATATAGTTGACTTCAAATTGTGTTCAATCAAACCAGTTTTACAATAAATGCATTTTTACGCAATAGTTGAAAAATTATTTTTCCAATCTCTAATTATTAGGTGATATTCTGAGTCTGACATGCAACTGAAATAACGCTGGACAATCCAGATAATCTATAGATAAAACTCAACGTCTGTTTGTCCGTTAATGCGCTTATCACTCGAGAAACACTTGTCCGATTTAGATATGTTCTTTAACCAGGTTTTATATTATACATATTTTGTTACGTTAAGGAATAAGCAGTGACGATAATAGTAAATCAAGTCGGAAAAAAACTGCATAACAATGTTTATCATTTGTGTATGTATGTCCATACGGATACAGGCAGAGAGTATGTATGTTAAAGGGGCGCCAACTGTTGAATGCCGCAGACGTCGCCGACACGTGTGTAACGTCTGGGGGGTTGAAGAGGGTCTCTGAAACGGCATGTGCGACACCAGTATTCCAATTGAAAACCATGATAAGTATTCACACATACACATACGCCAAGTCACTGTCTCTATTGCAAACAGGATTAGCAGTCTAGAATAGATTATATGTGTAACGTGCAGGTATATAGCTATTTGTACAGTAGCATAATAAAATCATTGCTGTTTAAATCAATTGTTTTAGTTGTATTATTTTTGAATTATTGGTATGAAATGATTCTTGGCTTCTTGGTTATATGTCGTAAATTTTACAGTTATTTAAAAAATTGCAATATATTTTATATAGTTTAGGTACTGGTACTGGTACCAGTCTTGGATTTTACTCCAGAGTTGGACACTGTACTAAATTAGAAATACTTGTTGATATTTGATTTCTGTCTTTATTCAATCATAATCTATAGATAATTAACTCTAAAACAGCTTAATTTAATGACAATCGGCCAATGATTACGTTAATTATTATATTATCATAGCATCTGCTTTATATTGTTTCAAATTTAACGATTTTTTATTATATAACTTTTATGTCGTAGTACTTATAATTTTGTAATCATTGGCAAGTTTTCATCATTGAGTTTACTTTGTTTAGTACTAGAGATTGGAAAAATAGTTCTTCAACTATTGCGAAAAATGCAATTATTGTAATTTTTATTACATATCTCCACCGTTTTCAGAAAACTGGTTTGATTGAACATAATTTGAAATCAACTATTTGCGACACTTTTTACTGCTTCGTTTGCATTAATTATTATTAAATCGTAAAAAAAAACTATTTTCTGAAAAAATATTTAACTAGTAACTATTTCATTGAAAATAACAACTATTTTTCCAATCTCTAGACATTACTGAAGAAAAATATAAACAAAATAAAAAACTATAAATGCGGACTTTGAAATTAAATTGATTTAATTAATTATTAGTAACGTGAGTTCTAATGAATTACAAAAACGAAGACCACCAAGCCCCAAAAAAAGTTTACCTTGCTGTTAAATCGGCCAAGACTGGTGCCAATATTTTATTGGAAAACATTGAAAAAGTATAAATCTAAAATGATATAAATATTCGTAAACTTTTGACACACCTTTGAATTTTATTTCACGACATAAACTAACAATAAGTCTAACTAAACTAAGTTTATTTATAATTATACATGTCAAATAAGTTTTTTACACAGGAAATTATAATTGTAAGTGTAATGATATTGCATGAAAGAATCAGTCACACTTTTAACTTCAGTAATTAGAGTTTAAATACGTCGTTTCTGAACAGTTTTTATTCATGAGACATATTATTCAATACTGAACTATATTTATAAGTGTAACTTTATAATGCATATATGTATTTTATTATATTGCATGTTAAATATTATACTTTTTGAAATTAATAATTTTTTTTTCAGAAAACTGTAATTCTGTTTTTAAGAGCATATAAATATTAAACAATGTTAAAAAAAATTAATAGAATTCAGAACCTAGAAAATAATGAAGATTAAAAAGAAACATCTGCCAAGTAAATGCACTGTGCTTCCTCGTGCTAAATTCACCAAAGGTAGTTAATTATTCAACAACTTAAATAAAAACCGATAGTGTTTATACAAATTGCCTGGAATTGGTTAACTATTTAATTTTGTACAATTTTACTAAAAAATATTAAATTTTTTTTAAAACGCATGTGAATATTTTTTCATATATTTTTAATTTTTTGACAATTTCAATCTAAATCTAAATTTATGTAAATGTCAAAATGACATTTAAAACGCCAAAATGACATTTAATATAAAATAATATTAAAATAAATTGAGATAAATCTTTATAAGGGAATATTTTACAACAAACGTAGTAGACCCATATTTAATGCTCTACAAAAAATATTCTATAATATTTTCTCTTAACATGTGTCGTTCGTGAGATATCTTGAAAAAATAAATATTTTGGGGTGTATCCCCTCCCTCTTACACACGATTTTGATGATTCTGAAATGGGACCGTCCTCAAGCCAGACCCAACCATCCGACCAAGTTTCAACAATGAGTTATGCGTGTGACAAGGATTCAGGGGACAGACGGACGGACGGACAGACAGATAGACACGGAACGAAAAGTGTTTATCTTGACGTGAAACAGAAAGATAAATTTAAAATTTTGAAATCGGAGAACATTTTTTTTGTCTCAATCTGAAACGATCACAAAGCTTCTCGTATCTTCGATATTGCGAGGAAGCATAATTAAAAAATTAATAGAATTCAGAATGTAGGAAATAATGAATATTAAAAAAAAAACTATCATTAATATTTTCCAAGTAGATAATTGAGATAGTTATTGAATGTAAAAAGACTATAATTAAATTAAACCGACCAAATACGATAATAACGCCCCGATCACAGAACCCAAGTCATCGTGAGTAGTAAGAAATCTACCTCCACAAAAACTGTATAATGAAAATGATAGGTTATTAGACAGTAGCACCAACCTGAAGCATTACACGAGTATATTTAGACATGAAACCTGTTATTTTCTGATATTATTTGATATTGCTTTTTAACTTATTATTTATTACCGCTTTTTTATTTTGACAGATCAGATGATTTTTTGTTTTCTTTGGGATATTTATTATTTTTTAAAAACTATTTGATATATGAGTATTATATGCAAAGAAAAATTACGTTAAGGAGCCAAAATGACTTAATTCATAAACCAAAACACTTGTTCATGGCAGCAATGTTTAATTGTAAAGTTAGTAAGGAATTATCGGTCTTTAACTTACTCGTTGATTCAGATTTTTTATTTTTACATAAATTAATTATTCATTTAAAATTTAATATTTTTAAATTTTTTGGTGGTAGCCCAACATTTTCTTTCCGCTTTCTTCTACGTAACATATAAGATACGATTTTCATTATTAATAATATATTATGTTTATACATGAAATAACGATTAAGTACATATGTTAATTTTCAATATTATAAATTTATATTACCATTTTTTTATAAATCCATCTATCCCCCTTTTGGAAAGTTAAAAAAAATTTTTTTAACCTTTGTTTTTAGATTTAAAATATGATCAAAATCGTACGTAACTAATAAATTATCAAAAACATTTCCGGTTAATTTGTGCACATAAATTTAAGCAAGCGAAACCAATTAATATGAAAAATACATATATATATATATATATATGTACGTCTATTATATATCAGATATGGTGTTACCCCGTACATGCGTACGTACATTAAAAACAAAATTAACGCAACAATCCCATGCGGAGAGAAAAAAAGCCCGACAGACTAATTAGCGTTATACAAAATTGCTATCACGTGACTTGGAGACATATACAAAAATCACATTCGCAGTAATTAATATGGCACATACACATTACACACACATACGAATGTATGGGGTGAATCATAAGTCACTATATTATTCTTGACTAACTTTCATAATATTATACAGTAACGCGTTAAAACAGTTGACAGTTTTGAAAGAAAAAATTTGTAGAAAAAAAATAAATACTATCTGTTCGCCCCGAATAAAAGGTATCTCCCTGCTAAATTTTATCAAAATCAGTAAAAATGTAGCAATCGGACAGACAGAGTTATTTTCGCATTATAAGGTAGTCTTGGCAAGGACCCCAGTAATGGCAAATTTTTAATTAAATGTACTGAATTAGAAATATGTGTTGATATTTGATTACTACCATTTCTGAATATTAATCTATATACATTTAACTGTCTTACAACGTGATTTGATGACAATCGGCCAATGGGTATCAAAATGGTGGACATTTAAACTAATTATTAGTATAATTTATTTATTAATTATTATATTATCATAGCAACTGCTTTACATTGTTTCAAATTTGACGATTCTTTCTTTTATATCTTTTGTGTCGTAGTACTTATCATTAGCAATTGTCCATCACTGCGTGCTCATTACTGGTTTTACCTTTGCCATTACTGGAAAAAACATTAACAAAATAAAAGGCTATAATTTAAAAAACTACGGACTTTGGTAATTAAATTGATTAAATAAAGAGTCACTTGTTTTATTAGTAACACGAGTTCATGAGAATTATAAAAAACTTGATCTTATAGTGGCCATAACTGGTGCATTTACCTTACCTAAAGGCTGTAGCCGGGTAAGCATGCAAAACATGCCTTTACATGGATTTGGCTGATTATTTTTTTGGAAGTCACATTCTATTAAACATTCAACCTGACCAAATATTAGCTCCCAAAAATTTATAGTTTTCGAAAAAAAAATTTTTTTTGATTTTCAAAAATTTTTTTTTTGATAATCTGTCAGTCGAATTTGATGGTGCTTGAAATATATTATAGAGGTACTTATGACTCATCAGAGGTAATTTTATTATGATCCTCTGTACATAATAAACCAGAAAAAAAAATTAATAAAATTTAAAAAATCAAAAAAGACCATGTTGTCTTCGGAGGGCAATCACAATTTTTTTATATATTATACCTTGTATGTACCCAAACAACATATCAAAATCCCAAATTGATACAAAGGGTATAACATACTCGTATAAATTCGCATGCGGTCGTATCGGAGTGGCGCGAGCGTGGCGCGGGCGAGTGCAAGTGTCTTAATACTTTTAAAATATCTCTAATTTGTTGCTAAACAGGACTGGGCTAGCCAACCTATGAGAAAAAAATTGTAAAATTAATTCAATGGAGCAGTTCCCATATATTTCCGGCTACGGCCTCTATATTTTGTTTTTTTCAGGCTATGGGCCCCGTCAAATTTTCGATATGTCTCTGGGCTAGCCCAGTCCTGTTTAGCAACAAATTAGAGATATTTTAAAAGTATTAAGACACTTGCACTCGCCCGCGCCACGCTCGCGCCACTCCGATACGACCGCATGCGAATTTATACGAGTATGTTATACCCTTTGTATCAATTTGGGATTTTGATATGTTGTTTGGGTACATACAAGGTATAATATATAAAAAAATTGTGATTGCCCTCCGAAGACAACATGGTCTTTTTTGATTTTTTAAATTTTATTAATTTTTTTTTCTGGTTTATTATGTACAGAGGATCATAATAAAATTACCTCTGATGAGTCATAAGTACCTCTATAATATATTTCAAGCACCATCAAATTCGACTGACAGATTATCAAAAAAAAAAAAATTTTTGAAAATCAAAAAAAATTTTTTTTTCGAAAACTATAAATTTTTGGGAGCTAATATTTGGTCAGGTTGAATGTTTAATAGAATGTGACTTCCAAAAAAATAATCAGCCAAATCCATGTAAAGGCATGTTTTGCATGCTTACCCGGCTACAGCCTTTGCAAATTCCTCGAGGTTAATAGACTTACTGTTCAGTCTATATGTACACATTCACATATACAGTGACATAACAAGTGCACTATACATTATACTACATTATTATGCGTTTTGTACAACATTGTATGGCGTACAATGTTATATTGCAAGCGAGTATATAAAATATTATTATTATATTCGAAAATATATGTGTGTGTGTGTGTATATATATGTTTCTTATCAATAAATTTGCACGCTTAGATTATGGGAACACGCCGTTAGGCATGTCCGCCGATACTCTGTGTTTGTATGCGGGCTATATACGTGTGATATGGTCATATGAACACCTGGTCCTCTGTGTACGTTGATGAGGGGGCGGCGGGGAGGGGGAATGGGGTTTAGTACACCTATTATGTGTTATTGTTTATTTACAATTCGTATTAATTTCATACATTTAGTTACACCTTTCCTGTTTTATTTGTATTTATGTATTTGCATGAGGTATTTTATTTTATTTTTTAACGTTTTTTAAACACAGATCTTGGCTTCTGGGTGTTATCGGCCAACGTTTCGTCATGCAGAGGCAATGGTCCGCACTCGTTAAATACTAGTTCGGTCAGTAGTGACTCGGACGCACCTGATTTTAGAAAAGTTCGTATAAATAAGTCACTCATAAGAAAATCATTGAATATTTTATATATTTACAATTTGTCTACTAATTTATAAAATAGTAGATTTTTTTTGACTGAGCTTATTCGTCTATTTGGTTTCTTAATAACGACTCATATATTACAATATGCATGATGCCTAATTTTTAAAAACTATTTTATGATGATCTTACGTGTCTCTTATTTCCAAAAAAATTCTAATTTCTGCAGAAAATAAAGGTTTAATCACAAAAATTGACCCTTTTAAAACTAATTTTTAATTTGACGCCAAAACGCTCGCAGGTGTCATGACTAATTTTTGACGTCACGCCTATGTAAACACTCCTTGTCAACAATTGTTCCATCGCTAATGTTTCTCGGTTTTAGTTTTGGTAACACAAAATTGAACAAATAAAATAATTTAAAACCACAAAATAATTTATAAACAGTGCAGATATTAATGAAACAAAAATGACGTTTACGTAACCGTGACGTCATTCACTCTGACTGGTGTTTTATCAAACATGGCGGATTGCTGTATTTTGCGTTTATAATTTAACAAAAATCATATTAATCTCGCTTTTAATATAAAAATAAATACATTTTTTAGAATCTTTTTAACTTATTTCATTATTTAAAATAATAATTTCAGTGATACTGACATCATGCCTATTGTACGATTCATTATTATTGAATAGTTTCTATATACTAATAAAATTAAAATTTATATTTAATCATGCTAAAACTCACACCTATTAACAGAATAATTAAATTTTATTATCCCAAATAATTTATTTGAAAATCTATTCATTATAAAACAAACGATAGTAATCATCACAGAATAAATAAAATAAATTAAAAAACGTATCAATTTAAATTCCACACGACGTAATAATATAATCCATGTGATTAATTCATAATGGGTGTAACCGTCCACATTATCTAGAATCACCATCCACTAGTTACACTACCTGTGTTTAGCTGTGGGCTGGGCGTTTGGTTAGTTCTCGAGGCGGCCACCGCGGCGGCGCTACGTGACATTCTCGGGTTCACGGTTCGCGCCTAATTGAATTCCCAAAGCTCACCTTGATCCGTGGCCGCGCACTCTTACATTGTTGCAGTATTGTGTGTTAGTGTGGATACCAACGCCGCCCTGATCAGGTCAGGTGTCACACAGTAACTGAAATACGACCGCGGCAAGCACAGCGTTTCATCGATGGAATTTTGTTAAATAAATTGATGCAAATAATTTCACACTAGGTTTTCGGAGATGTGAATGAATGGATTTGCTTTCTGCTAGCTTCGAAAGATGCGTTCGGCTTTTAGGCGGCTATTATACACTATCAAATAAATATGTCAAAGATCTTTGACAAAGATTTGATCATATTTCTTTGATAAAATACGAGATTTTGTTTTATTACACTACATAAAATATTTGATAATATTTTCTCAATATTATCTAGGGATATTTTCTTTCATTTTGGTGCATTTTGAATATCAGTGCGTGGATGTTCGTCAATTGACGCGATCGAGGTTTGAATTTACAACCGTGTATTGTGGTTTTTATAATCAATAAAAAGATTATCATATAATATTGGATTTTGTTGATATTCATATATTAATAATTATATAACTGTAACTGTCAGTGATAACTTGGTAGTCGCCATTTTGTTTTTGACGTCAAAAAACTTTGATCAAATATAAGAGACTGTCATTAACTATGATCATAGAAATATTATGAAGGTAAATATTTTATCATATTTCTTTGATAGTGTAATAGCCGCCTTAGGATCGTTTATACGCTTTGATCATTGGCGTAGTAACACGGGGGGAGTTGGGGACGAAGCAATTGTTTCAAGTTTTGTATAAATATATAAACTTACCTGATTTACTGTAAATAACCTAAACAGCTCACTGTACTTTTTCAGAAAAATTGCACATTCGAAAATATTTAAGTCTGCTAAAGTGAGGACCTTTAGCTTATTAAAAAGGGGTTTTAATGGGTATTTTGAACTGGCACGGCACATCAATCTAACACAACGTTTTTGAAAACTCAATAACATCGATGTAATAGTTAATATCTACCGGATATATAAAGATAGACATTTCCTTTAAATGTTCATTAAGGGATTGCCCCTCTTTACCCAGAACGGGGAAGTTAAGACTATTTTTTTCATAATGTACAACACATAAATAAAAAAGTCATAATGGTTCAACAGGGAAAAATAACACTTCGAGAAAAGTATTGATTTAAAATAATATTGTATATCTTATCCTAAAAAACTAAACAAACAAAAATTTACAAATTTAATGTTATCTAATAAATAAAACATAACTGCAAATCGCATATAGATAATTAAGTTAAAAGATATATTTATCTTATTTTGGATGGAGACCAAATACTAATTTTATCACACTTTGTTTTTGTAATGATCCACCCATTGTTTTATTTAACGTATTATGTCACATGAATACAAATGGTTTCTTTAAATTAATGATAACTTAACCATATAGTTTGATAGGATGACTCACCTTTGACCTTAACGTCAAAAAATGTTGGCATCAACATATTGTGCATAAATATAGCTTTATTTACTATATTATTTAACTTACATTTAATTTTTACAATTGGTCAATTTTGTTTAAATTTTTATTTATTTATTTATTGATTTAAGACATATAGTTTTTTGCTTACTTATCTTAGGAAATTGTATGTTTTTATTTTTCTAATTAACTACTATAATATTTTTACTTTCTTATTTATATTAGATACATTTTTTAAACCAAAGCGTTAGCTGTACTATCTATTTATGATTTTACATGAAAATATTAATATTTTTTTATTAACACAAATTCTGAAAATTGGGGCGTTTTTGATGTGGCATGCGTCAAACATGTTTAGGGCGTAGATCAGGGCAAAAGACCCTTGATTTTTGTAGGCCAGTATAATCATAACATTTTACTATTATTTATCTAGAAATTGTGCAATAATCAGCTGGTTATTTATAAATTACATCATGAATTTGACATGTTGAGGGTGTAGGTCTCGCTAAATGCCCCAATATTTTTGTAGGTCAATATATTTCCCGATGTTTGCATTACAAAATCGTGTAATTCAAGTAAATTTCCTTAAACTATCGTTAAATTGACATGTTTGATGCATGCCACATCAAAAACGCCCCAATTCTCAGAATTTTCGAAGATAAAAAAGTTGACGGTTACGCCAAAATGAATCCACTCATGAAGTTTCAGAGGAATATTTTTTATTTCAAAATTTAAAGCCTGGATATGCGATAGATGCTAATTTAAGTATAATTGGTTCGGTAAAACAATTTTAACTTTAATTTCTGTTTAAATGTCTAATTTTTTATGCAAATTAATAAAAAAAAATCCTAGTCCTAATTTGAAAATACATTATTTCATTCTTCTACCATCATTTTTCCATTAAGATATAAAAAAAACAATTTTAACGTTTAACTGTATTTATTTTTTTAAATTTTTTTCTGCTATATTTTCATGATCATTTTCGAGTTCTTTCATATGTGTTGTAACGCCCCAACCTCCTTAATTATAGCAAAAGATCTTGTATATATAACTTTACGTAATTTCAAAAGAAAACTGTTTTTTAGAAAAATATTGAATCCCGGCCAACGTAATTGGTTTCATTAAATGAAATCATTAAAATAATAATACACTTGAGTACAAACTTGATATTGTTTATGAAGACAATCTGACAATGACGATTTACTTGGCACGCTTCTTAATTGATATAAATCTCTATAGAAAGATTTTTGTATACGGGTTTTATTAGTAGCTTTTTTATTCGACTAATTAGTGATTTTGAAAACACGTATCAAGAATGCTTTATTAATGATTCTATTAATAAATGTATTTTCTAAGAACTTCGAAATTATATCTGACAATGTGTGCAAATACCAAGAAATTTCTGCAATTATATTTTATTTTTGATGTTTTCGTAGGTCTCATGCCAAATAAATTTTAATTTTATTTGTAATAACTTTAGTTTTTTATTGTAATTTATCAAAAGCAGGTATTTTTACATACCCGATTATCATATTATAAAAAAATTATTTTAGATATTTCTTATTCTTATAATTTCTTGTAAATAGGTACAAATACTTATAATCAATATTCATATATACATACTAGTGGACTAGGAAGTTAATATTTCACCTCCTATCATGTATGGAGGGTTGTAATCGTTGTTTTAGCTGACCCGGCAAACGTTGTTCTGCTCAAAAATAATTTGTTAAAAAATCAGACCATAAATACACATTAATTAAATCACGTGCACTGTTCACTCTCAGAATTACGTATAAGAAAGTCCCGTGGCTTCAATGTCAGATATTTATTTTAGCTACACAAATTTTCCTTTTAGTAGGTGAACCTAAATGTTTTTTCAGAAAAATGAAAATGGAAATAATTATATAATTTTGATATTTTTTTTTTCGATTTGTTCGATGGCGCATTCTCTTCAAATTGATTAATTCAAAAGATGAGTCACATATCCCTTTTACCATTTATAGTAGATACATCTTTTATTACCTTCTATAATAATTATTCCATAAGTTTATATATTTTGTACAATTTAACTAATAAATGTGCATGTAGGTAATTAGTTAATAGAAAATACATTAATTAGTTTCTTAATACTTTGTATTACATATAACAGTAAGAATTTGATAATATTTACAATTTATATTAACTGTAAAAGTTCAATTTTAAATTGTAAAAATTAGAAAAACGTATTACAATTTTTTTCAATTTCAATAAATTAACTTCATACATTTAAAATTATATTCACGGTTTCAATACATCGTGTTTTATTAACCCCTACACAAGTGCCGCCACTGTAAGTGTATGTACGTATTCTAAGAAACTTATATTGCCCGCGTCTTGTATACAATTTGTAATGCATATAAGTCATTATTCTATATGCCGTTGATATATCACGGAATTATGTACAATTATGTGAATATCTCAACGAATAAAAACATTTCCATAATTAATCACGAGTTTATAAAACTATAATACCTTGTTTTCTTGTATTTTAGTCGATATTTGTATGACGAGTTGAAGTTCATTGCAGGAAATTTCACTAAAAAATTTCGAATTTTTGATTTCGTTAATAGAAAATGACGTGAAAAGTTGTTTGTTTCAAACCGCAGGTCTGTATCTCAAACCGTTCTCGAGATATAGCCTCTCAAAGTTTTAGTTTTTTAAAATTTTTGGAGAAAAAAGGCCATAACTTTTGAACGCGTGGTCGGAATTGATTTTAGTTGACGGATTTGAAATCAGCGTGTCAAAATCTATATAATGACATGTATAATATTTTAAAATCCGACAAAAAAATTTTGGCCAAAAATCAACATTTTTTTAAGGTATACCCCTTTGAATTTTTTCGATTTTTCGTGAAATTTTTTTCTTTCGAGTTTTAAAGTATTATACATGTCATTATATAGATTTTAACACGCTGATTTCAAATCCGTCAACTAAAATCAATTCCGACCACGCGTTCAAAAGTTATGGCCTTTTTTCTCCAAAAATTTGAAAAAACTAAAACTTTGAGGGGCTATATCTCGAGAACGGTTTGAGATACAGACCTGCGGTTTGAAACAAACAACTTTTCACGTCATTTTCTATACAATAAACATACTTTTAACGTAATAAAAAATTCAAAAAATTTTAGTGAAATTTCCTGCAGTGAACTTCAACTCGTCATACAAATATCAACTAAAATACAAGAAAATAAGACGTAGAATCCTAATAGAATTTTATTTTTAGCTTTTTAGTCGGTTTTAAAAAGGCAAATTAATTTTTTTTATATTTTTTATTATACATGAAATGTACTGTATAATAAAGTATAGTAATCATGAAAAAAATCGAACTCAAGATTTTAACGGAATTACACGTATTGAGGGTCCCTGAACCAAAAATATGAAATTAAATACTAAGTCATATCCCCCCCATCGCAAAAAGCTATCTCAATCAGGGTAACATTTAACATTTTGTTACTCTAGCTTCCATTAACGTTGCAATTATGTTTTGTAATAAAACACAATGTAAACAATATAATAATGAACAGTTTGAATCTAAAAGTTGACATCGGTAATTCTGGGGAACCCTGTAAATATACCCTTATACAGTATGCAAAGTGTATCACTCAATCATAATACATTACACATAACATGTAATTTACATCACAAAGAATCAAAATACATACATTTCAATTCACATATACGTATAATTAATAATATCGAATTATACGCACATAACCTCATTCCTGACACCTGCTTATGCCGCCATCTACATTCATTCACCGGGTACTATTGTTCGCAATGGATATTGTGATGCTAATTCAACATCTCTCGAAGGTGACACCGTGCAGTTATTTCGATGTTTTATTGAATAAAGTTATATTAATCACTCGTTTTATATTACTTGAATGATGTCAACAAGTATATGATTTAACTAAATAATTACTGTGTCGTGTAATATATGGTTCTTACAGGACCGTTTTTATGAAATTTGACTTTTTTGAGGAAAAAAAAATTGAGTTACCTGTAATCGATTCTTAATTTTTGTGGAGGCGCCGAAAATAATAAATAGAAATCATATGTCCGGTATTATAAAGGACCTAGAAAATTTGTTAAGTAACAAGCACTTTCAAGTGAGATATCAAACTTATATGACAGTTATTTTGGAGTTTGTTGAAGACTTTGACAAATTTCGTGCACGTGTTGTAGGTAAATACCAACGGTATTAAAACAGTGGTGATATTATGAAAATTATTTTGTACGGTGAAAGATGCCAACCGTGTTACAATTAGTTGAAGTGTCACTGCTCTAAATTCCATAACTAATCCATAGATACTAGTACAGAATTAATACCCCATTTGAAAGTAATTGCAAATTTTGTTAGCTCCTTTATAATACCGGACAATAGTGATTTTTAATTATTTTTTTTACCATTGTTTAGGATTTTAAATCTAAGAATAATATTTATTTTAAAATCTGAATGATACGCCAATGACTCGTGGAGCGATATGGTTACAACGTTAGGTAATGTGTCCTATATCTTCCCTTGCTAAGCTGCCATTGGAGTTATCACTTTATAGTAATATTATATTACTTCCTCGTAATATCGAAGATACGATAAGTTTTGTGATCGTTTTAGATTGAGACAAAAAAAAATGTTCTCCGATTTCAAAATTTTAAATTGATCTTTCCGTTTCACGTCAAGACAAACACTTTTCGTTCCGTGTCTGTCTGTCCGCCTGTCCCCTGAATCCTTGTCACATGCATAACTCATGAACCACTGAACCGATATTGTTGAAACTTGGTCGGATGGTTGGATCTGGCTTGATGACAGTCCCATTTCAAAATCATCAAAATCGTGTGTAAGGGGGAGGGATGACATGACATCTCAAAATATTTATTTTTTGAAGAAATCTCAAGAACGACACATGTTACGTGAAAATTTTATAGAATATTTTTTGTAGAGCATAAAATTTCCTATAATATGGATCTACAACGTTTGTTGTAAAATATTCCCTTACAAAAATTTATGAGTATCTCAATTTATTTTTAAAAATCGTGTTGTGTATTTCGAAATTGATATTTGCTTGAACATATTTTGACGTTTTAAATGTCATTTTTTAGTAATATTGTATACAAATTAAATGGTTAACCAATTCCAGGCAAGTTATCTAAACACCATCGGTTTTTATTTAAATTGTTCAATAATTAACTACCTTTGGTGAATTTAACACGAGGAAGCACTGCATTTACTTGGCAGATGTTTTTCTATGGCAAAGGCACGTAGAATATTGAATTCTCCAATAATGTCGAAGCGTTAGTACGACCCTGGGCTATTATATTAAAATGATATTTATATTCAGGCTGGTATGTGACATCATATTTCTATGCGAGAATATTTGAATAAATGACGTGTGTTTTATATTTTTTCTTTAACTTTTTCTAGAACATAATAGGTCTGCAGATTATTTACATATGCTGTGTTTATTTGGATGTTGTAATGTAATAAAAATGAAATATCGAATAATACATCATTACGAAATTCTTAAACGACAGTTATTATTATTGTTTGTGCAGACGATATGGTTTATTGGTTTATATTAAATATTTTTTTGTTTTATTATTATTTCCATATGAAGAAACGCAGACAAGCCTGACAAAATAATGACACTATTTGTTAATATTATTATCCAGTTTATGCTAAAATTCGTTCACTTGACTTACTAACAGTTATATCCGGTTAAACTAAAAATGTACACCTTAACCATAATCAAACAATGTCACTCGACACGTGTTTCGACTTTACAAGAAGTCCTCATCAGGAGCCTAACAGTTGCCTAACACGTGTCGAGTGACATTGTTTTATTGTGGTTAAGGTGTATATTTTTAGTTTAAGTGACTAAGAAATCACAGTTTCTCAATTTTTCCAGTAGTTATATCCGGTATTATAAAGGAGCTAGCTTTGCTGGCTAGCAAACACTTTCAAATGGGGTATTAATTCTGTGATAATATCTATGGATTACCTATAGAATTTAGATCAGTTATACTTCAACTTATTGTAACACAGTTGGCGACTCTGACCGTACAAAATATTTTCCATAATATCGCCACTGTTGTTGTTTACATACCACGCGTACCTGAAAACTGTCAAACATTTCATGAAACTTCAAGAGAACTGTCAGATAGGTTTGAAACCTCATTTTGAAGTACTTGCAAACTAGCAAATTTTGTTAGCACGTTTATAACACCGGACAGTAGAATCGTTATTTCACGATCGCTTTCAAAAATTTAATACGATAATAAGGTACTGGCACCAATCATGGCCGCTTTAAGATCAAGGTATACTGTTTTTTGGGATTGATGGGTTTCTTTTTTGTTATTCTCATGAACTCATGTTAGTAATAAAACAACTACCTCTCTATTAAATCAATTTAACTATCAAAGTCCGCAAATATATTTATTTTTACTTTGTTTATGATTTTTCTCAAGTAATGGATAATGTAAAACCAATAATATGCACCAGTGATACAAAAAAGTTAAAAAATAATGAATCGTAAAATTTGAAACATTAATAAATAGATTACACTAATAATTAGTTTAAATGTCCACCATTTTGACACTCATCAAATTAAGCTGTTTTATAGTTAAATGTCTATAGATTATGATTGGCAGTTATCAAATATCAACAAATATTTCTAATTTAGTACATTCAATTAAACAAGTGGGGTATTTTCCTTTACCACATAAAATTAGGTATATTATTTCATTGACTTTTCGTTATACCAATTTGATTTAAAAAAAAAATACAATTATAAATTTGGTTTGCCCATATCCTTAACCAAATAGTTGATTAACATCTTATAAATGTTTTTAAATGAAAATAATTCTCACATACGAATTATGAAAAAAAAAACCCGAATAAATTATTTCCATATATAAACTCTATTGAATTTCAACACACCATATCAAAAAAACCAATTACTATACATACAAAAAAGTTAATTTCAAACATATAAAATTAATCGCCATAATCAAAAATAAATTCAAACTATAAATCACAAATAAATCATAGAATCGGGTATAAATCTAAACCGGCATGCATCTTTCTAATCATCTCTTATAATTCGTAATTAAAACAGAACGCCCATATATCAACGCTCTGTGTAGATGAATTAAAACACAAAACTAATTATAGAAATCCAACTCGCGCTGTATAAATCTACGATAATGATATTCATAATATTTGGGTATAGAAAGAACCACCTCGGTGTGCCTTACGATTGCATGATTTATACATCGGCCATTTGTAACACCTGTAGTAGGTACCCCGGCTGTTTTGATAGAGATAGTTGTGTGTATTATCATATACACATCGAGTTACTCTATTGTTTTACTATCTACATTATAGAGCAAGAGCTAACTGCAAAAAAAAACTAGCCTATCGAGTAACAGGGTAGAATATTGCTTCCTCGCAATATCAAAGATACGAGAAGCTTTGTGATCGTTTCAGATTGAGACAAAAAAAAATGTTCTCTGTTAAGGCAAACACTTTTCATTCCGTGTTTGTCTGTGTATCCGTGTGTCCGTCCGTCTGTCCCCTGAATCCTTGTCACACGCATAACTCATGAACCACTGAACCGATATTATTGAAACTTGATCGGATGGTTGGGTCTGGCTTCAGGACGGTCCCATTTCAAAATCGTGTGTAAGGGGGAGGGGGTGACATCTCAAAATATTATTTTTTTCAAGATATCTGAAGAACGATACATGTTACGTTAATTTTTTTAGAATTTTCGTCAATCTGTCTATCTGTCTGTCTCACGCTATCCAAAAACATGATAATAGAATTGTATTAGATTGAATTATTTATTTATTTACGACAGGCTAGTATTAAGGAATATTTACAAATAATATTTTTAATTTTTGATATAATTAAATCAAAAATTATATTAAATGATATCTTATTTTGAATAAAATAAAAATTTATAAATTAGTGAATGGTATTTTTGATGTTGAATTAATTAAAACAGTGTTTATTTTGTATTACTTTAAAATTAATTTGATTTTAATTTTTTGTATTAAAAACGGTTTTTAAATAAATAAAGCACAAAATTAAAAACGTCTACATTCTGTTCTATAATGTCTTCAGAAATTGTTTATACTTTATAATTATGAAACAATTGATAAAATACAAAGTATCATACTTTTTTTTATAAAATATTTTATTGTCAATTTCACAATTGATGTTTCTGTATAATAACGATTAATTTTTATTTTTTATAATAACTATCTATACAATAAAATATTATTAAAATAATTACTAAGTAATAATCGACAATAAGTACAAAGTAACCAATTAATATTCTTACAACAGAAAGTAGTACCAGCAAAATTAATTATATTTTATTTCATTAATATTATTTATACACAATTAATAATTTTAACTATTCCATAATACAATAATATTGAAAAGCTATTCAACATTATTCTGAAGAATTAATTCTTTGTCACCCACATATTTTTATTCATTATTTCAGGCAATAAAACAAAAATAAATCATTTAATGTTGACAATTCTAAGAAAAATTTAATTGTTAGAACATCAAATAATCGTAAAATTCTAATTCCTCTTACACAAAAATCAAATTCAATTAGACTGTAAAATATAATATGAGCAATACAATGAAGTTATTCACAGTCTAACTTTTATCTACAACGAGATACACAAAGCCAAAAAATCGATTTACTGAAATATTGTTTTTATTCCTGTCCATTTGTTAGAAAACGTAATTAAAAATTTTATGGGCCCGAATGATGTTTGTTTGGATGTGTTTATAGTAATAATGTATATAAAAATAAGTCTGCATTTATATTTTAGTAAGTGTCTTTTAAATAAGAATCAATAAAATTTATTTATGTTTAAATACATATGAACTATATTTTTAATAACTATATTACTTTAAAAATACGAACAAAAGATTGACTGACTATCTATTATTAGGAAAGAATTGATAAAGTATGACAAAGTAATTACCACGAAAATTTAAGATCGGTATTATAAAGAATTTGCGAAATTTACGAATCAAATCCATAGATAACAACGCAATTTCGCTATTCTCCAAAAAGAATTTTATTTGCTTGCTAGCAAATTTCTTATATGTTTATATGCAATGACCAAAAACAGTGAACAACGAACTTTGATTGGTTGATTCATGGAATTTCTGGTGGAATGTACCAGAAAGAGAAAAAATAATCAAATTCAATTTCAGTTTTCTCAATTCGACGTAGATCTAATTTTATTAAATTTCACTGAAGCTGTATTTAATTGTATAAAAGTTTCTAAATCACATTTACCAATTAAAATGATTCGATTTACGAACGGCTTTAATAATCGGTTGTTATTTTTTTTCCACACTGAAATCGATTCCGTTCTTCGCGGGTTCAAATCCCGATCAGGACATCACCACCTGTGGCGCGAGTAATTGTCTTTGGATGGCCGATTAGCCGCTCTGTCATCGTCTGGTTTATGTGTATTATTATAACTTTAGTAAGATACACTATACACTTTACCTTCTATACTATTGACTTATATTTTTGTGCGGGGTTTATCACTCGTTAAAATAATTGAGCAGCATTTTATTGGGATATCTTCTATACTACTGACTGAGCTATAATTTTGTGCGGGGTTAATATAATTGACAGCATTTTATTGTATTTTATTGGAATATTTTTTATTTCTGCATCTAATATATTTCGTTATTAATTTAATTTATAGAATTAATTTAGTCTGGAAAAGTGTAATAAAATAAAAACTTAATATTTTAAATTATATTTAATACTAGCGCATTGGACCCGGTATTACCCGAGTTAATATCCACCCAATATACCCACCCAACATGCCCACACAACATTTCCGACAAATTATACAACTAAACCTAAGAATTTCAAAACACGACTTGATAATATTTTTTTAGTCTTTTGATGTTAAAAACGAATTTGCACAGAAAATTGTGAAAACTGCATTGAAATCGGTTCAGTAATTCCCGAGTCTATAAGCATCATACAAACGGGCATTCATTTTTATATGTAGAGATATGTAAAACCGCCAATTACAAAAATATAGAAACTTTAAAAAAATATTTTCAACCATCTCCGCTCTATTAAACTAGTGGTCTGTACATAAATCGAAATAAAATATATAACAGCCCGCAGATAGCAAGTTGAACACGTCATATCTAATAATCTAAGTGCATCACACCTTGAATATACTTAAGATTTGTAGGACTGGCCGTTTCTCACGCCACAGCATCTGTGAAATAAAGACAGAACTAACGTTTACCCCACATTCAACATCTTCTGTTCTTGTTTGTTCGATCTAATCAATAGAAGCTTGAAGATTATTCCTCAGGTGATATTATAAAACCATTGACATTATGTATATTGTTGTCATTGTCTTATTAAATATAAGATAAGCATGATATGAGAAAAAGAGCATTCATTTAAAGATTGTTTTCTTATAATTTATATGAAGAGCAGGAATTATAAAAGTGTGTATATATATTATTTATATACATGCTATTTTTAATTGCTTAATATCATACCCAAGTAAATTATTTTCTTTGTTATATCGCGATTATAATGATACTTATTATTACTTGGCGTTTATTAAAAAAAAAACTCACATAATTTTTATTATTATTTTAATTAGAAGGAATTATAATGAAAAATACTAGTACGGGGTAATGAAATAACGTTACTTTACGTTATGGTACAATATCGTTAATTGTATCAATAACGATTTTTTAAGTAACGGTTACTTATAATAACATATGTTATGTATTTACCGTAACATATTAAAATATTGGAATGGTTTCGTAAAATTACTATATCTAGTGAACTAAAAGTCCGATTAACCCCATTTTTAATTTTTTGAAAAGACGATTAAATCTACTACAATCAATTATAACACATTCTTGGTCATAAATAACTTTATACCTATCAAAAAGGCAGTCGAATTCTAAATTTTACATTTTTAAAGTAAAAATTTTTTTTTGACTGTCATTTTGAAAGGTATACAATTATTTTTGGTTAATATAATAATAAAAAAGGTTGTAGAAAATTTAATTATCAGTTTAAAATGCGAAAGACTGGGTTGATTAGATACAGAGTGTTTACAAAATCCTTGTAGAACAAAACTTTGGGCCCTTGGTTGAGGGTGTTCCGGAGCAAATTTTGCTAGGGAGTTTTCAGGAAATATACATCTGGACATGTTCTAATCACTGTTTATATTTGGCACCTCATGTATTTTTCCAAATTTTACACGTGGGCCAATTTGAAAAGGTTAAACCAGCAGACAAAAAAACACGAAGAAAAATAAAATATTACAATAACAAATTGTTTTACTACAGAATCTGTAATATCTATAGAATATAATATCTATATATGTAGGCACTTAAAAAATCTTTTTTTGAGTTTTAATTCGCAATCCAGGAAAAATCCTTTGTAATTTTTTTGAGTCAGATTTTTATTTTGTTGTGTTAGGTTTAAATTAAAAAAATACCTTTCAAATGATGAACAAAAATACAATAAAAAGAAGAAAAGTTATATGATATATTTAATTTAATATTAAAATGAGTTTAACACGGTCTTGTTAATGATCTTTAGAAGCCAAGAATAATATTTCAGTTCAAATACATTTTTACATTAGTTTGTTTCTTCCCACAAACTATAAATATAATTTTAATAATATTTTTTCTGTTACAACAAAGACGAGTCTACGAAACTATTAATTAAATTCATTAATTACCAAAATGATGAATGAAAGAACCATTAATTATAAAATGCAGGACTGTATTAAGTAAAATTACATTTAAAGTATAATAAGATAATAGATACCTAAATAAGACCACCTATTTTGAAATTCTTATGACACATTTAATATATGCTACAAGTATTTATATATTATTCAATATGTCAATAATAATTATTTTAATAAGGAATATACCCACATAAAACTCAAAGTAATGTATTTAAATACAGTTTATATATGGACATATTTGTACGTTTATTTTTTCAGTTGTTTTTTTTTTTTAACACCTTGTAAATAACATTCATGAATGTAAAAAAACTCGAATTTTTAAATACTTAATAAAGAAATACATTTTCTTATTTTTATGTAGACATGTCTCTATATATAGACACATAACAATATAACGTTTCAAAGTATTTATTATTTAATTAGTAAATCAGAAAATACGTTTCTTCAAATATCGCATAAATACTTAAACATCTTTAATTATATTGAGATGAAAAAATGAATCACGACAGGTTTATGGTGTGACAGCTCGCTTAATTGAAAATTACTTTCATCTAATAAGGCTTTTTTATGATCACGTGTATCTGTATGTAGTGTACATAAGTATATTTTAATACATCTATGTACATACGAGAACATACATGTTTTTTTAAATTGTCACACTGTTAAAAAAATCGGTATAGTCATGATAGTATGCAGTGGATTAAGTCAGCGCGGGGCCTGTAGCAAATGTTATAAAAAAGACCATTGGCAGTGGCGTCGCTAGGGGGGGGGGTGACTTCTAGGGGGGAAATCGATAGTGCCCCCCTCCCTGTGAATTTTTTACGACAAATTTTTTTTTTAAATAAATTGGACGGTTATCACCCTTTATCGACTTGACAATGACCAAAAAAAAAGTTAATTGACTCAATTTATTGGACATTTTACCCCTTGGAGGTAAATAGGCTTTATTTTATTAACAAATGAAACGGAAGTCACCCGAGGCGTTGAGTGGGCAAATTTAGAAAAGTTGATTAAAAAAATCAAAGAATAGAACTTTAAAAATTGATTTTTAAATTCCTAAAAACCGCGGGGCCCTCAGAGATGCGAGGCCAGTAGCATTTGCTACTTCTACTACATCTGTAGGCTTTTGTAGCCGTTGTCTTTATAAACTTGGTTCTTCAAAAGTGTTTCGAAAACATTTCTGAAGAAATGAGAGTCGAAACGTCAAGAGATCTTATAACCGTGAAACTGTAAGTTTTAGCCTGATTAGCCTAATGGTTAACCCCATACTCTGTACTGGTATTTTTACAATTTTGTAATTACTAAAAACTTTTAGAATATTATTAATGAAAAGTAATATAAAAAAAAAATTAATTCTATTAAAATTAATCAAAAAAATTTATCATATTCTTCAATTGTGTAAATTAACCTGAACATTAATGCTCAAATAATTCAACACCTGCTATTAATCTAACAAATGTTTTTGCATTTTATATCTTGTTTTAATTATATTTTAACAGTGTATGAAATTAATTTCGTTTAACGTATAAAAAGCGATAAACGAGTTATATTTTTTTTGCCTTGATTGGATGTTGGTTATACAACTGACACAGTCAGTAATTAAACACATTCTGAGACAATGTTTTTGTATAATTAATCAATTTAATGATGAGACTGTCAAAAGCTTGTAGATCGAAGTAAGAAGTCAATTACAATCTCAAATGGTTAAGTATCTGATACGATTTTAATATAAACAGTATCTTATTGTATTATTTTTGTAATTTTGATATGAATGAATTAGATTAAAATATTTATATGCAAATTCAAAAATATGTATATTTTGCAGTAAAATATTTCGTAAAATATATAACTAAAGCTGATTTTAATTATAAATACAATATAGTCTCTTTTTATGCGTATCTTTTTTATGCTGTTTTGAAGATATTGCATTCAAATTCGTTTTGTTATTATTTAATTTTAAATCTTCGTTTTACAAATTTAAAAAAATCGTTGAAATATTGTGTCCATATCAAAAATTGGGAATATGTAAGGACCAGTCAGATTAAATCATATAATAATAATATAATATGGAACACGTCAGCAACAAAACAAAAATTAAGATATAAAAATAAAAAAATAAAAATTACAATAATAAAAAATTAAATTAAATATAAATTTAATTAATACAATTATATTATAACAGATATTCACTTAATGAATAAAAATTCTTTGATTTTAAATATAATTTTAATTCTTTCTTAAAATTGTTTGTGTTAAGATTTTTAATACTATCAGGAATTTTTGTTGATTAATTATATTGTAATCTAGTTTTGATTACTTTGAAATCTTTATTTCTTGTATCATAGTTGTGTTTCGGTGAATATTCTTCAAATATTTCCGGATTGGATTTAAGAAAAATTGCATACTCGTATATGAGCATGTCAAATAGGGTCAAAATGCCAAGTTTTTTTAATAATTTACGACATAGCTCACGTAGGCCAACGTTACAAATAAATCTTATACATCTTTTTGTATTATAAAAATGTCCGATGCTGTGGACGATGTACCCCAAAAAATAAGGGTACCTAAATAATTGGTACCTTATTTGACATATACGATAAAATAAACACAAATGGCGGCATTTTAGATACCTTTAATTACATAATAATAATTATATAATTAACAATATTATTTTCATATATCACGCATAGAAGAAAGATTTATTTGAATAGCGATTATCTCTAATATAATTATTTAAATTAAAGAATGTATTTATGTGAGAGAGATAGCCTGAAAACATATAAATAACGATAACTTCAAATTAGTAAGTCTCGAACAAATCTTTTTAAAAAAGCAGTAAATTATGACATGCTATACATCACCTTTGGTTTATGTTTACAGATCTCTAATGTGTTGGCCAATGTTTCAATGAACTTTATTTTTAATTAAATAATTATTTCAGTCTTTCTTTTGCGAAAACTAGTTTAATGTTCTTCATGAAATACAAATTACTTTAATTTTTTAAATGCATATATTTCTTATGTAATTATAGTATTCAATAGTTGAGAAATTAAATGTGTTGTATTACAGATAAATTTATAATTTTTTTGCTGTGAAATATGTAATATACGAATTAAGAAAATGTTTTGGTGTAAAATTACCATTATTAAATTATTGAAAGAAAGGCTGCAATATTATTTATATTTTATTTTAATTTTTTTATAGGCCTAACTTGTACTCAGTAACCAAGAATTATTATATTTTTAGTAAAATGGTAACATGTGTTTAAATTATATACAGTAGGTATCTCAAAAGCGCTTTATTTTGCAATACAACGATAATTAACTGTATCGGTTTTTATTAACTCTTGTAAAATGTTCTCAATAGTGATGATCTAATACAGCGGTCATCAAACTACGACCTGCGGGCCGAATCCGGCTCTCCAAAGATTTTCATATAACGTACATTTTGTAAGATATTTTCATTGTTTACAAATGCACAACAAGAATATTTTTCGTCCGGTCCTCCAAGTTTATAAAAAAATCGATCTGGCCGATTTCTCCAAAAGTTTGGTGACTCCTGATCTAATAGAAAAGTCCATTGATATATAAAGCATGTCACATACATTTTAAATGATGAATTTTAAATACACGTTTCATTTAGGACCCGTCGTTTATACCAAAAAAAAATATCGGAAGAAGAGTGTTAAAAGCTCAACTATAAACATTCACTAATCAGTATGGATATTTAAACTAAGAGTAAAATGATGGAGTGAAAGCGGAAATTCAGTTGTTATTTGTTTTATTTGTTTCGTATATCACGCCCCGGGAATTATTTATAAATGTGTCGGTCGCTCGAGTCTTCAATCATGCATGATGCCAAGGATGAGCCGAAACATTACACCACCTTTATGTAAATATCACACATTTATAAATTGTATGAATACCCCGTTATATAAGAAAATATATCACGTAGTTCTTGGTAAAATTAATATACAATAATACATCCTTAATTAAACCCTCACTGATTCTACCTTTCACTCCATAAACATGGCCCTCTAGCTCGTTTAACCTGAAATGATCGGCCCATATGCAACATCCTTATCCATCTGATTATCCTTTAATAATAAATAAAAAAAAAAAATAAAAAAAAAATACACACACCAAATCAAGAACTTCACGAAGGAGCTGTCGGTAGAGGACAACATCCAGTCGACATTTAAAGCTATAACCATACACCATAGCGTTATGTTTTTAATATAAATAAAATAGGTTCATTTAGTCAAATTTTTATTTTTGGTTGTGTACGAACTTTATAACCCTTCTTTGTAAAACTATTTATCAAGTATGTGGGGAAAAAACGGATAATATATATACTTTTAAAGTTATATAAGAAAATATATCACGTAGTTCTTAGTAAAATTAATATACAATAGCGTTCAGTTTTTAATATAAATAATATAGGTTCATTTAGTCAAATTTTTATTTTTGGTGGTGTACGAACTTTATAACCCTTCTTTGTAAAACTTTTTATCAAGTATGTGGGAAAAAACGGATAATATATGTATATACTTTTAAAGGAGCTATCAGGCTCAGTTTTATACTAATTAATATATCGGTGTATTATGATCTTTCATTTATTAGAAATTTACAGATATTAGAGAATTCAATAAAATTATTTGAACCCAAAATGAAGTGATTCTGATTATGCGACTGAAAATAGCACCGATACATAAGGTACTGGTACCAGTTATGACCGCTATAAATGCAAGGTTTATTGTCTTTGTGATTGACGGGTTTCTTTTTTGTAATTCTAATAAAACTAGTAACTCTTTATTTAATCAATTTAATTACCAAAGTCCGCAAATATAGTTTGTTTTTTAAATTACAGCTTTTTATTTTGTTTATGTTTTTTCTCCAGTAATGGCAAAGATAAAATCAGTAATGAGCACGCAGTGATGGACACTTGTTAATGAATACAAAATGATAAGTACTACGACACAAGAGATATAAAAAAAAGAATCTTCTTTGAAACAATATAAAGCAGTTGCTATGATAATATAATAATTAGTAAATAAATTATCCTAATCATTAGTTTGAATGTCTACCATTTTGACACCTATTGTCATCAAATTACGCTGTAAGACAGTTAAATGTATATAGATTAATATTCACAAATGGTAGTAATCAAATATCAACAAATATTTCTAATTCAGTACATTTAATTAAAAAATTATCATTACCGGGGTTATGTTCAAGACTGGTGCCAGTACCTTATGTAATTTTTCATGCAGTAAGAAGAAAGACCTTTATAAAGCTATAAAAAATACTTTTTTAATATTACATATTACAGAATGACATAGTTTATCCTCAATAATTTTTTCTACTTATTTATATTGCATAGTATAACATTGAGTTCTCATATAGTAACTAGCCAATTAATATTTAAATTGTTGAAGAACAATTGATAATCATACTCACCTACAATAAAATTTATATCATCCAGTAAAATGTTGCAAAAACACAATAAATATACAAACAGTAAAAGTCATAATTAATATAAAATAGGCAGATGACAGAAAATGTTTACATCATTGGACAATAGGTTTGTTTATACATGGATACATAACACATACATATATGTATATTATTGTATATTCATGCCCGTATTATTTTGTTCGTTGAATACCAGGTTGGCAATATTAATATTATAAAAATGATTCAAGGTGTCAGTTTTTTTATTCTGTGCATACTAGGTTATATTTTATATTAACACCACCACAATGTTATTTTAATTTGCATAAGATACTAGCACCAGTCTTGGATCATACCCTAATATTAATTAATTAGAATTAATTCGAAGTATTTGTTGATATTTGATTACATACTGCCATTACTGAATCATAATTTATAGAGACACTTAATTCTAAAACAGCTTAATTTGATGTTTCATTAATTGATTCATTTTGTAATCATTAGCAAGTGTCCATCACTGGGTGTCCATTATTGGTTTTACTTTGTTTATTACTTGAGAAAAAGCATAAACAAAATGAAGGACTATAATTTAAAAAGCAGTATACTTTGGTAATTAAATTGATTAAATAAAGAGTTACTTGTTTTATTAGTAACACGAATTCATGAGAATTGCAAAAAAGAAGCTCACCAATCCCAAAATCTGTAATTCTATTGTATTCCTTCTTTTTTATTATTATTTTATTTTTTAAATATTTTTGTCATTTTTACAAAAATAAATTTTTACTATTTCGAGAACATCTCGATCTATTAATTTCCGTGTTATCATTATGTAGTACCAATCATGCAGTATTTTACATAAGGCACTATCAGTGTAACAGCTGTCACTATGATATTTTACTGTACATTAATAAATGATATAGTGTCTTGTTACATATCGTTTCTAAGGGTGAATACGCACTGACGATACAAAATGTAATTTAAATGTAAAACAATCATACCTCGAGTTACGCCTCATCTGCTTACGTTGCTTCGTATTTACGTATTATTTAGCGGCATGAGTCTACTATAAATAATAAATGTTTAATAAAATATCAATTACAAAAAAATTATTATTTTCGTATCTTTTTATATTTTAATAACACATACAATCAAAGAAGTACAATTTCGACATTGCAAAATCATAAAAAAGCTGTCAGAATCACAGAACGTATTGCCAACTTAAGAATAGTAAAAATGACGCTTTAAATTGTCTGTGACAGCTTTTTTTTTGATTTTCCAATGTCGAATTTGTACTTCTTTGATTATATGTGTTGTTAAAATACGAAAATAAGAATAAATAAAGAAATTTTTTGTAACAGATATTTTATTAAACATTTGAATGTCTTCGTGGTGACGTCAATTCCCGCACCAATGCTGATTGGTCAAGGAGCTCATGAGACTACCTTGTATTAATATACCTTGGCTTCAACTAACGGACATTTTCGAGTTATAGTTAATACTCCCTCTGTCTTATAATACTTGATAGTTTTTGTTTCGTGGCCGCGGCTTATCAAAATATATGGCTCTATATCTCAATATTTTTTTCTTATGAGTTTAATTGATCATACTATTTTTATTGATGTACTTATGTAGTAGAACTATCATTTTTGAAAAATAAACTACTCTTAAATAAAAATATACTAACTTCTTTGTCAAAAAATTAATTTTAAAGAAACATACAGTAATATGGGACAAGAAAAAAGGAGAAAACTATCAAGTATTATGGGACATTTTCATTTAGGAAATCTTTTACATTAATCAATATGTAACAAGAATATTTAAGGACCTACCTTGGGTTGCATATAGCAAAATTAATCACGATTAGTTAATCAGTTGTTTTAAAACCATTATTACGTCAATTCTAAACAACAATTACGGTTATGATAAATTTTATGAGGTAAAAAATTATCATATTTAGTGAATTGTTCATTTACAAATTGATATTAAGTTTATAATTAACGTTAATCATGGTTTGGAAACAACTGATTAACTAATCGCGGTTAATTTTGCTTTAGGCGGCTATTACACTATCAAATAAATATGTCAAAGATCTTTGACAAAGATTTGATCATATTTCTTTGATAAAATACGAGATTTTGTTTTATTACACTACATAAAATATTTGATAATATTTGCTCAATATTATCTAGGGATATTTTCTTCTTTTTTGGTGCCTTTTGAATATCAGTGCGTGGATGTTCGTCAATTGACACGATCGAGGTTTGAATTTACAATCGTGTATTGTGGTTTTTATAATCAATAAGAAGATTATCATATAATACTGGATTTTGTTGATATTCATATATTAATAATTATATAACTGTAACTGTCAGTGATAACTTAGTAGTCGCCATTTTGTCAAAAAACTTCAAATATAAGAGACTGTCATTAACTATGATCATATAAATATTATGAAGGTAAATATTATAAAAGTTGACGTATTACACTGTCATATTTCTTTGATCAAAGAAATTTTATCACATTTATTTGATAATGTACTAAAACTGAAACAAAACAAGTGTAATCGATGCAATGTCACCTTAACCTAACTCCCAATGTCGAAGAGGAGAAAAAGAACCTTCCCGCTGCTAGTAAACCATCTGGGTCCGACGCGCTTTTAGGAATTTGGAAAACAGAGCATCTAAGTGACTTGTGAGCGTTATTAATTACAGTTTGTTTGATGCCGGGACATAAATAAATGATAGCCGTATCATCGGCCAGACGCACGTCTAGCGTGCGGAGGACGTGGTGGTGGAGCTACCGTTGATGATGTGGCCCGCGTTTATAAATAAATACAATATGATGTAAACACACGAGTGTCTGTGACATCTACGAGATCATGCGAAATGGTTTGTTATGCATGGATAACTAGCATGTGTTTTATTGTTCTATTTATCGTAATATATCAATACCGACCTATATTTCAAATCTGACATACATAAAACATATCATCCTATTGTTATTTATTAATATAATATTATCTAAAAATAACAACACTTAAAATTTTAGGTAAAATTTAGAAAATACAACTCACTGTTTCAGGCGGCTATTACACTATCAAATAAATACGATAAAATTTCTTTGATCAAAGAAATATGACAGTGTAATAAGTCAACTTTTATAATATTTGCCTTCATAATATTTATATGATCATAGTTAATGACAGTCTCTTATATTTGATCAAAGTTTTTTGACGTCAAAAACAAAATGGCGACTACCAAGTTATCACTGACAGTTACAGTTATATAATTATTAATATATGAATATCAACAAAATCCAGTATTATATGATAATCTTCTTATTGATTATAAAAACCACAATACACGGTTGTAAATTCAAACCTCGATCGCGTCAATTGACGAACATCCACGCACTGATAAACAAAATGCAGCAAAAAAGAAGAAAATATCCCTAGATAATATTGAGAAAATATAATCCAAATATATTTTGTAGTGTAATAGAACAAAATCTCATATTTTATCAAAGTAAACCAATGTAAAACAGTTGCTATGATAATATAATAATTAATAAATAAATCATACTAATAATTAGTTTAAATGTCCGCCATTTTGACACCTATTGACCGATTGTTATCAAATCACGCTGTAAGACAGTTAAATGTATATAGATTAATATTCAGAAATGGTAGTAATCAAATATCAACACATATTTCTAATTCAGTACATTTAATTAAAAAATAGCCATTACTGGGGTCATATCCAAGACTGGTGCCAATACCTTACTTAATTGTTAAATAATAGAGAAAAATTGATGGAACATAAATTATTGAAAATATCTTTTTTATTCTTAACATTTCTGCTACTCAAAAATGATTAAGATTAACAAAACATTAAAAAAAATTCACCTTTCTGTCGTTTTTATGTTACAGATATTTCTATCAAAATTCGGATATTACATTTATTTTATATTCATAATACCTATGTAAATTAATTTGAGTTTTTGGAATTTGTAACCGTTTGACCAAATAATAAAGAAACAAAATAAAATAACCCATATTTGATCGAACTACGTGAAGTCCTCGAATTGCTTAAATTAACACACAATATACCACAATTAAATAATTTAAAAAATGAATTCCGAGAATACTTATTCATTTAAACTAATATTTATATTTCAAATTGATAAATGTAAATATTTTATAGCTTGTTATAGACAGGAAACGTAATTGTAATACTAAGAAACGTGTTATTTTTTTATCCAGAGTAAATATGTATTTAACAATAATTTTAAACATTTATTAAGTTTATGAAACGATTTTTTAATTTCTCTTTTGACAATACTTTCTTCAATTACTTTGCTGAATTTAAGATGATAGTAGGTTACATATACAGGGTGTCCCACGGGAAGGTGTTGAAACTAATCAACTGTTATTTTCGGATGGATGGAGTTATTGAAAAAACAAAAATTGCATTGAAAAGAGGAATTTTATAAAAACATAAAATAATCAGTATTCAAGTATTTATAATCATACCGTGTTGGGAAGTTGATTTTTTGGACCTAAAGGGTCACCCCAACCCAAAACTTGTTAAATTTTATTTTCGACGCTATTTTTATTTAGTCAATAACATCCGTTTGAAAATGACAGCTCTTTAGTTTCAACACCTTCCAGTGGGACACCCTGTATGTATCAGGGATATACTATACGTATTTATCCATTCAACAAGAGGAAATTTCACAGTATATAAATACAAAATAGCAATTTATAATAATCCCAACTCACAATAAATTTGTAACATGTATCAAGTAACCCTCAACACCACAATAAATAATAAAGTTATTTAAGAAAGATCGTTTAAAATCAACAGGAACGTAAATCGAATATTTCTTCGTCCGTTTATCATTGGGACACAAAATACAAAAATTAATTCATGTACAATGGGGCGCGTGGGTTTTTTCTCGCGGCACATCCATCATTCAGCCGAATTACAGAGTGATGCGTCTAAATATAAACATAATACCGCCTGTGACACTTAATTTATAAATATACACATTTCATCCGCGCATTATTGTTGTTAATCTTGTTTAAGTTGGCAGCCGTGGATATGTGTGTGTGTTTGTGTGTGTGTATGATAATCGAAGATGCGAACCGATATCTTCACGAGGATTTTCGTTAAATTCATAATAAACGGTGACATATGTCACCGGAAATACATATTTTCTTATCATTTTCGTTATGTTTTTAATTGACTTTACTCTCCTTCAAGAGTGTCGAAAAAAGATCTGTGACATCCTTTTGCAATTTAAAAATCCTTAATTTTTTTGCATAAACTGCAAAATGTTTCATTAAGGGGAAAGCCACTATGACGGAAAAAAGTCGATTTTTTGTGCATTTAAAAAAAAAATTTGTTTATAGGAGAGCTATAAAAACTGACATCATCATAAAAGATTTGTTAAAGCGACCTGAAAATATGAATCGCCTAATAAGTGATGTGTCACTCCTACAGATTTCCCTGATGTCAAAACGTGTGAATTGAATTTTAATTCTTTGCACATAACTTTCTGTATAGCTCAGATATTAATTAAAGTTACAATTTCACATTGGTATGCCACAAAGAAGATAAATCAAAGTTGCCAAAGTAGCTTTTCTTTTAATTTTTCAAGAAATATTTTTCATTAGAGGCCTGTTTCACTTTTTCCCAAATTAGAGGTTAAAAATGAAACACACTTTTTTCATTTTTAAAGTCCGTGTTGTATCGTACAGTTCAAATGACGTAAGTATTTAAAATGGTTATTCATAAGCGCATCTGGTAGAAAAAATTAAAGTATGAATTTGTATCGTTAACTGTCAAAAAACATGAATGTTTTGTATTTTGATTCACTTTTACTCCAGTTAACCCTATACACAATCAAAAATATGTGAAAAAATACGTTAAAATTTTGAAAATTGGCTGAGTTATTTTAAATGACAAAAAATTTCAAAACGTTGCCATTTTGTGAAAACGGTAACGCACAAAAAAAACGAAATTTTTTGTTAGAAATCGTAATTGTAGATTGTGAACCGTAAAACCAAAAAACAAATATTTGCATCCTCAAATACAACATTTTCAGATCATAATACCCTCATTATGACTCATTTTCAACGCACCTTTGTCATCTTTAAAAAATGGCCATTATAAAGGCGTAGTAAATCCGATGGACACCGAATTAATTAACTATTTTTAACTTTATAGTACTGTAAAACATGTTTAAATTAACAATAAAGTGAACCCTGTACATTGTGCGGAAGAACTGTAAATTATCCGCGACAAGAGACTGTTTCACTCTGGTGTTATAAATCATAAAGAATATTATAGCATCAACTGTGTGTGCCAGAACCATGTTCCTCTTCGGATATTATCAGAATATTTCACAGATTATTTCAATGCTATGCGTGCAAAACCTTTCAACTGTCACTTTATCGCACGGGTAATAAAAACAATCGTTATTTTAGACACGCCTTATCCTGAAAAGGTTTCATTTAAACATTTTGAAAAAATTACTTAAATTTATCATTTTAGATTATTTATGGAAAAAATAATTATTTTTTTTGCACAAAAAAATCGTTTTTGATACTGTTAAATGATTTAAAAAACTCTTCTACAAAGCCTAAGCGAGACCTCAATTCCAAAACCTGATAAGCCCATGCAATAGCTAGAATGAAATCGTAGGGGATTGATAAATTAATAAGTATCTATGTATATTAAATTAATTTTTTTTATTTAATTGCAGTCAGCTAGTTTCGTTAGCGTTTGGCGCAGGGGCGGCTTTATTTTTGTAAAAATGTTGCAACTACTTTATAAAATCTGAAAATTTATTTGTAAGCAGTATACTAAGTAAGAACCCCTTTTATCATAATCACCCTTCAAAATATTGCAACAGGGCGCGTTAGCAGCGCGTTTAACTTAACACAAATGTGACGTAATATCAAAAAATCAGCCTTTATAAAGTAGTTGCAATTTTTGCCGCTCACCTCTCGAACTATAATGTAGACAGTATAATTTTCACTACTTCACGCAGAGAAAAAACATGGTTGTGACATGATCGCAGCAACATAACTTTTTTGTATGTATAATGTATTGGTTACTATGAAAATAGTTAATACTTGTAATAATTTCATATTTTTCAGAATGATTACCGTAAAAATTAAATTATTATAGAAAACATTTCCTTTTTGTAAGTACTATGTTACATTATCACCAGAAATTTAAGTTGCTGCAAAAAAAGTATGATTTTGGTAACATAATATTAATTTGACATTTATGATTCCAGTAATCATTTGCTTTACAACAATGATTTCTTTGATAAACAATCGTTTGTTTTGATTTTTATACGATACCCTATAGTTGACGTAATATAAATATGATTGGAACAACCATAAGGTATAGTCACTATACCAAGTAATATGTTCAAAGTTATTTTTTAAGTGTAACGTGGTCATGTGCAGTGTGAGTTTATAGAGGCGGAATTCTTTCATTTTTTTCAGTTCTTATTTTATATTCTATTAATTAAGTACGCTGATAAATTGTTCCTACAGTAAAGTTTGTAAAGTGAAAGATATATGCAAAGTGTTTTAAATACTGCATATTACACCTAAAGTGAGTGAATTATATTTTTGTTATGAGTTTGTCTAAAAACAGCTTTGTTTTGTGTCAATCTACTTTAAATACGGAGGCAGAACTTTATTAATAACAAATAAAAAAATGAATCGAAACAACATGATTGTTGTATTCAACATATTATGTTATCGTCCTCTAAACAAGATGGTTGCATTCAACATATTATGTTCTCGACAATAAAACAACATGGTTGCATCCAAAATATTATGTTCTCGTCAACGAAACAATATGGTTGTATCAAACATATTATGTTCTCGACACTAATAGTGTATGGTAGTCACAAAAGAGAAGTTATCATTAAATGGTTATAATTATGATTCCTGCAATAAAGATTACAATCATATTATTATGCTCTCAAAACATTATTGGCCCAACCATGTTTTTTCTCTGCGTGTTCATATTTGAAAACAATGATATTTCTCTGAATTAATCTAGACACTTATATGTATAGACTGAAACTATTAGGCGCCGCGTCGCGTCTTATATACAGGGTAGTTCAATAGTGCGTCCGGCTTTCCTAGCGCACTTCCCGTAGGAGATAGAAAAAAAGTTTGGTACATAATATTATTGGTTTGAAAAGATCAACGTCGTAAAATTATTTTCGACAATACAGGGTGTCCCATTTTTGCGGTATAACAAAAACAAAGATTTTTTTAAATGGAATACCCTATAACGTTTTATGTCTTCCGATGTCATTTTTTAACCTCTACATAAACGTCTGTTCATTTTTTAATTTAGTGACAGTGTTGCCAAATTAGAATTTTTTTTCCGAAAAATAATCCATATTCAGGCTTAACTTTTAAAAATCGTAGTGACCTCGTTTTTTTTAAAGTGATGAATTTTTTTTGCAATAATGTTAGTCCAGGTAAAGAGTAACATTTTGATAATAAACAATTTTAATTTAGTTCTACAGGGTGTTAATAAAAAAATGCCAAAGTTTGCAATCTTCAAAATGATAAAACTCATTTTTTTCAAATGTGACTACCCTTTTTTTATTTCACTATTCGATGTTTTTTTTTCTCTCTTTCAATTTGTATAGGGGATATCTTATGTCTAAACCCCATACTTTCTGAGATATTCAATAATTTTCACAAAAGTAACCATTTCAACACGTTTTTATGCACCGAAGTAGGCCAAACAAATGCAAAATAATGCGAAACAATTACAAAACAAATGCCGGTAAATTGATTTGTGCCTGGATGAAAATGGATGACATTTCGAACATTTATTGTAGCCTTTTATCTTTTATATGTATTTTCAATTTTGTTACTTATCATAGCTTTTTGAATAAAATAAATAATTTTATTACATAAGTATTATCCGTTTTAATTATAAAATTTAATCAAATGTTACATTGATAATTAAGTACTTACATTTTGACATTTCTTTGGCATCAGCAGAGCCTACTTCGGTGCATAAAAACGTGTTGAAATGGTTACTTTTGTGAAAATTATTGAATATCTCAGAAAGTATGGGGTTTAGACATAAGATATCCCCTATACAAATTGAAAGAGAGAAAAAAAAACATCGAATAGTGAAATAAAAAAAGGGTAGTCACATTTGAAAAAAATCCTAATTTGGCAACACTGTCACTAAATTAAAAAATGAACAGACGTTTATGTAGAGGTTAAAAAATGACATCGGAAGACATAAAACGTTACAGAGTATTCCATTTAAAAAAATATTTGTTTTTGTTATACCGCAAAAATGGGACACCCTGTATTGTTGAAAATAATTTTACGACGTTGATCTTTTCAAACCAATAATATTATGTACTAAACTTTTTTTTCTATCTCCTACGGAAAGTGCGCTAGGAAAGCCGGACGCACTATTGAACTACCCTGTATATAACAACAATGGCGATAACAATTGAAGTGCATTCGCGAAATGACAATTGCACCAGGCGGGCGTCGGTTGACAGTCACCGCGACGTTCCGCGTAAACACTTGCGCTTTGGCGGGCCCTTTGAACTGGCGACCACACACTGCGTGTAATCGGCCGGATACATATTTATTTTCATTTGATTTTTATTAGATTCGTGAGGGAATACATATGTTTTGATGATTCTATGTCGATCTATTAAAATCTATTTTAGTTACAACGTCCACATCAAAGAGAGACGTTAGCTATTTGTTTAAATTATTCATTATTAATGTGAACGGGCGGCTATTTTGAATGGTTTATTTTACGATTGGCAATTTGTGATGTAGGTATGTTATGATACATATGTGTTAACATGTATCTGATATTTGAAAAGATTTTTTTCCACTGTGTGTAAATAATTATACCTCAGTTGTCATTTAACATTAACGATGTGTAGTTTTTTTATGTTTTACATTAGATTTATAATATAATCATGTTCGTAACTCAACATTTATCAATCTGAGGTATTGCCAAACACTTGTTACGTATAATTTTTTTTAATAAAAAATGAAATAAAAAATATTTCAATTAATTTTATAATGTAAAATTAAATAATAAATGTAAAATAAGAAACAAAACTTAATTTTGTGATTTGTGACACCAATTTTTTAATGTTTATACAAATTAAAATATGTTTAAATTTATCACAAACAATTTAAAAAAAATTGATTATTGAAAAAGATGTTTTAAAAATGGTCCCTGTTATTAATGTATATTAAATTTAAAAAGAGAGAGAGAGAAATATGTACATTGTATATATGTATTTGTAAGAAATATTCAAAAACAGAAAATAATCAAAATGTGCTTTTAATTCTTGGCTATTGGGTATAGACCGTATCTTCTTGAAAGTCACGAAGTTCAACTTTTTTATTTTATACTCTATTTTTATACTATTTTCATTGCTTTAAAATATCTTTTGGTTGAGACCGCACTTTTTTAAATGTGACGCATTTTCATAATTCATTAAGCTTTTCACCCATGCAAAAAATATTTTAAAATGACATGTGTAATTAATGTTGTATTAGTTTTATACACACTGAAATCATTTATCATATTTATTTTTACACAAATAAATATATATCATTTTAATTGATCTTCTGTAATATATTTATTTTTATTGTTAGTTATTTTCTATATTTTTTTAGGTACAATTTTTATTAAAATATACTGATAATCTAACTTCAGAGAATCCTTCCTAATGGTTATTCAAACTTTAAATTGAGGTTCGCAGACACTTAGTGGAGTAAATTCCAAAAATATTTTTTAAATCATAAAAATTAATAACTACTTACATTTTATAAGCCATGATTATGTATATTATCAAGTTTTTTCTTCATCGCCTCTAAAGTTGGTTTACTAGCCGCCAGTGTTTTAGGTGTTAAACAAAAACAAAAGTACTAAACATTTTAATGTAACATAATAAAAATAATGTTAGTATATTTTCTTTTATTGCTTCAGTTATTTAAGGATAATAATACCTAATAAATCCTTCCAATGAAGCACTATCACTAATAGAGAAAGACAGTTACATTATATACCTATCCAATAATTATACACCATCAACCCTTTAAGATCGTAAAATGTATACATTTCTATAATTACGGTAAACTCAAAATGGCGGCATATTTTTTAATCATTAGATTGTGAATCATTGGATGTAATTTTCTATAAAAATGTGTCCATTCTTATGTTTAAATATAACAAGTAACCTGCCTTCATTTTAACTGCTGAAAATTAGTTCCATTTTGTACTTATAGAGGCCGCCACTTATCACGATTGTTGGTCATAGATGGCAGCACTTTGAGTTGTTATTTCTTTGAGTTATAATAAATGTGATTATCGTTTCATTTTTATTATTTTACTAATTATATTATACTTACAAAACTGCTATTTTGTTGCAATAATTTAATAATTTTATAACCTTTAATAACACGGTGTGATATACTGAAGTAAAATATTCTTTGTTTTATTATACTTAAGGATGTATGGCAGGTATCTAATTTCAACGAGAAATAGTTGAAATTTGAAGAAGTTACTCCATTATAAATCTTAAGTACCCACACAAAATTTCAAAAGGTTTTACAACATAGTTTCAAAGTTATTATTTTTTTAAATTAACATGGACTCATATTTACGGTTAAAGTCCAATAAAACACATGGTTCAAGCATCGAGAAAAATCTGAAATTTTCATAACACGTCACTTACATATTTAGCAACAAGTTTCATAAAAAAAATTATACACATAAGAACTAAATTGTGAGAAAAAAAATTATTGGTGAAAAATATTGAAAAAAAAATGGCGTACTGAAATGTAATTATTTATTTTTATTACATATTTTTTCATATATGTAAGCATAAGAAGTACTAATATTATTATTTTCATTACATTTGTATGTTCCACATGTTCTAAATAGTGTTATTTAAAAATATTTTAATTTAAATCATTTATAACAATAAAATACTTTCTTTTGTTTTTACATCTGACAGATGAATTCAGAATAAAATTTGTTTGTATTATCAACACAAATATTTTTTTTTGGCTAAAATTCTAAAATAACAATCAATAATTTCATAATTTGATTTTGATCGTTCATTGCATCTAGATTTACATTATTTTTGACTCAGACTGTACGTGCCATACATCCTTAAGTAACATAGCCATTTCTAAATGATTATGATTGGGAATCAGTCGTCATAATTGTTTCAGTAATGGTTTATTTGTCATATTGTTCTGTATTTTCTGCCAAAAATATTTATATTTAGTAACTACGACATGAACAGCAATATTATCTAGAGTTGTGGCCAATTTCCAAAATTAAAATAGATATTTAATATGCCTGAAAAATAATATACAATGCAATATATAATTCTAATTGCGTGTGTTGTTGATAAATCGATAATTTTATTTTCCTTTGTATATTTATTTTATAATGATTAATATAGTATCAAAAATTAAAAAAAAATCAGATCTATTAATTGTGTACACTTGTATTGTTTATACAGGATGTCCGCCCGCAGATTTTACAGTATGAATAACGTTAATTATTACTATTATGATTTTCGCTTAATTCGTTCGTAATTTATCAAGCTTTTTTGTTTTTCCAATCGTAGTTAAATGTACGTGGGTTAGCTTCCACTATAGCTTTCAACAAGTCGTCATCAACAGCATAAGGACGTCCGCGACCTTCTTGGTCTTCCAAATTTACTTCACTTGCATCAATGGATTCTTGCCCCCAAACTTTATTGATGTTTTTGACCGTTTAAAAAAAAAATTTAAATCATTTTTCGACATCTTTTTTAATCACCTTAAAATAGGTGAAAATGGAATTTTATCAAAAAATGTTCAAAGAAATAAAGGAAGTCAGTAAAAATATCTTTAAAATGATATATAACACTTAGTACTTTGGGCGACAACTTTAAGAGAAATTAGTAGTACCTCATAGGAAAAATGTGCATTATTTTTGCAATAACCTAATAGATGTTTGTTACAGTATTTTGATAATTATTTCTCTTAATTAATATAAATAAGAAATGCAGAAAATTAAATGTACGTTATTATCATTCTTTACTCTACTTACCACTGGTTGGGAGCCGCTGTATAAAACAATCGGGGTAAGATTTGTTTATATGAATAAAATACTTAATTTCACTTCACTTGGAGCGACGACATACGAGCTTTAAGAAATAAAGGAATATAATTGATTTAATGCGAGATATAACATGTTACAACATGGTAATTTGCTGAGCACAAAAGCAATGCCGGCAGCAATTAACAATTGACGGATTTATCATTAGATGAAGATGCCTTTGATCGTGCGCGGGCTAAAATAAAATCCACCAGATCAAACGGTAACAAAATGTTACATCTCATTAGAGCCATCACCCGAGAAATAACACAGTAGATTTTCTGCTCGATTTCTTGACAATACTTCTATAATTTACTACGAAAACAATGCACTGCCGTTTGTTTATTTGGGCTGTTTCTGGTGATAAGAATGCCAGACGTTAGATAATAATTTATTATTAATTTTTTTTTTTTTTTTGGCATTTATTTTCATATACAGCCAGTTAATTACGTCACTATACCACTACCAGACATTGATGACTGGGAGGATCGGGAAGTGCCCTGGTGGATATTTAAACTAAATATTAGTATAATTTATTTATTAATTATTATATTATCATAGCAACTGTTTTACATTGTTTCAAACTTGACGATTCTTTCTTTTATATCTTTGTGCCGGAGTACTTATCATTTTTTAATCATTGGCAAGAGTCCATCACTGCGTACTCATTACTAGTTTTATTTTATCCATTACTGGAGAAAAAACATAAACAAAATAAAAGGCTATAATTAAAAAAATATATATTTGCGAACTTTGGTAATTAATTAAATTGATTAAATAAAGAGTTACTTGTTTTATTAGTAACATGAGTTCATGAGAATTACAAAAAAGAAACCCGTCAATCACAAAAATAGTCAACTATGCTCTTATAGCGGCCATAACTGATACCAGTCCCTTATTTCGCAATAAATAAGATATTAAAAAAAATAAAAAAAATTGAAATGAAGGGTTAAACAGAAACAATAACGGATTTGTTTATAGTCTATTATTTTTACAGTACGTAGATTTAAATCCTTTCTTTCGCGATTAATATATGTTTGCTATACTTCTGGCGTCGTTGACCGTCAATCCGTAACGTCAGCGCGTGTCTATACATCATAAATAAATGTTTATTGCATTTGTATCTGTGTGACAAAAATGCAGTAGGTATAACTTATGTTTTATTTTCCTAAGTACACATCTTCACTATTTAGGCTTACTTTATTTGAATGATAACTGCTTCGTAGAAATCTTTAAATAAGTGTTTATATTTATCAGTATGAAAGCATACTTTTATATTATTATTTTGTTTTCTTTTTGACGGCCGATAAAAACTATCATTCTGAAATACTTTTACGTTTATAAATTATATAGGTAATTTCAGGCAAAATACTCTTATTAAAATTAAATACAAAATTTAATTCTTATAGGGCTCAAAATGTTCCAAAAAAAATGTTCTTATTCACTCTCTGACTCATTAACGCATAGCCCAGGGCTTCAAAGCGTTATTTGTTTCATTTCAGTTTTCACTCCGGTAAAGGCACCAGTTATGGCCGCTATAAGAGCAAGTTTTCGTTTTTTTTTATTAATGGGTTTGTTTTTTGTAATTCTCATGAACTCATGTTACTAATAAAACAAGTAACTCTTTATTTAATCAATTTAATTACCAAAGTCCGCAAGTATAGTTTGGATGGATAAAGTAAAACCAGTAATGAGCAAACAGTGATGGACACTTGCTAATGATTACAAAATGATAAGTACTACGACACAAAAGATATAAAAGAAATAATCGTCAAATTTAAAACAATGTAAAGCAGTTGCTATGATAATATAATAATTAATAAATTATACTAATAATTAGTTAAAAGTCCACCATTTTGACACCTATTGGCCGATTGTCATCAAATCACGCTGTGAGACAGTTAAATGTATACAGATTAATATTCAGAAATAGTAGTAATCAAATATCAACACATATTTCTAATTCAGTACATTTAATTAAAAATTTGCCATTACTGGGGTCCTTGCCAAGACTGGTGCCACTACCTTATATCAGTTCAGTTTTTTTCCGGTTTTCGGTTCAGTTCCGATTCGAAGCCCTACTCTGAACATACATAGAATGAATGTAGTTAACTATATAGCAGTTTATTTAAATATTAAACATACGTAATAGAAGGGTTAAGATTATTCTTATATTTCCTAGTACTGTATAAAAATGGGCTATAATTTGTATTCGTGTTTAAAGCAACACATAATTTCACGCAATACTGCCCGATCATTGAGTATCATAGTTCATGAACGGTTTCATTGCAACATTGTAGTAATAAAATGAGTCGGCGTCTTTATCAGAATCAAAATAGAACTTTTATCGCCACGTCACGCGTCGGTGCTCGACGGCGCATCCTGCACACTGCACACTGCACACCCGCCGTGCTTTTACGATCTGATGAAAGTGCAAAGAATATTGCAATACAAGCACCACACGTGTGCACTTTTATACAGATATGTAATGTATTAAATATTATTTTACCATATTTTGTTCCATGATTATCTGCAGGCTAAAACCACTATTTTAACCAATGTATTAAAGATCTCAAAATAAACTAGCTGTGCCGGCGTGAACTACGGAATTACAGTCAGGACTCGTTTATCTGAAATGCCGAGTTTCGTTTATTCTAAATTTTTTCTCCTCCTTCACCTCCCACCATTCTCTAGCCATGGTGTAAACGAACATATTTTTGAAATTTTTGTAGAATTAATTAGAGACACTTATCACCGTCGTCGTTATATTCGAAATTAAAAGTAAAGTAAAATTATTTCACTATCACGATTAACTATTAACGATAAATATTAAATACCAAGGTTTACATACATTGTCTCTATAGCTCCTTTACCAATCAGCGTTGGCGCGGGAATTAGAATATCAATTACAAAAAAATCCTTCATTTATTCTTGTTTTCGTATTTTTTGATATTTTAACAACACATACAATCAAAAAAGTACAAATTCGACATTGCAAAATCATGAAAAAGTTATCACAGACAATTTTGTCTATTTGGGAAGTGTTATTTTTACTATTCTTAAGTTTACTGATTTTGAGAAATTAGACCAAAACTTAATCTAATTTTATTAATTTGCAATTGTATTTTTATTAACTGAATATAATAAAACAATTTGTTTTCTCTGTTGCAGGAACTCCAATTAACAGATTACCGATAATGGCTAAGTCAGTTTTGGATCTCTACGAACTTTACAACTTGGTGGTAGCTCGAGGCGGTTTAGTGGATGTCATCAACAAGAAGTTATGGCAAGAGATCATCAAGGGTTTGCATTTACCTTCATCCATTACATCAGCAGCATTTACACTTCGTACTCAGTAAGTTTTCTTTTTAAAAATATATATCATAAGTTAATAATCACAAGATCGCCAAAAAAAAAAAAAACACGTAAATAACAATAATTTTTAGGATTTTTATGCCATGTTTAGACCAAAGAAAACAAAACAGCAACACGGTGTTTGAAAATACATCGTATTTAAAAATGCATAGGGTTTTTCGGTCTAAACATGTTTCATTTCAATTAACCCTTACGTGCAATGGGTTTTCTTTTTTTTAAATAACTTATTGGTTGAGGGTGCTTGACAGGTGCGGATCTAGATTCACTATTTGGGGAGGGGGGTCATGGACTATGATATGGACAAAACATTTACTTTAGTATAATTATTTATATATTTATTTTAATAAACATTTTTCTATTTAATTTGCTTTAATTTTTTTTAATAATGATATACGTCAGGGCCGTAACTACCACCGGGTCAGCCGGGGCAGTGTAAAAATTGGAGTGAGCAAAAAAAAATCTAAATTGAAGATTTTTTTAATGTATGTATTTGGTGCTAACTTGAAAACATGATACTTATTATTAATTTTGATTTTAATGGCCTTTTTTTGCTTATAAATTTCAATTTTACACTTTAATCCATTAGAATTAGTAAAGTGTAAATTTCTAGTTGGCAAGCATTAAATAAAATCATTCAAATCAAAATTAGTAACGTGTTATGATCCAAAAAAAAGGTCTTCAATTTTTATTTTTTGCATATTCTGGGGGCTCTCGGTTCCCTCTTGCCCTGGGGCCTCCGAGCCTCTAATTACGGCCCTGATATACATATTGTGTCAGTGAAAATTGTGTTATTGTGCTTCCTATGTTAGCTATCGCTGCAATCTTACATGAAACAAACTATAGTAGCTAATAATTCAATACATGAATTAAGAAACTTTTATGATATAAAAAAAATAATAACCTTAATAGTTAATATTAAGTCAATGGTTTATGATGGATATAACAAATATTCATATATCTGGTTAATTTATTTTAATAACTGCATAAGATTTTTGCAAAAAAATGATTGATTATCATTTATAAATATAATATGTACTCGAATTATTTCATATAAATCAATCTCGTAATGATTAAATACAAAAAAAGAATCCAAAAAAACACGAGGATGAATCAGACACATTTCTCAGCTAACGATTTCAAAATGAACATTAAACTCTGCAATGATTTATAGTCTATCGCAGTGAAACGGGTTAGTTAAAATTTAAATCCAGCTATATAAAATGATATCCAAGACGTGAAATAGTACACAAACGTCAACAACAAGCGAAAATGTGAATATACATTACATGTGGTGTCGCCTAGAGCAGTGGTTCTCAAACTAAATTGAGCTGCGGACCGATATAATATATGCTGTCTTTTAAATACCGTTGGTGTTATAAAAAAACATCTGCCAAGTAAATGCACAGTGCTTCCTCGTGCTAAATTTACCAAAAGTAGTTAATTATTAAACAATTTAAATAAAAACCGGTAAAGTGTTCAGATAAATTGCCTGGCCATTTTTAAAAGCAAATTGAGATATATCTTTATAAGGGAATATTTTACAACAAACGTTGTAGACCTATATTATAGGAAATTGAATGCATTACAAAAAAGATCCTATAAAATTTTTACGTAACATATATCGTTCTTGAGATATCTTGAAAAAATAAATATTTTGGTATGTCGCCCCTCCCAGACCCAACAATCCAACCAAATTTCATTAATATCGGTTCAATGGTGATGGGTTATGCGTGTGACAAGGATTCAGGGGACAGAGACACACATAGACGGACGGACAGACAGACACGGAACGAAAAGTGTTTATCTTGACGTGAAACGGAAAGATCAATTTAAAATTTTGAAATCAGAGAACAATTTTTTTCTCTCAATCTGAAACGATCACAAAGCTTCTCGTATCTTCGATATTGCGAGGAAGAAATTTAGAAAATCATAGATGTAATTTGAAATTACAATTACGTGTAATCTTACAAAACAAAAGATAGACGACAAATAATATGTACATTACCTTTTTTCATGAACTATAATACTTTTTCTTTCAAATATTAAAAAAAATCATAAATGTGGTTATTCTAGAATTAATAATAAATAAATCTACGTAACTGTCATATTTTAAATATTTACAACTAAAGTATTTTTTTTCAAAAACACTTTTAAAAAAATATTTTCAAAAATACACTTGTTTTTTTTATATTTTGTTACCACCCTGTATACAGGGATATATGTGAGCTGGTGATTCAACACGAACAAATCTGTGTTTATTATAATGAACCTTGAGTTTATAGAGTGAGTTTATAGATTGACAATAAATATCTTGTTGACTTCTACATGAAACGAAATCGTTTAGTTATTGTATTGTATTTGAGTGTAAATTATATAAAAACAGTCATTATTATGCTTGTTTAATTTTATAGCATCGATTAAGTCAAGGATTTTATCCTCAATCAGAATTACTGTTTTGTTGTACTTTTTGTACACACTTTAGAATAAATAATACACGCATAAACCTTTATATATACCTATCTAATATATTTATTTTTTAAATGCTTTCTGCAACATTATTTGTAATTGAATTTTTCAACATTCAATTTCCAATTAATCTTTATTGCCATTTTATTTTTTGAGTTCAAATAATGTTAATTTAGTTGAAAATAAAATATACCTAATACTTTATTAAATATTTGTTACATCAGTCAATAAAATATTTTTCAATTATTCGTATCAGGTGCAGATTTAACGACCTCGAATAAAAAGTGATTTCGAAGTTAGCCTCTAGGTGGCAGTAATGCGGTTTTAATTATAACTCGCTCGTCTTAATAAAGTACCAAATTAACACACGTATATTATTAAATATTAAATGAGGGGGTTTGGGGTATTATTATCTTGTGATTGAAACACTAACATAACATTGAAATTAGTTTTGTTATGTATAATTGATTAATTTAAAGTAAAATTTAAAAATAAGTTAAAATAAAATAAAAGGTCAAGTGCGTGTTAGGCACGCACATGATAGGGTTCTGTAGTCGTTCTCACTAACATTCTCATTCGAAATTAACTATACACATATTAACTATACACATATTATCCTTAAATTTAGTTTGAACTCGTATTATGTAAGATAATACAAATTATATAATATTTATGTCAATATATAAATAATTTTCGAGGCCCCTGAAGTTCAGGGGCACGAGCCATATGGCCCTCTTAGCCCCCCTATGATCTGGGCCTGACTATATATATCTACAATATAAATTTTTAAAAACTATAGTGTTCGTTATAATTTTTACTGGAAAGTACTAACTAAAAGCTATTACATTTTGAACTTTTTTCATCGATAGTTTAGAAATTATAGGGGGGGGGGGGGACTCTGATAACGACTTTGAAAGCAAATATCTCGTGATTGAAGGGTTTTAAATCAAAATGTCTTAAAACATTTTTGAAAAATACATTTTTTGAGTACACTTTTCAGTCTATGGAAGAGGGGTTCAAAAATATTTTTTTCAAAAATCTTATCATTTCTTGTTTTGAGTCATCAATATATGTCCGGAGAACTGTATCATACAGACAGACAGACGGACTGGTCGAAACTATAAGGGTTATATAGTGTTATATTAAACACACGAAACTCTCTAAATCATGCTTGTCCAACCCGCTGCCCCGCGAGTATCTTTGGTGGGGCCCTCATCGGGTAATTAAAAAATAATAATAATCTTATAAGTCGATTTAATTTTTTTTTAATAATTTTTTTTTTAATAATTTTTTTTCTCTTTTGAATTGAAGTCCAAAAAAATTCGTGTGGGGGGGGGGGGGGTAAATACATTGAGCAAATTTTTTTATGGTATTTTGAACTGATGTTATCTCAAAACACATATTTTTAGAACACTGAATATTTCGTGGGGGGGGGGCTATGTGCGGCCCAAAAGGTTCAAAAGGTTGGACACATATGCTCTAAATAACCGTAACAAAAAATTTTATTGACATAAATTAAACAAATCAGTTTTGTCAAGTTCGGAATTAACAAACAAATACATATATTAACAAGTATATATTGATTGCAATGTGACACATATGTAGGTATATGCATTGACAGTGAGTTGTAACGGCGCGGCGGCGCGGCGTCTGACGGCCGCCCGTCACGACACACGTCGCACGCTAACGGGGTGTCTAAGATGCGCACGCATGCGCGTATAATCGAATCTCACGCTCACTAGATCGGAGCGAATCAAGGCGCCCGCGTCGTCGCATTCTATGATCTATATACTTGATGGAAATCTCTTGAATGTGTCGTGTGGTGTAGGTTTCTCAATTACCGACTATTTATAAATTAAATTTTGTTTTTTACATAGCACTTAGTATCTTAGACAAGGAAAGGTAAATGACAAATAACACATTACCTAGCGTTGTTACCAAATCAATCCACGAGTCATTAGCGTATCCTTAGATTAGGAAAGACTATGGATACATAACAACCAATGCCAGCCCGTATATGAAAGTGTTACCAAAATTTGTCGGCGGCCATCTTTTTTCAATTGTCAAAACCACATATTATCCCAGAGGCGTCAGTTGAAAATTTATAATATGCAAATATGCTTTAAATTACAATTGAATTTAGTATGTATGAGAGATGATAGTTCCAAATAGACATTTCTCTGTTAATCAATTATCACTGAAATACTTTTAAACTCAATATAAAACATTTTTTTATTAATTAGTTTTATAATTCAAAACAATTGATTTTTATTTTAAAATCTGAATGATACGCCAATGATCCGTGGTGCGATTTTTCGTGGTGCGATATGGTAACAACGCTAGGTAATGTGTTATTTGTCCTTTATCTTTCCTTGTCTAAGAGCGTATCATTCAGATTTTAAAATAAATATCAATTGTTTTGAATTATAAAATTAATTAATACTCCCTCTGTCCCAGAATACTTGATAGTTTTCTCCTTTTTTCGTGTCCCATATAACTGTATATGTTTCTTTAAAATTAATTTTTTTGACAAAAAAGTTAGTATATTTCTATTTAAGAGTAGTTTATAAAAAAGTATGATCAATTAAACTCATAAGAAGAAAATATTGAGATAGAGCCATATATTTATTAAGCCGCGGCCACGAAACGAAAAGTATTATGGGGCAAAGGGAGTAATAAATGTTTTATATTGTCTTTAAACGTATTTAAGTGTTAATTGATTAACAGAGAAATGTCTATTTGGAACTATTATCTCTCATATATACTAAATTCAATTGTGATTTAAGCATATTTGCATATTATAAATTTTTAGGTCGCTTTAAATTTAACAAACCTTTAATGATGATGTCAGTTTTTATAACTCTATTAGTTTTTTAGTTGTAAGCTTGTTTCACTTTTACCCCATTTTTTTGGTGTTTCATATTTACCCCGCTCGACCCTATTATAAATGAGTTTTAATGTATTTATTTTATTTTATAGATACATGAAGTACCTCTATCCCTACGAATGCGAGAAACGCCGTCTGAGTACGCCGGCAGAACTTCAAGCCGCTATTGACGGCAACCGTCGCGAAGGCAGACGCACTAGCTACACGGGCGGTGGGTACGCGGAACACCTGGTGCAGCAGCACCATGCACGTAGCCCGGCACAACACGCGCAGATGTCACCGCTTGCGCTAGTGTCCGGCGTGCAGCATCACCACAGACTTGGTAACGGCGCTCTACATCCTAGCCATCCGCCGCCACCGCCTCTTGGACAGCCGCCGCAGATGCTGCCTGGACCTATACCTGGTAAGATGACTGAATATATTTTATATATTAAAATACAGAGTGACCCATTTTCAGTGCACACCTCTGATAACTTTTTATGGTGAAGCATGGGCGTAGCCAGGGTGGGGCAGATGGGGCGCTTGCCCCCCTCTAGCTTTTGGACAAAAAGTAATAAGTAAATCAGTATTATTGTCATTATAAACAGGGATATTTCTAGATTTCTATGATGTCCATTGGATTTTTGAACGTAAATTTATATTTTGGATCCAGAAAATCAAATATCAAAGTTTTTTTTAATCACAATCTTTTATTTTTACATGTAAACTAAAATATCAGGGAAAATTAAATATATATTAAATAGGCCCATTGAAAATATTTTTATTAAACAAATTTTTTATAAAACTTTTTAGGTAAGGTTACCATAATAATGTGAGAGCTTTTTTTGCCCACCCCTCTCTCATTACCTCGGGGTCCTAGGCAAAACACGCCGAGCAATTGGTTTAAAAAAAAAAAATTTGCCCCCCCCCTGAACAAAATCCTGGCTACGCCCATGGTGAAATGTTATCAAAAAACTTTTCAGATAAAAGTTGCACGGTTTAGAGGGGGACATAGACGTACTCCGATGAATTTTTGTTAGGTCAACATGATTTTTTTAAATAAGAACCTATATTTTTTATTTAGTAATTTTATTCTACGTGAAAAAACATGAATCTTTCATTGTAAAGTTTTTTTTGAACAACTTAATCTTTCCGAGATATCTAACAAAATAATTCGAGATTTTGAACTTTCAATAATTTTTTACTCATAAATATTATTAATTATTAAATTACTTTAGAGAAAAAGTACAAGATACAAAAAATGTTGGAGACTTGGAGAATTATTTAAAAAAATTTAAAAATTTTTCAATTTATTTTATTTAAACAACAAAACCAGATTCTAGAATAATTCACCAAGTTTTATTAGACCAAAATACACATTTTTTGTTTCTAGTACTTTTTTACAAGCAAAATCGTGGAAGTACGAAATATATAATAAAATTTATTCATATTTTAAAAACTAATCAAAAATTAAAAATGTTACTGTGAAGAGAATATAATCTAATATACTGTTATTTTTGATACATTTTCCAACTTGTTACCCAATTTGTTGAATTTTAATATAACATGTTGAAATAAGTTTTTGTTCAAGTATGTAGATATGAAATTTTTAACCCGATCTTTTAGAAAATGTAAATTTTTGTATAAGTTGATGAAGACACAGTTCTTTTATACCTACATCAATTTAATTGGTTTTATCTTTTTACTAGAAAGAGGACAGTATAATTAATATATTATTAAATTTTATTTTCAATAGAGTTATCTAACATTTTCATCATACTAATTGATTTTATACTTAATAGATTTATGTGTTGACTTGTTTTATTCAATTAATTCATTATCAGTTTACTTCAGTACTAGCGTGGCTTTAGTATTAATATCTTGTGACTTTAAAATGGATCCATTTATTTGTTTTGAAAATGAAATAAACACTAATGTATGGCATAGAGATATAGGTTCGTTTTTATTTTATTATATTAAATATCTGCCTTGGGAACCACGGGATTTTCTTATACTTTACCTAACCTAACCTAACAGTGAATTGTATACGTGATTCTTTGTTTATTAAAACATTTCTAACAAACTAACAAGATAGAACAAAATGAATAATTTTATATTTATATAACAAGTGATTTTTTTTTAACGTAATAACTGAAAACGGATGTTTACTCTTGTAAATTTTTGGATTTTTGAATTATTTTTGAAATAAGAAAAAAATGTTTTAGATAAAAAATGTCGAGTGTGTTATTATCTTTAATTTATTCCCCATACATTTTTTTCTCTGTTATGAACCATTTGAATTATAATACATTTTTTTTTAAATTCGTTTTTACAAAAAAATGAATAGAACATAAATTATAGATATAGATATTACCTACATTTTTTAACTTGACCATTTTTCTCTATTTCGCACTTTTTCAGAGTAATTCGAAAAATTAAAAAATCGACGTTGAAAGATCGTTTTCAAAAATATGACGTTTTCTTCCCAGCCAAAAATTAATCTTAAATATAAAATATCACCCTTCTACGATTTATCGTATTTGAGTTACAGCGCTTACAGACAGACAGACCGACAAACCGACAGACAGACGCACAGACATCATGGCGAAAATAGTCAGAATGGATTCAGGGAAGGTCAAAATAGATAATTCCGTCAAAATCCGGAGTTCGAAAAAAATCGGCTTCACTATACTTACTTATACTACGAGTATATGTATATTTAATATACATGGTATAAGAAAGTAAAAATGTTTACTAAATAATTTATACTAATTTTCCTATTCAGGTATGGCCCCTGCCGAATTCGAAGCACGAATGGTTGAATACGTGAAACTGCTAAACAAAGAACTGAGAGGTGCTGCAAGTACACCCCCACATCACAGACAAGGTTCAACATCACCCCCGGGAAATACATCGCCTCTGAACCCGGTCGATGTGTCCAGACTTACTCTGTGGAGTTTATATAACAATAATCAATTAGGAGGCAGCCACGAACCTCAGAGGGAGGCTTTGAACTTGTCTGAAACACAACAAGCGCAACAACAGTTGCAATTGCAACAGCAGCAGAATTCTATTAAGAGGGAACCGATTGATACAGAACTTCCGGCACCGCCAGCTAAACGGATATTACAGGATGACGAAATGAGCCCTTCGCCGCCATCGCGTCAAATGTCACCCGTGCCGTTGACGACGAATATTAAAATCTCTAATAGAGGTAAGATTTCTTTATTTATATACGAAGTTAAGGCGGCTATTACACTATCAAAGAAATATGATAAAATTTCTTTGATCAAAGAAATATGACAGTGTAATAAGTCAACTTTTATAATATTTACCTTCATAATATTTCTATGATCAAAGTTAATGACAGTCTCTTATATTTGATCAAAGTTTTTTGACGTCAAAAACAAAATGGCGACTACCAAGTTATCACTGACAGTTACAGTTACATAATTATTAATATATGAATATCAACAAAATCCAGTATTATATGATAATCTTCTTATTGATTATAAAAACCACAATACACGGTTGTAAATTCAAACCTCGATCGCGTCAATTGACGAACATCCACGCACTGATATTCAAATAGCACCAAAAAAAAAGAAAATATCCCTAGATAATAGTGAGAAAATATTATCAAATATTTTACGTAGTGTAATAAAACAAAATCTCGTATTTTATCAAAGAAATATGATCAAATCTTTGTCAAAGATCTTTGACATATTTATTTGATAGTGTAATAGCCACCTAACCAAACAATGTTTATACAATTTACAAATTTGAAATTTTTCTTAAGATGCACCTCATTATTTTTTCGTATATTTTTAATTTTTTTTTAAATTTCAATCTAAATTTATGCAAACGGCAAAATGACATTTAATATGTCAGAGTAAATATCAATTTAAAAAAATAAATGACGATTTTTTAAAGCAAATTGAGATAAATCTTTTTAAGGGAATATTTTACATTGGGGTCGAGCTGGGTAAATATGAAACACCAAAAAAAAGGGGTAAAAGTGAAACAAGCTTGCAACTAAAAAACTATGTTGTTTATAGGACAGTTATAAAAACTGACTTCATCATTAAGGTTTGTTAAAGCGACTTGAAAATATGAATCGCCTAATAAGTGATGTGTCACCCCTACAGATTTCCCTGTTAGTCGATGTCAAAACGTGTGAATTAAATTTTAATTCTTTGCACATAACTATCTGTATAGCTCAAATATTAATTCAAGTTACAATTTCACATTGATATGCCACAAAGAAGATAAATCAAAGTTGCCATAGTTGCTTTTCTTTTAATTTTTTGAGAAATATTTTCCATTAGAGGCATGTTTCATTTTTTCCTTTACCTGATTTACTTTTTCCCAAATTATGAAAATTGTAATTGAAAATTTGCTCGCAAATACTAAAAGGTTGAGAAACGCTGGTGAATTTAGCACGAAGAAGCACTGTGCATTTACTTGACAGATGTTTTTTTCGAACAACTGTTTAGAATATGAATTTTATTCAATATTTATTATGAACTAGCGCATTGGCCCGGTGTTACCCGGGGATATTAATTTAATTAAACATGAAGTAATTATGCCCACCCGACATGCCCACCCAACATGCCCACCCAATATGCTCACCCAACATGCCCACCCAACATGCTAACAACACACGGTTCACCACGAATTGTTTTTTCCGGCTTCATGAAATTTACCCAAAATATCCACAAATTATACACCTAAACTTAACCTATCCATTAGTGAAAACCGGAATAAAATCCAATCAGTAGTTATTGAAAAAATCGTGTAAAATTATATTTTCTCGCAGGAAACACCAGGTCTTATCTTAGAATTTGTATGAATATCAAAAATAAATAAATAGGTTACCTTTCTTGGAAGTTCTTTATTGTAATTTATAAAAATCCGTTTATTTATATTGTAAAATGTATATTTTTTCATTCAAACTCATGGTGGAAAGATATATATTTGTAGGTATCATGATTCAAACTGACATTCACATATAGTAATTGTTTTCAGCGTCTATGGCTACTGTGTTTTTATATAAATGACAGTTCTAAGCTCTGACATCATATAAACAAAAGACGCTGTGCAAAAGATTCTGTTTAATCTTTTGATGTTAAATCTTAGATTTTCATAAAATATTATTAGCCACGATACTGCTCGTAAAAATTATCTGACTATTGGTGAAAACCGCATTGAAATCGGTTCAGTAATTCCGGAGTCTATAAGCCACACACAAACGAACATTCATTTTTATATATATAGATTGTCGTGATTTTTTCTTGAGAAATTAGAAATGTTAAGAGGAAAGAAACAAAAACATCAGGTTAAATTAATATTTTTTTTTTTGCAGGTGACGCTCGCAATGGGGATAATTCTTCGATGGTGGTAAGCATGGAGATAAACGGTGTAATATATCAGGGTGTGTTGTTTGCTCAACAATCGCCTGAAAACGGCCGCAGTTCTAATAGAATAACAACGTAAACTATAACCCCGTGGTAGCATGTTGTGACAAAGACATTTTTTTTAATTTAAATTATTATGTGCAACATATTTAAATATTGATGATTGCTTATGGCAATATTTTTATTATTGTATTCTAGTGTCATTTATATTTTTAATCTAAGTTTTATATAACTATATTACGATAACTTTTTTTATATATAATTTGATAAAAAAAAATATTATTTTTATTTTTGACATTTATTTAGTAAAATGTTATTAAATATAGATGTACATATTCATTCATTTTATAATATTTTTTTTAATTATTAGGAATCTCGAACATTTTTCATTGTAATATATTCAAATTAACATTTTAATACATATCATTAGGAATGTCCAAATTAAATAACTGTAAAATTCAAAGTCAAATTGAACTATTATTTTAAATAAATAAATAATTATCAAACAGAACAAATTAGTTCAAATCATAAATGCTATACTATTGTGGTATTATTAGACAAGGTATTATTCATTTGAATGGCATGATTATATAAAAAAAGTTTGAATATCACTGTCCTTTTCGCATTAAAAAAACTATCCGAATTTTTCGATATAATCAGTAGTTACTGAGTTCTAAAATAACGCCACAAATTTGTATATAAAAAGACTTAAAGTAATTGTATGATTTTTCAAAATATAAAAGGCTGTAGCCGGGTAAACATGCAAAACATGCATTTTCTTAATTATTTTTTTGGAAGTCACATTCTATTAATATTAACTTCCAAAAATTTATAGTTTTCGAAAAAAAAAATGTTAGAATTTCAAAAAAAATTTTAGGAAGCTAATATTTGGTCAAGTTGAAAGTTAAATAGAATGTGACTTCCAAAAAAATAATCAGCTAAATGTATGTAAAGGCATGTTTTGCATGCTTACTCGACTATAGGCTTTGAACAAAATGAATTTAATTAATAGGAATTTAAATATCTATGCACTATTTTCTTGTAAATATAGAATATAGTAAATTTCAATTATATAAAGGGTCATTCCTTCTTTATTTTCAAAGTAAATTATTTAAAAAAAATCAGTTTTGAATATTTGCATTACTTAAAAATATCATTTTTAAATTATTTGATTTTTTAATTCTTATTTATATTTCGTTAGAAAGTATATTTCAAATGTCAAATTGCTTAAAAATTATTTCTAGTGATAATTTGACAGAATTGCATTATAGTTATTTCTATAATGAATCTTTTTAATGTTTTCAGTATTTTTTTAATTTAGCATTATTTTTAATTGCCAAAAGACTGTTAATTTTATTGAAGTTAGAGATATGTCTAAATGACAATCTTTCGTAATTTTAATAACTGTTTTATTTATTAGAAACACTTGTTTGTATTTATGTAGCAATATTAGATGTAAGAAAATGTTAATCTCTGTATTTGTAAGGCTCTAAAATATATTTACATATTCTATAAAAATGTAAATTGTTAAAAATATGGCCATCTTAGAGTAGATCTACTATATTATGCATACTACTTACAAAAACTTCAGTTATATTATTATTATGCTATGATTGTTTTCGGATATAAAAAAAAACAAGTTATTATTATAAAAATATATAGTGTGTCAGAAAAAAGCAATATTTTTTTTCTTCGCTATCATTACGAAATAAATTAGTTTATGACCTAAAATAAATCCTTGCTGTAGGATTACCCTGTAGTTCAATTTTAAGAGGTGTCGCAAAGGGGAGTCCCGTTTCCCATTTAAATAACATGGAAAATGTATTCTTTAGTACTAAAGTTGATATTACTGATGCATGATAATGGATAAAAAAAATTAAGGACGTAATTTTGCAAAGAATGAAATTATTTTCTAATAATGCCAGGTTATTATTTTTCCGATAGCTTATACATTGCTATTTAATATAATTTTGATGTTAAAATGCTGAGTTTTGTAAAAAAAAAAAAATATTTAAAACGACTATTTGTATAAAGAATTAAATTTCCCATAAAATTAACATTTAACTTATTTTTATAGTAACAATAGTTTAGTTGAGAGAGCCTTTTAGACGTACAATTTAACAAATAAATCAATTTGAATGTCTGTAACTTTTGATACGTTAAATTGAGGCTCATGACTTTACAGATTATTTTGTAGAGAACTTTATCATCTAGAAAATGAAGTCCTTAAAAAATTTTCAACAGTTATAATTTATAATAAATCAGTAATACCAACTTTAGTACTGAAGAACCATTTCCCCATATTATTTAAATGGGAACCAAGAACCCTCCTTGTGCCACCTCTTAAAATTAAACTTTCAGTGAAGATTTATTTTAGATCTTTAACTAACTTATTTCGTAACGAAATCGAATATTAATTTTTTTGATACAGCCTAATGTACAATATTATACAACTAATACAGATCTATAGATCATTGTCTATTATTACTTTCACAATTTTTTTTTATTTGTAGAAATAATAATGCAAAATTATACAGTTTATATCCTGAAACATATCATTTTTTATCCTAAAATTCTTAACATAGTGGTTTTAAAAATAAAACTCAGGGAATTTGAATAATATGTTAAGAATCATCTTTTTTTAAAGAAATATTGTTTTGATTAGGAAAAACAATTTGGTATTGATTTAAGGATAAGATAATTTCAGTGATTGACGTAATGTTAGAATTATATTCCTGACATAGAATTTATAGTTGGCTACATCTAGATCGTATATTCCTCTTTCTATATACTTAAGTACAATATGTCGTATGATGTGTGACTGTTTTAAAATATTCATTTCATCCTTATTTATGTACATAATTTTTCTTAATGAATGATTAAAAAAATATAAAATGCATATTTTCTTATTATTTTTACTAACCTCAACTTTTTTCAGCTAATTCAGGTAAGTCAAACTTCCCAATATGTTATAGAGGCCTAAACAAAAACATACGTATTATACCTGTGTAGATAAACAGGTATATTATAAAATTAAATCGTATATTAACATTAAAAAAAAATAATATGGGCTTAGTCGGAATGGCTTCTGAAAAAGAAATTGAAATTTGAAAAGTACTTGTGGCGCCATCTAGTAAAAATAGATTTAACTAATAATTGTTTGATAGTTCAAGTTTTTTCCGCTAGATGTCATGACATGTACTTTTAGAATTTCAATAATTTTTTCAGAAGCCATTCCGAATAAATCAAATTTTTATGTCATGTTAGATACGCTATCGTATGTATTAGGGTATTTTGAATCCAAAAATGCGCATAAAGAGTTTCGCTCGGATCAATAAAACCGTTTTTTATTAACTTTTGTCTAAACAATTTGCTTGAAATTTTTAACAAATGAAGGAATTTTAATCTGGTGTAATATATGATATCAGCGTGTCATTTTACATTCGATGGCGTGTATAAAACTTTCAAATTCAAAATGGGTGTATCAATTACCGAACTGAAAAACTCATCCTTACTGAATTTGAAAATAATTGACACACCATCGGATGTAATACGACGCGCTGATATCAGAAATGATAATAGATTTTAAATCAATTCACTGGTTCAAAATATGATGAAATTTTTTAAGACAAAAGTTGATAAAAAACCGTGTTATCGATCCGAGCGCAACTTTTGATGGGCATATTTGGAATCAGGGGGCCCTAATACATACGATAGCGTCTCTAACTCGACACAAAAAAAAATTCTCAAAAATTATCAGGGGTAATAGTCTTCTTTATAATTTGACCGAAAAACACTTTTTTCGATTTTCAAATAATTAGATACGTTATCGCATGTAAAGGGATACGCTGATTCGACTTTTATTATCAGTTGCAAAATTCATCAAAGGGTTCAAAAGTTACAGCCATTTTACGACGAAAAATTGATAAAAAACGGTGATAGGGGTCCGAGCGGAACTTTTTATCAACATTTTTGGAATCACCATGCTGTTATACATACGATAGCGTGCCTAACTCGACAAAAAAAAAATTGTAGCGATGACGTAACATGACGGCGCCTCCACCATATATAAAAATGTACAAAAATAATATATATTGAGTATTTTTGAATAAGGAATACAAAAATATCATAAAATATTTTATTCTGTATATTTATTTATATGGTTGAGATGCCGTCGTGTTACGTCATCAGATTAAATTTTTTTTTGTCGAGTTAGGCACGCTATCGTATGAATAACAGCATGGTGATTCCAAAAATGTTGATAAAAAGTTCCGCTCGGACCCCTATCACCGTTTTTTATCAATTTTTCGTCGTAAAATGGCTGTAACTTTTGAACCCTTTGATGAATTTTGCAACTGATAATAAAAGTCGAATCAGCGTATCCCTTTACATGCGATAACGTATCTAATTATTTGAAAATCGAAAAAAGTGTTTTTCGGTCAAATTATAAAGAAGACTATTACCCCTGATAATTTTTGAGAATTTTTTTTTGTGTCGAGTTAGAGACGCTATCGTATGTATTAGGGCCCCCTGATTCCAAATATGCCCATCAAAAGTTGCGCTCGGATCGATAACACGGTTTTTTATCAACTTTTGTCTTAAAAAATTTCATCATATTTTGAACCAGTGAATTTATTTAAAATCTATTATCATTTCTGATATCTGCGCGTCATATTACATACGATAGTGTGTCAATTATTTTCAAATTCAATAAGGGTGAGTTTTTCAGTTCGGTAATTGATACACCCATTTTGAATTTGAAAGTATTATACACGCCATCGAATGTAAAATGACACGCTGATATCATATATTACACCAGATTAAAATTCCTTCATTTGTTAAAAATTTTAAGCAAATTGTTTAGACAAAAGTTAATAAAAAACGGTTTTATTGATCCGAGCGAATCTTTTTATGCGTGTTTTTGGACTCAAAATGCGCTAATCAGCGACGGATTTACGTTTAGTGCCGCCCCTCTACCAAGGGAAAATATAATCTATTTTTGATATAAGTCAGAATTCCATATGAACTGAAAAGTGATAATTGTTTTTACAAGTGATGTAGAACAGAATATAATATAAATTAAAAACTGATTTTTTTTTTTTTTAGATAGCGTCTCTAGCTTGACATAAAAATTTGATTTAGTCGTAATGTCTTCTGAAAAAAATTATTGAAATTTTAAAAGTATATATGGTGACATCTAGCGCAAACAACTTGAACTATCAAACACTTGTTAATTCAAGCAATATTTACTAGATGGCGCCACAAGTACTTTTCAAATTTCAATTTCTTTTTCAGAAGCCATTCCGACTAAATCCACTTTTTTTTCGAATGGATCTTTAACAGTAAAAAGATTGTTGACATTTTTTACCAGTGAATAAGTTTAAAGTCTGGTGTGATATATGTATGTTTGAATATATACACTGAAAGAAATATCGTTCATTAATATTATGGAACGCATTCAAGAACCATGAATTCATAGTAATAATGAATAAATACTTCATATTAAAGTAAAAATTCATTAAAAGTAAAAAAGTAATGAATTTTTACTTTAAAATAAAGTATTTCTTCATTACTACTATGAATTCATGGTTGTTGAATGCGTTTCATAATATTAATGAACGATATTTCCTTCAGTGTATGTATATATATACTTTCAAATTCGAAATGGTTATATTTTTCAGTACAACAATTGAAACACCGTTATATTTAATATATGCGATTTAATTTTATAATATACATGTTTATCTACACAGGTATAATACGCATATTCGTGAACTCACTGAATTGAAATCTATTTATCTACACAGATATTATTAATTACTCATTTGTTATCTGCTTATCTACACAGATATAAAGTATATATATTGTAGCAACACTTACCTTATATTTTATACACAATTCATGTATACTTACATAGAAATTGCTGAAAATGGAATAAAAACAGGATAATACTATATTTTGTATTTTATTTATAATATATTATACAAGTACCTAAGACATTTACTTATTATTACATATCGGACAGTTACAGACTTTGTAGCACTCCATGAGTTTTTTTTCATTTACTGTCTAATAGCCCATTTTTGATTATAAAAAAAAAATACCCCTCCACCCGTCTTTTTTTTTTTTTTCAAAGACCCTCTGTTTATTAAGTTTTCCGGACCAAAAGCTGGGAACTGCTGGTCTAATTAATTTTAAAATCTTATAATCCCATTTATATATTTTATCATACATTAAACACACTTGTATGTTTAATATATGATTTTATATACTTATTACGCGAAAGATTTATCCTCATGAACATTAATTTATAATTACCATTATGCTGCCATCTACCGTTCACAAGTAACAACAACAAACGTTTTATTGTAGTTCTCTTCGCCGGAAGGTTCATATCTCTGATAAACACCCAACAGTGCCATCTGTACATTTATAGGTAACTCATTTACATTTTTAAATCATGAATGCATGATATTGTGTTCACATCTTTACTATCTCATCTCGGGCAAGCGTAATGAAGTTTTTGATTTTGAAGAAATATTCTCTACACTTAACACGGATCGACAGTAATGCCGCGAGTTTTGGTGTTGTCACATGCAATCTGTTTGTTCCTAACCTATCCAACGTGAGTAACAACGCGATAGCATCACAATGCGGGATTTTGCAACTTGTTGATGTAAGTGACAATATATTTTTTGTAACATGACTTTTTATCTAAATACCGGGTGTTCCAGACCACCAATTTTAAATTTTATTTAAAAAAAAATTATTATTTTAAATTTTCTTAACAAAAGTTGTTAATTTAAATATATTTTTTAAGATAAAGTACTGATTGATATATCATTCCATTTAAAATTTTTGAATTATCCCCAATTGAAGTTTTGCATTTTTGATATGTCGCGTATGACACTTTAAATTATCCAAATCTCAAATAATCATACATCATTAAAAAGTTCGTTATTTCTACTTTCAAATAAAAATTTAATAATAAAATTTCATAAATATTTAACGAAACTAGAGCACTTTTAGTAAAACCCTAAAATTTGGGAAAAAGTCGCCATATTTTCTAACTAATTGAATATATGAAAAAAATACAGTTTTTTAGAACAAAAATTTAAAAGAATGCTTCCACGGTGATCTGAGTATACGCCAACATTTCGTCGTACATTACAGTGCTGAGGAAATTACCAAATCAAAAATTTACGTCATTTTAATAGACAAATAAAATACAAAAAAAAATTAATTACTTTATTTGCAAAAATCTTGTGTGACGATAAAATGATATATTTTGTTATATAACCTGTAAGGAAATTTTTTTATTGAACTTACCATTAGTTCATATGTATGTATGGGTAATTAAAATTACATGTATTATATTATTATAATATTAATAAATAACTATAATTAATAAAATACATTCCTTGAGAAATGTTTGGAAATATTCTGATTGTTAAATAGAAATTTGTATATATTTATCATTGTTATTAACCAGATACTGATGAAGTCTTCAACAAGACGAAACGTTTATCAAAATAAATAATGTTATATCTCATATAACTATTTTATTTTATTTATGATCTAAAAGCCGCGAAATCAAAAAAAAAAAAAACTAACATAAGAAAAATAGCAAATAAATTATTGTGAAATGCAATCAAATTATATTTTATGTTTGAATATATTTTAGAGTTCTCTATCATAAATATTATTACTAATATAATTGGTAAACACATAAATTATGCATGGTATCACAGAAACGCATAAATCTGGGTGTCTTAGTATTTACAGTTTTATTGAAAGATTAAAAGTACACCCACAACATAACTTTCATTTCATTCTGTTGATTTATTTATAAACCGTAAAACGTAAAATGTTGCCGATTTAATAAAAATTCTCTTTCTCGAATTCTTTCTATATTCAACATTCTTTGTGCATATGTGATTTAAAGTTATTAACTTTTCTATTCCTAGGGTAAAGGTCGATCTACACTATCGTGCCGTTCCCAAGTCAAATATTCAGTATAGTAAATACTGTATCGAAGCGGGATTGGGCCGAGATTTGACCGATATCTAGTGTGAATGATTTCATTGTTTATTGTATATTGGGAGCGAGACCGGACCGGGAATGGCACGATAATCTGGAACGACCCTAAATGTATTAAATATTAGCATACCTGCCCGCGTTGTATAATTTTTTATGTTGATAGCAAGTTTCAAGTAAAATCGATCAAAAAAAAATATTTTTCCATACAAACTTTTACAGCCCCTAGGAGTTGAATTTCGAAAAATCATTTCTTAGTGGGTGCTTACATCATACAAGGAAGACAGTCCTGAAATTTCACGTTTCTAGGTCCATGGGTTTCGGCTCGGCGATGATGAATCAGTAGTCAGTCAAGATATTTTATTATATGTATATAGATTGATTTGGTTTTACTTATTCAAGTTATTGTTAGACACGTTTACTTTATTTATAAATTCCTATTTATATTTTATAACAAAAGAATATAAACATGCATATAAAAGTCTTATACGATTAATCAGATTGTAAATAAAGCGTAATAAATTCTTTTTAATAACTATGTAAATGATTTGAATAAAATCACATTAAATTTATAAAATTCCTTACGTATTTTGTGTACTTACTATATAAGTATAAGTAAACAGCGAGCAAAACAATGAAAATGATTGTAACTTTACGTCAAAAGTTTAAAATTGTTTCAGAAATATGTAAGTGTTTGTATAATAAACAATCCAGGGTTTTATCAGTACTACAAGTATTTTTGGTTTTGTAAAAGAAATTCTGAATATTTAAACTTGATATTTTCACAATCGTTTCAGATGATTTCATCATAATCAAATCTCTGGAATCTTTTCTCTGCATATCAAAGCAGAGAAGAGGAATATTAAAAATAGATCTATTCGTTATTTAATCCAATTCAGTGATCACATTTTATATTGTAAATGTACAATGTTACTATATATAAGTGTATAGCTTTTTTTTAACGTATAGTATTATATCGAAAAAAGGAAAAAACATTTGCCAAGTAAATTCACAGTGCTTCCTCGTGCTAAATTCACCAAAGGTAGTTAATTATTGAACAATTTAAATAAAAACCGATAGTGTTTAGATAAATTAAATTTTTATACAATTTTACTAAAAAATATTAGTTCGAAATTTTTCTTAAAACGCATCTGATTATTTTGCTTCCTCGGGATATCGAAGATACGAGAAGCTTTGTGATCGTTTCAGATTGAGACAAAAAAAATGTTCTCCGATTTCAAAATTTTAAATTGATCTTTCCGTTTCACGTCAAGACAAACACTTTTCGTTCCGTGTCTGTCTGTCTGTCCGTCCGTGTATCCGTGAAATTTAATGCTCTACAAAAAGTATTCTATAAAATTTTCACGTAACATGTTTCGTTCTTAAGATATCTTGAAAAAATAAATATTTTGGGATGTCACCCCTCCCCCTTACACACGATTTTGAATGGGACCGTCCCAACCATCCGACCAATTTCAACAATATTGATTCAGTGGTTCATGAGTTATGCGTGTGGCAACGATTCAGGGGACACACGGACGGACAGACAGACACGGAATGAAAAGTATTTGTATTGACATGAAACGGAAAGATCAATTTAAAATTTTGAAATCGGGGAACATTTTTTTTTACTCAATCTGAAACGATCACAAAGCTTCTCGTATCTTCGATATGGCGAGGAAGCAAAACTATTGTTTAAGTAAAATAGTTCAATCATTTTCTATTATTGTAAAAATCCTAAATATCATTTAACGCACTATTAACGAAAAATAATATACAATCATCATACATAATTTAGAAATTGTTTAGTACTACCCTGGCAATTATATATCGTTTAATTTCCTTATAACTAGTACATACTTTTAATATTGTATGTATACATAATATACAATAATATGTACTATATATATAAGTATCACTTTAACACAGATAAATTTTTAATGTCAAACTGACATTTCTCACAACAAAATTATTTTTTTATACGCAATAGGGAGGATTTGACTTTTTGTCGTCTTTTAAATAAAGATAGATGCTCTTTGTATAAAATGAGGCTTCACAAATACATTATTTGTTATTACAAGAAGATGACACCTGATCAATAAAAATAAATTGATAGAAATCAGGTTTAAAATATTGTTAAAGTTAGTAGTCCGAAATATAGGAATATTAAAAAAAAAATGTCTTTTTTCAGTTTATAAAATGTCCTACCAGTCACAATATTTTAAGCTTCCCAAAAATATTTGTACTAATTTTTTAGAAAAGAATTAGCGTCATTATTCAAGTAGTATACTAAAATTAGGGCTTTTATTGACCTATTTGATCTGAATTTCAACCTCAAGTACAAGTATCTGAAGAAAGGAGGGTAATTCGTGTTCTATATATATATTTCTGGCGAGAAAAATACTACGAAAGAGGAGTTATTAGGGGGACAAAACAACCCCTTATCTTACATAGGAGTCGAGACTTATATCATAAATGCGAAAGTGTATCTCTCAGTCTGTCTATTTGTTACCTGTTTACGGCTATACTGCTTTACAGAACTTAATGAAATTTTGCAGTGAGATAGCTTGCATCCCGAAGAAGGGCATAGGCTACTTCGTATCCCGAAAATTGAACCTTTACGGGATTGTAAAAGAGTTGAAAAATTTATATGGGAAATTTTTTTTAGTAATAAATATTTCACCCTCTGTAACATATGAAGGGTTGTAATTAGTTTTATTCGATCCGGCGAAAAAAATATCATGGGGATGGGGGTTTCGAAATCCACGCGAGCGAAGCCGCGAGTAGCAGCTACTATACTATATGTACATATTTCAAATCATACTGTAAGTTATATCAACAATTATTTCTAATTTATTACTAGAGATTGGAAAAATAGTTGTTATTTTCAATGAAATAGTTACTAGTTGAATTTTTTTTCCGGAAAATAGTTGATAAATAGTTTTTTCACGATTTAATAATAATTAGTGCATACGAAGCAGTAAAAAGTGTTGCAAATAGTTTAAAAATAGTTGGGAAGGTAGTTGCAAATAGTTGATTTCAAATTGTGTTTAATCAAACCAGTTTTCTGAAAACGGTGGAGATATGTAATAAAAATTACAATAAATGAATTTTTACGCAATAGTTGAAAAACTATTTTTCCAATCTCTATTTATAATATTTAATTTAAAAATGTTGAATATTGGGACAGTGTTCAAGACTGGGTGCCAGTACCTTATTCACTACATGTGATGTATTGTTGTTTTATGTATTATATATGTTACCGGCAATGCATGTAATTCAGGCATTGTATAGAATTCCTAGGAATTCTATACAATGCCTGACGATTTCAGGCAAAGTATGAAATATTTGTTTAATAGAAATTTATTATATACTTTGCCTAGGCATTATATAGAATCCCTAGGAATTCTATAGAATGCCAAGATGATATTAGGAAATGTATGAAATAAAAGACAAAATGATATTAATAAAGCAGATAGGTATTATTTAATTAATTTTAAAAAGTCCAAATTCATATTATGTAAGATTTAGGTCTTTCATTGTTAAAATAACAAAACCACATAAACAAAAGTATAACATTTGATATTTATTATAATAAATAAAATAAAATAATCATATTAGTCCAGACGTGTATTAAGTAAGATTTAAGGCCCTTATTGTAAAAATAACAAATTCACAGAAACAATATACATAGTACATACATTTTTCTATTATATCTATAACGCGTAAATATAAAATGTTTATTTTGATAAATAATTCAGTATTGTACCGACAATACTGAATTATAATCTAGAAACCTAGCTACAGCTATCGATAATGAACCAAGATTTTTTTATTGTATATTTGCATCAGTATTTTATAGCATAAAGTAAGGCAACATCTGTACCTGGACCAAAATTGATCAATTCACCCTATTTATGTTTATATTTCATACATTGCCGGCTATCAATTAGGTATTCTATAGAATGCCTAGGAAATGTATATAATTAAATTCATTTCATACATTGCCTGGTGATTTTAGGCATTCTATAGAATACCTAGGAATTCTATAGAATGCCGTATTTCATACATTGCCGGTATTATATAGATAAATCTCAGAGTGTATCAAACCTGTGTGATTTTTACGAGTTGTTAGGTTCATTTAACTTTACATGTTGATACTTCATGAATAAATATGAACATCATCGTGTGTTTCTGGCGGAAGACGCCATCGTGTTTATTTTTTCTTGAATATTTTCTTGTATATTTTTACAACTTGTTTTATCTGAAAATTTATTTTTTATTCTTTTCTTTACATTAGTCTACATCACAAGATTCGTGTGATGATATTTTTCCTGATTTTCTTTTTAAACTGTATCGAGAAATCTTTGATTTTTCGATTCAATTTCTATTGCTTCCTCGCAAGATTGAGACAAAAAAAATATTCTCCGATTTCAAAATTTTAAATTGATCTATCCGTTTCACGTCAAGACAAAAACTTTTCGTTCCGTGTCTGTCTGTCTGTCAGTGTGTCCGTGTGTCCGCCCGTCCGTCTGTCCCCTGAATCCTTGTCACACGCATAATTCATGAACCACTCAACCGATATTGTTGAAACTTGGTCGGGTGGTTGGGTCTGGTTTGAGGACAGTCCCATTTAAAAATCATCAAAATCGTGTGTAAGGGGGAGGGGTGACATCCCAAAATATTTATTTTTTCAAGATATCTCAAGAACGACACATGTTACGTGAAAATTGTATATAATATTTTTTATAGAGCATTAAATTTCCTTAGCACGACGAAGCACTGAGCATTTACTTGGCAGATGTTTTTTTGGATATCATACTTTTATACAAGTCTTGAGGCTTCCGCGGTGATCTTGAGATGGATCTTGACTTCTGGGTGTAAGTTATGTTAAAGAATGATTGGAATATAAGTTACCAATTTTAATAATCCAGAGGTAGTTGTGTATAAATATTTTTTAAGAAACATTAATGTTTTTTTTACGTCTTAAAAATGCAATCCAATAATTATTATTTAGCTACCTTGAAAAAAAAGTATTTCGAACATTTAAATAGATTTTATAATCAGGTATTTTCTTTATTTACAAAACAACTATGTCGATATTATGCATCGTGACTTATCCAAAAAATGATATTTTCATTTTGCACTTTGCTAAAGAATTATCTGCTGTCAGTTTTGTCACGTAAACTGATAAAAGCCGTTCCAATTAACTAAATTTTCAATATGAAATTGTGAAGTACATACTGGAAAAACGGAGAAACTATGGTTTCTTACTCACTTAAATTAAAAATACACCTTAACCACAATAAAACAATGTCACTCGACACGTGTTTCGACTTAACAAGAAGTCCTCATCGGGAGCCTAACAGTTGCAAACTATATTTGAAAATTGCACTGCAATTTTTTATCAAAATTAAATTAAAATAAATTTTAATTATTAGTCCAGTCAAGAAAGCAGTGAAAAGTGCGAAAAAAACTAACTTCTACGAATCATTTGGATGATTTTAACAAAAGTTATTAATTTTTAAACTATTTTCCCCTAAAAGAAACATTTTTATGTCTTTTAATATTGTATATGTGGTCCCAATCGATTCGTCTGTGTGCCCCTAACAAGTGAAAGTGACTCTAAGACACCGGAAGTGACTCCGGAGACACCGGAAGAGACTCTAAGACACCGGAAGTGACTCCGGGGACACCGGAGTTGATATATATTTGTATGATATAATATATTGTTTCTCCAGTCCGGGTTATTTTTTTCGAATTGTACACCCCAAAATCTACTCGTATAATAAGCAACCATAAAATTTCTTGTCCCTAAAAATTCGTGTCAAAATGTTTCCTTTACTGGACTATATTTAGTAAGTACAAATACTCAGATATTGGATAATTTATCTGTATATGAATGTATGTTTTATGTACATATGTTAGGTTATACATACATGTAGGGAAGGTATACATTTCTACATTTCTACATGTCAATATTCAGGACGTACGAGTATATGAAATATCAATTAGTTAAGTGTTTTGTTAATATGTATAAAGTATGAATGGTATTACGTACAGGAAAAGAACATTTATTATTTTTATTTATAGAATTAAAGTGTATCAGTATAAATTGTAATTCATATAGAACATGTATTTTATAAATACTCGATTTTTAATACCAATAATTAATTTATATTTAGAGCGGAGGTGAATTTTTTCATGTATTTTTTGTCCTTTATTGTTTTCCTTAAATAGCCACATGTTATTAGCATTATATGTTAAAATTCCACTAAAAAGCACTTTGTTAATTTACCGTAAGACCAACTATATACCAACAAATCGATACCAAAGAAGGTACTATAGAATTTTACTTAATACGGATACATCAAACTACATAAAATATAAACTTATAAGTTTGTTGTTTGATTAAAAAATAAATACGGTGATTTTTAGTCCTCAACAATTTGAATAATTATATTGATCGACATTCATTTTTAGGTTTTCGTGGAAAACTAGGAAACCTTAAAATTTAAGCCGATTAAGATGAAATTTGGTATACGGACGAAGACTGATTCTAATTTCTAAAGTATCTATTCAAGAAATCTGAAAAAAATTCAAAATGTAGCTTTTAATTAGTACTTCCACTGAAAATTATAACGAACACTGTCAAAATGATTTTGGACCTTCCTTCCATAGACTGAAAAATGAACCCCATTGAGCGGGATGTCATTAAATAGGTCTCCTAAAATGCAACAAAAAATGTTATATGACCTTTTGATTTTAACCCTTTAGTCACGATATATTTATTTTCCAATGTGGTTATCAGAACGCTCCCCCCTCCTATGTAACTTTTAGTTAGTACTTTTAATGAACATTATAACGAACACTGTATAGCTAGAATAGTTTATAAAAAAAATTGAAATAACTCTTGTTTATAAATCATAATGTCTACGGAAACCTATCATGTGCGTGCCCAACACGCACTTGGCCGTTTTATTATGGATGAAAACGTATATTCCTTTAAATACTTTTACCCAGTTATAATTTAATTTGGGAACTGTTAAATAATAATCTATTAATACACAAAATTAATCTGTTTTCAGTTTACCAGAACAAAACAAAATCTAAAATTCAACAGACGTACAGTAAACAACAAATAACTCACAAAAGACAACCATTAGAAACGTAAATAGGTGTAACTTGAGTGTAACCTAAGACACTAATTACGGGAATGTAGAAGAAGGATCTACCACACACACACACACAAACACACGGCTGTAAATGAATTATTAACCCTCAGGGAATAAGAGCGGGCGGTAATGATGCATGCGGTATTTACTGACGCAATGAATATTAATTTATTGTACGCAGAAAATCAAATTTAACTGTTTTAAGTTATCTAAAGCACCTCGTATTTCTCACTTAACTTATAGAACACGTTCTTCGCACCGGCCATGTGGTGCGCTCTGGGTGAAAGTAATGTAAACTACTGAGGAACAGAATAAATACTCGGTATCAGAGGTGGCTTCAGGGAATTATAGATTTATTTATAAATACTAATGTCCGGTATTATAAAGGACCTAACAAAATTTGTTAGCTAGCAATTACATTCAAATGGGGTATTAATTCTGTACTAGTATCTATGGATTAGTTATAGAATTTAGAACAGTGACACTTCAACTAATTGTAACACAGTTGGCATCTTTGACCGTACAAAATAATTTTCATAACATCACCACTGTTTTAATACCGTTTGTATTTACCTACAACGCGTGCACGAAACTTGTCAAAGTCATCAACAAACTCCAAAAGAACTGTCATATAAGTTTGATATCTCAGTTGAAAGTGCTTGTTAGCTAACAAATTTGTTAGGTCCTTTATGATACCGAACATTAAAGATAATATATGTACACTTGAAATATATCAAAAATACACAATTATGCAATTTTTTCGGGACGCACATGGCCGATTTTTCCAAATTTTTAATTTTAAACTCATCTTCGAACATATAAAGCGAAAATCCAAATAAATCCAACTTCCAGAGTGCATCACTTCAAAATGCCAATTTCCCTCTACTATAAATATCATATCAATTGTATTATTATTTTAAACGTGCCTAACCTTATATATATTTTTGGTTTAATTACATCAAAATATTATTTATTAGAAAATATAAATGTAAAATAAAAATACGGTGAAGGTTTCGCAATTTAAAAAAAATCGTGTAATGGTGTATGTATGGCGACAAAATAAGTTTGAAAACTGTTGGTATTAATTATAGATTCATGTACAAAAAATACTCTATAATACGTTTGACCATGTATTCAGAAATCATCCATGTCAATAGTGTTATATTTCATCCAAGCTTACAATCATAGAAAAAAAATCAAAAAGAATTTTCAAACTGAAATTTTAAGCTTTAAAATGCAACCAAGCAGATCCTTCTAAGCTCTGATTCCATCAAGTGAGAGCTTGACAAAGTTTTTAAAAATGTATCCTGTTTCTGGCTTCCATTCATTGTTATCCAGCTTTTCGAAAAATCTATTGAATTGCAATTTTTTAAAACATAACAAAGTAGAGATTACATGTTTCAAAATGCTTTTTAAATGATTGTTCTGTACATATTTTTAACAAAAAAAATCCCTTTTATTCTTTGACGAGTGTATTTTAAAAAAGATTTTTACTGCGTTAAAAATGGCATTGAACTAATTTATGAATAATAATAACCATCCATTATATCCATACTAATATTATAGATGCAAAAGTACGTCTGTCTCTCTATCTGTCTGTCTTTCGGTTTGTTATTTTTCACGGCTAAACCGCTTAACCGATCTTGATTAAATTTGGCAAGGAGATTGCTTACATCCTTAGGTAGAGTATGGGCTACTTTATATCCTGAAAAACTATTAATTATACAATTACTTTAGATAAAAATAAAACGGTCAAGTGCGTGTTGGGCACGCACATGATAGGTTTCCGAAGTCATTACGATTTATAAACAAGAGTTATTTCAACTTTTTTTATAAAAAAAATTAATTTTCATTGAATGTACTAACTAAAAGCTACATTCTAGATATTTTTTAGATTTTTTGCATCGATAGTTTAGAAAGTAGAAGGGGGGGGGGGGACGCTCTGATAACGACATTTAAAGGCAAATGCAAATATATCGTGATATATTTGCATTTGATATATATATATATATATATATATATATATATTTTAGGAGACTCAATGGGATAAGTGAAAAAAATGTGAGTTCACTTTTCAGTCTATGGAAAGGGGGTCCAAAAAATTTCTGTTTTTGAGTTATCAGTCTTCGTCCGCATACCAAATTTCATCTTAATCGGCTTAAAATTTTTGAGGACGGACATGGCGAAACTATAAGGTTTCCTAGTTTTCTACGGAAACCTAAAAATGATAACAGACATCTATATTATACCTTTTTTCGTGAGTTCTATTTTTGAGAGTTGCTACCTAACTTAAATTTCGTGGATAAATTTATACAAATATCAAAAGACGATGAAAAAATTCCGTAATAATTGACGTGTAAAATTATGTAAATTGTATTCATAATAAATAAATTAAAGTATAAATTTTCTTTTGAGGTATTTGTTTGATATTTGATACTTATTATTCGAAGCTTTAGATAGCTCACAAAATATTTTTTAATAATTTTTTATTCGCAGACTTATTTTCTTTGTATGGTTTCCTTATTAATTAATCTTTATTTCTTGTATTTTTATATAATTAATACTTTTAATTAATTAAATTAAAAACGTAACCGTGTATTTCTAGGATTTCTTTACAATATTTCTAATGATCAGTATTGAAATTTTAGTAATTAATTTTTTTTATTTATCGAATTTGATATTTTACATTTTACTATTTTAGGGTTCCATTCATACACATTTCAAAATTAATTAATAAAAAATAAGTAGGTAGTATAAAAATTTTAATATAGGTAAAAATTAGGTCTACTTTATATTATTTATATTTTCTCTCGTTTGTAGTCAAAAATATATTTTTATTAATTTTTCTTCAATTTTTTCATTACAAAATACTATTTTTTTCTTACACTTGAGAAATCAGTAAATCAAACACAGGAAAATTCCCAAATGGTTTATTGTAATAAACTTTGTTGGAACTGTTTTAAAAATCATTTTTTTTTATAAAATGAAAGGATATGTATTTGGGGAATTAACTTCTGAACTTTGCAATGTTTTTTAAAACAACGCTGGATTATTTTAATAGTTGTAGTGGTTTTTAAACTTTTTAGCTACCGGTACCTTAACATTTCTAAATCCATTTTTATTTTATTTTTAATATAAAGTACCTGAGGCAAATAAGGCTCAGGGTGTAATAAGGCCCATGTGAAAAATTATTATTATTCATAAAATATATAATATATAATGGGACCGTCCTCAAGCCAGACCCAACCATCCGATCAAGTTTCAATAATATCAGTTCAGTGGTTCATGAGTTATGCGTGTGACAAGGATTCAGGGGACAGACGGACGGACGGACACACGGACGGACAGACAGACAGACACGGAACGAAAAGTGTTTGCGTTGACGTGAAACGTATAAATCAATTTAAAATTTTGAAATCGGAGAACATTTTTTTTGTCTCAACCTGAAACGATCACATAGCTTCTCGTATCTTCGATATTGCGAGGAAGCAAAAAGATTATAAAATGTATGTACTAACTGGAAATCTTTTTGAATTATTATCAAGTCAAAAAACCACTTAAAAATTAATTTCCCTTGAAAACAATTATGAACATTGAGAATTAAGTGTAGATTGAACGAAAATTATTAGGATTGAAAATTTTTTGCACGATGAAATATTTCTCACGATACTTATATCGTGAGAAATATTTCTCGTTTCGTGTAAGGACAAAAGTTGTTCCTTAGAACAACTTTTGTCCTTACACGTTTTTCAAAATTTTCAATAATTAAAGTGGAGAGCTGTTGGAACGGAACACTAATTTTGCAAGTATAAAACTTGCACTTGACCGATTTGTTGTGCTTGAAACTTTTAACAATAAAATTGTCGAAATAAATTGACTGAACCGTTCGTATCGTCTTTATAAATCAAATACTACAGACCACAGAGCTAGATCGCTATTATATCTAACAAACATATTACGTTTTTTCCTCGTTCTTTTTGGGCTTTATTTCATTCTTATATTTTTTAGAAGTGAAGCAAATTTAATTAAAAAAAAAAAAAAGTTTTTTTTATAATAATCATTCCCCGTGTTCCACTTTCAAAATATTTATATATCGCTTGCAAACGAAATATCAAAACAGACATAAAACACATAATAACGTACAATTTATTTATAATAAAGTTACATTTTCATTGGACTTATCACAATAAACATGAAAGATTAAAAATAAATCACAGACACATACGTCTAGTTTTGTTTATTAAGTTTACTATACACATAGGTTTAATAGCAAAAGTTTTAAATCTATACAATTTTAAGTGCAATTAAAAATAAAATAATCGACTAAATTGAAAAAATTTACGGTACGAGACACTGCAGTACACGAGGCTTGACTCGCATTTGACTTTTGTATACGTAATTGATTGAGAACTAGACCCGGTCTCCTCTATATTTTAAGGGCGGGGTAAGGTTTTAAAAAAAAATTATTTTTAATTTTTTTTTAACTGAATGCATAATATTTCAAGAATATTGTGTCTAAATTTCAAGTCGATTGGAACAAAATTGACGAAGTTATGAGTATTTTTATATCTGGCGGATTTTTATACCTACCCGAGCGCGCTATTGTTTTTTTTAGTGTTCAAAACTTTAAAGCGTTTTCCCCACAACTCACTTTTTCAAAGTCGGTGCCCCTCATAACGTCAAAACTACTGCACCGATCCTTTTGAAATTTTGAACACTATTTCTGTACATAATTTACGAGGTAACGCTGGAGAGTTTTTTTCAAATTTGTTAATAATTTTTATTTTACAATAACAAATTAGCCGATTTTTTCGCAAAAAACACGTTTTTCGCTTCAAAGTGTTCCAAAAAAGTGAAAAAATTAAATTTCGAAAAACTATCCCAGCGTTACCTGGGGAAAACTATTATCTAACGAATGAACTTTGATTTTTTGATTTCGGATGATCCAGCACAAAGTTATGAGGGGCACCGTAATTCTACTTTTTTCCGAGAGACGTCCGAATAATTGCTGCCATTGCCGTATTTTTTAATATTTCTTCGTGAAAATTTTATACAACATTTTTCGAATGTCATTCTTTAATGTACCATTGGTTTTAATAAAGAGATTTTAACTGTGTCGTCACAAAAAATTCACAAAAACATGCCTTTTTTTGTACGAATTAACCTTACCCCGCCCTTAATATAGTTAATTTATGGAAATGATTCTTTATCTAATTCTTACCGGATGCATTGTTACAGTACACTAATGAAAATAAGTTTAGTTTATTTGTGTTTGTTGAAAACACTAAAGTTAAGTCGTCCGGTTTGCTGTGTTTAATTCACATTTAAAGTTTCAAACTTATTTCATTATGTACTCGCTCACAATAGATTTCAGTTTGTGGTTATAATTCAAGTATTTATAGTATATATATTAAGTGGGCAATTATTCTGTGTTATTCAAAGAATTTATGGGTGATTGTTTCTGTTTTAAAATGTTTATTTTGTGAATTTTAATCTATTTATATTCGTTATCTTTTGTTCTTAGTATTGTATATTCAATTTGACCTTCTGAAAAATAGTTTTTTTATGTCCGGTATTATAAAGGACCTAACAAAATTTGTTAGCTAGCAATTACATTCAAATGGGGTATTAATTCTGTACTAGTATCTATGGATTAGTTATGGAATTTAGAGCAGTGACACTTCAACTAATTGTAACACAGTTGGCATCTTTGACCGTATAAAATAATTTTCATAACATCACCACTGTTTTAATACCGTTTGTATTTACCTACAACGCGTGCGCGAAACTTGTCAAAGTCATCAACAAACTCCAAAAGAACTGTCATATAAGTTTGATATCTCAGTTGAAAGTGCTTGTTAGCTAACAAATTTGTTAGGTCCTTTATGATACCGGACATTAGAGTTCCGAAGAAACATCTGTCCTTTTTAGTCAAAGCAAAATATCTCATAAACTATATAAGCTTGAAATTTTTACTGAACATGTAAAATTATGCCCTCTAGTAAAATATGTACAAAAAATATTTTTTCTGGGAAGGGGGGGGGGGGTAAGGAGCTAAAGCTAGGTAAAAAATATTTTTTTTACACCAAGGCACGTGGCACGTCAAAATTTATAACCAACACAATAGAATTAGACCCTCTTTCTTATTTTTTTCTAAATCAAAAATGAGGCCTGCACCAGGGCCGTAACTACCACCAGGGCAGTGCCTAAAGCCCCCCGAGGATAGGAGGGCCCGCAGTAGCGTGAAAATTGGTGTCTGCAAGATTGAGGCAAGTAACAAAAATTAAAAGTGTGGATTGAAGTAACAACGAAAAAAAATTTCTTAAATTTTTGTATTTTGCATATAGTGTGGGCGATGATCCCCTCGATCACTTGCTACCCCGGTCCCCCAGAATCTCTAGTTACGGTCCTGGTTTGCAGAGCATTCAAATAAATGCTCGAACACGTGTCTTTTTATTTTTTATCTAGTTCATCCAACCAAGAATACTATTAAAATTAGCATAATCAAATGAAATGTACTTTTTAATGAGCTGAAATATTTAAAACGCGCACCTAAATTTAAAGCATAAAATGGCTAATTGAAAATTACACAATGATTAATATTTTCACACAACACACAGAAATTAAAATGGTATTTGTTGTGTTTTTAAACACAAAAATAAACTGATTTTAAAAAGCATCTATTATATTCACCCCTTCAACAGCTCAATATAAAAAAGTACCGTTTTAACGCGGTTCAATTTTTTATTAGAATGTGTTCGCATTTTTAGTTGTGATTTAATTCATCGAAAACAATTAAACGAAATTTATATTTTTTTGTTTTTGTATATTGTTGTTTATTAAACATTAGTATAATTTAACAATGCGGTTTATGGAAATCGGTTTCAAATCGAATTGTGTTTTTAAATATTTGTAATAATACAATATGATCTAAAATTTAATTAATTTTAAATAGATCAATTTTCAAATTGTTTTCCTTGTTTGTCATTTATATTTTAAGAAAATTAATTTCATAAAAAAACGCTGCACTTTTTGATTGGGTTATTTATAAATTGTAAAAATACTTTATTTTTTAATTGGTAAGAGATACAAAAAAAATTAATGGAATATAAATTATAAAAAATAATGTACTATACAACTTTTATTTTAATGATTTATCTCTGCTATAAATATATTTTACAACAAACGTTGAAATGAAATTTAATGCTCTACAAAAAATATTCTATAAAATTTTCACGTAACATGTGTCGTTCTTGAGATATATTGAAAAAATAAATATTTTGGAATGTCACCCCTCCCCCTTACACACGATTTTGATGATTTTGAAATGGGACCGTCCTCAAGCCAGACCCAACCATCCGACCAAGTTTCAATAATATCGGTTCAGTGGTTCATGAGTTATGCGTGTGACAAGGATTCAGGGGACAGACGGACGGACACACGGACACACAAACAGACACGGAATGAAAAGTGTTTACCTTGACAGAGAACATTTTTTTTTGTCTCAATCTGAAACGATCACAAAGCTTCTCGTATCTTCGATATTGCGAGGTAGCAAAAATTACAATAGACGAAAAAAAGATTCGTTGTTTCACAATCTGCCAACAGTCCAAGACCCCATAGATTGTGGTTTGTGTGTATTTTTACCGTCAGGTGGAATACATATGTTCTGATCGTTATCTGCTGTAGTAATAACACGACTACCGACTGATTTAAATCGTTGATTGGGCAACTTTTTATATCAGATGTTTTTGCTTCACTAAATGCCCGGAGTGATTTTTATCATGATTCATAGGTCATTTACACTTAAATATTAGTGTTGAAACGTAATTTATGTACTTTTAGTTGTTTTTTACCTGAAAATATAGAACACAATATCTGTCAATCATATTGCTGCTAATTTATTTATTACTGTAATAATATGCATTATGATCTTTAGTTGTATTATATTTAAATTTAACTAAATAGATTATTGCTCAATATAATAAGGTACTTAAGCACCATTTATGGCCGCTAGGTTTACTGTTTTTATGATTGACAGGCTTCTTTTTTGTAATTCTCATGAACTCATGTTACTAATAAAACAACTAACTCTTTATTTAATCAATTTAATTACCAAAATCCGCAAATATAGTTTGTTTTTTAAATTATAGCCTTTTATTTTGTTCATGTTTTTTTTCAGTAATGGAAAAGGTAAAACCAGTAATGAGCACGCAGTGATGGACACTTGCTAATGATTATAAGTACTACGACACAAAATATATAAAAGAAATAATCGTCAAATTTGAAACAATGTTAATATAATAATTAATAAATAAATTATACTAATAATTAGTTTAAATGTTCACCATTTTGATACCTATTGGCCGATTGTCATCAAATTACGCTGTAAGACAGTTAAATGTATATAAATTAATATTCAGAAATGGTAGTAATCAAATATCAACAAATATTTCTTATTCAGTACATTTAATTAAAAAATAGCCATTACTGGGGTCATATCCAAGACTGATGTCATGGTCAGTACCTTATATATGTAAATATTTACAAATGTGGTATAATACTTAATACAGATATTAAGATTCCTCATTAAAAATTATTTTTTTCTGGACGTTATTATCAATTGTATGCTTTTTCTATAAATAATTGGCTTATTTGAACTTCAAAGAATATGTTTCTGATCGTTACAATATACATATAATTGGGATATAAGTATCGTCTCGATTCATATATCCTATGCCGTATTACATTCTAGACCTGCGTATCTCAAAGTGGGTTCTACATTCCACAGAACCCCGGAGTTTCACGGAAAGATTTAGAGATTCTGCATTTTTTTTTGGTGTTGCTTTCTTTACTTATTTATTATTATTATTATTATTATTAATAAAACTATTTCTGTTTCATTTAATGTCTTATTTAAATAGGGGGGGGGGGGGGGTAAAATAAAATATACATTTTTGAAAAATCAATAAAAAAACGACAAAACTATTTTATATATTATTTTTCCTGATAAACTTTAATTTTCGAGATATTTGTTTGTCTCAATTTAAATAGACCACCCAGTATAGACATTAATAATTAATAATACATGTACTTGAAACGTTATAATATTCTATCAATTTACTTTCTACTTTAACATCAGTGGCGTATCAAAAATTTAAAACATCGAAAACTGTAAATATTGGTATAAGGTACTGTCACCAGTCTTGTACAATATCCCAGTGTTGAACATTTTTAAATTAAATGTACTGAATTAGAAATATTTGTTGTTATTTAATTACTGTCAAGTGTTTCTCGAGTTATATAAAGCGCATTAACAGACAGACAAACAGACAGGTGTTGAGTTTTATATATATTAAGGATAAGCTCCAAATGAACAAAACTTGATATTTTAATAAATTCTAATCTCTTTTTAAAAATCTTCTACAAAAAACGAATGAATATTTTACCACAAAATTAAAATATCCAACGATAATGAATTACCTCTTAGGACATTTTTACAAATGAAATATTTATCACAAAACAGAAAAGTTAACTACTCAATTAAACCCACTTCTCTTCATTAAGTGTATTTGTATGTAAATATATTCTAACCTGGTTAGAAAAGTTGTTCCATTATATTGCAAGAACTGCGTTGTTACGTATAGGAAAAAAAACATTTAGTTTATGCAGTGTCTAGTAGAATCGATATGGAAATCAAATGAAATTAATTATGGTTAAAATACTACTGGCATTGTAAATACATTGAGTCTAGTTTTTTCCAATTCAATTATTTTAATTAATTATTTAAAACCAAAATTAAAATAATAACCTTGTTGTTAATTGATGACAAGTAATTAATATACTTATAATAATATGAATATGTGATTAATCTTTATGAAAAATGTATTTATTTATATTAATATTGGAAATTGAAATAACATAATTTTACACCGATTGTTGCTTCCTCGCAATATCGAAGATACGAAAAGCTTTGTGATCATTGAAACTTGGTCGGATGGTTGGGTCTGGCTTGAGGACGGTCCTATTTCAAAATCATCAAAATCGTGTGTAAAGGGGAGGGGTGACACCCCAAAATATTTATTTTTTCAAGATATCTCAAGAACGACACATGTTACGTGAAAATTGGATAGAATATATTTGGAGATCATTAAATTTCATATAATATGGGTTTACAACATTTGTTGTAAAATATTCGCTTACAAAGATTTATCTCAATTTATTTTAAAAATTCGTGTTTTGTTTTTCTAAATTGATATTTGCATGGACATATTAAATGTCAATTTGACGTTTTAAATGTCATTTTGACGATTGCATAAATTTAGATTTAGATTGAAATTGTCAAAAAATTAAAAATATATGAAAAAATATTCAGGTGCGTTTTAAGAAAAAATTCGAACTAATATTTTTTAGTAAAATTGTATAAAAATTAAATGGTTAACCAATTCTAGGCAATTTATATAAACACTATCGGTTTTTATTTAAATACATTTGGTGAATTTAGCACGAGGACGCACTTTGCATTTACTTAGCAGATGTTTTTTTTGTAATTATATATAATTTTCTTTTTTTTATTATTGTTAAATTTGTAATTTAATATTAACAAATTCGGGGGGAGGGGGGGGGTAGGTTGATGATATGTTTTGAAATCATCTCAATAATACCAGAATATAAATCCTCCTTGGCTTTCTAACATAAAAGAAAAATTCTTAACATTGTTTAATTAATTTATTAAAGCAACGTGTATTCAAAACTCACTCACAGAGTACAAAAAAAACATGAAAAAAGGTGCGAAAGAACCTATAACAAACACCTTTACGTGCGATAAAATCCTGTATAATTGGTAAAGTTTGAACGGCAGGATTATTACACAGGACAAAAGCATGAGAGAGCAAAGCCTGCTTGTGTATTTATTAACGTTTGATGTCATTCTGTTTATGTTATTGGCAAAGAGTGTTGTGTTCGTACTCAGGCATAGTTACCTCTGATCAAACAGTAGCTGTTTATTTATAATGTTTTATTTGTTTACTACTTGATGTAAATAAATTTGTCCCCATAAACTTTTTTTGGTTTTACGGAATATAATATATGTGTGCCAAAAAAATTTACATTCGTTCTCGTTACAAAATAAGTTAGTTTATGACTTAAAAAAATATTGCTTTTTTTGACACAGCCTTATGTATGTACATATGTATGTATTCTTTCGTACAAAAAATATAGAAAAAATCTTCAAATGTAACGTGGTCACTGAACGACATTTTCTTTGAAAAAATTCAACTTAATGAAAAAGAAAACCCACGCACAAAGATTTCTATACATCTTTGTTAGAGATTTCAGTAAGTACTATACGAGTATGTATTGTTAATCTGGTTGGAAAGGGACATTTATAACCTGGTCCAAAATTACAGCATATTTTTTGTTGAAAAAAATAAAACAATATATTCACATTTTTAGTTCAAATCAATAATTAATTATTAAACTTATTAATAGTTTATTAAAAATGTTTGACGCATGCCACATCAAAAACGCCCCAATTCTCAGAATTTTCAAAGATAAAAAAGTTGTAGGTTACGCCAAAATGAATCCACTCACGAAGTTTCAGAGTAGTATTTTTTATTTCAAAATTTAAAGCCGACAAATGCGCTTTAAAAAATTCAAGTAGTTATCGAATCTCGATTTTGATTTTTTTTTTGGGAGGGCCTGTTTGTCATGTGTCAGTTAATATGTACACATTTTGGAATAACATAATACAAGTGTGTTAGTTACCTTTTTTAAGATCAAATAAACTTTTTATGTATAGTCTTATTTTATTTTAAATTATATAACGATTTAAAATCCTGTTTGAAATACTCCCACTTACATAAAAAATGTCAATATTATTGAAATATATACAATACGTTTTAATTATACAATCCTGAATGCGTCTCTCTATCTTTTGTTACATCTCATTTCCATGCACGTGAGAACAAATACTGTTAAAAGATGGAAATATCTATTAATAGTAAAATATATCTACGGATAAATGTACAGAAATAAACGTACATTTTTACAGTAAAACTTCGATATAACGCTATCCCGTGTATTACCCGCTTTTACCATGGTCCCGGCCCCAACACCTTAATAAATATATACAAATACGGAATTATTGTTTAGGATTTAAAAAATATATAGTTGAATTAAGTACAAACACGATTAGTTATTATTGTAATAAAAACTAAAAACCAAACAACACTTAAATTACCTACCTAACAAAAACGAATCAGAACAAAGCATAAAAATAATTTTTGTTCTATTTAAATTTAAAAGTTAACTATTGAAAACAAAATAAACAATTGACAATCAAAATAATATCGGCCTGTGATCATTCCCTCTGCCCTGCACGCTCCCTCTCCGTACGCCGCGACACGAATTGCCATCGCGCGAATAATATGTTCCCGTATGTATATTTCACGATATTTTCTAAACTATACGACCAAATTGGATACTGTACAGGGCAAATTATATCTACATTAAGTACTTATGACGTTGAAATAATTTATTTCGATAAGGATTAATGTTTTGCAAGTCATAAGTCCACGTAAACAAAACCCAAATATTTTAAATTTTCTTTGTAACATAAAAGCAGTCATTGTGGCTTAAATATAAAAGTTGACTTTATTGTAGATCTTTTGATTCTTTTTAATCTTAAGTGAAACAGACTATACACTCATACAATATTTATCCATTATATTTTGGTTATTGTTCTGTAATCGTTAAGAAAAAGCACAGATTATCTTTACTTTTACAGAACCATTATCAAAAACATATCAAATAAGTATCTACAATATTTCTCCATTATATTCGCACGTTTATATCGTTTTAGAACCGCTGCACTAATGTATTACTTGTGTATTTGTGTTCTCTAATGACGTCTATCGAAAGAGGGCAAGCCGAGTAAATAAACATTATCCCAGCGTGCGTGTGTCTGTATGAATGTATTTACGTTCTACCGATAGGTATAATCGCATGCAGAAGTGGTCGACCAGTTTAATTCAAATTCGCTTATCATTAACTTATTGTTAGTAGGCTCCTTTAATGATTTTTCCATGTACCAAACAAAGACAGATATTTTGAAACTCATTTGCTAGATAAAGAAGTACTCTTCGTTTATAATAAAAATATTATGATATTGCTCCCTCCAAACTATGTAAATAAAATAAAAAGTTTTTTTTACAAACAAAATTTCCGGGCTTAATTTAGTGTGTAGTTGTAGCTTGCTTCTGCAGTTCCAAAAATGAAAATTGCAGTTGTAAAAGTTAATTTGTGTAGTAAGAAAGTAGAAAGAAAAATATAAAAAAGTGTAAGTGTGGAGCAAAAAAAGAAAAAGAAAGGTCACTATAATTTGTAAGAGAGAAATATACAAAGTGTAAGCAAAAAAAAGGTATTTGCAGTTGAAAAATTTTCTTAAAATAACCTCTGCAAAATTTTATACAAAACAAGATGATTTTTAAATTATGTTAAAAAATAAAATCCTCTCCAAGCATTCAGAGTCAATTGCTGAAATTGGTCCTGCTTCTAATGCATAAATAAGTCCAAGGTATTTATTTAATTGTACAACACAATTGCCTCCTGAATTTTCGCATGCATATATTTGATTGTAGTCGAGTGTCCAATTGGCCGACTCCATTTAACAATAATTAGGGCAATCCAGTATACGTCAAGGTATTAGAGACAATAACCATTTACTGCATTTTACGACCGTCATTTATCTCAACTTCACTGACGTGCATTCTATTGAAAAATGTAAATACTGTTTGCAGTCACGACTCAACGTCAGGCTGCCAACCATAAAACTCTGCAATTTTAATTAATGGCATTTATAATAAATAAGTAAGGTAAAGGCACCAGTGATGGACACTTGCTAATGATTACAAAATGATAAGTACTACGACACAAAAGATATAAAAGAAAGAATCGTCAAATTTGAAACAATGTAAAGCAGTTGCTTTGATAATATAATAATTAATAAATAAATTATACTAATAATTAGTTTAAATGCCCACCATTTTGACAGCTATTGGCCGATTGTCATCAAACCACGCTGTAAGACAGTTAAATGTATATAGATTAATATTCAGAAATAGTAGTAATCAAATATTAACAAATATTTCTAATTCAGTACATTTAATTAAAAATTTGCCATAACTGGAGTCCTACAAACTCTTACAATAAGGTCCTTTATTTATTTATTATTATAATATAATTTATTATATTATTACTTCTAAACCACTAATATTTTAGATATGACTAAATATTCCAAGAGAAGTTATTAAATATGCAAAAATATTCAGGGCATTTCGTTTAAAAAATTGTCTTACTCGTGCCAATTTTTTTTGTAACACCCTGTATATTTGAAAATAATTTTTATGTATGTGCATTTAACCACAGTTTATATCTGCATTAGAAAGATTTTTTATCTGTTACACCGAACTTCCTCGCACGTTTGTCCCACCCTGTATAAATACGCAAATAAACTAGATTTAATTATCTGCTGGAAAATACTGTAATTTTAATTATACAAACGAGACAAAAACCACAAACGTAATTAAATATTCATACATAATTTTAAAACAAGCATTGTTAAAATTATTTTCGATGAATATGATGTTAGAATAATAAAGCGCAAGTTCAAATACACAGATGAAATATTTAAATGAAAAAATATATATTTTGCCAACCATAATATTTACATTAGTAAAACGGGTGAGTAGTAAAATAATATTTTTAAATATGCTAATCTATCTTTTATATCATTATTACAGTAAGGAATGAAAATTTATCAGATTAATTTTAACATGTATGTTTTTAGGGTTCTCGAAGGCCAGAGTCTTAATTTTACACCATAACAATCCGAAATTTTCAAAAATCTTTGATTTATACTTGAACAATTCAATGTTCGTAATATAATAACATTTTTATTAATATATTATTATTATAAATATCTCAGATTAGTTTATATTAATTTTTAAGAAAAAAGATACATAGAAATTTTATAATACGATTATGAAATGAATTGTAATTTTGCTGTATTGCAGTAATATATTTTTTATTAAAGAGATAATCAATGAGGTACACTTTGTTGGTCGTTGAAATTTATTATGAACAAGCTCTCAATATTCCATATATTATCGAGAAAACGAAGTTTTATATTCAACAAAGATACAGATTTAATAAAAACATCTTAATAAGGTGCTTATAAAGATTCTACAACAAATTTCATTATTAATTTTCAATAAAGTAAAAAATCAAATATAATTTATCGGAATGATGAAAATATGAACGTTTTATTACTTCATTGATAATATTATAAAGTTATATTATATTGTAATATCGAAAAAGCTTACATCTTCTGCCTTCTTGTCGAATCGTATGAGAAATAATAATTAAATTTACCAATTTATTTATTTAATAATATTGAAAAACGTTTAAAGTCAAAAGTAAAAATCAGTATGAATAAAAAGTAAGGACCTCAATTTAATTTTACATTAACTTCCGGTTACAATATTATTTGTTAGTTCCGACAAGCTTTGTTGATGGTTTTTCAAAATTTTGTATGATCTATTATAATATTATAAATATTACGATAAGTTATATAAGTTAGTTACTTCATATTTTCTACTTACAAAACAATGTGTGTTTGCCTCAACGTCTGTATCTCGCCTTTAACAATTTTCATAACCGCCACTTATTAAATTCGTCCTTAGTTGGCGCTGACCTTGTTAGTGTGAATCTCATTATAAAACTGTTTGCTAATTTTTCGAGCTCCATTTACTTACCATTACGGTGCTCAACGAGATTAAAATTGGCACACACGCGCGTTACAGCCAGAGCCGGCCTTAGAAAGTCTAGCGCCCTGGGTGAGATTTATTTTTCCGCCCTCTCTCCCCCTAAAAAAATGTTCAAAAATCACCGAAAATGTCAATTAAAATTGATAAATTAACAAATAAGTTGAATAGTTAATATCTCAGCTTGACGCGGTCCTACAGAATCCAACTTTTTTTTTAAATATAGCTTACATCATTAACTTTAACATTATCAAATTCTCTAAGACCGTCGAGGCCCCCTTCCCCTCTTATTAACAAATTAAAATTGATAAATTAACAAATAAGTTAATAATTAATATCTCAGTATATCATCTCACACATCTTTTAACGACTGTGATGATAAAAATGTATAAAACTTAATATATACTAGACGATATTACGAACAATATAAGCTCAGTTTGAACTCTCTACTACTAATAGAACCGGAGATATTTCGTCGTGAAATTGGGTCTCCGTGAGCATTCTATAGGTCGTAATTTAACAGATCAAAACTAAAATGATTGATTGACCATATCTCCTTAATAAATAAACATATTTTCTTTGTAATTTTATCGAGAACAAAAAGTACCTACTTTTTTGATAGATTTCACGATATTGTGTGTCTTTCCTAATACATTTTGTAGCTCTGGGGGTTTGGCCTAATAGTGCTTGTACTTTTTTCATAGAAATTAATAATTTTTACAAGAATCTGAAGAAAATTTTAAAGAAAAATAGATAGTTTGAAAAAATAAATATCAACCTTTAACACTTGCCCTAAAATACCTTATTAAAAGTTTTCTGGATTGCTGAATAAGGATTTGTTAATTAGCAACTATCAAATAATCGACTTTTTTTAGAATTTCTTTTAATTAAAATTGTTTACCTATATTTAGCAATATTTTTTGCTAGATCGGGTTTTACACTGATTTGAACCAAAAAAGTCAATTATGCCTCATTTTGCGCCGCACTCCGAACGGTCGCCCTGGTTCGCTCCCCCCCTAAAGCCGGCGCTGGTTACAGTACATATATGCGCATACATTCATACATAATTTGTATGTACATTACATACGGTGAATTCATTAAACTATTAGTATGTACCTGAATAATTATACCTCTTGGAGAAATTTTGTGATAGCCTCATAAATATGTCTTTGTACTTAATCGATATATATAAATATATTATTAATATTTCATTGATGTATTTTGTATGTTTATATATAGGGTGATACAATAAAAACGTAGATCTTTGTGTTTTTTTTTATCTTTTAATTTTTACTTCCTCGCAATATCGAAGATACGAGAAGCTTTGTGATCGTTTTAGAATAAGACAAAAAAAATGTTCTCTGATTTCAAAATTTTAAATTGATCTTTCTGTTTCACATCAAGACAAACACTTTCATTCCGTGTTTGTCTGTCTGTCCGTCCGTGTGTGTATGTCCGTCTGTCCCCTGAATCCTATTTGGGGTGTCACCCCTCCCCCTTACACACGATTTTAAAATGGGACTGTTCGCAAGCCAGACCCAACCATCCAATCATGTTTCATTAATATCGGTTCAGTGGTTCATGAGTTATGCGTGTGACAAGGATTCACTCGACAGACAGACTAACAGACACGGAACGAAAAGTGTTTGTCTTGAACTGAAAAGATCAATTTTGAAATCGGAGAACAATTCTTTCGTCTCATTTTAAATCGATCACAAAGCTTCTTGTATCTTCGATATTGCGAGGAAGCAAAATTTTATGAGTAGATAATATTGACAGGTAATTTTAGCGAAAAAAGTTGAGCTATGTATATTTTCTATGCTATTCACATATCCTTCGTGTTCTAGCTTCAGTGAAGCAGCTTAAAAACTATGAATATTTTATGTCCCCTTTTATATTTTTTATGAGGATAAAGTAATATTGGATGTGCATAGATCAAGTTTGCAAAAAAGTTTACATTTTCTTTTTACAAAGTGATTCAGGAATAGAAAGGTTATTTTAAACAAAACGATTTTCATCAGTTATCATGAATCAGTAGAATAATGTTTCCATGTTATTTAAATGGGAAATGGAACCCTCCTTGCGGAACCTTTTAAAACTGAATTACAGAGTTATCCTTCGGCGAGGATTTATTTTAGGAACGAAGAAAAAAATATTGCTTTCGAAACTAACTGATAGATTTTAAATTAATCAACAGTATTTTGTTTTCAACTTTAATAAAGAATAAAATACATTGATGAAATTAAAGTACGCATCCTAGATAAAATTACAATAATATTTTTTGGCAGATATAAATTTGAAAACAAAATACTAATTACTATTTTATAAAATTTTGTGGTGACATTTCAAAATGCACCAATCACACATCGTTGAATTTGACTACAACATTTCTAATTGTACCCATGATAAATTTCCTATGTCTTAACTTATTACTTCCCGACTTTTAATTTCTTCGAATTTTTTGGTCATGTTCTCAATTCTTGTTGAAATTATTACAAAAAGATAAATTCAATACAAGATATAATAATAATCAGTCACAGTACTAGATTATTGCCATGAGTTTCCAGTGACATATTTATAGAATAGCACATTTTAATGACGACAGTCTGTACCTGGATTTATTTTTGAAATGTATTGATATTATTTTGCTTTATTTACACTCTCATAAGTAATATTATATATAGTGTATATAGGTATAAGTGGAAAAAAAATTAACTATGAAAGTTGGTTAGCTGGCATAGAACACGATTACTCTAAAAGGGTTGTAATTTGTCATTGAATTAACTCTAGAGGTGTCCATGAAATTTAGTATAAGGATTGAAAGTTGAACAATATATTAGGCGGCCATTACACTATCAAATAAATATGTCAAAGATTTGATCATATTTCTTTGATAAAATACGAGATTTTGTTTTATTACACTACATAAAATATTTGATAATATTTTCTCAATATTATCTAGGGATATTTTCTTCTTTTTTGGTGCCTTTTGAATATCAGTGCGTGGATGTTCGTCAATTGACGCGATCGAGGTTTGAATTCACAACCGTGTATTGTGGTTTTTATAATCAATAAGAAAATTATCATATAATACTGGATTTTGTTGATATTCGTATATTAATAATTATGTAACTGTAACTGTCAGTGATAACTTGGTAGTCGCCATTTTGTTTTTGACGTCAAAAAACTTTGATCAAATATAAGAGACTGTCATTAACTATGATCATAGAAATATTATGAAGGTAAATATTATAAAAGTTGACTTATTACACTGTCATATTTCTTTGATCAAAGACATTTTATCATATTTCTTTGATAGTATAATAGCCGCCTAATGTAAATCAAATGAACAACGTTATTGTATCAGAGGAATATGATGTCCTATAGGACAATGGGAAGTAATGGGTTAATCAACTTGGAATACACTGTATGTATATATTAAGGATATAATACACAGCGTGGGGCGTGCCACTCTACTGAGATAGTGGCAAGTATTATCTTTTCATCATTAAACTCACACACACACAAACTGCCCGCACTCGCTGCGGTGTGGGTGCGCGACTCACAAACACACAGACGCACACAGAGATTCACGTCACTGCATGTGACACTGTATATCGCATACACACAATTCTCACACACAGTGACGGTGGTGATAGCCAGTCAGTAGTGGAAGCAGTAGCAGCAGCAGCTCGGCCGCACTCTACCAGTGTTTATGGTCGAGTCGAATCCGAAATACGCGTGTTTACCCAATTATTATAATTGCACAGACACATACATGCATACATGTGCGAAATACTATTATTGAGTAATGCTCTGTTATGCAACACGTGTCGTGGATTATTTTGGTTTTTAGTGAATGCCGCCGATGAAAGTGACGTTTTTTTATTTTTTATTTTTTTTTTACATGTTGGTAAGAATGGTTTATATATTTATGTATTTTAGTTTGGACCGGTATATGTGTGTGTGTGTGTGTGTACAATGTAGCGAAAGTGTTTGTATTATCGGTTAATCAAAAGGCAAACAGTAAATGTTTTTATCGTTGAAAACACGTACTCCGTGTTTTAGTTTAAAATATCAAAGGCTGTTCGATTTAATAATGTACTCATATGAGACTGGATACATTTAAACGTTAATGGATTCATTTATTTTTGATGTATTATGTTACTACAAAATATGGAGAACCATATATACATGACTTCCATATTCTTTCTATCTTTTTAAATAATTTTTAAATATATATTTTTTTAAATATTTTATTTATATAACTACTACTAAGAATATAAATTCCGTAATACATAAAAAACATATATACTTACGACGGTTACAGCAGTTATTACCATTTGTATATAAATATTAGTTTTCTAATGTCCTAATGTCAAAAACATAATACACATTCGTAGAACAACTAATTTGACAATTTGAATTTAGTTGCATTTGTTTTCAATGCAACATGAATTAATGACGTATTAATTAGTATTTAAAATTCAAATTTTAAGTGTGTTTTTCACCCCTTAAATGGCTGTTTATTTAGGCACGTACAAATAATAAATGTCTCTTGGATTCAATTGAACTGCAAATGTACCAAATCTTATCAAAATTAGTGAGATAATACTCGCAATGTTCACTTTTTTAGACGACAAATGTTACAAAATTTCCAAAACCCCTAATCCGATTAACACCAAAATCTGGAGTACTCACTGAGACAAATGTTTTCCCCAAAAATAATTCAGATCGGTGCATTTTTACAGTAGTTATCGTGAACGAAAGAAAATTCTACATCCGCACAGACACACGCACAGCCGCCATGCGGAAATTCACTTTTCTTTACGTTTTGAAGTTAGTAAAATCAGAATTTGTCATTTTCTCGGACACGATTTTTCGATGGTATTACAATACTTCCATTTCCTTCGGAACATGGAAGTAAAAGATGATGTCAGTTTTTATAATTCTCCTATAAACAAATTAGTTTTTTAGTTGCAAGCTTGTTTCACTTTTACCTCATTTTTTTGATGTTTCATATTTACCCCGCTCGACCCTATAAAATAATTTGATATCCAGTTTATTATTAATAAGTGTCATCGATTTCCAGTATCAAACAATAATAATTTAGACCGGGAGTGTATGGGGCTAGTGATTCATGAATTATGCGTGTAAAGGATTCAGAGGACAGACAGACACAGAACGAAAAGTGTCTTAAACAGAAAGATCAATTAAATATTTTGAAATCGGAGAACATTTTTTTGACTCATTTTAAAATGATCACAAAGCTTCTCGTATCTTCGATATTGCGACGAATTGTACGAATTCATCAATGTTAAAAAATAAAATTTAGAAAATTGACGAGAATATGATTAACATTGTACTCAAAAAAATCTTATTAAGAAAAATTGATCATATGATACCGAATACTCGAAATATTAAATGTCTCTACCAATAACATTAGGGTTGCAAACTCCACTGGGACAGAGATGATGCTCAAAACAATATAGAAACCATGGGGATGAAATGGTATACTTATTTGTAATATTAGAAGTGAGTAGATGGGAGGGAAAGACAAGTTTGTATGTTCTAGTATACCTTCTTGAATATTTTATAACATAATAGAAACTTGTAAGTTTATCTTACATAACTTATATACTACATATAATAACCCTTCAATTAGTAATAAAACTTTTGAGTATAATAGAATAAATATATTTTTAAATGATAAAGTTTTTTGGGTAGTATAAATCCGGAAAAGTCCGGTTATTTTTTTATTTGTCTGACGGATATTTCATTTTATTAAAACTACAAATCAAGTATACTTTATATAGTTCATAACTATCTCTTATTAATTCAGTTTCATAAACTGAATCTATTTTTACCGCAAAAATAATAAAAAATGGTTAAATAACATGTTTTTTTAACTTCCCAACTGGAAGTTATTGTAATCGGTCCGAAAATCAAAATCAAAAATTTCAACATAATTGTATGTTTTAAGGTCACTATAGTATATTTACACTATTTTCAGAAAGATGTCAGTATGTGCGTGTCATTTTTTACGTTCACGAAATCTCGTAAATAAAAAATGCTATTGACTTCGTTGGGGTACCAATCGAAACGTCTTGACGTGATTATGATCTGAAAGAAAGGATTTTTCGAAATTCAACCCCTAAGGGGGTAAAAAGGGGTCTAAAGTTTTGGGACAAATAAGTTTGGGAACCTATGGTGTACACTGTATAGTATTTTTTATCAAAACTGCTTTTAGAGAGCTGGTTACTGGTAACAGTTAATCGTTAATAAATACCATATAACTGTCACTTAAAATTAATAATTCGTTAAAAATCACTTACATTAGTTTATCAATTTTGTAATTATTAAAATAAAATATTTATAGAAATATTATTGGTAGAAAATATTTTATAATACAAAAAGAACCAATAATTTATTGATATAACATACAATAGAACTAATTAATGAATTTTTTCCATATTTTAAGGCTGATATATTTTAAAAATAAATTTTTGTTTTGTAGGATCGGCTTGTGTACAAATGCAAAATGTATATTTTTATCGGTTATATTAATAATGCACTATTAATTTGGTAACTGGAAAAATTAATGAAATGTGAACAGCATTTATGTTTAATAAACGTAACGTTTTATTTACCTCTATAATTGATATTTACTCTAAAATATCTATGAGTGGTTAATACACATCTAATGTTTATGTACATAATTATATACCTACTGTATATCAGACCCGCACCTATAATTTAAGGAGGTATCCTTAAAAAATACCTCATCGATAAAAATCAAATGATATATATATGTCGATCTTCTATATGTTTTATGTTGTTCTGAATATAATAAATAAATTTTGATTTATATTTGTATTAAAATTTCAACTATTAACATAAAGATGAATTTTTCATCTTTTGACGTTTTAAGATTCGCCCATAGACATAGAGTATAGAGCATGGACTGCGTATTCTGTATTAACATAATTTAAACATAATTCAAAACAGTGAGAGAGATGCAGTAGCATTTGGGATATATATATTTCTTTTTCTAAGAAAAATTAAATAGTTTCTCCTGTTTAAATAAGAACAAGTATATCCCAAACCATTTTCTATCTTTTTTCTTTTGACACGGCTCTGTTTTCGAGTAAATTCACGTCTATAACTAGGTATATTGCAAATTAGTAATAAATAAATAATACAATTTGATTGTTGCGAAAAAATAATTGAGTAAATTATGTAGGTGCTGGAAAAGTTGTTTGCAGCTAAAAATGTATTAAAGGTTAAAGATAAACATAAAAAATGCAATTAAAATTAGACCAAGTAGGTATGTATTTAAATAATTCAGTATTTAAAATTTAAATTATTCATTAAAATTATAAACATATATTTTTACACATTTCTTTAGCTGAATATCACGTATTTAAAATAAATGTACGTACATATATATATTTATTTTTGTTCATCTATAAAATCTTAGAGAAAGTTTATTTACAACTTTTCCAAGATTGCATCAATTTTCAGTGTAAAAATAGAACCACGGATAAAATTCTAGAAACTTTACGTATGTTTTTTTGGTTTCGAGCTGTACTTACTATTGGAAAATTATATGGCTTCCTCACAATATCGAAGATACGGGAAGCTTTGTGATCGTTTCAGATTGAGACAAAAAAAATGTTCTCCGATTTCAAAATTTTAAATTGATCTTTCCGTTTCACGTCAAGACAAACACTTTTCGTTCCGTGTCTGTCTGTTATATGCTGTAAATAGCATTTAATATTAATTTACACGCTCAGTTATAAAACTATAATACCTCTACGTCTTATTTTCTTGTATTTTAGTCGATATTTGTGTGACGAGTTGAAGTTCACTGCAGGAAATTTCACTAAAAAATTTAGGATTTTTGATTTCGTTAAAAGTATGTTTATTGTATAGAAAATGATGTGAAAAGTTGTTTGTTTCAAACCGCAGGTCTGTATCTCAAACCGTTCTCGAGATATAGCCTCTCAAAGTTTTAGTTTTTTCAAATTTTTGGAGAAAAAAGGCCATAACTTTTGAACGGGTGGTCGGAATTGATTTTAATTGACGGATTTGGAATCAGCGTGTCAAAATCTATATGATGACATGTATAATACTTTAAAATCCGACAAAAAATTTTTGGTCAAAAATCGACATTTTTTTAAGGTATACCCCTTTGAATTTTTTCGATTTTTCGCGAAAATTTTTTTTTCGAGTTTTAAAGTATTATACATGTCATTATATAGATTTTGACACGCTGATTCCAAATCCGTCAACTAAAATCAATTCCGACCACCCGTTCAAAAGTTATGGCCTTTTTTCTCCAAAAATTTGAAAAAACTAAAACTTTGAGAGGCTATATCTCGAGAACGGTTTGAGATACAGACCTGCGGTTTGAAACAAACAACTTTTCACGTCATTTTCTATACAATAAACATACTTTTAACGTAATCAAAAATTCAAAATTTTTTAGTGAAATTTCCTGCAGTGAACAATACAAATATCGACTAAAATACAAGAAAATAAGACGTAGAGGTATTATAGTTTTATAATTGAACGTGTAAATTAATATTAAATGTTATTTTTTACTTTTGGTTATAATTCGATAAGTACGAAATTCGTTTGAAAAAATTATGAGAAAAATTTTAGATTTATTATTTATGTGCGGCCCCCGAACAATATTACGTTATCTGTGCGACCCGTGGAACAATTTGGGTTGGCCAGGACTGATATAAAACGTTATACTATATTGCAGATGATAAATACTCATCTATTTATGTTTTGTCAGGTGAGAAAATTTATGATTGACAGTTTTATTTGAGGAAAATTATGTGTTGTATTGTACTCAACACTAAAACACTATTAGTATGAATTGTTCTTTGTTTTAAGGAATACAAACATATTCATATATGTAATACAACAGTCAAAACAAATAAGTATTTGCATTTCCATTTCACAGTATGGTAATAATATAACATATTATGTCAAGATAATTATTGTATATTAGTAATGCATATGTTGAATGAATATGTTATTTTTAATTAAATATAACTATATTATGTGTAGATATGTAAGTACTATTTTTGTCTACCGCGTGGGGTAGTTTTTTTTAGAATCTATAGAAATTTTATTTACAAAAAAAAAAAACGTTTCCTATTTATAGTACATCATATTTTCAATGTTTTTCCTCTAACACAATAACGTTGTTCATTTGATCTACATTACTAATATGTTATTTAACTCTCACTACTTACAATAAATTTCATGGACACCTCTAGAGTTCATTCAATGACAAATTACAACTCTTTTAGAGTTAGAGCTAGCTAACTTTTATAGTTATTTTTTTTACTTATAGACGAAACTATATATAATATTACTTATTAGAGTGTAAATAAAGCAAAATAATATCAATACATTTCAAAAATAAATCCAGGTAGAGACTGTCGTCGTTAAAATGTGCAATTCTATAAATATAACAATGGAAACTCATGGCAATAATCTAGTATTGTGACTGATTATTATTAAATCTTGTATTGAATCTTTTTGGTCATATTTTTAACAATAATTAAGAACATGACCAACAAATTCGGGAAGTAATGGGTTAAAAAATTTCGTTTGTGTTTCACCCTCATAAGCTCACGTCTGAAGAGAAACTTCTTTTGTTTTTATTACCCATGCGAATTAAATAAATAAAGCTATAAACATATGAAATTAATAATCAAACATTGTTTTAACACAAAAACTATGTGCAAACACGTAAACTGACTTGTATCAAAAATCCTAAATTTTGACCGGAAGTGTAGGGGAGAGGGACCATAAAACAGCCACTTTTAAAAAATTAAATATAAAAATATTTTTACATTTTTTTTTGGAATCAAATCAAAACATGGATCTTTCTTAGCGACTCTCCCCTACATGTTATATCTTCATGAAATTCAAAAAGAGCTTGACACTGATTGAGTAATTGATAAACAAAAATACAGAGTGCGGATTCTTTATATTTTTAAACTTTTATATATGTATTTGTATGCATGTTTTTGTAAATGAATATAAATGTATAAAAAAAGTTTCGAAAACAAATCATTATACCGACTACAAAAAAGGTAGGTAATATAATAAAAGTTGAATGGTACGAAAAGTAAAATGTAGTAAAAAACAAATAAAAAAGTTTTTGTTTGTACGTTGTTTCATTATACAGTATAATATAAAAAATATTTAAAAAATAATATTAATAATGCAAAATTTTATAGGTACTTGTAGCTCAAAATATTTTTCCACTAATTGTAAATTGTAAGAATGGGGTTTTCCCGATAATATAAAATAGTCAGATTACGTTGTTTGTTAATTTGTTTAAAAAACTAGTTCGCCCCCTCCACCCTCCTAAAGCCGGCACTGTTAAGTATTAAAATTAAGAAACTAGTGAAATTTGACCCTCGTTCTTATTTTTTTCTAAATAAAAAATGGCGCATGCAGGGGGTTTTTAAAGCAAATAAAAATTCAAAATAAAATTTGACCCTTTTTTATTTTGATAAAATATATATTTGTACATGCTGTTATTTATTTTCTACTAATAATTAATTTTTTATGTACTAGTTAAAATTATTATAACCCGCAGAATACAAATTACGAAGAATTAATTAACATTAATTAGTTAATATGGTAAACCATATTATGAATATAAATCAATAATATATTATTTTTATGTGGGTACAAGTACGAAGGCACGACCAATAAATTATGAAATATTTTTGACATATAATTATGGAGAAAACAAGTATCACTTAATTACAACATCTATTGTGTTTTTTTTCCATTACTATGTAAATTATAAGAAAAGTAAATTATCTTCGTATTTACAGATTCGTTTTGAAGATCAATAACCCTATATATTTTAAAATGTCAAACCGTTAAAAATAAGTTGTAATAATAAATATATAATTCGCTAAAAATAGCATCATAGATTATTTCAAACTGTAGTTTTTTTCTACAGCTTCATGTATCTTAATTTTAAGTTGTAAATCCTCAATTTCAATTTTCAATATAACATTTATTATTATTATTATGGTATAGTGTGGCTACGGAGGGCTGTTCTTTATCTTTTCTAGTAATAAATTAATTGTTTTATAACAATATGTATGGCAATAATATCTTAATGCGTCTTACCTTATCATAATAACTAGAACATTAGACCCGGTGTTACCCGGGTTAAAATCCACAAAATCATAGTGACCTAAAATATTCAACATTCCCACCCAACATGCCCACCAAACACACGGTTCACAGTGAATTGTTTTTTCCGACTTCATGAAATTTACACAAAATATCCACAAATTATGCACCTAAACCTAACCTATCCATTAGTGAAAACCGAAATAAAATTCGTACAGTAGTATCATTATTTTTTATTTCAAGCTCCCAGGAAACACGTCTTAGAATTTGTATGAAATCAAAAATAAATAAATAAATAGTTTAGCAACAATCAAAATCAATTTCGATATTTTACCTTGATAAAGATTTTTTAGTCTTTTGATGTTAAATCTTGGGTTTTTATAAAATATTAATAGCCACGAACTTGCACAGAAAAATTATCTAACTATTGGTGAAAACTGCATTGAAATCGGTTCAGTAATTTCCGAGTTTATAAGCCTCATACATACAAATAGAGATAACATAATACGACACAAATTTCAAAAAGAATATTTTTTCTTTATTATAATTAAAAAGAACACGCAGTAAAAGCTAAGGGAAAATAAAAGGATTTACATGTTTTATATGTATAATCTTCAGTGTTATGTGTTTTCTCAATCCCTAATATCCAATGTAACGCAGTGAGTAGGGTTGCCAACCGAGACTAACATAAACACCCTATACAGACCGTTGTTTCTTTTTCATTAGCTTTCTATACCCACGGGATAACGGTTGAAAGACTGCTCAATTAATGAATACTTCCAATATGTATGCACATGCGTTTCCATTTTACATATACGAATATGAACAATATAAATATCATATTTTACTTTCGTTCGTTTTAAAACCGAAATTGATTTAAATAAATATATTTTAAAATAATTAATTAGAAAAAATACACTTTTGATAGAGAATTGTCTGCTCTTTAATATTTGTCCTATTAATTTTTCTCGTGAGAAAACCCGTTTACGAGATATTTGAACACGAACGCAAGTTTTACTGCGCGTGTAAATTTTTTCATAACTTTAACCCCCATTTATACGGCAACGGTGACTCTTATCGTAAAATTTATAATAACAACTTTTGTTTAGAATCTAATAATCATTCTTTTGGGTGTCTTCTATTTGTGTCGTCCGGATAACCACTTGCGAGATAAATAAGAAAAACTAAATCCGCGGAGATATTTTTGCCCCCCGACAAATCGGCCCTGCAGATTGGGTAGTGTATTGATGCCTTTAGCTTACAATTAGCATTTGTTTTAGAGGAAATTCTTTATAACGTAGCATGCGCTGAAATTTATAATTATTTAAAATATGAACAATCATTTACGAATAACAAATTCATTCTATTTAAATGTTACGCTAGTTTGGACACAGAATAAGACTTTTCAAAACTTCATGTGGGTTTTAAAATAATACTTGTATTTATATTTTACACAACTTTTCACATGAATAATTTTTGGCTACGCAGTTTCTTTAAGTAAACAATTATAAATTCATCTCATATTTTACAAAATTCTAATTAATAGTATGTGATTTAAAAATTTATTATTAGCGGTAAATGTAGTGATCTTGTTTTTTTATTACAAATATTATAGCACCATTTTATATAAGGCACCAGTACAGGTATACTCTTTTTGGTAATTTTCATGAACTTATGTTACTAATAGACCAAGTACCTCTTTTTAAATTAAAGCCTATTATTTTGTTTATGTTTTTTTCTCCAGTAATGGGCACTCATTGTCAAGTGATGGAAACTTGCTAATGATAAATACTACGATACAAAAGTTATAAAAAGAAGAATTATAAAATTTGAAACAATGTAAAGCAGATGCTATAAATGTTTATATAATTATTAATAAATAAATTACACTTATAACTAGTTTAAATGTCCACCATTTTGACCGTTTGGTCGATTTTCATCAAATTAAGCTGTGTATCTAAAGATTATGATTCAGTAACGGCAGTTATTATAATAATAAAATACTAACAAATATTTCTATTTTAGTATATTTAATTAAATACGAGGCCAACACTGGGGTATAATCTAAGACTAGCGCCAGTACCTTATGTATATGAGACATAATTTTGACATACGAGTAACAAATTATTTTTTGTTTGTTTCAGATCAAATAATCTCTTAAAGAAACATATCATGAGAAGATATACGACAACTTGAAAAACAAAATGATTTCAGCAACATATTCAAGACAACATAATTACAAATATTCATCTTACTGGATTATTAATAATGAAAATGTTAAATATACAAGAAAACATGAATTCTATATATGCATCTATAGTAATTAAAATCAAAGATTTAGTACAATATAACTAATTACAAAAAAAAAGATAAAAAATTAAAAACAGTTTAATGTAATTTATTTTCATAAAAAATCTACTAAAATATTTACAACAAAAATTCAAATATATTTATTACCTAGAGGAAATTTTTTAAAGAAACATATCATAAAGAAATAGTTTTCTAATGAGAAGAATTTACACGTTTACATACATTTTTCGAAATATATTAAAGTGATAAAAGCACTAATAAATAATAAAACAAATTGCTTTGAGTAGAAGAGGTCGTCGATTTGAATCAAATTGTATATGTGGGCTATCGAAAGTTGGAACGTTATTACTGCATGGTATAAGTGGGCTAAACGGACAGTGGGGCCAAATTATTCTCGTTTAACAAGTTTGCCGAACATGTGGTAGAACTATATCTTAAATATATATCATTGTTAAAACGGTGTTCTAATAGAACTGTGCAAGATGTATGATAAAAAGTGTTATTGATAAATAAATATCTGTATTCTATCTGAATATGACAACCGTTTTGTTATCGATTGTTTATCTCTATTCAATGTGATTGCTGTTTGAAACATCGTTGAAAACACCGATGGAGATTGTATCTCTGTTTTATGTAAGTGTAGAAACTTGCCGAGTTTCGGCCAAAATTAAATATGTCAATCAAGACTTGTGTTTTGATTACTTCTATTGATAAAAAAATAAGAATCATAACACGCTACCTAGCGTTGTTACCGGTGTGCTCCGCAAAAATATTCTCCGTAAAGTCAGTGACGTATCAATCGGATCATAAAATAAATATCAAATTCTTTTGTCCGGTATTATAAAGGAGCTAGCAAGCATTTTCAAATGGGGTATTAATTATGTATCTATGGAATTTAAAGCAGTAATACTTCAACTTATTATAACACAGTTAGCGACTCTGACCGTACAAAATAATTTTCATAATATCGCCACTGTTTTAATACCGTTGGTGTTTACATACCATGCGTGTGCGAAAATTGTCAAATACTTCATGAAATTAAAAGAGAACTGTCAGATAGGTTAGTAACCTCATTTGAATGTACTTGCCTTTAAAAATATTTTTATTTGGAACCATCATTTTTCTAATTATAATTTATAATATAATATAATTTTGGATTAGGTAGCGTCTTATGAATCTATACTTTCTTATTGTACAAAAATTACAACAGTTAAACGCATATATTTTAAACTAAAAAAAATCATATGTATTATGTAAATATATTGAAACATTATTTTTTGTTGATGTAAAAATAAGTGTTTACAATATTTAAAGTTATTGATTCTATAAATTTAATCATTCGACTGTTATGATCATTTTAAAGAAAATATTTTAATTTAATACGAATGATGCACAGGAGAATAGAAAACTGATTGATACTGTCAAAGTTCTGTTTGTGCTTTTTGTCAAACCTTATCATTAACAAATATTAATTTAAAATACACTGTCATTTTGACACATTTAAATAATAAACATTTGTATAATATTTGATTACAATTTATTTATTCTATTTGCATAAATAATAAATGTCTATACGAAAGCATATAAAACCAGTTTTGATGTTTTTTTTCCAAAATACATTTAAATAAGAATAAAACCATGATTTGAATAAATATTTTATTTTAATTGTAAATATAAAATATTTAGATGTATTATTTTCTTCATTGTCATTTTATAAATTTAAATGTACACAAAAAAGGTGAAAACAAATAAAATTATTATTAAAAAAAATACAAGTGTAAGCTATACTTGCATAATTAGTGTTCCGTGCCATCACCCCCCCTATTGAAAATTTTGAAAAACATCATAAAAAATATTTTTTGTCAAAAAACTTTTTCTCTAAAACCAATTATTCAGTATTTATAAGGAAATAAACAATTTTTTTTTATTGATCGCGCTAGAATTTTCTATCTTTCATTTGACACCCTACATGATGCTCTTAAAAATTGTTTTTCCATTTCCCAAATTCAACTTTTCATATTTTACGCCTATAATTGGGCCATCACAAAAATTTCAAATTTTTACGTCGAATAGTTTCAGAGAAAAACGCCTGTGAAAGACGGACGGACCAATACCAAAGTGATTCCATAATATAATAATAATATAAGTAAATAATTATAATAACATTAAATATATTTCATTTTCATATTAATCAAAATTTAACAATTCTTGCCTAAAATGAAGTATGTAATTCATTTTTAACTGTATATTCAGTTTGAGTACCACTGACATAAACAACCCTGGTCTATACAATCAATTATAGAGTACAGGTATTAAATATATTATTTTGACTTTAATCGCATACATTACGAACATAGGATTGGTTAAATATTGCCAGTAGCTCATGTTTTGCTGTAATGGTTACCTTGATCTTATTAAATTAAAAAAATACTCAAACTATAGCAGGAATGATAAACTGCTTTCTGATAGATATTTATTTATTAATACTTGATCGGTGTTCTTTGAACCAGTTATTGATTATTAATTATCAATATTTATTATTTAAATGTAATAAGATAAAGGCACCAGTTATGGCCGCTATAGCAGTAAGTTTTCATTTTTTTGGATTAATGGGCTTATTTTTGTAATTCTCATGAACTCATGTTATTAATAAAACAAGTAACACTTTATTTAATCAATTTAATTACCAAAGTCCGCAAATATAGTTTGTTTTTTAAATTATAACCTTTTATTTTGTTCATCTTCTTTTCTCCAGTAATGGCAAAGGTAAAACCAGTAATGAGTACGCAGTGATGGACACAAAAGATATGAAATTTTGAAACAATGTAAATATAATATATAATAATTATATTAATAATAAATTATACAAATAATTAGTTTAAATGTCCACCATTTTGACACCTATTGGCCGATTGTCATCAAATCACGCTGTAAGACAGTTAAATGTATGTAGATTAATATTCAGAAATGGTAGTAATCAAATATCAACAAATATTTCTAATTCAGTACATTTAATTAAAAATTTGCCATTACTGGGGTCCTTGTCAAGACTGGTGCCAGTATATTTTAAGTTAAATATTTTATAACTTTTGAAAATTACTTATATAGGTACATAATTGTTTATTAACTGTATTATTTTGTATTAGTTTCAGTGTAATTGATATTTTATTTTTAATACATATTTTGGATATTTAAAATATGAATGATCAAATAATGTTTATGAGTTTACACAAAATTAATTCTTGAATATTATTAGTGATTTGTATTATTTATTTTTAGTGAATTGGTACTTCAAACAACATGACATAATTGAATTCAAATCTGCTTCAAAATTTATACTCTGTGCCAAGATAAAACAAGGAATCACCAATAATTAAAAATATTTAGATATTGGCTATCAATATTATAAGAAAACAGTATTAAAGATGGTTATTGAAAGAAGAAAGTGATATTAGTATTTTAAAGGATGTTAACGTTTGTAAAAGTGTCAAAAAAGGCAAATAAAATTTGTAATTTTAAAAGAATCAGTGATAAAATAATTTATTTAAATATCAAACTAGGTGGTTAAAATTTAAATCAGTTTCAAAAAGTGTTATTTAATAATTTTGTGAACTTAATATCGTGTATTTTATACTGTACAACATCGCTATTTTAAATGAGCAATTTGTGTGCAGTGGGATAAATGAAAGTAATTTAATAACGTTGTAACAGTAGGCTAGTTAAACTATATTGTGTTATACCAAGTGCACTGCATTAATGAGCTAGTGTATACAAACAGTAAATGAGCTTCTATGTAACAATAAACATACTAGTAACTGTAAAACAAGCCACTATTTTGAATTCATATTGTTGATTAGTTTACAATTGGTGCACTGAAATTAAACAAACTAGTTAAAAGGATTGTCGGAAAATAAAACTGATTTTAGTACGTAAAATAAACTGTCGATAACAAGAGCTATTTCATGTTAATTGCCACAAGTATTACTAAATAAGAAAACACTACGTTACTATTTAACATAAAATTCGTGGTTTGTCAGTAAATGTTAATATACATTTCGTATTAAGGGGTTACATCTAATCTATTAATTAATTTTTGACAGTGATATTCAAAAGGAATTTATTTTTATAGCTCAAAAGAACGAACGAAACAACATGGATGGTGAAAGTGTTGAAAAATGAGTGTTAATGAGTATATGGTAATGTAAAGGGCACTGTAGTTCAGTCTCAAGTCAAAACAGAAACAAAATAAATAATTGAAAACCGCCAAACCGACATAATCTCAAAAAAAAGTTTTCAAACTTTAAATTCATTTTTATCAAAACCACGTTTTTAAAAACTGTATCTTGGGCATTTTCCATCCGATGGACTTAAAATTTTATCTGTCACTTCTTAGATAGATTTTACATCGAAGTACACACGATTTTTACGATTGATTAACAATTACGGGTTTTACAAACAATTTAAAGTCGGTTTTTTTCGTCAATATCGAAATTTGCAAAAATCGATATTTTTTAATAATCGTGGATGTTGATCCATGGAAATTCTGTTCCCCGCAGTGGATCATATAACAAAAACGATGTACTCAGTGTAGTAACGCTAAAGTCACCATTTTGTTTTATATTTCATTTTTTTTGTTTATGTTTTGAGACATGTACAGTCGCCTGCAGAACTCGTCTGGCACCCTAACGGCTAGAATCGCTTACAACAGATTCTAAATTTAAAGACAAACATCATCGGTTATCTTTTTCTATCAAGTTTAATATATTTAAATACTAAAATTCGGAATATCAAATTTTTATTGCCACTAAATTTACGTATACAATTTTCAATAGATTACATAAAAATTTAATTGCACAAATATATATGAGTACCTATGTACTATAAACGAAGAGTAGTTCTTTATCTAGCAAATGAATTTCTAAATATCTGTCTTTGTTTGATACATGGAGAAATGATTTAAATATTATAATAATCAAATGGGAGGAGCCTACTAAGTTTGTGATAAACGAAAATGAATACAAACTGCAAGACCATTAATGCAGGTGACTGTACCTTCCAAATTTCATTTGATTGCTTTTTTATTATTCTAAAAAAATTCTTAAAAAAGTCAAATTTTCTAAAGTGACGATTAAATGTAACCCCTTAAGTTAAATTACAGCTAACTTTTATTTTAGTTAGTACCAGTAATAATTCCGTGAATTGAAGTACTGCTTTTGTTTGTTCAGTTCCTGTGAATTAAGTTACAATTGACTGAAGTTAAGTATATGTGAGTTAAGTTATATAATTGAGATAATCGGTTAATTTTGGTAACTAGTGAGTTAAGCAGGAGGTAGTGTCGCATATATATTTGTTGTGAATCGTTCGGCTGCACGGTGGATCGCTGTTGGTGCAATTGTAGAGACGCTGGCGGCACCAGAGTGGTGTCCGGGTGCCGCGAGTGGTGGGCGGTAATAACCGCTGTAATGGGCTGTACGCCAAGCGTGCTCGAACACCGCAAACAGCAGCGTGATAGTGTAGTTAGCTGCGAGCAGTGTGTCGTCACCAAATCACCAAGGACCAGTGCAGACGTGCCGACAATTGTTTTCATCAAGAAACCAGCTACGGGTAAGTTGTGATGATGCATTTATGTTTATAGAGAACGAATATTTATTTACACTACTGAGGTTCGCTTTATTATACATATAACATAATTTAAAAAAAATTATTTAAATTATCATTTATTAAACAGTAAAATTCAGTGGCGTCGCTAAGAGGGGTGGGGGGACGTGTAATATGTTAAAAAATAAAACCTATTTACTATTTATTACTCTTTTTTTTGTTATTTTAAGCTTCCATAGAGTAAAATGTGTAAATAAATTGTTTTTGGTTATCTAATTTTTTTTTTTTCTATCGTTAAAAAATCACAGGGGTGACACCCGTCTAATGTGTAAAAAATAAAACCTATTGATTTTTTTGGCGGAGGGAGGGGGTGATACTCTTGATATCCGTCCCGGGTGAACCCCCCCCCTTCTAGTGACGCCACTGAGTAAGATGAAGTTACTTCTATATGTACAGAAATAATAATTTCTGATTTTTCTTTCCTTATAAAATATATTTCTCCCAAGAATTTTTTACTTAATCTAAACATAAGATTTTTATCGATTTCGGTTGCGAAATTAGATCGAAACCGACGATATAAGAGTCTCTTTTAAATTTTTTTCACTTAAGTGGTATGTCTTTAGATACGTCTCCTAAAATGCAACAAAAAACGTTCAAGAACCTTTTAATTTTAACCCTTCAGTCACGATATATTTGCGTTCAAAGTCGTTATCAGAGCGCCCCACCCCTCTAATTTCTAAACTATCGATTCAGAAAATCTGTTAAATGAAAATTATAACGAACACTGTAACAAAAATAGTATATGAAAAATTTTGAAATAACTCTTTTTTTATAAATCGTAGTGAGAATGACTACGGAACCCTATCATGTACATGCCCAACACTTAGCCGTTTTATATTTTATTTAGAAATAAATTCACACGGTAATTTTTTTTACAATACTGAGACGAAACATAACTGACTTAACTAAATCCAACCCATGCAATGTAATCTACATAAGTAGGATGTTCCTTGATCAGTTCAAGTGTCTCGACCTCTTCCCATCTCTCTCATACCACCAGGTATTACGAAACATACTTTCGTCTTTATTTAAATAAATATAGAAATTATATTAATTATTCTTTAAAAAAATAAATTAAAAGTAAATCTATATTCAACAATATGAGATATTATCCTTAACATATCTAAAGCTCAACGTCTCTCTGTCTGTCTGTCTGTCCGTCTGTCCGTTAGTGCGCTTATCACTCGAGAACCACTTATCCGATTTACGTGGTTTCTTTTTTAATTTATAGGTACATTCTCTGGCCAGGTTATAAGCTATATTTTGTTACGTTAGAAAATATAACAACTAAGCAGTGACGATAATAGTAAATCAAGTCGGAAAAAAAGTTGCCGTCGGCGCGCTATTTTGCAATACGCTGCCTAAACCGTTCAATATTGAACAAAAGATCTACAATAAAGTCAGCGATTTTATATTTAAGCCACAATGACTGCTTTTATGTCACAAAGAAAATTTAAAATATTTGGGTTTTGTTTACGTGGACTTATGCCCTGCAAAACATTAATCCTTATCGAAATAAATGATTTCATCGTCATAAGTACTTAATGTAGATATAATTTGCCATTTACAGCATCCAATTTGGTCGTATAGTTTAGAAAATATCGAAATATACATACGGGAACATATTATTCGCGCGATGGCGACCCGTGTCGCGGCGTGCGGCAAGGAGGGAACGTGCCAAGTAGACGCAGGGCATACGGAATGATCACAGGCCGGTATTATTTTGATTGCCAATTGTTAATTTTGTTTTCAATAGTTAAGTTTTAAATTTAAATAGAACAAGATTCGTTTTTGTTAGGTAAGTAATTTAAGTGTTGTTTGGTTTTTATTACAATAATAACTAATCGTGTTTGTACTTAATTCAACTATATATTTTTTAAATCCTAAGGAATAATTCCTTAGTCCACGCGAGCGAAGCCGCGCTGGCCTAGCTAGTATTAAATAATAATTATAAGTAAGTACTATAAAAATTAAATGAAATAAAATATAACAAATCAATAATAACACTTGACATTGAATAAACATTAATAAGTTTTAAAATAAGTACACTGATTTTGTATCAGATTGTTATGATACCAATTACATAGACTATTATACTAATTTAGCCCAATTTGTATACAGAATTTTCACGAGGGACGAACCAAATGTTCACATTAAGTTTGTAGCTACTGCGTCACTAAATAATGTATCGTTTTATTCATGCAATAGGAATCTTCTAACTAAAAGTATAATTAATCTAAATGCAGTAACTGCTTTAATTGTTTTTGACATAAATCTTTGTTGACCAAAGGGTCATCTTAGAAACGCATGCTATTTTGTAAACAATAAATATTTAGCAACGTCTGGTTTAAAGCAGTGAATAAATTTCAATTAAATTAATGATCGTTTAACATGCATAAAACGAATAGGAAAATTTAAACGTTATGAAACAAGGGGAAATACTATATATAGGTATTTGCATAGAATAAACATATGCATTCTTATACACTTATTGTTAGTTAACTTTTATTTAATTATAAACTTTTTTTTATTCAAAAAATATATTTTAAATAAATAAAAAATTTATAGAAAAAATGTGTTGTTACCATTAAGATAATATTTGACTACCTATAATAAATATTTGACTGTTATATATCATTTTAAAGGTACTGAATGTGTCTTTAATTTACATTATTGCGCATTAAAACATCTTACCCCGTTACCGAGATATATTGTCCAAAAATTTATGTTTTTTTCTAATAAAGAAAATCATTTGGGAACCTCAGGATGATATCCAATTATAAAGTCCTTTGGTAGGTGTTTTAAGGATATACAAATGCAAATTTTGCGCATATAGCGTTTCGAAGATTCGAAAAAAAATTTCACTTCACCCTAATTTATAGGTACCTATTTTTGATGAGTAATATTTCTACCTATAAACCACAGATAAAATATAGGTACATACATATATCCTCCACAATGTTATAAAATACATAGTTATTTTACTACCATCCTTGGATGGTATCCTAGTTTATACTATAAAATATTCATTTCATTTATTTACATGGGTATTAAAATTATTAATCATAACTTCATATTTACGATTTACACATATTACATAGTAAAAAAATACCGACATTTTTTTATTAAATGAATTAATCATACTTACTACTTAATTAAGCCTGAGAGATGTTTTAAAAATAACAATAATAAAAAATTTATCACCACAACATTAATATTAATATAGGTTAAGTGAAGTAATAACTTCCAACAGAGCAACAAGTAAAATGTTAATTGAATTGATGGAATAATATGTAACTTTATTACATATGTATGTTAGTAATTAAGATGGTATATTTAAAATAATTCTTTAAAGCGTATTTTATCAAGAGATAAAATTAGTATGGTTTAATTTAGTAAGAAAATGGCAATGAACACAACATTGCCAAAAAAATACATCAATTTTCGCTCTACCATTCATGCAAGATTACATTTTTTTTACAATTTCAATTTTTGGATTAATAGGCTTGTTTTTTGTAATTCTCATGAGAATTCATCTTACTAATAAAACAAGTAACTCATTATTTAATCAATTTAACTACCAAAGTCACCAAATATATTATAGTCTTTTATTTTGTTCATGTTTTTTCTCCAGTAATGGCAAGGGTAAAACCAGTAATGAGCACGCAGTGATGGACACTTGCTAATGATTATAAAATGATAAATACTACAACACAAAATATATAAAAGAAAGAATCGTCAAATTTGAAACAATACAAAACAGTTGCTATGATAATATAATAATTAATAAATAAATTTTACTAATAATTAGTTTAAATGTCCACCATTTTGACACCTATTGGCCGATTGTCATCAAATCACGCTGTAAGACAGTTAAATGTATATAGATTAATATTCAGAAATGGTAGTAATCAAATATCAACACATATTTCTAATTCATTTACATTTAATTAAAAATTTGCCATTACTGGTGTCCTTACCAAAACTTGTGCCACTACCTCAGGTACGTACAACAAAAGTATACTTTATATTGTTTTAGAAATCTGTGACATTCTCTGTATTCCCAAATAATTTATGACTGTCACTTTTGATAAATCAATAATTTGATTTATAACACACGAAGATGGTGAGTTTTGAGCGAAGCTAATTAATGTGCTTGTTTCAGGCGGATATTTAATTACCGTTTAGATTCGGCGCGCCATTGTTCTATTATAGATATATAAGGGTTTCAAGTGCGCCCGCTCTCGAGATTCTCACAAGTTTTAGAGATAACCGAAACAGCTTGTATGTTGAACGAACGTGATAAAACGTTGTTGTAAGTTTTGTGCGGATAATGCTGTTCTGAAATAGCATTTTATTATAAAAAATTCTCTGTGTAACAACGATTTGTGTTAAATATACAGTAGGACTCCTATAAGTTCTAAAAATTATATTCTAAGAATTAGAAGATACAGGGTACCCCTTCCATCACAATACCGATCTAATGAAATGAGACGGGAATAGCTTTCTCTACCTCTACGTCTTATTTTCTTGTATTTTAGTCGATATTTGTATGACGAGTTGAAGTACACTGTAGGAAATTTCACTAAAAAATTTTGAATTTTTGATTTCGTTAAAAGTATGTTTATTGTATAAAAAATGACGTGAAAAGTTGTTTGTTTCAAACCGCAGGTCTGTATCTCAAACCGTTCTCGAGATATAGCCTCTCAAAGTTTTAGTTTTTTCAAATTTTTGGAGAAAAAAGGCCATAACTTTTGAACGGGTGGTCGCAATTGATTTTAGTTGACGGATTTGGAATCAGCGTGTCAAAATCTATATAATGACATGTATAATACTTTAAAATCCGACAAAAAAATTTTGGTCAAAAATCGACATTTTTTTAAGGTAATACCCCTTTGAATTTTTTCGATTTTTCGCGAAATATTTTTTTTCGAGTTTTAAGGTATTATACATGTCATTATATAGATTTTGACACGCTGATTCCAAATCCGTCAACTAAAATCAATTCCGACCACACGTTCAAAAGTTAGAGCCATTTTTCTTCAAAATTTTGAAAAAACTAAAACTTTGAGAGGCTATATCTCGAGAACGGTTTGAGATACAGACCTGCGGTTTGAAACAAACAACTTTTCACGTCATTTTCTAAACAATAAACATACTTTTAACGAAATCAAAAATTCTAAATTTTTTAGTGAAATTTCCTGTAGTGAACTTCAACTCGTCATACAAATATCGATTAAAATACAAGAAAATAAGAACTTAATAGCTTCAAAACTGCTGTTCCACGATATTTCAGGGAAAAATTAAGCTATCGAATTCAAACAGGTGTCATAATTTGTTGCTAGTTTCTTCTGAAACTATTAAGTTAGCTAATCCTCTTTTTTTACCAACAAATTAAGACACGTGTTTGAATTCGATAGCTTAATTTTTCCCTGAAATATCGCGGAACAGCTGTTTGAAGCTATTAAGTTAGCTAATCCAGATTTTCTCGAAAACGAATTGAGCAACAAAATCAGGATTGTCGGCACAAATTAGCAACAAAATTTCCACGTATTTTTTTTTGGAACTGCTATAGGGTCCCCACTAACTTAATATACGTTTCGTGGTTGATGTAAATTATTATCATGGCGAATAGAAGAGACCACGATTTCAAGATACTCTAATTAATTTCAGTTTATTTTCTTGAATTTCATCAAGCCACGTAAATAACTAAGTTAGTCTGGAACAAGATTACAACATAGCGTTCAGCTGAAGCGATCTTATCTTCACTGCTATTGATTTTGCTGCACATATGATAGCTTAATGCTATTTCATAAATGAGTTTTCTCTGATTATGTTATGCAAGCGTTCAAGTAACAAAGTTTATAGACGAAGTAACGAACTATAAAATACATTACACAGATGGAAACATATATGTTCTGAATGTATACATTTAATTAGCTTTGAGAAAGCTAATTGGGTGATTTTTACTTCTATATATACTTAGATATTTCTTAATAATATATCGATCAATTTTCTCCGATTTTTTTAAATGGTATTAATCTTAAATTACGTAACATTGAAGGAGTAGGTAAGAATATTAATAAAATATGAAAAATATAGAAAATATTTCAATTAAATTCACTATATTGAACTGTTTATTTTACACCCCAAGGCAGTCTAAAAATCAACTCACTTAAAAGTTTACATTTTCTGAAAGAGCACATTACAGCCCTCAATTTAATTATTGTTATTTTAATATCGATTGATTACAATTTCCTGTTATAAAGATAGAAACAAAGTTAATTGTATCGAATTTTGGTAGCTTTTATCTACTATCAGAATAGAACTTTACTAATTATATAACTAACATAAAAATAAAATCATGTATTCTGATTTAATTTAATATTTATTTACTCTATGTTAGTTATATAATATAATTTAGTATTAAGATAGTTCTCGTGCTATAATTATTTTGAAAATGAAGCGAGTTCATTTTTTTACTATCAGGATATACAAAATATACTCCCCCTTACACACGATTTTGATGATTTTGAAATGGGACCGTCCTCAAGCCAGATCCAACCAAGTTTCAACAATATCGGTTCAGTGGTTCATGAGTTATGCGTGTTACAAGAATTCGGGGGACAGATACACGGACGGACGGACAGACAAACAGACATACATTAAACGAAAAGTGTATGTCTTGACGTGAAACGGAAAGATCGATTTAAAATTTTGACTTTTCTTGTCTCATTTTGAAACGATCACAAAGCTTCTCGTATCTTCGATATTGCGAGGAAGCAATTCACTGCTCATATATTGGTACTTAATTAATACGAAAAGTTGTCATATTATATTTAAAATTTAAATAAAAAATACCATATTATAAAAAAAACATTCATCTCGTTATCTTTGACTACTTGTCAAATAATAAAACTTTTGACGTTTGAATTATTAGAAATGGTACAATACATTAAATACATTCATTAACGATAATTCAAAGCGATTTTATAATAATGGCTGGTACAAAACCAATCAATGAAACAAAGAAACGCCAAAACGCGAAAGATATTCTTCCATCGTTCGAATGTGTCAACATAACATGTTGCGACGTTAAAACCATTGGGAAGTTATTAACCAGTAACGAAGAGCGGGTCGCACTGGATGCAGTATTTGCCTTATGTCAGTACGCCTCAAAATCAAACGAGAACATACCAATTATATTCGAAGCAAACGTCGTAGACTCGTTGATCGACTTACTGAAACGTGAAAATCAGTTTATTCAAAGATTTGCTGCAAAAACATTAGCCCTAATGGTATGTCTACCTGAAGTTTGTGATACATTTAAACTCAATTCTGAATACGTATTGATTGTTGCTAATCTCATAATGGCCACCAACGATGAACATTTACATGAGTTTGCATCATTCGTTTTAACAGAAATCTCGAACAGTAAATTAATAGCAAGTAGTTTGATTGAGTTTGGATTGCTTGCTCATATATGGAGACATATATGTGAAGGTAAAGATTCAGATTTGATATATAACAATCTGCAGATATTATTAAATCTGTTACAAATACCTAAGGCACACTGTGTATTATTAGAATATGAAAACTTTACGTTATACCCATTTTTAATGCATATGAATAGTGACTACAAAGAAATACAGACATCGTCTCTGAATGTGATAAGAACACTGGGAGAGAAAATAGAAGAAAACAAATTTCACGAACTGCTTTTAACGTCAGACTGCCTAGACGAGGTATTCAAGTTTATAGAAAATGATAAATTCAACGACATGCATAATGTAGCGTTGGAATTACTCGCGATGGTTTTGAAATTTAATAAAACAGTTTTACATTTTATTGATAAAGACTATTTGCCGCGTCTGATGCTGTTCACAAATCCTTTTCCAGATATGGAACGTGTTCAGATAATACTTGATATCGTTATTCAAATAGGTGGATGTGAAGAAGGTAGAGAAAAATTATACGTTAACTGTATTGATGCATTTCTGAAAGAAGCATTGAAAATTGAAAATGAATCCATTTACACGAAAGTATATAAAGCAATAGATATTCTTATAATGCATCCCAAATTAGCTTTATGCTTTTCTGATACAGAAACATTATCCCAAACTTTAAATTTTGTGAATATTAAAGAAAAAATGATTTGGAAACCATTGTATAGTTTTATTTTTAATATTTTAAATCGTTTAATGTGGTTACATCCAAAAACTGTCGACTTTTTTGTAATTGATGAAAATTTTAATATATTAATTAATATTTTATCGAATCATTGGGCAGCCATACCAACTGATTATTTAACAACCTTTATTTATATCTTCCAAACATTTTCTCTTTGTGAATCGTGGAGGAGTATAACAGCAAAACAAAAACTTTTCAATTCTTTATTGAAATTGATTTCTATTAATTGCTCTCTCGTCAACATTGCCGCTATTGAGTGTTTGTCTTCATTTATTTGCGATAACAATTTCACTGAATGGTTCGTAAACACTGAAGTACATCAAAATGTAATCGAACACTTTGAAAAATGTTCGTTAAATGTACAAAAGGCATTGATTACATTCATAAATCAAATTTGTACTGAAAAGAAAATAGCAATGCTGTTTGTTAAATATGGATTCTTAGAAGTATTATTAAAAGAAGAAATACTTGATAATTTCCCTGTGAAAAAATCAATAATTAAAAAGTTATATTCAGTGCATTTACCAATAAAATTTAATGATACCCATAGACTTGATGTAGGTGATATAACCGATGATTGTTTTTATGTTTCTGAAAAAGAAATGAAAAAACTCCCAATGCTTGAAGAACTTCTTAAACATAAAATAAGTTCGCATGAAACCATTTTTGTAGCATTGTTCGATTTTAACAGAAAAACTACTAAAATAAAAAACGAGAAAGAAATTATTAATAAATATGTACCGTACAATGGTTTTGCTTCAGATAGTGTAATTACAATCAGTGAAAATGAATCGGATAAACAAAACCGTGAACATTTAGTTCGAGAAATTATACCTATAGAACCAGATACAAAACATAGAAATCCAACTGAAAAACAATATTATCGGTTTCGTCCTCTGGAATGGCCCGGTAGAAATAACGAAACAAATTCTAATGAAGAATATGAAACACAATCATCAGATCTCAGCAAGCTAAGATACGATCCTTACATTGTTATGTACGTGGAAGAACTAAAAGAAAAACTTGCCGATTTAGAAAAAGACAGTAAAATAGAATTCAACAAGAAACACAGGGTAGTATCAAGAATAGAAACTGTCGCTAAATACATCTACAAAAACACGTGCGGTCCAAATGAAAACGATAAACTGTTTTGTAGTAACTCGCACTTGCATCATATAAATGTACTTAAAAAGAACGTCAAATCGAATGTAATTCCTTTGGGTTTTATAAGAATAGGACAGCTATTAGAGAGATCGGTTTTGTTTAAAGTTTTAGCTGATAAACTCGGTATTCCGTGTGCTCTTGTGAAAGGAAGCAGAGATAGAGCGTGGATTGAAGTACCTCTGCCATTTTGTCTGGAAGATGAGTGTTCGCATATCAATGACTTATCTGTTATGATATATGTCGTTGACTTGATGTTTATACCTGGACGTCTCATGACTATGAATGTGGCATATAATTTGAATTATATCAACTGATGTTTATAATTTTTCATTTTTTTTTATTTAATATTTTTTTATATATTGTGTTTTACAATAAATATTCATCGTTATAAAATATCGAAAGAAAGTTGAAAAATCTTTATTTAATTTAATTATTTCAAGAAATATTTTTGATTTATATATTTATTTCTATACATGAACTATGTGCCAATCCACAAAAATATAATTTTTGAGTTATGAATGCACTAAAAATTATAACGAACACTGTCAAAATTATTTTGGACCCCCTCCCATATACTAAAAATTGTACTCAAATTTTTTTTCACTTATCCCATTGAGTGGGGTATCTTTAGATAGGTCTCCTAAAATGCAACAAAATTTTAACCCTTCAGTCACGATATATTTGCATTTAAATGTCGTTATCAGAGCGCCCCCTCCCCCCTTCTACTTTCTAAACTATCGATGCAAAAAATCTAAAAAAAAATCAGAATGTAGCTTTTAGTTAGTACCTACTTTCAATGAAAATTATAACGAACACTGTAGTTTATAAAAAAAATTGAAATAACTCTTGTTTATAAATCGTAATGACTACGGAAACCTAACTCGCACTTGGCCGTTTTATTCTGTTCTTTAGATTAGATATAACACCTTAAATTCTAAATCTTTAATACGAATATTATTTTCTGTACCTACATATATACCAAACACTGTCATATTTAAAACTTTCCTATTTAAACCCCTGTTTTAACCACAAATTAATTATTCAAATGAGATGACTCACTCCCTATCGGGAAGGATATTTGAAAGTTGGCATTTACCCATCTTCCAGTCGACTGAACTTGCATATTAATTCACATTATTTACATTTCACTGAACACACTGATTATTTAGAGTAGCTACAGTTGCAATTAATGCACCGCACGTGTGCCTTCTTTACCCATTAATAGTAATACTTATTCAACAATTAACAGCGTACATTTATTGTTAAATTAACATACTCAGTCTTTGTCACACAATTCTAAGGGAATCATTAAATATGAAACACCAAAAAAATGGAGTAAAAGTGAAACAAGCTTGCAATTAAAAAACTAATTTGTTTATAGGAGAATTATAAAAACTGACATCATCATAAAAGGTTTGTTAAAGCGACCTGAAAATATGAATCGCCTAATACGTTATGTGTCACCCCTACATATTTCCCTGTTAGTAGATGCCAAAACGTGTGAATTAAATTTTAATTCTTTGCACATAACTTTCTGTATAGCTCAGATATTAATTAAAGTTACAATTTCACATTGATATGCCACAAAGAAGATAAATCAAAATTGCCTTTGTAGCTTTTCTTTTAATTTTTCGAGAAATATTTTCACTTTCCCTTTACCTGTTTCACTTTTTTCCAAATTAGAGGTAAAAAATGAAACACCCTTTTTTCGTTTTTAATGTCCGTGTTGTATTGTACAGTTCAAATGACGTAAGTATTTAAAATGGTTATTCATAAGCGCAATTAGTAGAAAGAAAATAAAGTATGAATTTGTATCATTAACTGTCAAAAAACATGAAAGATTTGTATTTTGTCCCCGATTATACCCTCACCCACAATTCCCATTAACACGACCACCCTGTTCGTCTTCACCCTGCTATGATCGGCCCATTAGCATGACCTCCAGGTACTTGTTGATATGATTTCCATAAATACAATAATTGAATTTTACAGAAAGTTTTATAAAGCAAAGAAAATAAAACATTTTTAATAAGAAAATTAACAACAGAATAGAGTTAGTCATTTTATATTCCGAACAGATCAAATGTTAAGAATCAGGGTACCAACTGATTAAAAAGGTGAATAAACATAATATATTGTTGTTATTTACGCGCGTTATTTACGGGTTAATTGAAATGCCCAGCTATTTCTGAACGTTTGTAGAGTTTATTGGCCGTCTCGTGGGTTGATCTCGGTAGCCATGAATCACTGTTACGTAGCAGAAAATGCATTTTCCAGAGCCAGCTGGATTAGATTCTCTGCGTAATTATTTCAATTTACAGCGGTTTAACTTACATCTTCGTGGCAGAGCGTTCTCTAATTGTATTCATTATTTTTAACACTTACTGCGGAAAATATATTATATTACCGCCCGCTCAAGATAATTTCCGGAATATCTCAGATTATCGTGACTTTCTTAAAGATAAAATGAAATTTTATAATATGCAGTATGATTTAAAACATCTACTTTCTTAAATTGAATCAGTGGATCATCCATAATATATATAAAGCTCAACGTCTGTCTATCTGTCTATCTGTCCGTCTATCCGTTATCATATTTACGTGTTTCTTTTTTAATTCATAGGTACATTCTCTGGCCAGGTTATAGGCTATATTTTGTTACGTTAGGTAACATAACAACTAAGCAGTGACGATAATAGTAAATCAAGTCGGAAAAAATGTATACGCTGCCTAAACCGTTCAATATTGAACAAAATAATGTATTAAAGAACTGTGTAGAATCAAAAGATCTACAACAAATTCAGCGATACCAAATGTTCTAACTTTTATATTTAAGCCACAATGACTGCTTTTATGTTACAAAGAAAATTTAAGATAGTTGGGTTTTGTTTACGTAGACTTATGACCTGCAAAACATTAATCCTTATCGAAATAAATGATTTCATTGTCATAAGTACTTAATGTAGATATAATTTGCCCTTTACAGCATCCAATTTGGGCTTTTGGTTTAGGATATATTGAAATATACATATGGGAACATATTAATCGCGCGGAGACCCGTGTCGCGGCGTGCGGTAAGGAAGCAGCGACGTGTGACGAAACGTTGGCCGATAACACAACCAAACCGACGCGGATTACACCCAGAAGCCAAGATCCATATCAAGATCACCGCGGAAACCTCAAAACTTGAGATCTTAAAATGTTTTTCGATGAATGAAAAGTTTTTTTATAGAATTAATAATAAAGTTTCATAAAGAAAAATATAATTTCTGTAAAATTCATAATCAAGTTTTTAAATATCAAAGTTAATAATTACTTATGTCTTTGATACCCAAAGTTAAAAATGTGATCGATTAATTAATCCGGGATTTTGTGTATTTTATGTGTCATTTAAGATTAAAAACACTGTCAATTCGATAAGATCTAAATTGAAGTTCAATAAAATGAAGCAATACAAAAACATGCATGTATAAATTAACTAATATTACTTACACTAGAAAATTAAACCATAATATATGATTCATTGAATTGTTTTACTTTTAAGTACATTTATTATTTATATAATAATATAATAATCTGTAACATTATCATAATATTTTATAATTATTTTATCATATATGTACCTACCTACATACATGTAGATTAATTAATTTCGGTATAAATGAGTCAGTGAGTTTATATTATTTATCATCAATTTATCATTTACAAATTATTGTTTTATAAAATTTTTATATAGATATATTTTTACATTATTATATTGACATGGAAATAAATACGTAAAAATATATATCGGATGTTTTTTTAAAGACTTTCCAGCGGATTATTTACAAAATGAATATTCAGAAAAAATGTTTCAGACAAAAATTTCATGGTTTTGAGGGGGCTAAATATTGACAATATACATATTTTTTCAAAAATAATCATAAGAGATAAAAAGTGCTTAGATTTAGGCAATGATTCTCAGAGATTTTTATTTTATTTGTTTTCAATTTTTTTTTCAAAATTTCAAAAAAATTATTTTATTAATTTATTAAGTTAATATTAAATTTGAATATTGAGAATCCTTGATTAAATTTAAGTACTTTTTTCCTCTTGTGATTTTTCTAAAAAATGTATACTTTTCAAATAAAAAATTATTGAAAATCCAAAAATTTCTCTTTGTTTTGCTCCACATCATAAAAAATGGACATTTTAGATTAAAAAAAGAAAAGTTAAACCTAAAAACCCATTGAGGTGACCTTTTCAAGGTCAACCCATATTGTCAGTATTGAGTCCCCTCGAAACCATGAAACTTTTGTATGAAACATTTTCTCTAAAAATTCGTTATTTTGGAAATAATCTGCTGGAAAGTCTTTAAAAAACACCCGGTATATGATAATGTATGTATATGTGTATATTTTAGCAGTAGGTTGTTTTTTGTCACTAAATGTTGTTGACCCAACAAGTTTGCTGAACATATTTTTTATCTAGATTTTAACTTTTAACGTGTTCTCTTTCTTCGTGTTTTGCATTATTAACATATTCTTTATATATAGATTAGGTACTGAAACAGATTTTTTTATAGATGGAAAAGTTTTAGAAAGTGATTTTTTTATAATTATGTATAAAATTCAGTTTAACTAATGACTCAGTAGATTAATTACATTAGTCAATAGATATAATAAATAATATAAAAATATCTACTATGGGACTTTCTTGTACGTAATACTGAAAATAAACAGTGTGCGTGTATTTACTTATATAAAAGAAATATTTTTGGCTATCTGATCATAGATAGGTATAAAAAAAATTAATAAATCAAAAATTATATAAAATATCATTCTCTACAACTTTTAACAGAAACATTTTTTATTATTAACTGTTTTGCATTAATTTTTTTTTAAATTATAAAGACAATAAAAATTTAATTTAATTTATAAAAAAAATTAGTCTAGTCTCGATTTCGTTTTTTTTTTATATTTTCAAAAAACGAGACTTACCTTAATCTAATTTCGTGTGAAACTCTAATATTCCATATAAACGAGTATGAAATATTATTTAATTATTTTAATTATGGACAAAATATTCTGTTGATAGATTACCTATAATTATATATAACATCATCAGAATCAACTATTTTATACATTTATAATTAAAGCATCGTTTCACAATGGAATTAAACATCCGAATTATTTAAATAATTGAATTAAATAAAACAACATAACGTGTCAATCGATACCTCATTAGTTATACATTATACTGTCCAACCCTAATCAGGTTTCTTTGATCTGCTAACTTTAGTACCTTAATTGAGTTGTGCATCTAACATATAAATGATCTACATACATCATTTTCAAGATTTCAATCGTTTTTCTGTCATCAAAGCACCTCGTATGTTACTGCCACGCGCAGACACACACACACACAGACATAAAAATACCAATCTACATACTTATTACTTTTTTATCAGGTTAATTTTACTATTTACTCGTATTTTGTCATACATGTATCTTGTATTTTATGACTGTCTGATATCGATGTAAAACATTAAATTGGTAGTATTTTTTTATTGGTCATTAAATGAAATGGATTTTTAATTTGTAGAAAAATATATAGGTATATCTATAGGAATAGCAGATTTTGAAATTTTCCTCTTGATAAAATGACCCGATGACCCATATAGCTTATATTTTTTTTGTTTTAGTTTATTTATAAGACTTAGAGAGACAAATTGATTACGTTACACGCTCAGTTATAAAACTATAATACCTCTACGTCTTATTTTCTTGTATTTTAGTCGATATTTGTATGACGAGTTGAAGTTCACTGTAGGAAATTTCACTAAAAAATTTCGAATTTTTGATTTCGTTAAAAGTATGTTTATTGTATAGAAAATGACGTGAAAAGTTCTTCCCCCTCATTGCAGAAAGCTATCTACGCCACTGTATTACCCGCAAGTTCTTTAATTAGGTAACAAACGGAAATAAGTAGATAATGTTGAAAGCCGTTTATGAATCATAACTGTTGTCGCGACTTATATCCAGAAACCAAGATTCACTTAAAAATCATCGCTGAGCCTCAAGGCTTATAAATAATTAAATAATTTCAATCTTCTCATAAATTTTGTAGATTGGTCCTAAAAATGTGTTCAATTATAAATGAAACGCATATTGATTGATCTAATTTTTAAATATAACAAAAAATATCATGTGAAAGAAGCCCACATAATTTATATGCAGGCGTAACGTATATCAACAGGTTACACTTACTACGTTCTAGTCGACCAGTTGCGCAGCGGACGCGTGGCTGCGCGGCGCAACCCGACACCTGCGCTGGTCGACTGCGCGCGCGGCAAAGCTTTCACTTCTTCAAGGCGCTTCGTCAATACCCCGCACTACAATCTTTGTCGAGCGGAGATACACATTTCTGTGCGTGCGTGTTCCTCTCTATTATGTTCTCTTTGTTTGTCTTTCACGCTGTATTTATCTATTGTTGTTATTGATTGCTATCGGATTATTTATGTAAGCCGATCGGAATTTCACAATATTACTACTTGTTAATTAATTTTTCTTTTAACACTATTCATGATATTGATTCTTTATTATTTATCATTCCTAATTAAAGCTATTCATTTATATGTAACTCGATATTTATATAGAAATTGTATCGTTTTCAACATGTATATGGGTCATTTCAAAATTTGTTGCAGATAAACCTAACCTAACTTGTCTCATGTCCGGTATTATAAAGGACCTAACAAAATTTGCTAGCTAGCAATTACTTTCAAATGGGGTATTAATTCTGTACTAGTATCTATGGATTAGTTATGGAATTTAGAGCAGTGACACTTCAACTAATTGTAACACAGTTGGCATCTTTGACCGTACAAAATAATTTTCATAACATCACCACTGTTTTAATACCGTTTGTATTTACCTACAACGCGTGCGCGAAACTTGGCAAAGTCATCAACAAACTCCAAAAGAACTGTCATATAAGTTTGATATCTCAGTTGAAAGTGCTTGCTAGCTAACAAATTTGTTAGGTCCTTTATGATACCGGACATCAGAAGAGTTTTGTTAGTTACATTCAAACTTAGATAATATTTTTTAATCAATAAACAAAGCCCAATTTGCCAAATAATATAAAAATTATTTTTAGTTTTTTGATTCGGCAATTTTTTATATGAAATTTAAAAAAATGTTATGATGAATTTAGGAAATAAAAGTAAAATTAATTCTAAAATTCTAGAAAATAGCATTTTGAAAATGTTTCTAATTAACCAAGGTATTCATATGAAATTAAAAATTTTAGATAATTAATATACATTATCTAATACTCTGTAACGTACTCCATATTATATTATGTCATGTTTAGACCAAAAAGACAAAACATAACACGATGTTTCAAAAACACTTCGTATTTAAAAAAGGTATAAGGTTTATTGCTATTTCATCAACAACAAAAATCACTGTGTTGCAGTTTTATTTCTTTAGTCTAAATACAGCATTATAGTGAACATTTTCACGAATCATGAAGAAAATTACTGCAACATGTGATAAAATAACACAAGTTACACTCATTCATCATCGCGGAAGACAGAAAACTAAAATACATATAACAAAACATTAAAGTGTGCAATGAAATACTGGCTTTACATTTAATTAAGATATATTTGAATGGGAAAGTTGAAGAGAACAAACACATATATATATATGTTGAACAGAAAATTATAATAGATATGATTAATCGAAGTCACAAACAAGCAAAAAATAAATTAATAAAGGAACAGCTAACAATAAGTTAATTTTATATATTCATTGCGTTTTTTAATAATATTTATAGGCGCTAGTAAATAAAACGTGTACATCATTTATCATATTTTGTTTATCTGATTCAATTTACCCTCCCCTCTCTTCTTCAATATGAAAGTGTAAATAATGAATTTGTAATACATTAAAGTTAGAGATTGATTGTTTTTAAGTGCGTAGAAAATAAATTAAATTTAAACATCACAAATATCCACTTACAAACTGTTCCGTTCTCATAGCTATTTTGCTTGCTTATAGTATTGTCACTAGCTTTTCACTATGAATACAGTTTGTTGAAGACAAACAGCGTGGTAAGGAATATTGACTAAAATAGCCTATTAAAACCCAAAACTCAAAAAGGCGAAGATCTCAAAACAAAATAATTTGTTGCGTTAGCAAATGATATCAAAACAGCTAGAGAGAATTATTCTACACAACTCATCAAAGAATTTATCATTGTCCTAACACGTGTTTTACACAGGGTGATTCAAGACTGGGGTGCCAAATTGAACAGTAAATTGAGAAAAATAATTTGAGTAAAAAACTTTATATGAACATGTGTCCGGAATTTTATTCCGCGAGGGAGCTACACTCAGGAAAAAAAATACTTGATGAAAATTGGTGGAACCACAGGCCCTATTCAGCCCTTGTCCAAATTATTATTATATACTAGGTGGCTTGTTATAAACCCATAAACTTTCCTAATCTAATGTCCGGTATTATAAAGGACCTAACAAAATTTGCTAGCTAGCAATTACTTTCAAATGGGGTATTAATTCTGTACTAGTATCTATGGATTAGTTATGGAATTTAGAGCAGTGACACTTCAACTAATTGTAACACAGTTGGCATCTTTGACCGTACAAAATAATTTTCATAACATCACCACTGTTTTAATACCGTCTGTATTTACCTACGACGCGTGCGCGAAACTTGTCAAAGTCATCAACAAACCCCAAAAGAACTGTCATATAAGTTTGATATCTCAGTTGAAAGTGCTTGCTAGCTAACAAATTTGTTAGGTCCTTTATGATACCGGACATAAGATTTATTGTTAGTCTATTGGCACTCCATTTAACCATATTTATCCCTTAACTGGTTTTGTGGGGGCGACAGCCCTGTTTTGATATTTTTCTAAAAATCTAAGCATTGTGCGGACTCGCCATTTTAAGTAATCTCATTACGTCGCGACACATGTTTATATGCATTTTTTTGCTTTAAATATTTTTCTCAATAAACTGTGTTCAAGTTTGTTCCACCTGATATGACTCATTTTGTATAATACTGTATAAGATTGGTAGATCATTATAAATTTATATAACATATATATGTTATCGGCTAAATACACATATATGTAAGTTAACTGATTCTGATATTGTCTAACTTAATAACACATTAATTAATATAATGATTGAATGTCGGCAAATTGTTTGTACACGTTGTATTGTTTGGTTTCGTTAATTATATTTTGTCATATATTAATAATAAAGTTTGCGTTATTTCGTCAAAACGTGATATTTACTTCGCTCTCTAAAATATTCTAACTGATGTTTTGTTCTTTAATTTGTTTGTATATATTTATTTATTTAACTCTCGTTAAACTAAAATGAAATACAAATAAACAAAAACTATTATTTCTGTGATAAACGTACAGAAATGATATACGAATTTTGGTTGTTTTTAAATTTTTAATTGATATAAAATTATATTTTTGTATTGTAAAATTTATAAAAACTATACAATGTAATGATTAACATTAATGTGCAATTTATTATAAATACTTGCAAATTGCCTTGAGATGTACAAAATAGAAAATGCATAGACAATAAAATTCATGTTATCAATTTTATTTGTACATGTATAGGGTAAACGTGGGATATAGTTGCTCTAGAAGGATTGATACCTTACATTTCATTTTATACTTTTGTAAATAAATTATGACTGACCTAACTGCTTTACAAGAAATATATTACCTCCCCTATACTCATTGTAAAACTTATAAATTTAAAGCTTGACAAAATACCTTAATTAATTATTTTTAAATAAAATAAATTACTTTAAATCAGGAGTCGGCAATCTTTTTATCTACACGGGCACAATACAAGATTTTAAAATCACCGAAGGCGTATATTTTACAAATAATCGATAGGTATATAATAAATCGGCATTGAAAAAAAAAACAAGATTCAAATGTAATATAAAATGTAATGTAAATGACCTTAGGTACTTTAAAATTTCTTAACCCTTCCCTGCTTTAAATAGTCGTCATAATTTTTTTATGGACAACTATGTTATCTCACATAGTGATAAGAGCTTTAGGATATATGTAGATCTTCAAAACAAGAGATTAATTAATTTATATTACAACAAATCAAATTTTTAGATCGTTAAAAAGTGAGGCACTTTTACCCTATTAACATTTTACTAAAAGAATGTTTATTATTATATTTTATTTTCTATAATTATATATTTACTATTTAGGTCACTCTATCTATAAATATTAATGTCCATATGGTAATTTCAATTTGACATAATTTTGTGGTTGTTTAATATTTTATATTTATATTACTGCAGTAATTCATTTCTACTTCCATTATATTCAAATCACAGTAATTATTAAATTAAGAAAGACCAAAAGTAACTATCTACAATAATAAAAGATTCTGATAATTATGAAATTTTTAGTGGCCAACATGCGATATCAGATTTTATGTATATGGTAAATTTAAGATGAGGCAAATGAACTTGTTTATTTTTTGCAAATATTTATCTATATATGCGTACACATATTTGTGTTAGCTACCTGAATCCACATTGTAAAAACATTACCTTTTTTGTAATGAGAGTACAGAAATTACGTGGTTTGTGGTTTTTAGATAGAACTTCATTGTAAATTTTCAAAACCTTTATTTATGTGTATTAGTAGCTATAATTCATTAGCTTAGGGGTGCGACCAAGGGGAGGGTTAGAGGTTAGAACCCCTATAATACCTCTACGTCTTATTTTCTTGAATTTTAGTCGATATTTGTATGACGAGTTGAAGTTCACTGCAGGAAATTTCACTAAAAAATTTCGAATTTTTGATTTCGTTAAAAGTATGTTTATTGTATAGAAAATGACGTGAAAAGTTGTTTGTTTCAAACCGCAGGTCTGTATCTCAAACCGTTCTCGAGATATAGCCTCTCAAAGTTTTATTTTTTTCAAATTTTTTGAGAAAAAAGGCCATAACATTTTTTGAACGCGTGGTCAGAATTGATTTTAGTTGACGGATTTGGAATCAGCGTGTCAAAATCTATATAATGACATGTATAATACCTTAAAAATCGGAAAAAAAAATTTCGCGAAAAATCGAAAAAATTCAAAGGGGTACGATGTTGTTATCTCAATAATATTTCCGTAGTCACATGAGTATTATTGAGATAACAACATCGTCCTCAAATTTAAATCTTTATTAATAGCCTGACGATGATTCTGTGAATCGAAAGCTTGCGATTACCTTTTCTTAAATAAATTTTTGACGTTTAAACAAACAAGTTTGTTTTTATTTTACTATAAATATTTATTTATTTTTATTACCTAGAGTAATTGATTCAATTACGGTACCGCTCCATGCAACTAACGAAATGCACTAAACGCTCCATGTATGCAAACAGTTTGTGAATGGTGAGCCAGTTGGCCTCGCGCGATCTGTGGTTGCGCGTTCGCCGCAAGCAACTACACTTACCTTACTCAGTAAGTTACTTGTTCAGTACTCTTAAACGCGCGCGAGAGTAAAGACCACTTAAATCGATTCTAATTCAATACTATTGTCATCTATTATGATGTAGTCAATTTGTTGTAATTGTATATAATTACTTTTGCTACATACTTATTGAATAAATTAAGTAAATATTGCTTAAGTTACCTGTTTTTAATTGCAGTTATGTTTAAGAGTTAATCTTGCCGAAAATTGGATTTTGTATTTATTTATTTGAAGACTTTATGATCACAGGTATTTATAATTAATTAATATTGGTTTTAATTAGAGTTTTTGCTTGATCTTACAACACTTGCATGCTGTGTGAGTATTTTTAAGCAAGGATATACAAGTATATTTTATTATATACATACGTATAAAGTCATGTTCTTAATAAGTGCATACTATATGTATCATAGAACAAATGGTAAATGTCAACTCAATTTATTACTATCATTATTTTAAATTGGAACGTACAGTTTTTATTGTAGATCAACAAAATTATTGTTATTTTTACACACGTTGGTACTTTAGTACTAATGAAATTTTTTGTCAATATTTTTACTATTTTTAAATGTGTGCAAAACAAACAAAAAACATATGCCAAGTAAATGCACAGTGTTTCCTCGTGCTAAATTCACCAAAGGTGAACAATTTAATTAAAAACCGATAAAGTGTTCAGATAAATTGGTAAACCATTTAATTTTACTAAAAATATTAGTTGGAAATATTTCTTAAGACGCACCTGATTATGTTTTTTAATCATTTCATAACACAAATGCTGTTTTTTACATTTTATTCGGTATAAGTATGGTTGTAATTATAACATTAATAAATTGACCTTAATTATTCAATTTGTTTGTTTATTTGTCAAATTTAATTTGTTTATAATAAAGGGGTCAAGAAGGTGTTTTATCAAAGTCGTTAAAAAAATGTGTGAGACGATATAGAGATATTAACTATTAAGTTATTTGTTAATAAGAGGGGAAGGGGATTTCGACGGTCTTAAAGTTAATGATGTAAGCTATATTCTAAAAAAAAGTTGGAGTCTGTAGGATCGCGCCAAGCTGAGATATTAACTATTCAACTTATTTGTTAATTTATCAAATTTAATTTGTTAATAATATGGGAAGGGGGTCTCGACGTTTTTAGGGCACTTGGTACTCTTAAAGTTAAAGGTGTAAGCTATATTTTAAAAAAGTTTGAGTCTGTAGGATCGCGCCAAGCTGAGATATATATTATTCAACTTATTTGTTAATTTACCTATCAGTTTTAACTTGTTTATAGTTTATAATAAGGAAAAGGATCCGCGACGGACTTAGGGCACTTGATACTCTTTAAGTTAATGGTTATTTATTAATTATTATGTTCGAGTGTACAAAGTGCATACTATCAAAATTTTAGTGCAATTATATGTAACCCTAAAAATAATACATACATCAATTTTTGAATAAAACGCGTCACCGCCAGTTTGGCTAAAAATTACACTGTCATAACTCTTACTAAAGTATCTCTAACCTACCGTATCACTACGATTCTGTATATATGTCCTGTAAATCTCAATTTTGTACTAACTAATAACGTTATCGTTACATATTCTAGCTTCAACTATACTAATACATAACATATAAATCAATATACCGTGTTTATACTCTATTAGTACCATGTTTAATAGGTCTATTTAGTTATCACATTAATAGTAATGATGTATTTAGTACATCATGTCTTTATTATAACAAGATGATTATAATATTTGATATATTATGTACCAACTACAAACATATTTAAGAAGTTTTAGAAACCTTAATTAGTTAGTGCTTGGCGTTCTTATTTTTTTCCGTGTGAGATATTATTAACTTTAAAATAAATTAAATAATAAATGTTATTATTTTTCTCGCGATTTAAAAAATGGACAAATAATTCTGAGTTCCCGGAAGGAAATACTAGCTACAGCACCTTAAATTTATGCTGCGAGCAATATAATTTTTTTTATGTTCGCAGTTTTAAATTGTGTAATGAAAAAAAGCATATAAAATTATATAAAAAATAAATAATCCTCTAAATATGCAAAAATCTCATAAAAAACACTTTAAAAATAAACAATCCAAATCTTGTATATTAAAATAGTTTTTTCAACTCAAAATTGTTTATATTAATACTAGCTGTGCCCGTGGCTTCACTCGCGAAGTTTATTTTAGATCTTATTTTTAACTCTCAAATTTCATCTAGATCGGTAAAGCGGTTTAGCCGTAAACAGGTAACAAATAGACAGACTGAGAGATACACTTTCGCATTTATAAGTCACGACTCCTATGTAAGATAAGGGGTTGTTTTGTCCCCCTAATAACCCCTCGAATGTAACCAATTACAACCCTTCATATGTGACAGGGGGTAAAGTATTAAATTTTTCTTACTTTTAGTTTTCTTTCATTATACAAAATCGTAAATATCTCGGCTACTATGCGAGATAGAGGGTTGTTTTTCTCCCGTAGTATTTTTCCTGCCGGATCGAATAAAACCACTTACAACCCTTCATATGTAACGGGGGATAAAATATTAATTACTAAAAAAAAAAAATTCCACCCCCTTGCAATTCCTTAGAGGTTGAATTTTCGAGATACGAAGTAGCCTATGTCCGTCCTCGGGATGCAAGCTATCTCACTGCCAAATTTCATTAAGATCGGTTCAGCGGTTTAGCCGTGAAAAGGTAACAAACAGACAGACAGATAGAGAGACAGACAAACACACATTCGCATTTATAATATTAGTATGGATTAATGAAACAGACATATATTTGTGTTTTTATTTAAAACGATCTCGTCCTTAATATATATAAAGCTCAACGTCTCTCTGTCTGTCTGTCTGTCTGTCTGTCTGTCTGTCTGTCTGTCTGGCCGTTAGTTACCTTATCACTCGAGAACCACTTATCCGATTGACGTGTTTTTTTTTTTAATTCATAGGTACGTTCTCTGGCCAGGTTATAGGCTATATTTTTTTAGGTTAGATAACATAACAACTAAGCAGGACAATAATAGTAAATCAAGTCGGAAAAATTTTTGCCGTCGGCGCGCTGTTTTGTAATACGCTGCCTAAACCGTTCAATATAGAACAAAATAATGTAATAAAGAATTGTGTAGAATCAAAAGTTCTTCAATTAAGTCCGCGACACCATATGTCTAACTTTTATATTTTAGCCACAATGACTGCTTTTATGTTACAAAAAAAACATAAAATATTTGGGTTCTGTTTACATGGACTTATGACCTGCAAAACATTAATCCATATCGAAATAAATGATTTCATCGTCATAAGCACTTAATGTAGATATAGTTTGCCCTTTACAGCATCCAATTTGGTCGTATAGTTTAGAAAATATCTTAAAATATATTTATAAAGGTAACATCTTAAATGTATGGTGTCGTGCCGCATCGAAGCAAGTACATCAGACTGGATTCGAGTACGCTCGGTAGATATTCGGAGTCCCTCGGCTGATCGTTTGTGTTTATTTTGTTTTCAATAATTAACATTTAAATTTAAACAGAACACAAATTATTTGTACTTTTTTCTTCTGATTCGTTTTTGTTAGGTAATTTAGGTATTGATAAATTATTATTACAATAATAACTAATCGTGTTTGTACTTAATTAATTAAACTATATTTTTCAAAAATCCTAAACAATAATTCCGTAGTCTACGCGAGCGAAGCCGCGTGGGCCCAGCTAGTAACTATATAAGTTCCGCCATATAAAAAGATAACCGATTATGTTTGTCTTAATATTTTTGAATCTGTTGTAAGTAATTCTGAAGCCTTATATAACAAAATATAAAAATAATCAACAGTCAAATCGTTTGTGAAATATAGCGATATAATATAAAATGTGACGAAAAGAAATCATAAAACCAACTTGAATGTGCGAAACGTATTTTCCCGTGAAAATGTACTCGCAATATAGAAGTTTCCACAAGAGGAAATCTTGTTAAAAGTTGCAAATGAGCATCATTAAATTTTGGTCGCGCGTTATTACTTTCTGTTTTTATTTTTTGATTTTATAATGTAGTTTTATTTGAAACTGTTAATGCTTTTTTTAGATATACAGTTTTAGAGAGCGAGTACTTATATCATTAAAGATTTTTTTATATATTGCTTTCATAAATTATATTCAGATTTTTTACGTAGCTTTTATCTCTCGCGGTTTTTATTGATTTTTAAAAGCACTGTACATAAATTTACTATATCATATTCAGTGGCGGTACATGTTTTATAATAAATGGGGAGTATAATTCAATTTTAACTTGTACCTCTATTATGACATAATTTATTTGTTGTTCGTATTTATATATACAGAGTGTCCCAGGATAGATGTAACAAGAGGTGTAATGAACAAAAAAAATCGTATTTCGATATTTGGTGATCGAGTTCTGCTTGATGTAAAACTAAGGTATACCAAAAATTAATTGGTTTGGTATTTATATGAAAAAAAATCCAATAAGAAAGTTTGTTTAGAATGAAATTTTGTAACCCTATACCGAATTTTAGAACATTAAAAAAATAACACTTTCAATAAATTAATTAGATATTTTATTGTGAAGAGAAAAGTATTATGTTTTTGACATTAGGACATTAGAAAACTAATATTTATAATACAAAGGTGAGTTTTATTTATGACAAATCGCATTGAAATTTTTCATATAATAAAAATCATTTAAAAAGATATTAAAGAACATGGAAGTCATGTATGGTTCTCCATACCGATATTAAATCCTAAAATATTAAACATACGCTGCCTATGATTACATTTTAAACACTTTTTATTCAGTTTTCTTTACAAAAAGTTCAACAACCCTCTTCAGTTTTAGAAGAAAATAAATTCTAATTGTATAGACTTGTTAAGTTCTTAACATCATTGTTATGTACGAAATTAACAAAATACTTTATAGCAACAAACATTATAACTTTTTTTTACTTCTTGTAAATTACATACAGGGCCGGCCGAACGGCCAGGCGACCCAGGCGACAGCCTGGGGCGCTAATTTCGTGGGGGCGCCAATTATTTTAAACTTTTTTTCTATGTTCTGTTCTAGGGCGCCAAATTTAAGCTATATATATTTTTTGAATAATAGTTTTGATTTTTTCTGCAAAATAATTCATTTTACTTAATAAAATGCTTAATATCAAAAATAAATTATTTATTAAACATTTTTTTACAAAACTTGAAAAGCACAGTGCCAAATCTGTGGGTGGCTTTGCTAATTCTTGTAACAATTCCGGTTAGTGTAGCTAGTGGTGAAAGAAGTTTTAGTAAATTAAAATAATTCATAAAAACTTATTTGCAATCGGCTATGATAGAAGATAGGTTGAATAATTTGGCTATTCTTTCAATTGAAAATAAGGTTGTAGCAAACCTCAATTTTGAAACAGCAATCGATAATTTTGCAGATATGAAAGCCAGGAAGAAATCTTTTATATAATTTTAGTTATATTATATATTATTTATCAATTATATGTTATATTATATTATTATATTACACTAATGAATTAATAACAAGATAATTTTCTCACGCTTTTTTTTTTTTTGTGCGGATAATTTTTAATGATCGTCACTGTGGCGGTGGAAAGGGGGGGGGCGTCAAAAGAAATCTCGCCTGGGGCGCCAGAATCGCAAAGGCTAAAAAATATTGTACATTTTTGCTAATAGATACCTCTGAAAACATTGTTCACGAATGTTAACAAGATGCAATTAAGGGTTAAGAGCATCACGCACTTAAAGACCTTCGCGTGCTACTTCCCTTTTTAAAAACAAGTTAAAACTAAAAAAACAAATAAAAACTCATACGCTAACAAAGAAGTAAATTGAATAGTTAATATCTCAGCTTGGCGCGATCGAAGAGACTCCAGTTTTTTTTTAAAATGTAGCTTACACTATTATCTTTAAGAGCATCACGCACTTAAAGACCTTCGCGTGCTCCTTCCCTTTTTAAAAACAAGTTAAAACTAAAAAAACAAATTAAAACTCATACGCTAACAAAGAAGTAAATTGAATAGTTAATATCTCAGCTTGGCGCGATCGAAGAGACTCCAGTTTTTTTTTAAAATGTAGCTTACACTATTATCTTTAAGAGCATCACGCACTTAAAGACCTTCGCGTGCTCCTTCCCTTTTTAAAAACAAGTTAAAACTAAAAAAACAAATTAAAACTCATACGCTAACAAAGAAGTAAATTGAATAGTTAATATCTCAGCTTGGCGCGATCGAAGAGACTCCAGTTTTTTTTTAAAATGTAGCTTACACTATTATCTTTAAGAGCATCACGCACTTAAAGACCTTCGCGTGCTCCTTCCCTTTTTAAAAACAAGTTAAAACTAAAAAAACAAATTAAAACTCATACGCTAACAAAGAAGTAAATTGAATAGTTAATATCTCAGCTTGGCGCGATCGAAGAGACTCCAGTTTTTTTTTTAAATGTAGCTTACACTATTATCTTTAAGAGCATCACGCACTTAAAGACCTTCGCGTGCTCCTTCCCTTTTTAAAAACAAGTTAAAACTAAAAAAACAAATTAAAACTCATACGCTAACAAAGAAGTAAATTGAATAGTTAATATCTCAGCTTGGCGCGATCGAAGAGACTCCAGTTTTTTTTTAAAATGTAGCTTACACTATTATCTTTAAGAGCATCACGCACTTAAAGACCTTCGCGTGCTCCTTCCCTTTTTAAAAACAAGTTAAAACTAAAAAAACAAATTAAAACTCATACGCTAACAAAGAAGTAAATTGAATAGTTAATATCTCAGCTTGGCGCGATCGAAGAGACTCCAGTTTTTTTTTAAAATGTAGCTTACACTATTATCTTTAAGAGCATCACGCACTTAAAGACCTTCGCGTGCTCCTTCCCTTTTTAAAAACAAGTTAAAACTAAAAAAACAAATTAAAACTCATACGCTAACAAAGAAGTAAATTGAATAGTTAATATCTCAGCTTGGCGCGATCGAAGAGACTCCAGTTTTTTTTTAAAATGTAGCTTACACTATTATCTTTAAGAGCATCACGCACTTAAAGACCTTCGCGTGCTCCTTCCCTTTTTAAAAACAAGTTAAAACTAAAAAAACAAATTAAAACTCATACGCTAACAAAGAAGTAAATTGAATAGTTAATATCTCAGCTTGGCGCGATCGAAGAGACTCCAGTTTTTTTTTTAAATGTAGCTTACACTATTATCTTTAAGAGCATCACGCACTTAAAGACCTTCGCGTGCTCCTTCCCTTTTTAAAAACAAGTTAAAACTAAAAAAACAAATTAAAACTCATACGCTAACAAAGAAGTAAATTGAATAGTTAATATCTCAGCTTGGCGCGATCGAAGAGACTCCAGTTTTTTTTTAAAATGTAGCTTACACTATTATCTTTAAGAGCATCACGCACTTAAAGACCTTCGCGTGCTCCTTCCCTTTTTAAAAACAAGTTAAAACTAAAAAAACAAATTAAAACTCATACGCTAACAAAGAAGTAAATTGAATAGTTAATATCTCAGCTTGGCGCGATCGAAGAGACTCCAGTTTTTTTTTAAAATGTAGCTTACACTATTATCTTTAAGAGCATCACGCACTTAAAGACCTTCGCGTGCTCCTTCCCTTTTTAAAAACAAGTTAAAACTAAAAAAACAAATTAAAACTCATACGCTAACAAAGAAGTAAATTGAATAGTTAATATCTCAGCTTGGCGCGATCGAAGAGACTCCAGTTTTTTTTTAAAATGTAGCTTACACTATTATCTTTAAGAGCATCACGCACTTAAAGACCTTCGCGTGCTCCTTCCCTTTTTAAAAACAAGTTAAAACTAAAAAAACAAATTAAAACTCATACGCTAACAAAGAAGTAAATTGAATAGTTAATATCTCAGCTTGGCGCGATCGAAGAGACTCCAGTTTTTTTTTAAAATGTAGCTTACACTATTATCTTTAAGAGCATCACGCACTTAAAGACCTTCGCGTGCTCCTTCCCTTTTTAAAAACAAGTTAAAACTAAAAAAACAAATTAAAACTCATACGCTAACAAAGAAGTAAATTGAATAGTTAATATCTCAGCTTGGCGCGATCGAAGAGACTCCAGTTTTTTTTTTAAATGTAGCTTACACTATTATCTTTAAGAGCATCACGCACTTAAAGACCTTCGCGTGCTCCTTCCCTTTTTAAAAACAAGTTAAAACTAAAAAAACAAATTAAAACTCATACGCTAACAAAGAAGTAAATTGAATAGTTAATATCTCAGCTTGGCGCGATCGAAGAGACTCCAGTTTTTTTTTAAAATGTAGCTTACACTATTATCTTTAAGAGCATCACGCACTTAAAGACCTTCGCGTGCTCCTTCCCTTTTTAAAAACAAGTTAAAACTAAAAAAACAAATTAAAACTCATACGCTAACAAAGAAGTAAATTGAATAGTTAATATCTCAGCTTGGCGCGATCGAAGAGACTCCAGTTTTTTTTTAAAATGTAGCTTACACTATTATCTTTAAGAGCATCACGCACTTAAAGACCTTCGCGTGCTCCTTCCCTTTTTAAAAACAAGTTAAAACTAAAAAAACAAATTAAAACTCATACGCTAACAAAGAAGTAAATTGAATAGTTAATATCTCAGCTTGGCGCGATCGAAGAGACTCCAGTTTTTTTTTTAAATGTAGCTTACACTATTATCTTTAAGAGCATCACGCACTTAAAGACCTTCGCGTGCTCCTTCCCTTTTTAAAAACAAGTTAAAACTAAAAAAACAAATTAAAACTCATACGCTAACAAAGAAGTAAATTGAATAGTTAATATCTCAGCTTGGCGCGATCGAAGAGACTCCAGTTTTTTTTTAAAATGTAGCTTACACTATTATCTTTAAGAGCATCACGCACTTAAAGACCTTCGCGTGCTCCTTCCCTTTTTAAAAACAAGTTAAAACTAAAAAAACAAATTAAAACTCATACGCTAACAAAGAAGTAAATTGAATAGTTAATATCTCAGCTTGGCGCGATCGAAGAGACTCCAGTTTTTTTTTAAAATGTAGCTTACACTATTATCTTTAAGAGCATCACGCACTTAAAGACCTTCGCGTGCTCCTTCCCTTTTTAAAAACAAGTTAAAACTAAAAAAACAAATTAAAACTCATACGCTAACAAAGAAGTAAATTGAATAGTTAATATCTCAGCTTGGCGCGATCGAAGAGACTCCAGTTTTTTTTTAAAATGTAGCTTACACTATTATCTTTAAGAGCATCACGCACTTAAAGACCTTCGCGTGCTCCTTCCCTTTTTAAAAACAAGTTAAAACTAAAAAAACAAATTAAAACTCATACGCTAACAAAGAAGTAAATTGAATAGTTAATATCTCAGCTTGGCGCGATCGAAGAGACTCCAGTTTTTTTTTTAAATGTAGCTTACACTATTATCTTTAAGAGCATCACGCACTTAAAGACCTTCGCGTGCTCCTTCCCTTTTTAAAAACAAGTTAAAACTAAAAAAACAAATTAAAACTCATACGCTAACAAAGAAGTAAATTGAATAGTTAATATCTCAGCTTGGCGCGATCGAAGAGACTCCAGTTTTTTTTTAAAATGTAGCTTACACTATTATCTTTAAGAGCATCACGCACTTAAAGACCTTCGCGTGCTCCTTCCCTTTTTAAAAACAAGTTAAAACTAAAAAAACAAATTAAAACTCATACGCTAACAAAGAAGTAAATTGAATAGTTAATATCTCAGCTTGGCGCGATCGAAGAGACTCCAGTTTTTTTTTAAAATGTAGCTTACACTATTATCTTTAAGAGCATCACGCACTTAAAGACCTTCGCGTGCTCCTTCCCTTTTTAAAAACAAGTTAAAACTAAAAAAACAAATTAAAACTCATACGCTAACAAAGAAGTAAATTGAATAGTTAATATCTCAGCTTGGCGCGATCGAAGAGACTCCAGTTTTTTTTTTAAATGTAGCTTACACTATTATCTTTAAGAGCATCACGCACTTAAAGACCTTCGCGTGCTCCTTCCCTTTTTAAAAACAAGTTAAAACTAAAAAAACAAATTAAAACTCATACGCTAACAAAGAAGTAAATTGAATAGTTAATATCTCAGCTTGGCGCGATCGAAGAGACTCCAGTTTTTTTTTTAAATGTAGCTTACACTATTATCTTTAAGAGCATCACGCACTTAAAGACCTTCGCGTGCTCCTTCCCTTTTTAAAAACAAGTTAAAACTAAAAAAACAAATTAAAACTCATACGCTAACAAAGAAGTAAATTGAATAGTTAATATCTCAGCTTGGCGCGATCGAAGAGACTCCAGTTTTTTTTTTAAATGTAGCTTACACTATTATCTTTAAGAGCATCACGCACTTAAAGACCTTCGCGTGCTCCTTCCCTTTTTAAAAACAAGTTAAAACTAAAAAAACAAATTAAAACTCATACGCTAACAAAGAAGTAAATTGAATAGTTAATATCTCAGCTTGGCGCGATCGAAGAGACTCCAGTTTTTTTTTTAAATGTAGCTTACACTATTATCTTTAAGAGCATCACGCACTTAAAGACCTTCGCGTGCTCCTTCCCTTTTTAAAAACAAGTTAAAACTAAAAAAACAAATTAAAACTCATACGCTAACAAAGAAGTAAATTGAATAGTTAATATCTCAGCTTGGCGCGATCGAAGAGACTCCAGTTTTTTTTTTAAATGTAGCTTACACTATTATCTTTAAGAGCATCACGCACTTAAAGACCTTCGCGTGCTCCTTCCCTTTTTAAAAACAAGTTAAAACTAAAAAAACAAATTAAAACTCATACGCTAACAAAGAAGTAAATTGAATAGTTAATATCTCAGCTTGGCGCGATCGAAGAGACTCCAGTTTTTTTTTAAAATGTAGCTTACACTATTATCTTTAAGAGCATCACGCACTTAAAGACCTTCGCGTGCTCCTTCCCTTTTTTAAAACAAGTTAAAACTAAAAAAACAAATTAAAACTCATACGCTAACAAAGAAGTAAATTGAATAGTTAATATCTCAGCTTGGTGCGATCGAGGAGACTCCAGTTTTTTTTTAAAATGTAGCTTACACTATTATCTTTAAGAGCATCACGCACTTAAAGACCTTCGCGTGCTCCTTCCCTTTTTAAAAACAAGTTAAAACTAAAAAAACAAATTAAAACTCATACGCTAACAAAGAAGTAAATTGAATAGTTAATATCTCAACTTGGCGCGATCGAGGAGACTCCAGTTTTTTTTTTAAATGTAGCTTACACTATTATCTTCAACCCTTAATTGCATGATTTTTTTTATTTTAACGAAATATTAATTTTTTGAAGCAGAAGTAGGCTAGATTTAAGGGAAAAATAGTAAAAAAAATCTTTTTTTGAAAATAAAAGTTTATTTCATTTTTTTGACTTTGTAAACAAATGTTAACGTCATGCAATTTTATTATAATTCAAATGGTTCATAACAGAGGAGAAATATCTGCCATGAGTGTCATGGGACTTTCTTATACGTAGTACAGAGATTAAACAGTGTGCTTGTTTGCCATAGGTACCATGGGACTTTCTTATACGTAATACTGATAGTGAACAGTGTAGGTGAATCTAAATAATTACATAAAAAATTTCTTTCTGGCTAAATTATAAATGTTGGAAAAAAATGTATAGGGAATAAATTATAGATAATAACATACTCGACATTTTTTATCTAAAACATTTTTTCTTAATTCAAAAATAATTCGTTAATTCAAAAATTTACAAGAGTAAACATCTGATTTCAGTTATTACGTTAAAAAAAATCACTTGTTATATAATGGAGAGAATAATATTACCTTTTTTTATTATTAAAATTATATTTTTATAAATTATATAATTATTATTAACTATAAACAATGAGGATATGTACATTCGTTAACAAAACTTAGTTTTATTGCTCTTTCGACAAGTGCATGATGTAAACATACGTTAACAAATAAAAACCATTACATAAATATCAGAACCGAAACAAAAAAATCAAATAAATAATATGAATCACAATGTACATACCTGGTAAACACTATACAAAAAGTTAATTAGCAAAATCACGCGTATTATAAAAATTAGACGATAGTCGATACTTCTTCAGCGACAATTCGCTCTAATTTAAAAAAACGGTTACTCTGATGAATGTAACAATATATTTTTTTAATATGCCATCCGTTCATCATTATTGATAAATTTTCAATTTATTAGAATCTATAGATTGGTTTAATACTTGGATAAGTAAAAAAAAAACAGGGCCGGCCGAACGGCCAGGCGACCCAGGCGACAGCCTGGGGCGCTAATTTCGTGGGGGCGCCAATTATTTTAAACTTTTTTTCTATGTTCTGTTCTAGGGCGCCAAATTTAAGCTATATATATTTTTTGAATATTAGTTGAATAAATCGCCGTGAATCTGAAAACTAAGTGCGTTTAATCAAAAAAATATGTTTAAATGGATTTTTAAGATCTTAAAACTGATAATCGAGACAAATGTCCTCTATAAAAGTTGTAGAGAATAAAATTTTACAATTTTTTTGTAAGGTACAACATTCGATGTGTAAATTTTTGTTAGATATTTCTATTTTAAAAAGTCAAAAAAACAAATTTTAATTTATAAAATCGTATAAATAGCATGCTATGAAAATTAGCATTACATAAGAAAATAACATATTGGCAGGGCCGGCCGAACGGCCAGGCGACCCAGGCGACAGCCTGGGGCGCTAATTTCGTGGGGGCGCCAATTATTTTAAACTTTTTTTCTATGTTCTGTTCTAGGGCGCCAAATTTAAGCTATATATATTTTTTGAATAATAGTTTTGATTTTTTCTGCAAAATAATTCATTTTACTTAATAAAATGCTTAATATCAAAAATAAATTATTTATTAAACATTTTTTTACAAAACTTGAAAAGCACAGTGCCAAATCTGTGGGTGGCTTTGCTAATTCTTGTAACAATTCCGGTTAGTGTAGCTAGTGGTGAAAGAAGTTTTAGTAAATTAAAATAATTCATAAAAACTTATTTGCAATCGGCTATGATAGAAGATAGGTTGAATAATTTGGCTATTCTTTCAATTGAAAATAAGGTTGTAGCAAACCTCAATTTTGAGACAGCAATCGATAATTTTGCAGATATGAAAGCCAGGAAGAAATCTTTTATATAATTTTAGTTATATTATATATTATTTATCAATTATATGTTATATTATATTATTATATTACACTAATGAATTAATAACAAGATAATTTTCTCACGCTTTTTTTTTTTTTTTGTGCGGATAATTTTTAATGATCGTCACTGTGGCGGTGGAGGGGGGTGGGGGGGTCGTCAAAAAAAAATCTCGCCTGGGGCGCCAGAATCGCAAAGGCCGGCTCTGATTACATATGATATTTTTAATAGAAATTGTAGCATATATTTTAAAATGTATAATTATTAATAGTCATTATATTCTATTCAAAGTAATTAGATGCATTAAAAATGTGTTAGTACCGTAATGTATCTAAATACATTAACTATCTAGACAATATAATATATTAACCTGTCATTACTTTTAAGAAAATTACATTGAGTATAATAGATTTATATTAAAATCATTTAAATTAGCTGTCTTAAAGTGATTTGTCATATGTCAAATGAAGCTAATTAAAAATTTGATTCATTTTAGATTATCTTTGATTACTAATAATATGTAAATCAAGCCGCATATCTATTCTATAAATCAACGAATATCGACGATACGAGAAGCTTTGTGATCATTTTAAAATGGGACAAAAAAAATGTTCTCCGATTTCAAAATTTTAACTTGATCAGATCAAGTTAAAATGTTTAAATCGGAGAACAATCAAGATCAAGTTGATCTTTCCGTTTCAGGTCAAGACAAACAATTTTTTCATTCCGTGTCTGTCTGTCTGTCTATCTGTGTGTATCTGTCCCTTGAATCCTTGTCACACGCATAATTCATGAACCACTGAACCGATATTAATGAAACTTGATTGGATGGTTGAGTCTGGCTTGAGAACAGTTACATTTCAAAATCATAAAAATCGTGTGGTAAGGGGACGGGTGAGTGGTGATATCCCAAAATATTTATTTTTTCAAGATATAACAAGAACGAATATTATAGAATATTTTTTGTAGAGCATTCAATTTCGTACAAATAGTTCTACAATATTTGTTGTAAAATATTCCCCTACAAATATTTATCGTATGCATAAAAGTTAAATAAAAATTATAAATATATGAAAAAATAATCGAAAAATATTTTTTAGTAAAATTGTATAAAAATTAAATAGTTAATCAATGGAAGATAATTTATCTGAACACTCGATTTTTATTTAAATTGTTCAATAATTAACTACCTTTGTTTGTGCATTTACTTGGCAGATGTTTTTTTACTTTCTTATACCATGTATGTATATGAAATATACATAAAATACATATAGTATAAGTAAGTATAGTGAAGCCGATTATTTTCGAACCTCGGATTTTGATGGAATTATCTATTTTGACCTTCCTTGAATCCATTCTAACTATTTTCGCCATGATGTCTGCGTGTCTGTCTGTCTGTAAGCGCTGTAACTCAAATACGACAAATCGTAGAAGGGTGAAATTTTATATTTAAGATTAATTTTTGTCTGGAAAGAAAACGTCCTATTTTTGAAAACGATCTTTCAACCGGATACGCATGTTTACCTACGTCGATTTTTGAATTTTTCGAATTACTCTGAAACAGTGCGAAATAGAGGAAAATGGTCAAGTTATCTATAATTTATGTTCTATTCATTTTTTCGTAAAAACGAATATTTGAAGAAAACAATTTTATTATAATTCAAATGGTTCATAACAGAGAAGAAATATCTCTACCATGAGTGTCATGGGACTTTCTTATACGTATTACAGAGATTGAACATTGTGGGTGTTTACCGTAGGTACCATGAGACTTTCTTATACGTAATACTGAGAGTGAACAGTGTAGGTGAATCTAAATAATTACATTAAAAAAAAATTTCTGGCTAAATCATAAATGTTGGAAAAAAATGTATGGGGAATAAATTATAGATAATAACATACTCGACATTTTTTATCTTAAACATTTTTTTCTTATTTCAAAAATAATTCAAAAATCCAAAAATTTACAAGAGTAAACATCTGTTTTCAGTTATTACGTTAAAAAAAATAACTTGTTAATGGAGAGAATAATATTACCTATATTATTCATTTTGTTCTATCTTGTAAGTTTGTTAGAAATGTTTTAATAAACAAAGAATCACGTATACTATTCACTGTTAGGATTACGTATAAGAAAATCCCGTGGTTCCCAAGGCGGATATTTTACTTATCATATAGGTATATTTTACTTCCATGTTCCGAAGGAAATGGAATTATTGTAATACCATCGAAAAATCGTGTCCGAGAAAATGACAAATTCTGATTGTACTAACTTCAAAACGTAAAGAAAAGTTAATTTCCGCATGGCGGCTGTGCGTGTGTCTGTGTGTCTGTGTGTCTGTCTGTCAGGATGTAGATTTTTTTTTCGTTCACGATAACTACTGTAAAAATGCACCGATCTGAATTATTTTTGGGGAAAATATTTGTCTCAGTGAGTACTCCAGACCTATTGATTTTGGTGCTAATCATGTAAGGGGTTTTAGAAATATTCGAAATTTTGTAACTTTTTTCGTCAAAAAAATGAATATTGCGAGTATTATCTCACTAATTTTGATAAGATTTGGTACATTTGCAGTTCAATTGAATCTAAGGGAAATTTATTATTTGTACGTGCCTAAACAGCCATTAAAGGGATAAAAAACACACTTAAAATTTTAATTTTAAATACTAATATGTCATTAATTCATGTTGCCTTGGAAACAAATGCAACTAAATTCAAATTGTCAAATTAGTTTTTCTACGAATGTGAATTATGTTTTTGACATTAGAAAACTAATATTTATATACAAATGGCAAAAAGAGCTGTAACCGTTGTAAGTATATATGTTTTTTTAATGTATTACGATATGTTTATTCATAGTAGTAGGTTATATAAATAAAATATTTAAAATTAAAAAATGTATATTTAAAAATTATTTAAAAAGATAGATAGAACATGGAAGTCATGTATGGTTCTCCATACCGATATTTTAATATTTTTTCTACCGAAAAAACTTTTCTTGAAAAGTTATCTATTTACATACATACACACACACATATTATTCTTTACAAATTCAACATAGTACATGTATGTGTGTTTTTCACACGGTGGCGTCCGAACGTGTTTCGTGAATGTGTACTTAAGTAATAATTACTTAAGCGGTAATGCAGATGATTACTCTTATCGTGACGATTATCAAATAGCGCGCATGCGCACGGCTGACGCACAACCTTCACGCCGTTATCTCTTATCAGCTCTCAGTACCTTATGGTCCATTTATAAACTGGGAGACGTTCGACATGTCGTGAGTTCTAAACCTCATGTTATCAAATATACACGTGATTTTGATATTATATTTATCTGTGGTTTCATTTTTTACGTTTTCATTTAGGAAGTCAGCTCTCAGTACCTAGTGGTCCATTTATAAACTGGGAGACGTTCGACATGTCGTGAATTCTAAACCTCATGTTATAAAATATACACGTGATTTTGATATATCTATTTATCTGTGGTTTAAATTTTTTCCTTTTTCATTTGTGAAGTAAGTTGGTGTGATTTTTTTTATACTTCAATAATAAAACTTATAAAATTATAATCGACTGTGAATAAATTAAATATATTATTTTTAAATTTGTGTTTTAAAAAAATTAAAAATTTTTTTCGTAAATAAAAAGTTGTTTGTATATATGAAATCATCTTTCATCTCAAATTGCATTCTAAAAATTTCAGGTAGATATACTTGTAATTTATAACTAATACTAACAAAAACAATGAAAATAATTTTTATTAATATTTACTATTTTTAAAATACTTCTATATTTTAATTATTCTCTGGAAATTGCAGTTTAGACTATTTACATACATGTATAAGGTACTGGTACCAGTCTTGGATCATACCCCAGTATTGGACTCTTGTTTAACTGGCGTTATACTATGTATATAGACACTTAACTGTAAAACAGCTTAATTTGATGACAATCGACCAATGGGTGTCAAAATGGTGGATATTTAAAGTAATTATTAGTGTACTCAATTTATTAATATTATATTATCAGATCATCTGCTTTACATTGTTTACAATTTAACGATTCTTTATTTTATAACTTTTGTGCTGTAGTACTTATCATTTTGTAGTCATTAGCAAGTGTCCATTACTAGTTTTACTTTATCCAATACTGGAGAAAAAAACATAAACAAAATAAAAGGCTATAATTAATTTAAAAAAAACAATATTTGCGAACTTTGGTAATTAAATTGATTTAATTAGTTCATGAGAATTAAAAAAGAAGTTATATATTGTTCTTAAAGTGGCCAAGATTGGTGCCAGTACCTTACGCACTTATGTAATAAGTAGTATGTATTTATAATTTTATAATTAGTTTTTTTTATGTATTTTTTTTATTTTATCTATAAACAAATATAAACTGTAATTAATGATGTATTTATACGACGAAATTGATAACAATTAATTACTTTTACCGATAAGAAATCAGCCATTTTTTTATGATAAGACAATGCATACATAATAATTGTTTTAAATTTAACTCTTTTAATATATGTAGTACATTGATATCTTGAAAGTACTTGAAGAATGTCAAAATTTAAATGAACTTATTGTTAGATTATTAAAAGTATAAATCTGAATTTACTTCTAGATTTCATAAATTGACTGTTATCATTTCAATATATATATAGATTTCGTATTTAGTATTTATTTATAACCAAAATCAAATGTTATACTTAACATCAAATAAAAAGAATATAGATACATTTGCAATATGTGATGAAATGTTTACATTTTCGAAAGCGAAGTGGTACAAATGAGTCAAACATAGAACAGTTAAACAAATAAAAAAATAATATTTTCATCTTACATAAGTAAAAATATTTCTTAGATCTCATCAAACCATACTTGGACTTTTTATACTTGAGTTAAATACATATATAGGTAGTATATTAAACGTTTTTTACTCCTTCTTCTTCATGAATTTTTGTTGTTTTGTTGATTGTTACTAGGAGAATGTGTTCAATCGTAAAAAAAATTCCGTGGCGGGAAAAATACTTCGGGGGAGAAAGTTTTAGAGGGCAAAATAACCCCCTTTCTCACATAGAAGCCAAGATATTTACGATTTTAAATATACAGAGTGATCCGGTTTGGGATACAGATATTTTAAGAGCTGATTCCTTGGCTCATTGTGAGTAAAAAATTGTACGTGGAGGTGGGGTCTACCTTCAACACCCTCTAAGCTACAGGGTGTTTAAAAACTATCACATATTATGGGTACTTTTGGGGGAGAATGTCATTTTCATAAAAAATTTCAAAAAAATAAACATATTTTGATGAACAATAACTCTGAACTGGAAACACGGCTAGCAATAACGCTAATACTGAAAAATACGTTTTTATTAATTAATTACATATGAAACTGACTCATTGTTACGTTACTTTGGAAGTTATGAGATAATCTTTGTTTGTAAGTACTACTCTGAAGGAAGTTTTTAAACGCCCTGTAGCTCAGAGGGTGTTGAAGATAGACCTCAACTCCCCGTACAATTTTCTACTCAAAATGAGCCAAAGAACCAGCTCTTAAAATATCTGTATCTCAAACAGGACCATTCTGTATAATGAATAAAAAGCAAAAAAAATAAAAAAATGTATTTCATTCATTATTTACCTCCTCGCACATCCTGCAAATCTCTTTTTAACGAATTAAAAATCCTTACCCTTCCGGATATTTACATTTATGAGTCATTGATTTTTTATAAAAAACATCCGTATCTATTTGAAAATGACCTATTTGGACATGAATATAACACTAGAAATAGAGGAGATCATAAAATCCTACAAACGAGACTAGCAGTTGTGTATAGGGGTGTACACAACTCGATATTAAGAATCGTGAATAGAGTACCAGATCATATAAAAAATCTACCATTAAGAAGATTTAAAATAGAAATAAAGAACCTCCTGTTGAGTAAAAATCACTATTCAACAGAGGAATTCTTCAATTAATATACAAGTATTTACATATTTTTATTTTTTCTCTGTTTATTTTGTTTAAGATGTATTATACTAGAATTCCTTTTCTTTCTTTGTTTGACGCATTCTATGCTTGTAAAAGTAACACAGAATAAAGATGATTATTATTATCATTATTATTATCTGTTCTGCCAACATAAAAAAAATACAGAACGCGAGCGAAGCCGCGGGCAGGTTCGTTAAATGAAAAAAAAGAAAGTATTATCGATTCGTAAAATAGCACGTAGATAATTAATTCAAATAATTTACAGTGATCCAGTAATTCTGGAAACCGCACGTCACACGGCTGTATCAACGCAGTGAATCTGGCAGTTGTCATTACATTTGACAGTTTGAACATGCTCTCTAATGTAAACTCAACTGTGTGGGTTTTGTACCAGAGGTGTCGAAACTATTCATTGATACAATCGGGGTTATTGTTCAAATGTTTCCATTTTAATTATTGATCGATGTATAGAATATTGCTTCCTCGCAATATTGAAGATACGAGAAAAAATATTCTCCGATTTCAAAATTTTAAATTGATCTTTCCGTTTCACGTCAAGACAAACACTTTTCGTTCCGTGTCTGTCTGTCTGTCCGTGTGTCCGTCTGTCCCCTGAATCCTTGTCACACGCATAACCACTGAACCGATATTGTTGAAACTTGGTCGGATGGTTGGGGCTGGCTTGAGGACGGTCCCATTTCAAAATCATCAAAATCGTGTGTAAGGAGGAGGGGTGACATTCTAAAATATTTATTTTTTCAAGATATCTCAAGAACGACACATGTAACGTGAAAATGTTATAGAGTATTTTTTGTAGAGCATTAAATTTCTTATAATATGAGTCTACAATGTTTGTTGTAAAATATTCCCTTACAAAGATTTATCTCAATTTATTTTAAAAAATCATGTTTTGTTTTTCTAAATTGATATTTGCTTGGACATATTAAATGTCATTTTGACGTTTGCATAAATTTAGATTTAGATTGAAATTGTTAAAAAATTAAAAACAAAGACAACATAATTAAGTGCGTTTTAAGAAAAATTTCGAACTAATATTTTTTTAGTAAAATTGTATAAAAATTAAATGGTTAACCAATTCCAGCCTATGTAACCAAACACTATCGGTTTTTATTTAAATTGTTCAATAATTAACTACCTTTGGTGAATTTAGGACGAAGAAGCACTGTGCATTTACTTGGCAGATGTTTTTTTTATAACTTGCCATTTAACAATTTTATAAGTAAACAGAATTTGTTAATTTTAAATTGATTTTGCATTGAAAATTGATAATGGTAAAAATATGATAATAAATTTGATTTACTATTATCTGGTTTATTATTAACTGCAATAAATCTTCATATTTTTTTCTTGAGGATTATATTTAATTATTAATAAATAACAAATTAAATAACTCATATCTAATTTTATTTTTCCACGAAACACTTTATTTTTTGCATGGACTGTAATGAATCCAAGACAATTCAAGAGGGGAGATTTTTCCTTCCGAAAAAAATGTCTGAATTCAACACAGTACTTGAGGCCCCTAAATTTAAATTTGCCTGGAATTCCATAAATCTATAACGAACTATATTTAAAGTTTATTATTATTTAACTAAATGCAAAACATTTTAACGTATTTTGTCCAAAAATAAACAAAATGTTCTATACTGCTGAAATAAACAGGATATATAAAAGAACAACGAGTATGAATATTGTGTAATAGGATCTTATTTTCTCAATTTTGTTGTACTTTATGGCACATTATTTTATATTATATATCCCGGTATGAATTTCAGCCTATAATAACTATTGATCTATATTAGCTCCACATTGTTTTATATCGGGCAGAAAGTTATCTCGAGTACATTATTACGAGATACCAAATTCATTTATAAGAGAATATTTCGTAGTATTTTATTTTTTATTTTAACGTTAAAAAGTACTCTGTGACTACGCACAACCATAGTGACATTATTTATATTTAATATTAATTTTTTTCTGATATGGAATCATGGAAAAAAAATTTTTTTTAGTCATCACATCGAGACTCATAACTTTGTAAATTTATAATATTTTTCAGTAAAAATTGGTACTGAATAAGTTGAATATATACTCAATAAAATGTCCTTTACCTGATCCTAAAATAATTAGTAATACCTGTAAAAAAAATTCCCAAACATTGACAATTTTTTGACCCGTCACTGTAGTTTCATTAAAATAAATTTTTCTTTTCAATAACACACTTATTTTAATATTCTTAAAAATAACATTCTTACTCGTTTTGTCTATAAGCCTAGACATTGCATATGCGCGTACCTACTACAAAGCATTATACTTTTCTCACAATATCTTACAGACTTCATGGCGAAATGCACTCATCTAATATAATATATTTTTTATATTACGAAGTGGTGGCTATTCGAAACGCTCTCACGATCCCAGTGAATACTTGCGTGCATCGTGAACTGCATCTTAACTTGCTCAATAACTAACCTCCCTCCCTCCCCGCACCGCCCCTCTATCATACTTCACTCGTAGATACATCGCGCCATAAATTTTTCGATCGCGCCAAGCCTATATTGTTGATTGATTCCAGTAATTTATTTTTCTTGTAAAATTTGTTATCTATAATTCTTTAGTGTGTACTATTTAAATATAAACCTCACCCCTCCCTCTTACACACAATGGGACCATCCTCAAGCCAGACTCAACCAACCTACCAAGTTTCATTAATATCAGTTCAGTAATTCATGAATTATTACAGACACGAAACGAAAAGTTCAAATTTTGAAATCGGAGAACATTTTTTTTTGTCTCATTTTAAAACGATCACAAAGCTTCTCGTATCTTTCGATATATGCATGAACTTTGCACTTATATGGATGAGACACACCACGTTATTATATTCTTATGTATTTATTTTAAATTTAAATTCTTTTAGAAACATACGAAATCTTTTTCATTCGATTACTTATGCATGAAAACACAGTAAAGATTTGGATATTTTTCTTTTTTTTATAAATGATTATTCCTAAAATGTATTTTTGTATCCACGATAAATCAGTGAATCGAAAAAATAGTTGAATAGAAGAAATACATTTACCTTGAGGCTATCTTTTATATATCAAGATACACTCAAAATGTGAATTGAAACATTGACAGTTATCTTTTTCACAAAAATGTATTTTAGCCATGCGGAAAAACAGGCCGACAGCAGAACTTGTCATTCATGTGAAAGGTTTCTCTTTCAATGTATTTTTTTCGTTTGAAAACACCCGTAAAATAAATAAAAAAGCAACAACATAAAGTTTACGTGTGCTTGAATCTGCTGTTCACATTACACTAATTTAAAAAAAAGGTATAGAAAAGATACATATTAATTTATTATTTTAATTGGACTCTCTTAAGAGGTAACCTCACTCTAGGATTTTGAAATAATCGATTTTTTTTGCTTTAACATCATAAAAATAATATGATTGGCTCTATCGCATCCATTTTTACTTCCATGTTCTGAAAGAAATGGAAGTATTGTAATACCATCGAAAAATCGTGTCCGAGAAAATGACAAATTCTGATTGTACTAACTTCAAAACGTAAAGAAAAGTTAATTTCCCCATGGCGGCTGTGCGTGTGTCTGTGTGTCTGTGTGTCCGTGTGTCTGTGTGTCATGATGTAGATTTTTTTTTCGTTCACGATAACTACTGTAAAAATGTACCGATCTGAATTATTTTTGGGGAAAATGTTTGTCTCAGTGAGTACTCCAGACCTATTTTGGTGCTAATCGGATTAGGGGTTTTAGAAATATTCGAAATTTTGTAACTATTTTCGTCTAAAGAGTGAACATTGCGAGTATTATCTCACTAATTTTGATAAGATTTGGTACATTTGCAGTTCAATTGAATCTAAGGGACATTTATTATTTGTACGTGCCCAAACAGTCATTAAAGGGGTGAAAAACACACTTAAAATTTGAATTTTAAATACTAATTAAAACGTTATTAATTCATGTTGCCTTGGAAACAAATGCAACTAAATTAGGATTGTCAAATTAGTTATTCTACGAATGTGTATTATGTTTTTGACATTATATATTTATATACAAATGGCAATAACTGCTGTAACCGTCGTAAGTATATATGTTTTTTATGTATTACGAAATTTATATTCATAGTAGTAGATTATATTTATAAAATATTTTTCAAAAAATTGATATTTAAAAATTATTTAAAAAGATAGAAAGAACATGGAAGTCATGTATGGTTCTCCATACCAATATTGTATGAAAATAATAATAAACAAATTTTTTCTATACTTAAATATAGTCTGAATAAACCCTTAAAAAGAATTTCCATTCCTTTTATTATACTCCCAAAAAACTTTTGAAGCTCAGTATCTCGAAAACCATTGATTTTTGGACCTATAGTTTCTGCAACAGTCATTTTTGATTCGTGTCAACGCTACATTACCTCAACTTCCAAAAAAATCCGTCGGTATTGTCGGCACCTGTCAGTGCACCGATGATAAGAAATTCAGATTTTCAAACTTATTAAGTCACGAGATAGATGGGGGGTGCCGAATGGCCCCAGAGGCCGAATAACCGGGGTCTCCCCTAAATTTATTAAAAACCTATATGTATTACAATCCAATTAAATTCTAAAGGTATAAATGAAAATACAATCGAAACAGGAAATTTTGCTCATTAATATTTCATTTATAAAAAAGAACTACGCAACGAAATTCCACTCAAACGCCAGCCCAAACAATCATATATACTTTACATATTGTACTGCCCATTTGTTTTTTTGTTTACACATATATTTTTCTGTGTGTGAATATCAACACACAGTAATTCCCATTGTTTGTTTATAAACAGTAAACAGTGTCACCTCACTCATATTACTTGTACGTAATTTTTCTTGAATAATACTCGAAATAAGACATATTTTGTATGTCTCATTTCTCGAGAAATTGGTAAAAAAAGTGTTCATTTCTGAATTGAATTGATTGCTTTTACACATTCTAAACTAATATTGCAATTATATAAATTAACTATTTTATTGAAAAACGATACATCAAGTTTCTGATTTCCCCCCCCCCCTCGTGAAACACTAGACGTTATTCATATTAAAAAAAATATATTTATTATACAAGATTTTACTTAACTCAAATCCTATGGTCGTTACGGGATGCAAATCTTGCAACCGATTTTTAACACACTTTCAGTCGTCCGATTTTTTATTTTTTAAGCAGTTAAATTAGTTACGAAAAACATAATTAATAAAAATATAACTATCACAACTGACACAGTTTCCGCATTTTTTGTATTAAACTTTTCTTTAAATTCTGTCTGTCATTTCGTTCATTAATTAAAAAAAAAAATACCGAAACTATAAGAAAAAAAAAAAAAATTTTAACCGAATTATACTTTTTTAGCATTTACATGATTTTTTTTTTAAATATTTATAATCCGCCACTGTATTTTATAGCAGTTATGTATGTACATACATACATAAATATCCCTACATATATGCACAGAACAAATACGACATATGTACCTATATTTACTAAAGTATTCAATTTCATCTGATCCTGAATGTTTTTATTAATTTGAAATTAATTACAACAGTTTCGATCAATACTTATCAACCATCTATAATTGTAAGTCTTCATTAGAATTTGTGATTTGAGTTTTAATTTTGATGTATGGAGTATTTAATAAAAAAACAGTTAATATTCAATTCTAATTTAATTATTATTATTGTGCTGTTCATAATAAGTGTCTTCCTTAATATATATAAAGCTCAACGTCTCTCTGTCCGTCCGTTAATGCGTTTATAACTCGAGAACCACCAGATTAAAGCCACAATTACTGCTTTTATGTTACAAAGAAAATTTTAAATGTTTGGGTTCTGTTTACGTGGATTTATGACCTGCAAAACATTAATATTTATCGAAATAAATGATTTCATCGTCATAAGTATTTAATGTAGATATAATTTGTCCTTAACAGCATCCAATTTGGTCTTTTAATTTAGGAAATAACTTTAAATAAGTTATATACGGTAAAATATTATTAATAACGCGCGAACAGAACAACAGCTCTTTTGATCGTCAAATGTTTATTTTGTTTTCAATAATTAACCTTTAAAAAACAGAAAAAAATTATTTGTACTCTACTGGTTTTTTTTAAGTCATTTTGCCCAAAATGAGTTACTCAGTGGGGAGCCAACCCTGACTAGATGCACAAATAACTATTTTTTCATCCACAAAAAAGTACTTTTTTATAAATCTAATATCAATTCAATTTATAGATACATTCAATTATTCGTTTGAGAAAGTTATAGATACATAAAACCATTAATTTATAATGAATATATCATTGTCAGATATAATATGTATATTATTAAGCTGTGTATTGTTCGGTCTGAAACAACTTCTACATAAAATGTTAAGTCATAGTTTAAAGGGCGTGTCTTTAGATTTCTTTCAACAACTAGACACGTGCGATATGAATTAATGGAACTATGTACCATACAAATATTCAATTTGTTTCTATCTTAAATGAAATTAATCTTTTTGTTTTTTATAACGTTTATCATTTTTTTAATAAAGCAACAATTTCAATTTAGACCAGAATATAGTAGCGCAATCGTTCGGAAAATTGAAACTGCTATATCCCATATGGACAAAAACAGTTGTATAAAATTAAAATTCTCTACGAAAAAGTACCAGTTATATGACGAGTTGAAGTTCACTGTAGGAAATTTCACTAAAAAATTTCGAATTTTTGATTTCGTTAAAAGTATGTTTATTGTATAGAAAATGACGTGAAAAGTTGTTTGTTTCAAACCGCAGGTCTGTATCTCAAACCGTTCTCGAGATATAGCCTCTCAAAGTTTTAGTTTTTTCAAATTTTTGGAGAAAAAAGGCCATAACTTTTGAACGCGTAGTCGGAATTGATTTTAGTTGACGGATTTGGAATCAGCGTGTCAAAATCTATATAATGACATGTATAATACCTTAAAACTCGAAAAAAAAAAATTCGCGAAAAAAAGAAAAAATTCAAAGGGGTATACCTTAAAAAAATGTCGATTTTTGACCAAAATTTTTTTGTCGGATTTTAAAGTATTATACATGTCATTATATAGATTTTGACATGCTGATTCCAAATCCGTCAACTAAAATCAATTCCGACCACGCGTTCAAAAGTTATGGCCGTTTTTCTCCAAAAATTTGAAAAAACTAAATCTTTGAGAGGCTATATCTCGAGAACGGTTTGAGATACAGACCTGCGGTTTGAAACAAACAACTTTTCACGTCATTTTCTATACAATAAACATACTTTTAACGAAATCAAAAATTCAAAATTTTTTAGTGAAATTTTCTACAGTGAACTTCAACTTGTCATACAAATATCGACTAAAATACAATAAAATAAGACGTATTATGCGAAAAAAAGATGATACAAAAACATATTTTTTTTGTAGGGCATTACCGACTGGCACCTTGCACTTTTATAATCGAACCAACCTCCCTAATAAGATAAAAACAAAAAATACAATCGGAATAATTTTCCAAACGACAATGTTCTGAAAAATATACCTGCTTAAAAATTCATTTGATTTGTGTAGAAAAATACGAATAATTTTAATATTTGTACAGATGAAAAATTAATATTTTATATAATTTATCAATACCTAGCTATATACAAAATAAACTATATTTTTAATTAAATAGAACCTATAATTAATACAATTCACAATTTCTGTACCATATTGTTGGCGTATACATTATAATTGAAAGTTTCCCTCGAAAAATGTGTTAATGTTACTTTATAATTAGTACCTGAGTATTGATATTTGTAATTATAGACTTTCCTGAATTCCCACGCTAAAAAGTATGACGTTGCAAATAAATAATATATTACGATTTAAAAAAATATTCTTCAAATTTCGAATAAAAACAAGTTGTTTCGCTTGTTTGAAAAATGTCAAGTTGATCTGCAACCCACATTTACGTTGAATTTTAATTTATTCACTATATTAAGATGAAGTAATAACAAACAAAATTGCAATTGTGAACTTTTCAAAAGTAAATTTATTTTTTACTAGCTGTATTTTTTTATCGAATCAATTTTTCGGAATACAAAGTAGCATATGTTCTTTCTCAGAATGTAAACTATCTTCCTACCAAATTTCATCAAGATCGGTTAATCGGTTTAGCCGTGAAAAGGTAACAAACAGACAGACAGAGAGATTTTCGCAATCAATTACTTAAAAGAATAGTATAATAGATTTAATCGCTTTTGCCTCTGAATCACAATGCTTTGATTTTCTTAATTATAATTTATTAATATCACTGTGTTTTAATTTGATTCATTCTCATTTAAAAACATTATGTATGTAGGTACTTTATTAGTAATTAATTAATATAATTTATATCATCTCATTACTATGTATTATTAATAATTAACACAATTATAAAGTATAACCCGATGTCTAATGATTATTATATTGATTTCATATTATATATTTTTTTTGTCTTGTATCGGTTTCAGTCAGACGTATGTAATTACATATATGGCTATATATGTATGATATGAATTTATTCATTATTTTTTTATTTATCGACTATAATTCTTACGTCATTTCTGCACACAGAAGCATGGGAAAATATTTTTTTGCTTTACATTGTTTACAATTTTACGATTATTTATTTTATAACTTTTACTTATCATTTTGTAATCATTAGTAAGTGCCCATTAGTTGCTCATCACTGGCTTTATTTTATCCATTACTGGAGGAAAATATAAACAAAACAAAAGGCTATAATAAAATTGAATACTCGTAAAAAATAAAGAGTCAAAATTGTTTTTATTAGTAACATCACAAAAAATAAGCCAATCAATTCCAAAAAATCATATACCTTGCTCTTAAAGAGTCCAAAACTGGCACCTTATTTGAACTACATTAGAAACGATTTTACCACCTGTCATGTATTATTTATTCTTGTAATTTGATTTTTAATTCGTGGTTATTTATTATAAAAGATATCAACATGAAAAAATCGTTCTAAATATTAATTTTTATGTGCATAAATTAGACAAATAAGAGTAAATAATGATTAAATGTTGCAAATCATAAAACCATGTTTACATTTTTTATTCAACTGCTCCGCAACGCTAACAACCAGTTTTTGCTTCTTAAAAATATTACTAGATTTGCGAGTATATAATATGTAAATTAAATAATTGATTTATGCTGTTCTTTTAATCTCAATTTTATTAAGCGATTAATATATGAGTACTACAGTATCTTTATTTTTTTTAATTATCATTATTGTAACTCTAATAAAAAATAAATTACAGCAAAAAGTTAATTATAATTTTTAATATTAATATAATAATCAGATAATGCGCAAAAATTATATAAAATAATAGTCATTAGTTCAAGCAAACCTACTCAAATGATTTCGGTTGAAATAATTCAAAAAACGTTTCGTTTTATATAGGTATTATTACCTATATAATCCTTAATATATATAAAGCTCAACGTCTCTCTGTCTGTCTGTCTGTCTGTCTGTCTGTCTGTCCGTTAGTTACCTTATCACTCGAGAACCACTTATCCGATTGATGTGTTTTTTTTTTTAATTCATAGGTACGTTCTCTGGCCAGGTTATAGGCTATATTTTTTTAGGTTAGATAACATAACAACTAAGCAGTGACAATAATAGTAAATCAAGTCGGAAAAATTTTTGCCGTCGGCGCGCTGTTTTGTAATACGCTGCCTAAACCGTTCAATATAGAACAAAATAATGTAATAAAGAATTGTGTAGAATCAAAAGTTCTTCAATTAAGTCCGCGACACCATATGTCTAACTTTTATATTTTAGCCACAATGACTGCTTTTATGTTACAAAAAAAACATAAAATATTTGGGTTCTGTTTACATGGACTTATGACCTGCAAAACATTAATCCATATCGAAATAAATGATTTCATCGTCATAAGCACTTAATGTAGATATAGTTTGCCCTTTACAGCATCCAATTTGGTCGTATAGTTTAGAAAATATCTTAAAATATATTTATAAAGGTAACATCTTAAATGTATGGTGTCGTGCCGCATCGAAGCGAGTACATCAGACTGGATTCGCGTACGCTCGGTAGATATTCGGAGTCCCTCGGCTGATCGTTTGTGTTTATTTTGTTTTCAATAATTAACATTTAAATTTAAACAGAACACAAATTATTTGTACTTTTTTCTTCTGATTCGTTTTTGTTAGGTAATTTAGGTATTGATAAATTATTATTACAATAATAACTAATCGTGTTTGTACTTAATTAATTAAACTATATTTTTCAAAAATCCTAAACAATAATTCCGTAGTCTACGCGAGCGAAGCCGCGTGGGCCCAGCTAGTAATATATATAATAAAGAATTCTAAAGAATCGCACAAAAAGTATAAAAACTCTTAAATTTTCTATACAAAAGTTAATCTCAGCTTACATTTTTTTGCATTACACGTTACTTTTACCAAACCAACATACCGAGCAAAATCTGGACTAACAATAAGTTTATATACATGTATATATGTGTGTGCACATCTTCCAGAAATTCCCCCAGGGCTTCGCCCGTATTTATCTGATATGTGACAAAAAATTCCAAATGATCGACCGTTTTGTATTTGAAATACAATTGTATTTCAAATACGAAACGGTCAATCATTTGGAATTTTTTATCACATATCAGAATTATAAGCATTTACTGTTTGATAGTTTTTTATCAAAATCTGTCGAAGTTTTAGTCTTGAGAATGGACATGATACGTGACAAATAATATAAAAGTGGCAAACTTTGATAACAATTATCTCGAGTTTAAAACGGTCGATCTTTTTTAAATTTCACGTTTGGATAGACATCACTATTCTTTTTATGCCCTGAATTTTTTTTTAATTCTATCGAAATGACGTTTGCACGAGAACTACCTTAAAAAGGTTAATTATTATTTATAATATTTATATTATTATTATACCACCTATAGATATAAGTAAGTAAAAAAATGCGGAATTCCTGAAATTTTCCGTGGAACCCACTTTCAGAAACGCTGACGTAGGTAACCTTAAAAAGAAGAGCTGAGAAAAAATACATATTTTTACCGATGCGTCATAACGGCTATTGATTGCTTTGGTCACACACACGCACACATACATACACATAATTGAAATCACCGAACGGATGAGTTAATTTGCTATTCCAATTTTCCATAGTGCGCGCAGTAATCGCGCGGTGTACATACATATGTCAAAATATTATGTTTCAAGTCACAAGGTCGTCACAGTGACCGAGTTTTCTCCACCTGAACACCACGCCTATTGGTCACTGTCTCGCTAATACACATATACACATACGTCATCAAACACACACTTTTTATTCTATATTATAGTCATATGTAGAATTTAAGAAAATGACCATTTTTAATAAAAATTTAATTTTTGTTTTCAAGGTTTTATGTCGTTGTTTGAATAAAATAGTTATACAGTGTATTCCAAGTTGATTAAGGCGGCTATTACACTATCAAATAAATATGTCAAAGATCTTTGACAAAGATTTGATCATATTTCTTTGATAAAATACGAGATTTTGTTTTATTACACTACATAAAATATTTGATAATATTTTCTTAGTATTATCTAGGAATATTTTCTTCTTTTTTGGTGCATTTTGAATATCAGTGCGTGGATGTTCGTCAATTGACGCGATCGAGGTTTGAATTTACAACCGTGTATTGTGGTTTTTATAATCAATAAGAAGATTATCATATAATACTGGATTTTGTTGATATTCATATATTAATAATTATATAACTGTAACTGTCAGTGATAACTTGGTAGTCGCCATTTTGATTTATCTGTCAAAAAACTTTGATCAAATATAAGAGACTGTCATTAACTATGATCAAAGAAATTTTATCATATTTCTTTGATAGTGTAATAGCTGCCTATTGACATAGGAAATTTAACATGGGGACAATTAGAAATGTTGTAGTAACCTTTGGTCAAATTAAACGATCGTTTTTTTAAGTCAATTTTATTTTTTTAACTTCTTTTATTATTTAAACCATTCGCAATCAGAATTTATGTAAACTGAATTTTAAAATAGTATCTTTCAAACATTTAAAACTAACAGTAAAAATGAATAATAACGTTTGAAAAACACTCAAATAGATTATTAACATATGATATCTATTTTAAAATTCTATACATTTTTTATACGTTATTAATTATGTATGATAGGTAATCAATAAGAAATAATAAAACTGTGTAATTGCATATTAATTAGTAAAAAAATATACATAAAATCTATGAAAGACATCATATAATGATTTATTATTCAATATAGTATAGACTTGTAAATTATTGACTATTATAACTATATTTCTTTATATAAATAATTTAATTACTTTACTTCTCAAACTGATATTGTTTGATATTTTGATAAAATTAAAATAATGATACAAAGAAATAAGAAAAAACTAGCTTAAATAATATAACCCTATCCTATTAAACTATCCTGGCTTGAGATGCTATCTTACTAGTTTCTTCACTAGCTCGCTAGCTTAAAAACGAAGCTAGTTTAGTATTAACATTAAAAATATTGTTAATTTCGTTGCGTGATACAAACTCGAGATAATATGAAAACCGTTCTGGATTCAGATTCTGAGAACATAGAGGATCAGATCTTGTTATAAGAGTAATTATTTTATAGAGTGTAACATTAATACCGAGAGATAAATTAATCAAACGTGAGCAGAATCATTAATCACGTAAATTATGTTCTTATTTCTTATCAATATTGCGACGTGTAGAAAAACACGATATAGATTTTTACTTCTTCAAAATCTTTTTTGTCATTTGGACCATTTAAGATGGGAAAGTAATTTGCTAGTGGGCTGATCATAGCAGGTTTGGCATACAGGGAGACTACGTTGACAAGAATTCACTCGATAGACACACAGACAAATACGGAACGAAAAGTGTTTGTATTAATAGGGTAGGTAGCAAAATAGTCACTTTGGGGATTATTTAGATTTTATAACTGGAAAACTGTAAGACCCAGGTCCAAACTTGGTAGAGTGAATTTGTAGGTAATATTATGACACACCAAAATATTGATAAAAAATACCACATATTATAGGTATTTTTGGGAAAAAATTTCATTTTTATAAAAAAATTTTGACTTTGATGAGCAATAATTCTGAACTGGAAACACGGGAGCAATAACGCTAATACTGAAATATACGTTAGTTATTTACCTATGAAACTGACTCGTTGTAGTTGCTCTAGTTACGTTACTTTAGAAGTTATGAGATAATCTTTGTTTGTAAGTACTACTCTGACGGAAGTTTTTAAACACCTGTAGCACAGAGGGTGTTGAAGATAGACCCCACTTTCCCGTACAATTTTTTACTCACAATGAGCCAAAGAATCAGCTAATAAAACATCTGTATCCCAAACCGGACCACCCTGTATAAACACATAAAAAAGTTTAACAATATGAACGTAAGTTCCACATCTATCAAAGCAGAATTTTCCCAAAGCACACATCTGCTGTGCAACTAGTGGCAAGTTGTATAAAAAGTATGCGATGCTACGTTCGCAGAATCCGTAATGCGTCTGCGGAGATGATGTATAGTACAGAGGACGGGAAGCCGTTGACAGATAAATCATAATACACGCACACTGAGACATATTATTGATGGTTACGTGATACTGATTACTGTACTCCAGTGCAGCGTCTCTCAACATTTTTACCTACGCGACCCTAAATACAGTGTCCGGCATAAGTAAGTTAACCGATTTGCATATAGAACAAAAAGAAAAGAAGAGCATATTGGTAATTTAGATAGGTACAAAAATAATTTCTGGCAGCATTAACAGACTTATGCCGGACCCTGTATACAGAGTGTTCCGGTTTGGGATAAAGATATTTTAGGAGCGGATTCTTTGGCTCATTGTGAGCAAAAAATTGTACGAGAAGGGGGGGGGGGTTATTTTTAACAGGGTTAAAACAGGGTGTTTAAAAAGTTCTTTCAGAGTAGTACTTTAATATAAACAAAGATTATATCATAACTTCCAAAGTAACGTAACTAGAGCAACCACAATAAGTCTGTTTCATAACATATTTTCCAGTATTACACGCTTACCGAGTTCAAAGTAAAAAAAATATTTTTTTGAAATTTTTTAATGAAAATGACATTTTTCTCCAAAAGTACCTATCATTCTTTTAATGCGTCATAATGTTACCTATAAATTCACCATACAAAGTTTGGACTTGGGTTTTACAGTTTTCCAATTATAAATTTATCTAAATGAATCCCCAAAGTAGCTATTTTGCTACCTACCTTATTAAATGAAACAGTCACACAATTTTTTTATTTATAATATAATAAATACTAACAATAAGAGGCAAATATATTAAAATAATTTAAAAGTAAAATATCTGAAGTCATCTTCTGTGAATTGATTCTAAAAAAACTCAAAGAAAGAATGTTCAATTAAATTATTCAATCATGTTTATTGTATGATAAATCAGATTACGGTAAAAACTCTGACAAAGCAAAAAATTCTGTTCCAAATATGTTGATTGTCATTGTTATAAACGCTAAATGTTTTTTTTAAGTTTTCATTTTATTTAAATTTATATCGACTAGTAGACGCCTACGCAAAATAAAATATTGTTTAAAAAAGAAAATTTAAGATTTTCATCCGGTAATATTGTTTTAATGAAAATCAATAATATAGTTAGATTAAGATTATATTATAATATCTATTAAAAAAATAATTTAATTGTAAATACAAGTGTCAATAAGGACCTCCCTGAAATATTATGTGTTTTAAAAAAACGTATGAAAAAATCAGTTCCAAATACCTTCATATATATGTATTTACCCCCTTCCCCCCGAATTTTTTTCTTACTCGCCACTGAATTAAACAATGACAGTATTAGTATTACTCACTCTATTATGTACTAATTAAATCATACTAATTAAATTATAAACTCATTTGTACTATAGATTATAATATCATTATTGTTAACACATTTCAATATTATAGTAATACCTACAGTTTGACATATATTTTAAAAATATACGATCCAATAATGTATTCTATTTAAAATTCTACAGCATCTGACTCTATTTTATACTGATTTACATTCAAAGACTTAATTTCCATATTTCTTATTTAGTTCTGATTTCACACCCAAATTCGTGAATTGAATTGAAGTGTATAAATTTTACTGACAGTGGTGAAACCGAATAAAGGATATTTTAAAACTAGTTTTATTTTCGTCTCATAGACTTTTTTTAGCATTTTCTTTTATACCAGATTTATTAAATTAAAATAAATTTAAAAGACATAATATATACCAATGACATTAAATATTGAATGATATATATTTTGATAGAATTATCCATTTTAACCTTCCCTGAATCCATTCTGACCATTTTCACCATGATGTCTGTGTGTCGGTCGGTTTGTCTGTAACTCAAATACGAATGAAAATTTATATTTATGATCAATTTTTCTTTTTCTTCTCAAAGAAAACCTTTTATTTTTGAAAACGATCTTTCAACCGAATACGGATATTTACTAACAATGACTAATTGTCAGTAGAACTGGAAAAAAGTTTAAACGATGTTTATTTGATTCAACCTACCGTAAAATTATAAATCTATATATAGTTTTAAACAAATTCTTTTTACCAACTTCAACATTTACATTTCATTTTCAATAAAGTATTTTTATGAATAATTCATCTGCTCAACAACAAAAACAATATTCTAACTTTACTTTTATAGGTACTTGATTATTATTATTAAAGTACTTTTCCGAAAACTGTTTTGTTCGATACTTTATTTCTTATTTATCTTTTTACTTTCTATACATCTAAAAAAATTGAAACTATATACTCGCAATATTTTTTTGATTTTATTTTGACGGTATCTTCGTTTACAGACGGTCAATCATTTTACGATTTTGAGGTGCTTCTAATAACCTTTTTTTAGTTTTTTCCGACTTGTTTTACTTTTATCGTCACTGCTTATTTCTTAATATCATATCTATAAATTAAAAAAAAAAAACACACGTAAATCGGATAAGTGGTTCTCGAGTTATAAGCGCACTAACGGACCCCAGTAATGAAATTTTTTTAATTAAATGTACTGAATTAGAAATACGTGTTGATATTTGATTACTACCATTTCTAAATATTAATCTATATACATTTAACAACAATTTTAAACAATTTAAACTTTCATTTCATTCAACAGCAAAAAAAGGCATTTATTATCACATATTTTCTTTTTCCAATCTTCACAAAAAAAAATATTCATATAAAACCAACAACGTTAATAAGAAATGTAGAAAAAGCGCTAATAACATAGAAATACCTGTACGTTAACATGACAGCTCGTTCTGTAGATTCATTGAAACACTGGGATTAGATTAGTAACAGGAAAGCCCCTGTGTTACAGTCGTTAGTTTGCTATAGGTGCTCTCTAGCAAATAGCATTTCTACATTAACTTCTTTGATACCAAAACGGAAGCAGTTCTTCTATAACAGCGTTTGTATACACGTTATTATATACATATGTGACTCTTTTTTGTTATACCAGCGTAGTTTATCATATAAGGTTTTGCCAAGGACCCCAGTAATGGCAAATTATTAATTAAATGTACTGAATTAGAAATATATGTTGATATTTGATTACTACCATTTCTAAATATTAATCTATATACATTTAACTGTCTTACAGCATGATTTGATGACAATCGGCCAATAGGTGTCAAAATGGTGGACATTTAAAGTAATTATTTGTATAATTTATTTATTAATTATTATACTTTGTTTCAAATTTTATATCTTTTGTGTCGTAGTACTTATCATTCTGTAATCATTAGCAAGTGTCCATCACTGCGTGCTCATTACTGGTTTTACTTTATCCATTACTGGAGAAAAAAAAATGAACAAAATAAAAAGCTATAATTTAAAAAAAACTATATTTGCGTATTGATTAAATAAAGAGTTATTTGTTTTATTAGTAACATGAGTTCATAAGAATTACAAAATATCGGTATGGAGAACCATACATGACTTCCATGTTCTTTCTATCTTTTTAAATATACATTTTTTTAAATATTTTATTTATATAACCTACTACTATGAATATAATATCGTAATACATTAAAAAAAACATATATACTTACAACGGTTACAGCTCTTTTTGCCATTTGTATATAAATATTAGTTTTCTAATGTCAAAAACATAATTCACATTCGTAGAAAAACTAATTTGACAATTTTAATTTAGTTGCATTTGTTTCCAAGGTAACATGAATTAATGACATATTAGTATTTAAAATTCAAGTTTTAAGTGTGTTTTTCACCCCTTTAATGGCTGTTTAGGCACGTACAAATAATAAATGTCCCTTAGATTCAATTGAACTGCAAATGTACCAAATCTTATCAAAATTAGTGAGATAATACTCGCAATATTCACTTTTTAGACGAAAAAAGTTACAAAATTTCGAATATTTCCAAAACCCCTAATCCGATTAGCACCAAAATCAATAGGTCTGGAGTACTCACTGAGACAAACATTTTCCCCAAAAATAATTCAGATCGGTGCATTTTTACAGTAGTTATCGTGAACGAAAGAAAATTCTACATCCGCACAGACACACAGACACACGGACACACAGACGGACAGACACACGCACAGCCTCCATGCGGAAATTAACTTTTCTTTAAGTTTTGAAGTTAGTACAATTAGAATTTGTCATTTTCTCGGACACGATTTTTCGATGGTATTACAATACTTCCATTTCTTTCAGAACATGGAAGTAAAAACAAGCCCATTAATCTAAAAAAAACGAAAACTTGCTCTTATAGCGGCCATAACTGGTGCCTTTACCTTATATTAAGGATGTATAGTAATGTTTAACATCGACACAGTTGACTTCATTCTAACACAAAATAGAACATCAACCCCTACACTATCATGATTTAACATGACATAGTAAGGACGCATATTTGTTATAATGGCATATAATGAGATACAATGAGAAGACAGCTCTGCGTTTGACGCAGACTCTCCGAGTGCCCCACCCACCTGACACACACCCACCTGATACACACCCACCATTTCCACATTCTTGACGTCAATTCGAAAGAAATGTAACTTCAATAACATCAATTGTATTTTTTACTATTGCTAATCTGACACGAAACTTTAACAGAACACATTTCACTGTTATCGCAATTAAGGAGACACGTTGTTGTTCTTCTTCTTGTTCTAAGTGTTGTATGTATAGTTTTTAGTACATGTAAACATAAGCGCCGATTTTCATTTTTACCGGGGGAGAGCGATTTTTTTTTTAAACTATTTAATATCAATAAATAGTCAAATGAAACACCAGATATGAAAAATTTATAATTAAATGTACTGAATTAAAAATATGTGTTGATATTTGATTACTACCATTTCTGAATATTAATCTATATACATTTAACTGTCTTACAGCGTGATTTGATGATAATCGGCCAATAGGTGTCAAAATGGTGGACATTTAAACTAATTATTAGTATAATTTATTTATTAATTATTATATTATCATAGCAACTGCTTTATATTGTTTCAAATTTGACGATAATTTCTTTTATATCTTTTGTGAAGTAGTACTTATCATTTTGTAATCAATAGCAAGTGTTCATCACTGCGTGCTCATTACTGGCTTTATCTTTGCCATTACTTAAAAAAAAACTATATTTGCAGACTTTGGTAATTAAATTGATTAAATAAAGAGTTACTTGTTTTATTAGTAACATGAGTTCATAAGAATTACAAAAAAGCCCATTAATCCAAAAAAAAACGAAAAATTGCTCTTACTGCGGCCATAACTGGTGCCTTTACCTTATTTTAAATGTCTTTTATTTGAAAAGGATATACTAATACCTACATTTTTTTAACTATAACTGAGCGTTTAATAGGTCTTCTAACCATAATGGCTAAAAAAAATTGACCATCACAAAAAATATTGCATATATACCAAATATACATAGCAAAAAGTATTTATATACTCTTTTCCATAATATTTCAATTTCAAATCAGTGGGCGCATATCATTTTTGAATATATTGAACATCTAATAGTATAGATATATTGTTGAAAAGACAAATCTCTAAAACGATTTTTTTATAATTATTCATACAAAAATAACAAAAATGATGTTTGAAAAGAAAAACAAATTTAATTTGATAAAATTCTTTTTGTACGAATAGAATATTGTAAATATATATTTTATATTATACATACACTAACATGTCAATCAAGTAAGATTTGTTATTGATTCTTTTATTTATATTTGTTTTGTGAAATATTTTCCTTTGTAGCTCAATTCAAATATTATTTTTTCTTTTTATATACAAAAAGCGTTCAAAAATGTTCTATGTATATTTGTTTTTATTAACTATTCTGTTGCCAATGTCTTACATGCTTGATTTTAATAAAAAAAGGTACATTTTTCTGAAGTCGATGCCAAGCTAATAAAAAACTTTTTAAGAAAGAAAAAAATAAAACCGACTTCAAAAACTGTTAAATTTAATTATTTTATTTATTTTTTTAACACTAAAAAACGCCATATTTATCTCATTTAATTTAATCGATGTTATCAAAATATTATAAAACCGATATTAACAATTTCATTATTATTTTTTACCCTTACAATTAGTTAACCTATTATTTTATATTCTATATGCAATTGAATATGTTTTCATAATATACGCAAATGTATTTTATGAAAATACATTTTTGTAATACTATGATTACATATCATATGTATGCAAAATATACATATTTCAGAGAATTTTCATTGTTTTTGTTAAATTTAGTCGAGCTTTTGTTAGTTTTGTTATGGTAACTATGAACTATATAAATCTGCAATTGTGTTCATATTCATTTTGTATTTGCATATACAAAAATAGTTATATGCATATATGTACTTATTAGGTAAAATTATAAATAGATTCTTAGTATTTATTTTAAACAACATGTCATTTAATATATAAAATATAATAAATAAATTTATTCACAGATAAATTAATAACATTCTAATAAATAATTTTAATTGTATTACAGAATATAGTTTAAGCAGCCCCTTTCTTTTGAAAATACGAAATATTTTACTTTGTATGGAAAACAATAATATGGAATATATTAATTGATTAAACAAGTTGTCTAGCTAGTGATGATTATATTAAAATGATGATGGTTAGTGATATGAATTTCGTCTCTATAAATGGGGGAGGACAAAAAACACCCCCTGAACGACCAACCAGTTAGAATAAAATAACATGGCTTAGCTATAAAATGCCCATCCTTTTTACTCTTTTTAATGTTTTAATAGAATTAAAAATCACTGAACCGATTTCAATGCGGTTTTCACCAATAGTTAGATCATTTTTCTGTGCATATTTGGGTCATTTCAAAATTTGTTGCAGATAAACTTGTCCTAGAAGAAAAAATATTGATTATTGTTAGTTACATTCAAACTTAGATAATATTTTGGAATCAATAAACAAATCACCGTATTATTAAACATATTTTATAAAAAGAAATAAATCCCACTTAAAATTTTCCATTTTTCTTTATATAGAAGACAACTTTGTTACCTTTATTGACCACAATGTTACTTTAAAAAAGTAATTTTAAGTGAAATTTATTTCTTTTTATAAAAGATGTTTAATAATACGGTGCTTTGTGTATGATTTCAAAATATTATCTAAGTTTGAATGTAACTAACAAAAATCTTCTGAGACAAGTTAGGTTAGGTTTAACTGCAACAAATTTTGAAACGACCCATGCCTTAGTTTTACATCAAGCAGGACTCGATCCCCAAATATCATTCGAATAAAGTTTGTTCATTACATCGCTTGTTACATCTATCCTGGGACACACTGTATATAGTTTGTCTTCAATCTTCTAATATATAAAATTCTCGTGTCGCGGTGTTTGTGGTTAAACTCCTCCGAAACGGCTTTCCCGATTCTCATGAAATTTTGTGTGCATATTGGGTAGGTCTGAGAATCGGACAACATCTATTTTTCATCCCCCTAAATGTTAAGGGTAATCCACCCCTAAATTATTTTTTATAAATTTTTTTTTTTAATTTTTTTATGATACAGCATTAGTAAATACATATAACCCTGAATTTTCAACCCTTTACAATCAACCCCTATTTTACCATCGCGATTTTTATTTTTAATAATTTCTTTTTTTTTCTCAATTCAATTTGATCTTCCGCCTTCACCGGTCGATAACAATACAAATAATTCCTACAAATAATATACATTGCAAAACAACGTTTGCCGGGTTAGCTAGTAATGTATATAATTGACTAAACTCTCAGCATGTGGTATAGACAATATCATTCAACAACGAGGTCGGGTTATAAATTATATGCAATTTTATTTCAATCCGCGAGAAGCAGTTGCATAACTGTAAACACATATTATCGGTGTAACTAGATTATATATATTTATAATCTAGTTTAAGTCGTAATGCCATGTATCTTTTTGTTTAACAATAAACAACATCACAGAGATCTAGTTTCTTTCAAGCATCGGTTCTATAATTTAAGTTCACAATGAATCGGCGTGAAGTTCGTAACTAAATCTTAATCAATTGACTTTCATAGTCTATATAAAGTTGCACGTACGTTACAAATATATCCTTGGCCGACATAATAAATCCTTAAATGAATTCAATAAATCAACTAAGCCAATGGTTGAGCGTCAGCTCTCTGGATAATAATTTATTGTGGCGTCTAAGAAAACAATTATATTGAATTCGTATTAGCACTTTTAACTCGGATCGATAATTATTAACACTTATATTTTAAATTAATTCAAACGTATATGGCACGTTATGAAAGTCGAAAGAAATAAAAAAATATAAAATATAGGGTCGAGCGGGGTAAATATGAAACACCAAAAAAATGGGGTAAAAGTGAAACAAGCTTGCAAATAAAAAACTAATTTGTTTATAGGAGAATTATAAAAACTGACATCTTCATTAAAGATTTGTTAAAGCGACCTGAAAATATGAATCGCCTAATAAGTTATGTGTCACCCCTACAGATTTTTATATTTTTCTTTTAATAGCTAGCAAATTTATTTTGCTAGCTCCTTTATAATACCGGGCATTAAAGTTAATGATATAAGATATATTTTTTTTAATTTGGAGATTGAAGGATCGCGTCAATCTGAGATAACAAAAGTGAGGATTAGGGTGTGGAAATTTTTAGGTGCCAACGAAAAAAATTAAAAAAATATATTTCAGGATTTACAAAAACCAAAATCTGGTCACTGTGCGAGGGTCGTAGCCGAAGGCTGAGACCCGAGTAAATTTTAGTATCTAAATATGGCGTGATTAGGGGTTGGGGCACAGAGCACCCAGGGGCAAATCCCCTAGTAATTTAATAATAATACAAATATTACTTGGTTCACGTTACACTAGTTTTCAGAAAATATACATTTGGACATTTTAATTGACATTTTCGGTGATTTTTTAGAGGGAAAAAGGGCAGAAAAATAAATCTCGCCCAAGGTGCCAGACTTACTAAGGCCAGCTCTGTATAGGATGTATAGTATACTCGTATATATATACCAATAACTAAACACCATAAATTAAAATAAATGACAATATTCTCGCAACATATAAATTAATTAGTATAACAAAACAATAACATAGCAGTATAATGTAATTGAACAGTATTGTACAATTTGTGTTGTGTTTTGTTTTGCAGGGGCAGGTATCACGACGGTGGCGACGCGTCTCGGCGTCCACCGACGCTCCTCGCTCGCGCTCACTCCTGAAGAAGAACCATTAGACTTTGTGGTGAGTACAGAAACCATTATTTCTTTAGCGGGGAACATATGAATAGACGGCGGAAAAAAATTGCTGAATTTTGGGAATTATTATCTCGAAAACCAATTATTCGATTTAATCCAGGTTTATTTTATTCTAAAGTATATATATTGAGGTATGTTTACAATTTTTCTTATGAATGTATATCAACTGGGAACGCTGCTGTCGTAACCGGCGTAAAAACTTTTTTTTTTCAATACTTGAAATTGCCACTTTCCATTTTTCAGCCCTCCAAGGGTTGTACACCCGCTATCGAAGCACGCACAAAGTTGTTACTCTTTGGGCTTTAAAAAAACACCACAATAATGATTTTTCTGAATTTTCATATTAATATGACAATTTTTAACAAAACTGTGTTACATTTAAAAAGTGTCCCACTAATTGTGACAAGCACTGTATACTTCAGAATAAAACAAACCTGGATGAAATTGAAAATTTAATTTAAATTAATTAAATAATTTATTTTTTGTTAATTGTCTAATAAATGCTTAAAACCCTGACTAAATTTTAATAATTATAAAATATAAAATACTTGAGTTCACTAAATTTACATTTCAGCATAATTGAGTCAGAAATAGTTCAAACTTAACCAACAAAAATAAGAATTTATTTTACTGTTGTTTTTTCCGGTATTTTTATTTTTCAATATTTCCAATTCTCTTACAAATAAGACAACAAGATTGATTTTTGTTGAAAAGTCTCCAGGGTTCTAAACAATTATATTTCAGTAAACAACTCGCTTCCAAAAATACCTCACGTACAATATTTTTGTTCTGTTTGTATCATTTAATCAAATTATCTTATGGCATATAGGTATATAAATTATACATACATATGCGTAAAAGAATTTTATTTTACATATTCGTAATTTATTTTCAAACATTATCTACGTTCAGATTTAAATAAATAAAAAATAATTGAATCGAAATAAATATAATTACTTTATGAAGTTATTGTAAGTAAAAAATTGTACGGAAAGGTGGGGTCTATCTTCAACACCCTCATAGGTAATTAACGTATTTTTCAATATTATTCATAGTTAGTGTTATTACTCATCAAAGTAAAAAAAATAGATTTATTTTTTTGAAAATTTTTATGAAAATGACATTTTTCCCCAAAAGTACCTACTACTACTACTACTCTGAATGATTTTTTTAAACATTCTGTAGCTCTTAAAATATCTGTATCCCAAACTGGACCACACTGTATAATATAAGTCAGTAAAAATAAAATTTATATTTTCCAATCAAATGTAAAATGAAGTAATTCATCAAAAGTGTTAATAAAAATTGATTTCAACGACATATTTGCTTTGGAGGTGATCCATCTTCGTTAATCAACGAAAGACAACGTGGTTTTACATTATTTTATAATCTTAAACATACAAAAAACAGTATGTTACATTAATATTTCTTTATTTTAGAATTTACATTTTAAACGAATTTATAAATTTAATTTAAATATGTATAATAAAGAGTTTGTCCTCATTTCTCATTCATTCACTGCTCATCAACGCACAGCCAAAACCCTTGGATTTTATGAGTACATTATGGAATAATTCAGTATTTCAGACGAAATGTATTTATTTTTCAAAATATCTGAAAATATCAGCAAATTATTAAAGTACCCTGATATTTGGACACCCTGTATATAAAAATAATATTTTATTAACGCACAGAAAAAAAAGAAAATTAATATTGGTAGAAATTTTTAAACGTCCATAAATAAGCATTAACAAAAGTAATAATACAAAAACCACCGCAATGTTTAATAAAAAACCAATTAACTGTTTATGAATTTGTTTCTCCTAATAAGAAATGTTCTGTATAAACATCCGGTCTCCTAATTGATATAATACAACGGTGTAGAGATAAGTAAACACGAAATAGGCAATGTGGATTAATAAATTTTGTATAAAATTGTATTTGCAGAAAGCAAAATTCATTTTGTTAGAGAAAAATACGCAGACGGAAAATGTTTTAATATTCAACCAAACACATCAAATTTCATGGCAACATAATTTATTTATGAACACAAACAAATATTATCTACATTTATATTATAATAATTTATAAAAGAAAACTTTTAATTTTTTTATTAAAAAACCTGATATCTACAATTTTTTTAATATTAAATATAAAATATTTTTTTGTTTAAAAAAACTCTGGGTTCCTCCCTTTATTTCCATTTAAAAATGTGTTACAAATATAAGTACATTAGAAGCGATAGAACTAGCCAGTATTTTTTTCATATTTAATTATAGCCTTTTATTTTGTTTATGTTTATTCTCCGGTAATGGATAAAGTAAAACCAGTAATGAGCACGCAGTAATGGACACTTGCTAACGATTACAAAATTTTATACTACAACATAAAAGAAAGAATCGTCAAATTTGAAACAATGTAAAGCAGTTGCTATGATAATATAATAATTAATTAATAAATTATACTAATAATTAGTTTAAATGTCCACCATTTTGACACCTATTGGCCGATTATCATCAAATCACGCTGTAAGACAGTTATATGTATATAGATTAATATTCAGAAAAGTTAGTAAACAAATATTTCTAATTCAGTATATTTAATTTAAAAATAGCTGTTACTGGGGTCAGATCCAAGACTGGTGCCAGTACCTTATTTTAAAAAGCGTTTTTAGAACAGCACAATCGTATTTTACAACTAAATTACATTTAAACTTTTACGATTGTTTGCGAATTTAGAAATTGGAAAATTCAAAATACCAGCACAAGTTGATTTCTTGCAAACATAACAATCTCATATTACGTTGTTTGCAATATAAAACCACGTATTTATTTTTATTGTTACTTATATTTCATTGCTGGCATTATCTACAGATTTACTACCTATATATTATTTTGATGTGACTCGTAAACAAACTAAAAATCATTGCCTTCGCTACTAGCAATGAAATTTTTTCTTTATTCTTGTGTTTATTGGTTTTATTTAAAATAACATCACGTTTAATATAATAGTCCAAAGGGTTTTCCGTATCCATAGGGAATAGATATGTCAGTTGTAATTAAGGGTGTACCGGAATTCCAACCGGAATTCACAATTTTTTTCTGGTTCCGGAATATTGAAATTTTATTATTACTCTCTACTAAGAAATTCATAAATAATATACGTTAATTTTATTTAAAAAATCAAACATAAATAACATTTATTAATAAAAATTTTAATGGAAATAATCATTTCATAAAAAGAACGCCAACAGAAGAAGAAGAAGAAGAATCATTTCATAACACAAATGCAGTTTTTTACATTATAACATCAATAAATTGACCTTAATTATTCAACTTATTTGTTAATTTACCAAATTAAATTTGATTATAATAGGGGAAAGGGGTCGCGACGGTCTTAGAATATTTGATAATCTTAAAGTTAATGGTGTAAGCTATATTTAAAAAAAAATTGAATCAGTACAATCGCGCCAAGCTAAGATATTAATAACGAACATTGAATTGTTCATGTATAAATAAAAGATTTTTGAAAATTTCGGATTATTATGGTGTAAAAATAATTTTTTAATAATACTCTAGCCCTAGATCTATTTTCTTCAAAAATATTTCCCGCCATCGAATATGTTTTCGGTAAAAAAATACATAACCCTTACGTTTATTTATAAACATCGTTTGACGTTAACCAACAAGATGGCCGCGTATCAACCAATCAAAACACACATCTACGTCACATCGGTTAAATTTTAAAAACATTTTTATTATTTCTAACCTATATATCTATAAATATAACTAAAATATTCAATAAGCGAGCCTATATCGCTATCACTTAAATATATAAACACTTTGTACGTTAATATAACAAAAATATATGTTAAATTTTGACTTACATAATAATCGTTTGACATCACAGTAATTTTGACTCGAAATGGAAAAAATTGAATAATTAGAGCTTAATTCATGTTGAACTATGTTGATATAGCACTAATCAATAACTATGTATCAGTTTTAAGACACTTAACCGAATTATTATTATTAAAAACACTTTATTATTTACTACGTTAAAATACGAGCACCCGGTGACTAAATCTCGCAACAGCTGAACGAAAATCTGTCGTTTCTCGCTCTAACTCTGCTAGATTAGCATAACTCTATCTCTCTTGTTATTATAATTGTACCAATTTGAAAAAAATAAATGAAATTTTATGTATAAAATAGTTTTTAAGAATTCAATTTTAGTTTTACTTATTTCTTTTTAAATTATATTCTAATAGGTTATAAAACATAACAAAATGATTTAATATTAAAAAAAATTATCATATACATATGTAGTTATAAATATAATACTAATTTTGGCTGTTAACATAATTTTAAAAATTAAAAATTTACATTTTAAAAAAAGGATAGATATATTTTGTAACATATTTTAATCCAATTTTTCGATTAACTTTTTCAACACGAAACAATTTAAACTTGCATTTCATTCAACAGCAAAAAAAGGCATTTATTATCACATATTTTCTTTTTCCAATCTTCACAAAAAAAAAATATTCATATAAAACCAACAACGTTAATAAGAAGTGTAGAAAAAGCGCTAATAACATAGAAATACCTGTACGTTAACATGACAGCTCGTCCTGTAGATTAATTGAAACACTGGGATTAGATTAGTAGCAGGAAGGCTCCTGTGTTACAGTCGTTAGTTTGCTATAAGTGCTCTCCAGCAAATAGCATTTCCACATTAACTTCTTTGATACCAAAACGGAAGCAGTTCTTCTATAACAGCGTTTGTATACACGTTATTATATACATATGTGACTCTTTTTTGTTATACCAGCGTAGTTTATCATATAAGGTAATGGTCCCAGTTTTGCCAAGGACCCCAGTAATGGCAAATTTTGAATTAAATGCACTGAATTAGAAATATGTGTCGATATTTGATTACTACCATTTCTGAATATTAATCTATATACATTTAACTGTCTTACAACGTGATTTGATGACAATCTGCCAATAGGTGTCAAAATGGTGGACATTTAAACTAATTATTAGTATAATTTATTTATTAATTATTATATTATCATAGCAACTGCTTTACATTATTTCAAATTTGACGATTCTTTCTTTTATATCTTTTGTGTCGTAGTACTTATCATTTTGTAATCATTTACCATCAAAAAACGAAAACTTGCTCTTATATCGGACATAACTGGTGCCTTTACCTTACATATAAATTTGTTAACAAAGAAGCAATTTTCTTCGATAAAAAAATTTGTAATTCAAAATTTATATCAAACGATAAAAATATATTGCCACTTGTTTTATTTATCTCTGAGAATATATTTTTCATTATTTATTTATGCATTTATATACGTGATATGCGGATGTATGTACTACTGAATATTACAATTTAATCATTTTTATATATGCTATGAATAATTTTATTTCGCTTGTAATTTAATTTCAATATTTTTTTTAATTGTATTAATAATAACCGGTAATTATTAATAATTCCCTATTTATTACACTGACCGTAATATATGTACAGTCGCCTGCAGAACTCGTCTGGCACCCTAAAGGCTAGAGTCGCTTACAACAGATTCTAAATTTAAAGGCAAACATCTTTTTCTACCAAGTTTAATATATTTAAATACTAAAATTCGGAATATCAAATATTTATTGCCACAAAATTTTTCTATACAATTTTCAATAGATTACATAATAATTTAATTGCACAAATATATATGAGTACTATAAACGAAGAGTACTTCTTTATCTAGCAAATGAATTTCAAAATATCTGTCTTTGTTTGATACATGGAGAAATAATTTAAATATTATAATAATCAAATGGGAGAAGCCTACTAAGTTTGTGATAAACGAAAATGAATACAAACTGCAAGACCATTAATGCAGGCGACTGTACATAGTATATGTGTATATTGTTCTACTATTTTATCCACAATATTAGTTCTAATACAATAATATGCACAATATTAGGTATGTTATGTATTTGTTTATAATTCACTGTATATTCTCTTCGTTATAAATATAAATTAAATTCAACTAATAATCCTCTTTATTGATATTGTTTCTAGATTCTATTATAAATCATTCTATGTCAATATCAAATTTTCAATGTCAGGATTACACAGATTTTACATTGTAATATGTTAATTGTAAATTCAATTACAATGTATTTTCAAACGATATTCGTATGTAACACATATGTATAATTTATAATGTATGTAGCAGAAATTATACTATTATAGTATTTAATTGCACATAATTAATTAATTTAAAAAAAGGTGGTTTCGGTAACAATCTTGAAACTGAAATATACCATATTGTTAACATTCATTTGAAGATTACAAAAAAATGTATAAAGTATGATAACATTAGTTTTAAAGTAGACATTTTCATGATCAAGGTTTCACGAACTTACAACAAATCAAGGAATAGAGTAACATGTATGAGAGTAAGGGTATTTTTATGCGAAAAGACCTAAAGATGATACAAAAAAAATATTGATTTCAGAAAACTTTGGTAGGGCCTTTTTGCGGTTTAACAATATCCGAGAACTTCATCCAATGTTACCCTAATCCTCAAGTGTACCCACAACCCATTTCCGGAACTCCAGGCCTCCCAGTCCGTCTAAACCTGTGATGATCGGCCCATCAGCAAACTCCCCATCCTTCTTGTGTCCCTGTCATACACCCAAAACATCCAAAACACCCACAAACCACAACACACCACGATACTACTGAGCTGTCGGACTAGGACTAGCCTGCCGACAACAAATTTATGAAGGAAAAAAAATATCGGAATGGAGAACCATACATGACTTCCATGTTCTTTAATATATTTTTAATTAATTTTTAAAATATGAGAAATTTCAATGAGATGTTTAGGCACGTACAAATAATAAATGTCTTTAAGGTTCAATTGAACTACAAATGTACCAAGTCTTATCAAAATTAGTGAGATAGTATTCGTTCACTTTTTAGACGAAAATAGTTACACAATTTCGAATATTTCTAAAACCCCTAATCCGATTAGCACCAAAATCAATAGGTCTGGAGTACACACAAACATTTTCCCCAAAAAGAATTCAGATTGGTACATTTTTACATTAGTTATCGTGAACGAAAGAAAATTTTACATCCAGACACACAGACACATGGACACACAGCCATACAGACACACGCACAGCCGCCATGCGGAAATTAACTTTTCTTTAAGTTTTGAAGCTAATACAATCAGAATCTGTCATTATCTCGGACACGATTTTTCGATGGTATTACAATACTTCCATTTCTTTCAGAACATGGAAGTAAAAACAATATCCGACCGAGGTATCGACTGGCACCTTGCATTTTTATAATCGGATCAACCTCTCCAATAAGATAAAAACAAATATTCAATCGGAATAATTACCCAAACGACTGCGCTACTATGATCTGATCTAAATTTAAATTACATAATTACATTACGTACTGTTAGCACATACTTCAGTCAAATACAAAGGCTTTATAAATCACTGCTGCTATTTAGCGTATTAATCATCAAAATAGGTATCACTGACATTAAATGTTTGTGAAATGGATTCAGTGGTCTTCATTATACTAGAAATAATCCAAAATGGATTATTGGAAAACTATAGACTGTATACAATAATAACTTTTGTTAAAATAGACTCAAATGGAGTCGTGAGAGAAGTTCAAAATAATCCTTAATTTATATAAACTATATAAGTCGAGAACCTCTTATCCGATTTACGTGTTTTTTTTTTTAATTCATAGGTATATTCTCTGGCCAAGTTATAGGCTATATTTTGTTAAGTTAGGTAACGTATTAAAATAATAGGCTAGTGCCAAAACCTTTTTGAAGAAAATAAATTAATAACAGGCAAGGACCAGTCGGAAAAATTAGTTAAGGTTATAATAAAGAGAAAAAACGAAAATTAAACACAAGATAATGGGAAATAGTGAAATGGGGGTGCTATTTAGGGGTTGATAGTGGTTTTTTGCTATTTTCAGCGAAATGTGACCTCCTAGCGGAAAATGTACAATGCAAAAATTGTAGATAATAAAAAAATCTTAAACTTTTATATAAGAAATTTTTCAACATAACCTCAAATTTTCCGAGAAAATGGCGGAAAACCGATTTTTTGGTTTTTTATTTTTTTCTCTCGTAAAAATAATTCCAATCGTGATTGTACTTAATTCAATTATATTTTTCAAAAATCCTAAACAATAATTCCGTTGTTCACGTGAGTGAAACCGCGGGCACAACTACTTGTGTTATAAAAATAATATTTCTATTAACAAACAAGTTGTACTTATAGAATAAAGGAACATGTTAATTTTATAAGCTAATATTTTCTTACTGTTAAAACAGTAACAAAATTGTGTATGTATTGTAACTTTAAGCTAGCTAAATTCTGTTGAATTGAAAAACAAAAGCTTTTTAATTACTCGATGAATAAAATTTTGTAAACCTGTTTTAACTTTACTAATTAAGAGTGGATTAATATTGTTTACAACACGAGCCCAAGTAAAGCCTACATCAGCAAGTCTGTTGCAAAAAGAATTACTGGATCTTTACTTTAATTTGATATTTAAATTTTCATTAAAACGTTCGGCATTTATTTTGTCAACAAACATTTAAAAGCGAGATCTTTGGATTAGTTCAAACTAAAAAAACATCTGCCAAGTAAATTCACAGTGCTTCCTCGTGCTAAATTCACCAAAGGTAGTTAATTATTCAACAATTTAAATAAAAACCGATAAAGTGCTCAGATAAATTGCCTTGCATTGGTTAACCATTTAATTTTTATACAATTTTACTAAACAAATATTAGTTAGAAATTTTTCTTAAGACGCGCCTGATTATTTTTTCGTATATTTTTAATTTTTTGATTATTTCAATATTATAGAAAATTGAATGCTCTACAAAAAGATCCTATAAATTTTTTACGTAATATGTATCTTGAGATATATTAAAAAAATAAATATTTTGGGATGTCACCCCTCCCCCTTACACACGATTTTGATTATTTTCAAATGGGACCGTCCTCAAGACAGACTCAACATTAATTTATTTGATCATAATGATTTTAAAAAAATATTTATTGTCATTAGTATAGTTATTTATTTAAAAAATTAATCATACAGGTAGCAGCAAGATATCGCAAAATACAATTACTGCTGTCAAAGAGGATTTAAAATTTATTGATAAACGCACTCACAAATGAGATATATTGATATTTATATATACTCACTCACGTATTCAGTTCTAAAAATTTAAATTATTTATTTTATTAACACATAGATAGTATAAATTATTTTATCTACTGTAAACATTAAATAATATTCTATAATAATACCTATATTAAACAAAATTTAAAAAATAAAATTCTATTCGATGTTTTCATCGTAGACAATATTTTTTTTACATCAACAAAAGGCGTGACAATTGACCCCATCGACTTGAATGTCAAAAAAATAACGAAACCTTTTTCACAAACAGCTAAAAAGAATGTGTAGTTTATTAATAGGAGAAAAAACACTCACGAGAAAAACTCCTTTAAAAGAAATATTTTACCAAAATTGTGTTATAAAAGTCGACTCTAGAAACTGAAATTCGCAAATTATCTTGACAGAATCTAAAATCTAAACTGAAATCTTCAGAACTTATATGTTTTCTATTTATATTTATATTCAAAACTAGTTTTCCCGCGGTTTCGCTCGCGTGGAGTACGGAATTATTGTTTAGGATTAAAAAAAAATATAGTTAATTTAAATACAATCACGATTAGTTATTATTGTAATATAATTGTAAAAAGATCTACAACGTTTGTTGTAAAATATTCCCTTACGAAGATTTATCTCAATTTGCTTTAAAAAATCGTCAAATTGATATTTACTTTGTCATATTAAATGTCATTTTGACGTTTACATATTTAAAATTAATAATTAAAATATTCGAAAAAATAATATCTTTAAGTAATATTGTATAAAAATTAAATGGTTAACCAATGGCAGGTAATTTATCTGAATACTTTATTGGTTTTTATTTAAATTGTTCAATAATTCACTACTTTTGGTGAATTTAGCACGAGAAAGCACTGTACAGATGTTTTTTTTATAATATTAAAAAAGCCCCCTTTTATCTTTTCGGGGCTCTCCAACTACACTCTTTGAACTCCCCAATACCGCCAAGGGAGCCGAGGACCGCAGTTTTGGAACCAGTAGTTTAAATAGTATTAATTTATAAATATTGATACTTTTACATATAATTACACGTTTTATCTTTTATATCATTGTCAATCAAATACGACCCTGCATTTATAAACATCGATAACTTACTTATCTCTATACGTATTTACCTCTTAAGACACTTAATCCGCTTTAAGTAATGCCTCCATTTAAATATATTTGTATTTTATGTACGTTACAAAATAACGCTAATGAAAAACTTGTAATGTCAGTGAGTTTTTAAACGGGCTTTAATTCGAATTAACTTTGTAATGTGAAATATTATTTAATATTTTGTAAAAATGTGTTATCAGTTATTGTGATTCAGTATTTATAAATAAATAACAAGTGTTTTTTAATTGATAATTAATTCATTTAAAATGAAAAAATAATTGATTTTTATTAAGAACATAATATGACATATGAAAAAATGAATATAATATATAAAGTGAATATAATATATTTGTGTTGAAATAAGTATAGTATAGTATATTGTGATTGAAGGGTTAAAATGAAAAGATCATTTAACATTTTTTGTTGGATTTTAGGAGATCTATCTAATGACATCCCACTTAATGGGTTAAGTGAAAAAAAAATGTGAGTTCACTTTTCAGTTTAAAGAAAGGGGGTCCAAAAAAGTTTTTTTTTCAAAATCTTATCATTTCTTTTTTCATGTTGTCAGTCTTCGTCCGTATACCAAATTTCATCTTAATCGGCTTAAAATTTTTGATGACGGACATGGCGAAACTATAAGTTTTCTGCGGAAACCTAAAAATTAGTTAATAACAGATATTGTCGATGTAGACTAATTCAAGAAGAAAACTGTCATGTCCAATCATAGCTTATGCACTCAGTGCGGTAGCGGTGAAGGTGTTAACGGCGGCTCCACTAGCACTCTAGTGACGCGACAAAGTGAAGACTGCGAATATAAGTGGTGTGGGTGGTTTGAAACCGTCGTGAAGTGTCTATGTTGTTCCAGAGATGTGCGATCTCAACAGACAGTGAACTGTACGGGCTCTTACCGTGAGATTTCACCGAACCCTGCTACTACTGTTGGTGCTACTAATAGATGTTTGGATATGACAAATATTACAAGTAAGGTAATTGAATGTGCAATTAATGATATATCTGATAAATATTAAATTGTACATTAGGGAACTTCCATTACTTACGTAGAGGGGGGGGGGGGGGGCATTTTGGATAAACGAGACTTACAATAAACGAGTCCCGACTGTACTGTCAAAATGTTATCTATAAACCAGTCCGCAATGCAAAGTAAGAATTTTATTTTATTATGCAACTCAATAGTCGGTACGTGCAATTAAAGTTGGGTTTCTTTTGCACGGCCGATACAGATAAAAACATCTGCCAAGTAAATGCACAGTGCTTCCTCGTGCTAAATTCACTAAAACCGATAGTGTTCAGATAAATTGCCTGGCATTTTTATACAAATTTTACTAAATAATCTTAGTTCGAAATTTTTCTTAAAACGCACCTGAATATTTTTTCATATATTTTTAATTTTTTGACAATTTCAATCTAAATCTAAATTTATGCAAATGTCAAAATGACATTTAAAACATCAAAGTGACATTTAAAACGCCAAAATGACATTTAATATATCCAATCAAATATCAATTTAGAAAAACAAAACACGAATTTTTAAAATAAATTGAGATGAATGTTTGTAAGAGAATATTTTACAACAACCGTTGTAGACCCATATTATAGAAAATTTAATGCTCTACAAAAAATATTCTATAAAATTTTCTTGTAACATGTGTCGTTCTTGAGATATCTTGAAAAAAGAAATACTTTGGGGTGTCACCCCTCCTCCTTACACACGATTTTGATGATTTTGAAATGGGACCGTCCTCAAACCAAACCCAACCATTCGACCAAGTTTCAATAATATCGGTTCAGTGGTTCATGAGTTATGTGTGTGACAAGGATTCAGGGGACAGACGGACGGACGGACGGACACACGGACAGACAGACAGACACGGAACGAAAAGTGTTTGTTTTGACGTGAAACGGATAAATTAATTTAAAATTTTGAAATTGGAGAACTTTTTTTTTGTCTCAATCTGAAACGATCACATAGCTTCTCGTATCTTCGATATTGCGAGGAAGCAAAAACAATATAGGTAGTTAAAATGTATATTATGAACTATAATTCTAAGCAGTAAATATCAAATCATCCTACGTGCATTTGTAGATTAATATTCCAATTCGAATTGACAGTGTAATAATCTTTGTTGAAATATAACTGTGTGTAAATAATTTTTAAGGCCGAACTCAAAACCAACATTTAATTTCATCAATTCTGAAATTGCCCAGACTTACCAAAGAGCACGCTAGTTAAGCTTTTAATTAAAATTGTAGGAGCCAAAATGAAAATCAATAAAAGACACATTGAAAATGCTGAATTCATTAGTAAGGGAATTTTTAATCAGCGTTTTTGTGTAAAAATAAATTATTAAAAAGAAAAAAAAACTTACAATATTTCTTTCACATTAAATTGAAAGTTGATAAAAAGAGTGTAAATTTTTATAAAAAATTTATTATTGTGTATAAAATTTAAAATAGGTATTGTAGGATTTTCAAGTAATTAGCGTGTTTCAAGTTAAATGTTTATATGTATAAACAACCTGAAAATGTTTGTTTTATATTCATATATTTTTACAAAGGTATGTTTTTTTATGTCGGTATTTATCAAATGTCAGGGGAATTTCGTTTTACATATGATCCATGTATAACATGTAGGTACCTACATTATATGTAATATACATATGAGCATATATATATTATAAACCTAATTTTACTTGTTATATAGGGTGATTTACAACTACTGTAAAAAATTAATATTAGATAACTAAATTAAGTATTCTTAATGAATACAATAACTTCATTACAATTTCTCACGGAACCCTAGGGTTCCGGGGAGCTCCGGTTGAGGTATCACTGCACTATTATAAAGATATAGTGTAATATTAAATATAGTTATGGATAATTGATCTTTCGATTTTTTTTTGTCATGTCTCGATTTTTAGTTTTGCCAACCTGGTCATTCTTGTAACACTTTAAATGCCCCATTTTGTATGTACTAATTTGTAAAGACCGAAAGTAAATATTTAATAATGTACTTTAGGTTTAATCATATTCTTATCATAACGAATTATTAAAAGTGAAGTGTATCTTTACTTTTTATAAAATCAAAAAGGTTATAAACATGGTATATCAGTCAAGTACATTCAATATTTAATTTAATACAGAGACAGTATATCATATTTCGTTTTAAACAACTTTTTGAAGAAAATAAATGAATAAGTTCGTCACATCCAGAATGCTATGAAAAGATTCGAAACATTCCTAAAACATTCAGGATTCCATGTAAAAAATTTAAACAGAAACGAATTTAATTATTTATTTGTATTACCTGGAAAATATTCTTGAAGCAACACGTCAAATTTACGAGGAATAACGTTTAAGTTTTTTTTTTTAAATTCAAAAAAATATATATATAATAATTTGTAATCTGGAAGCTTAGACAACATATATGACCATGTTCTCAATCCTAGCAGATCAAATTCTGCCCTGCCATACTGGGAGTTGTGAGATTGCTCCAGAACAAATAAATTCTCATTAGAAAATATAAATTCATCACCAGCGTTCCAAGCTATTTTTTAAATATTATTTCTCGATATAGTTTAATTCTCGAAATTTTTATTAAGACTAATTTAAATTGCATAATTATTTTACATGATATACTAGATAACATAACTGTATTTTAAATCATATTTGTGACTACATTGAAGGGCTGTTTTACAACGTTAATATATTTCAATACATCAAAAACCCTAAATTTACAAATTGCTGTCAAAACTTTTACAGTCATTAGAGGATAAAAATTAAATTAATTGCATTATGAAATTTAATATTCATTACTTTGTGTAATAATTATTAACGAGTAATTACTGTCGATGATAAATATTTAGAGTGTATACAAATATTGATGTAAATTACTGATTTTGTTATATTATTATACATTTAACGTTAATAAATAATTTATAATTTTAATTGTTGATCTGCTTTATGATGACTCTCATCCATTCTTTTATGAAATATATCTGAAGCATTTTAAATTCAAAGAATACATGAATATGTAATACGTCTAATTATCTTTCTTTTTTGTTTCAGAAAGGATCGCAAGAAGGAAAATATGGTATTTTATTACCTCCGAATCAGAGTCAGGTCAAGGTAAGAAAAAATACATTATATATTTATTTTGCATAAAGATGAAATATTAAATAAGTTCATTTCTTTCTTTCTTTGTTTTTTTTTTTTTGAATTTTCGTTATTTCTTATTAAAATCAACTTGTTTTGTTTTAACATTATTCTTCTATAATATGACTTTTGACTTCTGAGTGTAAGCCACGTCATTTTAATTTCTAACTCGGTCAACGTTTCACTACACATTGTGGTGGACATATTCAGGTGTATTGAAAAAGTTTATGTTGAAACTTTAACTAATTGTAAAATATTAACCAAATATATGTAAGTTATACAGATAACTAGTGGCACCAGATCCGGGGGTAGTTGGGGGGAACAGTTACCCCTCCCCACTCCCAAAATATTCAGTGGGGGGGGGGAATGAATACTTTTTGCAAAATGATCTCTGCCCTCTTCGTCCATACCACATTTCCACGGGGGTGAGTGGGGTGACTGGGATGATTTTGATTTTAACACTAGTGTTTAAATCAAAATCATCCCAGTCGAACTTTTAGTTTCTGAGTTATTCAATGGTTTTAGATCACCCTGAAAACGTGACATCAAGTTTCTGAAATACCCCTCCAGTATCTGGCTGGCGTGAAACACTTCACGTCAAAAACAAATAATTAAATAAAACTTTGAAAAAGTACATCTCAAGAATCTCAACCCAATTTCGCAATATTGTTAACTAACGCCCGTACTGGGGTAAGTTCAACAGGTTGATGTTGAAATGTTTCAGGTGTTGTTGGTGCACGGTCGCGACGACAGCGTGTGGGATGCGTTGCGACGGGCGGCCGAGCGGCTTGGGTTCGAGACAAACGCAGCGCGATCCGCGGATACTGCACTAGAGTTGTTTCGCGCGCGCACGCACGAGCTCGTGCTAGTGGACACGCGCACAACTAAACACTTCGACTCGGACACGCTATGCAGGTAAGATTACTTATTTTGTAATCAATTTAATTACTTTCTTATACCATGTACAGTCACCTGCAGAACTCGTCTGGCACCCTAAAGGCTAGAATCGCTTACAACAGATTCCAAATTTAAAAACAAACATCATCGGTTATCTTTTTCTATCAAGTTTAATATATTTAAATACTAAAATTCGGAATATCAAATATTTATTGCCACAAAATTTACGTATACAATTTTCAATAGATTACATAATAATTTATTTGCACAAATATATATGAGTACCTATTATAAACGAAGAGTAGTTCTTTATCTAACAAATGAATTTCAAAATATCTTTCTTTGTTTGATACATGGAGAAATGATTTAAATATTATAATAATCAAATGGGAGGAGCCTACTAAGTTTGTGATAAACGAAACTGAATGCAAACTGCAAGACCATTAATGCCGGTGACTGTACATACATATATGAAATGTACTTATAGTATAAGTAAGTATAGTGAAGCCGATTTTTTTCGAAATCCGGATTTTGATGGAATTATCCATTTTGATCTTCCCTTAATCTATTCTGACTATTTTCGCCATGATGTCTGTGTGTCTGTCTGTCTCTCTGTAAGCACTTTAAGTCAAATACGACAAATCGTAAGGGTCTATAGATTTTGATTCAGTAATGGCAGTATGTAATCAAATATTAACAAATATTTATAATTTAATAGGTACATTTAATTAACCAAGTGTCCAAGACTGGTGCCATTATTTTAAGAATAATATCAAAAAATAAATTTTGATACGAAGCATCTTGACATGAATATGATCTGAAAGAAAATTCATCGAATTTTGTGCAGCCATTTTTTTTTTGTTAGAACAAAAATATTACAAAAAAATATATTTCAGAATTTATCAAATCTAATTTATTTTAGTTGCAATCGATATTTTGAAATACTTTGAAACCTTAGATATAATAATAATTAAATTATTTAATCAATTTAAAAATAGTATAGACACGTATTAAGTGATATTTTAGGCCCGAAATAAAAAAATAACATATTTACACATAAAATCAGTATTCAAGTATCGATAGTCAAACCAAGCTAAGAAGTTAGACCTCAAGGGTGCACCCCACGGTTTGTTTGTTTCGATACGAGACGAGACATACGTAATTCTCGTCTGGTGTGCAGCCCTACCAATGTAAGAAAATCAAGAATCATTTGTGTTTGGTCAAACCTTACATACATCAAGTACCAATTACAACAATTAGTTGAAACTTTAATAAGCTCTATAGCATAGAACTGTTGTTGTACAACAAAGGTGCAGAACAAACTTTACATGTAGGTCATGTAGATAGATATAATGATAATAGTGGTAAAACCACGAATTCTCATAGATAACTGTACATAGTTATTATGTTATTAAGAGAATATTACAGTCGGTTATAATTTGCTGTTTTATTTATTTACCTATTCTCTAGGCAATGCTTTCTAGTTGATTTAATGTAGAAACTATGTAAGATACTGAGCTTCAGAAGTTGTCTGCCACCGTAAAGATCAGAATCGCACACAACAGATTCCAAATATATTAAGACAAACATTATAAATAGTTTTTTTTTACGATTTAATAATAATTAGTGCAAACGAAGCAGTAAAAAGTGTCGCAAATAGTTGGAAAGGTAGTTGCAAATAGTTGATTTCAAATTGTGTTCAATCAAACCAGTTTTCTGAAAACGGTGGAGATAAGTAATAAAAATTACAATAAATGCATTTTTACGCAATAGTTGAAAAACTATTTTTCCAATTTCTAATAATAACTAATCGTGTTTGTACTTAATTCAACTATATTTATAAAAAATCCTAAACAATAATTCCGTAGTCCACGCGAGCGAAGCCGCGCGGACCCAAATAGTTTAAAATAAAAACTAAATATACATCCATTTCATTAATTAATTTTATATCAAATTTTAATTGGTAAGTCTCGAGGCCATCAAACTATAAAGTCCCGAGACTTCAGAATCACTAATATTATTTCTCCACCACACTTTATAGACCAAAGAGCATTTCATGTTATTTTATTTTTATTAACTCTGCCAATTCTCCAGTCAATAATAAACTTTATTAAATAAATAATACAAAGTTAGAAATACGCTAGTACAATAACAATAACGAAAAAGTAACCGGTTAATAGTTCTAGCGTGAAAAATAATAAGAGGTTTCTCACGTCCGGTGTATTAGTTAACGTGAAGTACGTCCAGACTCCTAAAGGATCCCGTAGGAAATCTACGAGTTCTTGAACTGTCGTTATGTACAACAATCAAAGAAGCAAAGCTCTCCATGTGTGCGTGGTCTTGACATCAGACCCGCTTTTATTGAAACTTTATGACGTAAATTATATTAGATACCTCTAAAACGTTGTGCACTAAACTTTATTATTGTTATTAGGAAAATTTCACGTGAGTGTAAACTTTTGAATTGTTCGTATCAAAAGCGATTGTTAATAAAACTGTTTAAAGTAGTTTATTTTAAGTGTTTTGTTAGCTTTATCTTTTGAATGGTTTAATTCGTTTTCGTAGTATTTACGAATACTGATAAAACACAAAATACTTCTTTCTTTTCATTTAATTTAATGATAATGGTATTTTTGATAAGTTAATAAAAATATACTGTTTAAGAAATTAAAACTACTTAACAATAATTGTAATTACCTTTTAAATGAATGTAACTGTACTAAATTACATTAAAAATAAATAAATACATAAAATAACATGTCCTGACTGATTTATCATCGCTGAGCCGAAACCCCTGGATCTAGAAATGTGGAATTTCAGGGGTGTATTCCTTTTATGATGCAATCACCCACTAAGAAAGGATTTTTCGAAGTTATACGAGAAAAATATTGTTTTGATCGGATTTACTTAAAACTTAAAATAAATACTCTACAATAAAAATAATGAAACATGTATTTATCAGCATTTCCCAAAGGGGTTGCAAGTACTGCCAACATAAAAAAATATACAACGCGAGCGAAACCGCGAGAAATTCGTTAGTAAATAATAAAACAGAAAATATAAACTAAAGGTTATTTCATGACAGTCAACGCTAAAAATAAATTCAAATATGATTCTCTTCATTAGAGTACAAAATAATTTAATAATAAATCTCTTATTTGCTTTTCGCCTACGAACTTTATGTTTGTTATACACCAAAATTATTACATTTATGTATATTATTTTTGTATATATACATTTATAACGAATAGGTGATTTTCTCTTAAATTATTCGACGTGAAAATTTGAAATTTAGCACAGAGAAAGAGTATGATCGTCCAATTGAGATTTTTATTTTATTTGTTTTTAATTTTTTTCTTCAAAATTTCAAAAAATTACTTTATTAAAAAGTTGCATAAAAAGTTAATATTAAATTTGAATGAAAAAAAATCTCCTTTTCTGATTTTTCTAAAAAATGTATAGTTTTCGAGTAAAAAATTATTCAATATCCAGAAATGTTTTTTTGTTTTGCTCCATATCATAAAAAAATGAACATTTTCAGAAAAAATGTTTCAAGTTAAATTTGTTTATTTTTCCTCGTATGTAAATAAATAAACATTTTTTCTGAAAATTCATTATATTGGAAATAATTCGCTGGAAAGTCTTTAAAAAAACATCCGGTATACAAATAGAGAAGTAATATTAAGTTATTCAAGGGTATTATATAATACTTATTAATAATATTATTATAATAAATATTTGTTTAACATTCTGTAAAAACAAAATACTGAATACTATGCGTACAGATTTTTCACCTTAAAATTTGAAAAATCTATCTCAATGTTTTACAATTTAAAAATAACTTCAGTGTTTTGTAATTGTATTAAATAGCAGCTAACTTAAAATGAAATGTTATCATAAATTCAACTCTTCCTAGAGAACATTAAGATAAATGTTTTCCTTGCAGAATAAATTAAGATGCATAGTGAACTTTTCATAAAAATTGTCGTGGAATTCAAAACACAAGAGCTAAATTTACCATGTTACGTTTTTGACAAGGCCTAATGTAGAAAAAAGTTTTCAAACAATTAAGTGCTTTTAAAAATATTAAATTAATTCATAATTTAAAACTTATATAGGGGAGAACCGCAATGAAACCTCAAAAATAATAAAAAATAATGAAGTCATTTTGCTACTGTAAAAAATATAATAAAATATATATAAAATTATAAGATTTTTAAAATTTTGTTTTATAGGAAAATTCATAACATGAATTTTAAAATGATTTTTTTATTTTTGCAATCCGGTTAATGGAATTGGAGATATTTAAAAAAAATCTTACACGAAAAACCGTAAAAATGGTCATTTTTTCAACAAGGTACAAAAAATTTCGCTAATATGACTACACTATAAATCAAGTTTTATGCAGCTCGATATGAGAAATTATTGTTTGTTTTTTTTAAATTTATTTACTGGTGTAGTTTTCATTGTTTACAAAAAATATTAATAATTAAAATTTGAAAGCATTCACATTTTTATAAGGGGGGTCTCTCGATCACCTGCTGCCCTGGGGCCCCCAAGCCTCTTGTTACGGCCCTGTCGTTCGGATAGTTTTGATGTAACAGATATTGTCCGTTCCATTTCGTATCTCCCCTATATGTCGAATTACTTAATTTTTATCGACTAAAATTATTAACTGAATAAATTTATGTTTATTTATTTAAAGCGTCATTAAAATTATAGTGTTATAAATTAATGTGTCAAATAACTCACCACGAAAACTGTAATGAAGAAATTTACGAAAAGTGTGTGATTAGTTTGGTTTATAGCAATAATTAACCGAATATCTATGACGCACATACGGGTATAAATTAACACACAATATTTTACTGATTTTTGTACAACTTTATCTATGTTTATTTTATGTACTGCAAAATAGATTTCGGCTATACTGTGAACATATTTATTAAGTGTGTTTTTTTTTAATTACACACGATATTACATAAGTGCTATAATTTCGATGAAACTTAGCTCCCGTGTATTTCAAAATCGGTGAATAACTTTTCTTAATGTTTAAATCAAACTATAAAGTTTGTTATCAATTCAAAATAAAATTATCGATTCTATAAGGTACGTCTTGCACTTGACAAATTTTTATAACCTAAACTAGTTTTAGGATCTTACAGTTCAGTAATTTTCGTGCCAAATAGATATAGAATAACGACAAAATTACATTGAAATTGGATAGTTAATATAATTTTAGATTTACGGATTTTTTAGTATTCAAATATAGTAAAATTTTATCTTTCTTTGTTTAGCTCCATTTTTTTAATGGATAATTTTCTTTTGAAAAATCAAACTAATATTGTTTATTATTCAATACATAAAATAATAAAAACATATGTCAAGTAAATGCACAGTGCTTTCTCATGCTAAATTCACCGAAGGTAGTTAATTATTGAACACCTGATTATTTTTTCGTATATTTTTAATTTTTTGACATTTTCAATCTAAATCTCAATTTATGCAAACGTCAAAACGACTTTTAATTTGTCAAAGTAAATATCAATATAAAAATAAAAGCAAACCAGAACATTATAAGAAGTATGTAAGTGGTATAATTGATTTTCGGTAATATCAAATTCTAAACGTAATAGTCTCATTAAATGTAATATGTAATTAATTTTATTGTACGTTTATATGAACTAGTTTAATTTTCAAGAGCCATAGTTATTAAAATACTTAAGAATCAGATCACGACTTCATCATTTCAGTTTGAATTCTAGTATTACACATATAATAAGAAAACGCATGTTTTTGTCATTTTTTAATGCTGTAATTCGTTTTCTACAACATTGACCTTGCCGTCTCTTGTCTGGACCTTTATCTTTCAGAAAATATCTTGAAGGATCATTTTATTTCACATCATGAAAATATTTTCGGATAATACCTACATAATAATATTTTTTAAATAACTGTATTGTATACCTACATCTACTTTACAAAAAATGTATATTTTATAATAATATTTAAGGTTATTGGTGTAGCACTCCTTCAGTTGTGAACTATCCGTATTTTTTTCAAAAAGAAAAGAAAATTTGAGTCACCCCTCTCACGTGCTCATACCAAAGTTTCATTAATATCAGTTCAGTGGTTCATGAGTTATGCGTGTGACAAGGATTTAGGGGACAGACAGACAGGCACGGGACAAAAAGTGTTTGTCTTAACTTGAAACGGAATGATCAATATAAAATTTTTAAAACGGAGAACAATTTTTTTGTCTCATTCTTAAACGATCACAAAGCTTCTCGTATCTTCGATATTGCGAGGAAGTAAAATTAAATTAATTAATTTTTAAAAATAGCTACAAACCAAAATGCTCAGACGTTTGTATAGTATTAGAGAAAAAATTGTGTAATCCTTTTGGTCCTTGAGGATTATCTATTTCTGAGAAACCGTTGACAGACTGGAATCTAGTATTCGATAATACGGATAATGTAAGGATTACGCTACTAAAATAAGGATTATTAAGGACAGACATGTATTAAAGACATATCGATTCATTATTCACCACAGTTTTCATTTGGTTGTTTTCAATGTAACTCTTTAAGCTCCTAGTTTGCCTTTGTTTAAATTAGGAATAATGGTATTAAACGAAAAGGTAAATCTGTAAGGGAAATCTAATTATTTTTACAATACATTAATCTTATTTAGATTATTAATAATGTAAATGTAATCAAAATTAATTATCGCTGTTCCTTGAATATTTTTTAAGTTCATATATTTATCTATTTTAAGTAAGAAAATGGATTAAATTGTTTATATACATATATTAATTACAACAGAATCCATTTATCCACAGAAAACATTGAATTTATTAAATAATAATTGGTGATTTCAAATTAACGTAAGTGTAACTTAAGTAACTACATATTTTTAAGTCGTTTTTTAGTATACCGAAATCTCACTTTTTCGTCCGTCCTTCCATTTCAGTCAAAACAAAATGTCTCGTAAACTATAAAAGCTAGAAACTTGAAATTTTGACAACATATAAAATGAAGATTTACAAATTTGTTGAAAATTTTTCAGGGGGGCGCTAAAAAGCTAAAGCTAGGTTAAAAAATATTTATTTATACGAAGACATATGATACGTCAAAATGTATAACAAAACTAGTAGAATTTGACCCTCTTTCTTATTTTTTTCTAACTCAAAAATGACACCAGCAGAGGGCTCCGAGCAATATTTTATCCCCCCCCCTCTAACTTGGTAACTACTGGCTTAAAAAAAACTTTGGTAACGAGGCTTTCGTGGGACAACCAACGATAAATATTAAAATCAAGAATATCAATTAAAATTTTGGAAAAATAGGGACGGGCGTCATATAAATTTTTATTTTTATATCTAGGCAATTGGGGTGTCAAAATGTAGCTCTCAATTAGTAGAATATGACACTATTTTAATATTTTTTTCTAACTTAAAAATGCACCTGTAAGTGGCTCTAAACAGTCCACGTGTTTCTTCGAAACCCTAAAAATCTATTAAGTTGAAATTTTACGTAAATCCGAATCCTAAATCTACTATAAATACTCAGTCTTCGTAAGAGCAATAATCAATAATTTAACAGTCGTTAAATTTACAAATGGCTCTATAATATACGTGAAATATTAAACTAGTGTAAATAAATTATTGCGAAAATCCTGAACGAGAGTTTATTTTGTTCCACCGCATCGACTTGATATCTAGTTTATTTCGCTTAACTTTCACATTGATGTATTAACGGCTCAAAGTTTCAAACATCAATGTTTTAGTTTTATCTCTCTAGCGGATGTACTTACTGAAAGTATACTTTTCTTTATAAGGACTAATTTATACAAGACCATTAAGTTGAATTTAAATAATCAGCTTTTATTTTACACTTGCTAATGATTACAAAATGATAAGTACTACGATGCAAAAGATATACAAAAGAGAATCGTCAAATTTGAAACAATATAAAGCAGTTGCTATGATAATATAATAATTAATAAATAAATTATATTATACTCTATTTCATTTAAGAATGCAGTGGTTGCCCGGGGTTTTGACGGTACGAATCGTGCATTTTACCGTCAAAAACGCAGGAAGATAGCTTCTTGCATTCCTGAGGAAAAATATTGTATCTCAAATATACACCAATATAACAGCTAGTATTAAGTAATTTTATTAATTCATAACAAAATATCAAATCTAATTAAAATTAAAATAGATCAAACGGAAACGTATTTTTACGACATAATTAATTTCAAATGTAAAAAAATAAATAAATGATAATCTTCATATTTTTTATATTTCGTAATCTATACATTAAATCAAATATTTCTTAAAATACTCATAACACAGATTTTTGACATTCGCCATATGGTTTTAACATGGACAAATTATTTAATTACTTACGTTAATGCAGATTTCACAGTTACCCAATGTGAATACTTCCGGTCTAGATTAAAATGGCGTCACATAGGAAATCGTGAATTCATATATAATATAGACAGACGTATCATTTGACCTCAATGTTCTGTATTACTTCACCTCGGTATTCTTAAATGTATTGAATCCATCATTTTATAAATATAATGGAACAATAGTGTATCTGACAAGCGACATTTTTGCAATATCGAAAAATGTTCGATATACGAGTATATACGATACAGTAGGACTCCTATAAGTTCTAAGTTACGGGACCGTAAATTCTAAGAATTAGAATATAAAGGGTACCCTTTTCATCACAATACCGATCTAATGAAATGAGACGGAAATAGCTTTCTCTCTCACTCGCACACTTTGCTCAGAGCTATCAAACATAACCCACGTGAATGATACTCTGGTGGTAAAATTGAAAAGTTATATGACAGTTCATCATTTGTAAAGTATGGCGTCTTCAGAAAAAGATATTGACTATATTTGAGTTTTATTTGAATACTAATGCAAGTATTTGATTACATTTTGTTTTTTTTTCGTCTGTTTAATAACGCTGTACGTATATTTCTATTTATATAATTGTGAAACTATTTTGATCAGTGGCGAGGCGTGAAATTTTTAAAAGGGAAGTATATTTTATCAATCTTCCCCCTCGTATTAACAAAAAAAAACTAGTTAGTTCAAGCTTTTACTTTTTTAAATAAATTGTTATATATTTATGTAGTAACTAAATGATTCTACGTCTTATTTTCTTGTATTTTAGTCGATATTTGTGTGACGAGTTGAAGTTCACTGCAGGAAATTTCACTAAAAAATTTTGCATTTTTGATTTCGTTAAAAGTATGTTTATTGTATAGAAAATGACGTAAAAAGTTGTTTGTTTCAAACCACAGGTCTGTATCTCAAACCGTTCTCGAGATATAGCCTCTCAAAGTTTTAGTTTTTTCAAATTTTTGGAGAAAAAAGGTCATAACTTTTGAACCCGTGGTCGGAATTGATTTTAGTTGACGGATTTGAAATCAGCGTGTCAAAATCTATATAATGACATGTATAATACTTTAAAATCCGACAAAAAAATTTTGGTCAAAAATCGACATTTTTTTAAGGTATACCCCTTTGAATTTTTTCGATTTTTCGCGAAATTTTTTTTTCCGAGTTTTAAGTTATTATACATGTCATTATATAGATTTTGACACGCTGATTTCATATCCGTCAACTAAAATCAATTCCGTCCACGCATTCAAAAGTTAGGGCCATTTTTCTTCAAAATTTTGAAAAAACTGAAACTTTGAGAGGCTATATCTCGAGAACGGTTTGAGATACAGACCTGCGGTTTGAAACAAACAACTTTTTACGTCATTTTCTATACAATAAACATACTTTTAACGTAATCAAAAATTCTAAATTTTTTAGTGAAATTTCATACAGTGAACTTCAACTCGTCATACAAATATCGACTAAAATACAAGAAAATAAGATATAGAGGTATTATAGTTTTATAATTGATCGTGTAAATTAATATTAAATGCTATTTTTGACTTTTGGTTAAAATGTTTGGGTTGCGCATAAAGATTTGTATTAATTTACCCATAAAGAAAGGGAAGCACTGCTCAGTATTGCAAAGCATACTGGGCATCACACAAAGACGGTAAGGAGTTAGGAAAACAACTACTCCTCGTAAACAATTATTTTGTTTTTATTTCATATAATTAACGTTACTATATTATATTTATTATTATAGATATTCAATATATAATATTCAATTATCACAATAAAAAAATAAAAATCTTAAACGAGTTGAGAATGTTTATTTAACATAAATTTCTGCTAGAAAGCAGGAATATAAGATCATAAATCTTAACAACCACTGATTGAAACTGAGGTTTCAGGAAATGAATGTTATATATCACTGTAAACAGTCACAAATGCAAATCTATTTGTCCTGAGGAATTTATCTATAGCTTCTCTGATTAAATCAGTCTAGGCTTTCATGCTTGTAATTCATCGTTATAGATACTATACAATACACACCTTCATTAACTCCCCTTTGTTTCTCTCAATATGCTGAATATTGTATATAAGCATGTACGTTAATCTCTGATGAATAAACATTATTATTTTCTATAGCGTACTCGGAATTCTTCATTTGAGGAACCCAAATTGATTTGAATTAGGTCAGCTCTAGATTATAGCATCATTAAATATTGCTCCTTTGCAATATCGAAGATACGAGAAGCTTTGTGATCGTTTCAGATTGAGACAAAAAAAATGTTCTCCGATTTTAAAACCTACAGATTTATTTCATACTTATTGCATTGAATTATTAATACAAACAATTAATTTCCAACAATAAACGTAACAATAGAAACAATTTTACGAAAATGCTATAAACATGCAACTATTCAGATAATAAAAGACGTAAAACTGAAGTGGGCGAATTGAAAATGAGGATTAGGTACCTACAATAATAGGAAGAACGGCAATACAAAAAGACATTCATTTGTAATAAGATTTCAATGGTATAATAATGATCCGTTTTCGCATTTTCTACATATATATGTATAATTCTATATTTTCTCTAATTTTAAATATATGAATTTAATATAAGTAAGATAAAGCCACAAGTTATGGCCGCTATAAGAGCAAGTTTTCGGTTTTTAATCAATTTAATTACCAAAGTCCGCAAATATAGTTTGTTTTTTAAATTACCTATAGGCTTTTATTTTGTTTATGTTTTTTCTCCAGTAATGGATAAAGTAAAACCAGTAATGAGCACGCAGTGATGGGCACTTACTAATGATTACAAAATGATATGTACTACTACACAAAAGATATAAAAGGCCCTTTTGTCACCAAATCACGCTGTAAGACAGTTAAATTTATAGGGTCAACTAGGGTAAATGTGAAAAAAAAATACAAATCTTTCATGTTTTTTGACAGTTAACGATACAAATTCGTACTTTCATTTATTCTACTAGATGCGCTTATGAATAAACATTTTAAATACTTACGTCATTTGAACTGTACGATACAACACGGACTTTAAAAATGAAAAAAGTGTGTTTCATTTTTAACCTCTAATTTGGGAAAAAGTGAAACAGGTCTCTAATGGAAAATATTTCTCGAAAAATTAAAAGAAAAGCTACTTTGGCAACTTTGATTCATCTTCTTTGTGGCATATCAATGTGAAATTGTAACTTTAATTAATAACTGAGCTATACAGAAAGTTATGTGCAAAGAAATAAAATTAAATTCACACGTTTTGACATCGACTAACAGGGAAATCTGTAAGGTTGACATATCACTTATTAGGCAATTCATATTTTCAGCTCACTTTAACAAACCTTTAATGATGATGTCAGTTTTTATAATTCTCCTATAAACAAATTATTTTTTTAGTTGCAAGCTTGTTTCACTTTTACCCCATTTTTTTGGTGTTTCATATTTACCCCGCTCAACCCTATAGATTAATATTCAGAAATGGTAGTAATCAAATATCAACGCATATTTCTAATTCAGTACATTTAATTAAAAATTTGCAATTACAGGAGTCTTTGCCAAGACTGGTACCATCTTCGATACCCCTTCGAGAATTACTGAAAATCTTTAAAAAAAAAAACGACGTACGTCACTGGGCGCTAACTTCTATGTATGTATTATTTCAAACAGAAGACAGGGGTGATTTTACGGTCAGCGCTCTTTATGAGTTAGTGCTGTTCAAACGTGGATGTTACTAACAGTTTAACACAAGTCCGAGTAATAAAAGTAAATCTCAGATTATAGGTATACGTGACTGCGTTGTACAGGCCTGTAGTTTAACCGCAAATGGACTTCACAGTGTAAACACGTTTGTGGTATTTAAACCTAGTGTGTGTGATTTATAACAATAAAATTGCAGTCTTCCTTTTTGCTGGTAGATACGATGAAAATAACGAGCGTACCCTTAATTAAATAAAGAAATCCTATAATTGGTAAAGAAATCAAGAGTTGATGGACGGACAGACAGACAGACACGGAACAAAAAGTGTTTGTCTTGACGTGAAACAGAAAGATCAATTTAAAATTTTAAAATCAGAGAACATTTTTTTTGTCTCAATCTGAAACGATCACAAAGCTTCTCGTATCTTCTATATTGCGAGGAAGCAATATCAAATTACATTACAGAGAACTATTTATACTTATTATAATATATAGTATGCATATTATAGGGTATTATGTATGATATACCACGTTTTGATGAAATGTTTCTGACAAAGACAGCTGCACATATTTTGATATTCATATTTTAATACCTCGAGGGAAATCCTAAATCCACAAGTTTCCTCCCCCCTTTAATTCAGCGGCCGGCTCTTGCACAAAATGATCATGTTCGCAATGTAGTAATACCCCATTGTTATCAAGTAAGCGTATTTGGTCAAAAATCTATCGACCAAAATAGACTTTCAATTGTGATATTCTACATTGTGTGTTTGGAATTTATATTCTATCATGAAGATTATTATTAATCTATTTATCGCTTTTTATAACAAAACTAGCTGTGCCTGCGGTGTCGCTTTTTGAAAAATATAGTTTATTTAAGATTTTTTATTCTACACAATTCTTTACTAGATTATATTATTCAATATTTAACGATTTAGGAAGCGTTGATTTACTATTATCGTCACTGCTTATTCCATATGTTACCTAACGTAACAAAATATAGCCTTAAACCTGACCAGAGAACATATCTATGAATTAAAAAAAACACACCTAAATCGGATAAGTGATTCTCGAGTTATAAACGCACTAACGGACAGACATACAGACAGAAATAAGTTGAGCTTTATAGATATTATGTCATATATATGTATGTCAAATAATTCAGTAGCTTGAAAGCTGTGACAGACAGTGTTGATTTCATAAGTGTTCTTTTTCCCGATTTCGATGCGGAACACTAATAACAGCAAATATCTCTTGAATATAAAGCACGTTTACATTGACATTTCACCATACATCCGTTTCCTTCTAAAGAATACGCGCTATTTAAACAATCAAGCTCATATGACAATATCTAAATAAGCTTTGAAGTATTATCAAACACCGTAGTTTGTTTGAGAATATTTAAATTTTGTTTGTACTGACAATGAGAGAGACGAGACAAAATGCTACCGTATATTATATTAATTTCATTAATATACAATATACATATAGATACTACAAAAAGGACAATGTTATATAGTAATGTATCAACGCACACAAATATCGAATTATAATTTACTTCAATATGTAATAGCAATTTACTATGCTGCAACCAAAAAGCTGAAATATTTTATTTTAAAAACGTCTTCTATTTCCAAATGAAATTCCTTTCAATTTTATTGAATTTATAACGTGATTTATTGAAGAAAAAATTCACAGATCTTATATAAAAAAATCTGAATAGATGTAAACTATTATATAAAATTTAATGGAAAATATGGTATTGAACGAAATTAATTTGTCGCTTTTTATTGTCATAAAAAACTGCTGTCCATTGTTGTTATACAACAATGGATAACATATACAATAGAATTTTATTTCTAAAAAATATTTTACCAACATACATAATATATAATATATGAGCAAGTCATTTTTTTAGAATTAACCAAATAAGATAATATCATTTTTTAAATGACATTTGAACACGGGTCGTTACTCTAATCATAAAAAAAATATTGAACTGTCTAAAAACCAATACAATAAAATCTAAAAATATTGTGATACAAGAAAACTAAAAAAATGAAATTTTATAAACATTATTTTTCTTGAAAATACTTCTCTTCTAAATTATCAAAGTGGGGTTAACTATAGGGTGACCATTCGTCCCGCATTTTGCGGGACAGTCCCGCATTTTGACCCATTGTCCCGCATCATTAATGTCCCGCAAAATGTCCCGCATTTTGAATACTTGTCCAGTTTTTTTTTACATTTTTACTACTGTTCAATGTAATCAATTTGGTGTCGCGAATTTTAATAAAATTGAAATAGGTATGTTAACAATTAAAAAAAACTATTAATTCAGTAAATGTAGGTAATATAATAAAATTCACATAAAATTAACATAGCAGATTTAAAAAAAGTAATTGTTGCAAATTTTATTTAAAAATTATACGTCATCTATGGTAGCGAATTTAAAAATAACGAAAATGACAATCGTGAATTATAAATAAAATATAAGTTGTCGTTATGAATGTGCAATATAACATTTGTTATTCTTTATTAATAATAATTTAAAAAAAGGTCTTTCATTGTCCTCCCCCCCCCCACCCCCCGTAAAAAACAGTCCCGCATTGCCTTCTCAAAAAAATGGTCAGTTAACTACATTTTGACGTCTAACTAAATCCATCCATATTATAAATGCAAAAGTGTCTTTGTCTGTCTGTCTGTTTGTTACATTTTCACGGCTAAACCGCTGAACCGATTTTGATGAAATTTGACAATAACATACCTTGCATCGTGAGGAAGAACATAGGTTACTTTGTATTTCGAAAAATTTATTAGATAAAAAATGGATGTGTGACAAAAATGTGAAACTAAACACCCGTTTTAACAGAAATCTGTATTACCCAACCTTCTTCTTCGAACGAAGTCGGGGGTAACAGCTATTAGCTTTTACATATTATACTTGCATAGAATTTATATAATAGTCCAAAAATGTAATTAACATTTAAGCTCTAGGCAAAATTCTGCAGTATTCACAGATTCTAATTACAACATTATATCAATTAGCAATGTAATTTTCTCGCTATTTACTCATCTAATGTCATAGCTGAAATAATTCAAGTTGTGAAATATGAAGACACATATGGTACGAATGCTTACATGGAATTCTGTCATATAAATAAATGCTTGGCATAATTTACACATAATTTTTGTCATATGTATGTTATATTAAAATACTTTAGTGGAAGTTCTGAAATATTGCAAACATTTATTAATAACCAAATGTCTGAAAAGTGTAACAAATAAAAATGTGTTCTGGACTTTATAAAGGTAAATTTGGATAATTTAAAATTGATCAGCATAAAAATAATTAGTAAACAGAAATAATATAAAAATTGAAACCTAAAAAGAATTATATTTCATATAAAATCGGAACAAAGTATGGTAGACGCAACGTCTGTCTGTCTGTCCGTTAGTGCACTTATCACTCGAGAACCTCTTATCCTATTTTACGTTAAGTAACAAATAAGGAATAAGCAGTGACGATAATAGTAAATCAAGTCGGAAAAAAAGTTTGCCGCCAGTGCGCTTTTTTGCAATACGTTGCTTAAACCGTTAAATATTAAACAATATAATGTAGTAAAGAATTGTGTAGAATAAAAAGATCTAAAATAAACTGCGATTAGTTTATAAATATAGTAAATACTTCATAATTAATACAAATATTGAAGTATATATGTACATTTTTTTTATTTCAAGCATTTTCAAATGCCATCACTTTCACATTTGATTTAAATATAATACAATAATAAATCAAATTGTAAGATACTTTTCAAATGTCACAAATAATCTCGTCTTTTTTATTGACACTAAAGATGGAGAGGTATTTTTAAATTTTAACACAAAAGTTTTCTTTGGACAAAGTTGTTTCTTTACTTTTCAATTTCTTCAGAATGGTTTTAAAACTGATGAAAAAGAAATAATCTATTCTATTATCTAAAATCGCGGCGTTTAATACGATGGTTCATCGTTTAATCAGTATCCCTTCAACTAATGAAAGATTTAATAAAGAATTTAAATACATCGAAGAAATCGCGGAATTTAAAAAAAAAACATCGTAAACTTAACCGTCTCCAAGACATTACCTTAATTAAAGAAACTAAAGAAGAACCTAAAAATTACATTAAACTTCCGTTTGACCAGACTACTAAAGGATTGTCCAAAATTTTCAAAAAATTTGATTTTTATTCTAATAATAACAATATTAAAACTCTCCTACTTTTTTTCGTATTACGCGTCCAAAGGGTTAAATACAGAAAACATAAAGTTCAGAGTAAAACCGCACTCCATTTTTGGGAATTAATCCGGATTATAATAATTTTTTTATTATTTTTAATAGAGTTATCGATAATTTTAGCATATTTTTCGTCAATAAAATAAATTGATGCAAAAACATTTTATTGAATTTTATTTATACCCGTTAAAAACTGCAGATTTTCTTCTTTTCAACACTATTATTGTTTTTTCAATAACAGCTGATTAGTTTCAACACTTTCCCGTGGGACACTCTGTATATAATTTTCTTATAATAATGAAATTTAATCGAAAAATCTACACAATATTTTATTATTATTATAACACCAACCGATCTTGATTTTTTGCGACATGATATCAAATTTTCAATTTTCTCGGTATTAAAAATAAATTTCAAATTCCAATTATATTTCACACATCGACTCTTTTCATGTAGACGAAAAGATTATATTACAAGCGCCCATCAGAAGTTTCAAAAAAGTTAATATAGACGTGGGGGACTTAAATATACACATATGATAATAATTTTCACTTTCTCAAATTTATATGTTTTTGATATTTTAACTTATTTATCTCTTTCCAATTTGACAAGATTTTATACTTATATTTAACTTTAAGCATAGGGTTGAGCGGGGTAAATATGAAACACCAAAAAAATGGGGTAAAAGTGAAACAAACATGCAACTAAAAAACTAATTTGTTTATAGGAGAATTATAAAAACCGACATCATCATTAAAGGTTTGTTAAAGCGACCTGAAAATATGAATCGCCTAATAAGTTATGTGTCACCCCTACAGATTTCCCTGTTAGTCGATGTCAAAACCTGTGAATTAAATTTTAATTCTTTACACATAACTTTCTGTATAGCTCAGATATTAATTAAAGTTACAATTTCACATTGATATACCACAAAGAAGATAAATCAAAGTTACCTTTGTAGCTTTTCTTTTAATTTTCACTTTTTCCCAAATTAGAGGTTAAAAACGAAACACACTTTTTTCATTTTTTAAAGTCCGTGTTGTATCGTACAGTTCAAATGACGTAAGTATTTAAAATAGTTATTCATAAGCGCATCTAGTAGAAAAAATGAAAGTACGAATTTGTATCGTTAACTGTCAAAAAACATGAAAGATTTGTATTTTGTTTCACTTTTACCCCAGTTGACCCTATATAAAATAAAACACATACATAAATGAAATAAGAGATTTTGTGTTTTTAAACTCTTAACATTAAATAAAATTATAAATAATCCAAAAATTATTACAGCATTGACGAACATCTAAGCTTTTTTACAGCCCTTGGGTGCTTTGCATCCTCACCTCAATAACTATGATACTATTTCTAAAATGTTATTAATAATTGAACAATTTATGCTTTTCCTACATCACAAACTGACAGCGATCATAATACATAGTACATATTACATTATTTATTAATATAGTTTGTTCCAGCATATACACCTACATATATATTTTTTAAATTTTCCGATTCGTATTTTAAATTCACTTTACTACACATGCATTTATGTATTTATGTATATACATATACATACATGGATATAGAATTGAGGGTGGTTGGTGGCAGCTCCCTTGGGATAGAAGGGACTGCCCGAGCTCTGCTAGCGTATAGAATCGATAAAGCAACAAGTGAAGAGACGACCTGAACTTCAGTTACATATCATATTACCTACGAATAGTCATAATATCTAATAACCTATCACACAGAATCCCAAATACATTATATTTCGGGTTTCGCATAGATTAATAATGATAATTGGCCCTATGATTAAAACGTTTTCATTTTTTAATTATCTGTACTTCATTTGTAATTACAGTAACAAATAAAACATCTGCCATATAAATACACAGTGCTTCCTCGTGGTAAATTCACCAAAGGTAGTTAATTATTGAACAATTTAAATAAAAACCGATAGTGTTTAGATACTAAAAAATATTCATTCGAAATTTTTCTTAAGATTATTTTTTCGTATATTTTTAATTTTTTGACAATTTCAATCTAAACCTAAAGTTATGCAAACGTCAAAATAATATTTAATATGTCCAAGCAAATATCAATTTGGAAAAACAAAACACAATTTTTAAAAATAAATTGAGATAAATTTTGGGATATCACCCCTCTCCCTTAAACACGATTTTGATGATTTTTAAATGGAACCGTCCTCAAGCCAGACCCAACCATCCGACCAAGTTTCAATAATAACGGTTCAGTGGTTCATGAGTTATGTATGTTTATGGACGGACAGACAGACAGACACGGAACGAAAAATGTTTGTCTTGATGTGAAACGGAAAGATCGATTTAAAATTCTGAAATCGGAGAATATTTTTTTTGTCTTAATCTAAAACGATCGCAAAGCTTCTCGTATCTTCGATATTGCGAGGAAGCAATTACAGTTTTCTGTGCATAGATTAGGAACGTTTATGAATAAGCAGGTAAAATATTGGTCGAATTTTGATACTAATTAATATGTTAAAAAGTAAACAAAGCAATTTATGTTTTGTTTTTCTCAAATGTATTTATCCAGAATATACGTACTACTGTATACAAATATGTACAGTCACCTGCATTAATGGTCTTGTAGTTTGTATTCATTTTCGTTTATCACAAACCTGGTAGGCTCCTCCCATTTGATTATTATGATATTTTAATCATTTCTGCATGTATCAAACAGAGACATGAAATTCATTTGCTAAATAAAGAACTACTCTTCGTTTATAGTACTCATATATATTTGTGCAATTAAATTATTATGTAATCTATTGAAAATTATATACGTAAATTTTGTGGCAATAAATATTTGATATTCCGAATTTTAGTTTTTAAATATATTAAACTTGATAGAAAAAGATAACCGATGATGTTTGTCTTTAAATTTGGAATCTGTTGTAAGCGATTCTAGCCTTTAGGGTGCCAGACGAGTTCTACAGGCGACTGTACCTACTTCATTTATTTATGAATAAATGTGTATATTTCTTATGAGATTGACATAACGAATCAACGTAGGATTTTGTAATTTATTCAATGCTCCACATTAAATATGAATTCACCTTTTAAGCTTTAGAGGATAAATGTGAAGTAAATGGAAGTAGGGGATTTATTTTAGGTACTTCATAAACATATTCGGATTTCTTCATTTGGGGAAAATACTACTCACTTTTCCTGTACTTTTAAAGACGATTAGTACATTTTAAGAGTCACTTGACACATACATACTGTTATTTTCGTAACTTTTAATGGAAGATAAAACAAATTGTATTATATTATATGTATATACAAAATAACAAAATTATTATCATGCTACTTTATAAGTACAGATTTTTTTTTCTATACATATCACAGAGAAAATTATTAAAACGATACAAGGTTGTTATATTAATTCATACGTATTTATATATTTTTCATTCAATTGAATTTACTGAAAACAAGTCAATATTTTTTTGCAAAATCAAAATAGAATTATAATTAAATTACAATTTTTAACAAACAGTCGCAAAAAATACATATTTATATTACAAATAATATCGATTCATATTTTAAGTTAATAATAACTAAATAAAGTAAAGGCATTATTAATAAGCTTGTTTTTTGTAATTCTCATGAACTCATATTACTAATAAAACAAGTAACTCTTTATTTAATCAATTTAATTACCAAATTCCGCAAATATAGTTTTATTTTGTTCATGTTTTTTCTCCAGTAATGGCAAGGGTAAAACCAGTAATGAGCACGCAGTGATGGACACTTGCTAATGATTACAAAATGATAAGTACTACGACACAAAAGATAGAAAAGAAAGAATCGTCAAATTTGAAACTATGATAATGTAATAATTAATAAATAAATTATACTAATAATTAGTTTAAATATCCACCATTTTGACACCTATTGGCCGATTGTCATAAAATGACGCTGTAAGACAGTTAAATTTATATAGATTAATATTCATAAATGGTAGTAATCAAATATCAACACATATTTCTAATTCAGTACATTTAATTAAAATTTTGCCATTACTGGAGTCCTTGCCAAGACTGGTGCCACTACCTTCTAAAAGATTTATTTTCTTATATTTATTATTATGTCCTTGTATTATTTATTATTATTTACTATTTATAAAATCAGTGTTTAGTTTTTATATGCAAGGGTCAAACTTTAAATTACATTCTGGTTATATATTTTATCAGTGAATATAGATTACGATTTATATGGTAATGTTATTATAATAATATAATGTAAACAACGTACAAACTTTTGCAGTTTAAATTGAAAAAAAAAACTGCTATTTCATACACAACAGTGTTTTTCTGTTTCTTTAAATCTCGTTTACATAAAATCTATTCTGTTTCACGTTCACTGAAACAAGAAAACACCAACTACTTTGAAATCCATAGCTCTTTTTACAATCTGTATTTGATAGTAGATTTGAATGTATCTTTATGCCATAATGGAATTACTATTATATAAAATATTATTTAGGGATCAGATTTTTTACGATTAAGAATTTAAGCCATCTCGTCTTATAAAAATTTAAGCATAATTAGATCTGACGTTTATTTTTTGAAAAATTAAATTGTAAATTAATTTTGAACTTAGTCGTAAAGGAAATTACCAGCAATTAAAAATTGTTCCAAAATATATTTAAAAATTTGGAACCTACTGTTTTCTAATATGCGAATTATTAAATACAACTTAATAATATATAAAATAATAAATTGAAAAACTATACGGTACAGGACACTATTACGTTAAGCTCGACTCGCATTTGACTTTTTTTTATATTAAACAAATCTGCAAAACATATTATAAATACCATAGTTCATATTCATTTCTGAATTACTAATTGTACGTTTATTTATTTTTCATTTACCACTGTCATTAAAAACCGTTATTTTCTTCACATATTTCTCGTCGACATTAAATGTCAACATTTTGTCTTAATTCCCCGAGGCATTTTTAAAATAAAATTTTACGATTCTTTAGTACTAAGTAATTTTACTTCGGAAGCTGTTTTTTATAACATATGTAAATACATAAATCTAGAGAAAATATAATATAAATTACTCATATTTTTATGTTAAAAATATCAAAAAATTACATGAACACTTTTTCAGTTTTTATTTAAATTGTTCAATAACGTTGATGAATTAAGCACGAGGAAGCACTGCGCATTTACTTGACAGATATTTTTGTTATTAAATATTAACATATATTTATATTATATGGTATTTTATTCACCATGTACTACAAAAAAAAGTATTTATGTAATAAAGAAACGTCATAAAAACGTCAGAACGTATCAGAATGAAATATAATTCATGTACCTACGGCCGTTAGCTATCAGATTAGCGCTGCTATAGCAAACATAGCTACCGCGTTTAATATCATCAAGTGATTCCCTCGGCGTGACGTCACGCAGATAACGCGTGAGTGCATGAAGACATGAGTGCATGTGTTATATGTACAATGTTTGTAATCATTTCATACTGATTATATTTAGAGGTAGGAGCAGTACCGGCTTTAGGGGGGGGGCGAACTAGAGCGACAGGTGGGGCGGCGCACAATGGAAAATAAGTCACTTTTTTGGTTTAAATCAGTGTACAGGCTGTAATTTTTGAGTTAACTTTTTTTATCTTTAAATTTTTTGTCGATTAAGCAAAAAATATAGCTAAATATAAACAATGTTAATTTGTAAAAAAAAAATCGATTATTTGTTAGCCGCTAACTAGCAAATACTTATTCAGCAACCCAGAAAACCTTTAATAAGGTATTAGCTGAGATACTAACTAATCAACTTATTTGTTGATTTATCAATTTTAAATAGAGGAAGGAGGTCTCGACGGTCTTACGGCATTTGATAGTTTTAAAGTTAATGATGTAAGCTATATTTTTAAAAAAAATTCGAGTCTGTAGGATCGCGCCAAGCTGAGATATGAATTATTCAACTTATTTGTTAATTTATCAATTTTAATTGACATTTTCGGTGATTTTTGAACAGTTTTTTAGGCGGAGAGAGGGCGGAAAAATAAATCTCGCCAAGGGTGCCAGATTTGCTAAGGCCGGCACTGGGTAAGAGTTAGTAAATAAATGCTTTGCGCTAACCGTAAATTAGGAGTTCTGGGATGGGTTTTCTTTCTTTTTAAAGATCGCTGCGTGTTTGAAAATAGTTTAAACAAGCCATTGAATACTGATTATGTAGATAGGTAGTAAATATGGCTATTTTAGTGAACTCAAAGTGAGAAAGTAATTTCAAGAAATCGGGATTTTTTATTATTAGTTATTATTACACTTTTTAGGGTTCCGAAGAAACCCTAATAATAATCTTTGTACTGTTTTTTTTGAGTTACAGCGTTTACAGACAAACGTATACGCAGACAGACAGACATCATGGTAAAAATAGTCAGAATTGGGTCAGGGAAGGTTTAAATGGATATTTCCATCAAAATCTCGAATCCGAGCAACATACATTTTTTATAAAACACTGGACTGAAATGGTTGATAAAAAGAATGTGTAATTTGTCAAAATTGACGAAAGATAATCACACCCGTTTTTGCGTTCTTAAAAACAATGACGTCAGCATCGAAAACGCTTCAAAGCACTCTTTGAATACGTTGGACGAGAGAAAAAACCGGCTTTGTACTCGCAGTATAATATTGTTCAGCACCTCCACCATTCGCTCTTAAAAATTATATAACTAATTTAATTACTATTATTTATATTTATTTAATTTAATTTGGTTTCAGATCGATAAGAAATACAAAAGGCAGTCAACATACGGTCGTTTGTGCTATTGTCAGAAGAAGGTGAGAAATTTATAGTATATTTAAATATGAAAAATTTTATAAAAAGCTCAAAATGTTATCCACTCTAATTTTGAAGTTCAAAATATTTACTTTAGTAATCAAGATATTTTTAGCATCACAATCGATTAAAGCTTTATTATTTTAAGAAATGTCTAATTTATTGACATCTTAAATTACCTTTGTACTCACAAATTTGCTAACGTACATAAACAGTTATTATAGAAAGATGTTTGAAAATTTAGATGAATCTCATTAGCTTTAATTAGCACATAATCATTATTATTAATTTAATTTACAGTGTATTGGAGAAAGATGAAAGTATAGTGCTGCAACTTCTAGAATCAGGATTTAATAGGGTAAGAATTTATTTTCTGAATAAAATTAATTTTTTATACTTTTTCATAAAAATCATCATAAAAAAGTATAAAAAATAGTTCTATAATTGCATTTAAAATACCCTGAAAAATTATTTTCGGGATAAAACATCCAAACCCCTCACTTTTCTTCCAGTTTTCATTACCTTTTAGATTAAAAAAATTAAGAATTACTTTTTACGAATTATGTTGATTAGGCTTTTATATTTTTTATATTTAAGACCTTAATGATTCAGTAAGATAGTGCTTTTTTACAATCAAAAGTGTTTCAAAAAGATTAAAAACGATTGATGTAGAATCTATAAAAACCAAAAACATAATATTGTGTTATGATTTATTATTAATTTGTTCATCGAAGTATAAACTTTATAACTAATATAACTAAATACAATGCCCTTATTTTTAGTTGATTCAATCAACCTTTGCCTTTTATGTTTTGCACTGACGCAACATAACTTGTAAACTTAATTAGAAGTTACAGTTTTAAAATCTGTGAAAATTTACGAAATTGAAAATGATGTTATTTAATTCAGAGCGTGCATAAAAACATAGCAAGTGAAAATAAAATTAAAGAACATTTCTAATTTGATATTTATATTCATGGATTATATTATATTTTCTTCGTTATAAATGAATATTCGTGAATGTGAAAAATGTTTAATAACACAGCTATGTAATTTGTTAGGAGTTTTTTTATACTATGTAGCTTTTATTGTTCCTTTTTGTGTTTTGTATTCTATGCAAAATATCTTTTTTTTATATTTTATTAGTAGCTTTGCTTAAAAAATATGAAACGCGTGAAATATATTATTGCTGTCTTAAATATATTTTTGTTTTTATATAAAATTTTTTATAAAAAACAAAATGAAATTAATTATTTTTATTTTCTTTAAAAATTATGTGATTTGGAAATTCTTTAAATGGTTATAACTTTTTTATAAAAGTAGATAGGTACTTTTTGTTTACGGTTTCTTAAAGCACTTTTTATATAGAATTGATTGGTGTATTTAGAATTTATATACCACTTTTAGTTTCCAAGATACAAGCCCTTCCTTTAGTTTTTCTTTTGGGCCACTAAGTTTTACTCTACTTTACAACTATGTATATGTCATTTGTCATATTTATAATACCGAACATTCGAATCAACTTAGAGTCGACATTTGTCAATAATGTCCGGTATTATAAAAGAGCTCGCAAAATTTGCAAGCTTGCAAACACTTTAAAACGAGGTATCAAAACTTATATGAGTTTTTAACACATAGTTTCATGCACAGTAAGTTGATTTTTACTGTTTTTACTCAAGATTAGTAAATATACTGTACATACCTTTGTTTTTATTTCCTATGTCAAAAACTCTAGTATAACTGTCATATAAGTTTGATACCCCATTTGAAAGTGCTTGCAAATTTGCGAGTTCCTTTATAATACCGGACATAAACCTCAATTAATAATTATCTTGCAGTGTATAATAGAATCATCCCATGTGTCCGTGTGCGTGAACGAGCTCCTCCAGCTACAATGCAGCGAGATGCGTCCGTCGGCGCAGCTGGCGACAATGCAGGCACTGTTCGCCGCTCTGGATAAAACCCGATGCGCGGTCCACGTGACGGACAACACGCACCGTGTACAATACGCGAACCGAGCCGCAGAGATTCTGCTCGGTTTCAGACAGGACGAACTCGTCGGCAAGTCGTTGCTCGAATTTATAGCACAGCAGAACGTCGAAACTATGAATCAGAATCTACAGCGTGGAAAAGAGTGGGAAGGTTAGTAAGTGGAATCGTATTTTTGATATTTTTGGATATAGGATTATACCGCCTGCCATCCGTCAGCTAGTTTCGTTAGCGTTTGGCGCAGGGGCGGCTTTATTTTTGTAAAAATATTACAGTCGGGACTCGTTTATTTTAACGCTCGTTTATTTTCAACTCTCGTTTATCGTAAATGCCGACTTTCGTTTATTGTAAATTTTTTCTCCTCCTTCACCTCCCACCATTCTCGAGTCATGGCGTAAACGAACATATTTTTGAAATTTTTGTAGAATTAATTAGAGATACTTATCACCGTCGTCATTCGTCACCTTGCTCATATTCGAAATTAAAAGTAAAGTAAAATTATTTCACTATCACGACTAACTATTAACGATAAATATTAAATACCAAGGTTTACATACATAGTCTCTATAGCTCCTTGACCAATCAGCGTTGGCGCGGGATTTCAAGTCACCACGAAGATGTATTCAAATGTTTGACATCTCAGAACGTATTGCCAACTTAAGAATAGTAAAAATTACACTTCCCGAATAGATAAAATTGTCTGTGATAGCTTTTTCATGATTTTGCAATGTCGAATTTGTACTTCTTTGATTGTATATGTTGTTAAAATATCAAAAAATATGAAGACAAGAATAAATAAAGGATTTCTTGTATTTGATATTCTATTATACATTTATAACATTTGAATACATCTTCGTGGTGATATCAATTTCCGCGCCAACGCTGATCTACACATAACTTGGTGGGAGCCCCTCTCGACTTAAAATAAACGCGAGTCATATGATTCAGAAGGTTTAAAATAAATGAGTCCCGACTGTACAACTACTTTATAAAACCTGAAAATTTATTTGTAAGCAGTATACTAAGTAAGAACCCCTTTTATCATAATCAACCTTCAAAATCTTGCAACCGGGCGCGTCAGCAGCGCGTTTAACTTAACGAGTACATTGTAAATAAATACGTAATTATTAAATTCCCAGGCACGTTATCATTCAAACGCAAAGGCAACACCGAAGTCCTGATATCACAATGCCGCGCAGTTCCCGTCTGTTGCACCGGACGGACACCCACACACTACGTATTCGTACAAGATCCGTTCTCTGACGTCTTCACCGGCGAGACGAACACAACCCTAGCCGCGACCACACCTGGTGCTATTCTAGAACGGCCCCGAGGATCAGTGCACTCGCTACGTCGAGGATCGTTCGATGTACGGTCAATAGGCAGCGATGGGATTAGACGGAGTAGTATAGCTAAGCTGCACGCATTGCCGCTAGAAGCCCCCATAACTAAAGCTATTGGACTTATAGCGAACGTGCAGGATCAACTGTCGCCCACGCAAGCACAGATTCTGGATAAGGTCATTGATTTGATCAGAACGAATGAGTTGTATTCGCCGCAGATGAAGGAGGAACATAGGTTAGTTATTTATAGTCAAATGTTTTGCTTCTTTAGAAAACAATCCTGACAAATTTAATAAAAAACTTTTTTTTTTACAACTTAAGTGTAATACTTAAAAACAGTTGTAGAAGTCGGTTTTCTTAAAAAGTTTTCAGCATATGTTTATAATAACATTAAAATAATGTAAATTAACATTAACAATAAAATTATGTAATTATAAACAAACAAAAATTTATGACTGTTTCATTTAATAGGGTAGGTAGCAAAATAGTCACTTTGGGGATTATTTAGATAAATTTATAACTGGAAAACTATAAGACCCAGGTCCAAACTTGATATAGTGAATTTTGTAATGATAAAAAATACCACATATTATAGGTACTTTTGGGAGGAAATGTCATTTTCATAAAAATTTTCAAAAAAATAAATATATTTTTTGAATTTAATGAGCAATAACTCTGAATTCGAAACACGATAGCAATAACGCTAATACTGAAAAATACGTCAGTTAATTACCTATGAAACTGACTCATTGCGGTTGCTCTAGTTACGTTACTTTGGAAGTTATGAGATAATCTTTGTTTGTAATTACTACTCTGAAGGAAGTTTTTAAACACCTGTAGCTCAGAGGGTGTTGAAGATAGACCCCACCTTCCCGTACAATTTTTTACTCACAATGAGCCAAAGAATCAGCTCTTAAAATATCTGTATCCCAAACCGAACCATCCTGTATATAGTGGTTTTAAAAATATACTAGATAGAAAATTTTAATAATTACTTAATAATATACAGTGTGTTGAATTCAACTATGGAACGTAGGGAAATTAATGTTATTTTAAAGGCATACAAATATTTGCTCTACTTTTCATAAATATTTTGTTTCCTCGCAATATCGAAGATACGAGAAACTTTGTGATCATTTTAAAATGAGAAAAAAAATATTAGTATAATTCAAACACATGCATTCACACAGCGATTTGGGTCAAATGTTCCAAAAACTGTCACAAATAACAAACTCATTTTACTCTACCGCGCGTACACTGCAAATGCAAAGTGTGTTGTTTTGACACACCTAAGTGTGTCATTTTCTTGTAGTCATATTTAATCCCTTTTTTGGTGTGTTCTTTTATAAACACACTTTAAGGTGTGTAGTTTTAACACGTTTTTGGAACACGCTTTGTAGTGTGTTAGTGAATTAACACACTACAAAGCGTGTTATTGTAATAAATCTGTAAACCACATTTTATTAAGAAATTATTATTGAACAAATATAAATACAATGATTTTAAATAATATACACTACATAATAATTTTTTTCTTCTTTGATTAATCAGCCACATAAAGCATATCTAAATTCATTGTAACAATTTTATCCTCTGGCTCGATATTATTATCACTTTTAGTTGATGATATCAAAACAATATGGACATCACTTTTATCCGAAATTTCATCTACAATTCCACATCACATATTTTATTATTTCTATCCGGGTCTTCTTTTTATAAAATAATTAACTTTCCCTGTAGCATCATCTTCAGAATGCTGTCAGTTGTAGTTGCGTTTATTAATCCTTGACGTATCAATTCTACACCCGATATATCTTTTTGTGGTGAATATTTAATGCACTTACACATTTCACCTATCAGACAATAAACTTTCTTTTCTATATTAATTTAATATACAAAAATATCAAGCTCAATTCTATCAAAATGACGAAAGATACGACGTATAAATGTTACTATTACTATGTTACTATTATTTATCTATGGTTACTAGTGTCAAATCGTTCTATACTCTATATGGCAAAAGAGTGAGAGCAAATATGGTATCATGACTATAGAGGGAGAAAGATCGAATGTATATAGGCTATATTCACCTATATTATATTCTAACACACCAACAAGTGTGTTTATTTTCAAAGTGTGTAGTTCTCCAAAAAGTGTGTTAGTAGATATTAAACGTGTCATTTCAACACACTTAAGTGTGTAAATAATATTTTTGATTATGATTTACAAATTATTTTTTACACACCAGAAAGTGTGTTACTCTTTTAACACGGATAAGCGTGTCAATTGCAAAGATCAAACGTGTAAACTAACACACTTAATCTTGACTACACACTTATGTGTGTCAAATAACACACTCATGTGTGTTTTGTAACACATTTTGGTGTGTTTTTAACAAACTAGCATTTGCAGTGTATTCATTGACATAATACATAACAAAACACTATTCCAGAGTACGCACTGACGATCCCGTGACATCAGATCTGGTAAGCGCGCTCTTGACGCAAGGTCCCACACAGCTGATGAGTTCCCGAAGGAGCAGTAACGACTCGAGTACGATACGGGCACAGAACCGCATCGCAATGCCTAGACACCGGGTACCGACTAAACTGAAGGAACTGCTGGACACTTCGCTTCAATGGGAGTTCGACATATTCCGGTTGGAAGAGCTGACAAACAAACAACCGCTCGTGCACTTGGGAATGAACCTCATGTGCCACTTCGATGTCGCCGGGACGCTCAACTGCGATGAGAAAACGCTTCAAAATTGGCTCATGGTAATTGAGTCGCATTACAGGTAATTTTTATTTAAATACCATTTATTATAACTTCGTCTGCGTGCAGCGGTGTATTTACGTTAAGGTATTTCTCGGAAAAATTAAAAGATTCAAGAGTAAGCTCAAATTTTGTAAAAACTAAAAAAAGGTTATTAGAAGCTCCATTCAAAATTTTAAAATGATTGACCATCTGTGAACGAAGATATCGTCAAAATAAAATCAAAAATTTAACATTGCGAGTATAGGGATTACGATATTTTAAGCGGATTTTCAATGAAAAAGTAAATAATTTTATGTGAAGGAAGATCAAGAAATTTATGAAATTTTCAGGGATACTAAATTAATATAATTGGAGTTAATATAAAAAATCTCAAGTATTTTCACCACCCCGTTTTTAAGTTATAAGTAAAATAAAAACTTATTTTCTGATAAAAAATATCACGGTACTAGCTATGACAACGCCGCAAACTATTGACAATTGCCGCGGTATTTAAAAATCGTACGTGCTGAATATATTGTTCTTTTAATTTTAAGGAATAATCAAAATAATAAAAGCCATTTCTTAATTATAAACTTATAATATATAACAAATTCAGCTGCAAATAATAATACACGTTATCATATCAAAACATGAAATAATATGTAGCTGTCATCGAGAATACAAAAGTCGCGCATGCGCAATAGAAAAAACGTTGCCAAATTTTATTTTAATTTATACCACGACTATCGTGATTTTATAGTACACTTTTTTTTCCTTTTCTAACATATAGCGTACCTTGTTTCTCTCCGAGAAATACCTTAAGTGCCGCCCTGGGCAAAAAAAAATATTTTTTTATAACTGTTTTTATAAATGATGTAGAAAAATCATTTTGATAATCGGAGTAATTTTTTGTATTCCTATTTTTTTAGTGTTGTGTATTAAACTAAAATATTTGTATTCTCCCAGAATCTGCTGCTAACTAACTAACTAACTAACTAAGTAGCTTGTTATGATTCCATAAACCTTCTTAATCTAAATTTTAACCTGTTTTAAAATGTATTGTAACTACTAATCTAACAATGAAAAACAATAATTAAAGAAATCGCTAACGTTAAAAAAAAACATAAAAAATCGAAAAATTCCATTTAAAAGTTTAAAAAGAGAATAAATGGTACCATCAATTTTAACGACGGAAGAAGGCATCGTACCGCGCCTTATTTATAGTGTTTAATGAGGCAGTTTTAGTTCAAGCGTGAGCAAAATTCGCCTAAGTTATTGGTTCAGCTCGCCACGATATTTCGATTATCATGAAACAAATTTAAAATTAACCAAATCTTTTTAAATATAAACGACGAAAACAAAAAGCGATTCTGGCACCAAGGATTCATTTCTAGAGCTTATTAGAAAGAATTTGACATCAAAAATTTACGATTTTCTATAAAATCTTTTGCCACTTCAGAAATAACGAATTTTGACCGTGAAGAAACCCAAAGTCTATTTTCGAAATTTCGTCAAAATTATTTACTCACCCCATAGTATAGTATATAGGTACAAAAATTTAGTTTTGTGGATTTTACTTTTAACAATAATTTTTAAGGGGTTGGCAAAACCGGCCCCCACTGGGGCGCATGAACCAAGAAGGAACGATGACAGCAGCTTAATGAAAATAATAAAATAAAGTATCTATTACGCCTCTGTTAATTTATAAAATACATATAAAGAAACATTACCAATAAGAGCGAAATCAAAACCTATTCAATACATTCTATATTAACAAAATCATTCATTTCTCTGGTTTACAAAATTCATGAATATCACAGTCATTTGACGAAATTGCATTCCCTTTTTCAATTAAAATGAATTCAGAATCTTTGTGAATTACTTTACTACTGTAAATAAAATTTCAATATAAGTACCATACGTTTATATTAAATTACGAATAATACAGTATGCTCGTTTTTCAATTTTATTACTACTGACGTCGTTTACTCACTCAAAGATTTAAGTTTAATAATGCATACTCCTTTACTCTTGTATACAAAATATATTACAACGTTACGTTCGCTACTTGTTGCAAAATTTTATATGCATTATTAAAATAATAATGTTAGGTACTAGAAAATATTAATAATAAATTCTATTATTGGGTATTAAACTTTGAAGTTCTAGTTTCATAGTTGTATTGGAGATATTTTCCAGATAATACTGAATTTATTTTATTTTTAACATACAAATAAATTCATCTACTAGTTATATACTTATATATCAGTGGCGAAGCGTCCATGGAAGCAGGGGAAGCAGTGATTCCCTTGTTTTATGGGTAAATTAATACAAATCTGTGTTTTCAGTTAGTAAATAATTTAAAAATATTATTAGAATATTCGTCTTTATGCGCAACTCAAACATTTTAATCAAAAATAACATTTAATATTAATTTACACGCTCAGTTATAAAACTATAATACCTCTACGTCTTATTTTCTTGTATTTTAGTCGATATTTGTATGACGAGTTGCAGGAAATTTCACTAAAAAATTTCGAATTTTTGATTTCGTTAAAAGTATGTTTATTGTATAGAAAATGACGTGAAAAGTTGTTTGTTTCAAACCGCAGGTCTGTATCTCAAACCGTTTTCGAGATATAGCCTCTCAAAGTTTTAGTTTTTTCAAATTTTTGGAGAAAAAAGGCCATAACTTTTGAACGCGTAATCGGAATTGATTTTAGTTGACGGATTTGGAATCAGCGTGTCAAAATCTATATAATGACATGTATAATACCTTAAAACTCGAAAAAAAAAATTTCACGAAAATTCGAAAAAATTCAAAGGGGTATACCTTAAAAAAATGTCGATTTTTGACGAAATTTTTTTTGTGAGATTTTAAAGTATTATACATGTCATTATATAGATTTTGACACGCTGATTTCAAATCCGTCAACTAAAATCAATTCCGACCACGCGTTCAAAAGTTATGGCCTTTTTTCTCCAAAAATTTGAAAAAACTAAAACTTTGAGAGGCTATATCTCGAGAACAGTTTGAGATACAGACCTGCGGTTTGAAACAAACAACTTTTCACGTCATTTTCTATACAATAAACACACTTTTAACGTAATTAAAAATTTAAAAAAATTTAGTGAAATTTCCTGCAACTCGTCGTACAAATATCGACTAAAATACAAAAAAATAAGACGTAGAATCATTTAGTCACTAGATACTTTTTAGTCTAGACAGCCTGGACTAATTTGCATATTTGTAAAAAAAAATTTTACAAATATTTTTGTAAAAATATTTTTTTACAAATACATTTTTCCATGTGGGATTTCAGAATAACCAACACATACCACAATTCGACACACGCGGCAGACGTACTGCAAGCGACAGCCGGGTATCTAGAGAAGGAACGCATGAAGTCCATCATGGACCCGCTAGATGAGGCTACATCGCTGATAGCCGCCGCGGCTCATGACATCGGCCATCCGGGCATGTCGAGCGCGTTCCTCTGCAACTCTAGTAACCAGCTAGCGATCCTCTACAATGATCTCACAGTGCTCGAGAACCATCACGCGGCGCTTACTTTCAGACTTACGCTAGGCGATGATAGGGTCAATATATTCAAGAATTTGGATAAGGACCAGTATAAGGTATACATTAACTATTTCTTCATATTTTGATTAAAGAATCGTTCAATAATTACGTAAAGATGATTTTCGACCCCCTCCCCTCTTGTAAAGACCCCCTTTATAAGTATAATAGTAGGACGAGTCCATGGAATGGATTTTACAAGTTTATGCTAATCAAAACGATATTTTCGATATTAATAATATGAAATAAAACCTGAAAAGGAACTGATTTTTTATTAACTTTATGTTTTTATAATTCTCCTATAAACAAATTAGTTTTTTAGTTGCAAGCTTGTTTCACTTTTACCCCATTTTTTTGGTGTTTCATATTTACCCCGCTCGACCCTACTGTGACTTTATTAATATAGGCAGATATAAACATAAAAATGAAGCTAGATTGTATGTTTATCTATTTTTAATGGTTTTTGATAAGTGTAACAGGCGTTAAACACGATTGATACAGATAATTTTAACTTCATTGCTAGGAGTTTTTAAATATTAAGTGATTTTTAAAATAATATGTAATAATGAAAAAGGTGTCCTTTCTTATTGTTTCTTACTATTTAGGCGTCAATTTATCAAGAAGTGAACTTTTTAAGCAAAAAATAAATAAAACGAAAAAATCAGTAAAAGTATATGCGGTTACTCTGGACTCGCCCAGTAGCAAATTGCATTGATTAAAAAAAAAATTATTGCTCAATACGAAAAAGCAATTAAATAAATAAATTCATAATTAGTTATTTCAAAATAATTAAAAACTAATTAATAAAGTATAGGCACTATAAAAGTTATTTTTAATTATCTAAGGTGTAGTAGGGTAAGTGCAGACCGGTTTTTGCATAATTGGATTTTGAACCCATATATTTTCAATCTGTTATATAAATACTTAATATTTTCAGTTTCAAATGATTGTGCAGTTATTACTGACTAGTTTAAATTGAATAGGACGCCAGTTTTCTTTGTATATTTGCATTATGATAGGAAATTGTAAAAAATGTCAACTACAGTACACTTGCCCCATTTTCGAGGCAAGTGCATTACCGGTAGTTAAAAACGCTTTGAAGCATTATTTCATATGCTATGGGGCAAGAGCAGAATTGTGAATACGCCTAGTATAAAATGCTTTTTACCGCTTCAAAATATGTTGTTCAGTTTTGGAATAGTGAATTTTTTAAACAAGTTGGTATTAACTTTTAGTAATTCACTACATATTAGCTATTACAATTTCACTCGTTTTATAATAAAAAGAACCCGTTAATGCACTTGCCCCACTGCACCTTACTTCAATTTTACACTATGTTATTTTTAAACCACAAAGAATGAAAATGATGACAAATATGACATATATTGGCATAATAGTTTTTAGTAAATATATTTTTTGAATAGGTGGCAAGACATAATGTGATCGACATGATTCTGGCAACTGAAATGACGAAGCATTTTGAACATTTAGCAAAGTTCGTCAACGTTTTTGCGACAACAAGGAGCGTTAATAGAGAAGATGGTATTTATAGCCAAGATGTGAGTACTTCATATTACTTTACACTTTTAACAACTTACACTAAATAAGGTAAAGGCATCAGTTATGGCCGCTATAAGAGCAAGTTTTCGGTTTTTTTTTATTAATAGGCTTGTTTTTTGTATCTCATGAACTCATGTTACTAATAAAACAAGTAACTCTTTATTTAATCAATTTAATTACCAAATTCCGTATATATAATTTATTCTTTAAATTATAACCTTTTATTTTGTTCATGTTTTTTCTCCAGTAATGGCAAAGGTTAAACCAGTAGTGAGCACGCAGTGATGGACACTCGCTAATGATTACAAAATGATAAGTACTACGACACAAAAGATATAAAAGAAAGAATCGTCAAATTTGAAACAATGTAAAGCAGTTGCTATGATAATATAATAATTAATAAATAAATTATACTAATAATTAGTTTAAATGTCCACCATTTAGATACCTATTGGTCTATTGTCATCAAATTACGCTGTAAGACAGCTAAATGTATATAGATTAATATTCAGAAATGGTAGTAATCAAATATCTAATTCAGTACATTCAATTAAAAATTTGCCATTACTGAGGTCCTTGCAAAGACTTGTGCCACTACCTTATATAATTCTAAATTTGTTTCAAACCCAGATCGAGCTGGACATGTCCACACTGACATCCTCCGAGAACATAACTCTGGTGAAACGCATGATGATTAAGTGCGCGGATGTGTCTAATCCAACGCGGCCAATGCGGTTATGTGTTGAATGGGCGCGCCGCATTGCTGAGGAATACTTTACACAGACGGACGAAGAGAAGACTCGCAATCTTCCCGTCGTTATGCCTATGTTCGACAGAGCCACGTGCTCCATTCCCAAGTCGCAGATCGGATTTGTAGATTATATTATTAATGATATGGTGGAGGCGTGGGACGGTAAGTTTTCATTCTCATTTTTTCTAATTTAAAAAAATGACCCAACACAAAATCAATGTCTGAAAATGGCCACATTTTTAGTTATTCAAGATCTAAGGTTAGGAGTTAAAATCTCTCCTGAAAAATTCGAAAATAAGCAGTAAATTGTTTATAAAATAAAAAGTTTACATTGAATCGAAAAACCCGTAGGTACATCTATAAAGTATCTAATTGTGAAAATACTGTCAAAAATTCAAACTGATCCATGCAACCGTGTTGAAGTAATGTGTTTGCAAAGATTGAAAAAAGTGGTTTTGAGAAAAACGCATTTAAAGTTTTACGAGCAGTGAGTTTTACATAAAGCGTAGTATAGTAGAGGGAAATTAACATGTTGGATTTTTTTTTATTTTCTCTTTATATGTTCGAAGATGAGTTCAAAATCAAAAATTTAGAAAATTCGGCCATGTGCGTCCCGAGAAAATTGTATAATTGTGCGTTTTTGATACATTTTGAGTGTATCGCTACACTGTTTTTGAAATATCTCCGGTTTTGTAAGTCGTAAAAAAATTAAAAAAATATTAAAATACTTATAAGTTAATAGACTATAGAACTGATAGAACTACAAAGGTAACGTTACTTTTAAAACGCATCCTAACCTCAAAAATAAAAAAATTGTCGAAAAACTTTTTTTATCACTAATAATGCAATAATTAACGTAAAAATGAAGGGATTTTTACGAAAATAAGAGAAAATATGTATTTTTATGTTAAAAAATACATGATAAAATTTGATTTTTACACCCACAATCGGCCATTTTTGAAAAAAAAATGGAAAAGCTCGCCATTTAATGAGAAAACGTCATAGAGTAAATTTTATTTTTTTTAATTGTAGACTTTTTTATGTACTTTCTTGAGAACATATGCCAAAATCTGTTAAATAAGTTAAAATATCGTTTTTTGTAATTAAAAAATGTTACATTTGGCCAAATTTCTAGAGTGTTGTTACCCGTTAAACTAATAATTTAAAAACCACACTTTCAGCTTTCATCGACATGCCTGAATTAGTAACGTACATGCGTCAGAATTACGTCATCTGGAAGGAGTACGACGAGCAAGGATTAACAACAATCAGCGACATAAAAAAACTACAGAGTAATCCACAAATGGGGCCCCTATTCCCTCTTTGAGTAAGGACCTTTTTGCGTTACTGCAAAAGGAATATCAAATCAAAATAAAACAGCCATGTCTATGTATAATACATATCTTCAATTTTGTTATTTGTACTCGTATGAATTCAATGTAAATTTCTAAAACATATCTTGGTCATTTAATTATATACACTTTTTTTTAAATATAATAAATATAGTAAATATCTATTATTATGTCCGGTATCATAAAGGACCTAACAAATTTGTTAGCTAGCAAGCACTTTCAACTGAGATATCAAACTTATATGACAGTTCTTTTGGAGTTTGTTGATGACTTTGACAAGTTTCGCGCACGCGTTGTAGGTAAATACAAACGGTATTAAAACAGTGGTGATGTTATGAAAATTATTTTGTACGGTCAAAGATGCCAACTGTGTTACAATTAGTTGAAGTGTCACTGCTCTAAATTCCATAACTAATCCATAGATACTAGTACAGAATTAATACCCCATTTGAATGTAATTGCTAGCTAACAAATTTTGTTAGGTCCTTTATAATACCGGACATTAAACAAATATTTTTTTAATATCCGGATTGGGGATCTTCCCTTGTCAGATAGATATTATGTTAGTGTATGTAACATATTTATATTATTAAAAAAAATTATATTTTCAAAAAGTGTATTTAATTAAATACTTTGACAGATAACCGCGCCTTATTGATTTGACTCCTAATGTTATATATCGTCTGATGATATAAATGTACATGTATATTTTATTTTTTACTCCTAATATTAACGCCCCCTTGGCATGGCCCTGCATTATGACAAAACAGAAACAACATAATTTAAGAATGCTTTAAATGTGTATATTGTTAAGACTCAAAGTCAAATTATTTATATTTAAATAATAAAGACTGTAATAAATGTGTATATAAGTAAATTTATATAAATAATAGATATACATAAAGTAATTAATGTAAAATATATAAATACAATATAATATTAATGAATGTTATGTGTCTTAATACTTGAATGTGTTCAAACTAAAAGAATTTAAAGACTTAGCAGAAAAATACAGAAGAAAAATGGTTAAAAAATGGATTTGTCATTTTATGGAACATAATTTTTCCTACATTTATCATTATAATTAATATTAATTAAATGTATTAACTATTATCTATCTCTTTTATACAATTTTATCTTCCAAACTGAATCGTTTTAGATTTTCATATTTTTAATGGGTAGACATTTTAATGCAATTTATTATTTTCAAGTAAAATAAGTACTTGAAATACTTACTACTTGGTACTCGAACTTCAAGTATTTCCCAGAGTACTTGTAGACAATAAAATATATTATCATTAATTTTAGTTTTCTGAATGATTAAAATATTTTATTATAAAAAATTTACAAGAAGTTAAGATAATACTGTTTATTGTTGAAATAAATTTGCATTTTAATGTAAACTAATTAAAAATAATTTAAATGCAACATAATACATCTGCTGTAATCCTGGAGGAACTAAAATACGTTGCATAAAATATTGAATATTTTTTATTAACCACTTATTTTATAGCAATTTACTCAGAATTCATTTCTCAATAATTTCCCGTTATTTATTAAACAATCTTTCACACTTTTCTTAGCATTTTTTAGCACATAATTTAAAATATTCAATATTTTTTGACCTAACATTATTGTTAGTGTATTCTATACTTATGCATAATATATATATACATACATAAGGTACTGGCACCAGTTACGGCCGCTATAAGAGTAAGGTTTGCTGTTTTTGTGATTGACGGGTTTCTTTTTTGTAGTTATCATTAACTGTATTTATATATATATAAAGTAAAACCAGTAATGAAGACGCAGTGATGGACACTTGCTAATGATTACAAAATGATAAGTACTACGACACAAAAGATATAAAAAAAAGAATCGTCAAATTTGAAACAATGTATTAATAAATAAATTATACTAAATGGCGGACATTTAAACTAATCAAATGTCCGCCATTTTGACACCTATTGGACGATTTTCATCAAATCACGCTGTAAGACAGTTAAATGTATATAGATGAATATTCAGAAATGGTAGTAATCAAATATCAACAAATATTTCTTATTCAGTATATTTAATTAAAAAATAGCCATTACTGGGGTCATATCCTAGACTGGTGCTAGTACCTTAATTATGTATATATAATATGATGTATGTATTGCAATGTGTGTATATATGATACATGTAAGTAAATAAATGCCATTGTAAGGTATTATAATTATTATAATAATATTTGTATGTGTGCTGGCACACCTTGTAATTTAATGTATAACTAAATGTGTAAGTATTTAATAAAATAATGATTTTGGGAAAGAAGAAACCAAATGTTTTATTTACTCCTTTATTTTTTTAAATCACAAAGGCATGGACCATGGTGCATTTAAAAGTCACCCTCTAACCCCCATACCCAACTTTTTAGGTTAATTTGAGTACGCTGAATCCAAAAATATCAATTATTTGGCTCAATCAACGCTATTGCAAAAAAAAACGTTTTCAAATTCGTATATTTTTTTAAATTAAATACTTCAACCAAAGATCATTCGTAATGTAGCTTTAGGTCCTAATTGAACTAAAACTAAAAAAAAAACATTCATAAAATTATTCCCTTCGAAAATCATGTTTTAAAGTTTTTAAACGAACAATGATCGATTTTTAACCAAAATTCGGCAATTTTCAAAAATCAAAGCGCTGTTACCCAAACAATTTCTGTCCGATTTTAATGCAATTTACAAAATTTGTAGCTTTACCTATCTTCTTTATTGTGTTTAAATTTTAACGTAATCGAATAAAAATTGACGAAATTAGGATAATTTATAATAATAAAAAGATAATTTTAATTGTACAAGCCGCCTGAAGATGGATTGAATTTAAATCATGCAAGCTTGACAAGCTTAGCAAGCCTCGCTTGCACAAGCGAAACTGAACGTGCAGGTTTGTACAAGCAAACGTCAGTCGTAAGTGAGCTCTACAGGTTGCTGTAAATCTTTCGTGGGGGGTTATAACTTTTATCATCATGATCGTATCCTTTTTAATTAAAGGTGACAAAAGATTCAAATAAGTTTCTTCATTCATTCTGGTATAATTATGCCGAAGATATATCACGCAGATAAATCTTCAATTTACTCACTCAGTAAATTAATGTGGGAATATGTTTTTCTTTTCATTAACCACTCTTTACACCACGATTCTTCTTTCGTGTTTTCCTCTTGTGGATAAGGCAAAAAGCAGCCAAAACGAGCGCATCGTCGTCCGAGCTTAACATAGTCAAAGCGCAAACTGGCGCTTGTTTAATTAAGCATATTTGTACAAAAAAAATGGATCATGCATACTTGTCAAGTTTGCAGTTACGTTTGTAGCCACCTTCATATTATTTAACCATACAGCCTTTAAAGAGTTAAATTATGAATTTTGAAAACAGATATAAATTCAATGACCTTTAGAGAACTTATTTTTATAAATTCTTGAAGGTGAAAAAATATATTTAAAAGTTTATTTTTGATATTACAACGACATTGTATAGTGTCACTTAAAATTAGTAACAAACTCAAAAATAACTTGATGATCTTGAATTAGATTCTATTCAGCTGTTTGTATAATTCTTTTATACAGGATAAACTAACGAACTAACTAACAACTCTCTGAGAACATATTTATATTTAGTATCATAACATTACTCTCCTGTTAATAATAAGGATAATAATAAGCAACGCAGGGCCGTATTTGGAGATGAAAACAATACGTTACTTCAAATAATTCGCTCATTCTAAGGATGTATGTATTAATTTATTTAAATATATTGAAAGTGCATTTCATACGCGAGCCTTTATTCTGAATTTGGATGAATAATGTTAAACACCATAGACATATATGAGTGTGTAACTTGAAGCGAAGTTGTCTGTAATAGTAATGCACTAATACATTTATATAATATTTGTTAGACATACCATATATAAATCCTAAGAATGTGCTGAATATGTACATTATACAATTTAGGGTAGTTCTTATATGAGGTTAGGAAGTTAGGACGAATTTTGAACGGGCCGCCCCCCAAATCAGCTCCAAATAATTCAAAAAGAATGTAGAAAAAGTTTCAGCTCTCTATCTTAAAAAGGGGGGATGATTTTCCCATTTAAAATACACGTGTTTTTTCGATTTTTCAAAGAACTGCGTACTAGAGCGTCTTAAACTCTTTCTAAAAATCTAGAATACTTATGAAAACATCCCTGGTACTTGATGGATAAAGTAAACTTCTGATTCAACATTGACAGCTATATGGGTCATTGGGTCAAGAGAAAATTTTTAAAATAATTTTTTGTATAATTTCTGGATAATTTTGTCAGGAAAACGTTTGTCAATAAAAACATTGATCTTGAAATAAAAAAAAAATTGATTCTAAAATCAAAAAAGATCATTCCATATCAATTTCTAACTGACTTTATTTTGTTTTGCTTCGAGGTTTTAGGTCAATAATATGTGTTATAACATTATTTATTCATTTAAACGTTTCGTCATATTTCAGACTTCTTCAGTAAATATAAAAAACAATCTACTTTTAGACAACAATAATACTTATTCATATTTTTGTACAACAATACACATACAGTGTATTCCAAATCGATTAAGCCATAGGAAATTTAACATAGAGTCAATAAGAAATGTTGTAGTAACCTTTGGTCAAATTTAACGATGATGATTGGTGCATTTTGAAATGCCGCCACAAAATTTAATAAAATAGTAATCAGTATTTTGTTTTCAAATTTATATCTGTCAAAAAATATTATTATAATTTTATCAAGAATGCTTAAATTATTGAAATTAATGTTGAGAACAAAATACTGTTGATTAATTTAAAATTTATCAGTTAGTTTCGAGGCGGCAATTCAAAATGCACCAATCACATATCGTTAAATTTGATCAAAGGTTACTACAACACTTCTAATTGTCCCTATGTTAAATTTCCTATGGCTTAACCATCTTGGAATACACTGTATAACAATTTTATTGACCTAAAACCTCGAAGCAAAACAAAATAAAATCAAAAATGGTCATTTTCTTAAATTCTAAATTTCTAACTGACGGACGCGATCAATTTTTTTTATTGTCAAACGTTCTTCTGACAAAATTATCCATAAATTATACAAAAAATATAACTTCAATAATCTCAAAATAATTTTTATGAATCAGTCATGAATTCTTACAGCATTTTTAAAATATTTCAACTATCAATCTTTCCATACGCCTACAATTTAATGTGTTCCAGAACGATCGTAAACAATAACGCAATCCCGTCGTAGATGACGTCTGAATCCATGTATGTATACTGTATTCATGTGTGTCTGTATGCACCTCCGTTGCGACGACTCACCTGGCTAAATCGGGAACACTGATCACCCACATCGCGTCACAGATAATTGCAGATATAAACACTACGGAATACGTTGCGGTTAAGCATTTATACAGCGAACCGTGTGTTGTGAACGTGCAGTTCTTTGTTTGTTTGTTAGTTGTGTAGGTGTGTGAAAATATACTCAAAGTAAGTACAACTATTTATTCAGTGTTGAAATATACAGATTAACCGTAGAAAACTAGGAAACCTTATGTCCGTCCTCAAAAATTTTAAGCCGATTAAGATGAAATTTGGTATACGGACGAAGACTGATAACACAAAAAAATAAATGATAAGATTTTTGAAAAAAAAAATTTTTTGGACCTTTTTCCATAGACTGAAAAGTAACCTCACATTTTTTTTTTCACTTACCTCATTGAGTGGGGTGTCATTATTTAGGAGTCCTAAAATGCAATAAAAAATGTTATATGACATTTTGATTTTAACCCTTCAGTCACTATATATTTGCGTTCAATCTATCTATTAAAAATCTATCTATTAAAAAAATCTGAAAAAAATTCGAGAATGTAGCTTTTAATTAGTACTTCCACTGTCAAAATTATTTTGGACCCCTCTCCCATAGACTGAAAAGTGAACTCACATTTTTTTTTACTTACCCCATACAGTGAGGTAACTTTAGATAGGTCTCCTAAAATGCAACAAAAAATGTTATATGACCTTTTGATTTTAACCCTTCTGTCACGATATATTTGCATTTAAATGTCGTTATCAGAGCGTCCCCTTCCCCCCTACTACTTTCTAAACTATCGATGCAAAAAATCTATAAAAAAATCTAGAATGTAGCTTTTAGTTAGTACTTTCAATGAAAATTATAACGAACACTGTAGCTAGAATAGTTTATGAAAAAAATTGAAATAACTCTTGTTTATAAATCGTAATGACTACGGAATCCTATCATGTGTATGCCCAACACGCACTTGGCCGTTTTATTTTCTTACTAAAATTAACCAGTTTTAATGGGTGATAAATGTAATATTATATAAAAAGAACAACAAAAATTTAAAAATTTTATTTCCACTATTGCGCTTGTAAATATTAACTAAATGCAATGAAAAAGAATAACAGGATATTAGAATATATTCTTTACGACCTAACGTTTTTAATTTTTTGATTAAAGTTTTTTTAAATTGAATAAAAAATAAATAGTTTTTCCACAATTTCACTTGTAAATATTAATTCAAGTTTTTTAAAGTTTCCTACATACCGAAGCGAATATTTGCAGCGGTTGCGGCGCGGAAAAAACGCGTTCGTTCTGTTCACACCGACCGCGGCGCGTTTATTTTATCAATAGTAATTAATTTTTCTTATTCACAATTTTCCTAACTTATAATATTCTCCAACAGATGTCACTAGTACCCTTAATGTTCCGTGATTGGTGGGACGATATGGACATTTCACGGCCATCTCGATTAATCGATCAACATTTTGGAATTGGCCTTAACAGAGATGATCTCTTATCTTCAATGACTTTGACTCCATCTTTAGGAAGTTCCTTACTTCGCACTAGGCCGTATTTTCGTCCATGGAGAAGTCTGAGTCGCCAAGATTCAGGATCGACTGTAACGTGTGACAAAGACAAATTCGAAGTCATTTTAGATGTCCAACAGTTCAATCCATCAGAAATTACAGTAAAGACAAATGACCAAAATACAATCATTGTTGAAGGAAAACATGAAGAGAAAAAAGATGAACACGGTTTCATTTCTCGCCATTTTATTAGAAAGTAAGTGAAATATTCTGAAAAACAGAAAATAACTCAAACCGAATTACCCCATTTTTAGGGTTCCGCAGAAAACTAGGAACCCTTCTAGTTTCGCTCTGTCTGTCTGTCTATTTATATAAATTTCATGCCGATTAAGTGAAATTTGGTATACAGATTGATAACCAAAAACAGAAATGATATTTTTGAAAAAAATCGACTGAAAATATATTTAAAATAATTTCCAATATTTAGATAGGTCTCCTAAAATTCAACAAAAAATGTCTTAGGACCTTTTGATTTTAACCCTTCAGTCATGATATATTTGCGTTCAAAGTTATTATCAGAGTACCCCCCTCCTGTATTTTCTAAACTATGAAAGCAAAAAATCTGAAAAAAAATTAGAATATAGCTTTTAATTAGTACTTTCAATGAAAATTATAACGAACACAGTCAAAAAATCAGTTTAATATTTTTAAGATCTATTAAGTTGTTGGCACTATTTAAATTTTTAATTAATTCCAATAATTTTGAAAAGTTTATAAAATTATAAAAAACTCAGAAGGCAGTGTATATATTTCATCACGCGAGTTATTTTCTTCATATTATTGACTTCTTGAAAGATAGCCAAGAACTTGTTTAAAACGTTGCAAGCCTGATTATTTTAACATTACATATGCTTTAAAATTTCAATTAGTTTGTAGTTTATATCTCTGATTTATTTTTAGTACATTAACAAAACAATTTATTGGAGGTGATCTCACAGTTGAATATAATGTAGATGTCATAACAAATCTATATATTTTTATAATAATACAATGAAATTATTATACCTGATCTATTGAACTTTAAACTATTTTTAATTTAATACATATTAAAGCAATTATAAGCATACCGTACCGTAGATTACTGCCGCCCGGGGCAGATGGCAAACATCCTCCCTATTTTTTTCGAAATTGCCGCTGGCAATCCACAATTTTGCGCCTTTCTAGTAATTTTGATGAACTTTTTTTTTTTTTTTTAACAAACTGCCGCATTTAATATTAATTTACACGAGCAGTTATAAAACTATAATACCTCTACGTTTTATTTTCTTGTATTTTAGTCGATATTTATACGACGAGTTGAAGTTCATTTCACTAAAAAATTTAGAATTTTTGATTTCGTTAAAAGTATGTTTATTGCATAGAAAATGACGTGAAAAGTTGTTTGTTTCAAACCGCAGGTCTGTATCTCAAACCGTTCTCTAGATATAGCCTCTCAAAGTTTTAGTTTTTTCAAATTTTTGGAGAAAAAAGGCCATAACTTTTGAACGCGTGGTCGGAATTGATTTTAGTTGACGGATTTGAAATCAGCGTGTCAAAATCTATATAATGACATGTATAATACTTTACAATTCGACAAAAAAAATTTGGTCAAAAATCGACATTTTTTTAAGGTATACCCCTTTGAATTTTTTCGATTTTTCGCGAAATTTTTTTTCTCGAGTTTTAAGGTATTATACATGTCATTATATAGATTTTGACACGCTGATTTCAAATCCGTCAACTAAAATCAATTCCGACCACGCGTTCAAAAGTTATGGCCTTTTTTCTCCAAAAATTTGAAAAAACTAAAACTTTGAGAGGCTATATCTCGAGAACGGTTTGAGATACAGACCTGCGGTTTGAAACAAACAACTTTTTACGTCATTTTCTATACATTAAACATACTTTTAACAAAATCAAAAATTCGAAATTTTTTAGTGAAATTTCCTGCACTGAACTTCAACTCGTCATATAAATATCGACTAAAATACAAGAAAATAAGACGTAGAGGTATTATAGTTTTATAACTGAGCGTGTAAATTAATATTAAATTCTATTTTTGATTAAAATGTTAGAATTGCGCATAAAGACAATAGTTATAATAGTTATAAAATAAAGAATCGTAAAATTGTAAACAATGTATAGCAAATGCTGTGATAATATGTATAATAATAATTAATAGATTACACTAATAATTTGTTGTGCCCTTAGTCACTTATATAAGCTAATAAAATGATGAGTTACTTATTACCTTTATAGTATGTAACTGCCTTTTTGCACAGGTTCGGGATGCACTTGTCAAAACTCGACACAACAAACAACAAAAAATGTTTATAGTTTATATTATAGTTTGTACTCAAACTCCTCTTAATTAGCACCTTTAATTTATACCTGTATTTAGTAATTTGTATTTATTACTTAGCATTAAGTAATTTGCAGTATTTATTATTATATCACACTCTATGGTCAGTGACCACTCTGCCACCTATCGGATAAAACGTGAACCCTTCTGAAGTTCTCAAACAGCGATTTGAATTCAAATTAAGATTTCTGTTCTTAATGTTATTTACCATTCAATGTAAATGTACTAAAGTCATTGGGAGTAAAGTGTACACAGCAAACATAAATATTTTTGTAATTAATGGAGGTTAAGTTTAAATTGTTCACCCATATTTCTTTTACAATTAACTCGTAATGTTTAAGCTCGGCACTGCGCCATATATAATATAAATTTGCATTTAATTAAAAAAATTAAAATAATATCATTAGAAATGCTTTTTTCCATAGATACATGGTACCTACTGGACATGATGTAAAAGACGTTATTTCAAGCTTATCATCAGATGGTATATTGACAATCACAGCACCGAAGAAAGCATTACCACCAGCATCAGGTGAAAGAATCGTGAACATCACCCAAACCGGCCCTGCAAGACAGACTCCAGAACAACCTATAATCGAACATGTAAACTAATTCGAAATAAAATATATATTACGCATTATTTTTTATATAATTTTTATCGCGACTCGTTGAAATTATTGTAACTTATTTTAATAAAAATATTTTTGTTTAAACTTGTATGTTTGATTTATTTTATTTCAGAACGAGTAAATTAAATTCGTCGGCAGTCGTCGGTTGCTGTTATATTGTTTTAATTATTAATTAAAAACAATTATTATAAAACAATCACGTAGATAATTTAAATATATTTTGATTCATTTATTTTAACATTCAACTCTAAATTCATTATAAGTATTATATTAAATTAATAATCATTGTGCAAGCAAAAGCTATTAAATATTAATTATAAAATACAAGTATTATATGCGATTAATTTTATTTTTACAAAGCCCTACTATTATTCAAAATATTTTAATTTTCCACCCCTGTATAAGTAACCTTCATAGACTTATAAAATTCTATAAGTCTATGGTAACCTTCACGTCATCATAACATTTTAAGAATTTGACACATGTTTACGCTGTTTGAAAGTTGCACAACTTTACAACAGCTTAAATAACTTATTTATCGTTGTACAGTACCTTGTTGATAGTATTATTATATTTATTATTTTAAGTAAGTGGCTGTGATTTTATACACTATATTAAAAATGAATTCTTCACCGTGGAATAAGATTGAACCTCCAAAAGAAACAAACTTTCAAGATATTATGTCTGAACAGTTAGCACAAGATCTCCAATTAAAGGAAAACTTGAAAGCAATAACAACGACGATAGAAGAAAATAAAGAAACAGAATATGAAATACCAAAAGAAATATTAGAACAACTGCAGAAAGATGAGCACTATGATTCCGATGCAACTATTGCAAAAATGTTACAAAATCAGTTCGATAAAGAGCACGACGAGATGTTAAAACGTGAAGAGAAAAAATATAATAGGTCTTCAAAAGTACAAATATCATTCTCCAAGTACCGTACTGTTCCTGATAATCTGCTGTACGATGACAGTGACCAAGAAGAAGCTGAAGATCCTGAAGATAAAAAAGACTGGGATAGATTTGAAACAGTTGAAAAAGAATTCAATGCAATACCTAGATGTGGGTACAAAGTAAAAGAAGGAAATCTTATAACTAAACACGATATGACAATGTCTGGCAGGCGTAATGCAGGTAAAGTAATGTCTTTTCCACCAGAATTTCAAACAGGTGATGGTGCAGGATTTGATATGCGGCTTTCTAATAAGGTATTTAACAGTTTAAAAGTATATTCAAGACTTGAACAATCACGTAGTAAAAAATTACACGATAAGAGAGAAGATCATGCAACAGCTGAAATGGGAGTTGATGAACCAACACGCCTTTTACTTTATAAGTTAATAAATAATGAAATATTAGAGCGCATAAATGGTGTAATCAGTACTGGAAAAGAAGCTGTCGTACTGCACGCTGAAAATGGAACTTCTAGTGAATTACCTTTTAAGGAATGCGCAGTGAAAGTGTTTAAAACAACATTAAATGAGTTCAAAACACGAGATAAATATATCAAAGATGATTTTAGATTTAAGGATCGTTTTTCAAAACAAAATCCCAGAAAGATTATTCATCTTTGGGCTGAAAAAGAAATGCATAATTTAATGCGCATTAAAAATGTTGGAATACTTTGTCCAGAAGTTGTCTGTTTGAAGAAACACATTTTAGTTATGTCATTTATTGGAGAAAATAGTAGAGCAGCGCCAAAACTAAAAGACACGATTTTATCATTTGAAGATTTGTGCGATGCATATGAACAGATTTTAGAAATCGTAACGAAACTGTATTCTGAAGCAAAATTAATACATGCAGATTTTTCTGAATATAATGTTTTATGGCATGATGGAAAATGCTGGTTAATTGATGTAAGCCAAGCTGTCGAACACAGTCATCCAACTGCGTATGAATTTCTATTAAGAGATTGTAGTAACATTAGTACGGTAAGTGATTTTATTTAAAAAATATTTTAATATATATTTAATCATTATTAAATTTCAGTTCTTCACAAAGAAAGGAATACCAGATGTAAAATCAGCCGAAGACTTATTCACATTAATCACTGGACTAGATTCACGGACTGCTATTGAAACGTTGAATAAAAATAAAAAAGATAAGCCACATTTAGTAGACAGACCTGATCATCAGGAGTCGTATAACTTTGATTACATTTGGGAAAAATGTAAAGAACAGAAAAATGAGTGTTTAGAAACAAGTAACTTAAATAAAGATAAATGTTTAAATGTAGAACCTGTAACTGTGGTGGAATAATAGTTTATTTAATCATTGGAATAGTTAAAAATAAAGTTGTTTTTTTTTATTTGAAATAAAATAATTGTTTTGTAAAGACCAAAAATATTGAGTTTTTACACAAAAAAATTTATTTCCAATGAATTATTTATTGTTTTTGTTAATTATATTATTTGGACTGTTTTGATTTGTTTTACTTTTATGTTTTTTTCTATGTAATATAACTTGATAAAGTTTTTTTAGTGTTTTGATGCAAATCTTAGGTTTTCATAAAATATAAATAGCCACAAACATGCACAGAAAAATAACCTAACTATTAGTAACATTCATTTTTATATATAGATTTAATAATAATTAACAATCTTACATTTCTTTACAATATTATGTATAAAAATAAGTGAAAAAATAACAGATGAATCTTCGACAAAAAATAAATAAATTCATATTGATTTTTTAATTAGATTCTATTCACAAAAAATATTAAATTTGTTAGAATGAAATATCAAATATTTTACAATAAATTAATTAATGAAGATAATGTATTTTTTTTACACATGCATGATATCTTTATAATTTTCATGGGTAACACAATTCTTTTGGTGGTGGAATTTCAGGTATTTTACCAAATACAAAAGCATCGTCTTTGTATGCTTCTAAATCATATTCATTTATTTGATCTAATTTTGAATAAAATACTTCTTTATCGATATTAGATTGAACTGATGCAGTCTGATTACTAAATACTGAATTTTGGTTTGTCTGATTTCCACCAAAGATACTTGCACTATGACTACTAGCATCTGCTGGTTTTAAAGGACTATTCACAGCACTTTCATTAAAAACCGGAGTTCCAAATACAGTTCCTGAATTCGAACTGAAACCACCTACAGAATTTGGATTTGCAATGTTACTGAAACCGGTATTCTGTGGTACTGTTCCAAAAACAGGGTTTGTCCTGTTACCAAAAACGGAATTGGGATCCGCAGAAGGAAACAGTGATCTAGGTTGGACATTGGCATTAATCGGTGAATTAAAAGGTGAAACGTTCTGTTGGTTTCCGAATATATTCGGTGGTTGTAATGCCGCAGGTTGAGGGGTTGAAGCGAATTGTAATTTTTGTTGTGCGTCAAACAAATTTTGATTTGGTGGAGGTACTTGCGGTGATGCAGGTCCTAACTGTTGATTGGCGAGGGCAAATATATTTGTTGGTTGGACTGGTTCAGGTTGAGGAGCAAATAACGGTACATTATTTTGAGAAAGCTGTTGATTAGCAACAGCAAAAATATTTCCAGGTTTTGCAGTATTTCCAAATATTGGTTGTTGAGGTTGTCCAAATACAGTACCTCCAGACTGTATATTTGGATTTTGTCCAAATATTTGCTGTGTGTTTGTATCTACTGTAGGCTTGGCTCCAAATAATGGTGAGTTGAAATTTGTGTTTGCATTATCAAATGTAGAATTTGAAGTAATTGCAACTGGACTTTCACTGTCTGGAGTATTGTATATTTTTAATATAAGCCCTATAATTTCGTCATTAGGATTCTGTAATGCTTTTGTGTTTCTACTTGCAGTTTCAAAAAGTTGTGCTAATTCTTGTTTCTGTAATAAGATTTAAGTGTTATATAGGAGATCTACTATTAAATTTATATTTAATAATACAGTATATAATAAAATCAAATATATCTTACAAATTTATCAAAGGTTCCTTGTTTATGAGCTTGATAAGTTTCAAGACGAATTTCTTCAAAAGAGTAGTCTTTAAATGATGGAAAAAGAGGTTTCTTCTTAAATGGTGCGTAACATGATAAAAGCCATTGGGCACCCTTATCAGCAGAGAGTGCATCATTTACTACAGATCGAATAACTTCTACTGTTTGTTGAGATGGTGCTCGCAATACTGAATTACCTACGGGATCTGTTTATAAAAATATTAGATTAATCATATTTATACTCCAGGAGTCTTTTTTGGCCCTAAAATTTTAAAGTTTATTATTTTTAACTTACTTGTATAGTTATATTTACCATCATAGACATGTTCATTTCTGCAACTTGCTCCAAATCTGCAGTTACCTTGTTGAAAATAACGACAAACTACCATTTTTTAATTATATACTATATTTTATTTTAAAATATCAAAACTAAAACATGAAAATAGTAGAAAAATTTTAGGTTATGTACGGTATGTTTATTTTTTAGGTTAATTTTTAACCCTTCTTTTCATATTACGTACATAATTCGCAACTTCAACAAATCATTGTACCTTTTCGTCACTGCTTCCTATTGTTAGTAATTAAGTACTTATTGCTTTTATTTCTTGAATATTTTCTGTTATTATTGTAAATTACAAAAATTCTAAAAAAAATATGGGGATAATAAATTAAAGATTTTTTTACAAATCGTGTTTATTATAATCATTTTTACATTATAGAATTACAACATATGTATCATTTTAATGAAAATGGTAATCATATGTTTTTCAAAATCATGAGTTTATGTCAATCATATAAAAACAACATACAAATTGAAAATAATTTCCAACATTTAAATTACATAAATAATTCATAAGTTATACATTCATATAGGTGTACAATTACGTCCCTACATTATTTATTGATGTAAATGACTACGCAAGAAAGAAATCAACCAAAATCATACATATTAACAAATACAAAATTTATTATATATATAAATTAATATTAATCACATATTATATTTACACTTTTTATGGGTTTTATAATTTACAGCTGCGACAATCTTAAGTAATTTAACGTTAACTTAAAATCATACATTACTGTAATGAAAAGAAATATAGATTTTCTTTAATTAATAAAATTTTAAAAAGAAAAAAATAATACTTTATGTCCATAAAATAATTTTAAATAAATAAAACCAAAAATAAATATCTTTTTAAATGTTATATCTTTGTTTTATATACATTTTATAAAAATATTTCTTCTGAAAATCTATATGCAAATTCAAAGCAACATAAAAATGTTATATACTATGTACCTACTATGATTTAAAAGAAAAAAATATGTCGATGTTCTTAAGTATATATCAAAACTTAATAAAACTTTGAGAAATTCCGTAATCCCTCAGTTTATCCTTGTTCATTGGCAAATATTTTTGTTTGCATTTTACAAATGAGTCGATGAAAAAACATGCATCAAAGTGCCCGAATATTATCCTATAATCATTAACGAAATATTTGAGTTTTACCATATCTTTATAACCAGCAGACATATATGTTTATTATTAATTATACTAATTTATCCACTTTCCTTACTTAACTAACATGTATAGATTGTCATAGTATTGTAGGAAGGCTGTAAAATGTTAAAACAAAAAACGCTATTATGTTGAAAAAATATACTCGAACAGCAACTTCATTTATAAACCAAGAGATTACTGTGTATCTAATTGTAAGCAATATAGAAATAAACTTAATAATTGTGTACCCTAATAGTGCTTTAATGTTTGTACAGTAAAATATTTGAAATTCACAATATCTTTACTTATTTAAATATAGTATTTGTGTTTAGCGATCAAATGAATTTACCAGTGAAATTACTGAGTTTTACTTTGAATGTGCTATAGTTGTCGGTCACAATCTTATTAGACAGACTGTATCACTGCTAGGGTGACCAGATTATAGTTTTTGTAAACCCTGACATGTAAATGAAGACCCCTTTTTTTATTTTTATAAAAATTTGTATCCTAATCTGCACTTTTGCGCCCCCTGCTCTATTTTTGACGACCTTTTTTGTATACAGTATACTGTAAACATACCCTTAAAACCTGAGATCTGGTCACTCTAATCACTGCTCTTATAAATTCAAGTAAACATCATTATACAACACTGGAATTTACATAATCAATTACATTTTCTTATTTAATTATAAAAGTCTTATATTAATTAACACATAAATTTCATTATAAAGAACTCCATAGTATATTAAATATTAAGATTTTTATGTTTATCCATATAATTAAATTACTTAGATGATACATTTATAAAAATTAAACTACCAAAAAATTATTTTTAGTTTCTTTTTTGAATCAATCAATAAAACATTACAATAATTTAAAATATCAACTACACATATTCAAGTACGCTTAAGGTATACCATACAACGCTATATCATCAAGGTATAATCAATATAACAACTTTGCAATAAATAATTGAGCAAATTGCACAAGTTCTCGTCCACGTATACTTACGTTAATACAACCTGCACATGTATAATGTTTGACATTTTCAACATTGGCAGGCTACTTGCGTAAGTATAAATAACTGCACCAGTTTTATCATTTACACTTGAACATATGTAGTCGGTTTAATTCAAAAATAGTGGATGTATTATTTACTATTAAATAATTATTCGATGAAATTCTTGTACAACGATATAACGTTATCTGTATTATTGTAAGTTGACAGATACATGTAAATTTATAAAATATATGTACTCTTTAAGTCACTGCAACGGGAAAAAAAATCTTTAATGCATTTTTTTAAAGTATACATATTCAAAAATATGTTTAAAAAAATTTATTTAAAATTCCAAAAACTGCTTGAGTTACAGTCAATTTAGTGAGAGCAGATAGCGTGGCTGGTTATGACTCTCAGAAAACTTTAAATGCGTTTTCAAAGACTAATCAACAGATTAAAAAAAATTTTTAACCATAGCTACATTTATATAGATGTTGGTAAAATATTTATTTCTTTTTTTCCAATAACTCATTCTGATGGAACCATGGACAAAAAAAATTTTTTTTGGTCGTCACATCGAGGCTCATAACTTCGTAATTTTTTAATATTTTTCAGTAAAAATTTGTATCGAATAAGTTGAATAAATATGTAATAAAATGTCCTTTACTCAATCCTAAAATTATTAGTAATACCTGTGAAAAAAATTCCCAAACATTGACAATTTTTTGACCCATCACATTGACTTTCCCCCTGTATTAAAATATTATTTAATATATATTATGTTTGCTGTACATTAAATAATTTTATTATTTATTATTATTACACACATATATGACTTTTATAATAAATTTTTCATTTTGAATAAAATAGTTTGTTTCATATTTAAAAAAATTCATATAACAAAAAAATTGATTTAAATATATTAACTACTACTATAAAGTTTCATTTTGACTTTTACCATTTTGAGAAATGCCCAGCAAAAGTACACTTTATTTAAAACTACAATTATCATAATATTGAGTCTATCTTCATATTATAATTATATTTAGTATTACGCATCTAAATCATTGACAAAGAGCACTTCACGGTTCTTTAAGCCAGCCTGCCGTAGTGTACGTATTATTTCTCCATCATTTGGTCGACATTGTAGTGTCCGTTTTGGAAAATTAGTCGTTATTTCAAATGAATCAGGTGAATTAGGGTGACAAAACACGTAATAATAGACCGCCTGTAATTAAAAACATTTAATAAATTAATTGTATCAATATATATATAATATTATTTACCTCTAATGAATGATCCAATAAGAAACGTCTATCAAGCCTTGCTCCACAGGGAAGTTTAAACACAATGTGCACCGCATCTGGATTTACTTGATCTGGTTCCGGTGGTATTTTAGTTACACATTCTATCTTCATGCGTGCAATATTCTGTTTCCTTTGTTCTTCTTCCTCTAGTTCCTGTTCACGTTTTCGTTGCTCAGCAAGTACAGCCTGTCTTTCTTCTTCGCGCCTCCGTTCTTTCTCTTGATCAGCCCTTAATGACTCCATGTAAGCTTCATCTTGTTGAGCACGTAATGTTTGTGTCAAGCTGCGTTCATATCTAAAATAACAATTGTTTATTGAAAAATAGTAAAATTGAAAATAAAATTATTATTTAAAATGTACCTGTCTGCCCTAGCTTGTATTAGATTGATTTCATTCTCTCTAATAATACTTTGTAGACGTTGTAGAAATACTCTGGGTTGATTTGGTCCTTCTATTCGACCGACGACTGTCATTCGGTTATCTTTCAAGACAATGAGAGCTAAGAAAGGAAAATGACTTTCACGTAAGGATTGTGATACACGATATCCTTCACCGTTGTTAATTGAACAAGCCCAGAATAACATATTGTGGTTTATATATGTTACTACTTCTGAATTCGACAATGTGTTTCTAAAAAATTGTATAAAAATTATAACCTTTTATTTATAATTAAAGTTTATTTACAATACCTGCAAAAAACAATTGCTTCAGTACTTTCTTCTTTGTGTAAATATACAAGTAAAAACCTAAGCTCGTGTTTAGCATCATTTAAAGCTTGCGCATATGTTCCTTGATAAAATACTGGATGAATATTTCCAAATTTTTCTTCATAATTACTGATGAAATGTGTTACATCGGCAACAGGATCTGTTATAAATCGTCTTGGATCTGGTCTAATCAATCGGAAACCCAATTGGAAGATCATTGCGAATGTGTTATAACAAAATGACCAGACGAAATTAAATACATAACTGATGAAACCACGAAAACCATTTCCAGCACCATCATACGATGGAGTATAATAATGTGTTGCAGCATGATCGTTTACAACTACTGGAGGTCGGCTTTCAGTTGCATAAACCGAGGGTCGACCTTCTCGAATATTGAGTTGCTCCTGTACAGCCACTTCGATATCCCATTGATGCCTCTGTAATACATCTCTGCATATAGTCATATCATCTATTCCAGTTAAATCTTGAAATTGTAAAATTTTCTCTGTTTGTTCTGATGTTAATCCCAAACCTAGATTATCTCCAGGTAACTCCATTGTTGTCGCCTAGCCACTTTTATTTGTTTATTTATTAATAATATAATTAAAAATATAATCTAATGAAAACATTAAATAGGAAATTTGCGAATTGATAAAAAATGTTTCAACTCTTACACTTAAAATTAATTTACACAAATCATTCAAGTTGGATTTAGTTCTTGTTATGGTACTTTGTAGGTATTATTACAATGATGACAGAACACAAGACGTCAGTGCAAATATCGGAATAAAAGAATATCGAAATCACGGAATACATACATCAGTAAAAAGAAATTACCTAGATTAAGTATCACATATAAAATTAAATAAATAATGTTATGAATGTTACAAAAAGTTGCATTTTTATTTGTATATTGACTAAATAATAAAAATTAAATATACAATTAGAAATTAATCAGTAACTGTCGATATCGCGCATATTTTATCAAATAAAAACTAATTCAATTTTATGAATTTGAATGTACCATAGATAACAATCATAATAAAAATAGATAACATAAAAAGTTGTACATCTAATGCGAGTAGTTATAATACTCTTCTTTGATGACGTCAACATCAATAAACTGTTCTGTTTGCTTTATGTGAAAGAGAGAGGATATGTAAATATAATAGTAGCTTATTCCGTTTTGATATTTCATTTATATTTATTAAAATGAGATGACTATCCCCACCTTTTTCTGGCAAAACAGAAACGGTAGAAACGACGAAGTTGTGGAAAAGAGAAGTTCAGTCGATAAAATGACGTTTGAGTATTAGTGGTCGGAATTGTATTTTTCTAGACCTGAAAAGTATTATAGAATATTTTGTTTTTATTTTACAAATAATAATGTTTGGTGCGTAGCTATTTACAAAAAGATTTCAATTTAGATTTACAGTCAGTAACTGTTTTGTGTTCGTGAGTTCATGATTTTATTAAGTGTTTCGTGAAAATCAATGGCGTACATTCTACATCAAAATATGTTTTCATTACAATATCTACCTTTCTTCGTTATTTTAACTTTATGGTGCAGTACTTTCACGGTAAGATTTTTATATTAGTCTCATTTTTTTATGGAATCACATAAGAAACCGATAGAAAAGAATCCAAATAATTTTTTGCTCCACCTTTAACTTCTGATGAATCGTTCTTGAATTATTCATAGTTCTAGTATTAATGGAACTCGTTTATAACTATGTATTAATATAAAATTTATATTTTATTATTATTAATATTGTTAATACATGGAAAACATAAATTACCTGTTTGCGAAACAAGAATAAAAATCATTAAAATTAATTGTCCTGTATCGTGTTGCTACTAAATATATTCAAGATACAGGTATTTTATGTTAAAGTCTTATATTTTTAAATTAACAAATAACCCTCTTAAAGGTGCTAACAATTATTATATCTTATTATTTTTTAATGACAATTATACCAGTTCGAAAATAAACTGATATTCAACTGTAAACAATATCGTAGAAAGTCAAGGTTAATAGAAAATATGTATAATTAATTATTAAACCTGCTTAACTTTTTATTGGATATCTAAACTTACTTTTACCAACAATCTTTAAAAAAGTAGAATTAATTCAAAGTGTTAAAAAAGTATTTAACATTTTATTTTATGGTATAGGTTTACTTACAAACTAAATTATTAAAGATAATATTTTCTCGTTTGGAAGTACATAATATACAAAAAGTTACGTGTTTTTAATTTGGAGTCATTTTTAAAAAACCCATCTATTTTTAAGAATTATGAATTTGGTAAGGGGTGCAATCGCTCAACGTGTTTTATATTGTATAGGTATTTTTAGAAGACTTGAACCAAAAATACATCTGCACCTTCTGGTGGTCACTGCAGTTTTTTTTATATATAAAAATAAACATATATGATTCCCGAATTAAACTTATTTTCATCGTTTATTTTTTTCAAACATGTAATATTTAAAAAAATCAGAAAATGTTCATTAATTTAATAATTATTTTAAAATGATTTACTTTGTAATTTTTTGATGTGTATTATCATATGATTTAAAATCAGTAAAAAGTCAAGTTTCTAAATAAAAATAAAATATTGTATTTTTAATTCATAATCTTATTTGACAAGTAACGTGATTCAATCGAAACTAGGTTTTTTAACTTGCCCTTGCATATTGACTTGCCGATGATTCAGAAATGAGTAATTTAATATCAATATTATTAATAAAATACCTATCGTTTATAATTTAATATAATATGGTCAAAAAAATGTACAGTAAAATGGTCCCTTTAAACTATTTTATAATTAATTGAAGATTGTAATAAAGAAAAAAAATATTAAATGATTAGCACTCAAATAAGGAAGTATATAGCTCATATTACATAATAATATGTGTATACATTTTTTAAATACAAATTCTCTGATCTTTATTTAATTACTTAAGTCGTATACATACAACTAAAATCTCTATAAGCTTAACCTCGGGTTGCATAAAGCAAAATTAACCACAATTAGTTAATCAGTTGTTTTCAAACCATGATTAATGTTAATTCTCAATTTGTAAATGAACAATTCACTAAATATGATAATTTTTTACCTTATAAAATTTATCATAACCATAATTGTTTTTTAGAATTAACGTAATAATGGTTATAAAACAACTGATTAATTAATTGTGAATAATTTTGCTTTATGCAACCTAAGATAAATGTATCTTATTTTAAAAAACAACGTTAGTAGAAAAATATTTTGCTAATATAATGAATATTTTCATATACTTCGAAAACAAAGTTCAATTTAGAAATATATCAACATAAAATGCATCTTCACTTTGTTTATTTGTTTACACGAGAAAGACGCACTTGGCTTGCTGTATGCATAAATTTTTAATACATATAATATTATTTATAGATACAAAATATTATTTTGGATTCTTATTATAATATATGAATTATAACAGGTAAAAATAAAATGTGAATGAAAATAGTATGAATCTTGGCTACTGGTCTGAAAAAATAATCTAAATCTTAACTTATTACTTCTTGAAGTAAATTGTTGTGATCAAGATTTTTAAGATGTTTTTATCCGAATACTATTTTTATATAAAAATTAAATCTATCGGTACATTTCAGTTGTATATTTTATATTTTAATATAATGAAAAGTACCCCCCATACACGTGCTAATAATTTTATGTATAATCTTTCAGATATATCTATCGCGATTAAAGTATTTAGTACAAAAAATAATTAGATAATTAAAAATATTTAGCATTATTGATTTTTGTCAAAAGAACCCAAACGACAATTTGTTTGTCGTATTTATTTGTGTTTAAAATGAACCTTGACTAATATATTTTTCTCATTCTGCAAAGGAGAGACGACCTTATTTTCGTAGAACGAATTTGTGCCAAAATAAAGCCAGTAACCTATATTTTTAACACAATAAGGAATAGAAACCTTGAAAATTTAATATCCTGACGAGCTATGAATATAGATATACTAATGTTTTGTTGAACTGTTATGGCAAGGAAATATTAATGTCATTGTTGTAATTATCATTAACGACTATATGATATTATATGATGAAAGGAACAAATTCGTTTAAAATTCAGGTAATTATTTTGTGCAAAAACGCTCGGACACGTCGATTAGTATTTTTTGTTGCGGAATTTTCGACATAAGAAAATTGTATACAGGGTGTCTCAAGAAGAACATATACAGTCATCATTGTTTTTTTTAAATAGAACATCCTATATATTATGCCATTTTTTAATTGTACGGTGTATTCTGAATACTTTTTGTATAGCATATCATATCTCTAAAATCAGCGGTTTTCGGAATAATGATGTTTGAAAATTGACATTTTGAAATACACACAAGTCAAATAAAATGTTTAAGGGGCTCTTATAAATTTTTAATGATTTTTACAAAATATTAAATGCAACGTTACTAATATTTAAAATTTAAAAAAGTAAATGAAAAAAATTGTATCACCTATCCAATATAGTAAACACAACTTGTTATTTTAATTTTGTGTGTTTTTTTTTTTAAAGAATTCTTAGAATAAAATTAGATAGATAGTTAATTTAATACTTTAATTATTATTATAATTAATTTAAATACTAGATAATGTTTTTTTGTTCATATTTTACTCCAGTTTTATGTAGAAATAAACAAGGAAGTATTGTGTAACAAATAAAAACGTTCTATTTATTTATTTAAATCAATATCGGATTAGTGCTAAATAATAAGGCGCCTTTTAAATTTAACTGGTTATCTATGCTAATCATTTGATGGCGAATATTTATTTTTCAGTTATATCTAAGATAAGATGTATATCTTAGCACAACAGTTTTTTGTGTTGCTATTTTTTACAAAATTTTAAATGTTATGTTTATAATCATTTTAAAATATTTATTAGTTTATAGGTCCAGAGGTTTTTATAAAAAGAATACTTCAAAAACAATTTAAATAGAAAATTAATATTTAACGAATATGGATAAAAAGTTATTATATTTTATGGAATATATTTGACACTGGAAAACCTGAAAAACTCGTGGAATTTTCTTTCCAATTATTAGTGGCCACCCTGAATCAAGTCAATTGAAATAAACTCTGTGTCGGTCGTTATTAATATGCGTTGTTAAATGTGTGGAAAATCACTTCATTACAAATGATGTTGCAAGCACGTGATGAATTATAAAAATCTATAATATTTATTATAATTAATTATATTTTAGAAATTTCTAAAATTAACCAGGGGGAAGGCATTTTTATTTCAATTTAACTATTTTTTTTAAGTATATCGTATATTTTATGATTTCAAAATAATTTTGAACGAAAGAACTATAAGTAGTTAAATAATTAAAAATGTATATATTATTTGGATATCCTTATTTTGCAAAAGAATATTACCTGTATTAGGTAATGATAATTTTTAATAAATATTGGTTAATGATATTTAAAAGTATACATTTTATTACTTATAATAATATACACTTTTATTTAAATTATTTTAATTAAATTAAACATTTATAGATACTTGGAAATTTAATAAATATTTTTTGTTTGAATAACTTCATTTTTTATAAATATTAATTATATAATTTTATAAATATTAATAATTATTAGTATTTTTATGCATTTTAAGCAGAATTACACCACAAGTAGAGAATTATATAATAGAGAAGAAATATGTCTAAAATGTACATGAATTTGTACTTTTGTATTTGTAAAAGTAACATTCCAGAAATGATTGTTCATACAATACACCAAAAATGCACCGTTAACTTGTTAAAGCCCCTTAAATCATAATCGTTTTACTTGCACAACTTAAAAAAAGTATTCTTTAGTCCTTACAAATATTTAAAACTGTGTATGTACCTACAAAATTTCTTTGTTAATATATAACTATTCAGTCAATAGGTAATTTTGGTTTATAATAAATCCAGAAATTTTAATATTTGTATTTTTTTCATCCGCGTAAAAAATTAGTAATCTTATTAAATATTTTACCACGTTTTAACATTTGCAGCACGTGAATTTTACTATATTATATTGGATATGCTTATTGACATGGAAAAATATTTAAGAACGTGTAGAATTTAATGAAATCTAATTAGTTACTGTAATGTACATAGGTTTCAGTCTTGTTAGCAAATAGAAGATAATAGCTACTATGCGTTTACAGTTGTTTTTAAAAGTATGGTCATAGTTATAACTACTTCTGTTTTTAGATAAGGTACTGGCACCAGTTATGGCCGCTATAAGAGCAAGGTTTACTGTTTTTGTGATTGACGGTTGTTTTTTTTTTGTAATTCTCATGAACTCATGTTACTAATAAAACAAGTAACTCTTTATGTAACAAAGAGCAGTGGCGTAGATAGGGGGGGGGGGGGGTCAAGGTGATCAATCACCCCCCATGAGTCTAAATCATGAGAAAACTCAGACATTTTTTTAACTGAGAGACAATTTTTTAAACTCTTCTAGTATGAATAAAATAGTAACAACACAACTATATGATCAAAAAAAAAAAGTCATTCAATTCAAAATTATAATAATTATTTTTTTTTTGCATATTTTGGGGGCCCCCGAACTTTATTTTTTTTATTTATCCCCCCCCCCCCATCGCAAAATGCTATCTACGCCACTGACAAGAGCTATAGTCGAATTAATAAAATTTAATAGGTAGTAGTTTGACAAATTTCATAAGAGTTTTTCTATGTAATATCATAAAATGTGACCTCTTCAACTGATTCAAATCGCGAAGAAGTTGTGTTTCGCATATAAATTATTTAGTTATTGCAATCTGGGTATCATTTTGAAATATCATAACTAGAAAAAATATAAATGTGAAGCAATAATTGTTATTGTTTTGTTTTTGTTATATTACCCTAAAATATATATACAGGGTGGGGCATTTAAAGTGTTACAGATATTTATCTCAGAACCATCGTATATTAGAAAAAAATGTTTGGTTGTGAGGGGGCAATCGAATATTTATTTGTTATTTTAGCGTGGCCTTAATGTATATTTGAAGGTCTACATCATTTTTTTAAATAGGAACCTTTTTATTTAGTAATCTTATTCTACTTGAAAAAACACGAATCTTTCATTAACATTTTTTTTTAACAACCTAAACTTTACAAGACTACAAAAAATGTTTATTTTATTCTGATAAAACGTGAAGAATTATTCTAGAATTTTTTTGATAATTTCTAAGTAAAAAATTCTTGAATGTTCAAAATTTCGAAATTATTTTGTTAGATATCTTGTAAAGATTGGGGTGTTCAAAAAAAAGTTTTTAATGAAAGATTCGTGTGTTTTCACGTAGAATAAGAATACTAAATAAAAAGTATAGGTTCCTATTTAAAAAAATTATGTTGACCTTCAAATATTCTTGAAGGCAACGCAAAAATAACAAATTAATATTACAATTCGAATACCCCCTCACAACCAAACATGGTTCTGAGATAATAATCTGTAACACTTTAAATGCCCCACCCTGTATATCATCATCAATTAGTTTGTAAAAAGTTATATAGAATTTTTTAGTATCTACTATAATTGTCAATTATGTGACGAAAAAAAAGAAAACTGCGGTTTCTTATCCACTACACCGATAAATCTCCTAACCACAGAATATATATGTTCTTCTGAGGTCTCATTTATGAGTTATCAAAGTTAACGCCTGACGTAAGCTGCGATTAAAGCCGAAATACTTATTTGTATTAAATTCGTTTTAATAACCTGACTAATACTTCTATAATATATTTGCTCTCCTATTAATTAAAAATTTTAAACTATGCCAGGTTGCATTTTTAGGAAAAAACATGGGGTTCCCATTTAAAAAAATAGAGTTGACCTTTAAAAGAAATTTTTATCACAGTAGGTACATCGTTGCAACTATCGTCTGAAATATTTTTCGATAGAACTTCGCCATAAAAAGTTAAAAGGGGTTGACATTTAAAATGGCTCACCCTATATATTCAATAATATTATATCTATACAAAAAACCGGTTTGGAATTTCTATTTTATAAATTAATACATACCTTTGATAAGTTAGAGATAACGCTCGTAGTTTTTGTAAACTTCCTGCGAATTCAATACACATATTTTATTAGAAATGCGAATCGAATGACTAATAAGTTTAATCAGACCATATTTCGTGTTTTCTGATAGAAACTACCACCTGTATTTACCTTACCTAATTACCTTTTTATCATATTTACTACACTTATCCAAAAAATTAAAGAACAAACAATTACAACTTTTTTTAAAGTGTTTTTAGAAGAGCTGTATCTCTGTAAAAAATGGACCGCGGGCTCGGGAATTTTTTTTTCAGTTGAACCAATGCATTGGCCAGTTAACTTGTTTATTCAGCTTTAATTTGTTTGTTTTTTTGGTCCCTCTCAATTTTTTTTGCCGAGATATCTGACTTTAAATGAAAAATGATTCTTTTGTCTTCGATCATCAATATATTAGCAAATAATCATTAAATAGTAAATTTAAGGGCAGTTTTAAAAACTTGAATAAATTTCCTACAAGACCCTTTCATGACTTTATTAGAAAAATTTTTTTTTACTCGCTAGTTTGAAAAAGTACAAAAAAATAACTTTTTATGGTATTTTAGTAAATCTATCGCTGCTTGACAAATATTGATGGGAAGACTAATGTTGCCAGGTGTTTTTACAGCTTAATGTACCCCCAACAATTTTGAAATTGATCCATCGAACCATTTTTCCAGACACTCGACACATATTTCTAATTCAGTACATTTAATTAAAAAATTGCCATTACTGGGGTCCAAGAATGGTGCCAGTACCTTATATATATCCTGGAACACAAAATAATCATCAACCGCTTTGCGTGCTAAATCTTTGCTCGCGAGTCTATAGGTAGGTGACCCCGAATTATTGTTAGTAATCTTTTCGTTCTATAAAATCTGGCAAAAACTAGTAAATTGCATATTGAATATATGTATTTCTAGAAATCAGCAATCATCACGTATTATCAGTTAAAACTAACTACGTCGATGTTAGTCATTCTTATCAATTAAATAAAAAATGTTTAGTATTTCCTGGTTTCGAAAATAATATCTGTTATAAATATTACATAATATATGTATATACATATATTCGTATATATATATTCGTTAAAATAATAAATAACACAGCCACACAAGTTGTAAAGTAGATTTTTTTCTCATTTTAAAACGATCACACAGCTTCTCATATCTTCGATATTGCGAGAAAACAATTAATCTTATTATAGAACTTAAAACGGTAAGGTGTACCTTTTGAGAAGCACTGACTTAATGTTTACTTATTATTTATTTCTATAAAACTGTTAAAATAAAAAAATCACCAAAGTCATAATCTATTTCATACATATTCAAATTATGAACACATAACAGTGTGAATGAAAATAATCAGAATGTTTATAACTATAAATTAAATCAGACTAAATAAATTAGTAAAAATACAAGAACCATATGTTGTTTTGTATAAATGTATTAATGTATGTATATTGTATATAAATGTATATGCCAGTTTTTATTTAATATGCGATATACATACATGTTATTAAATTATAAATACCTACTGCGTTAAAAACCTTGTCGTAAATGTTGACAATTCATTAGACGATTTAACCTAATTTATTTAAAAACTGGGTCATCTTATCCAAAATTATAATTATGTGTACAGTTTAATATCTGTCCATTCGGTACCTTTTGATGTATTTGGAAATGATGCATATCTACCTGATAATGATATTTTTTTGTGTCAATGTTCACTAATTCTTAATCGACTTTCTTATACGACCATTTAAGTAAGTTTCTTTTTCTAATTGTGATTTTGATAGTACACATTTTTACCTTCCCTGAATCCATTCTGTCTTAAGACGCTGTAACTCAAAAACTAAGGGTGAAATTGTATATTTTCAAGAAAGAAAACCTATTTTTGTAAAAATTCTACAACCAAAAATGGATGTTTACTCCTGTTAATTTTTTAATTGAATTTTATTGATTATAGTTTGTTTATTTTTTCAAAAAAAAAAATAGATTTTTTAAATTATAATTTAAATGGTTGTTAACAGATTTTTTTTTAACACAAGATGTAAAGAACGTTATTTATTATAATTAATGCCTCGTTAATTTTAATTATACACTATACACTCAGTATTGCGTATAAGAAAGTCCTCTTGCTGCTTTATTTTATATTCCTAACATAATAAAAAAATATACGAAAAACTCAATTATTATAAAAACTGTTTGTATATAATAATGCGACGAATATGTTATTATTTTTTTTATTATATATTAATTATGTGAAATATACAAAAATGTTGATATCCTTGAAATATTTGCAACGTATGTCTATATTTTTTAATGGATGATCTCAAAAAACAGTCTAGTACAGCAGTACAGTGTTCTTAAACTTTGTCGGCACACGGAACCCCTAGAACTATAAGGCGAACTTCCCACCCTTAAAAAATACCGACCTTCTATATTTTTTTAAAATACAGGAGGCCCGACGAGAATTGGTTACTGCGCATTATGCATTTTTTTTAATTTAACTATGCTATTGGTATTAGCTATAAAACCAGAAACTTCCACATAGCTATCTTACGCACACTAGATAGACGTTACACGATCAGTCTGGTATCAGTTCAGTCCATGACCTTCAGACTGATGAAAAATATTAACATTTAAAAATCCGTCAGTCCATTTAATTAGTCTGTCAGTCAATTCATTACACGATCAGTTTGGCGTCAGTCTGGTATCAGTCATGGAATGAACTGATACCACACTGATCGTGTAACTTCTATCTTAGAATGCATTTATTTTCAAATATAACTAAATGTAAGTATCTTTATATTTTTTCGAATTTTTATTTTGTTTCGCGGAACCCTGGGGTTCACAATGTAAATACCACTGGTCTAGTAGAAGTAATTTAGAAATGTATTAAATCTAGAATTTATGTTTGAAGATGTTATAATTGTAATATTGATCAAACGGTTTAGTATCCAAGAGACTGTGACAGACAGACAAACGGACACAATGTTGATTTCATAAATGTTAATTTATTTCGATATAGCACACTAAAAATTGTTTTATATAGAATACGTACATAACATAATAAATTCTTACTGTGTTTTTAGCATATGTATGTATTTAACATTTAATTAAATTTTCGCAGAAATATTTAGTTCATCAAAAGGAAAGTGAAAATACGTATAAATAAAACTATGCCTTGTGTGTGTGTTTGATATTACATCACATTAAATAGAAACCTCACATAGTTTTTGTTGTTTACCTTAGGTTGCTGACCTTAGTCTTAAAACCGCAAATTTTATTAAAGGTATTATTATAATTCTTTAAAAAAATTCTTCACGCATTATTTGACATGAATTCTCAAATATCTTCAGTCACGTGGATGTGCTATATTTCTTTATCCCAACCCCTCTATCCACTGACTGTCAAAAATAAGGATTAATACAAGTTTTTATTTCTAATATCAATTCAATATTTTATTTTATATGTCATGAAAACTGGATATAAATTATTTGATTTGTCGTCAAACCTCACATATACTATATTTATAGTTTAGATTCGACAGCTGAACAATGTCGATTGACTAAAATAAAAACATTAACGATTTAAGTCTACGTATATGTCGTATGTAGATTTTACATTTTTTTTCTCTTAAATATTAAACATGATCACGTAATAAATTATCTAATGTACAAATAAAATTAATACCAAAATGTGGAAATGATATTAAACTTATTTTCAGGTTTTGTTTCATCGTAAAGTAATTAAGAAAACAAGTTTGTATTTTAATTTGACATTTCCACTAAACAGTAAACAGATTATGGCTATATCTATTAATAGTAAAGCAAAAAATAAGAAGAAAAAAAAGTAAACGGACTATGGTAAAAAAAACATTTATATTTTACCGAATTTAGACGATTTATGAACTTATTGATAAAAACAAAGGGGGTGGCAAGACAACATCACATTAATATTGCAAAAAATAAAGCAGATCAACATCTTTTTGGGATTATTTAAATTTCCATAAAAAATAGAGCCAATTGACATACAAAAAATAAAATCTATTGACTTTATTTATGGGGGGGGATGACACCCTCGATCATCGCCCGGGTGTCACCCCGTTTATCAACGCCACTGGAAATATAAAATTTAAATAGTTTTCCCCAAAAGATGCCAAATTTCTAATAAAAAATGTTTTTGGGAAATCATATTTTAGGGACTCGCTGATTCTTTTAAACTTAATTGTTCAAAGATGTGTTTTACATCACTGATTGTTACCTCTGATAATTAATTTATTCAATATTTTTAATTGTAATTTTTTATGGTTTTCTTGAACAAAATATTTAGATAAAATAATTTCATATTTATATGTAGTATACATTAAATTATAGTTATCTAATCATAAAAAATATTAATATATATGATGTAAATGTGTAGTATTTATTTACATTAGTACATAGTACGTCATCAACCGAACATAATCATTCAAAATTTTATATTCATCGTTACCTGTACGTCAGAAAAAATTTACATATAAAAAAAGGTAACATTTTGCATTACCGTATAAGTAACAGCTAAGATTTATATAGTAGATGTTGCTTTATCAAAAATAGAAGATTCGACGTACAAATAAATTAGTTACAAATTTAGCTGAAAGTTATAGTTATAATTTAAATCTCCATTCCGCAAATTTTAGCATAAACGATAAATTTAATTTTTTACACTGGAGTTTGGATACGAGCCATTTGTTGAATGTATTTAATACATATAATATGATATTATTTGCCAATATGAGTAATGGTTAGTTATTTTCTATTTGTTTAGCTATTTCTCACATGTGCAAAGAATAAGAACACATTTGCTGTTTTAGTTACCTTGAAAGTTCATACGTTAGCTAGCATAGAATTTATGCTCTAATGATTGTCAGGAGTGGATTTATTAAACATAGGAAAAAAACTTTTTAAATATATTAGATACTAAATTAATAAATAAAACATAGGTGATTGCAATAATTTATAAGGAAATGTTAATGCATTTGATTTGTTGATACATTAATATCATTGATTTTTTTCTTATTTAAGTATTTTAATCGATTATTATAAAATCCATTACTAACTGTAATTATAGTTAGTACATGATATAAATTATTTATATCAGGGATGAGCAAATTATGTGATCTATGATTTCCTGAAATTAAAAAAATATTTATGAAACAATGTTGTTTATTTATTTCTGGTAGATCGCAATAGACTTGATGGACATCCCTTATATATACAGTAGTGTCTCTTTTTACGCGGATTTGAAGTTACGTGGTGTGATTTTTTTATGCAAATTCAGGGATGGTCCCTCTTTTCGACGAGTATGGTATCAAATGAAAAACTGGTCAGTAAAAGTCAGTTTTTTGTAACCCGGTCAGTTAAAGTCGCTTTTTTTTAAATGGTCAGTTTTGTCAAATTTTTGATTTGGCACTCAAATTTTTCACATCGGAGCCCTATTTATCGTGAAGAAACTCACTATTTGATTTCAAAACGACACAATTACCGTGAAAAATATATTCAAATTATAAATCACAGTTAAATGTATATAGATTAATATTCAGAAATGGTAGTAATCAAATATCAACACATATGGTGCCACTATCTCACTTACTTATAAGTTTATTTGTTGCAAAACAACAAGAAAAAGTTTCTATAACAATTATTAAGTAAATTTTTTTTTAAACATACAACTGTTTTTAAGGCGAATAAATGATTAAAAGTCAAATTAAATAGAAAAAACAAACGAAAATGTCATGAATTTTTAGACACGCCGCGCCGTGCCGCCTCCACCATCATAGAGTACGTTTACACAGCGCTTTTATTCCGGTTTAACTATAACCAATATAATACAACCGGATGTAAAACTTTACACCCGACATAACTAATCGGGTTTAGTTAAGCTATTCCTCTTTGTCTACGGGAATAGCATAAGTAAACCGGAATAGAGCAGGAATAAAAATGCATGGACATACTTAAATCTATTTAGCTAACCTCAAAAAATATAAGTATCTACGAATTATAGGGATTTCATCGTAATGCACTTCGCATTAACATTTGAAAATGCGTCATCAGTTAAAATATGGTTAAAACACCTGAGATGGAAAACAAAAGAAACGTGATTCGTGGGACATAAAAGAGACGAAATATTTTTTGAGATTTCTTGTTGGGACACCATTGAACTTATAGCGTATTTCAAATCGGAATTACAATTCCAGCTGACGTCACTTAAAATCGGTTATAGTTAAACCGGAATATCAGCGCTGTGTAAACGTACTCATTTTTTTGTTTTTGTGGGGTGTATAAAAGTTTGAGTGAATATTACGTATTCTTTTTGCGTGCTTGAACAGTGGTGTCGAATACTCGATATTATGAACATTTAAATTTATTGCAACCGGATGGCACGAGTTTCGTATCATATTTGTTTTATATTCTACTGTAGTAAGCCCGTTTTTATTATTAAATTTGGTTTCCCTCTTTATTAAATAAATAGTAAAATATGTTACAGCTTTCGTGGGTAGGTTTATTTAAGTTTCGAGCTTTTTTTCTTCAGTTATTATTTTTATTCAAATAAATAAGGTATTGGTACCAGTTTTGGATCGTACATTCGATTCTTGTTTAATCAAATAACTAAATTAAAATTAAAAATATTGTGACATTACTGAGTGAATCATAATCTATACACTTAACTGTAAAATAGCGTATTTTGGATGTCAAAATGGTGGACATTGAAACTAATTGTTAGGGTAATCTATGTATAAATACATAGATAAATTTATTAATTATTATATTATCATAGCATCTGCTTTACATTCTTTCAAATTTTACGATTCTTTATTTTATAACTTTTGTGTCGTAGTACTTATCATTTTCTGTACCCATTACTGGTTTTACTTCGATTATGCTAACAACTATAAAAAATTACAAGATGAGCCATTTGTATAAGTATACATAATATTAATTTATGATACATGTTATGACTTTGGTGTATAATACGTATATTGCAGTTGACTGCATTTATATATAAACTGAATGCCATATTCTCACGTGATCGTATCGATTCTTACTGGAAAATCGAAACGTAAAACAACCTCGGAAGCTAGCGCCAACCACTTTTAACTTTAATTTCCAAACAGTTTTATATGTATGTACGTGAACGATATAGGGACAAATGTGTGGGGTGTAGACAGTGTCGGGTTAAGGTTATTTTACAATATTATAAACAGTGGTGTAACTAACGACGCTAGGGAGAAAGACTTCCAAAAAAAGCTCTTTTTTAGATTTTTTTTTGGCCGCGCCTTAAAATAATTAATAACAAATGTTTTTCCACATGAAAGATATGTAGGTATTTACAAAAATATTGTAATTTTTTTATGGCAAAATATTAAAAAATAAGTGTGATACAGCAAATTTGGTAGGGGTCAAAAAAAAAGTGTTTTGCCGTGATCACTGCTGCTCGTCACTAGATCATCTGAAATAAAAAAAAACAAAAGGGATCATTAGCTAATGACATAATGCTCCGGATGGACGAAGGAATTTGAAAAATTTTGAATTTTCACAAAATGGCGGATGTTTAAAGTCAAAGTTCTTTATTCGACTAAAATTTCACTCGCATTTTCGGCTATAAAAAAATCCTTCGTCCATCCAGAGGACAATTATGTATAGAATAAGTGAGAAAAATTTCAAACCGATCGGCAAAGCCGTTCTCAAGTTACAGTGATCACCGACTTCGAAAACATGGTTTCAAGAAAAACGCGTTTGAAGTTTTGAGTACGATTTGCATGCAGATAAAACATTTATTTTGGAACTTACACTGAATCGTCTATTCCATGACATTTGTCTGAAATTTTCAGAGAATACTTTTGAAATATTCTACTTTGAGAAAATGCAAAAAAAATGGATTTTTTCAAAATTCTAATTGGGTCTGCCCCCTTAAAATATTTTTTACAGATAATTTAATAATATCGAAAAATAATGGTATAATACTACACTTTTTGATTTTTCTTCGAAATTTTCTTATACTAATTAATCATTTACAGGGATGCTAGCGTTCTTCTTTTCCTCTTTTTTTGGGAAGTCGGTCCTAAAGTACTCTTTTTTTTTTTAAATCTTCTCTTTTTCCTCTTTTTTGACTGATTTCAAAGTATCCTTTCGCTGCGGGCTACTTCAAAATTAGAATACCGGACATTATTGTAAAATATAGTTTGTAGTTTTATTAATGTCCGGTATTAATGTTTTATTAATGTCCGGTATTATAATGAATAGAATGTTTTTTGTCCTTAATAGTAAGAAATAATATCGCAAAAACGTAAAAAAATATATTTCTAGATTAAACGTTAAAAAATATATCTATAGATAACCTATTCAAGAGCTAGAAAGTTTCTCTTTTTGGTCTCTTTTTTCAAGAAAAAATTCCTCTCTTCCTCTTTTTTGAAAAAAAAAGAGACTTTCATCCCTGCATTTACTCCCACTTGCATGTTTTGGCTATAGCAACTTATCAGTAATTAATTCTGAATGTATATTAGTATTATTTTTTATAGTTTTATTTAAGAAGCCACCTCTGACACGTCTATAACATTGGTATATGATTACTATGACCCTTCTAGAGCATGTGAATTACTTGATCTTACAACGTGAGGGTCAACAGTTAGTGAAATGATTGTTGGTAACAGGCTAGTCGGTGGTGCCATAACTAGCGGCGCTATGGGTTAAAAAATCAATATGTCATCTGGGAAATGCATTATATTACCCCTCATTAAAACAAATTACATGATTACTGTGTGCCTAGACAGTAGACATGTCGATTAACTACATGACATTTTCATGTTAATGGTTTAAGATGTATTTTATAATAATGAGATATTTAGTAGAAAAAAAAAACTACATTAACATTTAAGAAACTAAATCAACTGTAAAATCAATTCGATTTTCTTATGTCCGGTATTATAAAGGACCTAACAAAATTTGTTAGCTAGCAATTACATTCAAATGGGGTATTAATTCTGTACTAGTATCTATGGATTAGTTATGGAATTTAGAGCAGTGACACTTCAACTAATTGTAACACAGTTGGCATCTTTGACCGTACAAAATAATTTTCATAACATCACCACTGTTTTAATACCGTTTGTATTTACCTACAACGCGTGCGCGAAACTTGTCAAAGTCATCAACAAACTCCAAAAGAACTGTCATATAAGTTTGATATCTCAGTTGAAAGTGCTTGTTAGCTAACAAATTTGTTAGGTCCTTTATGATACCGGACATTATTCTCGTGTGCGTTTTGTACAGTTAGCTATTTTGGCTGCTGATAAATGTAAATATGTTTACTGTTGGAATATTAAATGTATTTAACCCCCTTTTTCTCTGATGGCATATTGTTACTTTCTCCTATATAATTTCTATTGCAATTTGCAATGATTATTGGTTTTAAAAACATGGTGATGACATGTGCAAATATTTAATTTTAAAAAACAATACAAAATGTTAAAATATATAATTATACCTAAATATAAAAAAATCAAATAAAACTGTTCATAAATGAAATTTATTTATCAAATCAACATCTGTCTATAATAGCTACTGAACCGTTTGACCTAGAAAGTTGAGATTTTGCATAATTATGGAGGACCAATAATTGACAATAAAATTTTTAGTTTTTGGGTCTTTCTAAGAGAAGCAAATTAATTACAAAAAAATATTTTTTATTCAATCCTGGCGAGTTGGGTATCAAATGAAAGCTGCCAATTCAAGGATTTTAACATGTCAATGTTTTATTATTATTATTAAAAATCTTATCGTATAACAAATTTCCGCAAAGAATCGTAAAAAAAGTTTTCTTCGAAAGTAATAGTTAGTAATTATACCCCTTAAGAGTGATTACTATAATATAATGTACTAATATTTAAATTGAAATTTCATTAACAATAATATTCTTAATAATAAGAGGAAGTGTTTATATAAATTTAAAGTCCATTGAACTTATTCTTTTCTTTTCCGGCCATCAAAATATGATTGTTTTCATTGTATATAAGTTTAAAGATTGGCTCACAACAGAAGAAATGATTTAATTAATTGCAATATTAACCATGAACCCATCCATAATTTGAATAATTTTCATTTGACCTTTTCACGTAGAATGCCTTGAGGTCACTAACGGCACTCTATTATAACATGTGTGCACGTATCCTGATTGCCATTTTCCTTTTTTGCGATGTCCTTTGAAATAATGCTTCCTTTGTTTTGCGCTATATCAATTATTTTTGTTCGATATTATTTTGATTATTATTCATTTTCCTTTTTTATACAAACGTTATAAATGTAATGTATAATAAAGTAAAATTCGAACTCGAGATTTTGAAGGTCCCTGAGTCGAGTACGACCGTTCTCATTCAATTACGTATGCCAGTGGGTCTGTCTGTCTGTGTATGCTTTTGAGGAGGTTAGTATCAAAACGCAATATCTGACATAAGACAGAATGTTGAGAAAATGGTGAAAACTGAAAACTGGTAAGATAAGCGGAGGAAAATATTTAAATTTTCACTAATATATTTATATATTTTATCTTATTTTCTTGTATTTTAGTCGATATTTGTGTGACGAGTTGAAGTTCACTGCAGGAAATTTCACTAAAAAATTTAGAATTTTTGATTTCGTTAAAAGTATGTATATTGTATAGAAAATGACGTGAAAAGTTGTTTGTTTCAAACCGCAGGTCTGTATCTCAAACCGTTCTCGAGATATAGCCTCTCAAAGTTTTAGTTTTTTCAAATTTTTGGAGAAAAAAGGCCATAACTTTTGAACGCGTAGTCGGAATTGATTTTAGTTGACGGATTTGGAATCAGCGTGTCAAAATCTATATAATGACATATATAATACTTTTAAATCCGACAAAAAAATTTTGGTCAAAAATCGACATTTTTTTGAATTTTTTCGATTTTTCGCGAAATTTTTTTTCTCGAGTTTTAAGGTATTGTACATGCCATTATATAGATTTTGACACGCTGATTCCAAATCCGTCAACTAAAATCAAATCCGACCACTCGTTCAAAAGTTATGGCCTTTTTTCTTCAAAAATTTGAAAAAACTAAAACTTTGAGAAGCTATATCTCGAGAACGGTTTGAGATACAGACCTGCGGTTTGAAACAAACAACTTTTCACGTAATTTTCTATACAATAAACATACTTTTAACAAAATCAAAAATTCTAAATTTTTTTAGTGAAATTTCCTGCAGTGAACTTCAACTCGTCACACAAATATCGACTGAAATATAAGAAAATAAGACGTAGAGGTATTATATTATATAAACTAGATGTGCCCGTGGCTTCGCTCGCGTAAATCTCGGAATTATTGTTTAGGATTTTTGATAAAATTTTGTAACAATAACTAATCAACACCTAAATTACCTATCAAAAAGTAATTAAAACAAAAAATACTCGTATTACAAATGAGCGCGGTGACGGCAAACTTTTTTCCGACTTGATTTAATATTATCGTCACTGCTTATTCGTTATGATATCTAAAATCTAAGGTAACAAAATATATCCTATAACCTGGTCAGAAGTCGAGTTATAAGAGAGACGTTGAGCTTTATATATATTAAGAATAATGTTATAGAGTGAATCAAATACAATTTTTAATCAATCGCAAGTTTTACTGCTGCCGATGCACGTGATTTTTGAAAAAAAGAAATTAATAGAATAAATAATATGCGAGGCAGTCACATTTAACTTTTTATCACTTGCGCCAACTCTGAATCATGGTTAATATACTTTTTTTTATATAATTCCCCGTAATGCGTATTTCTATAATTGATAAGAAATAAGTATTTATTCATTTCCCTTGTTCTATATTTGATAATAAAAAAAAATTAATAATTTTCTTGTTGGAATTTTTAATATTTTGGAATCTGTTACATTTTTAATTTCTTGTTTATTACCAGATTTTTTTTCTTAATTGTATATTTTAAAATGATTAAATAAAAAAAATTAAATTAATAAAATATGATTTATATCTATAAATGGTATCAACTTAAATGTTTTAAAAGGTCTTTTATAATCCATTAAACTACTTCTATTAACATAATTTTACTTTGTTTTTAATAGTGTGAGATATTTTTTTTAATAAACAAAAAAAATGTTATTTTAGATTCCTCTAGTTTTACTAGTATAGTTCTAGTTTTTTTTTAATCCAGTTTAATTAATTTAGTAATTATATGTATGTATAATTTATTAAGTACTAAATACATTTATTGACATTTTTTACTTACATACTTAAAATTGTAAATTATTTGTTATGAGAATTCAAAGCAATAATGTGTCAGTTTTAACCTTGAATATTAGCAAATTGATTCTGAATTTAACTTTTATTTGCATACGTCAGCAAGTTTATTAATTGTTTATTTTTGTTATTTATTATATAAGTTTTAAAATGCGTTAGTTAGAATCCAAAAATTAGGTAAAATGTTACATATAGGTATAGTAGAGCGAATAGGGGTTTTCTCTTTATATGTTCGAAGATGAGTTGAAAATCAAAAATTTAGAAAAATCGGCCATGTGCGTCCCGAGAAAATTGCATAATTGTGCATTTTTGATACATTTCGAGTGTATGTAGAGAAAATCCAAAAAAAATCCAACTTCCCGAATGCACCACTTCAAAATGCTAATTTCCCTCTACTAGTAATATTTATTTTAATATAAATGCTCGGTATTATCAACCAATTTAATGCTCCTTCAGAGCTAAATGCTCTTTTAATGTTTGATTTAAATCAATATTTACAATTAGACTTTCAATGAAAATTGTACATAAAAAACATAGTGCAGAGAATTAAAAATCCCTGTAATTAAATGTATGTTCTGTTGATAATACAATTAGTTTAATCAAGGTGAAAAAATAAAAATGAATATTAAACGTTCCTAATACTTTGCCACTTTTTTCACAAATTTTTTACTGTATTGAAATAAATGTATACATTAATAAAATATTGAGTGCTATTTAAAAACAAAAAAAAAACAGGTTGGTGGTGTCGTATCTCTAAAAGTTACTTATGTTTACATTCGCAGAAAAAAAATTATTCAAAAAATTTCAATGTCATGTCTAAAATATTAACCTTGTCTAATGCCTTTCAACAAAATGAATAATGAATTGGGCTTTTATAATTTCAATAATTAATTCTATTTAATTAAATCAGATATACCTACATCGTATTCGTAACTTATTATTTTTCCTCGTTGACAAAAAAAAAAATCAAAATATATGTATTAATAATATACAGGGTGTTCTTTGCAAAATTTTCATAAAGTTAACCCTTTAAGAAATAAAAATAAATATAAACATAATCAAAATTGTAATAATAAATTGTGTGGGGTTATTTTTATTTCTCTACTGCTGAAACGACTCGTTTGTAAACATGAGTTTATTAACAAAAAGCGATTGTTTTAATGTCATTCACAACTCTTGAAAGTTTGTCAGTATGTTTACGGAACACCTTGTATATAATAATTGTGCATATGATGAATAAATTATCTATGGGAGTTTTTATATACTTTTGATATCATTAATGAGTCATTCATAAAATGTACAAACATACTTAAATAGTTACTTATATTACATATGTCATTAAAATAAATATCATCTTTTATCATAATGTATTTTTGATGGTTCTATTTAGATATATGAATACAATATAACATACAATTGTTGATTTTATCAGACAAAATACAAACAAAAAATCATTCATAAATAAATAATCAGATTTATATTATTTATAAATAAAACATATTTTTATTTTATAAATTTCTTTTATTGGATTTTGATAAATCATCAAAATTTTATAACTACACTTTTTCTTTTTTTTTACCGTTTGTACCCTTTTTACTTTCTTATATTCATGTATATGAAATATACATAATATATAATTAAAGTATTGTTAAGCCGATTTTTTTTTAAGTTTATTTATGTGTTTCAATTGTAATAACCTTTTTTTAAACTGTATTTATCTTCGTTTATCTTCTTTGTTGTATAAATATTCCAATTGCAATGACCTTTTTTTTGCTCTACATTTATAATTTTCAACTACACAAATTGAATTTTACAACTGCAGTTTTCTTTTTTAGAACTGCAGAAATTAGCTACAAATACACACTAAAATAACCCCTGGCTTACCCCACTTTCTATCTGCAGATATATTTGAAATATTTAATATAATCTCTACTTACTATATAATAGAAAACTAAATCTAATAATGATATAATTATGTAACTAGAATATGAGTTACTTCCTGGTTTGTTAATCGATGTATAAAAAATGTAACATTCTTTAATATTCCCTATATTTATAATTTGACAAATAATTACTAACGACGAATAATTTAACAAGAATTTATAATAATTAAAGAAAACATAAATTGACAGTAATTCAATCAATTATTAATAATTATTGCTTCCTGGCTATATCGAAGATACGAGAAGCTTTGTGATCGTTTTAGAATGAGACAAAACAAATTTCATTTTTCCATAAAATTCAAAAAAGTTATTCACCTTTTTTGTGTGGCTGTCTAATTTTCCCTATACAATTCTGTTCCACTATTTACCTACAATTTGTAATGAATTTTGCCTTAATAATACTTATGTGTGTTTATATAAATAATATACATTAACAATATTATATTTTTAATAAATATCATAATAAAAACGATTATTTTTCTAAAATTCATGTAATATTCACTTGTTGACGTATGATATGCATACAGTGTATTCAAGTTGATTAAGCCATAGGAAATTTAACATGGGGGCAATTAGAAATGTTGTAGTAACCTTTGGTCAAATTTAACGATGATGATTGGTGCATTTTGAAATGCCGCCACAAAATTTAATAAAATAGTAATCAGTATTTTGTTTTCAAATTTATATCTGTCAAAAAATATTATTATAATTTTATCTAGGATGCTTAAATTAATGAAATTAAAGTTGAGAACAAAATACTGTTAATTAATTTAAAATTTATCAGTTAGTTTCGAGGCGGCAATTCAAAATGCACCAATCACATATCGTTAAATTTGATCAAAGGTTACTACAACACTTCTAATTGTCCCTATGTTAAATTTCCTATGGCTTAATCATCTTGGAATACACTGTATATTTATTTAAGAATTTAGTTTTGAAGATATCGATGAATTTAGTATATACTAGAAATTTCTGCTAATCAGGTTTTTCAATTATTTACAATTAAATGCAGTCGATGTCTATTTGTTTTCTTTATCAGCTGGTGACTTTTGTAGTTTAGATTCGATGTATCTTTACGTCATAGGTAAAGATATTTAAAATGATGTCATATTTTTATGGTTTTGAATGATTGTTCAATTTGATGTTTTGTTTTAAAAGTTTTTCATTATTTTTTGCTTTGTTTTTTTTTTCTCTATTTCGAGATATTGGGTAGGAATTAATTTTGTAAACATAACTACATAAAGAAAGAAAAAAGTAAGATAAAAAGAACAATATTATCTTTTAATTGCTGTTATGAATTAATTTAATTTTACGTCTGAGAATATAAATATTTTTATTTTAAAGTACCTACTCTAAAATCCTTACCTTGAAATATATGTTATTGTATTTTACTACGTTGTCTTTACTTTAGCGTACGTCACTATTTTTCTTTGCATTAAAGGGAAGTATATTTTATAAATCCTCCCCCTCCTATTAACAAAAAAAAACTAGTTATGAAACAGCTTTAGTTCAAGCTTTTACTTTTTTAAATAAATTGTTATATATTTATATAGTAACTAAATGATTCTACGTCTTATTTTCTTGTATTTTAGTCGATATTTGTGTGACGAGTTGAAGTTTACTGCAGGAAATTTCACTAAAAAATTTCGAATTTTTGATTTCGTTAAAAGTATGTTTATTGTATAGAAAATGACGTGAAAAATTGTTTGTTTCAAACCGCAGGTCTGTATCTCAAACCGTTCTCGAGATATAGCCTCTCAAAGTTATAGTTTTTTCAAATTTTTGGAGAAAAAAGGCCATAACTTTTGAACGTGTGGTCGGAATTGATTTTAGTTGACGGATTTGGAATCAGCGTTTCAAAATCTATATAATGACGTGTATAATACTTTAAAATTCGATAAAAAAAAATTCGTCAAAAATCGACATTTTTTTAAGGTATACCCCTTTGAATTTTTTCGATTTTTCGCGAAATTTTTTTTTTCCAGTTTTAAGGTATTATACATGTCATTATATAGATTTTGGCACGCTGATTCCAAATCCGTCAACTAAAATCAATTCCGACCACTCGTTCAAAAGTTATGGCCTTTTTTCTCCAAAAATTTGAAAAAACTAAAACTTTGAGAGGCTATATCTCGAGAACGGTTTGAGATACAGACCTGCGGTTTGAAACAAACAACTTTTCACGTCATTTTCTATACAATAAACATACTTTTAACGAAATCAAAAATTCTAAATTTTTTAGTGAAATTTCCTGCAGTGAACTTCAACTCGTCATACAAATATCGACTAAAATACAAGAAAATAAGACGTAGAGGTATTATAGTTTTATAACTGAACGTGTAAATTAATATTAAATGCTATTTTTGACTTTTGGTTAAAATGTTTGGGTTGCGCATAAAGATGAATATTCTAATAATATTTTTAAATTATTTATTAACTGAAAACACAGATTTGTATTAATTCACCCATAAAGAAAGGGAAGCACTGCTTCCCCTGCTTCCATGGACGCTTCGCCACTGATTTTAATAATTATTTTCCCAACGTTTACGCGTGGTTTGCTCATGCTCAGTATTGCAAAGCGTACTGGGCATCACACAAAGACGGTAAGGAATGAGGGAAACAACTTCTCCGATGTAGGGGAACTCCAACTGTACACAAAAACTAAAAAATATATATATTTTTTTAAATAAATGGTTATTGTAGTTGGACATAACAAATTTTGATATAGAACCTTGGACATGACCAGTTTTGATAGCAAAAAGCAGCAAAACATTTGACCATAGCCGGTTTTATTACTAATTGTAAGCAGTGGCGTATCGATAGAGGGGGTTACGCCCGGGACGGAAATCGAGTGTCACCCCATCCCTCCAAAAAAATGGTTATAAACTTTCAAAATCAATTGATTCTATTTTTGTACACATTTAAATTCCCTGAAAGCTTTTAATAACCAAAAAATATAGGTAAATAAACAGGCTTTATTTTTTTAAATATGAGACAGGTGTCATCTCCTTAAGTGTGTCACCCCCCCCCCCCCCCCCCCCATAATTGTAAGTAACCATGGAGGAGTTCTTCGACCGAGTGTTAAAAGTTTTTACCACGAATGCAATAATAATTTCAATTTGTTGTCAACAATGAACATGGAAAGTTTTGATTCTATACCGCTCAATTTATTTTGCTCCTATCAATTCTTTAGGCACCTGTTGCACCTGCGAGTTACGGTCCTGCGTGAACTTTCTTACTCTGTTAAAAACTTTTTGCGTTGACCTTAATCTAAATTGCGAATGTGCTTCTCCGGTTCAAACTGTTGACATTTTGTTGGCATCTTTAGCATAAATCAACTTAAATATGTAATGTGATATGTTAGCAAGAAATAAACATATTTTAGACTAAAGAATGAAATATGGATGACACGTTTGTTGAACGAAATCTTAATGTGTTTTATTTAGTAAATTCAAGTCGTATGTATGTTTATTAAATTCATGAAAATTATAAAAAATCTTGGTGTTTTTTTTTGCTTTATTTTTTATTCGTTAACCTTGATCTCTCTCTTATTTTTAAAGATTAATGACTTGTGACCATACTTATATTATATTCTATTGTTGGTATTACAGCAGAACATTTTTTTATGTTTGTTCATTCACCATAAAAATGATGTGTATATTGTTTTTATTTTTAAATATATCAATACAGAAACAACCTTTTTTTTGCTTCCCTTAGAAAATAATTTGAGAGCAAAAAAGGGATTCAATTTTTTTTCAATGTTGGTATACTTTTTTTAATTTTTACGGGCCCCAAATTGAGACCTTCTTATTCTCTATAAATAACTCTTTACTATTAAATACTATAATTCATGTAAATTGGTAAATTATCTTTCTTTGACAGTTATTGCGATGTTAACGTCTACTGAATGGGCGTGAACGTGAAATCATTAGCACAGTGGCGTTCTTAAAAGGGAGGAGGGGTATTACACCCGAGATGGAAATCGAAAGTGTCACCCCTAGAAATTTGGGTTAATATTGGAAAATAATTATAAATGATTTTAATTATTTCAATGTTAAAAAAATTCATTTGTTAAAATTTATATGTTTATGATTATATTTGTATGAATATATGATTAATATTTGTTTATTTTATTTTTACAGATCAATGCAGATCCAAACGGTCATTGTATTTGGTATGGTCAATGTAACAAAGACAACTTAAACAGAGTTCAAAATTGTCCATACAACGGAACCGCTAAACCAATATCACTAGAAGGAAGGGTAAGTACATTAATTAAAAACTCTAGTCTTAAAAACAATATTAATTTTTCTTATTGTTAGCTAATTTATTGAAAAATAATTGTTTTTTAAATAAAGTTCAAATATTAATAAGTCTTAAATTCTAAGTTCTAAGAAACAATTTTTTTATAGAAACTGTTAGCGAAATGGTGTCCACAATACATCGGAGACGTGAATAAGGATTTTCTAGGATGCTGTGATATAAATCAAATCAGATGGTTAGACGGAAACATTCTTGTTGCGAGTAATTTTTTATCGAGGTGTCCATCATGTATGAGAAATTTCGCAGCGAATATCTGTGAAATGACTTGCTCACCTAATCAATCATTGTTTATGAACATCTCTGATATAGAAAAGAATTCAAAAGGTTTGTGATTTATCTTAATTATAATTGTATTAATTTTTAAATACATTGTAATGAAATTTGAAAGATAATATTTCTGACATTGTGTGAGGTAAGGTCAAGTAAATGTAGTATTGATTAGGATTTACTATGATATATTAATTAGATCTAATCAGTGGCGTAGCAAGAAAAATTTTCGGGGGGGGGGGGGGTTAAGTTTGGTATTCCGAAAATATGTGAAATTATTATTAAACTTTTTAATTGAATAAACTAAAATTTTATAACTAAAAAAAAAAAAGGTCATATAGTTAAATAAAATGAACTATATGATCAAAAAAAAAAAGGTCATTCAATTCAAAATTTTTATACTTATTTTGCATATGAATATTTCGGGGGGGGTTATTATCACAAAAAAATAATTTAATTCAAAATTGTTATACTAATTTCATATCTTTTAAAATTTCGGGGGGGGGTGGGGTTCAACCCCAAAACCCCCCGTTCCTACGCCACTGGATCTAATATCTATGTATATCTAATTTTATATAAAAAAAATGTACCAAATTTTTTAAAGGGTCCTACAAAATTAATTTATGCAGTAATTATGAAATTTCACGTTTCTAAGTCCTGGGGTTTGGCCTGTACATTGATGAGTGAGTGAATGATTATAAATATGCACATTTTCTAGGTGTTGAATTCGTCCAAGCAGTAGACGTTTTCCTAACACATAACTACATGGAAGGTACGTTTAACTCGTGTCGTCAAGTGTCCGTGCCAAGCACCGGACAGAAGGCACTAGACTTGATGTGTGGCTCTTGGGGCTCTAGCCGGTGCACAGCCAGCCGCTGGTTTGAGTTCATGGGCGCAGCTACAGATGAAAACCTGTTCGTACCTTTCCAGATTAATTATGTACCGACGGATGCACCATCAGGGAACATCATACCGTATAATGGGGAAATTATACCGTGCAGCCAAGCAATAAGTGTAAGTCATATTAGCTTTTTTTGTGTCGTATTTTATTATAGATATTTTTTTATTTTATAAAAAGGAATGAAAGTAAAAAGTGTTGTTTTAGTTATTTATTACAATCATATCTTAAAATAAATAAACATTTCATAACATAAATAAAAACCTATTGTTCAAATTCTAGTTGAAACTTTTATTTTTCTAATACAGGTGACAGGTGTTCTTTTATTGATAAGATGTTACTACTACTTAATCTATTTAAATGACCTCACGGTCTTATCTTTTTATTCATGTTAAATTGCAAGTAAATATGTCACTTACTTTTCCTGTAGCAATTCTTAGAATTATTTAAATAAACATCAAAAATATATGTAATTTCATTTTCATTTACACAGGTCTAAATTAATTTAGTTTCAAAAAGTAAAATTTAAATTACACATAATAGTATTTTAACTTTCTTATACTATATGTATACATGGGCGCCGGCAGAATTTCTTCCAGGGGGGTGCATCTAGATATATAAAATTAAATTATACCTATATAAAATAATTTAAAAATTAAAAAATAATAATTTTGTAATAATAAATTTGTATTCCATTTAGCATGAAGTCTTCAGTTTTTATTTTTCCTTATCTAAATTTATAAAATTACAGAGTGAATTTGACGCGACCAAAAAAAAAAGGTCCTCACTTTTATATTCTGACCTGAATTTTAAAGTTTTCTTAATTTTTTAGTTTTTTCTTTTTTGCCAGGGAGGTGCAAGTGCACCTCCTTGCACCCCCCTCCCGGCGCCCATGTATGTATATAAAATATAAATATAGTATAAGTATTGTTAAGCAATTTTTTTGGAACCTTTCCCTGAATCCATTCTGACTATTTTTGCCATAATGTTTGTCTACCTGTCTGTCTGCAAAAGAACAAAGGTTTATTAATTTGGATACCATATTCCTTTTCACATTAAAAAATCAGAGATATATCTCCTTTGAACTTTTTTGATATTATCAATAGTTACAGAAATAAAATCCAATAATAATTATACACCCTGTATATTAATTCAAATTTTTAACCAGGAGACAACACCAGCTTGCAGTTGCGTAGATTGCGAAGCAAGTTGTCCAATTCCACCACCTGTACCTCCGCCACCGCAGCCATTCTACGTGTTTGGACTTGACGGGTACGCTGTCTTAGCCGTGATTCTATTCTTCATCGGTTCTGCGACGTTCTTGTGTGCCGTTGTTTGTTTCTCAAGAAAAGCCGCTATAGGTAAGTCAATGTGTTATTATTATTTTAAAATATTGTTTGTTTTTTTATAGATGTCAATACGTACTGTTGAATTTTTAATTTTATTTTTAACAGATTAATATAGTTGATTTTATATAACGTATGGTTTTTAAAAGACTACTACTGGCTCAAAAACAGGTATTATTACTAGTGAATATATTAGGAAAATAGATGACGTGAACTTTTTAAATTTGTATTTTTTTATTCGTACATTAGTATATTTGTATATTTTGAAATAAATGTAATTGAATTTTCTATGATGCCTTTAAAATACGTGTTTTAAAAAAAAGTTAAGACATGAATTTAATAAATTTTGTTTAAAAATTAAAAACTATTTTGACATGTAGATCAAAATTTACAATGAAATTTCAGTATACTTCAATCTAATTGTAGCATCTACAGTTTTGTATTTAGTGGCTTTTTGGCACCGTTCACCTGATTTTTATTACAGCGCATGAACCTTTTTATACTGGAGTTTCTTTTTAAGTAGTAATTGTACTTTGTTGTTTTTATTCATTTATATTTATTACTGCATTAATTTTCAAACCTGCTTTTCTTCCTGTATCAATATAATAAATAATAAATGCTTATGCATAAAAGAGCATTTTATGAATAGCTGATATACCTACCTATTTCCTCATTGTTTAATTGTGTTTACTCAATATATTATACATACATCTTTTTAAATATTCAGTACATTGTTGCTTCTGAACTTTATTTATTCAATTGTTTCTCATACCGGTTTTACTTTAAGGCAGAAATTTTACAATTGTATATATTATAGTATCTTGCATAAGGCATACAGCTTTTTAAACATTTGTAGCAGTGTTTCTTAAAACTCTTGATGACCCAGGAAGAACCTGATATGGCTATATCTGACTGGATATAGAAATAGATCCATAAAATATCCAGACATAATAGATATAACATCAGATTCAAGCAGATCTGATTGAATATAAAATTAGATCTAATTAGATTTAAACATACTTCATTAAGTATGATGTCAGATCCAAGCAGATCTGACTGGATATGATTTGATCTTATTAGATCAAATTGGCATCAGATTCAAACATATCTGATTGAATATAAAATTGGATCTAATCAGATTTAAACATACTTCATCAAGTATGATGTCAGATCCAAGCAGATCTGACTGGATATGATTTGATCTTATTAGATCAAATTGGTATCAGATTTAAACATACTTCATCAAGTATGTTGTCAGATCCAAGCAGATCTGACTGGATATGATTTGATCTTATTAGATCAAATTGGCATCAGATTCAAACATATCTGATTGAATATAAAATTGGATCTAATCAGATTTAAACATCTTCATCAAGTATGATGTCAGATCCAAGCAGATCTGACTGGATATGGTTTGATCTTATTAGATCAAATTGGATCTACTTTGTTCATTTTTTTTTCGGGTATAGCGAATGTTCTGAAAGAATTTGAATAATTCTACATGATCTAATTCAGTTTAAGAAACACTGATTTATAGCAATGCAGTGGTGTGCTGCAAAATTCTATTAAAACTGGCTTGCACAGCGTAAATTTCACAAAAGAAAATTAAGGCAAATAAAATTTTTACTATTATTTTTAATTCCAGTACTATTTTTTATAATAATTCTATTGAGCCGTTGCAAACTATTAACAGCACATCACTGTTACAACGCCATGCCATGTACATATTAATAAAAACTATTTGAAATCGATTCAAATAGTTAATATTGTCAACATTAGCAGAGAATAATCAAATTTGTTGTATAAAACATTTATCAAATATGTATATAAAAGTAGAATAAAAAAATATCGCTCGTTTAAACTATTGTCTCATGAAATGAATGTGGTTGAAGGTTAAAAATAGTTTGGCATTATTTAGTAAATATATAATTTTGTACAATAGAGTACATTATTATACATATAAATATATTTATATTAAAACTAAATATGCCAATCTATTATTCTGTCTTACATAAGCAAAAATTTTCTGGTATTTTGGATATACTTATTCATCTCAATAAAATGTTAACAACCTTTACTGTCATAATAGTTTCGTTCTTTTTAACATAATTTATTATTCAGGTCATTCCATTTGTGAATAATTCAGATACATATATTACAATATTCAAGTACATTGTCCAGACTTTTAGATGTCTTCTGTTCATGGTTTATTTTTGTTTTAACCATGCATCTTTTAGAATTAAATCTTATATAAACAGTATTTAAATTTGCTTACTTTGATACTAAAATAATACTATAGCACAGACCAATATCATTTTTGTTGTTTCTACTTGTATAAGTGATTTCAAATTGCTCCATCACATCAGGTTTTTGAAATAACCTAACCTAAAAGTGCCAAAATGACGATTTTGACAATGTTTAAGAATTTATTACCAAGAAGGTAAATTTTTCTAAAGTTTTCGTTCATGGTAAGAAATAGTACCTACTACCTTTTGTCATTTTGGCACTTTTAGGTTAGGTTATTTAAAAACCTGATGTGATGGAGTATGTAATTTACCAAAAAAAAAATCGCTTATTGAAGTAGAAACAACAGAACAAAAGTATTTTTTTGTCAGCCTGTATATTTATTATTATATTGAATATTACTTATTATAAGAACAATAACGAATCAATTTATATTGTTGTCAACTTCTATGCTTCAAATCAAAACAGATTGAAATATTACCTCTTTATTTTACTTCAGACTCTTACTTCCGTACAATTAATTTAGTTATGATTATAAACAAATGCAATAATGTCTTGGCAATGTACATTTAGATATCTAAGTGTGAATAAAGTGCGATATGTATGACAGTGTTGTCAGGTGTGTATGATGGTTTTGCAGCGGGCATGGTGCGTGGGGCAGAGGCTCGGGGAGCCGAGGTAGGACGCAGACTGGCTGGAGGGCTCCATTCTACACGATTGTCACTTGGAGATCAGGAAGATAGTCCTCTACAATCTAAACGATCCAGTATGTCAAAACAAATGCTTTAAATTCAACCAGACTGTATTCAAAAACATATGCTCTGTAATGGTTGTGAAATCGAGAAACAAAAAATTTGAATTTATAATAGCGTCTATGTATTATTCAGATATTTTTATACTGGCACTGATTGATTTTATTTTTGTGTTTGTTTTAATATTCTCGCATGTTTTATTGTGTTTTTGAATACAAGTCTACACTGTAAAAATGCTTTAGTATTTACCCTAATTAATTTTAGGGCTGATCTCAAGTACACAATACCGTTATATTAAATAATAAGCACACTTTGGAAGGAGTTTCAAAATCATAAGATGCAGTCAGTTCCGTGATTATGAAATTTTTTTATTGGATGTGTCTATTATTTAATTTACGAGAACATATACCTTACAAAAATCCAATCTATTGTCATGTGTTATACTAAATTCTTGTTTTTAAAAGTGTACAATAACACACACTTTATTTTCATGTTTTTTAACAATCTAAAATATTATTTTATTGTGGTAAATGCTCGTAATGCCCATACTAATACTGTGTGTGTTTTTTTATTAATATTAACCTCAATGCATGTACTTGTAATACATACTAATTTATCTATTACTAAACATTTTATCAGGAAAGGTTTTAACATGGAAATTATATTTACATTACTATAGATCTGAAAATATTTTATACACGAGCAATAGAGAGAAATATGGCCAATATATAAAATATACATACTATACGCAATGTATTTAGTTGATTATATTCTTTTGTAGGCTTCGTTTTATTAAATCTGCCAAAGGTTTCATTTATTAAATATCTATTTTCTTTCTATCATCGTTTTCTTTTTTTCCGCTGATGAATTAATTATTTCAAGCTTGTCACTGGCTTTATTTATGTGTGTATATAATATAAGAAAATTATTGATTATATATTCTCAAGCCAGAAAATGCATTAACAAAAGTGATGCGTATCAACTGTTACATATTATTATATGTTCTGTGCTTGTAATAGAATTGATTGTGCTGGCACGGTTTACAGTAAGGAATATCTATTTTAAAATTATAATGCTGCGGTTAATTTTATTTTACATTATTCAAATTAATGGTATCTATTAATTATTAAGTGTGCTTATTTATTTGTATTATATTTTATACATCTATTGTGCTAACTAATTTTGTAAAAACTGATTAAAACAGTCTCTAAATTAAACCTTAATATGGTATAGGTGTTATTTCTGACAACGATCATGAAATGCCTACACATTCCGGAGATGATATGGGAGATGATGATGAAATCTCAGGAACTGTTCTCGAACGACTTGGTGCTGGAACTGAATCATACATCCAACGGTTTTTCGAAGTTTTTGGTACGTGGTGCGCTAGCAGACCGTGGTTTGTGCTTTTCATTGGCTTCTTAGCTGTCACTGGACTATGCCACGGTATCAAATATCTAAAAGTAACTACTGATCCAGTTGAATTGTGGGCTTCTCCGACTAGCAGATCGAGAGTTGAACGTGAATATTTTGATAGTCACTTTGAACCATTTTACAGAACTGAACAGGTTAGATTTTTAATGTTTTATGCAAAATTTTATGTTCTTGTGCAAGAAATATGAATACTAACAATTATTGTATTTCAGATTATAATCAGGGCAACAAACTTACCATATATAAATCACACTACAAGCGATGGAGTAATTCAATTCGGACCTGTATTCAATCCTGAATTTATGTTTGCTGTTCTTGATTTGCAAGAACGAATTAAACAAATTGGAATGGACACTGGTGAAGGTTTAGATAAGATCTGTTTTATGCCGCTTGAATCTGATTTTGATTTTGAACGTAGTGTCGACAAATGTGTTGTGCAAAGCGTGTGGGGTTATTACCAAGATGATATTGATACTTTTAATTCTACTGATGATGGCCTCAATTATTTGGATCACTTTAAAGCCTGTACTCAGTAAGTACATACATATTATATTATGATTAATTGTTCAAATTTACTTTTGTAATATTCTATTTCTTTCTTTTATTTTAGAAATACTTACAACTATGATTGTTTGGGCCCATATGGAGGTCCTATTGATCCATCAATTGCTTTAGGCGGTTTCTTGGAAGAAGGAGAATTTTTATCATCTAATCCTAAATATGAAAAAGCAACAGCTGTAATACTTACATTCATTGTCAACAACTTCCATAACAAAACAAAACTTGGCCCAGCGTTGAAATGGGAACAACGTTTCGTTGAATTTATGAAAAACTGGACCAGAGATGATAAACCTAAATTCATGGATGTTGCGTTTACTTCAGAAAGATCAATTGAAGATGAGTTAGATCGTGAAAGTCAATCTGATGTGTTAACAATATTGATCTCTTATTTGATTATGTTTGCATACATAGCTGTAGCTCTCGGTCAAGTATCTAACGTAGCAAGGTTACTTATTGATAGTAAAGTAACACTGGGTCTTGGAGGAGTGTTGATTGTATTAGCATCAGTTGCAAGTTCTGTGGGGTTGTTTGGTTTTATCGGGCTTCCAGCAACGTTAATCATTGTTGAAGTTATTCCATTCCTCGTGCTTGCCGTCGGTGTAGATAACATTTTCATTCTCGTACAAACACACCAACGTGAAACACGCAGGCCAGGTGAGACTCACGCCGAACATGTTGGCAGAACGCTCGGTCGTGTTGGACCATCGATGCTATTAACAAGTGCCTCGGAGTCGTGCTGTTTCTTCTTGGGAGGATTATCTGATATGCCAGCTGTGAGAGCGTTTGCTCTGTATGCTGGTACAGCACTATTTATAGATTTCCTGCTTCAGATAACATGTTTTGTAAGTCTGTTGGCTCTGGATGCAGAAAGACAGGCAGATAATCGTTTGGATGTATTTTGTTGGTTACGCGGAGCAAAACGTGATACTGATGAAATGGCGCAAGAAGGTCTCCTATATAAGTTCTTTAAATCTGTTTATGTGCCGTTTTTGATGAACAAAAATGTACGTGTGTTTGTGATGATATTTTTCTTCGGTTGGCTTTGTTCATCTCTAGCGGTACTACCGCATTTAGAAATCGGTTTGGATCAAGAACTCTCGATGCCGGAAGATTCATTCGTGTTAAAATACTTTCAATATTTGAACAGCTATTTAAGTATTGGACCGCCAGTTTATTTTGTTGTAAAAGATGGTTTAAATTATTCGGATAGAAGTGTTCAGAACTCAATATGTGGAGGACAATTTTGCAATAAAGATTCACTTATGACACAATTATATCAACAAAGCAAAATATCTAATGTATCGTATATAGCAAAATCAAGTTCCAGTTGGTTAGATGATTATTTTGATTGGGCAGCATTACCCAACTGTTGTAAATATTTTCCAAATAATGGAAGTTTCTGTCCTCATACTGGTAAGTTTAATATTAAGGTCAATCCATATCAACTGGTCCAGCAATGGTTGCTTGGCCATTCTAAAAAAAATGATTTTTTGTGTGTAATTACCCTATGTTGGTAGTTTCACCCTTTAGGATTACATTTAGGTGAAAATGTCTAGGAGTAATCTTGTAGCCCATTTTTTTTCTGAACAATTTACTTTAGATATTCTAGTTTCCGCAAACCTTTTAAAGTGAAAAAAATGTTGTGACCTGTAAAACAAATATGGAAATTCAATTGTTTTTAGAATGACCCAGCAACCATTGTTGGACCACTTTCATATGGATTGATCCATTATTGATATTTAGTTGTATATATTTTAATCTATGACTTAATTTACAGAGGGAAGTTGTACTCAATGCTCGATAGTGACCGACCCGATCGATCATCGTCCAAACACAACTGGTTTTGAACGATACGTTCCATTCTTCCTCCAGGACAATCCAGATTCTGATTGTGCTAAAGGTGGACATGCAGCTTACGGACAAGCGGTTAACTATAAAGTGGATCAAAAAACAAAACTAGCCCATATTGGTGCTTCTTACTTTATGACATACCACACGATCCTGAAAAACTCGCGCGATTACTACGAAGCCTTGCGTGTCGCGAGAGAAATCTCATCAAACCTAACCGTGACGTTAAATCACAATCTCAACAATAATAGTGGAACAGTAGAAGTTTTTCCTTATTCAGTATTTTATGTGTTCTATGAACAATATTTAACAACGTGGCCAGATACACTTAAAAGTATGGGAATCAGTTTAGCCGCTATATTTTTGGTTACGTTCTTCTTGATGGGTTTGGACATATTCTCATCGATTACGGTGGTAATTACTATCACTATGATCATTATAAACCTCGGTGGACTTATGTATTGGTGGCACATTACGTTAAATGCAGTGTCGTTAGTGAATCTTGTAATGGCCGTTGGAATTTCCGTAGAGTTTTGTTCGCATCTCGTGCACAGTTTTACGATATCCGACGAGCAGACGCGTGTTGAAAGAGCGTCTGATTGTCTGGCGAAGATGGGCAGTTCTGTACTGTCGGGAATCACCCTAACCAAGTTTGGTGGTATCATCGTGCTTGGTTTTGCAAAGAGCCAGATCTTCCAAGTGTTTTATTTCAGAATGTATCTAGGTATCGTTATATATGGTGCCTCACATGGATTGATCTTTTTGCCTGTTCTTCTTAGTTATATAGGTAAGTGAAAACTTGTAATTGTTTTACATTAAATCTGATGTATGAATTAAGATGTAGATTCTGGATGTAATAATTATTATTGTATTGTAAATTATTAATTATTTTTTTAGTTCATCTATCAGATTTATAAAAAATAAAACTTTAGCTAAACCCTTACAGGAAGGGAAATATTGCATGAATGGCTTTAACATTTTTTATTATAACATATAATATAATTAACTAAACAATACTCAATGACTGAATATAAATAAGGTTATGTTTTGTTTATTTCATACAAGAAAATTGTATTGATATCATATCTATGGAAATATTAATACTCTTAACAATAACAAATATTTTCATTTATGCCCGGTATTATAAAGAATTTGCTTGAGTGCAAATGCAAATTAGCTTCCTCTAGGCACTGAATATAAATGACAACACACTCACAGATGTACAATCAGCGACTTAAAATAAGTGCTACCAAGTATATCTCATAAAATGCATAGCATTTACATTATACATTTATTACAACTGCTTTAAAATTTGACACCTAGCAGATAGCGTTGGCTGGAAGATAATTTGCTTCTGCACTCAAGCAAATTCTTTATAATACTGGGCATTAGTGTTGTTCTTCATATCATCCATTTGGAATTTAATATTTATTTTACGGCAATCTTAAATGAAACAGACTATAATATGCATAGTTAATTGAAATTTGATTGCTGAGTGACATTTGCACATCTATGATTGTAATATACAGTCTAACTTGAAGATATAACATTTGGATAGAAATTATAAGATCAATTCTGTACCTTTTTTGACAAATAGAATGTCACCATAGGTATTTTAAATAACTAACTTTTTATTTATTGAAAAATTAAATTTTCATATTCAAATACAATTTATGTACTACAATTCATATGATGCTATAACCAATGCGGACTGTATATATTATTCAATTAGTATATTTTTGATTATTTATATCAAATTAGAAAAATTGTTAGTACTGATTTCCTCAATTCTAATGCCTTGGCTACATGATCAGACTTAGACATTATATTATTATAATCTAATATTCTATTGTTAGAATTGAGAAAATACAAAAACTGGTAACTAACTTACAGTGATGACAATAAAAACTTTGGAAAACTTACACATAAAATTATTGTCTGACATTTTTCCAAAGTGGATAGAAAAATGTTAATGTCGTTGTCAATCAGTTCCATTTTCAGTTAGTTAATTATACTTTTAACAGGTTCACCAATCAACAAAGAAAAAGTCGCCAATCAGAGACAGGAAATGCGAAAAGGGAGAATACAAGAAACATCTCTAACTCGAGTAAGATAATTTGAACTGCATGCGTCTTTGTACGTTTAAATTTTTGTTTTTCTTTAGTATATGTAACCAGAGTCATAGTGACTATATTTAGCACATGAAGAAATTCTGCTTTTAACACCTTTTTGTTTATTTTTTTTTTATTCTTATTTTCAGTCAATATTGTAAGCATTTTTCTTAGATGCATTTTATAATCAGTATGGCTCTTTGTGGGGACTAATTTTTTACTTATAATCAGGAAATAATATTTTAATAATAACAATTTTCAACATCAAATCATTTATTGTTGTTTTTGTTTTATGGATGTATTATTTATCTCAATTAATTTATTCTTATGATGAATGTAAATGATTTGACGTTGTTACTAAATTAATTAATATTATATATTTTTTACTGTTTATTTTTTTTTAATTTAACTTATTTACTTTTTCTCGCCATTGAACTATTAATAAATTCATTAATTTAATTTTAAGTTTGAGTTCTTTATTTAAATAAAATAAATTCAGTGATTTCAATATATAAAAAGATTTAATTTTCAAACCTATTATAATTCTACTTTTTATCAATTTATTATTTTCCTTGCAAGATTAATTAGTAAAGAACTCAAAAATTATTTTAAAAAATTAACTGCATGTATAAAGGGAATAGCTAAAGGATTTATTTCTTTTTTCCTTATTTCATTCACTGCAATCTATTATTTTATTAAATATTTTTATTTATATATAACCAACTTTACGGCTATGTCATATTATTGTTTTGTTTGGAAAACCAGGCGTGATGCAAACCCGACACAATAGACCCACAGTCGTTAATGTCACCGAACCGGAACCGATTGCAGGAATGTCTACGACGACTCCTTTGCTGCACGATTCTGTCGAACCACAACGGCATTACGCAAGTGTAGAGTCATCTATTAATTCTTAAAAAAAAAAAAGATAGTCTAAATATATTTTTTTATTGTTGTTCCACTGTTCCTCTAATTATGTATATACGATCTGAATTCATGCTTTTGTATTTAATAAAAGATGTGTTTTTATAAATGCTTATGATAGTAAATTATTCCAAAATATGCTTATGTCAAATCTATTTATATACGACTTTTTGTATTTAAGGAAACAACAGAAAATCGAATAATAATAATTGGAAAGTTTGCCGTTCATAATTATCCATGAATTTTTTGTAGTGACTTAGTTATTTCTTCTAACAAATTATTTATAACAATAACTCTTTAAAATTCAATAGTCAGTCAAATCAAAACTGATAGTTACCCGTTGTATAGCTTTAACTGTCAAATATCTGCCTATTAAATGACTTACGCTCGTATTATGGATGGTAAATTTGCTTAAATCAATGTTTCACATATCAGTTTTCCCTGACTAACTTTTTTGTTATTAAAATCAAAATATATGTATATAAAAATGAAATAGAAATATTTGTACTAGATATAAGCATTTTGTTAAGAGCTTCTATTCTAAAATATATCATACATGTACACAGATGTTTATAAATGTTAGGAGGTATGAGGGTGTATTGAGAAATTGACTGAACTGTATTAAATAAGTGATAAAAATTATTGTAAAAAGCATATTTAATTATATATATTTATAACAAGTAATCACTAACGTGCAAGGCATGCAGTAAAATTTGATTTATACATAATATCATTATAATATATGAATACGTTTAAAAAAAAACTAAATTCATTGATATTCTACCAAAAAATAAAACTTTTGTATTTATTAAACTCTACAGATTAAAAAAAAGCACAGAATTCTTATAACAACGACTGTAGTAATTATTAAATGTATTTATCTATGTTAGATACAAATTATTTAACGTATTTTTTTTGTAACAATATTTAGGGTCTACATATATTAACTTTTTATAAATATGCATTCTTAACAACTATACGTGCTTTTTGTTATTGTAAACAATGAAATATGTATTACAGAAATTAAAAATATTTAATGTGGGTATGTTTTTAATTCGTGAAATTGGATAAATAATATATTTTTATATATTAATATAATAAATAAAGGGCCTACGTATATTATACGATACATTTTGATTTATATTTTTCTAAAAGCAGTTCTCAAAAACAAAAATTAGTAAAGTCAAAAACAACGTGAATGGCCCATTCTCAAACCCCCAAAAGAAAAAACGTTATTTTCATTTTGAATTGTATGAATGCATGTACTTATAGATCGCTGTATAAATACTTTTACAATAGACTGTATGCACTTTTGTGATGTGAATACTTAAAAAATATTTTTATGTACATTTGGAATATGAGTATTTATATACATATACATATATTTCAAATGTATTTATATTTTTTTTTGTAATAATTATATATGATTTATTTTTTAGTATAAACGTGATAGATGTAGTAATTAATGCTATGTTTTACATCATAAAGGTAAATAATAATGAGAGGGTTAAAATATGATATTTTTATAATAACACATACATGTAACTTAATCTTAGCTTAAATATCACTTATTTATAAGTCGGAATAATAAATAGAATTCTCTAAATTAATAATAGAAACAATAATGCATATCTAAATAATTCTACAAATCTGGTAAAATCGTATATTGAGGTTTCACAGTTTTTAATGTGAAAGTCTTAATGAAAACTGAAAAATAATATGCATATATATATCAATAACAACTGCCATCTAAACTCTTGTTATTATTTACTATTATTTATTATAATTAGATATAATGAAACCTAGTAGCTTTTTGAATTGATTTTTATATACAAACTATTATAGCAAATAAATACATTTTTAATATATTTTTAATGTTTTGCATTCCAGTTAAATAAACAATATCTGAAATTATGAATAGTTTAAATTCTACAAAAATATATTTAATTGAACTGTAAAAAAAAAGTATTTTTTTAACAAGAATTATATTTTATAAAAAAAAATACTAAAATTTATTGTAGATATAAAAAAATATGCAGTAAATATTGTCTGTGTAGATAAACGATTATAAAATAAATTTTTAGCAATTTCTAGTGCATTTTAAAAATGTTGACCAAAATTTTATAGTGAAAAAATTCAGAAACAATATTGAGTTTTGTATTATTTAATGAATTTTATGACAAATATAAAGAGATTCGTGCCTGGTATTATAAAGAATTTGCTCTAGAATAAAAGCTAATTAGCTTTTGGCTAATGTTAGCTACTAGTTATTAAATATAAATGATAAGTGACAACCCACTTACAGATGTAGTTAAAAATACATAACATTTAAATTATTATACATTTATTACCACTGCTTTTATCCCAAGAAAATTAATAATGATTTGACACCTTGCAGATAGCGTTAACCAAAAGCTAATTAGATCTTGCTATCGAGCAAATTCTTTTTAATAGCAAGTATCAATGAAAATAATTATATATTATTGAATGAAAAATAATTGATATGTGTCTTAGATCGTATGCCACCATGTGGTGAAAAAATTAACTATTCTTACTGGATCAGATGTTAACCAGGAAAACGTTATTTCCATATCACATGTTATTTTTTATTATTAAATTAAATGACTAGAGATTTTCTTCAGCTGTAGTTTTTGATTTATTTTATTGTTGTAAACACTAAGTCAATATTATTAATTCACTTATTTATTGAAAATAGGTATCTATTTATGAATACATGAATAATATTTTTATGTTTATTTAAAGAATTATATCAGTTATCAAGAACTAAGCGTTATACTAATTAATTTCATAAAAACAGAAATAAATTAACCTATATACGTAACAGTACATTTTATTGTTGCGTTAGTTTCGATTTTTACCACTGAACGTGTCACTACCATCACGACACATATCATTAGTAAGTATAATTTTATTAAATACATATTGATTACTTTGAGTAGGTATAAATAAGTACAATGCAGGTTTTTAGATAAATAATTTTTAAATTAATGTATAAACTAGAATAACTTACAAAAAAAATTATACTTGTTAAATATCCTCGCAAATGTACATAATATAGTTTTTTTTAATAGTTCATTGTGACAGTTTTAAATTAAAATAACCTTCGACCTTTCCTGCAGAGATTGTCCTTATAGTCTATGTCTATACTTACGGGATAGTTAACAAGTACCAAAATAATTGTTAATATGTTTTTCTGTACATAATACTTCAATAACCAAAGTAATGTCTAATAACGTAGTGCGACCTTTATATTGTTCGTACTATATATACCTATAACCCGAACATTTGCGACAAGTATTAAGTTTTCTAATCAATATATCAACTCAATTCAAATTTCGAATATTTATATATCAAAGTACTTATTTGATAATTTTTTTGTTATGAAATTTTTATTCAAATTTCATAATTATTTTTTTTAATAATAGCATATAATTTAGAGAGTACTATTTTAGTTTGTGTTCACAGTATTTCTATATATATCAAATATATTACTAGGTAATCATGTCGCAAAATCTTGAATGTGTCTTAAAATTAAGTAGATAGATAAAAATGTTTATAAAATCAATGGGTTTATCTCTTATGAAGCTTTAGTAAATAAATCTGTTTTTAATAAATTAAATTATTTCTTTATTACTTACCCTTTCTCTATTATAACAAAATCTGTATCAATCTGCAGAATACACCTAACATATTCAAATTGTAAGAGTATTATTAAAATGTATACCTCGATTCTATAAAACAAAACAGTCTAAAGTTTTAAAACATTTAATTACAAATTAAATACAGCGTTTAATAAGTATATCTTATTACTAAAATTACATTTCCCTAAACATTAATCAGTACATGTCAGATAAACCAGGCCGCTGTGGATATCTATTTGTATTTCTTCCACCTTGTTGCTGCTGCCTTCTTGGTCTAAAATCATTTGTACGGTTGTTCTCTCTATTGTAGTTATAATTAGGTCGCAGATCTTGAATCCTTACATTTTGACCAGATTGAATTTCTGAACAAATATCTTGATCCAAAGACTAAAAATAATTATCATTATTAAGTAACATTGGGCCATTTAAAATCTGTAGTGTAAGCAGGTTCTAAATGATATTCTCAAACAATTACTGCTCTGAATAAATAAATACTCGAAATAAAGATTTATTTTACCTTATTTGAAATGTGATCATTTTGTTTTAATGCTTTAAAAATGCGATCAAATTCATTTTTCAATTCTTTATCTTCGGTTTTATCAAATGCTAAAGCTACTTGATCTAATATTTCAGGATTAAATGTTGATTTTCCGTATGCTGCTTCGTCTACTTCTAAAACACCTCTTAATATTGGTAAAATCTCTTCTAATCTGTTTACAGCTGCTAATGCAGCCACCTATATTATTTTAAAAGTATACAAATGAAATAATTTTCAAACATTATTTATAAAATAATTAAAATTACACTCACACGAATATTTCTTATCGTCATATAAGACTGTTGCTGGACTGATGAAATCATTTCGAGAGCTATGTGCGGTGAACCTTGATTCATAGCAAGCGCTGCTACAAAAGTAATTGCTCTTCGCATTGGTCTATGCCCAACAGTTTGTAATTCTTTCCATAAATGTAATGCATATTCTAAACTTTCTTTAGTATTCTAGAAATAAAGTATGGTTATACATGTGGTTTAATTCAATTACAATTATATTTAAAAAAAAAAACACATGCTTGTCTATTATGCCAAATGAATTCAAGCATAGACTTCACAGTACATAATAAAAAACAATCTGTTGTCACTTACCAAGAACAATAAATTTACTTCTGTTAAAAGTAACTCAGGAACTAAAACACTATATAACTAACCTGTTTATAACAAGCTGCTAATGTTAAAACAATAACATGTTTTGGATATTTTGAGCTTTGGATTTGTTTTGATTTTATTAATTCGTAAGTTTCTATTACTTCTGAATACTTCTTATTATTATAAAGTAAATCTAATAAAATTTGGTAACTCATCAACTGATCAAAGAATCCATCAAGTTCAGGATCTTTAAAACACTAAAAAAAATGTGAAATTCAACAAACATTTCTCAATTATTATAATACTTCTAACACTTTTACCTGTAAAGCTTCTTCAGGTTTGTTTAAGAAATGGAACATTCTCATAACAACTGGACCAAATACAAAACTTCCAAATCGTAATCCTTTATTTTGTTGATTAAATCTACGAATAAATAAATAAAAAATATGTACTCACTACAATTAAAATATAATAAAATTAATTACCTTTTCATCATTTGAATGACTAAATCAATTTCTTTTGGTTCTTCTTCAACTAAATGCACCATATTTTTTAAATCTTCAGTAAATATCATATTCGTAGACTTTGGTTCCACAAATTCCTGCATTTTGTTTTTAAATTTTTCTGACATGTTTAAAAACTGTACATGCACCTTTTCTCGTGATTTTACATAATTATCAACACCTATTGCAGATTCCGTGTATAATAATCTTGTGCCTATGTATTTACAGAACAAATAGATATACATATTAGAGTATTTACATAACGAATTCATATTTCCTTACCATAATTTAACATTTTTGGCATTGTTTGTGGATACATAAATCTTGACGCAAAATTTATACAAGTCATAGATTTTGCCATTTTTATTGTATTTATAGTATTAACGGTATTAACTTTATAATAATTTAGGTTAATCACATTTAAGGTTATATGTACTAGCACGATTAATAAATCCTTAGAATAAGAAAAAATTACTCAAAGTACTATTATATCTTTGTAGTCTACGATGCTGCGTTTTGCCACAGAATTTTGTTGGGATTAATTAATTCTGGATAACTTCAATTTGTACATTTACTTGAATAGTAATTTATTAATGTTACACATAATTTAAACTCTAACTAAGCACGTAAACAGGTTGTAATAGATACAGCATTTTTAATAGAAGAAACATCCTAACAATTTTTGAATTTATGATCATTGGCGCCTTTTTTGACTAATTTGATTACAAAAAAATAACTATGATGTGTTAATAGTTTCACATGTGTGAAGTGTATTTTATAATTTTGGTAATATTGATATGACAGCTGTGCCAGCGAGAATAAATTGGACAATGACAGGACAGGTCAGATATGTGAATTAAAAGCATGAATAATAAATATAGTGCTACTGTAATTAAATCTTAAATATGAATCCGGCACAAATAATACAATGCAAAAATCAATGACGAAAAATATAAAGGATATATTTTTATTTTTGATAATACGAATACCATAACTTTAAGATGGCTCAAATGAGTGAAGAAAATAATTTATCTCATTTAGTAAGAGAACTAAAAGAGGAGATACAACGGTTAACAAGAGAATTGGATCAAGCAAGTAGTGAAAAAATTCAATCTGCTAAATATGGACTTGTGTTACTTGAAGAAAAACAAAGCCTCGAACAGAGATGCGAAGAACTCGAAATTTTATATGAAAATATGAAACATGATTTGCATAATACCCAAGAGGTAAAATTTTATTCTTTTATTTAATAAATATAATCCAATTTGCCTATCAATATAAATATATCAAACAATATTTGCATACTTTTAAATATAATTAGTAATATTATTTTGATTTTAATTAATTTAAAAACCTTTTTGTATAATTTTATCTGTTAATACATGAATGTAACATATCGATTAAAAATGTAACATGAATATGTAAATTTTACAATTCTCAAGTGACTACATAATTAATTACATTTTTCAGTATTACCATTTTTTAAATAAAACTTTTTATGTTGGTACAATAATCAAATACTTATACATTATACTATTTCAATATGAACATTTCTTTACGATATAGGCTCTTGCAAAATTTCAATCAACACATAAAGTGACAACTAAGTCTGGGATTGAGCAGGAAGAGTCTTTGCTATCGGAATCCGCAGCTCGTGAAACATCCTTGAATTCACAAATCATAGAACTTGAAACAGATGCAAAGCAGGTAAAATTATAATTTAATTTACCTATTGAATCACTAGTTAGCAGTTTTTTTTATTAGTTGATAATAAATAAATAAATACATATAGAATAAACAAGAAAAAATCACTTATCAAAGAATGAAAACAGATGTTAGCAAATTTTTAAATGAAAATATAGCTATTTTTATTTATTTATATATATATTTATTTAACTGAACCATCTATCTATTGAACATTGTGTATTTATTATCATATATAATGTTTTTTTTCCATTCACTGAATACATAAATGAATATAGCCAAATTAATCAATTCATTAAAAATGTTTTATTTTAATTAATTAGTTGTGTTTTAAAAATTATTTTTGTATTAATTATTATTGAACATATGTACTCACATAGTAATTAATTAGAAAAATCCGTTAACTAACTTGTATTTCAGATTTATTATTGAAAAATTTATTATTTTATAAGATTAATGACATTAATACAGTAAAACTTCTTTATAACAAATATCAGATGATTGACAAAATTTCCTTGGTCAAATGTTAAATCTACGGCCTATTTTTTTAATTCTTAATAATTTCATAGGATTAAAAAACAAAATTCACATAATTAATTAATTCAAAATGATATTAATTAGTATTTTTATTTATAAATCTTTTCATTTTGGTTTTGGGTTTTTTCCGACTATTTGGGGTATCAACAATGTACGTTTACATATTTACTAAAATTTATACATTATCACTATTATACTCGTTATAAAAGTGAACGATTGTAAGGGAATATATACGCATAAATTAAAATCATTCTAGCTTTTTGCTCATTATTTCTGTGCTCATTACAGTCAAGTTCACATTTTTAACTCAAGTCATATTTTAATATTTAAAAAATTGATTATTATAATTTTAGTTACGCCATGAACTAGAACGTGTGACTGCAGAACGTGACAGAATGTTACAAGAAACTACAGATGTAAGAAACAACAATGAAGAATTAGAATGGGAAAGGAAAAAGATAAAAACAGAATTACGTGAATTAAAATATAGGGAAAGCAGATGGATGCTTGAAAATGATGAACTAGGAGAAGAGAATATCAATTTACAAAAACAAATCTCGATATTAAAATCGTCCACAGTTGAATTTGAAGGAGCAAAACATGAGATTCAACGTTTACAAGAAGAAGTCGAATTACTTAATTCGCAAGTTGAAGAACTGGCAAATTTGAAAAAGATTGCCGAAAAACAAATGGAAGAAGCATTGGAATCATTACAATCAGAACGTGAAGCTAAGTATGCGCTGAAAAAGGAACTGGATCAACATGCTAATCGAGAGTCTATATACAATATAAGTAATCTTGCGTATAGTATAAGAGGTATGACAGATGATCAGAATGCAGGTAGTGACGGTGAAGATGAAATTCCTGGTTTGAAACATATAGAAGCTGATCTCAAAAATCAAGATCTGAACTCCCCAGATTGTAAACAAGTTGATCTGTTCTCTGAAATACATTTGAACGAATTGAAAAAACTCGAGAAACAACTGGAGATTGCTGAAACAGAAAAGGTTCAGTTAACTCATAATTTAAGAGATAGCCAATCACAAGTAGAGCGAACTCAAAGAGAATTAAAAACATTTATGGCCAAAATACTAAAATTATCATCTCATGTTGATTCTTTGAAATATTTATCTAAAAATATTGATGCTAAGAGCACAATGAAAGAAAATGCTAAGATTGATAAGTTAATTATAATAATTGATCAATATTATCAATGGTTCTCACAATCTGCAAAAGAAATTGACCAACTTCAACTGGAAATGAAAGAACTTGAAAAAGGACTGCAATGTTCTGATTCAACATTACAGCTTAGAACAGAAATCACCAATTTGAAGAATAAGTTAATTGATATTGAACAGCATAAGTTTGAGTTGGAAACTGATATAAGATTGTTATCAGAATTGGCTGGAGATGCAGGACTAGCTTTGGATGCTGCACAAAATGATCTCAGTGCGGTTACAGATGAATTAGCACAGCTATATCATCATGTCTGTACTGTGAATGGTGAAACACCAGATAGAGTTGTACTGGATCATGAAAAACACAGTGGAATAACACCAAGTAAGTATAGTGAAATGTTTTTATTTTATGTCAGCACGTATTTACTTTAATTTTGTTTTCAGTTACGGAAGTAAACCCAGTAATTGGCGAAATGGATAGAATGGAATTATTAAGAAGTAGACTTAAAACAGATATTCCACTAAAGAATTTAGAAAGCTTAGGTGATGCTGCAGAGATAACAAAATTTGCAGGAACAATTATGGATCAAATAAAACATTTGAAGACAGCGTTTGAGAAAACAATCGAGCTTACAAAGATGAAGGGAATCAGAACTAGCGTTACAGAAGGTATTATATTTAATTATTATTTTTTACTTTAATCGCAAATGTCTAATATTTTTATTTACAGCTGGCAAAGATGAGTGCAAGGAATCAGATGTTGTAGAGCTTCAAGAGCAAGTAATCAAACTTAAATCATTACTGTCAACGAAACGTGAACAAATTGCAACTCTACGTACTGTTTTGAAATCTAATAAGAATACTGCGGAAGTTGCACTCACTAATCTTAAATCTAAATACGAGAATGAAAAAGCAATAGTATCTGAAACGATGATGAAACTAAGAAATGAGTTGCGTGTATTGAAAGAAGATGCTGCTACATTCTCAAGTAACTATATTTACATTTTTTTATTTACTTCAACTTTCTAACGCTTGTTTAAATTTCAAGGTTTACGAGCAATGTTTGCGGCACGTTGTGAGGAATATGTGACACAGGTGGACGATCTGCAGCACCAACTGAACGCTGCTGAAGAAGAGAAAAAGACACTAAATCAGTTGCTGCGATTAGCTGTTCAACAGAAACTCGGTTTAACTCAGCGGCTAGAGGAGCTGGAAATGGATCGGGAAATACGAAACGTCCGTCGCCCGGCTGTGGGCAACCGTGGGGCCAAAAGTAACTTCCCTCGACCGGGCCGGTCGCAAACAGGAAGGGACTTTTTCTAGCTGAAGTCGAGACCGGTAATGTGTGCAATAGCATTCATTAGTATGCTAACAAGGTTGTAGTCATTGATGATATCTTAATAAATTAATTATTTTAATCATTTTATTTTTTTAATAAAACTCTAATATATAGAGTGTCCAAGATAAGCGTGAAATGCATGGGGATTTCCTAAGCTGTAAGAGATACAGATTCGGTTAAATTAGATGAATTATTTGTAAGGAAGGGGTGAGTATTACTACATCAAAAAATATATTAATAATTGTATGTGGTTTAGACGGTGTACCCAAAAATCTGAAAATTTGGAAATTCTTTAAATGGCTATAACTTTTTTGTCAAAGTAGATAGGTACTTTTTGTTTACGGTTTCTTAAAGCACTTTTTGTGTAGAATTGATTGGTGTATTTAGAATTTTTATATCACTTTTAGTTTCCGAGTTACTACAAGCCCTTACTTTAGTTTTTCTTATGGGCCACTAAGTTTGCTATAGCATATTTAAACGTGTTTTTTTACTCTACTTTTTAAAGAATTTCCAAATTTTCAGAATTTTTAGTATACCGCCTAAACCACATAGAATTATTAATATTTTTTTATGTAGTAATACTTACCCCTTCCTTACAAATAATTCATCTAATTTAACCTAATTTAATCTCTTACTGTTTAGGAAATCCCCATGCATTTCAAGCTTATCTTGGACACTCTGTATACACATATATATTATTTCTATATATTAAAAATTAAAAACAATACATTGGTGTTTACATAATATATATTATTGAATCGTCTATTATTTAATTTTAATTTTTTTGCTAGGTATAATGAAAAATATAATTTAAATAAACTTATATGTGTTACATAATAAAAACGTGGTAGCAGAAATTAAAAATTTAGCTTAATATTACTCGTACTTTCTATTATAAATTATAAAATATATTGATTTTTTATTCGCTGATGTAGTGTTATTTGATATAATTATATAAACAATACTCATTAATATAAACGTGCAATAGAATAACAGAAATTTTTATGTATAAAATGGCAGCTTAAATGTTGTGAAAATAATATTAATGTGATTAAATTATTATTTATTTATTTTTCGGTACTTGCCATTTAGGAACATATTTTTGACCTATAATTATGTACAGTGTGTATAATAAGATCGATAACTTTTAAACTATGTATGTATTATACAAAATTGATAACTCGTCCATTGTCAATTATTATCTGATATCTTCAAGGTATATTTTCCACTAAAACTCAAAAGCGTTTTATCATTAAATATGTGTTTTCTAACAAAGTTAGGACAATAATAAAGCGTTGTAGGCAGGCCCCTCTTTCCCACTGGGCACGTGCCCAGGGCCCCGCGATCGATAGGGGCCCCCATATCACCAAACGATAACCGATATTTATTACCGAAAAAAACATATTTATTTCGAAATTAAATTAATTTTTTAAATAAATTCTTATATATTTATATAGTAACTAAATGAGTCGACGTCTTATTTTCTTGTATTTAAATCGATATTTGTATGACGAGTTGAAGTTCACTGCAGGAAATATCACTAAAAAATTTAGAATTTTTGATTTCGTTAAAAGTATGTTTATTGTATAGAAAATGACGTGAAAAGTTGTTTGTTTCAAACCGCAGGTCTGTATCTCAAACCGTTCTCGAGATATAGCCTCTCAAAGTTTTAGTTTTTTCAAATTTTTGGAGAAAAAATGGAATAACTTTTGAACGCGTGGTCGGAATTGATTTTAGTTGACGGATTTGGAATCAGCGTGTCAAAATCTATATAATGACATGTATAATACTTTAAAATCCGACAAAAAAATTTTTGCCAAAAATCGACATTTTTTTAAGGTATACCCCTTTGAATTTTTTCGATTTTTCGCGAAATTTTTTTTTTCGAGTTTTAAGGTATTATACATGTCATTATATAGATTTTGATACGCTGATTCCAAATCCGTCAACTAAAATCAATTTCGACCACGCGTTCAAAAGTTATGGCCATTTTTCTTCAAAATTTTGAAAAAATTGAAACTTTGAGAGGCTATATCTCGAGAACGGTTTAAGATACAGACCTGCGGTTTGAAGCATTCAACTTTTCACGTCATTTTCTATACAATAAACATACTTTTAACGAAATCAAAAATTCGAAATTTTTTAGTGAAATTTCCTGCAGTGAACTTCAACTCATCATACAAATATCAACTAAAATACAAGAAAATGAGACGTAGAGGTATTACAGTTTTATAGTGGAGCGTGTAAATTAATATTAAATGCTATTTTTGGTTAAAATGTTTGAGTTGCGCATAAAGATGAATATTCTAATAATATTTTTAAATTATTTATTAACTGAAGAAAACACAGATTTGTATTAATTTACCCATAAAGTAAGGGAAGCACTGCTTACTGATCTATTAATTTATGCTTATCTACTTTTATTTGTCTATCCTAACAAAATAGTGCTCTGTCAAGGTCATAGGGGCCCCATCATCCTAATGTGCCCAGGGCCTCAAATAGAGTAAAGACGGCCCTGGTTGTAGCAGACAATAGTTTCGAGCTGCTCATTCATAATTTGACTTCCAAACATTTTCCTGGTTATGTTCTTATTAGATAGACTGTACATGTTTGTATATGATAGCTTGTGTCTGACTGATTTAACACCAATGTTTTGTTTGAACAGTATATTATTTTACTTTATGCAGCTAAAAATGGCTGCATCTTATATAATGGAAAAGTGTATGAATAAAGTGCTAATGATAAACTGAAAATATTTATTATTTAGGATCTTATTTATAAATGCTTTCCAAACAATTTTCTCCACTTGTAAAGTATATAAACAAAAATCTATATGTGAGACTTACATATTACATAATAACGTAAACATGTCTAATTGGTCATTTAAAGTATTTTTATAATTAAAGTAAAGATTTTCATTCACTTAGAATCACATCTCGTAATAATTCTTCCACAGAAACATTTTTTAGCATAAATAAATATAAATTTAGATACTAAAAATATCACAAGGTCGAATTAAAAATCGTAAATTGTTATTGTTGTAGGGCAACAAAAGTCTTGAGACATAGGTCACGATAGGTATATCTGTACTATCTAATTATTGTATAACCCATTAATTTATTGGACTCAATTAAATATGTTTATATAAAATATAATATTAAGGCCAAATGTAAAATAACTAATAATATCTAAATATATTATTTTATGTAGTTGTAACTTATTTTAGTAAAAAAAATAGTACTAACACTTTAAGATTTAAACTTCAATAGAAATATTAACAAATGACTTATTAATTTAATGTACTTAATTATCAGTTGTATTAATAACATATCGTAATGAAAAAGGCAGCTTTTAAAATCATTGTGTCCAAAATAAAAATTGTTAAGGTTTTTACTTATGATTTATTTATTAAAAATGACGATATTAATTAGTTTTAGATGTACGTCAAATTTGTAAAAACAAAATAATAAAATTTAATTACTTCTGGTAGAAAAATAACAAGTATTAATTGTTGATTTCTATATATTATTATTATTCCAACTAATTGTTAACTAGACTTACTTATATTGGCAATTTAAGAAATCGGGAGGTAACACAATATCACTAATTAGACAACTGTACTACTGTTTTTAATTTTGTTATTAATTAGAAGTACATGTTGTTGAATACATTTTATACATGCCATCATTATTTTATTACAATTTGAAATTAAAGATTATTTATAAACAAAAGTTATTTTATATGATGACGGACAAAACATAAATCTAACTAATTGAATAAAAATTGGTTTAATTAAAAAACTGATATTTTTTGTAGAGCTGATTAATATACAGGTTGTCCCATAAATATACTGACAAACTTTCAAGAGTTGTTTAGGACATTAAAACAATCACTTTGGGCCTTTTGGTTGAAATTTTTTGTAACTTGGAGAAATACAAGTTCAAAGTATACTGATCAAAAGTTGTAATGGGTGCAATGTACGAAAATCCATAATTTCTGCTCCAGGGGCCACCCAAACATTTTAAATGTTTATTACATGAATTTTTTTTTTTTTATCTCTTGAAAGTTTGTTGATATGTTTACGGGACACCCTGTATAATACTTTATATTATTTATTTATACATGTTCTTATGAATATAATTGTTGAATAATTTTTAAAATGTATTCAAAAACTGTTTATGAAAATGTAAACCAATATTTTGTGTTCTTTTGTTGATTGATTAATTAAATAAGTAGTATGATTACGGTTCTTATAACCAAAGTTTATTTTACGTGGTTGTAAATAAAATTTTATATAATTTTTTGTGATGTAATGTATTCAGCATTTATAAATTATATATTCCATTACCAAGTTAATTTCTTATTAGAAATGTATTTAAAAAATAAGTTACTTTTTAAATATATATTATATACATAAGTACTATATAATATTACATATGTACACTTCATTTATTTTGAAATTTTGTAGTCATTATTGGTACATATGCATATAAAATATATTATAGCAATCATCTTAGATCATAAACAAGATAACTGACATTGTGTGAGTGGTTTCTTTCGGTCTATTCATGATATCTGTATTCATTTGAGTACTATGGGCTTCAGAAGTCGTCTGCCACTGTAAAGATCAGAATTCATTAATTAATTTTATTTCAAGTTTAACATAATTTAAATACTAAAATTGGGAATATCAAATATTTATTGCTACAAAATTTACATATACAATTTTCAATAGATTACATTAATAATTTAATCGTACAAATATATATTAGTACCTATTATAAACGTAGAGTACTTCTTTATCTAGCAAATTAGTTTCAAGTTATCTGTCTTTGTTTGATACATGGAGTAATAATTTAAATATTATAATAATCAAATGGGAGGAGCCTACTAAGTTTGTGATAATGAAAACTGGACGACCACTTCTGCATTTTACTGTACATTGTAAACTTTCAAATTGCTCTTTAAAGAAATCACATTTTTGCAGTTATCATCTTATGACCTAAGACTATCGATGTATTTATCAATAAAAAAAAACTTTTTGACTTCTGCTTTCGTATGTAGAAAATAATTATAATAATTAACATAATTTTTATAGTATCTCATTCATACTCTATTAATAATGAATTTTACTTGCTTTATGTACTTAAATATCAATTTACATACTGTATTATTTTATTCCATTTTAATTACATATTTTATTCAAGAAATTGTTTATTAGTGTTAATATTATATATATTCAGTATTGAGATTTATTTTATATTTTGACTTGACTTAAGCAGAAGTTATTAAAAGTGGTGTATTATTTATAATAAGTTTTGATATTTTAATAGATGTTTAATTTCATTGTCATAGATTTATATCAATCTATAAGAACATTTGGTATAGTTTATTATGTTTATCTATTATCTAGTTACAGTTTTAGATTATATACATTTCAAATGTAAGTTAAATATGCATTTATAGTGTCTGATGTTGAGAATCTAGATGTAGTTTTTAAAATCCTGAACATGCACATTTTTAGAATCCTTACACGTCATAATCAGTAAACGTTCAAATAGAATGTTTTAATCTGCTCATTTTACTGCTCCTTATGATATTTTATAAAGATATTATATTAAATTAAATTTTATTCAATTGGTTGACCATCTTCCAATTTGATGTGTAAGGATACGTTCTTTTAGAAAAAAAACCTTTCAATGTTCCGTTAATCCATCTGTCCAAAGTTTGTCTCAAAAACAGTTTCCGAGCCTCTGGATGCGGAACAACCGTCCCTGAAAATTAAACTGTTGAATATGTTTAGTGTGTATATGTGTGGGTGTGCGTGTGGTTTTTAAATTCTGATAATATTGTAGACAGACAATATTCCCTAAGAACCAGAGGCTTTTATGTCACATAGCTTAGAAGCACCACAGTTGAGTCGGTAAACTGATATCCAAAAATATCTCTAGTAAAAATGTGTGAGTAACATTTAAATATTTTAATGATAATATTATAATCATTTTTTTACTTTTCAAAATATAAAAAAATCGGTCAAAACATACAGGTGTATGCCACAAGGGTTCCGAAGTACATACAACTTTAGAGTCACTTACAGGTGAATTTTTGAGTTGGAAAAAATAAATAAAAAATAGCGTCATATTCTATTAATTGAAATCTACATTTTGACACCCCACACACCTTGGTATAGATTTTTTTTTAATTTGCTTTAAAGCCCTTTGCAGGTGCCATTTTTGATTTAAAAAAAATAAGAAAGAGACTAGATAGTTTACGAGATATTTTGCTTTGACTGTAAAGGACGGACGGACGACAAAGTTAGATTAATAGGGTTTCTTCAGAACCCTAAAAAGCATCAAAAAAATTCACATAACAGTTCTGATTATTATTATATTATAATTTTTAAGAAAAAAAGTAATTAATTTTAACTTTTAAACTTCTAACTTCGATCTTACAAACCCCAAAACATTTTGTTATATTTATTACCAGTAATGAAAAGTTAAACTTATAGTTACGCTCTGTCCGTCCGTCTGTCTATATAAATTGTATACCTATTAAGATGAATTTTTGATATACGGACGTAGATTGATGACCCAAAAACAGAAATGATGAGATTTAAAAAAAATATGTTTTTTGGACCCCCTTCCCATAGACTGAAAAGTATATTCAAAAATTTTTTTTCACTTATCCCATTAAGTGGGATATCTTTAGATAGGTCTCCTAAAATGCAACAAAAAATGTTATATGATCTTTTGATTTTAACCCTTCAGTCACGATATATTTGCTTTTCAACATCGTTATCAGAGAGTCTCTCCCCACTCTAAATTCTAAACTGTTAATGCAAAAAATCTGAAAAAATTCCAGTATGTAGCTTTTAATTAGTACTTTCAATAAAAATTATAATGAACACTGTAGCAAACATAGTTTATGAAAATTTTTGAAATAACTCTTTTCTTATAAATCATAATGAGCATGACTAGGGAACCCTATCATGTGCGTGCCCAACACGCACTTGGCCGTTTTATTTACAGTAACAAATATGTAGGTATAATGTAATTGGAAATGATAAGATTACTCATTATTTTTGGGTGTCAGTTTTAGAGTACTCAAATCTGTAAAAATATTTCTATTAGTAACTTACTGATTTTCTTTAATTTCAAATAATTAATGTTTTATATTATTAAATTTGTTATTTTTATCAATTTTATTAAATGTTATATTTCAAGCTTTAACAGCTATCCGGTATAATTGGATCATATTCTTTTAATTCATTATATTAATCTTTTTTGAGTTAACAGAAAATGATTCAATGAATATAATTATTCTTATAAATTCAGCATTTCATATAATGTGAGTGTAATCTAGCTGAAATATATTTTAATGGTTTTGTAACTAATATTTTTTTACCGAATACAGCCTTAGATGCATGTATGTGTAAATACTATGTTATATTAATCTTACTAATAAAAAATGAAAGAGCAATATTGTTTTATTTATTATTTCCATTCAGTTCGTCAGATGTCTCAACGATAATCTTAAAAAAATAAACAGAATTTTTTTGAGGGGGGAGGCAGTACAAACATTGTATATCGCTTAAGTCAGGACTCCCACATAAGGGAGCTGACAGATCTCTAGTCCTGGGGCTCGAAGCTAAGGGGATCCGGTCATTCAAACACCTGTCCCCCACCCTGAACCACGCTGTAGTTACGTCATTGATCCCACTTTACGTCAAGGATACGTTCTCGAAAATAATACATTTTTTTATTATGCTACTGAAAAGATTGTAAATTCGATATTTACTATAATTATGTAAAAAAGTATTAATAAAAGCCATTTTTTGTTTTACAATGATTTAAATTTCCCTCCATTGTGCAAACTTAATGACTTCCTGTTTTCGTAGTATTTTGTGTAATATTTAAATTCTGATATGCATGAAATAAACAAAATTTTGCAATAAAAATATTATATTATCATAGTTTAACTTATTTTATTAATTTACAAATAATAAAATATTATTTTTATTTATCTGTTTTATAATAATTATATAAAATAGGAATACTACGACTTTACTACGTTTAGAGTCCACGTTCAAAAATTCAAAAATTATTAACATAAATAGTAAAACGGGTGAAACGTTAGGAATTTTAATAGATTATTATTACTTAAATTTTTTTAAATTATTGTGTAGTTTGAAAATGTGTGAATGTTAGTCAATTTTACATTATTTTTTAGTAAATTTGTGTTTTTAATTGTAATTTGTAATATGTCTGAAATAGATGAATTAAAGGTAATCTCTATAAATATTTAAGTGTATGTAGATATTTTAACAAATATTATAATAAATTATTTTGTGTAAGAATACAGACATGTAGACAAATTTAAATTGAGGCTACGTATCTGTAGTCAGTTTTGTACATAACCTGAAATGTCATTAATAATGTGGTAATAGTCGGGTGCGTTCAATATGATGTAGAATCTTATGCTACGAATGTAGTAGTTATGTTTGGTGTATTTTATTAAATGGATATTAAAAATCTAAAATTTACGTGAAAAATCATCATGCAGCAATATAATGGGAACATGTATTATTCCGCAGAAATGCTAAATGCATGGTGAGTTATAATTACATATTATATTTTATGAAAGTGTGAAACAGTGTTCCCTATTTTCTGGTATTATGATTCTATACATAAGGTTTGACGCCCGATTATTACAAATACAAACGAGTCAAATTTCTATTTTCTTTATGTAAAAACTTTGTATTTTTACTTTTAAACACATACGAAAATGTCACTTTTTTACAGAAAATCCTAAAAACCTTTCGTGTGTCTGAACTACAGATGCTGTTAGGTTTTGCAGGACGTAATAAATCAGGTCGAAAATCTGATTTACTTCATCGTGCTTATGAGTTATTAAATATGAAACAACCAACAATAAACCAGAAAATAAGGGAATTAAGTAAAACTATCCAGTTGTAAGTATCTATTTATGGGAGAGGTTTATTTTAATATCATTGTAAATGATACTATATAGTATATAGGACAATTCCATGCCCCAAATAAAAGATTTTTTAGATACTTGTCTATTATGCCAATGCAACAAATGAGTATAAACATTAGGGTGTTCTAAAAAAATATTCATTCTCGATACAAAATAAGTTAGTTTATGACCCAAAAAAACCTCACAAGAAATATATACTGTAATAAAATTTTAAGAGATTATGACAACTGGTGAAAAACTTCTCAGGACATTATTTTGTATAAAATTAAATTCTCAAGAAAAGTATCCACAAAGTCAAGTCGTTAATTCAACAGTTCAAAAGTTAGAGGGACTCAAAGTGATTCCTTTGTTAAAATTTACAATTAATGACTGGCAATGGTTAATTTAGTACTTATCTGCAATTTTCTATCGATCATCAACGTGAAAATTTAGATATCCTAGTGTGTCCAATAAACCTGACCCGCTCATTCGTTACACAACCGCACTAATCGGTCCAGTAACAACATCCACATTCCAGTTACGTAAACAGAACTTTTTTAAGAGAGAGGAACCAAATTTTATTTTATAATCATTTGGCCCTCGCTGTGAAGGAGGGCTGGCTCCGTAATCCCCCACTATTATAAACTAACTTATTTTGTAATAAGAGTTCTAGTCATTCTGTAATATAAAAAAAAGTTTATTGTGGTGAAGACTTTACATTTTTATCTAAAATATCCCTCAACTTTACCACCAGAGGATTACGTAACTAGTAGTCATTTTGTCCTTTACAAGACTCATAAAAAATATTAATTTAAAAAAAAGAAAGTAATAATGCATTATTGGTAATTTATTTAGTTTAATCATAGTTAAAAAAACTTGTTTTAAAGTACAGAGAACTCGCATTACTAAAAGTGATTTGGATTAAATTTAAAAATCATAGCGGGCATATTATTATTGATTTACCCATGGTTAACGATGACCTCTTATTTTTTTTATTTATTTCTTCTATTTCTAAATACATATAAGTTTTTCTATTACGTATCAACCTGTTAGTTGTTATAATATATATGTGCATGTTTATACATTAACAATAGATTCGTAGGTATAAGTACATACTAAAGTAACAATAATGAAGTTTTGTTATTAAACATGTTAAACATTTTTACTATAGACATCTACCGGTATTTAGTTATATGATTACATATACGTCGATAATACATAACTCTGTACAAAAATCTTACGCAAACTGACAGCAATAGCGCATGCGTGTTAACTGTTAACGGTTCATAACGCCATGATGTAGCAGTAATTTATACATTCTGTTGTAAAAATCGCAAATTCCAAATGTTTGAATATGGATAGGGAGGAAGAACTGCGGCAAAAACAACGCGAATATCAACGACGGTACCGAGAACGTAATCGCGAGGCTTTATTAGAATTACGGCGCGAAGCTCGCTCTTCACAACGTATTGCTAATATGAAAGTACATTCTGTGAATGTCATTGATGAGGCTCCATTAGAACCGCAAAAAACTGTACGGCGAAAACAAAATGCTTCAAGCAAAACAAACGGGTACACATTGTTTTAATGATTTCTTTTTTGCAGGGCCGTAACTAGAGGCTCTGGGGCCCCGGGGTAGCAAGTGATCGAGGGCCCCTTTATTTCCCTGGGATACTACGCCAGCGGTAGTTACGGCCCTGCTTTTTTGTACTTTGAAATTTGAAGCGCGCGCTTTTAAAACAACAAAATATTAATCAATTTTTTCAGGGGGTTATTTATATGAACTTTTCTTCAGTATAATAAAACAGAAATAATACTTGTATATTTGTTTTAATTGGCAGACAATTTTCTGTTCAGTATTTTGATACTAATTATGTGTAAAAAAAAATCTTGTGCTGACCAAAGATTTTTTATTTTATTTTTTATCTAAAATAATCTCCAGCTTCACCACTGGATACTAGTTGCAGTGGTGATAGTCCTTTTTTTATCTAAAATAATGTGACTATAAACTATAAATACTGAACACAACAATCTTCATTTTTATAAACTAAACCTAAATGTTTATAACAAAACTATCTGTAGCTCTTTAGAAGCTCTGAATTAATTTAATAAATGGAAACCTTATTGCAAAAAGTCCATAAAAATAATAAAACTTCATTTTGTTTTTAAATTATGAGTACTCTGGTACCAAAATTAACAAAATTATACTTATGTTGAGTTTTATAAAGAAATGCAAACAAAAATCAAAATCTTTCTGCAAGGTACTTCCTATGCACTTTACACCTAAGTGGAACTAACCCAACCTAATATCTTATGTTGTCTGTGCTTCTCCGAAAGTTACTTTGAATAAACAAACTAATATTATTATTTATTATTAAATCCATAGACAACATAACACAATTCAGTCCCTGTACAATGTTTTTAATTTTGCTTGTGTACAATTTCTTTATAATACCAGATGTAAGTCTTAGTATTTTTGCTAATATTCAATTTTAATTATTTCTTAGGCAAAATAGTGCCTTAAATACCGGAGCCACAACGGGGAGACAAGCAACACCGGCGACTGCGGCAGACATGACGGCACCTACTTTACGACCAGCAGTGACCCAACAGACTACTATACAAGCAGTCAACCAACCGCCCAGAGCTACAGTTTATCCAACAATTACAAGTTATGCAACTCAAGATGGCAGACATCATAATGTGGCTCAGGTAATAATTTTTATAAGTATATGATTATTTCTGTTATAAGTATATTGTTTATCTCACTTTGTATCATTCAATTATTTATTTCATTCAAAAAAAATTTTTTAACTGAAAAGCTTCCAGTAATTAAATGCTAGAACTTTTTTACCTTTGGCAATTTTTTTGGGATTGATAAAACATTGAAACCAAGAAAAAATAATTAGAAACAAAATATGTAAGCTGTTTAGGTCCTGATCAAATCTGATCTAATTAGATGTGTATTTATTTTTTTCTGGGAAATTTCTTTGAAACAGAATTGTTGAGATGGTGGTAAATGAGAAAAATTATGAAATTAAAAATAATGCTATGAAAATATGGGACAACCAACTAATAAAATATAAAATATTATTTTAGTTTAATGTTTCCTTTTGATTTTTAACTGTATTTTGGGTTTTGGGTGTAGGCTGTATCGTTATAGTCATTGTTTTGCTCAACAGAAGATATCTTTGTAGAGCCCCTAATATATATATTTATTTTTCCAGTCACGTATGCAGTACAATCCGATGTACTCTCGGTATCCAAACTCAGGCACACCTGCTGCAGCATTAAATACATTTCCAATTCATCCAGATGTCACTTTTAAAAATCTTCCGTTCTTTGAACACATATCAGACTTAATAAAACCATCATCGTTAGTACCGCAAACAACACAAAGAATGCAAGAAACAAGTTTCACATTCCACTTAACTCCTTCACAAGCGACAGACATTGCGAGTAACAGAGACGTGCGTCCAGGAGCGAAGCTGGATTATATTTACCAAGTACAGCTTAGGTTTTGCGTATTAGAAACTTCTTCAGAACAAGATGATTATTTTCCGCCCGGTGTCAATGTTAAAGTAAACAACAAAGTTTGTCCTTTACCGGTAAGTAAATGCCACATTACTTTTTTAATTATAAAACTTTTAACAATGCACTTTACAAAAATTTGAAACATTTGTTTGTTATCTATTATTGCTTCGAGTAAATTTGAGATTGGTTGCCCACACCGTTTTTGAGGAATTCGTTTTCAAAAATTTCTCTTATACATGAATGCAAAAGAGACAATATTTTTGAAAGATTGTAACATGTATAAAAAATATTTTCAATTGACATTAACTCTCGCTGACACTGTATTTTCAAATTATTGAATGATAGATTACACTACACATTACACAGTAAATATGTCAATAATTAAGTTTTTTTATTTCAGAATCCCATTCCCACAAACAAACCAGGCGTTGAGCCTAAACGACCGCCAAAGCCTGTAAATATAACTCATATGGTAAAATTATCACCAACAGTAGCAAATCATGTACAAATTGGATGGGCTGCAGATTTTGGTAAAGGATATGTAATACGTGTGTCTTTGGTGCAAAAGATGACCGCATCAGAACTTCTGAATAAATTAAGAAATAAAGGAATTAAACATGCGGATCACACTACAGGATTAAGTAAGTTAGAATTTAAATACAGTAAATTTCAAGATATGACAAACCGCTGAGTGAACGTTAGAAATTAGGTTATGTGTTTTAAAATTTAGCTGATATTTAAAAGAGTGAATCTTTCTACACATTTTAAACGATTGTTCAATGTTATAGTACAATTGGTTCAGATTTTATTGTCATTTAAAGATAATTTCATAAATTTGGTTTTGGGTTTAAAATTTTCAGGAAAACTTTATTGACTGCATATAATATTTGCCTTATAATATATTTTTTTTACAGTAAAAGAAAAGTTAAACGAAGATGCAGACTGTGAAATTGCTACAACATCGTTAAGAGTATCGTTACTGTGTCCCCTTGGAAAGTTTCGTATGAGTGTACCTTGTAGAGCTTCGACATGTAATCACTTGCAATGCTTCGACGCACAAGTTTATCTGGAAATGAACGAGCGTCGGGCAACGTGGACATGTCCTGTCTGTGATAAACCTGCTTTATTTGAAAACTTAACTATTGACGGGTAAGTTTGATTTTCTCAGTAATCACGTAATATGAATATTTAATTATATAATAATATCTTTTTCAGATATTTCCAAGATGTTCTTGTGTCTCCCAAACTTACATCCAGTGTAACGGAAATAGAGTTACATAAAGATGGTTCTTGGATAGCTCACGTGGCAGTTAAAAAAGAAGTTTTGAATACAAGCGTTGTAGCCAAGGATGATGCAGTAGAAATCATTGGAGATGATATAGGTAAATTAAATATTTTAATTTTTTTCTGTTCTTTTTTTTGATTTTAACCTTTCAGTCACGATATATTTGCATTCAAAGTCGTTGTGTGCCCTCCCCCCTTTATTTTCTAAACTATCAATTAAAAAAATTTGAGAGTATAGGTTTTAATTAGTACTTTCAATGAAAATTATAACAAGCACTGCCTTCTAAAATGCAGCAAAAAATGTTTTATGATCTTTTGATTTTAAATGTCGTTATAAGAGCGTCTCTCCTGCCTCTAATTTCTAAAATATCAATACAAAAAATCTGAAAAAATTCCAGAATGTAGCTTTTAATTAGTACTTTCAATGAAAATAATAACTCTTCATAAATCATGTTTTATTTTATTAACAGTTTCTTTTGCAAATAATTACTGACATTTATATGGTTTTGTTTTTCCAGAAGTGATCCCTATATTATCTGTAAGCGCAGCTTCAGTTATAACAAATAACATCAGTAACAAAACAGAGGCTGCAAAACCCGAGCAGAGTAAACTACCTGTTGTTGATCTCACGCTGTCTGATTCAGACGACGATGACTTACCACTTAAAAGAAAATGTACAACACAAAGAAACGAGTCGACCAAGAGACGAATGGGTATGATTGAAAGTTATCTTTTGTAATTAATTACCGTAAGGTTACTAATATGTACTGCGATTGTATGCAGTAAATGTTTAACAGTTATCTAATGTTTATATTAAACGAAAATAATTCAGACAGCTGTATTGGTAACCTTATTATGTGGTTAGCATTTTTATATTTTGTCTATATTTGGTTTTATTTCAATATGAATTAATTGAATTTTTCGTTTGAAATTAAAACTATTTTTGTAATGAATTGTATAACTATTTTTTAAAACTAATATTACTGTTATAAAATTAAAGTAATCTTTTAAAATAACTAAGGGTTCAATACTTCAAAATGAAAATTTATAAGATCACTTTGTTATCCGTCTCTCCGTCAATACCCTTTTTCTCAGGAATGGTTCGTTAAATAAATTCTGTGAACAGAGTAATGAATTGAAATATGTATTTATTCGAGTTTGAAAACGAAAAACAATGACAGTTTTACCCATAAATTTAAAAAAATAAAAATAAATGTCACAAAACCAGCAAAAATAATAACTGTTTTCAAAAAAATATTAAATAAATAAAAATTTATTCATTACTCAGTTCATAGAATTTATTTAACGAGTCATTTACACGTGCGGTTGATTTTAGTACCATTTCTCCAATTTTCATTCGATTATGGTAAAACTTGAACACAGTAAAGAAGATAAATAAAGCTACAAATGTAGTAAATTGCATTAAAATTGGACAAGAATTGTTTGTGTAACAGCACTTTGAATTTTGAAAATTGCCGAATTTTGGCTAAAAAATCGACTTCTTCGTTTAAAACATGATTTTCAAAAGGAATAACTTTATGAATGTGAATAATTTAAGGTTTTTAGTTCAATTAGGACCCATAGCTAAATTATAAATGATCTTTGGTTGAAGTATTTGATTTGAAAAAAATTATATACGAATTTGAATGTTTGCATATCGAAAAAAACTGTTTTTTGCAATATCGCGAAAACAAAGAAAAATGATGGTCATTTTTGGATTGAGCGTGCCCAAATTACTCTAGAAAAGTTGTTGTCTACCCTGCTGTTGACCAGCGTTATAAATGTGTGAGTGAAATAATATGTTTTTGTTTACTTATCGTGTGGTTTTTCATTTTTTCTTTAGTCGATGTATATATCGGTAATTTTTATAAAAATATGTAAATAAAAAGTGTATCTATTCAATTTTTAATTAATTATATTTGCTTATGTTTTATTATTGAAATTTACGTCTTTTATTTATATTTCTTATTTTCGAGTTTAAAATATTTCTCTAGACTTGGCTATAATTACTAGGAAATAAAAAACAATACAATCTAACTGTAAGTTTATGCTGATTAAAGTTGACTCGCAAAAAAGTGACCTGACGGTAACATTTTACACAAAATTGTTATCACATGCGTAGAAATTTTTCGATACTTGAAATATTTAAGAAGTATTAGAGTAAGTTACACTGATATATTTCAGTTATCAACAAACCCTCGAAGTGCAGCGAAGGTGCTAGCAATGAAGAATATATGATGAGTCAAAAAACGTGGGAAAATAAAGTGTTGAGTGCAACAACTCAAAAATTTAGTAAACAAACCCAAATATCAAATTTTTTTTGCAAATAATGACTGAATCATATTTGTGTATATACAGGATGATTTACAAATAGTGTGAATAAAAATTAAAAATGTTGGCATGCCTTTAATTTGAAAAAGGTTGAAAGTAATGTAAAACTCCTTAACTTTTTCTGTAATATATATATTAGGGTGGTCCTTAGATGGGGTTGGGACGAATTTTGATTGAGCCACCCCCCAAATCAGCTCCAAATAATTTTAAAAATGTGGAAAAAGTTTCAGCCCTCTAACTTAAAAATTAGCCATTACCAGAGAGGGGTGATTTTCCCATTTAAAATACGCGGATTTTTGCGATTTTTCAAAAACCTGCGTAAAAATCTAGAATTCTAGTATTCTAGATTTTTAGAAAAAGTCTTTGAAAAATCACAAAAATCCGTTTATTTTAAATGGGAAAATCACCCCCTCTGGTAATGATCAATTTTTAAAATAGAGGGCTTAAACTTTTTCATCATTTTTTAAAATTATTTGGTGCTAATTTGAGGGGTGGCCCAGTCAAAATTCATCCCAACCCCATCTTAAAACCACCCTAATATGTATATATACACATTTATATGGTCAGTGACATAATATAAAATTTGAAATTATGAAATACAGGTGCAATGGAATCTTGAAAATATAATCAGTTTAATAATTTTAAAAAGTATATTACTTAATTATAATTAATGTACCTTCTATTTAAAATATCTAGTCACTATTTCACGAGTCTACTTTTTATTAAATTGATGTTTAGAATATTATCAATAGGTTATATTTAACATTTATTTTTTTATGAATGTAAGTTTAATATTACAACAAGACTTGAACTATTTTTTTGATTAATATTGACATTTCGAATATTTATTTTGCTTTGAAAGTGCCACCTGTTGTACATATTTATTTTTTTACTCTTTGAAGTTATGTACAAATTTAACATTGTAAATATATTTATTAGTTCATAATTATTGTAACTATAATTAATAATTGTTTATACTGTATAATAAAATTTTAATGTTTTCATTTAAAAAAATAAATGTAACTTTTTATAGTTATTGTATTTATTTTTCCTAACCATTACTTGAAATATTCTAATTGGTGGTACTTTGATTTAAAAAAAATCCTATTACAAATTTTACAGAGTAAATAAAAAGTTAGGAAAAAATGATTCTGCAATTTAAAATATAAAAAAAGAATTTAACAAACATTTATTGACAATTTATTTATCTGAATATTTTTTATGTGATGACAAACTTTAAAGATATGACGTCATTGACCTATTTTTTATATTGCACCCTGTATTTTTTATTATATTATATTATTTCAAGAAAAAACCAAACCGAATTTCATCCCAATTTAATTACTATGTTGCAGTTTTCGAATATGCAATAATTACTTAAAAATATTGAAATTAATAATACACACATTGGCGCTAATCAAATCATACACTTCATGTCACTTGCCATCTGCAAATGCTGGGGATATATTAGACAAGTACCTAATTTAAAAAAAATAATTTATGATCAAATCTATTAGAATATTTCTTGTCAGTATCCATAGATTATAACCATTAAAATAAAACAGATTTTCAATGAAATAATAATAATAAAAGTACTAAAACGATATTTAACCAAAGTTAACTATATGGTTAGTTTACTAAAATGCTTTCACTAAAGGTAAATCTTTTATCTGAAAAAAAATCACACAAATAATTAATTAATTTTTTTCTTCTAGATACAGCGAGTGTTTCTAGTGCAAGTTCACGTAACACAGTCACTCCAGGTCCCAGCTCTGTGTCGAGTTCTGATCACCAGAGTCCATCGGTTATCATGCTGAGCGATAGTCCATCACCTCCTAGAGAATAGATTTGTCACGTCTAATAGACGATAAGTTATAAAAATTATATTTCATTTTTATATTATTATCGGTAATTTTTGAAATATGAATCATCTCCTGAAGTAATATCGTATTGAGCCATTCTGAAACCTTTTTATTTAAGTTTGGCTTAAAAATAACTCGAATGTTTCAGGATAAACGCGCCTATCTCTGATTCTATTTGATAACTACAGGTATTCTTCGACTTACGACCGAGATAGGTTTCTAGTACTTTCTAGACATGATTATTAGATACAAAATTCAAATTTATAACACTTCTTTTATTTTTTCCACTTTTATGATTCACAGCCTTTTTTGGGATACAAAAGAATTATTCACTTCAATACAAACGCAGTAAATACAATACTTTTCCTATGTCCTATGAACACTTATATAAATTATGTATTTTTGAGTATCTATGCAAAGAAATATCCTATAAATAAATACAAATAAAAAACGCGTAATTTTTTTCAAATGGTTCTATTGTTGACAAATAATTGTTGATTGTTGTTATTTGATTCAATTGTTGAATTTAATTTATTTTGTGATTTGAGTTTGAGAATTATTGTATAATAATAAAGATAATGAGGAATAAATTGGAGAAAACAAATTTGGTCGTAATTGCGAAACGTCGTAAGCCGAGGATTACCTGTATAAAGTATATGAAACTTTCAGGGAATGTATGATTCTAATTCTAATTAATAATCATTACAATTGTTTACCCTTTACTTATCAAGGTAAAGAAAGGATCAATATTGAACTTTTAAAAAAATATTATACCTATCTTATTTAAAAAAATTTCAAATTTGAATTCAATCTTATATGACATTACAAATAATGTACATACTTTTAATAAATAAATTATATTATATTTATGTCCGGCTTGCAAGCACTTTCAAATGGGGTATTAATTTGTGATAGTATCTATAGATTTATTATGAAGTTTAAAGCAGTGATACTTCAACTTATTGTAATACAGTTGGTAACTCTGATTATACAAAATAATTTTCATAATATCGCCACTGTTTTAATACAGGTGTTTATTTACCACGCGCACGTGAAAATTGTCAAATACTTCATGAAACTTCAAGAAAACTGTCAGAACCTTATTTAGAAGTGCTTGCTAATGGGCACATTTTGCTAGCTCGTTTATATTATAATATCGAACAGTGTCATTCTGGCAAGATTTAAGCCATATATCTTGGCCCCTGTTTTTCTTATTTGTTATAAATAACAATAATACAATTAATACTCCAATAAAGCAGGAGATCTATGATTGGATTATTCCATAGATCTCGGTGAACTTCTGAGCTGACACATTTACCCAGTTCAACATTGAGTAAAATATTTAAAATGTTCTGTAATGTTGTACATTAATTACCCTGTACGATCTTTCGATTATATCATTCAAGAAGTACATTGAATTAAAAATATGTTATTATTCAGTTTTAAAATTAATTTAAAATGATATAGGTTTCCATTTAAAACTTACATGTTGATCCCAGCTGAAGAATATAAATTACTTAAAGGTGGCTACATACGTAATTGCAAACTTGACAATCATGCATAATCCATCTTATTGTACAAGCAGTCTGTAGGATAAAGTAGTACAAGTCGCCTGAAGATGGATTGAATTTAAATCATGCAAGCTTGACAAGCTTAGCAAGCCGCACTTGCACAAGCGAAACTGAACGTGTGTGTGTACCACGGGGGTGTCACTCTAGTGGTAAAATTGGAAACACAGTTTGACATTAACGGGTGTAGGGATCTCAGGGGCATGGGCGGTAAGGGGATGCCGGGTGTGTGGATCTCAGACGTATGAGAGGTAAAAGGAAGTGTCTTGCACAACAGTACAACGTTGATAAAAATATTGCAACGATGTAAAAAGTTTAGACATGAAGGAAGATGCGATGTATTCTAAAATGGCGTATAGAACTTCGGAAAGTGTATCGTTTGCAAAACGTTGACGTTATTTTTTAATATTAATGTAAGTATTTAATTATTATTAGTTTTTCTATTACATATGACTGATTTGCTTCTTTATTTTAATTTATGTGTTGAGATACAACTTTGAATTGAACTTATTTTTATTAAAAACAAGTATAAATATTTTTATGCTAATAATTAAACTTATAATTTAATGAAATTTATTCTTCACTTTACAGACACTACATACATCATATTTCCTGATCTTGAAGATAAAGAAACATTAAGAATATTGGTATGTACTCAAGTTTGATGTGTTTTTATAATTAAGGCTCAAGTCCGACTAGCCACTTCCAGCAACTAAAATATGGCTCAATGTTGCCAAGTAACAGCCACTGCCAGTGACTGTATGCCTTCAAAACTCGACTTCAGTTTGTATTCAACTTCGAGGCATTTTTTAGTGACTTGAAGTGTCTGAGTTGAGCCTAACTTACGAGAACTAGCACCTTTGAAATATCAGAAAAACTTACATGTTTAACATATTTTAAAGAAAATTAACATGTTTAAAATATGCAGTGAGTTATCAAAAATGCTAGGTAACGTGGTGAGAAATAAAATGTGCTGGTAAAATATCATACATGCTAGTTTTCGTAAGGAATAAAACGTGCTAGTCTTAATAACGCAATTGAAATAATGTAATATTGTACTTGAAATATATAAATTTTGTGAATTAAGTGTAAAAAAATGTAAATCAAGTAATTTGTTATAGTTAATAAACATTAATTAAAACAATTTTGTATTTTTATTTCATTAATCTTAACGTAAGAATATTTTATTTATTCCTTAATAATTCGTGATGTTTCATTGTGTCTGACATAATTTGTGCATTTAATTTTTTGTACAATAAAAAATATTGTTTGACATAATAAAACATCATGGGTTGTATAGGTTAGGTTTAATTCCAATAAACAGAAAACATATGTGGATTTCAAATATTCGTATACTGGTACATGATTGGTTCAGAGTATATATATACCCAACCAATCAGAACCGTCGCACCTCTTAATGTCAAACGATGTTTCCAGTAAAATAACGTTGAGTGTCGCTTCTGTATATTTATTATTCTGTGGTGTGTACTAAGAACGTGCAGGTTTATACAAGCAAACGTCAGTCGTAACTGAGCTCTACAGGTTGCTGTAAATCTTTCGTGGTGGGGGGGGATTATAGCTAAAGATGGATCATGCATACTTGTCAAGTTTGCAGTTACGTTTGTAGCCAACTTAAGGACGTAAGAATGTACGGTATTTAAACCCTTAAAGTTTCATATTTATTATTTATATTTTTTCACTCATTTAAGATTATCGATTATCTTTGAAAAATTTACAGCAGTTTAGAAATATGTAAGCCAGGAGATGAATACATTTTGATTTTTACTTTTATTAAAACAGGAAATTATATACAATCAGTCTTTGTACATTCTATGAAATATTTCAAAATTCGATTCGAATAATTTTATTAAGAGGGAAATCTGGTTTAGAGTTTAAAAATAAGGATTTTGAAAAAATTGCTTGTGAATTTTCATGTACGAAAAAGTAATACTTTTATTAAGGGGTCTGCATAAGCTTGGGATGCAAAAACAGGTCGATTTTCAATATTTTTTTCTGAGGGTTCAAGTTTTTTTTTTAATTGAAAAATATTGATAAACAATTATGGCCAATCGGTCTGGCAACTTGTAGTATAATAATAAAACTTTAGCATGACCGGATATTTTTTTGAAATTTTGAAAATTACGAAAATGGCAAGCTGTAGAAAAAAAATTCAATTTTTTACAAAAAAAAAACTATCTGTCCAAATTTGAAATACGAATTTCACCGTTTTATAAAACATAATTTCAAGATAAACGCAAAAAGTAATACACTTCATGCGACACTTTACGAATTTTTGCAAAATCATTGGCAGTGGCGTAGTAAGAAATTTGGGGGGGGGGGGGATAAATACTATTAAATACATATAAGTTAAATTTTTTGAAGGTATTTTCTCAAAACACGTTTTTTTACACTGAATATTTCGGGGGTGGGGGTCGACTTCCCCCCCCCCCCCCCCGTTACTACGTCACTGATCGTTAGTACAAATCAAAATTAAGACTCTGAGCTATAAAATTATACAATAAAAATCGAATTTTTGTAATTTCAAGCTTACGCAGGTTCCTTAACTTGCAAAACTCAAATGCTGATTTCCAATTAAAGCCCCCTAACTGTACTTGTTCTTGGAAAATATAACTTTACAAGTATATTACTTGATAGTACTACTATCGATGAAAGCAAAACTATTGATTTTATAAATCAGATTCCCTCCTTTAAATTTACAATTGTAATTTTAAAAGTAAACTTCAAGAACTTATTGTTTGTCTGATTTTTAACTATTTTTATTGAACTATACATCCAAATAGTTGTAACTGTTTTTTATAGCAGGTTATTTTTTATTTATTGATACAATTATGGTTTCGTAAACTCTTAATTTTTTATTTTATTAGTTTTTATATACAAAAGTAATCAGAGATCTTCGTTAAATATGGGCTAATGTACTTGGTATTTGTTATTTTGATTATATTTTATTATCTACTTCAGTGTTTTTTATTTTATACAACTTTTACCAGTAGCGTACTGGCCGGGGGGGGGGGGGGGGGAGTTAAAGCGGATACCAAAATTGTGGATTAAGGGTGACTGAGGTAACAACAAAAAAAAGATAATCAAAATTAGTAGAAGGTGCAAAATTGTGGATTTTAGATAACTAGATCTTCAATTTTCATATTTAGCATATAATATGGGGGTACGCCACTGACTTTTACACTATAGAAATTGTAGCCCATTAATTATCTGTTATATTATTATTTGTTATAATTTATTTTAATAAAGTAATAATTACTATATTAGTCAACTTGTAAATCTACCTCGTATGTAAAGAAATATAAAAACAAGTAAAATTTTCTCATATTCTTTATTGAATTCATTTCCACTGTCAGATTAATTGATTTATAATTTATACGTTGACCGATATGGTATATTATTTAGTACGAGTGTCAACATATGTAATTTCTACACTGGATGTGAGATGTAAAAATGAACTGATCAAATTTATTTGACACTCCTGATGTATATAGTATTTAAGTTATGAATGAAAAACGTGTAAATGGTGTAGGGTTTAAGTAACATGATAACTGCAAAAATGTAACTTCTCAGGAGAACGATTTGAAAGTTCAAAGTGTACCTGTTTTATTGAGATACAAGGGGAAGCTGAAGAGTTTGTGATTCTCGTCAGTTACCATGTTATGACCTAAGACCATTGATAATGGTCACTTTCACAACTGACCAAAAATAGTGAACAACGAGTTTTGATTGGTTGATTCATGGAATTTCTGGTGGAATGTACCAGAAATTTAAAAAATGTAATTTTTTACGCGTGTAAAGAAGTGAGACAGAAATAACCATAGTTTCTCTATCTCTTTCTAGTTACTTCTTTCTCACTTCCTTACACGCTTAAAAAATGACATTATTTAAATTTCTGGTACATTCCACCAGAAATTCCATGAATCAACCAATCAAAGCTCGTTGATCACTGTTTTTGGTCAGTCGTGAACGTGAACATTGTATACAGATAGACAATTATAAAAAATTTCAATGTTTAAGATAAAAAATCAATTTAATTTTAATTAAACAAGATATGTCAAACAATACAAAAAAAAATATTTATTTAATTTGTGATTTTTTTATATTTATAAAATTTATTTATCCTAATATATAAAAACGTTGGCGCGTATGTATGTGATCTCATCAGGCCTAAATCACTTAACGTATCGAAGCCATATTTACACCATATGTTCGTTTGATGCTCCGATAAGTTTATAGATTTTTTGAGCTGGAGTCGAGATATTTACGAAAATGGTATGATTTTTAAATAGATTATTTTTGGGCAGAACAACGGTTTGCCGGGTCAGCTAAAACAACGATTACAACCCTCCATACGTGACAGGGGATGAAATATTAAGGATCGGGTCCGCTTCTAGTGTTATATAAAATTATTATTAAATTTGTGTATAGTAAAAAATAATGTTATTTATGTACAGTAGAGCACTGATTGTTGAAGTATATGGATAATTCACCAGTAGTAAGATAAAGGCACCAGTTATGGCCGCTATAAGAGAAGTTTTCGTTTATTTTTTTTATTAATGAGCTTGTTTTTTGTAATTCTCATGAACTCATTTTACTAATAAAACAAGTAACTCTTTATTTAATCAATTTAATTACCAAAGTTCGCAAATAAAGTTTATTTTTTTTAATTATAGCCTTTTATTTTGTTCATGTTTTTTCTTCAGTAATGGCAAAGGTAAAACCAGCAATGAAGTGATGGACACTTGCTTATGATTACAAAATGATAAGTACGACACAAAAAATAAAATAAAAAGAATCGTCAAATTTGAAGGAATGTAAAACAGTTGCTATGATAATATAATAATTAATTAATTAATTATACTAATAATTAGTTTAAATGTCTACCATTTTGGCACCTATTGACCGATTGTCATCAAATAACGCTGTAAGACAGTTAAATGTATATAGATTAATATTCAGAAATTGTAGTAATCAAATATCAACACATATTTCAAATTCAGTATATTTAATTTAAAAACTGCCGGGGTCCTTGCCAAGACTGGTGCCACTACAGTAGGACTTCTATAAGTTCTAAGATTGTATTTTAGTCGATATTTGTGTGACGAGTTGAAGTTCACTGCAGGAAATTTCACTAAAAAATTTAGAATTTTTGATTTCGTTAAAAGTAGGTTTATTGTATAGAAAATGACGTGAAAAGTTGTTTGTTTCAAACCGCAGGTCTGTATCTCAAACCGTTCTCGAGATATAGCCTTTCAAAGTTTTAGTTTTTTTTAAAAAATTAAGAAAAATAGCCCTAACTTTTGAACGGATGGTCGGAATTGATTTTAGTTGACGGATTTAGAATCAGCGTCTCAAAATCTATATAATGACATATATAATACCTTAAAACTCGAAAAAAAAAAATTTCGCGAAAAATCGAAAAAATTCAAAGGGGTATACCTTAAAAAAATGTCGATTTTTGACCAAAATTTTTTTGTTGGATTTTAAAGTATTATACATGTCATTATATAGATTTTGACACGCTGATTCCAAATCCGTCAACTAAAATCAATTCCGACCACCCGTTCAAAAGTTAGGGCCATTTTTCTTCAAAATTTTGAAAAAACTAAAACTTTGAGAGGCTATATCTTGAGAACGGTTTGAGATACAGACCTGCGGTTTGAAACAAACAATTTTTCACGTCATTTTCTATACAATAAACATACTTTTAACGAAATCAAAAATTCAAAATTTTTTAGTGAAATTTCCTGCAGTGAACTTCAACTCGTCATACAAATATCGACTAAAATACAAGAAAATAAGACGTAGAAGTATTATAGTTTTATAATTGAGCGTGTAAATACTGTGGGGGGAGGGCCCCTCGATCACTTGCTGCCCCAGAGTTACAGCCCTGCTGTATTCTCTTACTTGAGAAATTATAAATCGATTTCTACATTGCATACATAAAAATACAGTTAATACGTTATTATTAATTATCGAATGCCAAAATATTATTATCAAAATAAATTCAATCATTATTGAAAGTTTAGATGTTGATATTATAAATTTAAATATAAATACAGTCATTAAAAAGATGTAAATAGAATTTAGGGTAATATATAATAATAATTAAATTTATTTTGTTTATAAATCAAATATATTTTTGAAATGTAAATAGAATTTGTCGTATACATTATATTAATGTGTAATGCACTATATTCAAATACAAAATAGTTTAGGTTAGGAATGTTAGGATTATGAAATATGAAACTAGATATGTAAATATTAGAGTCGTACATGAGTTTTCTTCATAATTACGAATTACAAATTCATTAATGAAGCCTTTGTAGTTTGTGCTGAAAACCAAAATAGTGAAATAATTTATGAAAATGTAAATTTATTTTATTTTCATTGTGGAATTCGTTTTTTAAATAATTAATATGTATACTCAAAATTTAACAATCTTAATTTATAAAAAAGTTATAGATTAGCCCAGGAAATAAAGGAAAAAGTACAAGGAAAATGTATGAGGTGCCAAGATGTATATTTCCTGAAAACTCCCTAGCAAAATTTATTTCGGAACACCCTCAACCAAGGATCTAAAGTTTTATTTTACAAGGATTTTGTAAACACACTATATAATGAACGGAATGTTCGATCTACCCTGTCATTAGATACAGAGTGTTTACAAAATCCTTGTAAAACAAAACTTTGGGCCCTTGGTTGAGGGTGTTCCGAAATAAATTTTTCTAGGGAGTTTTCAGGAAATATACATCTGGACATGGCACCTCAAACATTTTTCCAAATTTTACACCAGTAAAAAATTCTACGTTGCCTGGACTAGATGTACTTTAAAAATAATTTCAATGAATTAGTCATGGATATATTTGTAACTACTGTCTCTCGGAAAGGGACTAAATATTAGGGCAGTATATTATGGTACTGTAATATTGTAAAATAAATATCGATAGTTTTTAGAATCAAAAAATTTGTGAATCTTTGTAATGTAGAATTTGTTTGTTTTTTTTTGTTGACATTTAATTAAAAAATATATAGAAATTCATTCAAAAACAATCACAATCAAATTAAATTACAAACAAAACGATAAAGAAATCATCTATTATGTATATAGTCTAAGTTTATCGATTTTATATTTTTATTTTTGCATTAATGTAATTGTTTTATATTTAAAACATAGCATTTATACATTTATGGATTATTAAAAATAAAATATAGAATAGTATATTGTGAAATGGTGTTATTATTTGGAATTTCCTTTTCTTCTCATGATTCTGCTTCTCGCAATATCGAAGATACAAGAACCTTTGTGATCGTTTTAAAATGAGACAAAAAAATTATTCTCCAATTTCAAAATTTTAAATTGATCTTTCCGTTTCAGGTCAAGACAAACACTTTTCGTTCCGTGTCTATCTGTCTGTCGAGTGAATCCTTGTCACATACATAACTCATGAACCACGTGTGTAAGGGGAGAGGTGACATTCCAAAATATTTATTTTTTCAATACATCTCAAGAACAACACATGTTACAAAATTTTATAGAATCTTTTTTGTAGAACATTCAATTTCCTAAAATATAGGTCTAGAAAATGTGTTTTAAAATATTCCCTTACAAAGATTCATCTTAATTACGAAAGAATAATCAGGTGCGTCTTAAGAAAAATAAAAAGATCTTCACAAACTTCAAAGAGGGACGTGGCAAACGAAAATTTTCTATTACACCAGGGGGGGAGCTTTTTCAGTTTTCGCAGGGGGTGCAGCAACCTCTAACTATACGCCAATTATTTTATGATCTGTTTTTAATCACAGTAATTTCTGAATGACCAAATATTTCAGAATACCGAATTCATTATGTCCGTTATACACAGGGACATTATAATTAGATTTTTTAGAAATGGGGTGGGGGGAGGGCATTTATAAGCAAAGATACCAAGGGTTGTATAGCTAGATCTGATCTAATTATGTAGCTCGGTAGACATTTGAATCGAATTAGATTCAGTCTGATTTTAAGAAATTATTAATTAAAAAATAAAAATAATTGAATATGAACATATTTTCTTTCAGTTTTATTAGTCATAGTTTTCAGAAAAAGAATAACACGTTATAAATATATAACACTAATAAATGCCTTGTAACGATCTCCGAGAACCGTTATGTCAACAATAGGTGTACATAATTACTTTTTTTTACTTATTATTTGTACTCAGTTATCACCTGAAACAAAATTCTTTAGTTTCACACATTGACTGAGTACCTGTTAGAGTCATGACGTTAACAAAAAACGTTACATTACTGATGTCGCAAGACATAAAATGGTTGTTTTTAACAATTTGTTGTTATACGAATGTGTCTATTGTATTGTTGTGATTCGCTTTATTGTGTATTGTGAAACAAAAGTGCATAGATCTAAAAGAGCATTGCCGTTTCCAGGAGGGAGTCAAATGGGGGTAAATATAGATAATATTATATTTTTATTATGACTTCGAGGTTTTCGGTCATTATACATATGTCAATAAAATAGTTATATGTGATATATAGGGTTGTCAGACGTCCCGATTAATCGGGATTGTCACCGTTTTTTAGTCTCATGTCCCGGTGTCCCGAACAAACCTTTCGGGACGCCCAAAAGTCCCGTTTTTCAAATTTTGCATATGGTTTGTTTATTCAATTGTTGAATTCAAATTTGACAGTTAACATCATTTTTGACTTACAATCAGTCCATCCATGTCAATGAAATTTTTCTAATAAACACACTATAACTTCAGCGATTTTCAACGAGTTGATGAGTTATTGGTTGTTATTAAAATTATAATTAATAAATGATTAGCATTAAAATTTATAAATTTTATTTTATTATTTAATAGAAATTAAAAATAAAATGGTTGAATATTGTTGATTTTTTTCGGGGGGGTAAAATACATTAGGCCTCTGTAGGGTCTCTTTTTACGCGGTAGATACGTTCCACAACAAATCACATTAGGCTGAAAATCGCGTAATAATTTTACATGCATTGACTTGGAATTTTCAATTTATTTACAGCCAGATGCAATTTTAAATCTTGCCTAGGAATCATATGATTATGAGTTCGGCCCTGCATTTAACTAAGAATTATATTTTCAGCTATATTACGCCTTTTCTATACCGATAGATTTACCAAATAGAAGTGTCTCGATGAACCTTTATATAGAAGCAAATTACAATTTACCAGATAACAGCAGTATTTTAGAAGATTGGCAAAATGGTGGAGTTCCTATAGTTTCAGATGAAGAGAAAAGAAAAAGAAGGAGTCTAGATAGAACAGTTGTATATAAAGTTATAGAAAATAAATTAGAAACGTAAGTATTCTACAAGATGTGACTTACACCCAGAAGGGATTTTATAAAAAAAAAAATTACGACAAAACATTGGATATGATCGTTAAGACGTGGCTTACACCCAGAAGTCGTGAATAATTTTATTATATTTTTTTAGACATGGTTTTCCTGGACAACCCTGTTTATTAAGAACTATTTGTGAAGTAGCAAATTCAAATCTAGAACCAAACGGATTATTGGGAGAACTTATTTATATAATATTAACGTAAGTACGATTTTAAGACTTTTAGAAGTGATTCTTTACTTGTTTTTTTTTTTTTCTGTATACAGACCATCGTCTTCACAAAGTGAAAATCTTCCTGTTGAATTTGAGATTGCTGAAAGGACTGGGAGACATTTAAATGATTGTAGTTCATATTATAATGACTGTTACGTTAGCTTCTTAGATTTAATATCCAACAGTTTATATGTTTAACTTGTATATATTTATTATATATTATTGTATTTGTATCGTAAAATAATTTTTAATGAAATATAGATATTTTTTTTTATTTTATAAATAATTTTTAAATCATATTTGAGAAAATTGCAAAAATCATTGAAAATTGAAAAAAAAAAAAAGAAATTATTAATATAAATAAATAATTTCAAGTAATACAATAACTTACTGCCTTAAATGAAAAAAGATCAAATGAAAAATTTTGTATCAGTTTCAAATATAAAATTTATTTGATAGCCAAAAATAAATTCTTAAAAACAAATTTCAAAATTCTTAAATAAATTTTGTACAGTCAAGAAATAAAAGATGCGTTTATATAACACAATATATATCTATTCTAAATGTGTTTTGTACATTATTATTATAAAATATCTTTATGAATCACTATTCTATTTTTCTCTTCCTAATATTTTTCAATGGGGTTTCTTCTCTTTTTGTTTTTTGTGCGATTTCCGATGCCCTTAATTCTCTTTTGACTGGAACTTCAACTTGAGCTTGCGCCAGAACCCATTTCTTTATCCCTTCTATACATTCACTCTGCATTTCTTTTGCTCTATTGTAAACATAATCATTTGTTTTATTAAACATTAGAGCATTTTGAAACATAATAAGTACGTATCTAATAAATTCATTTGTATTTTTGATAACTCCGTTTTCTAAATTCCGTCGTAAAGTTTGTAGATCTTTAGCCTCGTACACAATATTATGATAACCAGGAGCTTGGTCGTCCGTAATTGGTTTAAGGAACAATGATGCATATTTGTGTGTAGCTAACGTATTGTAAACCAACAAAATTGACTTTTTCCAAGCCCTGTATTCTTTATCGTCATCGAATCCAGCTATACTAGATGCTGGACTGTTTGGTACAGAATCATTAGGTGTCGCAGGTGTTGAATACCTCCTTCTTGTTCTTACTAGAGATATTTCTGATTCCTCTTCGGTCCAAGGGCTGTGAGATCTATCGTTGTCTATTTTAACTTTGAACTTGGATTCTGTTTTCTTTTCACTTTCTGTTATTGTTTTTTCAATTTCCATATCATCTCCGTATTCTTTATCTTCTGTTTCATTTTCAGAATGAAAGAACATTTCTATGTCCTTGTCTTCCCTCTTTCTATGCCTTGAATAATCACGTTTAGCTCTTTCTGATTTGATAACACCTTTTGCCAAGTGATCGAAATCAGCTTCAGTAAATTCATTCAATGTTGTTCTGTGGGTCTCCTCCTCTTGACTTTCACTTGTTTTGTCTTTGTTTTCATTTTCCTCTGTTCTGCTTTCGCATGAATCTTCTATCTGATCTATGTTTTGTTTTTCATCTGATGGTTTGGAATCAGATTCTTCAGTTTTTTCTGACATTTCTGTTGTATTTTCATTTATTACTTCAAACGTTTCATCTTTAATTTCTACTTCCTTTATTACAGAGGTATCTTCTGAAACATGGGTGTCTTTTGATGCTTCATCAGTATCCACGACTTCTTCTTTAATTTTTTCAACATCACCTTTCTCACTATCTTCTGTTGGTTCTTTATTATCTTTTGGATCTTTGTTTGGCTGTGTTTCTTCTTTTTCTTTCTCATTTTCATCATTGGTTTCAGACTGTGTAATTATTTCAACTATATTTTCTTCTATAACATTTTCTTTTTCAATTTTTTCTGGAATTTCTTCAACAGCAGTATTTTTATCTTCAATTATTTCTGGCACAGGAGGTTTCAAATCTTCCAAAACAACCTTCTCATCACTATTTTTATCAGTACTTTTCAATTTATCTAATGGTTTATCAAGTTCTTCTTTAATTTCACCAATCTTTTCATTATCTGGGTTCTCTTCTTTACGTTGAAGCATACTTTTACCATCACTTTCTTCTACATGTTTAAAAATAACTTCTTCAATAAACTGTATCTCTTCATAATCTATATTATCACCAGCTATAACATTTGAATCCACCGTTTCAAACTTAATATCTGTACCAATGACTGTGCTGACAATCGATGGTAAAACTAGTTTTGATGCTGGTGTATTTGCTGGTACTGCGATAGAAGGTGTAGACACTGCATGCGTAGGTTCTTGTCCTATGGCAGTACTGACCAATTGTTGCAAACTGTGAGATACAGATACTTCTGGTGTACTGTTTAATAAACTTGCAATTGTCGGTGATTTATTACCACGAGGTATACCTGAAACACATATACACATTTCAAAACAAATTAGTAACATTTGTAACATAAAATAAACAAATTACCTGTTATAGATGGTGACTTAAGTAAACTGGTAAGTAACGGAGATGTTGCAGGTTTATTTGTATCTTGTGAATCGTCTATGTTAGGTTCTGTTTTTATACCATCACCTTCCACGTTATCTGACAGTTTTCTTTTCTGACCAGTGACAAGCTTATTGACAGATCGAAATGAACGTTCCAATTCCATTTTCTTTTCTTCTCTTTCTTTTAACCATTTTTCATGTAAAACAGTTTCACGTTCCTTTTGTTTCTTTTCTTGATCTATTTGTAAACACATGTCTTTTAGTTGTTGTTCATCAGTTTTACCTGATCGGACACATTCTATTTCTTCTTTTATTTTTATATACATTCGTTTTTCCTCTGTCATTATCCGTTTTAATTCAAGAATACGTTCATCTTTTAATCTCTTAAGTATGCTCTCACTTAATGTTTCAACTAAAGGCTCAACACCGGACGTGCGTTTTTTTCGTTTTGGTGTTTCTACATTTTCAAGTAATAATCCGTACTGTGCAGCACAGTTCTTCTGAGAGTACCAATCAGCCGGTCGTGTACTATAACCAAGACTTTTCATAGTTCTACTTACAGTCATCCAGTTTTGATCACCGATCTTTACTACAGCCGAAGCTAGAAACAGTTTTTCCTTTAAGTCCCATGTGTCAATAGGAATTCGCTTTTTCTGTAACTGTTCTTGGATTGTTGCCATTTTAATATCATGGAAAATCTTAAATGAAAATTATACTATTGATAGAAGTTATAATTTAATAACGATACATATGCTATAAAGAATTATAATTCTTCAAAAAACTGAATTAAAGAATTATAATTCTTCAAAAAATTGAATTAATCAGTATAATATCAGTATGTAAAACTTAGATATTTGCGTACATTTTTCTATGTAAATAAAACAACATTATTTAAGCTCAGAACACGTTTATCTGCTTCAAATAATATAGTATATCAAATCTTATACAAAAATTTAAATATTTACACAATGCTTATAAATAAACATACCTTTTAATAGAATTCGCAATTAGTTTTTACCACTTTTACTTAAATTGAGGTTATAAAGCCGCTATCAACAACTGTCATTTAAAATTTCTGTACTTTATTTCTTATCTATGGTAAATAGAAGCCAAAGTCTATTTTACACAGGGAAAAATTAAATCCAAAAAAATTAATATTTTTATGTCGATTGTTGAATTTCACATTGTTTTAAATATAATAATGTGAATTAAACGTTTATTAGATTATTATTATGATTAACACAGTATGTATTAAACGAAATAAACTTAATTGAAGAATATATAGGCAAATTTAGAAACATTTAAGTACATTATGTACATATTCAAAATATCTACATATATTTATTTATATTATACATATATTTAATATTTATATAGTGTGCATATTAAACCAATATAATACATTTTCAGTGCAATAATAAAAGGACATATGTATTTTTTTAAATTTTTTTATTTATATTTAAGCAGTGTACACAATTTAATAATTATATGTATACATTTTTTTAATAAATAACTTTAAGTGCAAAAGATCAGTAACCTCAATCTCATTCATAATATGATAAAAATAGATACAGATTCTAACTTGTATTATTTTCATCAATTATCTTCTACTTATCTTAAACTTATCTTTTTTACGCTATCGTAAATTTTAAAGATGAAATATATTAACTAAAATATTTGCAGATTCTTAAAATAAAAATGAGTTTGTTTTATTATTAAAATTTATTATCTATATTCTATATATGCAAGATTACAACACACAGTTAAAAATGTATTAATCAAATTTTATGTATGTATTTGTGAGTAAATACATGTGATTTTTTTTCTCCTTTATACCATAGACATCATAAAATTAAATCCATATAAAGCTGTTACATTTTGACCTTTTCTAATTTCCAAAGACAACTCAACCGGCACACAACATTGGATATTCAAATTTTAAAACTTTTTTACAAAAATGGGTTTTAACAAACTTTTTATAAAAGCCTTACAACTATCTGGTAAACGAGTATTACACAGGTAAGTAAAAATATATTTATTAAAACTAATTAATTTAAGAGTAATTATATTGCATATATAAATAGCTATTATAATCAAGTAGATATAATAAATTAAATTATATAACTAAAGTTATTTACTTATATTTATTTTTATTTTTTTAAAACAAATGTCATAAGTTTATCATAGTTCTTAATTACATTTTTATTAATGTTTGCTACGATCGCTGTACGCCTGTACATATATCGTCAGCGGTCTATTTTTAATTTTTAATACTAATATATTATCTAAATAGGTTCGGGAGTTTGCAATATAATTAACACTTATCAACTTCGAAAGATATAATATGTAAATCATATAGGTACTATGTTACTTTTACAGACGCACGAGAACATTTGTAGTTTGGCATATTTTAATTGATTTACGTATTGTTAGTAACAATTTGTTTTATGATATACCTAGTATGTAAATTATTCATTTCGATTTGTTATCAAGCCCATATCAAATAAGAAAATTAAGATAAGTTGAAAACGTTTGCAAATTAACATTATTTATATGAATGTAAATTGGTTGAAATAAAACGAATAAAATATAATTTAATGTATTTGTATGTGCGATATTATGGGCTTGTAAATAATACATATAAGTAATATATAATCATATTAATTAAACATAGATACACAGATGCACATACACATGTTACATGTTTAATATATGATATAAATTATACTGTAACTGTAATATTATTATAATGTAATTGTAATACATATTTTGTTTTTCGGTGTTTATTTAATGCAATTTTGAAATAATTATTATTACGCAATCATACGTATACGTATTATTTAAACATATACACAATTAAAAAAAAGATTTAAATTATAAGATTTAAAAATGTAAATATATTTTCAAAGATGTTTAAATATCGCAACAATGCAAATAATAGATACATACAACAATATACTTTAAACTTGTAACATTATCATATTTTAGCTATTTTAGTTTATTTTATGATTTTTATAGTTATTTTACAAAAAGACAAAGTAATTATTATAATTTATCATAAAATAAATAATAATGAAGAAATACGTTTATTTGATTTGATTTTATCAGAAATGACATTTATATAAACAACTTTTTAGTCTATGTATTCCATAGATATTACACTATTTATAAAGTGATCATATTTGACCTTTCTCGATTGTTAAGGTCGACACTACCGAAATCTTAACAGTACAATTTTTTAAAATAATTTTTAAATAACTAAAGCTTAAAAATGGCTTTGAATAAATTAAATATTGATAGTGTACCGCTTTCTGGAAAACGAGTTTTAATGCGGTATGTCTTTAATGAATTATAAATGTTTTTGTTTGTACATATTGTCATGCATTTATGTATCCAAATTATTTTTCTCTTATTTCAAAAATATATAAATGAAAAATATATTTGTAAATGTTAATATATTTAAAAAAAGATGTCACAATCTATAACATAATCAAATATTTTAATAAATTTTAATAAAATTCCCATAAAATATCGAAGCCGATTTTCAATACTAACACATTAATTTTCAGAATAATATTAATTTAGTGACTATAATTTGAACATTTGCTATAACAAATAAGTATGTAATCATTTCTGTACCAATTACATATTGATTTTTTTACGACATATTAGTACTTTCATAAAAATCGATTTGGTTCCATTGTAAATTAATTTGTTGTTAATTATTACATAATTTTTTGACCTACTAGTAATAAATACGGTTATCACAGTAACCTTCAATAAAAATGTTTATAATTTAATTGAGTACGTGTATGTACATTGAAATTTAGGCTTTTCCCTATGATTTCCTATATCTAGTTATACGTTTTATAAATTATTACGTGTATCTTATTTTAGGGTTGATTTCAACGTCCCATTAAAAGAAGGAAAAATCACAAATAATCAGCGTATCGTTGCTGCTTTAGAATCCGTAAAATATGCTCTTGATCAAGGTGCAAAATCGGTAGTGTTGATGTCTCACTTAGGGCGTCCAGATGGATCACGCAACCCTAAGTATTCTATGAAACCTGTGGCAGACGAACTTAAAGTGCTTTTAAACAGGTACAGAGCAATTATTAGTTAACGTTATTTTATCTATTAATCTCTCGAGGGATTGTAATTTTATTAATAATATATTTACAGAGAAATTACGTTTCTGGATGACTGCGTTGGAGCTGATGTTGAAGCAAAATGTGCTTCACCACCCGATGGTTCTGTAATTCTTTTGGAAAATCTCCGATTCCATTTGGAAGAAGAAGGAAAAGGAGTTGATGGTTCAGGAAACAAAGTAAATATTTTTATTATTCATTCCAAAACATTTATCTTTTCTTATACCTTTTAATGAAAATACTTTGACAATAATTACTACTCTAGTCTTATTTTGAAGAAAGTGAACATTTAAAAATTATTACAGGTGAAAGCTTCTCCTGATAAAGTAAAAGAATTCAGAAACAGTTTACGTAAGCTTGGCGACGTGTATGTCAACGATGCATTTGGTACAGCGCACAGAGCTCACAGCTCAATGATGGGTGAAGGTTTTGATCAACGTGCTGCAGGTTTCTTGCTGAAGAAAGAACTTACATACTTTGCAAAAGCTCTTGATAACCCAGAAAAGTGAGTATAAAAATCATTAGTGTTATATTAAATTATATACATATATTGTTTTATTTTAGACCATTCCTTGCAATTCTTGGCGGAGCTAAAGTAGCTGATAAAATTCAATTGATCAGAAACTTATTAGATAAAGTAGATGAAATGATAATCGGTGGAGGAATGTCTTATACATTCTTGAAGGAATCCAGAAACATGAAGGTTAGTATCAATAAGTTACTATTTGTAAATTAAATAACAAATGTATTATTTTGTAGATTGGTGACTCCTTATACGACAAAGAAGGAGCAAAGATTGTTAATGAATTACTATGTAAAGCAAAACATAACAACGTAACTATTCATTTACCGGTAGATTTTGTAACTGCAGACAAATTTGATGAAAATGCAACAGTGAGTATAATGTAGAAATTATATACACTAGACTCTTGCTAATCTGACCTTTCAACTGTCCGACATATCCCATATGTTTACGTGTTAGAACATACTAGATTACTGAGAGTAATCTGACCCCTTAGAGAGAGTCTAGTGAAGTCTAGTGTATTAATTGGCAGGTACTGATAATTAAATTATTGATATAGTTGGGCTCAGCAGATGTAGAAACAGGCATTCCAGATGGATGGATGGGATTAGACGTTGGACCAAAATCAAGAGAATTGTTCAAAGTGCCACTCCAAAGAGCAAAGGTCATTGTTTGGAATGGGTTAGTTTTATTTTATTTTATTTGATAATTGCGATAATTTTATTAAATATATTATATTCAAGTTATGAGCCTTGTTGTGATGACCCAAAAATCTTTTTTAATCAAAATGAATATTTTAATTTTCAGACCAGCTGGAGTCTTTGAGTTTGAGAACTTTGCAAATGGAACTAAAGCTCTTATGGATGGAGTTGTAGAAGCTACCAAAAGAGGTGCTACAACAATCATCGGTATGCGCACGTCTTAAATTATTATTAGCGAACTTTTTTTAAAACGAGTAGTTTATATAATTATTTTTTATAGGTGGCGGTGACACTGCTACTTGCTGCGCTAAATGGAAGACAGAAGATAAAGTTTCTCACGTTTCCACTGGAGGTGGTGCTAGCTTAGAATTACTAGAAGGTTTGTGTATTCATATATTGTATTTTCAAATACATTTTTGTAAATTAATTTTTAAATTTAGGAAAAGTCCTTCCTGGAGTCGCTGCTTTATCTGATCCTTGAATAAAAGTAACAAATGCACATATACTCACTCATATATAAATAGAAACGATACTATTAGATCAGGAAAATGTATATGTTGGAATGTAATTGTTATGTTTAAATAATTCTAATCATTATTGTTAATTGAATGTATTGTACTTGTAATGAAACGCAAATAAAAAGATGTACAAATGTATTTGATTTATTTATTTATTAATAATATTTCAGATGTCACTTGTATAAAAAATTTAAACGGAATGTTTCAAAGAATATATAATATTCAAAATTCTTAGAGCAACTTTTCCTGAAGTGGGTTCCGCGTGTTCGTTGATGTTGCTTTGATTATTTTTATAACTTTAATTACACATCCACCCCTGCAATTATTGAAAAATCATTGAATTCACGGCAATAAGCGGTTAATAACCGGTAAGTTTTGATTGGTTAATTTATGGGAATTTAAATTCCATAAATCAGCCAATCAAAATTCGCCGGTCACTAATCTTGTATGTCGTGAATCTAACAGTATTTTCCTGAATATTGGTATCACTGGTACAATTTACAACTTAGCGTTATTTAAAAAGGTTGGTAACAACTCTTTCAATTCTCGAGTAGTAGCAACATGGCAGTAGGAAAGAATAAAGGTTTATCGAAAGGAGGCAAGAAAGGTGTTAAAAAGAAGGTGTAAGTAAAATTTAATCATTATTTGTATTTTACAAATTATTTTAATTGAAATCCAATGCGTATATTTCATTTAATACGAAGGATGGTCTGGATTTTTAAAGATTATGTTAGCGGGCACGGGTAATCCGGCTTGTCCACATTTTTGTATGGTTACAATTTTCACGTTTTTGCTTAGTTTATCTAAATAATAGTTCGAAATATTAAAATATTTTAATATTTCGAACTATTTAACAGTCTTATTATTATAATTAATAGCTCAATTTTAAAAAGTTAATCTATCTAATAAAAAAATGTGTGTTATTATTTAAATATATTATTTCAGAGTTGACCCCTTCACTCGAAAAGATTGGTATGATGTTAAAGCCCCATCAATGTTTAATGTACGCCAAATTGGCAAAACATTGGTTAACCGAACACAAGGTACCAAAATTGCTTCGGAAGGGTTGAAGTACAGAGTATTTGAAGTATCATTAGCAGAATTACAGGATAATAATGCAGAAAGGTAATTTTTCACCACTTTGAACTAAACATTGACATATTTTTATTAGTTATTCAATGTTTCAGATCTTTCCGTAAATTCCGTTTGGTTGCTGAAGATGTACAAGGTCGTACTGTCCTAACAAATTTCCATGGTATGGAATTAACTACAGACAAACTTAGATCTATGGTCCGAAAATGGCAAACATTAGTAGAAGCATCTGCTGATGTCCGTACAACAGATGGTTATCTATTAAGAGTATTCTGCATTGGTTTTACCAGCAAAGATCAAATGTCGCAAAGAAAGACATGCTACGCTCAGCACACACAGGTAACTTGTTCTTTATTACTAAATAGTTTTTAATTTTAAATGTAATTTATTAAATGATGATCCACTCAGCTCGCTTTGATGCACACTGAAGATAACATAGTGTTCCCTATCCAACGCAAAAATAAATATCTGAAAATGCTGATATTAAACTTCAAAAATTTTTATTTATTGTTACGAATTTAACTAGTCTTTTTGTTTTAGGTACGTTGCGAAATAATATAATACATGTATTATGTATAATATAATTTATAAAATGATGATTCACTCAGCTCGCTTTGAAGTACACTGAAGATAACTTAGTGTTCCCTATCCAACGCAAATATAAAAATCTGAAAATAATATTGAATTATAAAAAAATTTATTTATTGTCGAAGAGTTTTACAAGTTTCGTTTTTTGTAGGTACGTGCCATTCGTGAAAAAATGGTTAAAATAATTACCCAGAGCGTAACGGAAACAGATTTAAAAGGAGTAGTTAACAAACTTTTACCTGATTCGATCGCTAAAGATATCGAAAAGGCATGCCAAGGAATTTACCCATTACATGATGTATATATTCGTAAGGTGTGTATAGGTTGTTTTAATTGCAGTACTGTTTTATTTAAATTGTATTTGTTTATTTAGGTGAAAGTCTTGAAAAAACCCAGATTTGATATAACAAAGTTGTTGGAATTGCACGGAGATGGTGGTCGATCAGCTGACGAACCTGGAGCAGCAACAAGTGGTGACCCCCTTACCCGACCTGAAGGTTATGAACCTCCAGTACAAGAGTCTGTTTAAATTATAACAACTACTTTTGTATTGTGTGGCTGGAAAGGAGTTAATAAAAATATAAAACCTATTTCGTTGTTTCTTTTATTATTTATATAACCATTAGTTCTTTTTAAGATAAATATAAATCAACACTTTATTTTTTTAAATTTAAAATATCAGTAAATAATTTTTAATATATAAAAGTTTTCAATGGGATTTGTCAGAATAAATTTTTTGTTAGATATGGCATACAAATATAATATATATGATTGAATTTGAATCTAATTAAATAAAATTGTATCTACTAAATCAGATCTATTTGGATCAAAGATCTGTTTATTTTTTTCTATAGAATAATTTAATTTTAATTTGTATTATTAAAATATGTGTAGGTATAATACATGAAATTGCTTTTTGAAATATAAAGATAAAATTAATTGTTTTATAATTTGTAAAGGTGTATGCGTAATATTGTTTATATTAATTATTTAATTAGTTTTAATAAAATATTTTTAAATATGTTCAGAGTCGGAATAGATAATTTTCAGAATTGATAATATTGAACTATATACATTACACAGTTTTAACAGAAATAATTAAAAACAAACTATTCAATAATAATTAAAGATTTATTTTTTAGTTAATATTTCTTGCATGGAAATTTTATGAATTACAAATGCAATTTATTTTATTCAAATATTTAGCCTATTGTTTTGAATATTTTTTAACTCGTATACAAATGTTAATGACAATAACTAATGTACATTAATTATAAATTGCGTACAAGGTCATTTTTTTAAATTAAAAACCCTTTAAAGCCTTTGTACTATGTATTGAACTTTGAATCCGGACCTGTGTAACTAGAACCAGTAGGTCCATAACACTAACAAAAAAATTAATTTACCAGTGAAATTGAGTGACATAATATAAAATATTTGAGAAAGTTTTTAAAAAATTAAGAACACATTTAAATTATATAAAAACTATTATAACTATTTTCAGAATGGGTGATGAAAATCCAACTATAACAAATAATGATAAGGAATTAGACGATTTATTAGACAGTAATTATAGAATAAATAATATAATAATTATTACATTTTTTTAAATATTTAATAATTTTTTAGGTGCTTTAGAAGATTTAACTAAAACGCCAAAAGCCTCAGGTACAAATTCAGTTGCTGAATCTCAAGTTTCTGAAAATTTAGTTGAAAGTATCGATGATGCGAAATGGACAGAAGAATTTATTAAAGAAGCAGCTTCACAATTTGAATCCAGTATGTCATCATTATTATCATCGGATGAACTGAATAGCAGTATAAGAAAAATGGCTGGTAAATTAACATTCAGTTTTATGTCAATTTTTGGTTACTTATCGTTTTGGCATCTTAACATATTTTGCGGTGAATTTGGATTTTTTTTATGTATAGCTATGAACAACTACCATCACAGTGTGTTCCAGATGTCAAAATCAATTTTGTAATATATTTTTTGACCAATAGAACATAAACTGTGGCAATACAGTTTTATGAGATAACCAAAAAATATAGATTCACCATGAAATAATTTAGGGTGCTAAAACAATAACCCAATGTTCTTTATTAATTGTAGAAGCTGCTGCTCAAATAGTATCAAATCCTACAGAAAATATTACTCCTCAAAGTGATGCTTTTGCAAATACAATATCAGAAACATTAAGGGGTTTATCCGAAGGTGCAGAAAACATACAGAATCCCTTTTCAGAACAAGAATTGGCCAATATGTTAGGTGGTTTAAATGTAGAAGGAGATGATACATCAGGAAATAGTTTCTTGCCGTTTATGCAAAGTATGATGCAAAATTTATTATCAAAGGAAGTGCTGTACCCCAGTTTAAAAGTAAAGTGATATTTATTTAACAATTAACACATCAAAGACGGGGGTGGGGCAATCCATTGTGAAATATGCTCTGTGGCGGGGTTGATTTGCAACTAATTAGATTAAATAATTAATTAGAATCATGCGTTCCTCGGCGTTAATGTGTTAAAATATATGATTTGAATCGTTTCTTATAAAAACTATATATTTTAAAACTTAATGATTATTTTAGGATATCATTGAAAAATATCCTGCTTGGTTAGAAGCAAATAAAAGTACAATAAGTTCTGAAGATTTTGAACGATACACCAAACAAAAAGATTTAATGTCATTGGTCTGCGGTGAACTTGAAAACGAAAGTAAAACCGATTCGGCTGATGTGAAGAAAGTCAGATTTGATAAAGTTTTAGGTTTACTTCAACAGGTAATTTTAGGTTACTACTTATTAATCTAACAATCAAGTATATTAACACTTTGAACCCAAAGCTCCTGGACTGGCAATATGATTTTGATGTAATGAGGAAAACAATGTTATTTTATTTTATGTAATACTTTATTATAGAAACATAAATATTATGAAAACAATTAAAAAGGTTATCACCAAAATTCAGCAGATGCAGAAACCAGTATATCCATTATTATTGTCAATAGGGTTCAAAGGGTTAAAAATGAATACAACTCCTTTATTATTGATTGATCTGTCTAAATTTGAAAACGAATATTTATAATTGTTGCATTTTTCATACACAATTAATAATATTTTATTTTATTAAACTTAGATACAAGATTTGGGACAACCTCCATCAGATTTAGTAGGGGATGTGTCAACACCTGGACTTCCTTTCGATTCAAGCAACTTACTACCTAATTTACCAACAGATCCTAATCAGTGTAATCTTATGTAACACTAATAATGCTTTTGTTGTTGTAGTTGTTTAATATTTTGTTATTTGTTTAAATATATATATTCTTTATAAAATTTAATTTAAAACAGTGACGCGTTGTTACACAGACACTTTAGGCAACTGCCTAGGACTCTGAGCTGACTAAAAGTAAAAATTGTATGTGAAAATTTTTTTTTTCTCTTCGGTCAATCACACAAACAAAAATTTTCTTAATTGGGCACCTTGAATTTGTATTCTACCCCCTGATTTTCATAACGTGTCACTGATCTAAACGTAGCATTATTTTTATTTAATGGGGCTTTATTGTACATAAGATTATTTAAAAAGTTATATTTTGATTGGAATAATTTCTATTTAATCTTAATCTATACGTTAAGATTTATAGATTTGATATAATATTAAAACATTACTTAACAATTTCAGAATATAAAATAGCATCTAATGAGATCTAATTGGATCTGTTCATTTTTTCCCTGTGCTGTTTTATTGGAGCTTTGTTTATAACAAAAATCATTTGCTGTTATTTAAAAATTGTAATATATTTACTGTTACATCACATTTAAAATACAATAGTAATTCACCATATTATTAAATCTTAATGTATAGACTTCTTTCTTCTTTATTGTTATTAATATAAATATATTTTTGCTTTTATATTCAACAATTCAGTATTTTTGCTCAATTTTATTGTACTATCCTGGGAAAAAACTGTAGATCTGAAGTGATCAAATTAGATCTTGATAGATCTGCATTTTGAGACAAACAAAAATATTTTTTTGCCGTGGAAACCTGCAAAGATCTACAACAACCTACAAAGATTTACAAAAATCTACAAAGATCTCTAAAGATCGTTGTAGATTGTGATAGAGATCTTCAGAGATATTTGTAGATCTTTGCTGGTCTCCACAGATCAAAAACCAGTGAACAAATATCTATCAAGATCTGATTTGATCACTTCAGATCTAAATTTTTTTCCTGGGTACAGTATTTTTATAGTGCAACATTTGTCACTATTATATAAAAGTGAAAACAGCTATAATGTGATATTGTTCCATTTAAAAAAAAATCAGATTTGCTGTATTCTTTTTAATAGATTATTGACAAATGTGTTATAAAACATACATATTGCGTATTCAATGGGTTTTAAATACATGTATTTTCCACTTTACAAGTTTCCCTGCACATATAGATTTTATCTCAGCATCATTTTGTAACAATCAAGACTCTCATATTTTCTTACTATAGAGTTCTATGTTTCTTCTAGTTTTCTGAGCATTTGTTAGTAACTGATTAACTTGTAAAAGCGAGAAATACTTGTTTATCAATTAATAAAAGTAAATTAATAAGTTGATTTATTGATATTCAATTATTAATTAATATAAAATATTGTAATTTATTTAAATGTCCTGAAAAAATTTAAGGTGAATGTGGTTTTAATGTCTTTATAGTTCATAAAATATTAAAAAATATAATTTATTGTAAATTTTTCATAAAATTATTAGAACTTGTAAATTGGTATTTGGAATATATTTTACATTTACAATAGCTTTTTTTTATTAACCCTGAAGTCGTATATTTAAAATACAGTCTGCATCTAATAAGAGCGTGACCAGGAAAACTTTTTTTTGAAAACGCTGCAGATTCAGTAAAGTTGTATGTTTGGTGCTACTGAGTTTTAATGGAAAATATGTCTGTAATGCCAAAATAAAAAAATATAGATTTTCACACGGCGTCACACGCTGATTTCAAATATGTCAAAAAATACGAAAACAACATTTGAATATGTCTGTGATGACGTCAATTCCCGCGCCAACGCTGATTGGTGAAGGAGCTGATGAGACTACCTTGTCTATTGGATTACTAAAATGATAATTTTTAATCTATGAATATTAACTTTATTGAGGTTATGTTTTTCTTTCGTTTTGAGGTTATATTTTTATCTTTGCGTCTTTAAATTTTTCCCTCTAAATAATTATTAATATATATTTACTAAAACGTATGTACGGTATATACCTATTTTATTAATAATATGGCAAATAATGATAAAGAATGCGATGAGAAATTACAAAAATCAGAAGATGAAATGGAAAAGATGGATACTTCTGATGTAAATAACGAAGATTCAAACAATTCAGATGATTCTTCATCTGACGAAGAATGTGATGAGAAATTACAAAAATCAAAAGATGAAATGGAAAAGATGGATACTTATGATGTAAATAAAGAAGATTCAAACGATTCAGATGATTCTTCATCTGCCGAAGAAAATAAAAAAGTATGAAATGTAAATAATCATTATGTTCATTTTTATTAATTTTAATATTGTAGGATCAAGACAACGAGAAAGAAGTTGTTGAATATGAAAAACGCATCAAAAAAAACATATACGATTATGATGCCCACGTAGGACTTGTGAATATTCGTAATAAAATGGCAGACTTGTTTGGTTTAAGATCCGCATACGAACGCTTTAGTAAATTGTTTCCCCTAACGTCCCAATTATGGTTATCGTGGATTTCAATCGAAACAAAAATCGCAAGTTCCCAAAAAGAAAATTCATTTATTTTAGATCTTTTTGAATGCGCCATCAAAGATTATTTATGTAAGTAAAATTCCATTATCTGCCGAGTATAATTTTTTATCATTTCTTTTTTTCTAGCTGTCAAATTATGGTTAGAATACGTCCAATTTGCTATGGGTGTAAAACATATTGATTTCACACGTAAGTTATTTGAAAGGGCTTTAAATGCAGCTGGTATTCACGTCTCTGAGGGTAGTTTGTTATGGGATGCATATAGAGAATTTGAGTTAGCACATTTATCATTAATTTCGGATACAGAGAGTGAAGAATGGAAGGAACAAGTACAACGTATTTTAAAGTTGTACAAACGACAGTTGAGCGTACCTTTGATCGATATGGATCATACATACGTAGAACTCAGAGTGTGGTGTGAAAAATTACCAAATCAGGAAATAGTCGATAAAAAAGAATTTGAAAAAATGTAAGTATTTTATTCTAGTATCTTTAATATTGTAAAATAAAATTGATAATAATTATTTTCAGTTATAACAAATCTGCAGAATATCTTAAGAAACTTCAACCTTTTGAAATCAGATTATTAAATGCGATAGAAGAATCAGAAAAATCAATTATTTATAACGAATATTTTGAACTTGAAAAATCTACCCCAGTTCGTTTAAATAATCTATTTGAAAGAGCTGTGAGTGATGTTCCGCTAAATAAAGATATTTGGTACAGATTTTGTGAACACTGTATTAATTTAGGAGGCGATGGAATTGCTCTGGATATTTGCAACCGATCTGTCAGAAATTGTTCTTGGGATGCAGAATTGTGGTTGTTGTACATGCGTGCATTGGAACGATTTTCAAAAGAACATGATAAGGTAACTTTACTTCATTGATTAGTATTTTAATAATTTGTTATCACAATTTTTTAGGTCACGGAATGTTTTGAAAATTCTCTCTCGGCTTGTAATACCGACGCCCCATCTCAACTTTCACTATGGGTAGGATATTTAGAATATTGCCGACGTTTAGTAGATGAACATATTTTAAAAAACAGTGAAACAGAAACGATGCAAGTTGATAAAAACAGTATGATATTTAACTTTGAATATTTACGTAAAGCATTCAACAAGGCTCATGACAGTTTAACTGAAAACTGGGGCACTTTAGGTGATCCAAATTGTGTTGTTCAAAGGTAAATTAAGGTAATTTAAGGTAAATTAGTCACGTCTGTTTTTTATTTGTTTGTTTAGATTTTGGGCTCGTATTGAGGCAAGTTTTATAAAGGATATAGAAGCGGCTAGAAAACTTTGGTCAGATATTGTCCATCAAGGGCATAGTTCTAACGTTAGTTTGTGGTTCGAAATAATCGATTTAGAGAAAAGATTCGGTGATTCGAAACATATAAGAAAAACTTATCAACGGGCGTTGAATTCATTAAAGGTTAGTCAAATTTTATAAATTTTTTAGGTTAGAAACTTGGTTGGTTGGGTGTTTTAAGATATTTCAAGAACAATACATGTCATGTGAAAATTTTATAGAATTTTTTTGTAGAACATTCAATTTTCTATAAAATTTGTTTTGTTGTAAAATGTAGTAAAATGATTTATCCTTTTTTAGGATCAGCCGCATAGTATTATTGAATCGTGGATTAATTTTGAACGTGACGAAGGATCTCTGGATACATTAATGAGTTGTTTAGATAAATCTAAATCTGTTATTAAAAGATGGGAAGAATCGTCGCACTCATATTATCCAAATATGACATCGTACGATCAAGAAAAATCAAAACAAAGTAGAGAGCATGTTTCTAGATCGCTGAAGCAGATGAGACCGCCGGATAGAAAAAGAAAATCAGATACAATTATCGGTAAATATCTTTTAACAATCTAATTTTTTTTCCCAGCTCGGAAATGACTTTTTTACGATGTATTCTAGTCTACGTTTTCCTTTACAGAAATATCATCGCCTGATAAAAGAAGCCGACACTTTGAGAAAGAACTTCCAGCAATATCAGAGTTAAAAGTAGATGATACAAACAGCTCTAAACAAAAACACGAAGACAGACAAACCAGAAGAACAACAGCCCCCGTTGAGATTAATCCAGAAGTAGAATCACGGAGTGTTTTTGTCAGTAACTTGGATTATGCTGTTGATGAAGAAACGCTCAAGGAGTGGTTGGGTCAAGTCAAGGAGTTACGTTTAATAAAGGATTTCAAAGGCCGCAGTAAAGGTTATAGTTATGTTGAGTTTAATACAGTTGTAAGTATCCTATATGTGTGATTAAATTATAAGTAACTCAGCCAAAGTGACTTAATTTAATTAAGATGAATTTTGGTAGATTGATTACCCAAAATCAGAATTTTGAAAAAATATTTTTTTGGGCCCCCTTTAAAAGTTACTATAAATTTTTTTTTTTTGCTTATCCCATTGAGTTGTTTTTAGATAGGTCTCATAATATACAACAAAAAATGTTTTAGGAATTTGGATATTAACCCTTCAGTTGCGAGATATTTGTTTTTATTATCAGTGTCTCTCCCGCCTCTAATTTCTTAAATATCAATGCAATAAATCTGAAAAAATTACAGAATGTAGCTTTTAATTAGTGCTTTCAATAAAAACTATAAAAAACACTGTAGTAAAAATAGTTTATGAAAATTTAGAAATAACTCTTATCCACGGTTACTAAAATCTGTATTACAGGAAGAAGCGCAGGCTGCTTTGAAACGGGACAGAGAACGATTGCGTGACAGGCCAGTGTTTATATCGAAATGTAAATCTGAAAAAACTAAACGAGACCATGGATTCAAATATGCTACAGCCAGAGAACAGCACAAACTGTTTGTTAAAGGGCTGCCATTGAAAATCACACAGAAAGAAATCGAAGATGTGTTCTCCCCGCACGGGAATTTGAAACAAGTCAGAATGGTTTGCTACAGGTAAAAAATGTGTCCCTTATTATTAACAATGTTAAATTAGGTTAGCTTTTGACTTTTGTAGGGGTTCTTGTGACATAATACTTTTTTATTTTCGTTTATAACTTTTTACAATGTAAATAAAAATGAAATTTTTGGAAGGGATCTTAAAGTACAGATTTCAAGGTTTAATTTTCTTTTTGAAAAACTTCAATACAATCATTTTTACAAAAGTTACAGCTATTTGATTTTTTTTTCACAGAAACGGACATTTTAAAGGTTTGGCTTATATAGAATATGAAACGCCAGCGGAAGCTGCTAAAGCTTTAGTAAAAACAGATAACACTGAAGTAGGAGGACATACGATAAGTGTTGCCATAAGTTCTCCTCCTGAAAGAAAAGAATCTGAAGCATCTGCGGTTGAAAAACAAAAACTGCCTCCTGTAAGGTTAGTATTATTTATTATACAAGTACCATTAACATATATTTAAAATCGGATTTTTCTTTAATAGGAAAAGTAGATTGCAGATACCTTTTGTACCATCTGTACTACAGAAATCAGCAAGTTCTGAAACTGCTGCGAAACCAAAATCTAACGCAGATTTCAGACAAATGTTACTTGATAAAAAATAATTATATTGTATGCATTTTTTTTTATTAAATAAAGAAAATATTCAAATATTTCCCCATTAAGGGTAGTTTTTTTATTTATTTTTATTATTCTTTAATTATTTGGGGTTGGTAATTGAGTTTATTAGCTTCAGTAAAAGAACTGGCGTAGAGTTCTAGCCGTTGTGTCATCTGAAATATGAATGAGTTTATGAATTATTGTATTTTTTATTAAAAGTATTAATTTACCTTGAAACCCCAATGATCGTTGATGTTTCTACATAAATTTAAATCCATTTCCGTGACTAGAAGTCCATCATTGACGCGTGATAATCCCTATAATTTATTTATTTTAATATATATTTATAAATATATATTTTATAAGTCGAATCTGTTCAAATTTATTTTACTTCTGATTCACGAGTTTTCCTTACAATTTTACAAATTGAATAATTAATCAAAGCAAAATTAGTTAAAGTTGTGTCTTTTTCAAAAAAAGCAAATTAATACACATTGGTACTTTTTGATGACAAACTTCTATTACAAAATCTTTGATCTGTCATCAGGTTTTCTAACAGTGAAAATCTCATCAAAATCGGTTCAGTAGTTTTAGAATTAAGTTGCAACAATTAATAAATACAGAGCTTATTTATTATTCAAAAGGAGGGGAGAACTCATAATTTAAGTACGAATTGTAATATGTGTGTTGGGGGGGGGGGGGGGGGGGTATTGACCATTGAGTCTACATACCGGTGTTCTAGTTCCATCAGGAGCTGTTACATAACTTGATCCATAGAAATGGCCAAATTCTCTATGCGCCGGCTTCCCATCTCCAGATGTGAATTCATTCGGGAATACTTCAGTACCGACTCGGTTAATTGCGACAGTGTAGTAGCTGTTTGCAATAGCTGCGTTGCGTGCTTCGATTGGCCAAAGGTGTTCGCTCAACTTTCCTACCTATTTATATATCTTGAGTAGCGTATAATTGACTATTGTGTTATTACTTACAGTAGCTGAAGGGTTAAATACAACTTCTGCTCCGTTTACACCAAACATCATCCAGTTTTGGGGGTGATGGCGCCCGTAGCAAATGTTTATAGCAATACGGCCAAACTGAGTCTAAAAAATTATATTATTATAGCGTCTATTAGTTACGTAAGGCTCTTGAGCAAAATACCTGAAATACAGGGTGTCCCGTATTTCCTTCCATATAGTATGTTGATTCATTAAAATCCCCAACCCTGGGAATATGATTTTTGCGATGTTTACCCATAACTTTTCCGTTATTTGCTATAACAACGGCTGTATTCCAAATCGTATCTCTATGATTTTCATCACGCTCCAGTACGGAAGAGATAATTACCATATTGAATTGAACAGCTAGCTAAAATAATTTGTATTTAGGAAAATTATACAAAATGTTGTTTTTTGATAAAACAAACCTGTTTTAAAAATTCTGTAGTTGGGCCGTCTTCTGCTCCCTCAGCAAATTCGCACCAGGGATGTTTTTCACGAGTGCAAAATGCAAAGGGCATAGCTAACAAATAAAATAAGAATTATTATTATTCTGTTAATTACATCAATAAAACTTACTAAATAATTCCTGCAAACATAAAATGTTAACTCCTGCTTTAGCTGCAATGCCAATGATGTCTTTAACTCTCTGGTGAATTGCAGAACGTTGTACATCCACTGGATCAGTCGTTGGTGTGACTATTTTATTTTGAACTGCCCCAACCCTGATAATCCTTTGAGGTCTGGTCGATTCTTTGGGACAGTCGAATTTGTAACCTGCTAATTCGACATTTAGATCTTTAGCTAATGATGACAGCTCTGCATCGAATTCTAATTTTCTAGAAAATTGTTGTTTTTTTTAATTCCATTATTGCTATCCACACAAAAATCATCAAAAAAATCAAACAAAAAAATTGAAAATTAAAAATGTTATAATTATTAAAACCCCGTCGTGAATTTTGCGCCACTCTGTATATAATATATAAACTATGTATGAGTATTTTTAAGCACACTTATAAAAATTCCATTTATACTTACTCTAATTCTTTACCATATAGTATTCGTTTAATTTCCTTTAATTCTTCTTCTGGTATATGTTTATTTAAAATATCTTCAACACTGATAGTTTCATTTTTTGATGCCATTTTTATTGAAAACTAAGAATTTTTATTCTCTATATTGAAAATATACGCAACAATATCACGTGAGCTACGAACCTTAAACTGTTTTACTATTTCTAAGGGTATTTATAGATATGTTTATCTTTCTTTTTACAGATATGGAAATTTATTACAATAATTACAAAAGTAAATTTAGAAGTACATAAATTTTAGTAGCAGCGCTATCTCTTGATAACTAGTTGAACTTAATAGTTTTTATTGTTGTAATGTTTTCTATTCGTCTTTAGTTTAATACAGTTTAATACCAGTAGATGTCAGAATTTATCACTTTAATATAGGGACCTTTAATACTATCATTCACGGCAATAAGCGGTTAATAACCGTCAAGTTTTGATTGGCTGATTTATGAAATTTCTGGTTTATATATCACCCAATTAAAATTCGCCGGTCATTAACCGCTTGTGTCGTGAATCCAACCATATATTATATTTTATTTTAATCTATGACTTGCATTTGCGCCTGCGCAGTAAATTATTTTGACACGACTGGCATTCATGTTTTTTACTGTTTATAATGCGTACATAAACATTTTTCAAGAACTTAATATATATGAATAAATATACTTGAACCTTTTTATTGTAATACATATCTCATTAAAAATGATTGATGCAATTAGACAGAGTAAGTTTTGACTAAATAGAAACATATTTTTCCAGTTAATTAAGTTTTTAAATGATATTTGGGGTTATGTTAGGTCCGACCGCTTATGAACGTAATGAAGATGCACAACCAATAATAACTGATTCTGCAAATGAACCCTCTGCCCCTATTACAAGACGTGGAGTCTTGACATCTTTTCGTACAGGAAAACCAATGGCAATACCTGAAGGAGATGTAGTGAGTACCATTTTGTTTAGGAATCAAATACATTTTTAATTTTTATTTTACTTAGCTTGGAAGATGCAGATTTGTATCTGAGTTTGAAAAATTGAACAGAATCGGAGAAGGCACTTATGGGATTGTCTATCGTGCAAAAGATAGCATAAACGACAAGATAGTCGCGCTGAAGAAGGTTAGAATGGAACACGAAAAAGATGGTTTACCTGTCAGTGGTTTACGTGAAATACAAGTACTGTTATCATGTACGCATGAGAATATAGTCGATTTAAAAGAAGTCGTTGTTGGGCGGAGCCTCGAAAGGTACATTACGATAATAATTATAATAATAACATAATTATTTTTTAATTTATTTCAGCATATTTTTAGTAATGGAATATTGTGAACAAGATCTTGCTTCTTTATTGGATAATATGCAAGCCCCGTTCTCTGAGTCACAAGTAAAGTGCATTATGCTTCAAGTGTTACGTGGATTGAGATATTTACATCATAATTTTATAGTGCATCGAGATTTGAAAGTGTCAAATTTATTAATGACAGACAAAGGATGCGTAAAAATTGGTGAGTTGAAAAAAATTTATTTGTGAAATCAGGTAGAGGTATTGAGTTGAAATTAATATCAAATATTATGGTTTATTGTAGCGGACTTTGGCCTTGCAAGATGGTTTGGAGTTCCTCTGAAACCGATGACACCGCGGGTTGTCACATTATGGTATCGTGCTCCTGAACTGTTACTTCAAGCGCCGACACAAACTACAAGTGTTGATATGTGGGCTGCGGGCTGCATTCTAGGAGAATTGTTGGGTCACAAACCGCTGTTACCTGGTCGAACTGAAATACAACAATTAGAACTGATTGTTGACTTATTAGGTATGTCTATTGTTAGAAATGATTGTAGATTTATTAGGTATAATTATTGTCATTATTTAAAATTGATTGTTGAATTATTAGGTATGATTGTTGTCTTTGTTTATAAAACTGATTGTTGTCTTCATTTTTTATATTTTTCAGGGACACCGTCAGATGCAATCTGGCCTGATTTTAGTAAACTTCCAGCTTTACAAAATTTCACATTGAAGCAACAACCATATAATAATTTGAAACAAAAGTTTCCGTGGTTATCTGCGGCCGGTTTACGTTTATTGAACTTTTTGTTCATGTACGATCCGAAAAAACGGGCGACAGCTGAAGAATGCTTACAGAGTAGTTATTTCAAAGAAGCACCATTACGTAAGTATTTAATAACTATATAATAGTATTTTTAAATAAATTTTAATCGTTTATACTTGATTTTTTTTAGCTTGTGATCCAAAGTTGATGCCTTCGTTCCCGCAACATCGTAATTTAAAAACAAATCCGAAAGGAGCCCCAATGGAAACTGCAGCAGTTAATACAGGGGCTAACGATCAGACGAATAATTTACCGGCCATTTCTGATTTGGTAAGTTTTCAATTACTTGTTATTAACGTTTATTTTTGCTTAATTTTTTTGTTCCAGTTTTTGCTCCGTGTACTCAATTTTTTTTCACTATCCCCATTGAGTGGGGTGTCTTTAGATAGGTCTCTTAATATGCAACAAAAAATGTTTTAGGACTTTCTGATTTTAACCCTTTGGTTATGAGATATTTGTTTTTATTATCAAAGTGTCTCTCCCCTCTCTAATTTCTAAACTATAGTTAGTAAGAGTTTGCCTGTTTTTTTTAAACAAATTTCAATAATTTGTACATACATATTTTAATTACATGTTGCAACTTTGAAAATGATGGGGAAAAAATCACATACATATAGAAGAAAAATATGATTATAGATTTCTTTAACCCAAACTGTGAATCTAATGAAGCAGATATGTATGTAGAACAACAGGGTAACAGTCCGTGTTAAAGTGAATCTATATCACTTGAAACGGAGGTTTCCTGTAGACTGTAGAGTTGTAATTAAGGGGGAAAGTTATTGTGACGGATCAAAAAATTGTCAATGTTTGGGAATTTTTTTTACTGGTTTAACTAATTATTTTAGGATCGGGTAAAGGACATTTTATTAAGTATTTATTCAACTTATTCAACACCAATTTTTATTTAAAAATATTAAAAATTTACAAAGTTATAAGGCTTGATGTGACGACTAAAAAAAATTTTTTTTCTCCATTGTTCCATCGAAATTTCGGAAAAAATTTAATAAATATTTTATTAATATCTTTATGAATGAAGTAGCTATGGTTGTGCGTAGCCATTATATTTTAAATATCAAAATTTTGAAAATTGGCTATGTACAGACTTAGCCACTGTAATTATAAAAAAAAAAAAAAACAATTTAATTGGTTTATTAGTTTTTGAGGAATTGCTGGGATAATGTCGAAAAAGGTCGTTAAAGTTTTCTGAGGGTCATAATTGGCCGCGCTATCTGCTCTCACTAAATTGATTGTAACTCAGGCAATTTTCGGAATTTTAACTTAACTTTTTTTATAGATATTTTTGAATATGTATACTCTAAAAAAATATATTTAAAAAAATTGATTTTTTTTCCGTCACAGTGACTTTCTCCCTTAAAGATATTTATAAATAAATCGGTATTTGTTTATTTGCAGTTGGGATCTTTGGTGAAGAAAAGAAGAGTAGAATAAATTGGGGAGGTCAGTGTTTTTTTGAATAAATGTGAATTTTGTGTAAATGTTTATATTATTAGTATAAGAAATTGTACTTTATGATACAAACAATAAAGTATTCTTTAATCAGTGTTGATTTTATTTAATTAAGTAGTTTTTGTGAATTTTATTGTAAAATGTTAATTTTCCATTAAAATATTAAATGCTAGTCTTGTAGAAAATTAAATTCTCTACAATTTCTGTCTGTAGAATTAATAGTTTATGAGTCACAGCACTAAAAATTTTTCAGAAAATAGTTTTTGTAAATTATTTCATTAATAATGCCCTTGTAGAACTGTATAAAAACTTCTTTGTATATAAATAGATGTTAAATATGCAGTCAATTCATAAGTATGTATTTTATACCTGTGTAGATAAACAGGTATATTATAAAATTAAATAGCATATCCAAATACATTACTAATTATAAAATAGTAAGTATCAACAATGAAGCCATGAAAGAAGGTAAGTATTAGTCAATACTTGTGTAGATAAACAAGTAACATACAGACAGTGCTTACACCGTAAATAAATATTATAGTGCTTACACACTATAATACATAATATCATATATTAAACATACTATAGTATGTTTAATATATATAATATCATATATTAAACATACTATAGTATGTTTAATATATGATAATATGTAAGACTGTCAACAGTGAGTAATTACTTATCGTAAGTATACATACATGCATTATTTATATAAAGAAGGTAAGTCAATACTTGTATAGATAAACAAGTAACATATAAACTAAATAAGAGTACATCTATGTAGATAAATAGATGATAATAAATTTAAGATTTAGTCAGAATGGCTACTGAAAAAAATTAAAATTTATAAAAGTACATATCGCGACATCTAACGGGAAAAGCTTGAACTATCAATAACATTGTTTGAATAATAATGTCAATTTAAATTTTTCCCGCTATGTGTCACGACATGTACTATTTAATATTTTAATTTATTTTCAGAAGCCATTCCGATTAAGTTTTAAAATATGGTGGAGGCGCTGTCATATTACGTCATCGCATGAAAATTTTTTTTGACGAGTTAAGCACACTATCGTATGTATAACAGCATGGTGATTCCAAAAATGTTGATAAAAAGTTCCGCTCGGACTCCTATCACCGTTTTTTATCAATTTTTCGTCTTAAAATGGCTGTAACTTTTGAACCCTTTGATGAATTTTGCATTTGATAATAAAAGTCGAATCATCGTATCCCTTTACATGCGATAACGTATCTAATTATTTGAAAATCGAAAAAAGTGTTTTTTGGTCAAATTATAAAGAAGACTATCACCTCTGATAATTTTTGAGAATTTTTTTTTGTGTCGAGTTAGAGACGCTATCGTATGTATTAGGGCACCCTGATTCCAAATATGCCCATCAAAAGTTGCGCTCGGATCGAAAACACGGTTTTTTATCAACTTTTGTCTTAAAAAATTTCGTCAAATTTTGAACCAGTGAATTGATTTAAAATCTATTATCATTTCTGATATCAGCGCGTCATATTACATACGATGGTGTGTCAATTATTTCCAAATTCAATAAGGATGTGTTTTTCAGTACTTTAATTCATACACCCATTTTGAATTTAAAAGTATTATACACGTTATCGTATGTAAAAGGACACGCTGATAACATAAATTATATCAGATTTTAAATACATTCATTGGTTCAATATTTCAAGAAATTTTTTAAGACAAAAGTTGATATAAAATATTGTACCAATAAATGTATTTAAAATCTGATAATTTATGTTATCAGTGTGTCCTTTTACATACGATGTCATGTATAATACTTTTAAATTCAAAATGGGTGTATGAATTAAAGTACTGAAAAACACATCCTTATTGAATTTGAAAATAATTGACACACCATCGTATGTAATATGACACGCTGATATCAAATATGATAATAGATTTTAAATCAATTCACTGGTTCAAAATATGATGAAATTTTTTAAGACAAAAATTGATAAAAAACCGTGTTATCGATCTGAGCGCAACTTTTTATGGGCATATTTGGAATCAGGGTGCCCTAATACATACGATAGCGTCTCTAGCTCGACACAAAAAAAAATTCTCAAAAATTATCAGAGGTGATAGTCTTCTTTATAATTTGACCGAAAAACACTTTTTTCGATTTTCAAATAATTAGATACGTTATCGCATGTAAAGGGATACGATGATTCGACTTTTATTATCAAATGCAAAATTCATCAAAGGGTTCAAAAGTTACAGCCATTTTAAGACGAAAAATTGATAAAAAACGGTGATAGGAGTCCGAGCGGAACTTTTTATCAACATTTTTGGAATCACCATGCTGTTATACATACGATAGTGTGCTTAACTCGTCAAAAAAAATTTTCATGCGATGACGTAATATGACAGCGCCTCCACCATATTTTAAAACTTAATCGGAATGGCTTCTGAAAATAAATTAAAATATTAAATAGTACATGTCGTGACACATAGCGGGAAAAACTTAAATTGACATTATTATTCAAACAATAAAATAGCGTCTCTAACTTGCAAAAAAAATTTACTTAGTCGGAATGGCTTCTGTAAAAAATATTGAAATTTGAAAGGTGCATGTGGCGCCATCTAGCAAAAGCAGCATAAATGAACAATTTTGATAGTTCACGCTTCTCCCGATAGATGGCGTCTCATGTACCTTTTAAAATTCAATATTTCTTTCAGAAGCCATTCCGACTAAGTTCAAAATATTTGTATTGAGTTAGTCACTATTGTATATGCTGATTTTGAAATCTGGTGTTAAATTCGATAAGGGTGTATTTTTTCAGTACAAAAAATGATACACCCTTGTATTTAATTTTATAATATACATACCTGTTTATCTACACAGGTATAACAGGCATGTTTCTCAACTGACTGAATTGATATCTATTTATCTACATAGATCCTCTTGACCTTTTCGGCCCCACCACCATAACATTTACAGGACTCTACTTACTGTAATACGTATTTGAAATTAATTTTCAATATTTAAAATTCAGGGCTAAAAGGGTTAATTAATTTTATGTTACCTGTTTATCTACTAATTGTAAGATATAAAGTAATATAGTATAGTAATACTTACCTTCTTATTATTATTTGTATAAATAATTCATATTGGAATAAAAATAAGATAATACTATATTTAATATTTTATTTATAATAAAGTACTTATGACATTTATTTTAAAATGCCTTTAAAAACAATACTTTACAGATGATTTTGAGAAAGCTGTAGCTATGACTATATACCCAGAAAAAAATCGGGAGGAGTTAAAATTTTTTTTTATAGTTAAATGTAATTTAAATTTTTTTATGTATCACAATTGTTGAGTTAAATAATGTGTATTGAAATATTTTTTGGGGGGGGGGGGGGTTAATAGTATAGATCTTGGCTTCTAGATGTAAGCCGCATCAATTTGTTCGTGTTATCGGCCAAAGTTTCGTCACACATTTTCAGGACTGCGTTTAAACTTTAATTTAAAAAAAAACGTAAAAACTCACCTGGAAAAAATTAAATAAAACTGATAAGTAACTGGATATAGATCTTGGCTTCTAGGTGTAAGCCGCGTCAATTAGGTCATCTTAACGGCCAACGTTTCGTCACACATTGCAGTGGACATTTTCAGGGCTGCGTGTAAGAAAAAAAACGTAAAAATTCATCTTGAAAATTGGAAAAAGTCAAGGAAATTAAAAGGAATTAAATAAAATGAGTGGATAAATAACACATAAATGCATTTATTTATTTCTGTCAGATTGATTGGAATGTAATACTTCTTTTACAGATTTATACATACATTAAAATAAATAATATAAAATGTACTTACTATGAACTAGCAGAAGCAAACTTTTTATTTAGGTATTTACTTACTTATTTATAAAATTCATATTAATTTATCAACAGTAAAAATGATGAAGCCCAAAAAGTGCTAAACGATATGACGATTCTCTTTGTAAATATTACATTCTTATTTTTTCAGTGGCGCACCCAAAATGGTTTTAATTTAAGAATTGTTATACATAAAAAATAAAAAGTTACAATTTCTTTTTATTACCATCTCCACCCGATTATTTTTCTGGATGCACCACTGTATCTTTTTATATTTTACACATTGATAATAATTTGATTTCGTATTCAAATACATTACATTTTTAGTTATTGTTATAAATATTTCTGTCCGATACAGAAAAAAAACATTTACAAAAATAATTTTATACTTTCAAAATTATTTAACCAGGCTTCTCATTTTTCTTTCTTGTACGTAAAATCTAATTTATAATAAATACTATATAAATGACACTAAATGTATAATAATAAATAAGTTATCATCACAGAATCTCATGACTAGATCGATCAGTTTTTGCTTGTCTTTACCCTCCCCCCCTCTTCTTAATCGTAAAAAATATAGCATTTTTCTTTAAAATTACGAATGTTATTTTTTTTTTAAAACGAATGAAATTTATTTACAAAATACACAAAAAAATATATCTATAGCTTCTGGGTGTGAACGGTATCAATTGAGTCGCCAAGATTCATATCCAGATTACCGCGGAAGCCTCAAAAATTTTTCTTATGCTTTCTGTCCCTTTTACTAATAATTCAATAATTAAAAAACAAATTAGGGAGTGTCTATTAATTACGTATGGATCATTTTTAGAAGTTTTTTAATTTTTTTATTTATTTGTTTTTTTTTTTAAGATTTATTTCAAAACTAACGAATTTTCAGAAAAAATGTTTCATGGTTTTGAGGGCGCTAAATGGGTTGATTTTGGAAAAAGGTCATCTATATATTAATTGTTGTAGGTTCGTAATAGACATTTTCAGAAAAAACTTGTTTATTTTTTCCGTAAATCCAATAACGCTTTTAACCCCAAAAAACCATTACATAATTAATGGACACTCTCTTATGTAAATTAATTAACAAAACCTAAGACTAATGACAAATATGTTTATATATTAATACTGATAAAAATAACTGTCGCTTTAAAATTATAAAATGATTATTTTGTATAAAAAATCTACTATACTTTTGCATAAATGAATTATATTATTATTCATTATTGATTATACTGATTGCGGAGGACGTTTCAATTATATTCTTGTTGAGATCATTTTTAACCGACTAAAAAGGAGGAGGTCTAAATTCTATTAATATATATATTTTAATGGTGCATATTTGCTATACCCAAAAATATATATTGTCGAATTGAGACCTCCTCCTTTTTCGAAGCCAATTAATTATTACTTATAATAAGAACAGTGCGTGTTACCGGAGTATTTCTTAAAATTTGGAAACATTACTCTCAAGAATTTCTTCACTTTTCGACGGAACCAAATCTTCTATTTCATTTCCATTCATATTTCTTGCCATATCTATATAAGATTGAGGTCTTTCATTTGTAGGCGTTATTAATACACTCTTATTTCTAATTTTGATAGGACTTTCGTAATGGTTTAACACTAGAGTTGCTTGTGGAGGTTCCCTTGTATCATTTTCATATTGCGTCTTTACAACTAGTTCTGGTGATTCCCATAATGGAAGTTTATCAACCTCAGCACATTTTATTGGATCGTTATCGGATCGATCGATTAGATTTATTGATTCGGAAGTTTTTAATGGAAGGTTTTTATAGTTTCTTGTTGGGTCGATGTTAACTGTTGTATCTAAGTAAGTATAAAAGTATTATATTATTAATTACATTTTTAAAACTATGTTTATTTACTTACCAGAAATAATTTGTACATTAGAGGAGGCTGGTTCAAAATATGCTCGATTTTGAGCAATTCTTTGTGGCTCTAAGTCTAGATATACAATGCCATCAGAAAGCATTCTTTCAAAACGTTCAGTTAGTGCTCGGAAAGAAGGTCTGGCAGATGGTTCCAATTGCCAACAAGTTACCATTATTTCATATCTATTGTGAAATAAAAAAAAATAAAAAACATTTATCCAATTGTATTTCAGACAACGTCAGTTGGAAAAAAGAAGATTATTAAATAATAAAACGGCCTAGTGCACTTTATAGGGTTCTGTAGCCATTTTCACTAACATTCTCTATTTGATTTCATATAAAATAAATTTTTCATAAACTATTTTTGTTACAGAGTTGGTTATGATTTTCATTAAAAGTACTAACTAAAAGCTACATTTAGAATTTTTTTCAGATTTTTTGCATCAATAGTTTAGAACTTAGATGGGGGAGAGACACTTTTATTAGATAGTAAAAAAAACAAATATCTCGTGACTGAAGGGTTAAAATCAAAAAGTTCTAAAACATTTTTTGTCGCATTTTAGGAGACCTATCTAAAGACACCCCACTAAATGGGTAAGTGATTTTTTTTTTCAGTACATTTTTTAGTCTATGGGAGGGGGTCCAAAAAATTCTACAGTGCTTGTTATAATTTTCATTGAAAGTATATGTATAAAAGTTTTTCAGATTTTTTGCATCGATATTTTAGAAATTATATGGGGGAGAGACATTTTAATAACAAAATATCTCGTGACTGAAGAGTTAAAATCAAAAAGTCCTTCAACAGTTTTTGTTGCATTTTAAGAGACCTATCTAAAGACACCTCACTCAATGGGGTAAATAAAAAAAAATGGGGTCCAAAAAATTGGGTCAATCTACGTCTGTACCTCAAATTTATTACATAAAGGGTTCCTGTAGAGTTTTATACGTAATCTAAAAAAACTCACAGATGTTGTGAACAGTTGTCTGGACGTTCCATTCTATATCCAGAATGTAATAAGTGGAACAGGTTTTGAACTGCAATTCCAGGATAAGGAGTAGATCCTAATGTGACTAGTTCCCACAGGAGTACTCCAAAACTCCATACATCTGAACGTCCTGTGTACACATGATCTGCTAGGGATTCTGGTGCCATCCATTTTACTGGAACTGATAGTAAGACATGAAGTAAACCACGAAACCTTGTAACATTACAGTGGAACCTCGTTAGTACGTTTTTTAGGTCCTGGTATTCTTACACAAGACCCCATGTTAAAATATTTTGTTAGTGCGGTTTTCTTGTTAGTTTGTGTTTTTCCCCAAAAAACGTACTAAAGAGATTTCACTGTATATATTTACCTCTTCCTTTGCTTCTTTTTAGATAAGCGTCATCTTCATATACGTCTCTAGTAAGTCCAAAATCGGATATTTTACAAATTTTACCAGAACCTAAGAGAACATTTCTAGCAGCCAAATCGCGATGCACTAACTGAAAATAAATATCAATACAGATTTTTTAAAAATTTTCTTTATAAAAACTAAAAACAAACGAATTAAAAAAAAACTTAAAAAATTGAAAAGTGTATATTAATTAAATTTTTAAGTAAATTTTTTATTTTATTTTTCTCTTTTGGGTAGCGTATCTTCGAAGTCCATTGTCAAATTCTGATAAAATTTATATGGGACCACCTTGGAAGTATACTCTTTCAAATATCATCTTTTGATTGGTGCATATTTGTCGGAGATATGCTTGAATATACATAAAAAAATATCCACTTTTTGGAAATCGGTTAAAAAGTAATTTTTACAATAGTTAAATCAAAACCTTATGCAATTAATTGATGCTCTCTTATTTAAAGTTTTCAGGGGTTAATACGAGTTAAAAAATACAGTCGATTGAACTTATTTTTGTTAATTGGAAGTCTATAAAGGGTTATACGTAAGTTATAACATAACCTCATTTAATTTATAAAAAATTGAGTTCGATTTTTATTTTTATTTTTAAAAGTTAACATAAATAAATTTAATTTCTTTAGTTTATTTGGGTGAGCGTCACCCCCCCCCCCTCTCACCGAACATAAGTACATACCTTCATATCATTTAAGTATGACATTCCTTTACAAATTTGCCAAGCAAATGATATTATATCTTTTGGAGTTACTTTTGGTACTTCTGGTTTTTTGATTAAGGAATCTTTAACATCCTCTTCCCCTTCTAACAATGCTGCTGTATTTGGTGCACCAATATTTGTGTCTAAATGTCGACTTTGTCGTAAGTAATTCCTATAAAATTAATAAACAAAAAATAACTTTCTATTATACAAATATGTCAGATATCTGCGAAATATTAAATATAAATTTCAACCTTCTGACAAATAACCTTAACTCATGCGCGTTAAGTAGAAATCAGCAATTAAAAGCAGTGGTGACTAGTGTACATACTAAAATTCAACAACTCGTAGATAACGTTATAACTTTGCTCTGGATCAAATTTTCTTTATCATTTGACGTACCTTAGAGATCCATGTTCAGCATATTCAATAATAACATACACAGGGCCCCCTGGTAAAGTAGAAGCCCCAAGTAATCGGATAACATTAGGATGTGCTACATCTTTTAAAAGTTCATACTCTGAAAGCAATGCGTCTAATTCAGATTCTCTTGCACCATCTTTGATTGTTTTTACTGCCACTGTTGTGTAACCTGTTTTAAACGCAAATGTTTGAGTTCTTTTGTTTTAAAATGATGTATAAAAGGTACTGGTATCAGTCTTGGACGCTTTAAGAACAAGGTATACTTTTTTTTGGTAATTTTCATGAATTCATTTATTAAATAAATTTATTTATCAAAATTTGTTTTTTAAATTATTTATCTAGTAATGGACACACAATGATGGACACTTGCTAATGATTTAATATGTTGCAGATGCAATGATAATATGTATAATAATTATTAAATTAGTTTAAATGTTTATAATTTTGACACCCATTGGCCGATTGTTATCAAATTAAGCAGTGTTACAGTTAAGTATATTAGATTAACAAATATTTCTAAATTAGTACATACAAGACTGGTGCCAGTACCTTAATTATTTACCTGGTATTCCAGAAATATCTAACGCTTTTGCTTTCAAAACACGACCGAATTCTCCTTCTCCCAGTGTTTGTTCTACATGTAAATTTGTTCGTGCAAACTCCCATTTCGGATCAGGCTATAAAAGGGGAATTTTGCAAATTTATGTTATATAAGATAAATATACATTTTTTTATAATTCTGAGAATTTTCAGTTATTGTTAGCGATGTTTATAGCCAGCAAAATTGAAATATTTAGTTATAAAACTTTCAAAAATGTACTAATATTAACTAACCGTGTGCGACGAGGGCATATATAAGGTTCCGTGGACTATTTCGATATCCATAATACTTTGTATTATTTCTGATTCAACACTTTGAATAAGTTAATATACCTAGCTCTAATGACAAGTACTGGATTTGAAATGCAATGGTGGGGGCGCTGGGTAGCTATTAATTTATCAATAGTAGTACCTCCCCCCTCCCACTGTTGTCAATATTATAATATATATATATTATGATATTGAGTATAGATAATAATATATATTAAATTTATAAGAGAGTAGATGAAATTTTTACTGTAATTTGAAATTTGTATTTTTGTTTATGCAATCAATTTTTCGGGATACAAAGTACAAGTATCTCCTTGCAAAAATATAATCCACAACTGCTAAGACTATATAATTTCTTTAAAAACAAACATGCTAGGTATGATTATTTGGAAATTTCTGTTTCAAGAAATGTGTATATTTATTTAAAAATATGTATATGTATGTACAGTACATATATTTTATGTATTTGACGCAGTTACTATTATTTCTAGTATTATATTTTAATATCTAACTAAAACTAGCCCCATTTCCAAACAGTAGAAACGGATATTAGGCACGTAACAACACCACTAACAAGTTAGAGCTATGAACCATTAGACCTGGAACAAGAATTTTAATTCAGTATCTGTTTTCTTCGCATTAAGTTAAAATTTTAAATAAAACTAAAGTGTCAGTTGCCTTATAACTTCTTATAAATATTTTAGCAGCTTCTACTGATTTTCCTACACAATCTTCACGATTAGTTTGTAAAATAAGTCCACGATGCCCATTTCGTTTTCTATTTGAAGAATTCATTATAACACTTGTCAAAAAAATTAAAGGGATTTTTGTTTTAAAAATACTTATTTGGGATTAAAATATAACTCACGTGATATTTATTTCCCAGTGATAAAATTGGAGATGCTCTCGTGAGTGAAGTGGTCATGTCAAAGTTCAGGAGAAGTGTTTGAGATGGATCTGAAGAAGGAGGTACAGCTGGCGGTGAATATTCAGACCATTGTTGTTGATGTAAAGCGTTAACACTACTCGTATATTTACGTTCGCGAGTTTTGAAAGTCCCCCAACGATGTCGTAAACGAGAACTGACTAAAAGTAGCCCACCTCCAATTGCAGCTAAAAGAAGGATACCTCCACTTGCTATTCCGACTAGACATGATGTACTGCATCGTACGTGGTTATTTCCTATAGATGAAACGAAATAATAAACTGTTATCTATCAATTTAAACGGATTGAAAAAGTTTATAAAGTATATAACAATTAAATTTAACAGTTTTTGAAGTCGGGGTCAAGCCAGTAAAAAACGTTCTAAGAAAGAACAAAATATAAAACCCACTTCAAAAACGGTTAAATTTATTTCTAAGTTTTTTTATAATGCTTACCTTTGGAAGTAGTATGAATGTATTTAGTATTTTTATAATGTTGTACAATAGACGTATTTCTCAGAGAAGAACCTTCATCATTTTGCGTTTTAGCAATTTCATTTTCTCTATGAAATTCTATGAATTTTCTTTCACTATCAGAAAGCATACCTGTAGAAGTCGTTGGGTTTACAATACCCAATGTTGTTTTTTGATTCCCTTTTTTCTTTTTCCCTGGTTTATCAACGTGTTCTGTACAAATGCATTGACCGCCTATGCAAGTACAAACGCCCCTTCCGCTGTAAATTCCTCTTCCGTTTTCATTTCGGGTACCTAGTAAAATTTCCTCTTCAAAGGAAAAATAACAATTATTAATTATCAATTGTTTATTTTGAGAGATAAATTAGTGAAAAATCTTCTATGGCTATATTAATTACAAACAGTGGGGTGAGTAAAATTAACACTTTTGATTTTAAACTCCTATATATCCTGAAATAATTACTGCAAAATAATCGGCTTGATATCATTTGAAAGCTGAAAGAAAAAAGGGGGAAAGGTGCGAAAAAATCTCAAACTTTCTAAGACCCCGATTTCGATAACTAACCTGCACAATCTTGTGGACAAATATTGATGTGGAGTTCCTCCAGAGGATCACATACATGATTAGGGCACGTAACGAGGTCTGGAGTGCATGTATTGTACATTGTAACGTTTGGAGGCGCTGTTGAAGCTGAAGGATGAGACCCTCGCCAAGTACAACGTTGGGCACGTTTTATTACTGAATGTCTACAATAATATTTATGTTACTTAAGTATGTTTAGGGGGGGGGGGTAGGTTATAAATAATAATGCGTATAAGTTAATATATTACTTGAATAGGACGCTACTTGAACCTCCAGTCCCGAGACCACATAGTTTGTGACATTGGTCAGCTGTTGGCGCATCGGCACATGGAAGCCACGCTATTGTGTCTGGGCCACGTTTTGCACACTCAACAGCTGAGGAACTTGCTACTAATTCATGAACTATGTGGATGTATAATGTGTCTGAATCGATACCACCGTTTGGTTTTTTCCATTCGATAATTAAACTGTAAAAAAATCACATCTTATTTATAAATCACTAGCTGTTATCCTCAGGATGCAAGCTCTCTCCTTGACAAATTTCATCAAAATCGGTTTTGCAGTTTAGACGTGAAGAGGTAACAAATAAATAAACAGAGTTAGTATGAATTAAATATAAAAAAATCAATACTCTGTAAAAGATCCGGCCCTGAAATTACATGAAAAGTTGTCAAAGAGTTTAGAACATATTTTTTTCATATTTTAAGTAATGGACTTGCAATGTCATAACTTTTATCTCCAAGGAAATGTCTGCATAAACTGAGGGAGCAATAAAACATATGGACCACTTATGTCGCGTCGTGTTTTATGTCACACATAGAACATAAAGTCTGCGCATTTTACAGACATGATAAACATTTGTGATATACTATACGTATAGTCCTCTGTCCCGGCTTTAAATTTTGAAATAAATGAGTGGATTCATTTTGGCGTAACCTACAACTTTTTTATCTTCGAAAATTCTGAGAATTCTGGCGTTTTTGATGTGGCATGCGTCAAACATTTTTAGGGCGTAGGTCAGGGCAAAATACCCTTGACTTTTGTAGGCCTGACCTACGCCCTTTTCGAAAATAAAAAAGTTGTAGGTTACGCCAAAATGAATCCACTCACGAAGTTTCAGAGGAATATTTTTTATTTCAAAATTTAAATTTAAATTCTTTAAAAAAATTGGTTTGTTCATTTTTTTCGACTAGAACGACTCAGAAAACGCAAAAAAGTTTTGACGTCTAAATATGAACAAGTCAGAGCCAGCTAATAGCTGACCGACGCAGCGTTAATTTTTTGCGCTGACCTGTTGGAAATCAGCGTTTGCGCAGCGGCCCGTTTAGCGAAACTAATTTGGTCGGCATCTCAGCCGCTGACGTTCGCTATTTATTCCTAAAATCAGCTTAGATTAAAAAAAAAACATTAAAATTTAAAACCTCTGATAACTGGGTTAATATTTAGAAAAAAAAATATTTTTGACGAGTATATTATTTTTAAAATAACAAAAAAAACTTACGTGGCATTAGTTTTAATATTCCTCAAAGCCAGAACATCCTCCACATAGACAATGCCTCCAACACGCGTTACTCTGAACGCACCACTCGACGTGTCTCCACGTACACTGAAGATTAACCCAGTAGTGGAGGCGTCTTGGTCAGGTTGTGTAAGTCTTGCGAACTTGGCAGCGCCGTATAGGATATTCACATTATGTGACGGATACAGCTTCGAAGGTGGTTCTGTTATAAGTAGAGATGCAGGGGCTGGTGGTTCTATTCCAACGTGAATACGGACGGTTATATTAACCTAGGTGAACAAATATTATAGTATTACTAGCTGTGCCTGCAACTTCGTTCAAGTTAGATATATGGTATCGCGGAATTTATTTTTATTCTATGCATTTTTTTATTACATTATATCGTTCAATATTTAAAGGTTTAGGCAGCGTGTACTTTTTTCCTATTATTGTCACTGCTTATCCTTTATGTTACCTAATGTAACAAAATATTTACTAAAACTTGACCAAAGAACATATCTATCAATAAAAAAAAACACACGTAAATCGGATAAGTGGTTCTCGAGTGATAAGTATACAGACGGACAGACAGAGAGACGTTGCGTTTTATAATATAGTATATAGTCTGTCTGTCTGTCCGTTAGTGCGCTTATCATTATCCGATTTACGTGTGTTTTTTTTTTAAAATTGATAGACATGTTCTTTCGTCAAGTTTTAGTATATATTTTGTTACGTTAGGTAACATAAGGAATAAGCTGTGACGATAATAGTAAATCAAATCTCTTTTTCAATATGCTGTTATTTTATATATATATATTTCTTCTTTCCTCTATTTTTTTGACACACTTAATGTACTTTGTACAATTTTTTAAATAAAGAATATTATTATTATAATAATCTAAATAAAATAATTCAACTATATTTTTCAAAAATCTTAAATAATAATCCCGTAGTCAATGCGAGCGAAGCCGCGGGAACAGTTAGTGTAGGTATGTATAGATACTGAAATAACTTAAATTGTGTTTAGTTTTCAAATTAAATTTTAATTAATGAAACCAAACTATCAACCATTCTAACTGTATTATCTGCACATATTTAATATACATTTATCACTTTTAATGTATGTATTTAAATATATGTAGGTGCTATTGAGGCACCCACAATTGTACCACGTATGTACATTAATTTATTTCTCCACACTACCTGTATGGGTTATATTTTGTAACATAATCTCAAGTTCACAGTTTTACATAAATCCAGTTGATAATCCGGGGCACTGGAAAACTTTCCGGAATCCCGCCTAAAACTTTATATCTAAAACAATATACCTGGACTAAATTCCTTCTCGTATATACCTTTTTATCAGGTTCTAAAAGATATATTGTGGGGGGGATGTGATATCTTTCTCCTCAGAGAATTTAACAGGTTTCGCGAGTGAAGTTTGAAACTAGGGTTGTATTTTATGTGGGTACCGATGTTATTGTTTATTTTTATTAAGGGGAAATTAATTATACATGTTTCAATTTATTTTTAGGAAAAGACACGTATTTTTTAACCGATTTCAAAAAGGAGGAGATTCTTAATTCGATAATATATATTATTTATTATATATTTTTGTTTGTTTGAAAGAGTATACTCTCGAAATGGCTCTTATCAGAATCTGACCATAGATTTCAAAGATACGCCATTCAAAAGGGAAAAATAAAAAACTTTTTAGGAAAAAAATAAAACCGACTTCAAAAAATTATTTTAATTTTTTTATATATATACAACGAAAACTATAAATTCTTAATATAAAACAAGGATTTCTTGACCCGCCAACGTTTCTACCAGTGTACTGCTCCCTTTGTCTCATTTAACCGAAACTCTATCTCTTATAATTTCCGACATCTCCATAAGTCCATATTGAACCATGTTATTCGTACACACCCTGTATAACAAATATGAAATACTTTGTAAATACTAATTTTCGAATAAGTAAACATTGTTTATTTATATTTGAATTATTTGAGAATGTAATGAAATTTAAGGTCAGGTGAAAATATTATTTTTGATTAATTGAAATATCTTCAATTAATTTAATTTTGTATTTACTAAAATATCAAAGCATAATTATCAATCGAATTAGCTTTAACGAAACCCTGTGCTTCAATAAGATATATAATAATTAATGTAACTTTTTATATACATATGTATATAACGATATCAATACAATTGTATATACAATTGTATAGAATTAAACGCATTATCAAATACCAAGTATCCACGAGTAAATTACACGTGATTAATATCATTTTTGTATAAACAATCCCAAAGGTTTTTGGTGTGCTGAAACCAAATCTGACCCTCAAATTTCTCAACTAGTTCAGGTTCGTGAGATGTTTTAACTTAAAAAGTGCCAAATATAACGATTTTGGATATATTTATGAATATATTAACAATTAAACAACTTTTGATGTGAATAATAACTAGTGTTTCACGTCAGATACTGGGTGGACATTTCAGTGTTTCAGGTTTCTGCCGCCCGGGGTAAATGGCAAAATTTCCCCCCACCCTACTTTGAAATATTAACTAAATATGAAAATTGAAAATTTTTTGCTCGAATTTACCGCTGGGAATCCTCAATTTTGCGCCTTTCTAGTGATTTTGATGAGCTTCTTTTTTTTTGGTTGCTACCTCAAATTTTCCGCCCCCAATCCACAATTTTTCCGCCCTTAACAAACTGCCACTCGGGGCAAATGCGCCTTTTGCCCCTCCCCCCCTACTGGGACATTTCACAAGAATGTGAAATGTATTTAAAACAGAAACACTAAATCACCTTTGCAATAAACAATGCACTTCGCTTACACTCAGGTAAAAGATAAAAGTAGTACAAGTAACTTTTTAATTTAAATAACGTTTTTATCTTCTTCTTTTGTACGGTTTTTTTTTGTAGGGAGGTTAAATTTATTGTAATAACTTTTATCATTCTTTGTATATAATAAAAAAATCGCTCTTTTCTTACATAGAAATTAACTTTTATATTTCAATATAATATAAAGATAAACTCTTTGCTTTTTAATCGACTTGAAAAAAGAACGAGGTTTTCAATTCAACAATATATATTTTTTGCTATAACTGACAAATATGCATCGATTTGGACGATTTTTCGTTTGTTTGAAAGAATATATTCCCGAGATAGCCCCATATAAATTTTATCAGAATCCGACCATGGATTTTAAAGATATGCCACTCTAAAAAAATTACTTCAAAAAACCCTAAAAACTTTTTAAGAAATATTATATTTTTTTAATAACCATTTAAAACATTATCAGTTATGTCAAATATCTAAATATATTAGGACCGTAATTAGAGGCTTTAGAGCCCCGGGGGAGCAAGTGATCGATGGCTCTTTTATGGTTTTATCTCCTCACCAGTGGCGTAGTAACGGGGGGGAGGGTCTGGGACGAACCCCCTCCCCGAAATATTTTGTGTTCAAAATACCTTCAAAAAAATTAACTCATTTGTATTTCACCCCACCCGAAATGTTTTCTTACTACACCACTGCTCTTCACTTTCATTTATTCAGAGAGCTCCCCCTGTGATGGATTTACTTACGGCCCTGGTCCGTATGATATAAATAATTTGTATCAACTTACCGAATTTGGCCCGAAACCGGGAAGCATTGTTGTATCAGTGATTTTGAGTACAACAATGTAAGGGGTAGTTTTAATTCTAGTAGATTTAGCGAACTTCATTTCTGTAAAAGGTAATTTGTGTTTATTTTTTACAAGTACATCAAAAGTAAAATAAAGAATGGTAAAATTGTAAAACAATGTAAAACATTTTGACACACATTGGCCGATTGTCATCAAATAAATCTTTTTTACAGTTAACTGTTTATAGATAATGATTCAGTAATTGCAGTTCAGTATTGTCCAAGACTGGTGCCAGTATCACCTAAATCACCGATGTAGCAAAACAAACATTGGGTAAAACCAATGAAAAAGATCCTATATACAAAATTAAATGTACAAGAAAATTGCATCTTGCAATAACCATTAAACACAGAACGACGTCTTGAAGCCGAGGTTTATCGTAGTTCGTTGTATCTTGTATCATACTTAACCCGGTTCTGTTGTCCAATCTATAGTCATCATCAGCATTGTCAACAATATAAAACCTAACGTAGTATCTTACTTTAATTAAATCTTTCAATCTGTCTATACGTAGCCTACTTTAGAGTACCTCTAGTAAGAGTTATGACAGTATCGCCATTTTTAACTAAATCTTGATTTATTAAAAAATCATTTATGTAGTATATTTATAGCAAGTATAAAAATATGAATATATTAAGGGAGAAAGCCACTGTGATGGGTAAAAAAATTGTCAATGTTTGGTAAATTTTTTCACAGGTACAACTAATTATATTAGGATCGGGTAAAGAATATTTTATTAAGTATATATTCAACTTATTCAAAACCAATTTTTATTGAAAAATATTTAAAATTTACAAAATTATATAAGCATCACTGTGACAACAAAAAAAATATTTTTCTCCATTGTCTCATCGAAATTTTGAGATGGATATCGGAAAAAAATATTTTAGTAGTCTTAGCTATGGTTGCACGTAGCCATTTTTTTAATTTCATTTTTTTACAAAATGGCGACGGTTTGAATTTTTTTTTAAATTTCATTAGTCTTTCAGGAATCGCTAGAAGGTCGAGTTTATTAAACATTATTTAATAAAATATAGTATATAAAATTAGTATTAGAAGTATATTTAATAATATTGATTAATAAAATCAGAAAATACAACTGTGAGAAAGACTTGGTTACTACAATCAATCAGAAATCGATTCGGGATGTCAGAACTCTTACTATGAGTATCTCTATAGCCTATTTCATGTGTATAACATTGCGTATACTTTTTATTATGCGGGTAAAGAGAGTGCTTCTAAGCATAAAAATTCTCTGTTTTGTAAAACTTTTGAAGTAAAAGATACCTATACAAAAACTACTTATCTGTAACGTTTACGTTATCTATTTTACTGCTCTTTGTTTTTGAGATCATTGTACTTTTAAACCATTCTTATTGCAGTTAAAAGGAGAATAGAAAATATTAGAAATTATAAATATTTTTTAATATTTGATGACTTATTACTGAATCATAATATATAGACACTTAATGTCAAATTGGTGGACATTTAAACTAGTAATTATTAGTGTTATCTATTTATTTATTACTATATTATTGTTTACAATTTTATCATTCTTTATTTTATAACTTTTGTGTTACTGGAGAAAAAATATATAAACTTACTTACCGATTCGTATAAACGTTTGAAGATCACCTTGATGGTCATTTTCAAATATTTGATAAGAGAAATTCAGCAGTTTCTCTTTGTCATGTAATAGTTCGATTTTGTAATTGTTCACATCTGGAGAATCTTTGTCATTAATGAATAATTGATCCTTAAAATCTAATGTGCTTCCCTGAAAACAAACAAAGTAGTAATATTTTATAAACAAATATCTAAAAGGTTTAAGAGAAGCTATAGACAAAAAAAAATAATAATAATATTTCAAAATTTTGTATAAACTATTTTTGCTATAGTGTTTGTTATAATTTTAATTGAAAGTACTGATTAAAAGCTACAATCTGAAATTTTTTCAGATTTTATGCATCGATAGTTTAGAAATTAGAGTGAGGAGAGACACTATGATAACAAAAACAAATATCTCGTGACTGAAGGGTTATAATCAAAAGACCTGTATAACAAATTTCATCTTAATAGGTATACAAATGAGAGTTTCTACTTTTCTACGAAACTCTAAAAATGGAGTTCAATTCTAAATTTGTAATTCAATTTGTTCTTATTTTATTTCAAAAATTTCATACAAAATTTAAATGACGCAAAAAATAAATGTAAGTCTAGAGATATAAATAATGTTTTTTGGACATTACCATTTTCCAAGAAGTGTTTATATTATATGCGTTTTGTTTATTAAATATAATTCTGTTAGAACATATGTACGTGTTGTGTTACATAATATGTAATATATTCTGTCAACAGAAAACAATCAAGTGTTTAATGATATATCATTTCTATAGATTATTACGTAAGGTCAGAACTGGGACAAATCGTGTATGTATAATACAATCAACATGTGTTTCAATTAGAGCTACATATAAAGCCCACAAACTGTGAATTTTTTTGGGTCACATGCCAATTTATTTGCCTAATGTATGAACAATATACATATTTACGTATCTACCTAAATACATAAATGTTTCCGAGAAATTCATATAACTTATCTGGAACATTTCCAAGTTGCTTCGTAGTAAGCATTTTCATTCATAAAATAACATACATATAAAGAAAAATCATGAGAACGATTTTGATTAAAATAGCATGCATTTTATCTTTGTTATTAAACTTTCTTACTTTTACATATTTTAATTTCTCACAGCAAGTGCTTCAAATTACTGTATTTATGAATTGAGCACTTAATTCTCTACAAAATATTGCTCTGAGAAATTTAAAAAAAATATTCTACGAGCTATTCACGCGTAAGTAAAAAAGTAATTTTTCCTATGTTAATCAAATGGGAAAAATACTCGGTTTGTACAGTTCACAAGAGTCTGAAATTTTGAGACAATTAACTTTTGATCCAAAGCTAAAACATATGCTAATGGGACCGAAAAAAAAATTAAAAAAACACACCGATATTTCATATATTATATTCAGCATTATTAGCATATTAGCTTCGTATATTTTAATTATATCGATTATAATGTACTAATACAATACCGTCTCGTATAATTCATATATACATAGTTATTGATATCACATTCGCTTATCTCTCAGTGCTAACAAAATTATTTGTACATTACTGTACATATATGTGTCAATTGTATCCAATTTAATTCAATTAGACTTTACATGATTTGGTTTTGATTATAAGATGTAGAAATGCTATAGAGTATAGTATAGTGTGTAGTATGTAGAGATGAGATATAGAATAAAAAACTGTTTAAGAAAAAAATAAAACCGACTTAAAAAAATAACCCTAAAAACACTGAAGATGTGTACCGAAATTCCGGCCGGAACTGACGATGTAGAATTAAAGTGAATATTTTAACATCAATTCTATTATGTTTATATTATATTATTATTGACACTAGAAATGTAATTACATTCGATCGAAAAGAACGAATGCTATACAAATAATTTAACGAAATTATAGCTGTACAAATAGTTTTATTAAGCTGTAAAAATTACAGAATATGTAGAAAACACAATTTTTATAATTTAATGTATTAAAATATAACAGAGGTGAGTTTCGGCCGGAATTCCGGTACATCTATAATTAAATTTAACAGTTTTTTTTTCTCCTTTATAATATCGGACATTATAAATAAATAATGCAAAAGCATTAAAAATTACCTGTTTTACGATGGCGTCATGTAAATAAAAATCAACTGTAGAAACTTGAGGTATCGGTGGATTATCGTCTTCATCTAGAACATGAACTGGGAACATTTCTCTCACGGTTACATTATTGTGATTTGGTACAGAGACAATACATTGAAGAGTAATATTTAGTTGTGGGACAACCTAAAATAGTAACAAAGAAATACTGTAATAATGTTTTGTTTGAACTTGGCTTTTTCGGGTTTCAGTATAACGAAAAGTGATATGTAATGTGTTACATAAAGTACATTGATTTTAACTACTTTTCTTGGTCCGACCAAGATAACTCTTGTAACATGGAGTGAGTTAACCATATGTTATGTCTACGTTAGATATAAATTCAAGTTATCGCTGTAAGAGAGAAAATAAAAGACATTTTTTTTGTAAAATAAGCTGATTTGGAAGAAAATAAAAACTAAAAATGATTTTTAGTTGTTTTATTAGTAATCTATAAAGGAATGTCCATAAACCACGTATTTCTTTTAGGGGGGGGGGGGATACAGGTATACTGTATACATGGAGTTACGTGGGAGTAGGGGGTTCAAAAATTCTAGAAAAAAGCGTTATTGAAAATTATTTAATAAATAAAATAAAACTTTTTCTTTGTTGATAATTTCAAAATAGAAACACATTGAAATTAATAAATAATACCTACGTATAAAACAAATTGTTGCAATTTATTGAAAATTACAAAAGGTGTATTATTCTTACCTCTGTTATATGTTTTCTATGAAACGTGTTGGGGAAATTATCGCGTTCGAAAGGTCCTTTCGTTTTTATTATCCATTCTGCTTTATTGGACAGTTTTTCTAGAGTCACATTCTCACCTCCTATAATAACAGTGATAAATCATCATTCTTATTACTAGCACATACCATCTTGTTAAAAATAATAATTCAATGAAACGAAAAACGAATTGATTGATTTATTTAAAAAATAAAATAAAACGATTTTTATTTCAAATAAAATATTTTTTAATCTATACCTATTTATATATAGGATGATTAAAAAAAAACAGTAGATCGAGGATGTTATTTTAAGCAAAATATACACAGTATCCCTCCATTTACGCGGTTAATTGGTTCCATGAAAACAGCGCGTAAAAAAAACCGCAATAGAAATTGTTCTATTATTTTATATTTTATAAGTCTTTTTACCCTTTTTTCAAACATTTTCAACCGCTAAAAAGTGAATCCGTGAAAACGGAGAGATTACTGTAATAATAATAATAGTTATGGGGGAAATCTTTGAAAGGCTGTAGCCCCTTCACGAATAATTTCCTTATTATACGTTCATTTATTTTTTTATGTAAAACATTAGACGAATTAGAAAGGATTACAGTACTAGGCAGTTGCGTAACCAAGGCCCTCCCCTTTGGTTGCGCAACTGCCCTACCCCCGGTAGGGGTTAGACCCCCCTGATTTTTTTAGTTTAACAGTTATGATAAATAAAAAAATGTAATGATGTGTAATTACGAAAAAATTGAACCCGCCCTGAATGTTTTTCTGGATGTGCCACTGGCACTGGGTACATACAGAAATACAAAAAGTATTCGTAGAACTTTCTTTAAAGTTTTGGTAGGTATTATATCGTTTCTAACAAAAGCAGTTTGATAGATATTTCTCCTGTATATCGCGCTAAGAGCTACTCTAATGCATTTGACAATGCGGGTTTTTCTAATAGATTTTGGAAGTGACATTCAAAAAAAATATTACACTTTGTACTGGTACAGTGGTACCTACTATACATTAATTGGTTTTGCATTATAAAAAAATTTTAAGAAAAAAATAAAAACATTGAAAAATATATAATAATTAAATTTAACAGTATTAGTCGGTCCCAATTATTTATATTATATATTATTTCAGTGTTTTTAGGTTCTTTTTTTAGTCCTAGCTTAATTTTGGAATTTTTTGTAGATATATTTAATTTCATATAATGTATAAATTAATTGTTGAATTTAGTACGATAAAATATTGTGATATCACTTGACAGATAATACTTTTATTTATAAAAAAATGTATCTATGTACAGCTGTAAATATAAACTAATAAAATCTCAAAGAATAAAGTAATATAATATCCGTGGCAAGGACACTGCACGCAGTAAATATTTTTTTAATTAATTCATTTGTAAATTTAACTTAGTAATAATAGTAGTGTATTTTTAGGTCATTATATTTACCCGATAAAATACTTTCCTAATATATAGTAGCACCTCTATAACTCGAGCTAAATTGTTCGTGTTGTTGACGTTTCAAAATATTTAAGTCTTGGACAAAACCCCACTTGTTTAATTAAATATACTAAATTAGATATATTTGTTGATAATTGATAACTTAAGACAGTTAAAACTCTAAGACAGCTTAATTTATAGACAATCGACCAATGGGTGTTAAAATGGTGGACATTTAAACTAATTATTATTGTAATCTATTTATTAATTATTATATTATTATTGCATTTGCTTTACATTGTTTACAATTTTACCATTCTTTTTGTAATCACTAGCAAGTGTTCATTACTGGGTTTACAATGTCCATTACTGGATAAAAAAGATAAGCAAACTATATTTGCAGACTTTGGTAACTAAATTGATTAAATAAACTTGTTTTATTAGTAACTTGAGTTCATGATTCATGACAGTTACAAGAAAAGTATACCTTGCTCTTAAAGTGTCCAAGACTGGTGTCAGTATCTTAGTATGAAATAATAAGATTTGTGAAAAAGTAGAAAAAAATATATACTCGCTACTATAAAAAACAGACAGAAAAATTATATTACACTACAATTATTTTTTTATAAAACAAACAACCCAAATGGTAATAAAATGACCCCCCCCCCCTCTATATCTAGCGCCTATGTAAATTTGAACATATTATGCAATTATTTACCCCTCCCTCTCTTTTATATTTTTAAACGTAGACACTTAGTTTTCTGTTATAAATACACGATAAATAAAATTTCAACGACACATACAAATTTTTGGGCAAACGTATAATTTTTTAAAAATTAATATAATTTTCAAAATGAAGTGGTTTTTAACTGTCGCCCTTATAGTTTTTGTGGCTGTAGCTGAAGGTAAGTAAGTAAATAAGTAAGAATGATTTCATGTGTTGATTTTAATAAAATTAAATAAATAAAATTGAAAATTGTAAAAATTTTTAAGTTTTACACCAATTTCTTTCAGATTTTCGAACTAATGTTTTTTGCGTTTTTTTTTTGGCATTCTTATTTTTATTAATTTTCAGAAACTTTTTTCGCGATTTTCGGCCTATTTTAATTGGTTTAAAGCGATTTTAGAATATTATAGAATGTATATGTAATGTTTTTTTCTATACGGTTTTTGATGGAACGTAACTACCACGTTAATGTATGTTTTTCTTCTTAGGCGAAAAGACATCAGGTCAGCCAGATCGCTGTGACCCCGGTTCTACGTTCAAGATAGACTGCAATACTTGCTGGTGCAATCGAGATGGAACTGGTTATGGTTGTACATTAATGGAATGTCCACCAAAACGTAAGTGTTAACCACAAATATATATATAAAAAAACAGTTATACTTATTTGGCGTGATTGAAAAACAGCGACGAAAAATTAACCTCAAATCTTTTAAGGTAGTTCGTGCTACAGTACTATCAAAAAGTTACGCTCATAACACCATGGTAAAATATCGAAAATAATTGTGTTGCTACAGAGAATTTTTTATTAAGTCTATACCCAAAGCTGTGTATTGTTGTATTAGTACGTATAAGGGCAGTTTTCTTCATTTTATGACTAAATGCTTTGACAGATTTTGATAAAAAAAATACCAAACAGTAAAGGGTTATTATTCTGATATGTGATAAAAAATTCAAAATGATTGACCGTTTTGTTTATGAAATACAATTGTATACAAAGTTTATTTCAAAAACGAAACGGTCAATCATTTGGAATTTGTTATCACATATCAGAATTATAAGCCATTACTGTTTGATAGTTTTTTATCAAAATCTGTCGAAGTTTTTAGTCATGAGAATGGACATAATACGAACTTGATATAGTGGATACGTACAAAAGTGATAAACTTTGATGATAATTATCTCGAGTTTAAAACGGTCGATCTCTTTAAAATTTCACGTTTGGATAGATATCATTATTCTTTTTATGCCCTGAATTTTTTTAAATTCTATCGAAATGACGTTTGCACGAGAACTACCTTAAAACACTTATCAAAATATTACACTAATGATTAGTTTAAATATCTACCCATTGGCCGATTGTTATCAAATTAAGCTGTTTTACAGTTAAGTGTCTATAGATTATGATTCAGTAATCAAATATCAACAAATATTTCTAATTTAGTATATTTAATTAAACAAGTGAGGTTAGTAGAGATCATAATGTATTAATGTATGTTTTTCTTCCTAGGCAGTCAGCCAGGTCTCTGTCAACCCGGTTCTACGTTCATGATAGACTGCAATACTTGTGTATGCAATAAATATGGAACTGATTATGGATGTACTCGCTTGGAATGCCCACCATAAATATAAATAAAATAAAACATTTATATTTCTTTGGCGTGATTGAAAAACCTCTACGAAAAACACAATTTTTGTTACTGAAAAATATGTCATAGCATAATGTATTATATATAAAGTTATTTAGTTATAAGGTACTGATACCAGTCTTGGACGTTGATGGGCTTTTTTGTAATTCTCATTAACTCATGTTACTAATAAAACAACTACTTCAAAATATAGTTTTTTTTTTCTTCCCTAGTAAGTAAAATCATTAACGGGCATTCAGTGATGGACACTTCTAATGTTTATAAAATTACTACTTCACAAAAGTTATAAAATAAAGAATCGTAAAATTAGAAACAATGTAAAGCAGATGTTGGGACTATTTTTACCATGATTTCCGTAAGTCTGCCTAGTGCTCAGATGGGGCAGAATAATATGTCATCAGCTCTTGTACTATCTATTGTTCAGTAAATAAACAAACACATTGTTTTGTTTGTAAGTACAAACATTTGTACATTTAATTTACATGAATAAAATGTAATTATATCTACAAAAGCTATGTTTGTGTCAAACAAAAACTGTATCTCTGCTATTATGATTAAATGTTTTTTTGGTCATTAGCACAAACTGGGAGTTAGCATAACTATAGCTAGTTAGTTAGTTAGTTGGTGTAGGCGTGAACATGTATTGAACGTGGTATTTTCCCAGCACAGCTTGTGGCTTGCTAGTTATGTACCGCACCACAGTTTATCTGGCTTGTAGTAATTTATAGAGTCAAGGAAAATTAATTAGTTCGAATCCTTAGACAGTGGAACATTTTGAAATGGTACAATCATATCGAGTTCAAATTTTGTATATAGTTAGAGGGAGACAGGGCTAGTAAGAAAAAAATATTTTAGCTGAATACCTCTATGAAAATGTGCAAGATTTAAAAAATATATAGTACAAAATTTTCATGATTTTTTATAATCTTTCGAATGACAATAATCGAAATTCGAAAAAAAACCGTTCACCCCCACTTCCCACCTACTGTTTTGTTGATTTGTTTTATATTAACTATATTAACATATATCACCAAAAGTTAACCCTTTCATTACCACACTATCATATTTCAATAAAATTGTATTTAGATTTTTATTATGTTAGCGATAAGAAAAGTATTGATTATAGTTTAAAAGTGATCAATTTAGAAGGATATTTACATTTCAAGACCTCTAGAAACCAGTAAAGAGATTTTTTTAGTGCAAGTAAGTCTAGAAAATGGCCAGTTAAAAATTGTATTTAGTAATGTAATATCTACAAATTATACACCTCGTGAAACACTCCATTCATTAGTGAAAACCGGAATAAAATCCGCTCAGTAGTTATTGAGAAAATCAGACAAACAGATGTGGCGAAAGATGTTGTTTTATACTATATGTATAGATTTAATCTGGAGTAATTTATAAAGTAAAGGAAAATTTTGAATCTTTAAATCACGTGAAATAGGAAATAGAAACGAATATTCTTATTTCGTTCATGTTTAAAATCGTTATAATGAGTGTTAATTTTAGGCTAAATTCTCTTCTATTATTATCAATGTGAAAGTAACTTTGTCTATCTGTCTGTCTGTTTGTAATCTTTACACGTCTAAACCGCTGAACCGATTTTGATGAAATTTAGAATGAAGATAGCTTACATCTTGAGGAAGGACATATGCTATTTTGTATTCCAAATTATATACAGTTAGTATAAAATAAAAATTAGTTTTATGCATAATTTTTGAAATTCTGTAAAATAACATTTTCGATCCATTGTTAAAATTCAGTATAAAAAATTATAAAATAAGAATTGGAAATGAAAACTAACCTTTGAGTATAGTGTACTTGACAGTATATTCTGGACACAAGGTCCTGTAGAATAGCGGTCCAGGAGTTCCCAAGATCACGTTGCGTCTGTTCTCCATGACCTCGAACTTGGCTTGTCGCCAGAAACACAGATCTCTCAATGGGATTGAGTCACAGCTGACTAATTCTATCTTCTCTAGTTTCACCACGGCCTTTATCAAAGTGGATGCATTGTTTAGTGTCTCTTCTGCTTGAATCTCGAGAAGATAGCTTTTTGTTTTACCTTTGGGAGAGATATAAGTGATAATTAGAACCGTGTAAAGATTTCCTTCGGGTTTAATTACATGGAATTTGATTAATTAGCAGAGCTTTCTTTCAAATAAAGGATTAGTTATTTATGTGTGTTTGCGGTAAAGATTTTAACATTAAGAATTTAAAAGCGTTTTTGTCTGTGTTGAAATTTTCGTCGTGAACGTCGTTTAATTAAGAAAACTTTTTTCAACTTTAATTAAAGACACGAAACTTACAGTTGTAAAAACTTAATTTTTTTGAGGTGGGCAAAACTGTTTTACGTAGAATTTTAATTATTTTATGTTTTAATGACTCAGTTTTTCGTTTTTGTTTTTTTTTAATTGATGGGTAAACAATATATACTTAAGGGGTGGGTAAATATTTTTAGCGATTAAATACAGTGGCGTATTCTAGATTTTTTTTGAGAGGGAATAAAATTTTGAATAGAAAAAATCTTTAAAAAAATAAAATAAACCCGACGACAAAAAATATTAAAAAGTATATAATAATTAACTTTAAGAGTTTTTGAAGTCAAAAACTGATATTAATTATTATATAGTTTTAAAAAAAATGTTTAAGTCAAATTTTTATTTTCCCTTTATCTAGAAATTTATTAATAATATAATCCATTCGCTACATATAAATTATGCTTTCATAAATAAATTATCTTTTATCGTCTATTCTACGCATTCATATTTAATTTTTATCTGAGTAGGTATTTGGTCTACACATTCTACAATGTAATATAAATATCATAAAATTTTATTTTATTTCTCTTTTATGTTCTGATTCCGTAAAGCTTATTTCATTAGAAGAATTAATTAAATGGATGAGAGAGTAAAGTTTATTACAGCTATTATAAGTTTGCTCTTTTGTACATTTTCAGGAAAACATCTATACCAGTTATTGAATACTTATTTATTTATGTATTTATTTATTATATAGTTATTATTAGAAATTATAAGTTACGTATTTAACCATTTATAATACTTTTATGTATGTGTATTATATATATTGTATAAAGGTTAAAGGTAACCTTAACAGAATTGGTTTTAGAAGTGAGCGATTAAAAATATCATCATTGAAAAAGTATTAATAAATAATCTATATGATCAGTCGCGAGCAAATGTTTTATTTATTTTTAACTAGTATCATCTATGGTCGATATTCAACCAATATTTTACCTGCCTTAACGGCAACATATACACATTATTTTTTTGTGTCTGTGACACAGTACCTAACTTAAATATACTGCAATTGAACGCAAATTGAAATATCTATACGAATTCTCTACGATTGACAGAAACCCAAAACTATTTATTTTTACCGCTTGGTGGCGCTAGGAGTATTTCTATGCTGTTGAACGATGCGAGGGGAAATAAACAAACAGCGAGAGGGAAAATCATGTGTGTATGTTAACTTTATTTTACCTGCCTTAACGGCAATACATACACATTTGACATAGGAAATTTAACATGGGGACAATTAGAAATGCTGTAGTAACCTTTGGTCAAATTTAACAAAGTGTGATTGGTGCATTTTGAAATGCCGCCTCGAAACTAACTGATAAACTTTAAATTAATCAACAGTATTTTGTTCTCAACTTTAATTTCATTAATTTAAGCATCCTAGATAAAATTATAATAATGTTTTTTGACAGATATAAATTTGAAAACAAAATACTGATTACTATTTTATTAAATTTTGTGGCGGCATTTCAAAATGCACCAATCATCATCGTTAAATTTGACCAAAGGTTACTACAACATTTCTAATTGCCCCCATGTTAAATTTCCTATGTCTTAATCAACTTGGAATACACTGTATATTAGATTACAATGTATTTTTAACAGACTTAAAAAAATGAGTAGGGTCACAATTCGATAATATATATATTTTTATGTATGTTCTGGCATAATAATATAATAACACGGCAGTATTTATATGTTAGGTATATAGAAGTTTCACATAGTATGATATAATAAAATTTATAAAAATGAGTTTTACGAGTAAAAAATATACATGTAAAAATAATGAACATTTTTTTATAACCTGCCTTTAATATTTAGTCAGTATGATGAGATGAGATATATAATGACATATTTAAAGATATCAAAAATAATTGGATTTTCTTAAAACCTTTCAGGAAGAAAATTAAGCTACTTATATGTTCCTATAACGTAAATTCCACGTATTATTTTTTTTTAAATTGAATTTATTCATAGGTACACTGCACCAGTCTTGAACAATACCCCACTTGTTTAATTAAATATACTAATGGATATTTAAATTAATTATTAGTGTAATATTTTTTTAAATCCTTATATTATCAAAACATCTGCTTTACATTGTTTATAATTTTACCATTCTTCATTTTATAACTTTTGTTGTATCCATTACTGGAGAAAAAAAATAAACAAAATAAAAGGCTATAACTAAAAAAAAAAAAACTATATTTGCAGACTTTAGTAATTAAATTAATTTAATAAAGAGTTAATTAATTAATATACAAATACAAAAGAACACTATACCTTGTTCTTAAAGTGGCCATGACTGGTGCCTGACATATTTTCATTATGTTTTTGTTAAAAAATAACATCGACAATATAATATTAATTAGTAAGTAAATATCTATCAATGAAAATAATTTCCAGTTTACAAAGAGTTTTATCGGTAATGTCAACAATAGAATTTGCTACATAATAAATACCTAAAACTGTCAATTCGACTTTGACCAAGTTTATCAATTCTCTAGAGGTTTCATTCTAAAGCGAACCTCTGTCAGAATAACTGTAACTCCCAGGATAGATTATTTTGATTGAAATACTTGACTATTTAATCATTGTTTAATCTAATCGATTTATTTTATAAGCTTCATGAAAATATTGTGTTTGATAAAATTTAAACGACATATTTTTTTTCGTATAACATTTAATCAATCTTTACTAATAGACTGTCTGTCTGTATTATATAAAAAAAATTATGATTAAAATAAAACCGACTGAAAAGTATAAAATGATTAAATTTAACAATTTAAAAAAAAATAAAACCGACTTCAAAAACTGAATATTTCAGGGGTTATTTTAATAAAAATGTTCAACTGCATTTATTATACCTTTTTTTGCTCTACACTTTCTATATTTCTCTCTTACAAATTATAGTTACATTTTGCTCTATCCTCACAATTTTTAATATTTTTCTTTCTACTTACAATTTAGCACAAATTAGCTTTTACAAACTGCAGAAATAAGCTAAAAATAACCCCTGTAATATTTATATACTTTTCAGTGTTTTTTTTTTTAATATGAAAATAAAATTCACATTAATTATCCTATCTCGGGTTAAAACAAGCACAAAATAAATTGCGATTTAAAAATAAATGATCCATAAAAATAAACCGCTTTCACAGATATAAACGATAACCGTTCGTATCTTCGTAGAATTAGTTCAACTATCCAGGGTTCGAATTCCTTGTTCAATTTATCACATATTATCTGTACCTCTACCACATATGCGTTTTTTTATATATAATCTATAGCTCTTGTTATATTATATTTATATAAAATGTGTAATTTATAACATTAACTGGTTGATATTATTATACACCAACGATAAAAGTTATTCTGACGAAATAAGGTACTGGCACCAGTCTTGAAGCATCTGCTTTACATTGTTTAATATGTACATCATTAGGTTTAATTTGTCTATTACTGGAGAAAACACATAAACAAAATAAAATGTTATAATTTTTTTCGTACAAAATATTATATACATACCTTTGAAAAATTCCTTTTGGAATACTCTCGGGTCTAATTTAAGGACCCCATTCTTTGTGTCCAACGTAAACACGTTAGTGTCATTGAAATTATTTAATTTATAATGTACAGATCCACTCTTGAGGAAATTTCCTTCATCGCCAGTTACTTGTGCTTGTAAAATGGTAACGTCTCTTAGTAATGCTGAATTATCAATTGGGATGTTTATCTCCAAGTTGTTGATTGGGAAATTTATTGTAGAAACTGTAACAAGGAAAATATAATTATATTATTAGATGGATATTTGTTATAGCAATCTATAATTTATATTTGCATACCCATTATACATTTTTTTAAAGATTTATGTTTTATTTTTTCAAAAAAATGTTTTTTATTAATTATTTAAAATAATATAGCTTTGCCATAAAATGCAATTAATACTTTAAAGGATATTTTTAAAATAAATAATATCTACAATAATTATAATTTTTCAGAATTACATAACAGATTACCAAATTTTATCTTGAATAAAAAAAATCATTGTAATTTGTAAAAAATTATACCTTTGAATAAAATAATGAAAACAGAATGTATCTATAGGTACATACCTATAACTTATAACACATTATAATAATTACAGCTAGCGATAGCGCTATTGTCGCATTCAGCGGAAATTTTTGAAAGTTCCGCATTAGTAAGTAATATTTGTTAAAAACTTTTGTCGTAAAAATATAAAAAATTATTAAAAATTTAAAAGTTCCAAATAAAAAAAATATGATGTTCAATCTTCAATTTTAAATATTTATTTAAGTACCTACATAAATAAATACTTAAAAGTTAAGTAGCTACTTAAATAAGTAGTTAAAAATTGAAAAATGTGATACAGGCTTAAAAAATTGAATAATTCTTATATTTTTTATTAATTATTGTATGTGATACAAACATGTTTTTTATGTTAAATAAGTTTAATAAACTAATGCATATTATCGATTATATTATCTTTGAAAGTAAAAATATTTTGTATGTTGGTAGATAACTATAGATATTATGCATAATATACTATCTATGTATATTATTGTATATTATATATTATATTATGTGCGAATTATATTTTTTACTCACGCCCGATTACGCTCGTGAAAAAAGTTAAATTTTTTTAATGAAATTTCTATGAAAAGTGAAATTAGAACAATAAAATTTGCCAAATTTCGTTAAAAGTATATTTATTATATAGAAATTGACGTGAAAAATTGAAATTTTTAAACCGCAGGTCTGTATCTCAAACCGTTCTCGAGATATAGTCTCTCAAAGTTTTAAAAATTTTGAAAAAAATTTTGTCAGATTTCATGGTTCTAATTTCATCTTTCCATAGAAATATCAAATTCAAGATAAGAAAATAAGAAGTAACATTATAACTTACTTTATAAATTATAATTTTAATATTTTTCATGCAATTTTTCATTTATTAAAACATTAAAATTCCCGAATATCAAAAACCATTTGAGCAGTTTGTCGCGTAGGCATTCACTTATAATTATTTAAAAATACACGCGAGGAAATCGATAGGGAAATTCTGGTACTTACAAAATATTCGAGCATACTGAAAACATTTTAACCAAACTTTAGAATTAAAAGTTTATATAAAGTATGACGTAGTTTCTGATAGCAATATACTACAGGTAATATACATTAATGTATACATACAAAATATGTACGTACATAAATACATATGTATATATTTATATATATACACACGACAGGTCTTGATAACGTCGCGTCGGTCGTTAAAATAACATTTGACCTCCCCCCCTTCCACCCCCCATGGCACTTTCCATATAAGATCATTGTAAAATAAAAAAAATTCACTTCTATATGAAAATAAAAACGATAAAATAAAAAATAACGTTTCAGCATTTTTAATGACGATATAACCCGAGTAATGCCACTCTACTCATCATGTGTTTTGGGACTAAAGATGCGATCTAACTTATTATTTCTTAGAATATCTATTAAATTTTAATTTTATGAACAGTTTTAATTTACCCAAGTCGTCTTGGGACATATCTAAATACTGTCAGACAGGTCAGGGATAAGATGTGACATTTAATAATATAGAAAGCCAAAAAGGAAGAAAATAGGTTGCCATTGGTTCCAAGGGACTTTCTTATACACAATACTGAGTGTACATAGTACACTGTAAGAGTGTACTTAATTATATAAAATAAGTATTTCTGGCTAATTGATCAAAGATAGAAAAAATAAATGGGACATACATAAATATTATAAAAAATAACATTTCTTTTGTTGTGAACAATTTGGAATATTAATTATTATTATTTACAAAAAGAAAATAAATTATCAAAAACATTTTTTCTAATACGCAAAAATAATTTGAAAAAAGAATTGATTTTTTTTGGGTTGCAGCGTTTGTACAGACATACAATATTTTGAAATCGATAAAAACCTTTCAAAAAATAAAATAAAAATGACTTAAAGTATATAATAATTAAATTTAACAGTTTTTTAAGTCAGTTTAATTTTATTTTTTTTAAATTTTTTTTATTTTTTTCTATTGGGAGGCGTATATACAAGATCCTTAGTCAGATTCTGATAAAATTTATATGGGACCACCCCAGGAGTATACTCTTTCAAACAAACAAAATATAATCCAAATCAGTGCATATTTATCAGAGTTATGCCAAAAAATACATAAAAAATATTTATTGTCGAATTGAGAACGTCCTACTTTTTTGAAATCGGTTAAAAATATATTCACCTCACGTGTGTAACCGTACAAAAAACAAAACAGTATAAATAACCCCCCCCCCTCCGCACCCTTCTAAAAAAACACATTTTTCATGTCTTTATATTCGCTGTAGTAATAAATAAATAATGTAAAGTTATATAGTTATTAAAGTCGTTGTAAATATTAGATGTGTTTTATAGATACGGCCCTGCTCTAGACACGACCTTCATTCAGTACAACACTGCTGATTAGAAAGTTGAAAATCAATGTTGTAGTGCTTTATTAATTACGATGCGGTATTTCTTTGTACAAAGTTTTGCTTATATTATCATATTGTTTACATTATTTAAATAAGAGATTATTATATTTAACAATGCAAACACGAATTTTCCAATTAATCAACAAAATATATCCATTTTTAAATATCTGTTAACGCACTTACAAATCATCCTATAGATATTAAATAAAATAAGTAAAATTTGAAAATTCTTATAATCTAAACAAGTCTTGTTTAATTAAATGTATTTAATTAATTAGAAATATTTGTTGATACTGCCATTATTGAACCATAATCTATAGACACTTAACTGTAAAACCAGTGGCGTAGATAGGGGGGGGGGATCCAGAGGGTCAATCCCCCACCATGAGTCTACGAAAATTATAAGTTGATCAAAAGAATTTATAATACTACACGAATTAAGTTGCCAGATTTCTAAAATGCTCCGGGTAATTTTTAGGTTGCAGAAATTTTTTTTTAAATTTTTTAACATACAAATAAATTCATCTACTAAAATAAGGGAAGTATATTTTATCGATCCTCCCCCTCCTATTAACAAAAAAACTAGTTATGAAACAGCTTTAGTTCAAGCTTTTACTTTTTTAAATAAATTTTTTAATATTTATATAGTAACTAAATGATTCTACGTGTTATTTTCTTGTATTTTAGTCGATATTTGTATGACGAGTTGAAGTTCACTGCAGGAAATTTCACTAAAAAAATTTGAATTTTTGATTTCGTTAAAAGTATGTTTGTTGTATAGAAAATGACGTGAAAAGTTGTTTGTTTCAAACCGTAGGTCTGTATCTCAAACCGTTCTCGAGATATCACCTCTCAAAGTTTTAGTTTTTTCAAATTTTTGGAGAAAAAAGGCCATAACTTTTGAACGCGTAGTCGGAATTGATTTTAGTTGACGGATTTGGAATCAGCGTGTCAAAATCTATATAATGACATGTATAATACCTTAAAACTCGAAGAAAAAAATTTCACGAAAAATCGAAAAAATTCAAAGGGGTATACCTTAAAAAAATGTCGATTTTTGGCCAAAATTTTTTTCTTCGAGTTTTAAAGTATTATACATGTCATTATATAGATTTTGACACGCTGATTCCAAATCCGTCAACTAAAATCAATTCCGACCACGCGTTCAAAAGTTATGGCCTTTTTTCTCCAAAAATTTGAAAAAACTAAAACTTTGAGAGGTGATATCTCGAGAACGGTTTGAGATACAGACCTGCGGTTTGAAACAAACAACTTTTCACGTCATTTTCTATACAACAAACATACTTTTAACGAAATCAAAAATTCGAAATTTTTTAGTGAAATTTCCTGCAGTGAACTTCAACTCGTCATACAAATATCGACTAAAATACAAGAAAATAACACGTAGAATCATTTAGTTACTATATAAATATATAAGCATTTATTTAAAAAAGTAAAAGCTTGAACTTAAGGTGTTTCATAACTAGTTTTTTTAATCTATTTATTAATTATTATATTATCATAACATCTGCTTTACATTGTTCCTAATTTTATCATTTTTTATTTTAAAACTTTTGTTATCATTAACAAGTGTCATTACTAGGTGACTTTGTCCATTACTGGAGAAAAAACATAAACAAAATAAATATTGGTAATTAAATTGATTTAAAAGGTAGGTACCTACGTGTTTTTTAGTTTAGAGTTCATGAGAATTACAAAAAAACAGTATATCTTGTAAATATTTAAAAAAAAATCCATTGTAATATTAATAAAAATAAATATTGATGTTATAAATAAATTAAAATTGATTTGAAAACAAATACTAAATTTAATGGAAATGTTAACGAATAAAGTAAATAATTAAATTCGGAAAAAAAGCTTTAACTTTTTAAGCTCTCGTGATGGAGAGACAATTCTCAGAACAACTCAAGTTTTATCCAATATTAAAAACAGTTCTTCAGCGAGAAAAATGGATGTGAAAGCAAATGGAAAATATGATTTATGTTTATTTCTACATAAATATATATATGTATATGTAGAACCCACGCTTTTAAAAATAGTTTTGTTTTTTATCTACGAATAAAGCATATTTTGTTATTAGTATTACAATATACAAGTCTCGAGGCTTCCGCGAAGATCTTGATATGGATATTTGCTTCTGGGTGTAAGCCGAGTCGATTTGGTCGTGTTATCGAATAACACAACCAAATCGACGCGGCTTACACCCAGAAGCCAAGATCCAGTATTTCATTGTATTTATATACTTTATCTATGTTATAAATTAACATTCAAAATGTATTCGAGTTGATATTTCTCTGAAAAGTTGAATTTTTTTATGAAATTTCTATGAGAAGTGAAATTAGAACCTGAAATTTGAGTAAACAATTTAATCTAAGTCTTAAGACAACACTGTTTGTATTATAAATATAAAAATTTTATATTGACACATCTTCGGGAGTTCTAAGAATTAAATAATATAAACATTTCTTAAACTTTCTTTTGCAGAAGTTTAATAATCATCGAATATTAAATAAAAATACTTATACATTGTACACGTGTATAAAAACATTCAGCAGTATTTAAATTTATTTAATATAACCAGAGTTCTGTGTGTACTTAAGTACGTCACCAAAAGTACCTGTAAATAAATAAATTTTTTAAAAAGTAATTATACTTATATACGGTCATTTTATAATTTTAAACTAATAGTAAGAATATAAAGGACAATATCAGATTTTTATTTTTCTCCAGTAATGTTCAAAGTAAATTGTAAATAATGTACAGCAGATGCTATGATAATATAATAAATATATTACACTAATAATTAGTTTAAATATCCACCATTTTGACACCTATTGACTGATTGACATCAAATTAAACTGTTTTTGAGTTAAGTGTCTATAGATTATCTGTAAATATTTCTAATTTAGTACATTTAATTAAACAAATGGGGTATTGTCCAAGACTGGTGCCAGTTCCTTATATAAATTGTTTTAAGAGCACTGAGTTGCTGTTTTGTTCTTTTGGTGTAAACACAGTATAAGAATAAAACAATATAAACATTTCAAAATAACTTTTTTTTGCAGAAATTTAAAAATCCGCGAAGTTTAATAAAAGTTTACATTTTACACGTGTATAAAAACATTCAACCCATGAGGGGGAGAGTAGAGGTCACCCCCACACCCCCCAATAATTTATCAATAAACATTATTTAATTTAATAAACAAAAAATGAAAATTATATATAATTAAAAAAAAAAATAAGGTTTCGTTTTTTTTTATTTTGAGGTACGGAACCCTAAAAAGAAAGTACTACAGAATTTTACTTAAAAACGGATACTTCAAATTAATAATATAACAATTACCATTTCTTGAAAATCCATTCAAACTTTTTGAACAACCTGTAGTTGGTTAATAATGATTAATTTTTTTATTACTTTCTTTTTAGTTCTAGCTATTTTTTATATTACGTGCTAACGATAAGGCATATAACAATTATGTATATTATTGCACATAATAATTAAGATTATCGATTTTGAACTTTCCATTGTAAACCGTCTGATTTTTCCGGTGACCTTGAACCTACCAACCTTTAATATTTAAGTTTATAAATAGAACATGCTATATTATTTATACTATATAATAGTGTATGTTACATATGTAGTTCAAACCAAAGCTTTTCCCCTGCATTGCTGTTGTGCATTTTCCGATTAAACAATCTGAACTTCGCGTGTTTGAAATTGTGCTGAAATTATCAGCTGAAGTTATTTTAAAATGAAGATTTCAAACTGACAGATTTCTCGATAGTAAATACTCATTAAGGGCAGTATTGACGTCAATTGGCTCAAATCAATATTACAGTATATTACTTTCATTTTTTACTATCCTGTAACATAGGCGCCGACTGTTAATTTTACTTAGGAAGGCGAGAGTTTCATAATAATTCTCATGAACTCATGTTACTAATAAAACATGTACCTCTTTATTAAATCTATTTAATTACCAATGTCCGCAAATATAGTTTTTTTTTACAGTAATAGACAAAGTAATCTCAGTGATGGATGCTAATGTTTACAAAAGTTATAAAATAAAGAATGGTAAAATTATAAACAATGTAAAGCAGATTTTATGATAATATAACAATTAATAAATATATACACTAATAATTAGTTTAAATGTACACCATTTTGACACCCATTTTTGTCATTAAATTAAGCTGTTTGAAAGTGTCTAACAAATATTTGTAATTTAGTACATTTAAATAAATAAATAAGTGTCCAACACTGGGGTATTATCCGAGACTGGTGCCAGTACTTTATATGTAAATGCACACATGATTTAACATATAGTATCTACAATAATCTACATATTTTGCAAATAAACTATATTCGTTACAATTACCGTTTTTGTTATACCAATTTATATTTGCGCATTTTGTGTTTTGAATATCTAATCGTGTATCAATTATCTCATCTTTGTACATACATGTATAGATTAAATTAACCCTTTCATTCCTGAATTTTTACTATTGAAATAAATTTAAAAATCACGAATCAAATGTAATGTAAATGTTATCGTGGCCAACCCGAGATAATTACATATTGATATACATATATTGCACATACAATTCTCGTAAACTGTGTGTAGGACTTGTTTTACAATTTTGTGCTTTTTTCCATTGAACAAGTAATGAATGACATATATATTGATTGATTTTTCCGAGAATCTCTGATATGTTATAATTGGACATATCAAATTAAAGTCTATACCATTTTGATTGATGTTATATCGAATACTGCATTTTACAAAAATTAGTGCAATTATGCCATATCTACATATATTTATGTAGATATAAAACAAAATCCTTCCACGCATCTGTCTGATTTTCTCAGTAATTACTGAACGGATTTTATTCCGGTTTTCACTAATAGATACAGTGTTTCACGAGGAAGGTTTTGGTGTATAATTTATGGATATTAACCCGGATAACACCGGGTCCAATGCACTACAAATCGTATAAGTTATTTTCAATTTTGAAGTAGGTACAGATCGAAACATAAAAACGAAGTCAAGTTATTATTATCAAACATACAATAAGATGATTCATTTTTGTGAATCATTCAAAACATTAACGCCTACTTTTGAAAACTAATAAATCATTTAATTAGTGACAAAAGGTTCTACCGCTCATTCATCCTAAAGTTTGCGTTGTCAGAATTCTGCAAATTGAAGTTATCTATAATAGACAACTGTCTGTCGGGTGGAAAATATTACAAATCGATCTGGCCGAAACATAGAAAATGATTTAGTGTAAGAGTTGGACTTTGTATAAATAATTACTTAATCCTGCGCTACATGAACCGGGTGTGGTTGTAGCCGAAAGTATTTCCGTGTTTAAAATTATGTAAAATGTGTTGTATTCAGGAAAACATTGGCGTTTTAATTTTGTAAAAATGGTAATAGAAAATTATGGTACGTGTGCGTAAAATCGTTGGGGGGGGGGGGTTAATTTATCTTACTTTTGCTGATAAAGGAAGTGTGGGGAAGAGGGGAGGGCAAAAATCTTACTACAAGATAATTAATCTTTTTTTTGTCTGCAAGAAAAATATTTAATTAATACATAAATGTTTAGTTTAATACATTATGCATATATGATCGGGGAAATCTCGTAATAGCTGAGTAAGTTATGTGACCTCTTCACGCATTCTAGGAATTACCTGCTTTTTAATATTATCAGAATTAAGTATCGTAAAATTAAATAATCAATTTTCTACTGTGACAATTAAAGATAAAACGCTAAAGAGAGTGTGGCATTTGATAGATGAATGGTGAATGCGTACAAGTCACTTTACATCGGTTATGCGTGAGAGAGAGAGAGAGAAATGAGTAAATGTATAAGAGAAAGATGTATAAATGGGAAAGTAACACTGTCTGTCTGTTTGTTTGTTACCTTTTCACGGCTAAATTGCTGAACTAAACTTGATGAAATTTGGCAGGGAAATAGTTTACATCCTGAAGAAGGGCGTAGGCTACTTTGTATCCCTATTAGATAAAAAAAATACAAATCCACGTGGAACAGCTAGTTTATAATGTACAAAATGGCCTTAAGATGTAAAAAAAAGTTCCCCATTATTAATCCCTGTACTAAAAGACAAATTGAAAATCGAATACGTGACAAATGACATTATAATTTTCTGTGAAACATTGTTTAATTTTCGTAACGTACGTAAGTAATTAATATTCTTCTCTATAGAGTGGGATCATTATGTCAGTGGAGTACATAATATAGCGAAAGGCATATTTTTTGATAGTTTAATTACCTAGTAAAAATATTAAAATATATTTTTTAGCGACTGCAAAAAAGGAGGAGGTGTTGGGGCATAACTTTGACAAATATGTACCGATTTGGATGATTTTTTGTTTGTTTGAAAGAGTATACTCCTGAGGTGGTATATATTTTATTAGAATCTGACGCCATGGATTTTAAAAGAGGGAAACAAAACTGACTTCAAAAACTGTTAAATTTAATTACTATAAACTTTTCAGTGTTTTATTTTTTCTTGAAAAGTTTTTTATATATCAAATCACTTAAAATTATTAATTAAACAAATAGTTCAAATTCAAACCTAGCATGCATTTAAATTACACCATTATATTAGAATTTCTATATTACAACGTGAACATAAAACAGGTTCACAAATTTACTGTCAGTCATTTAATTTAAATTCATTCTCTTGCGTGCTTTGAAGGCATCAGTTGTTAATAGCTTTGCAAAATCACCCGTAATAAAACACTTGCAGCATTACTTTTATAATTTATGCTTATACAATTTTCTTTTCGTGAGAACTTTTCTTACATTGGTCTTGCTATTTTAAATACTTGCGGATGGAAACCTAACTTTTTGGACTATATAATTAAAAAATATAAAATGCAAAAGAACGTTTTTATTACGTTATCGTATACATGGAGGGTCATAAACTGAGTGTGTTTTTTAACACCGTGCATCAGGTAATAAATATTATCTCTAACTCATACCAAATTTAATCAACTAATTGACTAATTCTGTATGATGGTTGCATAACTGAAATGAGATTGATTTGTGGGGCGTATTTTTACAAACGAATTTATCTAGTGACACCAATCTTGAACACTTTAAGAGTAATTCTCATCAACTCATGTTACTACTAAAACATGTACCTCTTTATTAAATCAATTTAATTACCAAAGTCCGGGGTTTTTCCCCAGTAATGGACAAAGAAACCCAGTGAAGAACGGTAAAATTGTAAACAATGTAAAGCAGATGCTATGATAATATAATAATTAATAAATAGATTACACTAATAATTAGTTTAATTGTCCGCCATTTTGACACCCATTGACCGATTTTCATCAAATTAAGGTGTTTTAGAATTAAGTGTTTATAGATTATCATTCAGTTATCAAATATCAACAAATATTTCTAATTTAGTACATTTCATTATTGTCCAAGACTGGTGCCAGTACCTTATCGATATTTTCTAAATGTGTGTTCTTTAGAGTGTTAGGGAAAGAGAGAGAGATATCTAGTGGGCCGTGGTCATTATGAAAATGTGTCCGTTAATTACTCCGCCCATATGTGTTTATTTAGTATTTAATTATAATTAAATAATTATTTTCCTACGAGAGTAATTGATTATAATAATTTATTTTATATTTTATTCAACAGTAAATGAGTTAGTGAAAATTAAAATAAAATTATGAATTGTTAGTCTTTGCTCTGTACGATGTTGTTATACAGCATTATTTCTTTTTACTTCGTTTATTATGTGTTCAATTTAAATTAACCATTGGTCACGTTCACGACTGACCAAAAACAGTGAACAACAAGCTTTGATTGGTTGATTCATGGAACTTCTGGTGGAATGTACCAGAAATTTAAAGAATGTCATTTTTTAAGTGTGTAAGGAAGTGAGAAAGAAGTAACCAGAAAGAGATAGAAACTAGTGTTCTGGCAGAAACGCTCAACATGAAGTGAACATAAAAGTTCTTTGGTTAGCCTGGTCACTAGTTTCTATCTCTTTATTTCTAGTTACATCTTTCTCACTTCCTTACACGCTTAAAAAATGACATTCTTTTAATTTCAACCAATCAAAGCTCGTTGTTCCGTTTTTTGGTCAGACGTGAACGCTCCCATTGATAACATAAGTTCAAAGACAATAAAAATTATTTTTTCATTTATTAAAATATATTTATTGGTTTGGTACCAACTTCAAAAACAGTTTTTAATTATTATGTACTTTTTTTGAAATCGGTTTTATTTTTATTTTTTAAAGTTTTTTATTTTTCGCCTTTTGAGTGACGTATCTTCAAAGTCCACGGTCAGACTCTGATAAAATTTATATAAGACCATCTCGGGAATATACTCTTTCAATTCAAATCGGTGTATATTTGTCGGAGTTATATCGAAAAAATATAAATTGATTAAATAGAGAACCTCGTTCTGTTTTAAAGTCAGATAAAAATCACAAATGCATTTTTCTTTGCGGGCATCAAAAACATTGATATCTCGAAATAAATGATGTGGGTTGATACATTAGTGCAAAACATAGTCCATCTATTTTATTGACCATTTTCCTGATTCTATCTATACCATATATCTATAATAAATTCATTGGTAGTAAATATATTTGACAAATCTGGAATAATATAAAAAGGTAATGAAGAGTAAGAGATCAATAAAAACCAAACGGACAGTTGGAGAATCTCAGTGTCAGTGGATTTTCCATAAAATATTATCGCCACTATGTCTCACGGCGTTTTCTCTCACGACAAAGCTGTTAGATGCCAACAAAACACTGTCAGATTATCATTATTTATCTTTTGTTGTTGTCCTTGTTCATACAAAACATTATTCTTGTGGATTTTTCTCATTTTATTTATCAGACAACTCTTACACCGAATGTTTTTGACACAGCGACATATGTAGGTAAGTACAGTATTGTACATGAGTATTGTAAATATAACAAAGAAAATACAGATGTTGTCCGCTTTTCTTAGAATGCGTTATGAATTTATTTAAAACTAGCTGTGCTCGCGGCTTCGTTTGCTTAGATATTACCATATATTGCGGAGTTTATTTTAGATATTTTTATTCTACACAATATATTGTTCAATATTTGAAAACACATAGTATTTAAAAATGCATAGGGTTTATTGCACTTTTGTCAAAAAGACACGATATTGCTGTTTTGTTTTTTCGATGCCATAACAGCATGAGCGTATTGATACAGAGACCTGATTTACTATTGTCGTCACTGCTTATTCCTTATGTTACATAACGTAACAAAATACATCCTATAATCTGGCATGAGAACATATCTATAAATAAAATAAATAAAAAATCACGTAAATCGGATAAGTGGTTCTCGAGTGATAAGCGCACTAACGGACAGACAAAGAGACGTTTTATAAGGATGCATATAGTATGTTTTAATCATTATCTATTATTTTATTCGAAAAAAAATTCGGTTTTAAGAAATTGTATATAAAAAAAATTCGGTATACTTTAAAGTGCAATTGCACCCGTTCTATTGATTGGATATTTTTAAGGGGGGGGGGGTTATTTTGTTTGTTTGTACAAAGAGAAGATATCCACGTTGGTTTCACTAAAAAGATATTTAACCCTGATACTTTTATTTAAATTTTAATAAAAATGTATTTAAAAAAAATTTTACCTTAAACATTAGCGATTTTTATTGGTTAAACTTATTCTTTGGAATTTGAGGAACAATATGAGGGTAGTTACGAGTCATTTAGATGGTTTTAACAAAAGTTATTAATTTTTTAACTATTTTCATCTAAAATTAGCGTTTTTAATCAAATTATTTTTTAAGCAAAAAGTATAGTGTATTGAAAAATGTTTTCATTAATTAAACTGAATTGTCAGCAACTTTGCAGATATAAAAGGATAGTGTAGGTACAATAATAAAGGTTAAAAGTCAATTATATCCATAAATTTTAAATATCAAAAATTTTATCTGTACTTCTGTCTACATTTCAACACCTACTGGACTGTAACAAAGAGATATATTGCTTCAGATTTATTATTTGATGTGTAATTTAGATGTACACAATTGTCAACGATTTTATTAATTTGTATGGTTTGTTATAAAAATTAAAAATAATATTTATGGCATATTAACAGATAAAATACATATATTTAGGTAAAAATGTTATTATAACGATAAAAATCACTTCTATTCGATATATTTGTTTTTAAACAACATTTGTTACAGGGTAGGGTGTTGAAAAAAATGTGATGCAGCGTGACAAAGAGGGAGAGAGGGGTCAAAAATTTGACGTATTTTATGGATGCCCCTCCCCCCTATCATTATCGTTATCATTTTAGTCAATTTGACTCGAATTCAATACATGCAAATTTTAACAACAACCAACAATGCTCTTAATAATCTGAATTCACAGAATTCAATACGTATATTAAGAAAGACACACACACACAGAAATACAAACATTAAATCAGGCGCGTATACAGACTAAATTCTCGAAGGGGGTCATACACATTTTTTTGTATAAATTTAAATTTTAGAAAAACATTTTCTATGAAATAAACGTATAATAATCCTCAAAATATTCTATCGTTTAGTTTTTGCAAAAAAAATTAATATACAAGCTGTTCCAGAAAAATTCGCTAATTAATAATCTGTTAATCAAAATTTATTTAAAGCTGTTGTTTTCGAGATATAAAATATATTCTTGACTGCAAATTCTTTAATTGTTTATTTTAATAATTCGATTTTTGTACAATATGGCAACTAGAAATGAAGTCAAATCTATTTTTTATAACACACATAAAATGATTATTTTAGCGATGCTAAATATTAATTAGGTAGGGTCAACTGAGGTAAAAGTGAAACAAAATACAAATCATTCATGTTTTTTGACAATTAACGATACAAATTCATACTTTAATTTTTTCTACTAGATGCGCTTATGAATAACCATTTTAAATACTTACATCATTTGAACTGTACGATACAACACGGCCTTTAAAAATCAAAAAGGTGTGTTTCATTTTTAACCTCCAATTCGGGAAAAAGTGAAACAGGCCTCTAATGGAAGATATTTCTCGAAAAATTAAAAGAAAAGCTACAAAGGCAACTTTGATTTATCTTCTTTGTGGCATATCAATGTGAAATTGTAACTTTAATTAATATCTGAGCTATACAGAAAGTTATGTTCAAAGAATTAAAATTTAATTCACATCTGTAGGGGTGACACATCACTTATTAGGCGATTCATATTTTCAGGTCACTTTAACAAACCTTTAATGATGATGTCAGTTTTTATAATTCTCCTATAAACAAATTAGTTTTTTAATTGCAAGCTTGTTTCACTTTTACCCCATTTTTTTGGTGTTTCATATTTACCCCGCTCGACCCTATATTAAAAATAGTATGTCAATCTACATTTCTACGTGACAAACAGCTAATTATCATAATATAAAATTTTTATTCAAATGATTTTTTAGTTGAAAATTTATGACCCTTAAGACTACTCTTGTATACGCACCTGACTGAATAGAGCAAAGCGTGGGCCACGTATTGTTGACAGAACTAATTGCCGTCGACACTCCCGTTTGTGCATACATACCGTATTCCCGGGTATGTTTGGTAAAAGGGTATGAGAGGAGGGTAGTTATTGTTTAACCCTATCTGAGAGTAAAAGTGTGTGTGATAAAGAAAGGGAGAGTTTTGAGTACAACAGACATGGCGCCGTCTTGTTTTATCTTTGTCTGGTGATGTAATTCGCGATGATTGAGTTTATAATAGCTTTATAAGTGAATGACTGCTACTAAATCTGTAAATGCCAATTTTGTCAGTGATTCTGGTTTGAATGACGTGTCTTGTTGATGGTAGGGATTTGGGGAGGGGGGTATTGTACTGACCATCGGAATTTGTTTGAGCGGATAATATGGACAGTTATATTATATGAATTTCAATTGCACCAGTCTTGGCCGCTTTAAGAGCAAGCTATACTTATTTTTTGTAATATAAATTATATTTATATTTTTAAAATGTATTGGGCCTTTTGAATAAGATATACACAGTTTGGAAGATTTAATACACACAAAAACAGTGAACAACGAGCTTTGATTGGTTGATTCATGGAATTTCTGGTGGAATGTACCAGAAATTTAAAGAATGTTATTTTTTAAGCGTGTAAGGAAGTGAGAAAGAAGTAATCAGAAAGAGATAGACACTAGTGTTCTAGCAGAAACGCTCAACATGAAGTAAACATAAAAGTTCTTTGGTTAGCCTGGTCACTAGTTTCTATCTCTTTCTAGTTACTTCTTTCTCATTTCCTTACACGCTTAAAAAATGACATTCTTTTAATTTCTGGTACATTCCACCAGAAATTCCATGAATCAATCAATCAAAGCTCGTTTTAAACAGGTCAATCATTGATAAAAATATATTGTTATTTACTATTATCATAAAATACGGTAAAAAATACTATAAATTCATTAGAATTTCTTAAAATAGATAAATCAGATATATTTCGATACGATAATATAAAAATAACCTTAAATGAATGCCGTTGAAACTTGAAACTCTATAAATATGCTAATTTAAAGATTGATTATTCAGATTTTAAATCGTTTCTTTTAAAAGAATAATGAAAAAGTAGAAACAAAAGGAAGCTATCAATTATTTTATTGATTCAAAGTGTCAATATTTGAAATTGAAAAAATGTGATAAATTTATTAATGTATAACTTATTTTGTACGTAGGTAGGTATATACAGGATGTTCCAGATTACTTATCCAGTATAGGGACCTCAGTGAACGGTGTATTTTCTTTTATACAAAATAACAACAAAACCAATACGAAGTTGTTTTTTAAAATCACCGTGTTACTGTTTTGTCTTTTTGGTGTTAACACGGCAATGGAGATACAGATTTTATTAAATGAGATAAATTATTTGTAAGGAAGGGGTGAGTAATACTATTTACAACATTTTTTTTAATGCATGGTTTAGGTGGTACATGGAAAAAAATCCGAATTTTTTTTAAGGCATATTTTTTAGATATATTTTTAAATGTATTTCAAACATGATAATATTAATTACGAATATTATATTATAGTCTTTACAAAAACTAATTATCCGTACCTAATATCGTTTAAAATGTAGCTGTAAACAAAAAGTTAAATAATGAACTGTTTTGTTTAATTGAGCGAAAACTTTTATTATGTTTTTTTAATATTAAATTTAACCATATTATGCTTATTAAATGAAATTTTTGTTGATAATTTTAATTAAAAATTATAAAAACATAACATATGTGTAGTAGATATAATTTCCTGTCAAATCTCATGGAAAATGTGCTTCAATGACATTTTGAATGAAAACGAATGACAAAAGTAGCTATATTTATTTTAACCAGCTATTAAACCAGGAGTTTTATATGATGATAAAAAATATTATATAAGTATTTTTAGTGATGATAAAAAATATTATATAAGTATTTTTAGTGATGATAAAAAATATTATATAAGTATTTTTAGTGATGATAAAAAATATTATATAAGTATTTTTAGTTGTTTTTAAGTCGGTTTTATTTAAAGTAAAGGTAAATTTTGTAAGTATTGGAAAAATATATCAACTTCATTTTTAGAAAATATCAACTTTAAATTTTTCATAATAACCTAATAAGTAGAGATGCCACGAATAGTGATTTTGCCGAATACCGAATACCGAATATTCGGCTAGACTCTCGGCCGAAGCGCCGAATATTCGGTTGCCGAATATTCGGGCGTATTTGTTTCATTTGTTACATCAAATTGTGTTACTTATATGTAGTGTGTATAATATACACTATTAGTGTGTATATTGATATTTGTTAAGATATACACTGTATATCTTAACAAATATCACTGTTTCGCGAAAAGCTTTACGAAATGGTACCATTTAATAAAAAATCACCTATTTTCGATATTTTCGGAAGCAGGTATAATTTATGAGGAAAAGCGCAATCATTTGCTATCAACAAATGCTGAAAAAATTGTTTTCATTCATCATAACTTACCACTGATAGATTTGAAGTATTAAATATGCTGATTTTTTGTTAAAGTAAAAAATTTTGCGAGTAATATTTATTATGCGTTTTTTTCATGATTTGGTATTCGGTATTCGGCCGAACGGTTCGCAATATTCGGCCGAATACCGAATAGTAAAAAAAGTAGCCGAATAGGCCGAATACCGAATAGTAACCGAATATTCGTGGCATCTCTACTTTTTAGTATGAGGCTTATTAGCCTCATACTAAAAAACTAAATACAGTGGAACCTCGTTAGAACGTTTTGCTTTAGTACGCTTTTCGTCATAGTCAGTTTTTATTTTTAGCTCCCGTTATAATATGTTATAATATTTCGTTAGTACTTTTTTCTCGTTAGTACGTGTTTTCCCCACAGTCCCTTCAAAAATCTACTAACGAGGTTCTACTGTATAGGGTTTAGTAGTTTTCGTATCAAGTCCAAATAAACCAACAGAAAGACAGACAATTTTTTTTATAAAGTATAAAAAATCGAAATATAAATAAAAACAAATAAAAATCTTTTCACTTTTAAAAACTTTTAAGCTTTTAGCTTCCTTTATACATCTGTTGAAGCTCACAATCTCAGCCGAGCGTAAGACAACACCACTTTCTGACACTTAGACGATAAATTTTAATTTAAAGGTTCATTAACGCTAGCACACAATAATAACTCATTTTAGTTAGTACTCTTAATGCTACGTACAATGCAGTACATACATGAATAAAGCTAGGGATTGTAAGCGTTTAAACAGTCACCTGAAAGTGAACGTTCAAGTGATAAATATCTGAAAATGCAAATGTATTATCTGTCCACGCATTGCTGTAAATTATATATGTCTATACTGGATTTATCAAATAATTTTGAATTGTACATATAAGGTATAATATATTCCAGTGTTGTTTAATTTAATGTACTAAATTAGAAATATTTGTTGATTTTTGATCACATACATACTGTCATTACTGAATCATAGACATCTATAGACACTTAACTCTAAAACAGCTTAATTTAATGACAATCGGCCAATGGGTGTCAAAATGGTAGACATCTATTTATTAATTATTATATTATAATAGCATCTGCTTTATATTGTTTATAATTTTATGATTAATTATTTTAAAACTTTTGTAATCATTAGCAAGTGTCCATCACTGGATGGATATCCATTACTGGGTTTACTTTATTTAAAAAACAAACCATATTTGCTGACTTTGGTAATTTAATTGATTTAACAAAGAGGTACTTGTTTTATTAGTAATATGAGTCAGTAGTGTAGATAGGAGGGGGATCAAGGGGATCAATCCCCCCCCCCATGAGTCTACGAAAATTATAAGTTGATCAAAATAATTTATAATAATAAACTCAAAGACATTTTTTTAACTCAGAGACATTTTTTTAAACTCTTCTAGTAAGAACAAAATCTTTTTTTTTAAATGCAGTAGTTAGTACGAAAAGAGTCTAATAGAATTTTATTTTTAGTCGGTTGTAAAAAGGCAAATTAATTTTTTTAAACGTTTTTTGTATATTTTTTATTATACATACCTACATGAAATCTACTGTATAATAAAGTATAGTAATCATGAAAAAAATCAAACTCGAGATTTTAACGGAATTACACGTATTGACGGTTCCTGAACCAAAAATATGAGATTAAATACTAAGTCATATCCCCCCCCCCCCATCGCAAAAAGCTATCTACGCCACTGACATGAGTTCATGAGAATTACAGTATATCTTGCTCTTAAAACGTCCAAGACTGGTCACCGTACCTTATATCATAGTAATGTATAAGTAAATAAAAACGAAACACATTTTATTTACTTTCACGTAATGTCACACAAAAATCAACAATTGAACGAGTGACCTTTAACATTTCAAATATAATAAATTTAATATGAAGAAGCCGTTCCCTATTATACGGTTCGGTATTAATCAAATGTCCAAAAGATAAGGACAATGAGCGAGAATTCTTGGAAAACTTGATCCCTATAGAGTTATGTAGATTACTTCATATTAACTACATTGTATACTTAACCTATTGTTAGTATTAATTACATATATTAAAGCACATGTAAGTTATCTTACATTAATATATAGAATAATTAGTAACTGACGTTTTGTATCACTATGTAATAATTAATTAAGGTGTAAGCCCTAGAAGGTAATAATTAGAGGCGTATATATCCATACTAATATTATAAAACCTAAAGTCTGTAAAAAAATAAAACCTACTCCAATAAATAAATGTGAAATTTACTTTTTTAATTTTTTTAGTACAAATCTAAAGATTATTTTTAACAAAAAAATTTCTCCCTAAAAAATATCAGATTTTGAAAAATTGATGTACCTACTTTTTTTCATAACGAAATATATCAAAGATAGAGAAAAAATGAAAAAATGTAACACAAATTATTATATGATAATTATTAATTTCTTCATTTTAGAGATCAAAAGTAAAAAAACTAAATTACATTTAATTTGAATAGTAATATAAATTTTATTACAATGTAAAATTTATTTTACCTAAGTTAATTAAGAATTGTCTATATTCAATTCTTGGAAAATTTCGATTGTAATTTACACTGATTTTCTTTTCATCTTTTCTTAATTATATTCAAGACAGCACCTCCACCATTATTAATTTTTATAGTCAGTGATTTTGTCTTTGAAACAATTGTTACTTTTCAGAGGTAAATTATACAAAAATAAGAAGATTTAATAAATATTATTTGGTTAGTCATTAGCATAAGGCACTGGCACCAGTTTTGAACAATATCCCAATGTTGGACACGACTTAAAAAAATGTTGAAAATTATTATATACTTTCCAGTGTTTTACCTTATTTTGTTAAATTTATTTACATATAAATTTTATTTAAAGAAATATGAGTACCCAATACACCTACACGAGAATCAAATCGATTAAAATTTACATCCCATCATTTATAGATTAATATCTATCTAGAAATTCAAATTTAAATATCATATATCATTATATTTCGACAGATGGTGGAACATTTTTTGTTAAATCTTGTCAAAAACATATTTATGTATATGTTCTCTTAAACTGTCATCGTAAATGATATAAAATATATACAAAGTGTCCCGTAAACATACTAATAAACATTTAAGTTCTTAAAATTATTATAATATTATAAATTATAATTTTTTTTAACATTTATTAATTTTATTAAAAAAACTTCGTAAAAAACTTTTTATTATTTGCAATTTTTTTTAAGATAATCATATATTAAACACAATATGTTTCGTTGCCCCTTCGAGTAGAAATCATAGATTTTCGTAAGTTGGACGTGGGTTGGACCCATTATATTTTTTGATCAGTATACTTTGAACTGTCATTTCCACAAAAAAGTCAACCACTTATGTGCGGGGTTAATCGGTATGTTTACGGGACACCCTGTATATACAACTACGAATTATGATTTGTATTTGATTTGTTACATAAACTGAATACAAATTATTATAGCTCTTTGTTACAAAAATAGAATTGTCGATATTCACGAAATTTAAAATCATGGTATTACGATACAAATATAAAAATAAATATTATTTTTTATAAATTGATTTATTTGATAATAATACATAAATACATCTGATAATATTTTTACGTTTTTTTTTCTTGACTATATTTTTTTCACTGTTATTAAATTACAGGAAATAGGAAATTGAATATTGACACGTAACGTTTAGAAGGAAAAGGGTAAAATAATGTATAGAAAACAAAGCAAACAGTATGGGAAGGGTGAAATTTTTATAAGAACTTGACTATTTTTGATTATACATTTTCGTTAATTTTTTTAATCATCTTTTTATAGCACTTCAACCTTTCGCGGACTTTGAAACCCTTAAAGTTAATTATAATATTGTAGAGTTGAGTCTTAAGCTTATTAACATTCTCAGAATATTGATTTAAATTAGAAACCAAATATTCATAATGACAACTTGAACAAATATTGTCGATTTATTGTTTTATTTAATTTTCTTGTAATTGAGAGGTATTATACAGTAGACGTTTCATACTGTCAATGTCCTCATCGGTGCAATTAGTTCTATTATATACAGAGACTTTTAGCAGTAGGAGGTTATAGTATGAAAAGTACCGGGTTCACAGTATGAAACGTCTATTGTATCCAATTAAAGGATTTTGAACTATCTGGCTGACTAAGAAATTATTTCAAAAAGTGAATATGAAATTTTAAACAAAAATTTGACTTATTTAATCGCTTCTACAATTAATTATTATACCAATAAAAATATAAATATGTAGAATTTAAGAAAATGACCATTTTTATTATATTTATTTTGACTTCGAGGTTTTAGGACATTATATGTCAATAAAAACGTTATAATATGTGATATAACTTTATTTATTATTATATACGTTTCGTCATGTTTCAGACTTCATCGGTATCTATTGACAACAATTATACTTTTACATATTTCTATTTAACAATAAGACCACTTTACAACACTTCTACTGGAGTTCATTTTGTTAATAATATTATGTAAAAGTATCATTGTTGTCAAAAGATACCGATGAAGTCTGAAACATGACGAAACGTCTATAATAATAAATAAAGTTATATCATATATAACTTTTTTATTGACATATAATGACCTAAAACCTCGAAGTCAAAATAAATATTATAAATTTTTGTTGACTTATGCACAAATATACAAATAAAAATAATCATAGTACAATATTTATATTACATTGTATTGTATACACAAAAATAATTAAATCATGCTATAAATATTATCGAGTGTTTTTTACGACTTACCTGTGGACAAACAGGTGGTCACAATGACGAAAATTGTTGTTACTGACGTCACAGGCATGGCGGCGACTGTTAGATTAACACTTTGTTAAAACTGTTTTTTATTTTGTTTACATTAAGCACGGTTTATCGATCTTACATCTTGTCTCGATTATTTTTCACTTTTTATAACCTGAAAGTACACATTAGAACAATTTTATTACTATAGGTTTTTATATCGGTTAATTTAATTTTAAAAATAAATTATAGTTGTAACAAAAAGCTTATTTTTTTTATTATTTATCAAATTAATAGTAATGATAAAATCATTGTTAAATATAGTGCAACTAAATTTCAAAATTAAGATATCACATCTAATATTTTTAGGTATTTTTGAGTGGCTGTATTTCCGCGAAAAATGGTCGTAGGATAGTTAAAAAAAAACAAAAAAAAAAAACATAAGACACTTTAATGATCCTATGATTTACCCCAAAGTTCCCCCATGTTTTATGAAAAATGATAAATATGCAATTTTTTAGGTTTCTTTCAAATGGATTTTACAGAATGAATTTTTTTTTATCCAATGAACATCTCAATGACGTTGAAGAAAAATTTCCAGCTTTCTAAATCTGCCCTTGGATTTTTTTTACGATTATTTGTTCCCAAGTTATAGACGCTCAAAGTTAAATATGTGATTTTTGTTTTGGTTGCAAATAACTTGGCCAAAAATGGTCGTATAGCGATAGAATTAGCGAAAAAAGTTCGATTTATAAATTTTATTTATTAGATAAAATTAGATTTGACCCAAAAAATTTTCATGTCTGGTGGAGCGTCTCAAAATTTACATAAATTTTTGAAAAAAAATATTTTGGCGTTTAATCTTCAAAAAAGGGGTTATCCTGAGGGATATAAAATATTTTAATAAATGATTAAAAAACTAGAACCTTCAAGCTTTAAAACTGTTTTTTTTAAACTGTTCTAGGATCATTTTTTGCGGAGATGCAACCATTCGAAAATTTTAGTGATCCCTTAATATTGAACATATACAACTAGCTGTTACCCGCAACTTCGTCCGCGTGGTAATACAGATTTCTGTTTTTAATTTCGCATTTACACGCTAGATGTCTATGCCAAAAAGTATAACCTATCGCACATACAAATGTCAAATTATCAAATAAATTTTTCGAGATACAAAGTAAACTATGCTCTTACATTAGTCAGAATGCAAGCTACCTCCCTGCCAAATTTAATCAAGATTGGTTCAGCGGCTTGGACGTGAAAATGTAACAGACAGATTACTATAAATTAATGTATTTTTAATTGAAAAAAAATCAATATAAAAAAGGTAATTAACCCCAATATTAGGTTTTGAAACTAAAACTGAAAATATTTAATGGCATAATGGACTTGTTTAATAAGTTCAGAAGAAAGCCATTAGTTAAATTTGATATTAATTAACACCTACATTTTAAAACATCAATTTAAAATTTGTTTTTGATTGACATTATATCCGTCAATAAATATTTGAAAAGGTTTTTAACTTTTATATTGAATTATAATGTCTAAAAATATAAAATGTTTCATATATTATACATAGAACCATGATTTATTAATAAATAACGTATTTATTGCATTATAAAAGGAAAGTGATTTTTTTAGGTCAGAAATAAAATAATATAAAACATATTTTAACCGATACAGTTTGTATAATAAAAATATAAAAACACAGATAGAAGTTTTTAAAGCAGAAAAAAATAAATAAAAATGGTTAGTAAATATTTTATTGTTTTTCTCGGTCAGTATAAATTTTATACACGTTTTCGTTATCTTAAATTATAGTAATATTGCTTCCTCGCCATATCGAAGATACGAGAAGCTTCGCGATCGTCTTAAAAATAAAAAACAAAATTTGTTCTCCGATTTCAACGTACCTTTTCACACTCATGAACTACTGAACCAATATTAATGAAACTTGGTTGGTTGGTTGAGTCTGACTTGAGGACAGTCCCATTTCAAAATCATCAAAATCGTGTGTAAGGGCGAGGGATCACATCCTAAAATAGATATTTTTTCAAGATATCTCAAGAACGACACATGTTACTTGACAATTTTATAGAATCTTTTTTGTAGTGCATTCATTTTTCTATCAAATAGGTAAGTAAAAAAACTAAAACGATGTTTTTTTCGTTTTTTAGCAAATGTTAATTCATTTACAGAAAAATTAAAACAGAAATTATAAGTGAGTTAAATTTTTTTAAACCAATAAATTTAATTTTTTTGTCAACAAAGTAGAAGGGGGGTGCCCAGTCTAATTTGCGCATGCTTTTCCAAGAATATACATTTATTTGCAATTAAAAATAAATAATAAAAATTGCGCAACACTGAGTAATTATAACAAAAAATGTTTGAAAAATAATTTGATTTGGCAGGTAAAAAATAAAATATGTGTACAAAGAAAATAAATAACAAACGTTTTATAAAAAAAACATTTTGCTACGGTCAATTTTCATTTGTTGTACAAATGAATTTGTATACAATTTTTTATTAAAAAATACGTACACATTTGTTTATTGTTTCAATATCATTAATTATTATTATTTTAATGGAACGAAAAATATTTTCACCGACTTCAAAAAATTTCAATTCGGGCATAACTCCGACAAATATGCGCCGATTTGGACGATTTTTGATTTGTTTGAAAGAGAATACTCATGAGATGAACCCATATAAATTTTATCAAAATCCAACTATGGATTTTGAAAGAAAAAATATAATAAAATAAAAATGATATAAAACATCCAATTAATCCGAAAATTCCCATTATTGATTTTATTTTGTTTCTTTATTTTCTTATAATGTTACGGAATTTCCTTCTTCCAGCATTTCTATGATTCAAATAACACAATGTACGAGTATAATTTTAAAGTAATAAATTAACATTACTAATGAAATAATGATACATGATATTTTAAAGGATGCTTTAATTTTCTCATTGTTGCAAGATTATACTTTATTGTTCAATTATCTAATTAAATACAATGTCATTACAAAGAATGTGTAAACAAATTAAAAGTACTTGCACCAGTCTTGGACGTTTTAAGAGCAAGCTATACTATTTTTTGTAATTCTTATGAACTTATGTTATTAATAAAACAAGTATCTCTTTATTAAATCAATTTAATTACCGAAGTCTGCAAATATACATAGTTTGTTTTTAATTTTTCTCAGTAATGGACAAAGTAAAACCAGTAATGGACACTTGCTAATGATTACACAAAAGTTATAAAATAAAGAATGTTAAGATGCTATGATAATATTATAATTTACACTAATAATTAGTTTAAATGTCCACCATTTTGATTAACATCAAATTAAGCTGTTTTAGAGTTAAGTGGCTATAAATTATTATGATTCAGTAATGGCAGTATGTAATCAAATATCAAGAAATGTTTCTAATTTAGTACATTTAATTACTGTCCAAGACTGGTTTCAGTACTTTAATCAATAATGGCACAAACTAATCTCATTAATAATACAAATTGGTAATTTAAAAGTTTGAAAAAAGGTCGCATAAATATCATTTTTAATCTCATTATTTATTCTTCATTTAAAGTCCCCGAATATAAATAATAAATACATCTATGCATGCAAAGCTTCATCTGTTCAAAGAAATGCCTAAAGGGGAGAGGGGGGGGTAGTTGAATATATATATATATATATATATATATATATATATATACACTTGAGGGCATGTGTCCGAATTGTGCCGCATTTGTTAGTTTTATTCGTTGTTGTGAAACGTACATAGCTTATAATTTATAACGTGTCTCAACTGTTATGTTATTTTAGCACGCTAAAAGATCAAATGCATTGATGTTATTATTTATAAGAAGTATAAATAGTTAGTAAATATTTTCATGTATATAAATTTACGTTAACATGTATCTAAATTATTTCAAAGAACGTTTATTGGTTTGTATAATTTTTTTTATAATATTTAACAAAATAGTAATTACAAATTTTTGGCTTTTATTTTCCATTTTGCATTTGAAATAAAATGATTAAATATTTTGCATTTTTATTTCAAATGCATTGTGACAACCATTTTGCACATCTCTGGTTAAATGTACTAAATTAGAAATATTTGTTGATATTTGATTAGTGCCATTTCTGTATATTAATCTATAGAAACTTAACTCTAAAACAGCGTGATTTGGTTATAATTTTTCAATTTTGTTTAAATAATTATCGCGGTTCGGCAGACTATTAAAAAAAGTGTATTTTTTTATGTAAATGCTTTACATTGTTTTAAATTATACGATTCTTTATTTTATAACTTTTGTGTAGTAGTTTTACTTTAACCATTACTTGAGAAAAAATATATACAAAATACAAGGCTATAATTTAAAAAAACAAACTATATTTATAGACTTTGGTAATTAAATTGATTTAATAAAGAACTACTTGTTTTGTTAGTAATATGAATTCATAGAATTACAAGGATGTATGGCAGGTATCTAATTTCAACGAGAAATAGTTGAAATTTGGAGAAGTTACTCTTTTATAAATCTTAAGTACCCACACAAAATTTCAAAAGGTTTTACAACATAGTTTCAAAGTTATTATTTTTTTAAATTAACATGGGCTCTTATGGCAGAATGGTGTATTTACGGTTAAAGTCCAATAAAACACATGGTTCAAGCATCTGAAATTTTCACAACACGTCACTTACATATTTAGCAACAAGTTTCATAAAAAAAATTATACGCATACAGAACTAAATTGTGAGAGAAAAAATAATTATTGCTGAAAAATATTGAAAAAAAAATGGCGTACTGAAATGTAATGATTTGTTTTTATTACATATTTTTTCATATATGTAAGCATATTAAGTACTAATATTATTATTTTCATTACATTTGTATGTGTTATTTAAAAATATTTTAATTTATGTCATTTATAACAATAAAATACTTCTTTTGTTTTTATATCTGACAGATGAATTCAGAATAAAATTTTTTCGTATTACCAACACCACAGAATATACTACTAAGCAGAAGAGTCATAAGGATACGATGGCCATGGTCATAAAATTTTACTTCATATGAACGACCCTCAGAGGCGCCACTTGTACTGATTTGCGCCGCGTTACCTAGATTACGTGTTTAAAATTATGCATAATAATATTTATTTTTTGTTTTCTGTCATTTTCAATACTCATTGTTAATGAAAATTTTCTTACACCGTGCTTAAAGTTTTATTGCGTATAGAATTATTATTGAAAAGGTAAGTGAAATAATATATATTCAAAAAAGTGTCTAGCTACCTACTACCTATTGTTTATTATGTAAAAGTGTAAATTGTTATTAAACGATACTATCCGGGGAAAAAACAAAATTAGATTTACAGGGAGTAAATAAGATCTGCGTAGTAATATTTTTTTAAAACACGACAGTCAAATTACTTATATTTATTTTGAATGATTATATGTATACAATTAATTGATATACTGTATTTCACAGAAAAAGCAAATAAGTATTTTAGATTTAATGTAGGCTAAGGATTTAAAATTATTTTTGAAATTTTTAAGCAACTACTGTAAAAATCCACATGTTATATTTATATGAATTTCAAAAATTCTAATTGTATTTTTATAATATTGTTTGTTGTTTTATAATTATTACTACATTATCATTAATTGTGCCTGTGATTAAATTAATTATACCTGTCTATATATACATATATCTGTTAATTGTTGTTTGTTTGATTTTAATATTATTAATGTTCTTACTGTTATAAAATTTGTTAGTGTACCTGTATATTTTATATAGAATATATATATAATATAATATTTTTTGTACTGTATAATATAATTTTTTTTAAATAAAATCAGTTAATATTAATATAACCTATTATTTTAAATGTATTTAAACATTTTCAGAAAATTTTTAACATGATAACTTTGTATTACTACTGATAATATAAAAATATATTAAATAAAATAATAATTATAAAATAAATAATTTTATTTATAAATCCCGCCGATGATTTTAGTTTTCATATTAAACGCTAGATGGATAAAATTATATTTTTATGAATAACCCTTCTTTTATTTTTTAGTTCATATGAACTACCCCTAGAGGCGCTGTGGCCACAATATTTAACATTATATGTCCCTTCTACTTGTATATGTTCTGTGACCAACACAAATATTAATTTTTTGGCTTAAATTCTAAAATAACAAGGTTTTAAACAAATGTATTAATATAGTTTATGTAGCATATAAACCAATTTGACTTTCTTATAAGCATTTAAAGTGAATGATTGATAATTTGATTTTGATCGTTCATTGCATCTAGATTTACAATATTTTTAACTCAGACTGTACGTACCATACATCTTTAAAACGTCCAAAACCGATGCCAGTACCTTACTATAAAAAATTATTAAAAAAATAACTCGTGTTAAATAAAAAAAACTTACATATTTAAATACACAATCAATTACATTTCACAAACTATACTCGACACAAGAAAACTCCGATTAAACTCGAATCAGTGACGGAATATCATCAACTTGTAGGTCGCGGTTAGGCAATTGTTGCGCGTTCGCGGACGGTTCGCGACAAAGTGAGCTGAGCGTCATGAGAGCCGTCGCGACGCGTACTGTGGTACATCTCTCACACCCTCTACTACACCCCCACCACAACTCACTCTCGCTATCGCAGCCGCCGTCTCCACACATATCGCCGCTGTACACAGCCCACGCAGATAGCTCAGGATGTACGCAAGCGGACTGTGTGTTTTTGACTGTTTCGACGCCTCCACCATGGATGACCGCTGATCTTAAGATATCGTGTGTGAAATATTAAAATATTTAAAGATGTATCTATGGCACGTACAGTCTGAGTCAAAAATAAAATTGGTTTAAATACTACATAAACTATATTAATACATTAGTTTAAAACCTTATTTCCCATTATTGGCTGTTATTTTAGAATTTTAGCCAAAAAATTAATATTTGTGTTGATAATACGAAAAATTTTTATTCTGAATTCATCTGTCAGATATAAAAACAAAAGAAGTATTTTATTGTTATAGATGACATAAATTAAAATATTTTTAAATAACACTATTTAGAACATACAAATGTAATGAAAATAATAATATTAGTACTTCATATGCTTACATATATGAAAAAATATGTAATAAAAACAAATCATTACATTTCAGTACGCCATTTTTTTTTTTTAAATATTTTTCACCAATAATTTTTTTTTCTCACAATTTAGTTCTGTATGTGTATAATTTTTTTTATGAAACTTGTTGCTAAATATGTAAGTGACGTGTTGAAAATTTCAGATTTTTCTCGATGCTTGAACCATATGTTTTATTGGACTTTAACCGAAAATACACCATTCTGCCATAAGAGCCCATGTTAATTTAAAAAAATAATAACTTTGAAACTATGTTGTAAAACCTTTTGAAATTTTGTGTGGTTACTTAAGATTTATAAAAGAGTAACTTCTCCAAATTTCAACTATTTCTCGTTGAAATTAGATACCTGCCATACATCCTTAAGGTCGTCGATGTGGTATAAAGATTTTATTGTTTTTGTTTTTATTTAATACTAGCTGTGCCCGCGGCTTTGCTCGCTTAAATATTAAGTTAGATATAGAGTGTTTTTTTAAAGACTTTCCAGCGGATTATTTCCAAAATAACGAAATATTTCAGAGAAAAGTTTTATGATTTCGAGGGGGCTAAATACTGACAATATGAATTGAACTTTTCTTTTTCAAATCTAAACCCATATTTTTTGTTGCAGATTCGTAATTTACGAGAAAAAATAAGCAACTTTTACCTGAAACATTTTTTCTGGAAATGTCAATTTTTTATGATATGGAGCAAAACAAACAAACAATTTTTGATTTTCAATAATTTTTTTCTCGAAAATTATTTAAGAAAAATCACAGTACTTAAATTTAAGCAAGGAATCTCAGAGAATTTTTTTTTTAATTTTGAAGAAAAATTAATTACAAATTAAAAAAAATCTCTGAGAATCACTGCCTAAATCTAAGCACTTTTTGCTTCTTTTTTAATAGTTTTCGAGTAATAAATTAATGAAGGGGTAAATTTTTTATAAATAATTTAATTTTTTTAATCTATATATCATAAGAATATTGATATTTCGGGCGAAGGGGTGTTCTGAACCCTAACCCCCCCTTCAAGGGTGCGCCACTGGCTTAACACCCACGCACTTGTCGCAATACAAATATATTAGCAGTAGATACTGTGCAAATGTAACTAAATATGATATCAAAATCAACATAAATATCTTTCGAATATTATTAATAATCGATATGGATGTTCTCTTCAGACAGTTTTTGGCTATGAACATAATCCATAATTCAAGTCTTCCACATTATTCATATTTATTTATGTACGAACGTAAAACTTGCATTTTCATAACTGTTATGGCAATAGATATAAATAATAAATTTTACATTACTATAGACGTAAAACGATCATTCAAAAAGTATTTTCAAGCTTCTAATCTTTGCGTTTGGATTGATTTCTTTTGACAATGTGACACATATGTGTTGATTATCACTTCAATACAAACCTTTGAGCTTTTCATTTATTTCCATTAATTTGATTTTTAAAGGTAAAAATAAAAAATATTTCAAAGTGAAATTTCAAGCTTTTAAATGCAACTATGTAAGTGGTTTTTATAAACCGTTTATAGCTTTGTTTCATAATTATCTAGCTTTTTGAAAAATCAATTGAATTTAAATCGGATAAAAACATTAAAATTAGTATAAAACAAAGTCCCTCGCAGCGTCTGTCTGATTTTCTCAGTAACTACTAAACGGATTTTATTCCAGTTTTCACTAATGGATAGGGTGTGTTTCACGAGGAAGGTTTTGGTATATAATTTGTGGATATTTTGTGTAATTTTCATCAAGTCGGAAAAAAAACGTCGAAGAAGAGTTAGCGATAAGTGAAAACAATGTTTAATAGGTTAATAACAGATTTAATTTATATCCCCAAGCAACACTGGGTTCAATGAGCTAGTAATGAATGAATAAACTATATTGAAATATATTTTTTAGCTATTTTTACTCAAATTATAGTATATAAACTGTATATATTGAATATTGTTTTATATATATTTAAATATATGTAAAAATAAATAAATTCTACCAAAAATATATACCTGGTAATAATTTAAATAAATAATAAATTTAATTTAAGTACAATATTGTTGCCTAAAGCCATATTTATACTTATTTTAATAACACTTCACCACACAAGCTTTGCGCCTTGATGAAGTTAAAAAGCCCGAAAACTTTTAATCGCATGAATTATGTAGCATTATATAGCAACCGACATAAACCTAATGTCATCTACAGAGTTCTCAAGTTTTGAAACTCTTTCAAGATGAATAAAGATCCTTAACCATAATGTTCGTATTACTTAATGTATTTAACTTTCGAAAAGATACAAAATTAAATAAATGTGCGAGTAGAACTCTTAATTAAATCAATTTAATTACCAAAGTACGCAAATATAGTTTTTTTTAAATTTTGTTTATGTTTTTTCTCCTTGCTAATGATTTCAAAATGAATGGTAAAATTGTAAACAATGTAAAGCAGATGGTATGATAATATAATAATTAATAAATAGATTACACTAATAATTAGTTTAAAAGTCGACCATTTTGACACCCAAATGGGGTATTGTCCAAGACTGGTGTCAGTACCTTATATAAATTGTTTTAGAAACACTGAGCTGTTTTGTTCTTTTGGTGTAAACACAGTATAAGAATAAAACAATATAAACATTTCAAAGTAACTTTGTTTTGCAGAAATTTACAAATCCGCGAAGTTTAATAGAAGTTTACATTTTACACGTGTATAAAAACATTCAACCGAAGCGCACCCATGAGGGGGGGAGGGAGTAGAGGTCAACCCCCTCCCCAAAATTATATCAACAAATATTTATAATTTAGTATAAGTGGGGTATTGTATACACATACCTACATTAAATATGAGTAACTCTAAAGATGTCCACTGTAATTTGGGACGAAACGTTGGCCGATAATATTATCAAATTAACGCGGCCTACACCCAGAAGCCAAGATGCATATCCAGATCACCTCAAAACTTTTACTTTTAATGCATTCATATATAAAATATAGTTAACGATTTTGCTTTCACATTTAAAATATATATCGTTTTAATAAATGTAAATTTACAAATTGGTAGACTACTTAGTTAGGACATCCGGCATTGAATTGACGTTGGAAACTTTCCAGAGTAATTTAAAAAATCTCCTATCCCTGTGTAACTATTTTACTGCCGACTATGGATTGGCGACACTGTTTTATTTTCTTTTATTTTTCGCAAAGTTTTACAGTCTAATCGTAAGTATCTACATAGTATATAACACAACTTTTTATGTATGTAAATTATTTCTTGTTTTTGAGGCATTATTTAATAACAACGAAAAAGTTATTAAATTTAAAAAAAAACACAATACAGTAAAGTTTTTTTTTACAGAAAACCCCATATAAAATTAAATACTTGGCCAATTTTATTTTATATGCGGTTTTCTGTGTTGATAGGGTTCAGTAACCATTCTCACTAACATTTTCTACTTGATAATACGTACCAAGAGCTATTTCATAGTGTAAACTATTTTTGCTACTGTGTTTGTTATAATTTTCATTGAAAGTCAATTTAAAAATTAGAGGGGGGAGAGACACTCTGATAATAAAAGCAAATATCTCGTAACTGAACGGTTAAAATTCCTCAAACATTTTTTGTTGCGTTTTAGGATCCAACTCTGAATAACGACTTTGAACGCAAATATGTCGTGACTGAAGGGTTAAAATCAAAAGGTCCTACAGTAAAAACTCAATACAGTCCCTTATTTTCGAATTATTTGTATGTCTCAATTTAATTGCCGCATCCTGTATATCTAATCTTATTTGAAATTTGGTTGTTCGAAAAGTTCTTAGAAATTTTAAAAGAAAATTAAAATACGTTTTTTTTTTTTAAATATTTATACACGTGTTTTATTCGAAGACCTTTTGCTTCTTTTAGGTAACTTCTATAAAACATCTGCCGAAAAGTTTTTTTCGTTTAAAAACTTATCAATATTTTGCAATGTTTCAAAGAGTTGTAACCCTTGCTTTTTACATAATTCTGTAGGGAGCTAAATAAACAATAATCTGCAAAGGGGGATTATAAATTCTGCTATTTTTAACCGACTTTAAAAAAAGTAAGAGGTTCTTAATTCGACAATATACATATATTTTTTATGTATTTTCGGGTAAAGCTTAGATTTTATACTTTTTGAATTATCCATTCGTGTATTATAAAACACTACATTAACGCCAATTTTCAGCCATCTCTTAAAAACAGTATACGAACTTTGCGAATAGTCAATACTTTGAATCTTATCTTTTAAATATACCACTTTAACAGATAATTCCTAATGCGTATCAATATATTTTTAAATTGAACATAAGTCACTTACAATTAACGCCTCGCCGTCGAGAAAATGTTCAAATGAGAAACAAACGAAGTCTATTATTGTTAATTGAGCTACCATTACACAAATGCGTTAAAAGAATTTAATATAGAGGAGATATGCAATGAATCGGACAATGTCTGATCCATCGAAACTATCAGAATGAATTTTATATGCTCCATAGACTACACCATAAAGATGACATTTTCCTTGTTTCAATTGTTTATATTTGCATTCGTCGTAAAAAAAACTTTGACTTTTAAAAAACATATTATTTAACTATTTTCATTATTTTTGGGGTAAAAAAATTAATTAAGAAATTTAATTAATTAGAAATATGTATAACGTAGTTGATTTTTAAAATAATGTTTGAAGTTTTAATAAAAAATTGTGTCAATCTCAAATGCCCGTTTCATTGCCTATCTCCCCTATATATGTACATATGTACATAAGTGCATATATATCTACCTATATATAATGTCGTATAAGTAGTTTATAATGTATACAACAATTAATTGTGATATTTTTAGCTCAATAAAATACTCATTTTGCATAAATTATCATTTCGTTATCAGTTCTCAGTTAATAAATTATATTCATTAATGTACATATCATTAATTGTCAATGAGATAAACTTGGAGAAACACGTACCATTCAAAGAATAAAATAAGTTAATTGGGATATACAAGATTTTGTAATTTTAGCGATCAAAAAAACTTCGATGGGGAAAATTCTAACAAATCCTGTATTATCTTTAAATGTTGTTTGAACTCATATTTTGTAAGATAATATAATTTTTTTTTCGGGGCTTCTGAAGTTCAGGGGCTCGGGCCACATAACCCTTCTACCCCCCCCCACCTTCTATCTGGGCCTGCGAATAACTCAACTATTGCTTGGTATTACTTTATGATTGAGAATATTTCTTATAATTTATATTTAATTGTATTTTCGTACCGTTATATAAAACTTAATTATTGACATTAGTTAGTTACATAGACAATGAAGTCGTCTTTGTGTGTAGGCGTCTTTATACCTAGACACTGTGTCAAACTAACCGTATGTCTCGTAATAATTTCACATAGCATTACAAATTAACGATTTTCGAATTCTTTCCTTTACTTGTACTATGAGGCCTTTCTTCGTACCAAATTTCATGATTCAAGTCAAAATACGTTTTGAAAGGCCGTATCTTTTTTTGCATTGAGTTAGGAACTTTAATTTTTTACAGGACTATACCGACATAAATCTTAATATTTGATATGAATTTCAACTTGATAACTCCAGTCGCTCTTAAGAAAAAGGGTCTTGACGGACAGACAGACGGACAAATTCATAATGTATGTTAAAATATAAATAAATAAATAAATAAAAATTCCACTTACGTACTAAAACGATGCTAAAGGTAAAATATACAATAATATACATATATTACACACTAGTGCTTCTCTTCTAGCAATAAATGTAACCAATAAACCGATATAATAGGTTCTATGTTGCTTTATATATGTAGATACATATAATATGCACTATTGTATACTATTTATTATAATCGCGATACTTGCAGATTGTAAATTATATTTAACTATTATGTATTCATTATTCCAAGTTTAGCTGTTATTACAAAATTGCGACACTATTTTCATGGTCTGTATCAACGTTGGGACGAAGGGGAGGGGGGTATTTAATTAATTCATGGTTATTTTATTACGTTATTTAATACTCTATTTTGGGAGGTAACTACCCGCATTACCACCTCCTCTCTAATCTATTATTAATCAATACTTCAAAAAAGGAGGGGATTTGGACGATTTTTTGTTTGTTTGAAAGAATACACTCCCGAGGTGGATTTTGAAAATACGCTACTCAAAAGGGAAATTTTTTTAAGGTAATATACCCCACCCCCCGTATTTGTCAATATACATTATTTAATTTAACAACTATGATAGATAACAAAATTAATATTATATATAATTACAAAAAAAGTTACACTCTCCCCGAATTTATTTTTTGAGTGCGCCATATGTATATGTATATATTATACATTCCACAATATAAGAGAACCATATAAGTGCAATTAATGTAAATAATAACGCTATAACTTCATTTGATCTTTTTATTTGTCAGTTGAACGTAATGTAATGTTTTTTCTGTTTATATGTATTATTTCATATGAACTTTGCATGAACCCTTTATGTTTTTATTGTCCTATTAAATAAAACCCATACATGCTGCAGTAGTGAAATATGGTAGATTTTCTAGTCGATATAACAGATCGCATACAATCGTCTAAGAATAACAATAAAATGTTTATCGTTTTCAAGGTTTTTTTTTTTTTTTCAAAAATACAATTCGCGTTTGACTTGTTGGTGACCCCTGGTATAGGCTAATTTAATTAGAACTTGGATTTAAAAGTAACTCTTGTTGATATTCGACGGAGACATTCTCAATAGAAATGTTTTATTTTATTTTTTTTTAGAAGCCTGAGAAAATTCAACAATGAGCAAAAAAAGCAATATATTGTTTGGGTTCAGTGATCTCAATATTGATGTTATAAGGTACTAGCACCAGTCTTGGATATGACCCCAGTAATGGCTATTTTTTAATTAAATGTACTGAATTAGAAATATTTGTTGATATTTGGTTACTACCATTTCTGAATATTAGAATATTAATCTACATTTAACTGTCTTACAGCGTGATTTGATGACAATGTCTAAATGGTGGATATTTAAACTAATTATTAGTATAATTTATTTATTAATTATAATATTATCATAGCAACTGCTTTACGTTGTTTCAAATTTGACGATTCTTTCTTTTATATCTTTTGTGTCGTAGTACTTATCATTTTGTAATCATTAGCAAGCGTCCATCACTGCGTGATCATTACAGGTTTTACAAAAAACAAAATAATAGGTTATAATTTAAAAAACAAACTATATTTGCGGACTTTGGTAATTAAATCGATTAAATTAGTAACATGAGTTCACGAGATTTCCAAAAAAGAAGCCTGTCAATCACAAAAACAGTAAACCTTACTCTTATAGCGGCCTTAACTGGTTCCAGTACCTTATACCAAAATTATTATTCTCACTTGCAAAAATATAAGCTGTTTTTTAACTGACTTCAAAAAAGGAAGAGGTTGTCAATTCGACAAAATATATTTTTGGGTATAACTCCGATTTCGTCAATATACATTTTTTAATTTAACAATTATTATGATAGATAAAAAAATTAATTAAAAAAAAAATTGATTTCCCCTGAAGTTTTTCCTGGGTGCACCACCGATGACAAATAAAAGAAAAGAAAAACAAGACGGAAATCTGTCACATTGCCAAAGATCAAGTTTGCTCTAGAAGAACAGTAATCTATTATTTTACCAATTCACGGATGAATCATTTGTGAATCATATGAAACTCTGCTAGACAAACAACCCCCCCCCCTTCCTACCCTTCCCTATGATCATAGTGTTGTTGTGTCTCCGAAGAAGTGAGATAAGATTCTAAAGAATGCGCAACCTAATTACCTAATGGAAGAGGAGGAACTGAATTATCGTCTTTTAGCTTCTTATTGATTGTCTTTAAGGCAGTATTGCGGTGTGACGACTTAAATTTTCGATTTTTTTAATACATATTTTGAAAGTAAAATATATTGAGAGTATATTGTGAAAATTGTAAACCAAAATTCGAAGTATTTACGAATTTATAGCACAAAGAAGAGAACAGTAAGTTTAACATCTTTTTCGATTGGTGGGAAGCAGAAACGATAAATTATTAATAAAAAAAAAGTTTTTAGGTAATATGATAACTATTAATGCGTAGAATAACGTGTTAAAATTATAACCCCATCGGTTGATTAGAATTTTGTTTCTGCTTTCCACAAACTGTAAAAAAGTGGTTTCGAGAAAAACGCGTTTAAAGATGTTACATTAACACGGCCCGTTTTCTTCTATGTGCTATAACTTCGTAAATATTTTAAATTTCGGTCTACAATTTCCACAGCATAGTCTCAATATATTTTACTTTTAAAATATGTATAAAAAATCGTCTCACCCCAATACTGCCTTAAAATTTATTAGAAGGTAGTTTTCTTGTAGAGTAAAATGTTTGAAACGATTTCAACTATTTATCGTACTTTGGACGATTAGGCACTAAGAATTAGATTTAATAAAAAATAAAATATTTTATCAGTTTTATTATAAATTAACTTATTCAAAAATATTTAATAATACACTGCTTGTCACAATTAGTGGGACACACGATGCACGCACTAAGTTGATACTCTTTGGGCTTTGAAACAACACCACATTAATGATTTTTCTGAATTTTCATATTAATATAACAATTTTTAACAAAACTGTGTTACATTGAAAAAGTGTCCCACTAACTGTGACAAACAGAGTTTTTTTTGTGTAAGTATTTTTTCATACAAGTAAGTGAAGTGTATTTTATGATAAATCAATTTACGCAGGATATGCAGAGCCGGCCCTAGCAATTCTGGCGCCCTGGACGATTAGGTACTAAGGATTAGGTTTAATAAAAAATAAAATATTTTATCAGTTTTATTATAAATTAATTTATTACAAAATATTTAATAATATTACTGAACTGTTGGTGTCTTCAGTGTCGGGCTTAAAACAATTCTAACTGGTGAGTATAAAGGACATTTTGGATCAATTTGCGATCCTTGCGTTGTCGTTTCTTCCTCACCACTGTCGTAGTACAACCAATCGAAAAAGAATTTCGGATTTCTATGCGTTTCTTGTAAAATTGGTATTTCAACTATTATTTCCTACAATAAAAATTATTAATAAAACAATGCAAACAGGTTACTTTGTAATAAAAGGATTATTTAGGGATTTTAGGAGACCTATCTAATGACATCCCACTCAATGGGGTAAGTGAAAAAAAATGTGAGTTCACTTTTCAGTCTATGAGAGGGGGGTCCAAAATAATTTTTACAGTGTTCGTTATAATTTTTTGTGGAAGTATTAATTAAAAGCTACATTCTCGAATTTTTCCAGATTTTTTGAATAGATAGTTTAGAAATTAAGGGGGGAGGTGCTCTGATCTACTAAAATTTGTAATAACAATGTTATTCAAATTATATACATACTTGCATTTCTTCTTCTTGTTCTTCCTCTTGCATATCAGCATTGATTTCAATCGAAAATATTGCCGAAAATAATAGAATACAATAAAGTAATGCTGTCTTCATTATTATCTAATACTAATACTCTACAAGAACTACTATAATCTAAATAAAAAGATATAGTACTTATATTTATATTAATATCACAAGGTTGTCTAACTCTATATTAACCCTAGATGGCTACTGTTAGTCCTTTCGAATATTTGTCGGTCTATCTTTCTAACTAGTAAACGTATCGCGTTGATTTCTCGCCGGCAGACAGTAGTTTTACATGGATCTTGACTTCTGGGTGTAAGCCGCGTCGATGTGGTCGTGTTATCGGCACTTTTAGATGTCCACTGCAATATGTGACAAAACGTTGGTTGATAATACGACCAAATTGACGCGGCTTACACCCGGAAGCCAAGATCCATACCTAGGTCACCGCGGAAGCCTTATTTTCTTGTATTTTAGTCGATATTTGTATGACTAGTTGAAGTTCACTGCAGGAAATTTCACTAAAAAATTTCGAATTTTTGATTTCGTTAAAAGTATGTTTTTTGTATAGAAAATGGCGTGAAAAGTTGTTTGTTTCAAACCGCAGGTCTGTATCTCAAACCGTTCTCGCGATATAGCCTCTCAAAGTTTAAGTTTTTTCAAATTTTTGGAGAAAAAAGGCCATAACTTTTGAACGCGTGGTCGGAATTGATTTTAGTTGACGGATTTGAAATCAGCGTGTCAAAATCTATATAATGACATGTATAATACTTTAAAATTCGACAAAAAAATTTTGGTCAAAAATCAACATTTTTTTAAGGTATACCCCTTTGAATTTTTTCGATTTTTCGCGAAATTTTTTTTTTCGAGTTTTAAGGTATTATACATGTCATTATATAGATTTTGACACGCTGATTCCAAATCCGTCAACTAAAATCAATTCCGACCACGCGTTCAAAAGTTATGGCCTTTTTTCTCCAAAAATTTGAAAAAACTAAAACTTTGAGAGGCTATATCTCGAGAACGGTTTGAGATACAGACCTGCGGTTTGAAACAAACAACTTTTTACGTCATTTTCTATATAATAAACATACTTTTAACGAAATCAAAAATTCGAAATTTTTTAGTGAAATTTCCTGCAGTGAACTTCAACTCGTCATACAAATATCGACTAAAATACAAGAAAATAAGACGTAGAGGTAAATTAGGTAATTAAGTTACAAAAAATGCAAAAAAAAATCAAATATAATAATTACATGTATAATTAATAAGGATAATAACTGATGTCAGTCGAATTAACTAATGATTAGCCTTCTAGGGTTAAATAAAAACAAAACGTTGGATTTCTATGGTTAACCTAAATCTATTTTAATCATTTTATTAACATCCGTGCATGGACATAAATTATATTTCGCATTGAAAATATGAACGTCAATAACATAGTTTGTTAAATGAAGATTTATAAACAGATGCAAATGGCTTTATTGTTCGTTATTTGAAATTACAAAAACACATATTTTCCAGTAGATATCGTAGTTGAGGCTTTCATGGTGAATATTCAATAAATCATGGCTATAAATATATAGGTAATATAGTAAAATTATTAAAAAAAATTCTGAAAAATATATAATATTTAAAATTAACACAATTTGTTGATCACAAAATTTCCGTCACGACTCCCTTCCCCAATTATAAACTTTATAAAAATATAGTTGAATAAGAATATCAAGTGTCCTAAGACCATCGAGACCCCCTTCCCCTATTATAAACAAATTAAATTTGATAAATTAACAAATAAGTTGAATAGTTAATATCTCGGCTCCACTCATATATCTAACACAAATTTAAAGATCTATTCTAAAGTATGCAATTTAAAATAGAAACATATTGTAATTGCAAATAAACAGATATCAAGTTACACTTTTTCCGTAAATATTTGTACACTAATGAAACGTGACGAAAGGCAATTAGCCGGTATACCTATTTCTGTTTGTTTATACTATTTTAGTAATGTTTACAACTGCAATGCAACCCTCTACGTAGCCGTTTAAAGTTAATCCTTGTGTTAGCAGTTGTCACACGATATGTATGTGCAAAAACTATTCAACCCTCACACGTTTAATGTTTCACTAATAACATCTTCTTCTTCCCCTAATACATATATGGCACGCTTGTAACATCGCAAAGTCAAGGGTGTCTTCTTGATCGAATTCTATTTAAATATACAGGCTTAGTCGGAAGTAAATATACAGGGTGTTTCATAATTGAATGTCAATATTTAAGAGGGTTAATCTGTGCATAATTTTAAGACAAAAAGGTCATATAAACAAAGGTCTGTTTTCGCTTTATTTTTGATCAAGATTTTTGTTATTAATTTTTAACAGTCAATTAAAATTATTAACTAATTATATCAGATATGAGTATTAGTATTAGTTATCTAGTTGTTAAAATATTTCATTTTTACGTACATTGTTATTCTTTATTCTTTATTTTTTCTGAAAAATCGTTCAAGATACAAAAAAAGGAAGATCTTTTTTATTACAAAATAAAGCACCATATACGTATCCTTGAACTATAAGGTACTGGAACCAGTCTTGCCCGCTTTAATTAATGAACTTTTTTTGTAATTTTCATGAACTCATGATACGAATAAATTAAATAAATTTAATTACCAAAGTCTACAAATATAATTTTTTTTGTTAATTATAGCCTTATATTCTGTTTATGTTTTTTCTCCAGTAAGTAAAACCAGTAATGGACACTTGCTAATGATTACAAAAGTTATAAAATTGTAAACAACATAAAGCAGATGCTATAATAATATAATTTAAATGTCCACCATTTTGACACTCATTGGCCGATTGTTATCAAATTAAGCTGTTTTACTGTTAAGATTATGATTCAGTAATGGCAGTATGTATGTAATCAAATATCAAAAAATATTTCTAATTTAGTACATTTAATTAAATAATGAGTATTGTCCACGACTGGTGCCAGTACCTTATCGCATTATCAAAGTCCTCCTGTACACGCACTCTAAGTTATAATGGATATGCGTATATAAACAACAAATATGCATATCTCCGCGTATGACCATTTTACTTGATTAATATTCACTTTAATAAAACCGGATGTGTGTCGCACGGACTCCGGCATGTTCCGGAACGGAAACGAGTTTTAAACGATGGTCGTTGACTCCATAATATGCCCTTCATATATGTACATCATCTTACATACCCGATGACATATTTTGCGCTCTGTATGTTGTTGAAAATATTTTAATAAACGAGAAAAAAATATAACGTTCGTGCATTGTTGAAATTTAATGGAAATAATTTTTATTTTTTTTTGTAATGAATATTTTGACGATTTTTTTGCATTCGTGCTCCCAAAGTTACCGCCGGGGAAGACGCAAAAAGTGGTTAAAAAAAAAACATCAATATAATTTTTTTATATGCGGTCCTCAAAAATTTTAGGTCGTCAATAGTTTATTCAACCCTTTGTGACCTACAATTAAACAAACGAGCTGTTAATAATATTAAATAACGATTTTATCAGGTACAGACTAGGTCACAAAAGATTGAAATATGAAGATATTAAAACAATACTTAATTATAATATAGTAATAGCTGTTACCCGCGAATTCGTCCGCATGAAATTTGTATTTTTTTATCTACGGGATACAAAGTAGCCTATATCCTTCCTCAGAATGTAAACTATATTTCTACCAAATTTCATCAAAATCGGTTCAGCGGTTTAGCCATGAGAAGGTAACAAACAGACAAACAGATATATTTTTTTATAATTGCTAAAGAAATATTATACAAATGATATATTATACAAATCACACCCCCAATTCGCCCACCACTAAGGCCACTGCATTCCAACAACAGAGTCGTATTAATTAATAGAGTAATTAACTGTTATGATTGCGTGGGATGATATATTACACGACTTGAATTTATTTGATTTAATTAATTTTATAAAACATATAGGTTAAAATTTTGAAGAAGTGACACACCTTATTTTTTAAAACTCATTTGCATACGTTTTTAAAGCAGATTATTATTTTATTATACCAGGAAATAAGTAGAATTTTAATTAGAACAAAATGTTATATTTTAACCTTGTAAAATAGTAAATAATTACAAGTAAAAATTCACTTAGGCAAATAAATCCTTGTTTATTTATTTATAGAAATAAATACTAGCTAATTATATTATTTTTTTATTTTTTTTAATAAAATTAAAAATTTTCTTGATAAAAGTTGTTAATTTAAATATATTTTTAAGATAAAGTACTATTTGTAATATCATTACATTTAAAAGTTTTGCATTTTTGATATGTCGCGTATGACACTTTAAATTATCCAAATCTCAAATAATCATACATCATTAGAAAGTTCATTATTTCTACGTTCAAATAAAAATTTAAAAATAAAATTTCATTAATATTTAACGAAACTAGAGCACTTTTAGTAGAACCCTAAAAATTTTTGAACGAAAATATATCTTTTTTTAATTTTATATAAAGAGTCCCCCAAAAATTACTAAAACCACCTCTGCACGCATGTAACAATGTGTATGCAAATATCGTCACTGTGGAGTTTTTACCGCTAATGGAAGAGTAATTAGCTGAGGTAACTAGAACCGCATTATCGCTATAACAATCTATATAAATATACTTAGGTAGTGTCCGATGTCAAATCAGGAAATAGAAGATGGAGTTTTAGTTGTAGAGATATGTATGTTTACATTTTATCTAGTTACGTTTCGATTGTAAAAGAAACATATACTAAAAGTGGAGCCCTGAAGATGTCCACTGCAATGTGTGACGAAACGGTGGCCCAAATTTTACAAGATCGATAACAGAAAGGAATTTTTAATTAAAATAATAATAATTTAATGTTGTTAATATTTCATAAAAAAATAAAACCGACTTAAAAAAAGTATATAACTATAACTATTCCCTTTCAGTATTACGTATAAGAAAGTCCCGCGGCACCCACGGCAGCTTTTTACATAAAATAAAGTAAAAAATAGAATCGCCAAAACAAATAAGAAACCTACATTCTAAATCTATAGCTCCCATGAGATCTATAAATCCTATTTATATTGATTACCGATTTTCTCTCAAGAGGAACACAAAAATTCAATACAATCACATGTAAGGTACTGGCACCAGTCTTAGACGCTTTAAGAGCAAGGTGTTTTTGTTATTCTCATGAACTTATTTTACTAATAAAACAACTACCTACTTCTTTATTAAATCAATTTAATTACCAAAGTCAGCAAATATAGTTTGTTTTTATTTTTTTTCCAGTAATGGAAAAAAGTAAACCCAGTAATGAACACTTGCTAATGAATGATAAAATTGTAAACAATGTAAAGCAGATGCTATGATAATATAATAATTAATAAATAGGTTATAGTTTCGACTCTCATGTCGGAGTCTTCTTCAGAAGTGATTCTGAAACTGAATCACTTCTGAAGAAGACGGCCACGAAAGCCTACAGAAGAAAATAAATAGATTAAACTAAAATTAGTTTAAATGTCCACCATTTTAACACCCATTGGCCGATTGTCATCAAATTAAGCTGGTTTATAGTTAATTGTCAATAGTTTATGATTCAGTAATGGCATATCATTTATTTAGTACAAGTGGAGTATTGTCCAAGATTGATGCCAATACGTTATAATAGTTTTTTTAATTTCTTTATTGATACCATGCAAAAAGCCAACAACAAAAATGTACTACATATTAAAAAAATATTTAATTTAAAAGCACGAAAAAGTCACGATGAAAAATAAATGATGCTAAAATAATATGGACGCCCGTTTAGAATAAATATGATGTATTTATGCGTATAACAGAAAGTTTGCGTCACGTCCGACCTCTATACATAATATATATACGTTTGTATACGTCCATGGACGTCAGGAGTTGGGTTTTTCATAAATTAAAGGGGGGTGGGGGTAACTATACATACATATATTCATATCTCACCAAGTAATTATTTTCACCCTATAAATAATAAATTGATAAATTACCAAATAAGTTGAATAGTTAATATCTCAACTTGGCGCGATCTTACAGACTCCAACTTTTTTTTAAATATAGCTTACACGATTATCTTTAATGTCCGGTATCATAAAAGACCTAGCAAAATTTGCTAGCTAGCAATTACTTTCAAATGGGGTATTAATTATGTACTAGTATCTATGGATTAGCTATGGAATTTAGAGCAGTGAGACTTCAACTAATTGTAACACAGTTGGCATCTTTGACCGTACAAAATAATTTTCATAACATCACCACTGTTTTAATACCGTTGGTATTTACTTACAACGCGTGCGCGAAACTTGTCAAAGGCATCAACAAACTCCAAAAGAACTGTCATATAAGTTTGATATCTCAGTTGAAAGTGCTTGCTAGCTAGCAAATTTGCTAGCTCCTTTATAATACCGGACATAAGACTATCAAACGCCCTAAGACCGTCGAGACCCCCTTGCCTTATCATTAACAAATTAAAATTGATAAGTTAATTAATAAGTTGAATAGTTAATATATCATCCTACAGACTCTCAAATATAGCTTGCACCTTTCACTTTAAGAATATCACGTGCCCTAAGACCGTCACGACCCCAAAGTTCTAAAATTAAGTTTACTATTTAACAGACTTACTTCAAGTACATTCAAATAGCAAAAACTACTTAATACTTCACTAAGTACTTGGTAGTATTTTCACTGAATACTTACAACAGCTCTAGTTATATGTATTCTATTTTAATATTTTTAAATCCCACAATTTTTTATGAGAATAACTAAAATCGATATGATCGTATTTAGACACATTTGTATGACACGCATATAACTGCATATTTGCATAATAGAGCCATTTCATTCTCTATGTCCTCCAGGAATGTACTCGGCATTATCCAAATACTCCACATATATGCACGTATAGGTATTTAAAATCTTATTAAGGATAAAATAAAACTATTATTGGTATGTCGTCGATGGTAGCGACGCTTCAGTGGTAAAAATCGAAACTAACACAATCGGGTCAACTGTCATGAATCATATAACCTAACTTAATTGATGTTTAGTAAATAATTAAATTTGTGATGATTATATGCGTTTAACAAAGAAAATAAGTATAATTCGTTAAAACAATTCCATATTTTAACACGTTTTTCAAACTAACAATATAATTGACAGCTGAAACTTCCTTTTTTCATCAAATATAAGAACCTGTGATTGATGCATTTTGAAATAAACTGATCAATTTTAAATTAGCCAATAGTGTTTTGTTTTTAACTTTCATACACCATTTAAAAATATTTATGTATTTAATTGTTTATTTAAGTTGAAAACAAAATAGGCTACTACAACATTTCTAATTCACTCAATATTCATTTTCTTATGGCTTAATTAATTAATAATTTAACCTTAAATTCGATATAAAAAGACACTTAGTCCGTCCCTGATATCTTCCCATTTACACTAATTACCTAGAACGCATTATTCGGAATGTATAGGTACAAACGCACCTTGTAATTTTTTGCTCAATTCATTAGCAATCCCAATTATCGAATAATAACGTGACGAAATAGGTTAATGCAAGTTAATTATGTTGTTCGTATAACCTCTTTTAATTTTTGTATTCTGTATAAGTGTATAAACAAAAAATTTGAAGAACGATAATTTTTTTCGAAAAAAAATTCATATTTTCAAAGTAGTCAGTGGGTTAAATATGGCCCTTTTTGTACATATAGGGCGTTATAATTAAAGGAAATTTAATAAAAATTTATTTTAATGTTATTGAACATTTTTTTATGTCCAAAATAAAAATTATAATTTTAAATGTTTTACACGAGTCTAATTATTTGTCCAAACCATTTTTTTATGAAATTTTATCTGCTTTAAATTGTTTATTTTAATAATGAACAATAATAATAAACTTGATCCCAAAATTTTTTCCAAACTTTTTCAACTACGTAAAAGAAAATTCACGTAAATCGAGGCTAGGGATTACTTACTGTATTTTCAATAAAATTGAAAAATTCTTTTTATATAACTTTATTTATATAATATATTACTTAATTATACATTTTCATTATGATATTTCAGGATTAATTTCAGCGCTTCTCAACCGTTGGACCGTAAAAGACACGCCATATAAAAAATGTTTAAAAATAATATTTTTCAACAAAAATATGTAAAACTAGTCCGCAGTACAGTTTCGGTTGAGAAAAGCTGATTGGGATTACAATTTATAATAACAAATACCTATAGAGATTACAGGTGTACCGGAATTCCGGCCGAAACTCACGTTTAATGTCACTACTATTATATTTTAAATAGATTATTATCTTAAATTAATATAACATTATTTTATATGGTATTTCTTCAAGAAAATATATTAAATTATAAAAATTGTGTTTTACACACATTCTGTAAATTTGACAGCTTCGTAAAACTATTTGTATAGCATTAATTTCATTAAACTATTTGTATAACTATAATTTCGTTAAATTATTTGTATAGCTATAATTTCGTTAAATTATTTGTATAGCATACGTTCTTTCAGTGGCGTAGATAGCTTTTTGCGATGGGGGGAGATATGACTTAGTATTTAATCTCATATTTTTGTATATTCTTGTATTTTAGTCGATATTTGTATGACGAGTTGAAGTTCACTGCAGGAAATTTCACTAAAAAATTTAGAATTTTTGATTTCGTTAAAAGTATGTTTGTTGTATAGAAAATGACGTGAAAAGTTGTTTGTTTCAAAGCGCAAGTCTGTATCTCAAACCGTTCTCGAGATATAGCCTCTCAAAGTTTTAGTTTTTTCAAATTTTTGGAGAAAAAAGGCCATAACTTTTGAACGCGTGGTCGGAATTGATTTTAGTTGACGGATTTGAAATCAGCGTGTCAAAATCTATATAGTGACATGTATAATACTTTAAAATCCGATAAAAAAATTTTGGCCAAAAATCGACATTTTTTTAAGGTATACCCCTTTGAATTTTTTCGATTTTTCGTGAATTTTTTTTTTTCGAGTTTTAAGATATTATACATGTCAATATATAGATTTTGACACGCTGATTCCAAATCCGTCAACTAAAATCAATTCCGACCACGCGTTCAAAAGTTATGGCCTTTTTTCTCCAAAAATTTGAAAAAACTAAAACTTTGAGAGGCTATATCTCGAGAACGGTTTGAGATACAGACCTGCGGTTTGAAACAAACAATTTTTCACGCCATTTTCTATACAATAAACATACTTTTAACGAAATCAAAAATTCCAAATTTTTTAGTGAAATTTCCTGTAGTGAACTTCATCTCGTCATACAAATATCGACTAAAATACAAGAAAATAAGACGTAGACGGAGCATTTTATAAATCTGGCAACTAAATTCGTGTAGTATTATATCCCCTTGATAATGATTGATAATAATATAATATAAAAATAATAATAATAGAATAGTAAATAAAATTAAATATAAATTAAAATATTCACTTTAATTCTATATCGTGAGTTCCGGCCGGAATTCCGGTACACCTCTAATAGAGATCCTACATATTTTATTATAACTAATATAAAATTATTGCCATTAAAAAAATAATTATTAAAACATTAATTCTTGTATCTAATTTTGTTTATATTTAAAATTTAATAAATAGGCACTGCATTATAATGAATGTGATAAAACAGTATTTTTTAGATATTTTAATTAGGGGTCATTCATAATATACGTAACAAAAACTGGAGACTCCCCCCCCCCCCCCCACACAACAATGAAAATTAATGCAATTTCTATTTAATCAATTTATAAAAAAAATCTTAATGTTTTTATTCTAATACCTATTTAGTTTTTAGACGTACAAATATGAATTTAAATAAGATATATTGTATATATTTATCACAAACCAATAAATGGTCGAATCTTTCATCAAATAAGTTAAAACATATTTTTGATAATTATTAAAACACAACTTTTACCTAACAATAAGTGCAAACGTAAAATAAGAAATTAGTAAAAATAAAAAATACATTTATGTAAACTTAAAAACAATATACTTAATTATTTATTAAATATGTAATTACACAAAAATAACAAATCAATAATCTAATACATACTCTTACTTCAAAAACTAAACTGTAGGAACACAACCATGGCTTTAATTTTCTGTAAAGGTGTTTTTTTTAAAGACTTATTATTTCCAAAATAACGAATTTAAAAAAAAATGTTAAAATTTCATGGTTTTGAGGGGGCTAAATAATGACATTATGGGGTTCTTTTAGAAATGTCAGCTTGATGGAATTCAAGGGTCAACTATTCTTTTTTCAAATCTAAATTTTGTTGCAGATTCATATTTTATGAGAAAAAAATAATCAACTTTTTTTCTAAAAATCTTTCAATAATTTTTTACTCGAAAACTATTAATTTTTAAATATAATCGTAAGAGGCAAAATGTGCTTAGATTTAAGCAAGGACTCTTGCAAAATTTTATTTATTTATTTGTAATTCATTTCTTTTTAGTTTCAGAAAAGTATAAAAAAATAATAAATTTTTTTTAAAATCCCCAAGAATCCTTGCTTAATTCTAAGTACATTTCCCCTCTTGATTTTTCTTAAAAATTAATAGTTTTCAAATAAAAAAATATCGAACATCCAAAATTGGATATGTTTAGAAAAAAAGTTAATTTAGTACCCTCAAAACCATGAAAATCTTGAAAAAAAAAACCCTGTTAAAATCTTTGGAAATTTCGAATTTATTCATTTAAAAAATTTACAAAACACAAATAATTACAATCGAAGTCTTGCCGTGAGAATCATAATTTTCTCATTCAACCGTGCATTATGCTCCGTTAAATATTCAATCAGTTCAGCTTGACGTTCTAATACGTCATTCATGCCCCATGTTTCCACTGCATATCCAATTTCCCCTTGAGCCACAAATGGTCTAGTTAAAGTCGAGTTCCATTCTTCCCTCTGCACATCTGGCAATGGTCGCGTCTTATTAAATTTATAAATCTTCCATATATACGTAACAATTACACTCACTAATACAGCATATTCTAATGTAATAAACGCTGTCACGTAATTTAAAGGTGTAAAGAAATCAGCACGTATACAATGTGATCCCAGATGGTCAAAGTAGAAATGTTGGATTAATGTTTGTACAATAAAGAGTACAACAGTCCATAAACTTACGATGTAAAATGGAAGACGATGATGATTAGAAATACTTTTATTAAATTTAAAATAACCATTGATTTTTGCTTCGTAGTGTCTTGATTTTAAAACGTGGTCAATTATACAAGATATAAACCAATGAGCACCAACTAAGTATAAAATGATAAAATATGATTCGCATTTATTTCCCAGCATAGGCTCACAGATTGCAAATGTGACACATATTATTTCTAAAGCAGTTGCAATTAATAACTGCAATGTTATAGGAAATATCGTATCGATAGATTTAAAATTAGAGTTTGTTGTTGGATCTCCAGAGTTTATAATAGGTTGTAAATCACTTGCACTCATTTTAGTAGATTTTTGAAACGCACTAAATATTCGATGACATTTTGTGGTTAGGTTATATAAATTTAAAAAAAAATTGTTCTTTTTTCCACAGATTAATCAATATCTTGTCACTTTTGAAAATATATTTTACGTATTACGTTTGTTATAGTGAATATTGAACTATGATATTTAACTTTCTAAATATTGTACGTAGATAAAAAGATGAAATCATAACATGAGTAATCAAGTCAAATTTGTAAATAGTAAACATAAGAACCTGAGTATACTTCATGGTGGTCGGTAATGTCGGTATCTAGAATTTTATAAACTGCAAGGGAAAAATATAAACTTTTTTGAAAATACTACATCCAATAAGTAATCTATCTAAACGCCAAAAATAGTATTAGATGATAATGTTAATATAATAAGTGATACTTAAACGTGCGAGGTGAAATAAAAAATATTTCGATGAAATTTAAGGTTATATCATATATTAAAAGAATATTCTTAAATATAAAAGTTCACCGTCAATAGTTTAATAAATAATATTTAGAAACACATAAATAAATGAATTACTTACAAAATAAGAAACACTATTTTGAGGGCCCCCTTTTGAATTCCACACACACTTTATGTAAATATTCAAAGATCAATGTATTGTTTAGTTTTGTTATAATTTACAAAGTTATGCAATTCTCTAAAAAGCATTATTTTTAATTTGCAAATTATGTTATGTATATATATGTCATTTTTAGAAATAGTTCAATCATGTTAAGATAAACAAACAGTTAATAAAAAATTTTGAGAACATTCAAAACTATTAAAACAAGAATGGATAAAACTACAATTATAATAATATTAAGTACCTATCATTTGTAAATGTAAACATATTTAAAAAAATATATTATTCGATATTTTATAAAAAGATGCCCCCCCGCAACAAAGCTCGAATATTCTAAAAAGTTTTATAAAATTAAAAAATAAATTTAAAAAAAATGTTGGTACGAATTTTTATTTACATTGTAAGTATAACATTTTTAAACATGGTAATTTTTTATTAGGTACATACTTGTAAAGTGTATAGTATTTAAATATTGTTTGTAGGTATTAATGAATGAATAAATAAAAATAAATAAAATAAATAAAAACGAAGTTCCACTGTATTTATATATATATTTTTAATTTTTTACAAATAATACGAATACGATATTAATCAAGCTAAAGAAAATTAAAGTCAATTTTGAATTTTAAGAGTAAAATTAGATCAGCTCATAGACATAGAGAATGGACAGTGCATTCTGTATTATCTCAATGGTGTAACATCTGTTCAAAAAAGGAGAGAGAGATGCAGTGTAGTTTGGAATATATCTACCTCTTTTTCTAAGAATCTGATTGGTAGCTTACTATAGTTCAGGGTAGTATTTCTGTCAGATATATTTTTGTATATCTATCTTGTGATTTTTGTGCAATAAGTTTTTTATTAGAAAAGTAAATAATATAAACAATAAACATACTATAATGGTTCAGATTTCATCGAGGAAATAAAAAAAAAATCAATTGATCTTAAATATATATTAATAAAAAATAGTTTTAAATCAATTCGCATGTCGTTGCTACAAAATTATGAGGTGAATTGCACTTACAAACAGCACATACAAGATTTACTTAACAAAATTTTAAATATTTTTTTTGATATTAGAACAAGATATTAAAATTGGTTAAAAAAATTCGAAACTTATATTGTTTAGAAATCAATAATTGTTTCTTTTTTTAAATAAAATTTTTTATAACGTTAATTATTTTAACCTCTTGATATACATATAGTATAATAATATCATATATTAATCAACAGTAGATTAATATATTATGATAATATCATATATTAAACATACTAGTGTGTTTAATATATGATAATATCTATGAATATTTTTAATGTTCGGGACTAAGAATGAAATAGTTACACTCCTGTTTAAAAAAAGAACAAGTATATTCCAAACCTGTTTCTATCTCTTTCTTTTGACACGGTTCTGCTCTCAGGTCAGATGCCTGGTCCATTCTCTATGTCTATGGATCAGCTCATAGACATAGAGGAATGGACAGTGCATTCTGTATTAACGCAATGGTGTAACATCTGTTCAAAAAAGGAGAGAGAGATGCAGTGTAGTTTGGAACATAGACATAGAGTTACACAGTTATTCCATACCTGTTTCTATCTCTTTCTTTTGACACGGTTCTGTGTTCGAGTCAGATGCCTGGTCCATTCTCTATGTCTATGGATCAGCTTAATTTTTTAGGTTGGTACTGCCCCCTACCCCTTCCCCCATACATATAAAATATGTATTTAACATTGTTTCTTCAAGTCAAGTTGTCTCATAAAAGTAAAGTAAGAAAACGATGTTCGTAATGTCTGAAAATTATAATAACATTAATAAAACTAGCTTGCAAGCACTTTCAAATAGGGTATTAATTCTTTGTCATTATATGTCAACTTTCATAATATCACCACTGTTTTAATACCGCGTGTGCGAGAAACTTACTGAAAAATTAATGAAACTTCAAGGGGTTGTTTGCTCGCTTATAATTTATAATACAGGACATAGAAATAATAATAGTAAATAATTACCATGGTAAATGTTTCCAAAGAAATATTATAAAATCTCCAGCCAGTTATAACTATCGGACGTTGAGCGCGAATGGCAATTAGGTGTAGAGATTTTTGTATTGATACTGGATATAAATACCATGGACATTGGTAAACAGCTAGACTTATCTTTAAGCCCTATTGGAAAATATGCATATAAGTTAAAAGAAAATTATGTAGGGTTGTCTTTTTTGAACTGTTTTGTTTTATATTACATATATAGAGGAGCAATGTGAACAAAAATAAACTAATACTGGAATGAAAAATACATATATGTAGAATTGGTTCACGTTACGCTAGTTACTCAATTATTCGTATATGAATTTCAAAAAGGCTAAAAATTCGTAAAATGAATTCGATTATTAAAGGACAGAAATAGTTATCTCGATCTTTCCGATTAAGTCGAAAATATTGAACGGTTTCTCCTACACAAAAACTTATTGTTTCTTTTTTGTAGCAAATTAGTAATATGTTGTTTTTCGAAAAGTTCACCGTTTTCGAGATATTTGTAAAATCTGTTGAGGAAATTTCACATATTATTTATAGAACCCTAATATTAAAGTGTATGCAAAAATTTAGCCTGTTATTTATGTTTATTTTTCCTGGACTAAAAATAGAATATAATTATTCTACTGTGTTATATAATACCATACCTACCTCTTCTGTAATTTTTGTTCCTGAATAAGTCAAAATAAAACTCTCAGACACATCTAATATAAAATACTGTATCAGGTGATGAACGTTGAAAATATCTGATGTCTGTAACAAGATTTACTTCAATTATTTGTATCGTAACTAATTTAAATTAATAAATGTCCGGTATTATAAACTAGCTAACAAAATTTACTAGCTTGCAAACACTTTCAAATGGGGTATATATATATGATATTATCTATGGATTAGTTATGAAATTTAGAGCAGTGATACTTCAACTGTCAGATAGGTTTGATAACCCATTTTAGCTAGCAAATTTTGTCAGCTAGACTGTAATATCGGACATAAAAATATTAAAAATTGTCTTTACCACAGATACTATATAGGGTATCATACAGATCCAAAATATGTTAAATATTATTTTTAAGAATAATATAGGTGAAATTATACTGTTGAAAACTTGACAACAATCTAGAATAGTTTGATATTGATTTACCGAATCTCTTATTACGCCATATAATTCTTGATTTATTTTATTATAAGTTGATTTCGTTTTCAAAATTTTTTTTAGCGAAACACTAGAAAATATAACAGCTTTAATATGTTAATTCTTATAAGATTTTGGTAGAGAGTAATGCTCCCCCCCCTTAAAAAACGACTTAAAAAAATACTAAAAACACTTAATTTAACAGTCGGTATAAAACTTTTTAAGAAATAAAAAAATAAAACCGACTTCAAAAACTGTTAAATTTTTTTAACTAATTATAATAGATATTTCATGAGATAAGAAATATGATAAAACTTACCTTTTATCATAATTCTGATTATTAATACTATTTTTAAAATCTTCAATATCCTTTATGGGTACCCCAGCATTTATCATGGCAATATACATAGAATTTTTAAAATTTTCACTTAAAATTCTAAACTGGCTTCCTAATAACATTGCCATGCCAAGAAATAATGAGTCGATATTAGCAAAACTCTGCGACGTTATTATTTGATTTAGAATTTGAAGAAATAATACCATTTGATATAAAGGGAATTGATTAATATCAAATGGATACCAAGTTTTGAACGGCATTGGTCTAATTGGATTAGTAGCATTATTATAATTTCCATCATCAAATACTATTTTGTATATTGTATTAAATGTCTTGTAATTTCCTCCTGTAAACATGTATATTTATTTAACTAATGTATTGGACCCAGTGTTACCCGAGGATATAAATTTAATCTGTAATAAACATTGTTTTCACTTATTGCTACAATTATTTACGTGAAGATACCTCTCTAAAGTATTCACAAATTATACACTTTCTGGAAAGTCAGGGAAGCCTAAAGTGGTCAGGGAAAGTCAGGGAATTTATTTAAAATTCTGAAAAGTCAGATAATTTTTTTTTTAAAGTCTGGAATTTATTTTATTCTGGGAAGTCAGGTTTTTCCCAAGGCAGTTATAAATATTACTAATTTTGATTTTCATGACCTTTTTTTCTCAACTTCAATTTTACATTTTTTATTAATTTAAAGAACAAAAAAGTGTGTAAATTTAAGTTGACGAGCAAAAAAAAGCAAATTTTATTTTTGCCCTTCAATCACTTTTTGCCCCGGGACCCTCGAGCCTCTAGTGGTCAGGGAATTTAAAATCTGTGGTCAGGGAAAGTCAGGGAATTTTATTCTCAAAAACCAGTGGACACCCTGAGTTCTAAACTTTCTCTAAATTTAGGTCTTGCGCCGCCACTGACTACGGAACCATATCATATGCATGTCCAACACGCACTATTTTTTTGTGTAATTTTTATAAAATAATTATAATTGTATATAAAAATAATTTTTAACCCCTTACCTATTACTGAAACGAATGCCCAAAATATTGTAAAATACTTCACATTTCTATACGTTTTTTCAACTGTCACCATTTTCATGAAAGAATGCGACGAAAACCGAAATTTTGTGATATGTTTTTTGGATAATATAATCAAATTTTCATGATTGAATTGAAAATAACATATTTGCACGAAGACAAAACAGAACATTGTTATATTTATAATAGCTTCTGTATCTTGTAGTTGCCCAGTTCTGTTAAAATAGAAGTACAAAGATACAGCGATGGCATTTTGAATAATTATAATATCCAATATAATAATGTACGAGATATTTAAGTATTTAATTATCTTGCTTGATTCGATTGTCGATATTGGCCACATACTAACTAAACACATAAGTATTATATTAGGTAAAATATAATTTGTATTTTTCATTGTTGGAAATTCTACAATTTAACGTTTATATAGAATTTATTAAAAATGGACACAAAATTGTACACTTAATATATTTTATGGGTGTTTTTAAATACATAATACTTTTAATATGATGTTTACATGAAAATAAATTGTTTTCTAATATTTAATCAATCGAATTAATGAAATTTTCAATTAAGAAGAATCATTTTTGAATTATTTATGTTGATTGCATATTCGATTATAATTGTCCTAATTAATTTTCTGTTAATTACGGTTATTGGCCTAGCACCCCTTTAGTTGTGAACTAACCGTATTTTTTCAATAAAAAAAAAAGATTTGGTTTCGAAAAATTTAGTTAATTCCACATAGAATTAGAAATTCATGATTTTTTCCTTGACTTGTACTATGAAACTTTCTTTCATGCCAAATTTGAGAAAAAGGGTATTAACGGATAGACAGACAGACAACAAAAGGGTTACGTTTCTTTCATTTTGAGATATGGAACCCTAAGGATGAGGGTTTAGGTGTTAGAAAGTTAGAAGCCCCTCCACGATTTTTGTGATATTTTTAATAAAAAAAAATACATATAATAACAAAAAAAAAATGGTTGAATTATGTCATTTTGAGTAAGTTGGAATGATGGACAGGATATGCAAACTCATCGACAACTTCCTGGATACGGTTTCTGAATCGCAGTTTCATATTTGCAGGAATATTGTCGATGTGGGGTAAAAGACTGCGGAAAAATAATAAATCTTCATTTTCAGGGATTTGATTTTTTAATAAAGCTTCTTCTAAAAAGTTCGCTTTTTTCTTTTCAATATCAATAAGACTTTCGTTGTACGTGTCTTTTTTCTTTCTTTTACGTACATTGCCTTGATTTGAATCATCTGTATCATTATTTTCTTCAATGTTCATATCTTCATTAAAAGAAATAAACTCAGGTTCGTGTTTTTTTTCATTCGTATTTTCACTCTGTTCTTCATCTAAACTTTCATTTGTTTCCCAAGACATAGCTGTATTTTTCGTTTTTATGTTATTTAAATACACACGAGGTTTGACTACGTCTTTTAAAAATAACAGCGATTTATAATAAGGCCATTTGGGTTCATGGGTTTTGTCTCCAGGGTCACAAGAAGTTACTTTCCCTAATTCTACACTAAACTGATCTCTTAAGTATTTCCATTTTTTACGTAGAGCTCCTTCTGAAATTAAAATTGACAAAAAAGGTACTTTAGTATATTTATGGCAGCATTTTTCTATTTAATTTGCATTCATTTTTGATATTGGATGGGGGGGGGGGCAATAGTCACAGACAATAATGATATTCTACCAGTGGCGCATACAGAAAAAAATCTAGTGGGGGGCGGGGGTATTTTTTATATATAAATATAATAAAAATAATTAAAAGATTATAAACAAAAACAGTTTTTCACTGACCTGGAACTTTCATTTCTTTCGAAATTTCTTTCCAACATTTACCCACTACCTTCCGGTTTGAATTTACTTTTAGTTTCTTCTCCCAGATTGGGGATTTTAAAAAAACCTTTCTAATTAAAGTCTCCGAATCCATCTTTTAAAAAACCACAAACTTTTATTTTAAATAATAAATACAATATATATAATAAACGTGCAGATTTCTGAATGAATCGGAAATAGGAATGAATAGAACATATTCCGATAAACCGTCTGACTCAGACAGTCGGCCAATATCTGGCACAGCTGATTTCACGAAGGTAATGAGATTTACTAGCTTAAATCGGACATGTTCGGTTGTTAGTGGTGTTTTCCGAGACAGCAATTCTCTGCAGTACCGACTATGTCGAATGTGTCTCATTTAAACGTGGTGTAAACTTATTGTCACTTTGGACTGACTTGAATATAGCTCTAGTACCTAGAGTTCTCATTGTAAGAGTTCTGACAGCCCGAATCGATTTCTGATTAATTGTAGCAGCCAAGTCGGACTTATTTCTTTCTGATTTTATCAATCAATATTATTAAATATACTTCACTATTTATAGCGTATTGGACCCGATGTTACTCGGGGATATAAATTTAATCTGTAATAAACCTATTAAACATTGTTTTCACTTATCGATATAATTATTTACGTGAAGATACCTCTCTAAAATATTAACAAATTATACACCTAAACTTTCCTCGTGAAACACTATCCATTAGTGAAAACCGTAATAAAATCCGTTCATTATATACTGAAAAAATCGTGCACAAACAAACAGACAGACGCGGCGAGGGACTTTGTTTTATATTATGTATAGATATTAGTAAATTATGTTCAATTTTAATTTTTAATTTTCGATGCTTGCTAAAAATAATACATAATGATTTTTTTTGGCTTAAAATGGCGAAGCTGTCATAACTCTTACTGGAGTATCTCTATAAGTCTGCCGCCATTATACACATCTGCGTTGGTAAACAAGCAGCAATTTGTCGTACCGGCATGCGCCGACAGCCGGAATTGGAATCAGTGGCGGACCTAGGAAGGTCGAGTATTTGAATTATGAACCCCCTACCTCTAAAAATTGTCCGCATAATATCTGAAGACCTTTTTTTTTGCTTTTCACCCTAACTTTAATATTTTAACGAATTGTTCTTAAACATACATTGACTCGCCACGCCGCGCCGGGCCCAAGGCTAGAGCCCTGTAGCTAGAGGTCGCTGCACCCTCAGCGAAAACTGAAAAAACACCCCCTTGGCGCCCTTGGCCTTTTATCAATGTCATCACGATTTGTTTGCACCCTCTCACTTTCTAATGACGACCCACGTTAACCCCTAGCAGCTACGCCACTGGCAGTAATAGCTAAAGCTAATTTCCTTTGGAAAATTCGCTAAAAGATGACGACACGTACTGTTCAAGGTTTTACTTTGGCCTTATAACAATTCCATTGAAATTCTAAACGTGCATGCGCATAATGTTACAGTTATAGTAGTGGGGTAATAGAACATAACATGTGGTAAATGATTTTCAATGAATTGTTAATATAATAATTTATTTACTTTAAATGTATAAAGATAATTTATCTTATGTTAGTATATGTGTTATGTAGTACAGTATAAAATGGATCATGCAACTAATGATGTGCAATCGATATCAAATAATGGAACAAATGAAAATAATGAATGTAGTATAAATAAAACTGAAGGTGACAATCGTGACAATGAAGATAAAACAAAAGTCACAAAGTCTGAAATTACAATTTTACAAAACGTAAAAGTAGAAACAATTGGTTCTAATATCATAATAAATAACAGTCAAGTAACTGAAGACGATTATGAAATGGATATGGAAACAAATTGTAAACTTGATAACATAACCTCTCCAATTTCATCTGATAGTCAACAAAAACTCAGTAATAATTCCAACGACAAAACACAAAGTACGAATTTAGATTTAACATCTTCTTCATCATCTAGCAACGCTGTTGAATCACATTTAGCTGAAAGTGAAGCATTACCTTCAAGTGTAAATGAACCAATGAACACGTTATCTGATGTAAGTACGCATAGTGTGTTAAATAGTGTTGTAAAATACGTCAACGATTCAAACGATACTTCAAATGATTTTTCAACAATTGTATCAACGAATGTCAATATAATGAACAGTTCTTTAAGTCAGTTAGTGGATTATGGTGAATCGGACAGTGATGAAACAAGTGCTAGCAGTGATTTTTCAGATTCTAATAATGAAAATGATGCAAATGAAATGTGTAATATGATTTCAACTGAGTTTATCGCATTCAAGAATAATACATTCCGTGATATAAATCAGTCGGAAGGGACTTATACAGAAACAGATAGTAGTTCTTCGAGTTCTTCAGATAGTGAAGATGACAGGTGGGTGATTGTATTTATAATTATAATTATGCTTATTTAAAAAGTAATTATATTTGTTGTTAATTCAGTGATATAGCTATATGTACTGATTCTGTAAAACCACCTGCGATAAATAAAGATAAAGAAGAAACACCAAGAACTAAAGGTGAATTGAGGTTATGTGATTTACCTCCAATTGAAAATCTTCATATCAGTGTACCGCAACAAGACTGTATTGAAATTGGATCAGTTATGAGTATTGTTGAGGAATTAGGTAAGTCTATTAACCTAACCTCACTTTTAAAAAAAAAACATGAATAATATAACAGCTAGTTAATTAAATTTTTATATTTTAGTTGTAATTCAAGCTTTACCAAATATGCCACCTCTAGATGTCGATACAGTTTTATTTTTGAATAAAGGTGAGAATGCATTGGGAAGAATATTTGATGTACTCGGACAAGTTAACGAGCCGTGTTATACAGTTAGATTTAACAAAGCAGAAGATATACCTGAACGAGGCATCACGCCAGGTACTAAAGTGTACTGTGCCCCTCGTACTGAGCACACAGCGTACGTTCTTGTAGCTGACTTAATGAAGTAAGTAAAAATAATTTTTATATAATTTTATTAGAAAATATTAATTTGAATTTTTTCGTATATTTTAAATTTTTTGATAAATTCAATGAAATTAAGATAAATTTTTGTAAGGGTACATTTTACAACAAAAGTTGTGGTGACCTATTTTATAGAAAATTGAATGCTCTACAAAAAAGATTCTATAAAATTTTTACCTAATGTGTCATTGTTGAGATATCTTAAAACAAAAACTGTTTTGGGATGTCACCCCTCTCCCTTACACACGATTTTAATGATTTTTAAATGGGATCATCCTCAAGCTAGACCCAATCAACCAACCAAGTTTCATTAATATCAGACAGACCTGAAATGGAATAATCAAGTAAAATACGATTACAAAGCTTCTAGTATCTTCGATAACTGTACTGAAATGTGCATATTTTTTAGATTAAAGGGAAGTGATGCATCGTGGAAAGAAGATAATGAACCACCAGAGAACTGCGTAGACTATTCAGATGACGAGGCAGAGCAACAAGCACGCCGTGGGAAAAGAAATCGTACGCGTCCCACACCAGTTGCTACTACTTCATTCACTCGTAGAGAAACTGAAGCACATCCGACCGATTATGAGAAAAGAATGAACGAAAGAAACCTACAAATGAATGCACGTTATTCAAGTAACGGATGGGGAAACATTCCACCACCGCAACAGCCTTCTTTGTGGAGGTTTGCACCTATGAGGGATTTAAGACAGAACCAACAACAACCTAGCGTTTGGTATAACTATGGCCCAATAGGTAGACCTGCATCTGTACCAGCTCCGTTTCATCCTTACGCTGATCCACAAGGATGCAATAACAGGTTCCTAAGAAGTCCAATGTTCCATGCAGTACCTAATAACCCAATGTACTTGCCCCCGCCGAGGTTTCCGGGGGTGCCTGTGTTTCCCCAAGCTCCGATGTTTGATGCTGTGAGGGTGCCTGTTTGTCCATTTCCACCCCCTCCACCGCCGCCTCCAACGTCGTCGTCGTCGTCACAACAAACACCGCATGGACAGTAAATGTGTTTGTTTGAAAGTTAATTAGTTAGTTGCAGTTTTTGGATATTTGAAACCACTTTCATGTGATTGTTTTGTTGCAGAGCGGTTGTATTTTAATTAATTGGTTGTTTGTTTGTTGAAGTGCGTGGAATGTGTTATAGTGTCTGATTGAAAGGTTAGGTTTTCTTAGGTAATCTCGTCTTGGTTCTACTCAGTTATGTTTGGTTCCATTTGTAGGTCATTCTAAGACAGTTAAAGGTAGTTGGATTTGTCATGGAAAAAGGGTTTTTTGTAATATTTATTTTCTGGTTGTTCCTACAATTAAAATAGTTGTTATAAATATTACAAAATAAAAATACTACTACATCTTAAATTTTTTTTGTTACACAGAAACGTTTGAATATTTGTAAAATGGACACAAAAAGTTAGTGTAAATTTAGTTTAAATAAATTTATTTAAACTAGTATTGTATAATATAGTTATTATTATATTGTACAAAATTAAAAACAATTAATTAATATTTACAAGGGAAATCATGAACATACAAAATTTTTTTTTATAAAATGAAGTTTTTCACTCGTTAAAACATTTAAAATGTTTTGATTTTTCTTGTATCTTGTAGATCTAATTGAGATCTATAATTTGAGACCAAAATCTGCGTGATAGCTGCGCTGAATGCCGAGATATACTGATTATAAATTTACCCTAATCTCTGCGTGTTACATCAGTTTCTGAAATTCCCACTTTCCCCCAATATTTGACATGAAATACTAGACTTTATTCAAGTCACAAGTAAATTTTGGTCGGACACTATAAAATTAAATTGTATACCATTTTGAAAATTATCTAAGGTAATTTTTAACTGATTTTATTTACGGCACATTTACAATTAATAAACTAAAAATATTATATTTATCTACATATAATAATTAATATATATTTAATAAAACTGTAGTACTTGTTAATAAATAAATAAATATATATAAGCATTATTGAACTCATAGTACAATTAATTAATAACAAATTAATGATTCTTATAAAATATTTAAATCCGTGCCAAAAATTGTATAAAATTAATTTGTGTAAAAATTACCTTAGAATTTAAATTGTTTAATGTTTGATTAATCCCAATTTAATTTTTTTATTATAAATTTATTAAAACTTATGCAAATAATCAAGATATTTAAATATTATTTATTTATTATCTAAGTGAGTTTTTTTTATCCTGAAACTGTTTAAATTATCTGGAAAAATAAAGACTTTTACGGTACAAAATTTTCAGGACCTTTTTTGTTTATCAGGGTCGAATCTACAAATTTGTTCCCAGGCCCAATTTTCTATCATCAAATGGTGACGAGATATAATGCAAAAAAGTTGATAAAAAAATGATCTTTAATTTCGTAAAGAAGCGATTATATTAAAAAAACTTAAATGATAATCTTTTAGAACATTGCAAAATAACATAATGCAACCTTCAAAATGTAATGATAAAAGTGTAGATTCTACACTTTTTTTGTTTAAAAAAAATTTTATTGGGGTATATAAAAAAGTAAAACTTAAATAATTAATTTTGGCTTGGGAGCATTATTATTATATCCGTATTGACAGTAATTATTGAGTTAAAATTTTCCCTCATAATAAGTGTTATATTTCTTTAATATTGTTTTCTTCTACACTGCACGGTTTACGAAATATTTTTAGAGATGAAAAAGAAAATCTAGTCATGCCATTTTGTTAGAATATACACATTCTTTATTTTATCAAGCTTTCATTTTTAACATTTTAAATTGAAATATATTATTATTTATTTTATTAGGTTAGGGTACTGCAGTTTAATTTAGTGCATTTATAATTATATCATTGTGCCTTGTAAACATTTTTATTTAACGGCTCACTCTTCAATATTAGACTTTTATGCACGATATTATAAAGAATTTGGTCTAAACCAAAACCTAACCTTCAAAAATCCATAGACAGCATAACACAACTGTCAATTGCAATGAAGAACTGGACGTCAAGAGTGATAGAGATGGAGCACCGTGTTTAAACCATGTTCTATCTCTTTTACACAGTACCGTTATGAGGTTAGAAAGAGACAGAAGCTGGTTTAAACAAACTTATGTCTCTGGCCCATAGAGATAATATAACATTAAGTGAGCCATAGCACTTTATGTAAGCGGACACCAATTATAAATAATTGTGTCTTTGTCTTTTGACGCATTCGTAAGTCTTCTTTGCATAATGCCATATAATTAAATTAAAGAACTGTCAAGTTATTTTGTATATTATATGTGCATATTAATAATTTAATAAATAAACTTATTTTTAATTGTTAATAAAAAAACACTAAAAAACTAGAATTTTACTTTTTCTACAAATTAAGTCGTACACAGAATGTCAGGTGTATATTCTATGGTCAGATGTAAGCACATAGATAATTAAAATATAAATATGAAACATGCATTGTTTGATAAAGATAGATAGAGGTCCACAATCTTTTTTTTCTCTTTCTACCGACAGTTAACGTTTTCAGATTCCTCACACTCTCTATGTTATATTATCTCTATGGTTTTTGGCTACTTTATTACACTCGTAAAATACGGATGGCTCAGTCCATGTTTCAATGTCTATGGAAAATACTTACCTTGGGTTGCATAACACAAAATTAACGACGATTAGTTAATCAGTTGTTTTAAAACCTTAATTAATGTTAACTCTAAAATTAATATCAATTTGTAAATGAACAATTCACTAAATATGATAATTTTTTACCTTATAAAATATATCATAACCGTAAATGTTTTTTTAGAATTGATGTAATAATGGGTTTAAAACAACTGATTAACTAATTGTGATTAATTTTGCAAGGTTAGTGGAGTAAAGTATGTTAGGTTAGGTTAGAGAGATCAGATTATTTATAATGCACGAGATATTAGAATGAATTTTATTATTTACAAAATTATGAGATGCAACAATACAATATATTAATATAGGCTGCTTTTAAACAAAAAAATAGTTATTAAAAACCAATAAATGTTATTAACTATAGTCAATTAGTTAAGTAATGTCAAATTATTATGTATTTTTGTTGGCTTTTACTATTAATTATAATAAATATTTCAAAACTTTCAATAAATTGTATTATTGAAGTTGTACTTCTTTAGGCGCGTTGAGGGAGAGTATAGAGTGTAGATAATACATATTTCTGTTATGACAGTCGGTAAAACTGGTTTTTAGTTTTGCAGTTTCTCAATAGATGTTACTACTAGTATCAGTCAGTTAGGGACACTTTAATTAAAGTGTCCCTACAGTGAGTAGTTGTTTTTCAATCACGCCAAAGAAGTATCACTTCTAACGCGCGTACGTAAATAAACACACCCACTTTTTTTACATATATAAATAAAACAATATGGATACTTATTTATATATTTTTATTATAAAACATTTTTATAAAAACTTAAATATTTAAGTAGGTAAGTGTATAAAATATATATATAATAGATTCTATATCAATTAAATTTGTTTTGGTATAAAAAAAAACAACATTAAAGTAGTAAAAGTACAGTACTGTTCACGACGATTTAGCATTGTCGACAATGCCCGCATAAAACCGAGTCAAGTCGGTTAATGTGAACTTTGTCCAGTAGCGATGTACAATGTGGACATTACCCATAACATATTATATAAATATAACATTTTTATAAAAGCAATAGCAAAATATAACGTCATTATAAATGTATTTAATCTTCAGGATTGTTGATAGATTTCAGAGGTATCTGAAAATATTATAAAATGTATCAATCAATATTTTGGACATCTAAGTAAAATTCGTAAGGGAATATTTTACAACAAAAATTGTAATGACCTTTTTTATAGAAAATTGAATGCTCTACAAAAAAGATTCTATAAAATTTTTACGTAATATGTGTCATTCTTGAGATATCTTGAAACAAAAAGTGTTTTAAAAAGTCACGATTTTGAAATGGAACCAACCAGCCAAGTTTCATTAATATCGGTTCAGTGATTCATGAGGTATGCGTAAAAGAAAGGTTTTTGTCTTGTCAGTTTTTATTTTATTTACTTACTTGTGTTTCAACTTCTTTGTCTTCGGAATAACGATTAAGCTCATCATTGTCTAAAATATTTAATTCCCGATGTGTGAATACTTTAGGTAAACATTTGCGAATACCTATCATTAGAAAAATACTTAACGGGAACAAAAAAGATGTCATACTAAGTGCTTTTATGAACCACAGTATACTAAAACATCCCAATTGAATTAATGTAAATTGTGTTAACCGTCTTGGAGATATCTGAAAACAATAGACCAGTCAAATCAAATCGATTTTTTACCTGAAATAAAAAAAAATTGTGTGCCTCACCCACATAAGTGCACGGTTGAAGTGAAACTTTTTTTTTCATTAACCATGAATAATCAAAAGTATTATTTTAACACAAAATATCTATCTTTCTCTTATACATTTACTCATCTCTCTCTCTCACGCATCTGACGTAAACATTTACTCACGCATATGCCATACACTTCTTTAAAATCTGTCAAACTTATTTCAATTCACTAGCCTCACTAAAGAAGTTTCACTTCAAAAAAATTTACACCTGGCAGATAACAAAAGAGAAAATAACTTACCTGTTTTAAATAAATATAATTCGGTTTGAATCTAGACGGAAGTAACATAGTAGTAATTCTTTCTGCAAACTGTATATCTTTAAGAGCAGCTAAACCGATATACAAAAATGCACCATAAATGCCAGCCAGGGGAATGACTTTCAACAGACGTGCAAATGTAATCGTCAAACCAAGTTTAACGAAAACCATAATATGTGTAACACGTTGTTCTAAAACACCCGTTACTTTTAACTTCCTATCATGTGAATCTTTTCTAGATTCAGTTTTTAACGAATCGACGTGATTAATCGATAGAATTATAGTTGCAACGAACCACGGAAGCCCCATTATTGATGTAATAGCTGTGAGTACAGCCATTATAAGTAAATCAAGATGGTACCCATGACTTTTTACTAATTTGTGTTCTTTTCTATTGATAAATACTGAAGTTACTTCATGTTCTGTTATCATTAATAAAGAACAAAGGAGGGCTGGGATTATTGCAATTAACATGGTCCATGAAGGGTTGTTATTAAAGGGTGAAATTAACCAATTTCGATCGTAGATTTTTGCAAATTCGTTCTTGGACATTAATTTCACTGTTGGTGCTTTGATTATGATATCTATTATAATGCCGATTATAATTGCGATTAAAACAGCTAAGTGACTTATATTTAGACTTATCTGAAATATAATTTACCATATTAAATAGTGGTTATAGTTTTGTATTACTAAAGAAGAGCGTTTTTTTTTTTTGTATATAAAGCAGTAATGATTTTTATCAGCGATACTTAATATGTGTTTGATGATCATTTTATTTATTTCAAAAACAAATTAATTTTCTTAAATCTGTGCCACAAATTGAGTACCGCTGATAAATCAGTATACGAAAGAATATAGCTACGCCACTGGATTGAGTTAAACAATAGAATTACCTTGACTGGAATGGGTATAATATGTTTTAAATTTTTGAGTAAGATACATAATGAAAATGTAATTATAAATATTCCTATGGATGTCCAATATGCAGTCACTTCTTGAGAATATTTAAAAAATGGGCAATAGTTCTCCAGAACTGTTCCATTGTTGTTCTAAAATTGCGTTTGTATAAAAACATTAATAGATCAAATTAATCAGTGGTGCACCCAAAAGTAATTCGAGAGGAGGGGTAATTTATTTTATTTTATGTATCACAATTGTTGAACTCTTTCCCCCACCCTGGGTGCGCCATTGAAATTATTATTATATACTATTATTCATCTTTACTTCTAAGATCTATATAAATCTGCAATTACTAATTGTAATTTACGTATATTTATGTAGATCAAATTAGATTTAATTTAATAAAAAATTAGATTTCCATATAGATCTATTAACTAGATCAATAGTAATTAATGTGGGTCTAAATTATTTTTTCATTTTTTGTCTTTATTTCGAAGATCTACATAGATCCACTTACAATTAGATCTACATATAAAGTTGACTGATGTGAGTTAAATTGTAGATCGATTTACGTATACCAAATTAGATTTAATTTACTCAAAATTTAGATTTGCGTATTATATAATCAATATAATTTTTTTTTTTGGGTATGTAGAAATGTTGGAACTTACAATACAATCCATTTGGTCTAATAAAGATGTTATGTTTACTTCAGAATCATTATATTCGCAAGTACATGGGCTTTCATCATTAATAGGTGTTATATTACCTAGAAATATTGTATTACGTATTGCCTGAAAAGTAATTAATTAATTAAATATATTTTTAAAAAGATTAATGTCGGGTATTATTATAAAGAATAAGTTCTAGAAAAAAAGGTAAGCTAATGCTATTTGCGAGGTGTCAAATCGTTATGAAACTAAAGTCCGTTTTATTTTATATATAAGGTGCAGTGGGGTAAGTGCAGAAACGGGGCAAGTGCATTAACGGGTTCTTTTTATTATAATACTTTTAATATTAATACCAACTTATTTAAAAAGTTCACTATTCCAAAACTAAATAACGTATCTTGATGCGGTAAAAAACATTTTATACTAGGCGTGTTCACAATTCTGATCTTGCCCCATAGCATATCAAATAATGCTTCAAAACGTTTTTAACTACCGGTAATGCACTTGCCCCGAAAATGGGGCAAGTGCACTGTAGTTGACATTTTTTACAATTTCCTATCATAATGCAAATATACAAAGAAAATTGGTATCCTATTCAATTTAAACTAGTCAGTAATAACTGCACAATCATTTGATACTGAAAATATTAAGTATTTATATAACAGATATATATGGGTTCAAAGTCCAACTATGCAAAAACCGGTCTGCACTTACCCCAATAATATATTTCATTAGTAGACCTACAATATATTTTTTTTGGGTTTGAAAGGTTTAATATAATACCCGACATGAATGTATTACTGCATGAACTTACAGAATATATAAAAATGATTCCACTAAGAACAGTAAACGTTTCGTACGTAAACCTGGAAATATAATGAACAAATGTACAAGCATCAACAGCAACTAACATAATAAATATAATCGAAATCCAAATTCCAATGCAACATCTAAACGACATATAATCCCATTCATTGTTTTTACAGAAACTATAAATAAGAGTTTCAAAAACTAACAAAGGCCCAGACGGTCCAAGAATTGTTAAAGGTTGTCCAGAAAATAACGCATATCCGATACCAAAAATTATCGCAGATAATAAGACTTCAACTACACTTATGTTATTATTGGTTGCTTGTGCGAAAATATGTCCATATGATATTATAGTGGGAATATAAAGAATGTATATAAAATAGAATGATGAAATGCATTGTATTGATACGAAATTAGTAAAATCTGAAATGTAGTGTTCTGATTTTCGTTTGAAATCGTTTAAAAGACCACCGAATATGCGACCAGTTCGTGTAAGACCATGTTCGTCGCGTCTTTTTTTTTCATTTTCTTTTTCTGTTTCTTCATTTAATTGTTGTCGTAATTGAATTGTATTCTTTTTTTCTAAAGTGTTGGGATTCCTTGAGTCGTTATTTTCACTATCCATTTCTGTAAAAATAATTTTACTAAATTATTGAGGACTAGTGCATAGGACCCGGTGTTACCCGGGTTAATATCCATAAATTAAAAACGTAGGAGGTTCTCAATTCGGCTGTATATATTTTATATGTATGTTCCTCTACTCAAAATGAAAAAAATTATCCCCTTAAAAACACTGAAAAGTATATAATAATTAAATTTAACAAATTTTGAAAGTCGGCGGTAAGTCAATAAAAAACCGACTTCAAAAACTGTTAAATTTAATTATTATATACTTTTCAGTGGCGGTTTTATTTTTTTCTTAAAAAGTTTTTTTTATACTATGTAAGTCCTCTTTTTTAAATGGAAAAAGTTCTCTTTTTACATTTTGAGTTTTTGACAATCCTAGTCATGATGCTATGAAAAACAAAAATTGTTATGTCATAATAGCAACAATAAAAATAACAAATAAATATCATTAAAATTAATAAACTATCATAAAAAAATTACTCATTTTCAAATTTATAAACGAAATGCAAATAAAGTTTTGTCTGATAAAAATAGCGCTATTGTTCCTCCTTGGTGCACAGAATAATAAATACAGTTTGGTGATTCAAATGTTTTCTTTATGTTGTCTACTTCCGGAAATCTGTATACATATATATAATAACTAAAATCTAAAAAAACAACAGTTATTTCGACTACGAAGGTTTTTTTTATCATGAATTTGTTAACTATAAGTTCTATAAGAACACTATAATTATTATTTGTGTTGTAATATTGATAAAAAAATCCTAAAAACACTGAAAAGTATATAATAATTAAATTTAACAGTTTTTGAAGTTGGTTTTATATTTTTATTTCTTAAAAAGTTTTTTATTAACTTGACAGCTACTTAAAAAATTGTTAAATTTAATTATTATGTACTTTTCAGGTTTTTTTTAGTCGGTTTTATTTTTTTCATTTTGAATAGCGTAGTCAGATTCCAAAAAAAATTATATGGGATCACCAAACAAACAAAAAATCGTCGAATTGAGTACCTCCTTATATTTGAAGTCGATTAAAATACAATATAATGTACTAAAAAACTATTAAAACTATACATTACCTTTTAAAACTTAAAACATATCTAAAAAACAAACTAATCAAGATGTCTTTAGCACAAAAATAAACAATAAATGTTAATTCACAATTGAACTTTAAACGTTTATTTATTTTATTTGTGAAATTCTCAAATAACCACGTGTCTGCTACAACAAAAATTCAGTCTGCCTTTGTACTTGTATTGTCCGATGTGCGACCAAGTGTCAACAGTTATTTTTAAATTCCAGTTAGAAGGGAAGGGGCCGATGACGTAATATTTTGTATATACATACAACTATGTATTGAAGAAGTGTATTTGATATGTGAAGCAGTCACTGTGTGTGAATTTTTGATTTTAGGCAGTGGCGCCGGAACCAAATTTTTTCTGACCTAACTTTACGTTCTTAAAATTCAAAATTGACTTCAATTTTTTTAACCTTTTGGACTTATTCCTAAAAATATGCACATTTTCCGAAATATAAGTGGTCTATTTTTAAAAATTTTATTTACATTTTATTTTATGATATTTATTTTGCATGAATTGTATACGAGTTGATATTCGTGTTAGTATATTGAGGATTAATGTTTTAGTAAAACAACAAAAAATTTAATATAATTTTTATTTTACATAAATATAAAGTTTACATATGAATAAACAAAGGGTGGGGTGAAGGGGTTTAATGAATATTTCACTGATATTTATTTATTTTCTAAAATAAAAGTCGATTTTCACGTCCAAAGAGTTAATATCAAATTATTTATTAAAAAAAGTAGAAATACTAACTTTTTATTTAATTTTTGTTTCTTTGTTTGCTTCAAACTTGCCAAAAAAACAGGGTATAAATTTTGAGGAGGAAAAAAGTAGTCATTGCCATCAAACTGAAAATTTTGGAGGGCAGATGTCCCCTCCTTACCTCCTGCTCAGACGCCACTAATTTAGGTATATTGTTATTTTGATCGGCATCCTATACAATGATTCCAAATTGACCTTGAGAAATCATTTTGCTTGAATAATTTACATATTAATAAAATAAATGTTCATTTATTAACTGAATGTAGTTACACATAGGAGTCGAATCTGGGGATGTTTTGTCTAGTGGCGTAACCGGAATATTTTAGGGGTAGTATTGATATATTATAACCTTTTGGCCCCTCGTTGAATACCCACCCTAGCCCCCATCTCTAATTGTCTCGGTTTTTGGTACTAAAGTCTCGTCTAAAATAGTCTAAATAACACGCAATTTTTTCCAAATGCGTAAAAAGAGGTATTACTGTATTTCTATATTTACAATATGTTATTAAAACTATTACACCATATAATTAAACAACTATTATATAAGAAATTTCTACGATAAACAAGAGAAAAGAAAATTCATACCTACCATAAGAACAATTAAAACTTTAACTTAACTTATTATACCTGTAATTTAAGAAAGTATTTAAAAACAAATACCATTATGCATATAATTACCTACTCGAAAGTCTTTAAATGTAACTTGCATTGAATATAAAATAAACACTCTGTCTTAGATCGAGCAATAACAGCTATCGCAATAAACAATAAACAATTGCTGTCTAAAAAGTTCAAAAGGAGCTAAGGATCAAACATAAAATATATAAACTATAAACAAAACAATAAATTGTATAAAAGTTGTTTAAAAAAGCTCTATAGGTTTCAAAAGAATAAAAAATGACGAAATCATATTTCATTACGAACAAACGAATCATGAATATTTTCGCTCTTTGGCCGATTCACGAAAATTCAAAATTCAACTTTTTTCAAAAAATATATCGAATTGTAGCCCTAATTCTTCTTTGCCAGCATTCGACGTCTATTTTACTCGGGACTGTTTTTTATGGACATGAAAACTGGCATAAACTTGTCTTGAGCATAATTCATACAATGATTGCATTTACAGCGCTTTTGCAATTCAGTTATTTGCAATTGCATTGGAAGGAGTTGATGGAACTTGAAAAGTTGATTAATGAATTTAAATTCAGCTCCGATTTGAATTTTGAGCCCCGTGTTACAATGAAGAATACTTTTAAGTATGTGCAGATATGGGCGTTGTCTTGGGGAGTTCTTTGCTTTGTTGGTAACGTATTTATTTATATTATTTAACTCAGTGGCGCACTCAGAACAAATGTAATTATACGTATTTTTTTATGTATGTATATTGAGGGGAGGGGTAATAATACGAAGAAGAAAAACTTAAAAAATAATAATAAAATCGACTTCGAAAAAAACCCCAAAAATTCTGAAAAGTATAATATAATAATTATGGAGTCGATGCCGAGCCAATAAAAAACATTTTAATAAAGAAAAAAAGTTAAACCGACTTCAAGAACTGTTTTTAATTATTATACATATATACTTTTCAGTGTTTTTAGAGTTTTTCAAGTCGGTTTTCTTATTGTTTTTTAATATACTTCATTACGTTAAATTTTAATGATAATTTTTATTTATACTTACTATAAAAATAATACATAAATTAATTTTTAATAAATCGATTTGGTTAAACGATGTCATAACTCTTACTACAGTGACTCTATATATACCTACCTACATACTAATGAACAACAATTTTGTATATTTTTTCTAGTGCATTCAAATGTATGATAGATGAGAATTTTATCTGTTTATCATGTACAATGTATGTACATGTTATATGAATATGACATTATCACTGAAATGGCACAGTTTGTACTGTTATATTTATTAATATTGATGTTGTGTTGTAAAGTTAAAATTATTATCAATATTTACTCATTTTTAATCGACCTCAAAAAAGGAGGAAATTCTCAATTCTACAATATATATATTTAATGCAGAAGTATGCATAAGTACAAAAAAAATGTACTTATGTACAAGTACAATTACTTTACAAAATAATGTAGTTAATTACAAGTACATTGCCAAAAAAATGTACTTAAGTACAAATACAAGTATGTACTTTATCACAAAAATGTACTTAAGTACAAACACAAGTACTTTTTGTAATTGTACTTAAATTTTTGTAATTGCAATTACAATTATTGCATTTGTTTTATATTTTTTCTTTACTGTTATAAAAAATATTATACTTCAGTGTAGTAATGCCTATTTACGCGTCGCCCCAATTCTGGGTATTTTTTAGATCTTTTGGGTGGGAGATAAATCGATCAATGTCGCTATATACATATATCAGAATTGCAAACAAGTAATTTTAAGTTAAAATCAAATTTCTATACATATTAATAAAAAACTATAAACCATTATCATATATGTATACCTCGATGAAATATGAACCATTATAGTATGTTTATTGTTTATATTATTTACTTATATACAAATATACAAAAATATATCGGACAGAAATACTACCCTGAACTATAGTAAGCACCAATCAGATTCTTAGAAAAAGAGATATTATATATATTCCAAACTACACTGCATCTCTCTCACTTTTTGAACAGATGTTACACCATTGTGTTAATACAGAATGCACTGTCCATTCTCTGTGTATATGAGAATAACTACTTAAAATATTTAAATACATATTTTTCAGCTTGCCAATTTGATGGTGCTAAAATTTTGGGTCCATCTGAGAACTCTTCGGTTAGATTGCTCCCATTTAATGCAGTTTGGTATGGATTTTTCGACGCTCACCATAGTCCATATTATGAAATTATATTTGCCGTACAATGGATATCACATTCTATAGCTGGACAATGTTGGGGGAGTTTGTCTCTTTTTGTAACATCTTGTTCTTTGATAACAACGCAACTGAAAATTCTCAATGAAAATATTAAAAATGTGTACTACATAACATTACTTAACTGTGGTGTCAAATTAACTCAAGTTAAAAGAATAGCTGCACAGTTTAATCAATTTGAGTAAGTAAACAACAGTCCAGTGGCGCACCCAGAAAATTCGTTTTTTTTTTCGTAATTAATATACATATACAATTTTTATTTATCGTAATTGTTAAATTAAATAATGTATATTGACAAATTCGTGGGGGGAGGGTTTCTAAATCCTAACAATCAAACTCTGATATAATACAATAGAAATTAATGCTGTAATAAAATATTATAAGATACTGACACCAGTCTTGGACAATATGTAGTAAATTAAAAATATTTATTGATATTTAATAATTGTCATTATGGACACTTAACTCTAAAACAGCTTAATTTAATGGCAATCGGTTAATGGATGTCAAAATGGTAGATATTAAAACTAATTATTAGTGTCATCTATTTATTAATTATTAATTTATCATAGCATCTGCTTTACATTGTTTCTAATTTTACCATTATGTATTTTATAACTTTTATGTCTTTGTACTTATCATTTTGTAACCATTAGCGTGTGTCCATTACTAGTTTTACTTTATCCATTACTGGAGAAAAAACACACAAAATAAAAGTGTATAATTTAAAAAATAAACTTTATTTGCGAACTTTGGTAATTAAATTGGTTTAATAAAGAGATACTTGTTTTATAGTAACATGAGTTCATGAGAATTACAAAAGCGTCCAAGTACCTTATAATATTATTATTTGTATATTTAAGATATTCAGAAACAGATGAAAAACAAAAGAAAATTGTTTGGGGAAAGAAAGATCTGCATTTAAATTATATAGAAGAACAACTACATGATTATGTCGATGAGTCATACGAAAAACAATTAAACATTGAAGTCAGAAATTGTATACAACATCATCAACATATTCTGAAGAGTTGTGAAGCATTAGAAAATTTAATGTCATATATTTTGTTTCCAAAAATATTATTCACTACTTTTTTTGTTTGTTTGGTAACTTTTATAGCAACAGTGGTAAGTAATAAATATTTAAGGGGGAACACCACCAACTTACTGCGCTTGCTGTTAAAAACTCAAAGAGAACTGTCATATAAGTTTGATACCTCATTTGAGAGTGCTTGCTAGCTAGCAAATTTGCTAGCTCCTTTAATAATACCGGACATAAGTATATTTTAACTTTCAAATGGCAGATATACCTACTACAAGAAAATATAATCGATTTTTTATCCATCACAATGGTGTTCCCCCTTAACATATTTCATGAACAAAGTATTAATATTTTGTTTTTGTTTTAGTCACCGGATCTAAATAAAGTTGTGCACCTTCTTCAATACTTATCACTGGACGTAATGGAGTTGATACTGTTATCTTATCTAGGAACTCAACTAACTGAGGAAGTAAATGCACAATAAATTACTTTGAATTAATAATACACTAGATTTTGTGCATAACACCAGAGCCGGTTTTAGCAAATCTGGCGCCCTGGGCGAGATATTTTTAGTGCAAAAATAAAAAATAATTACAGTAATTCCCTCCCATTTACACGGTTAATTGGTTCCATGAAAATAACACATAAATGGAGTAATAGAAATTTCTTCATTACGTTGTGTTTTTTTAAGCCTTACCACCCTTTTTCCAAATATTTTCAATCACGTAAAAGTGACTAAATAGAAAATTACTGTTTAATTACTTATATTTTTAATCGCTGGGTAAAAAAATATTGTATTTATAATAATATTAGTTATCTTTTAACCAAGGACTTGAACTTGAACCGCTATATAATGGAAGGCAGTTTTTTTTAATACTTTATTGGTGTTTATTAAAATTGTTCGATAATTAACTACTTTTGGTGAATTTAGCACGAGGAAGCACTGTGCATTTACTTGGCAGACGATTTTTACCTATTTACTTTTTTAGGGGCTACGTACAAGTTATGCTGTTTACCAATGTCCATGGTACTTATTTCCTACAAAAGTAAAAAAATTACTTTACGTAATGTCAATACGTTCCCAACGACCTTTAGTTATTACTGCAGGAAAACAATACGATATATCTTTGGAAAATTGCACAAATGTAAAAAAATAATATACAGCATAATACCTTCTTAAATGTAATAATTTTATTTTTTTTCAGATAATGAGGGCTTCATTTTCTTATTATACATTTATGAGACAAATGACTCATTGAATTATTAATGCTTTTTAATTAAAATGATCTGTGTTGTAAACCTATTTATTTAATCAGTAAATAATATACATAGTTAAAAAAAACTTATTTTGTTTTTATTGGTAAACTAGCGCATTGTACTTGGTGTTACCCGAACATATAAATTTAATGTGTAATAAAACTATTACAGATTGTTTTATTTTTTTATTTATATAAATTACGGACAAAAAAGATAATTAGCGATAAGTGCTAATTATCTTTTTTGTCCGTAATTTCGTATTTTTATATTATACATACGAAATGAGCGTTGAAAGTAAACAACAAGTTTACCAACCACATATAACTAAATAAAAGAAGAAGAAATCAGATTGACATTTTTCAAGCGTCAGAACATAACCTCTCAAATTAATAATTTAACGTGAATAATTTTTGTAAATATTTTCTTATATTTTATATCAGTTTTGACTTTAAGGAAAATACAATTTCCTTAAATATGTAATGAGGGTTGCATTCGATGGCGGCACAAGACTCTTACAAGCAAGGAATCCGCCAACAATTTGTCGAAGAGATAAATTATGAAGAAATTCAAAAACTCGAGGTTTGCAATATTTTAAAAACTATTTAATAATTAATAATCTAACAAATTTATACACAGGTGGTTGGTAAAGGTTCTTTTGGGGTTGTTTGGAAAGGATTATGGCGTCAAAAGTTAGTAGCTGTCAAAGATATAGATTCAGAAGCTGAACGTAAAGCATTTTCTGTGGAAGTGCGACAACTGTCTCGAGTATCACATCCAAATATTGTGCGATTATATGGGGCTTGTACAGTTGGTGCACATGTGTGTCTTGTTATGGAATACGCAGAAGGTGGATCATTGTATAATGTACTCCACGGTAGACCGAAACCAAGATATACAACTGGAAATGCAATGTCTTGGGCGTTACAATGTGCTAAGGTTAGTTAAGTGTAATTTAATTTATTTGAGTTTAATAAATTATTGTGATTGTTTTTTAAGGAATGGTTGTCAATAATTTATTTTATTTGAGGTTAATAATTGTGATTGTTTTTTAGGGAGTTGCATATTTGCATGCGATGCATCCAAAACCTTTGGTTCATCGGGATTTGAAACCTCCAAATTTGTTATTGATTTGTCGAGGCCTCAAGTTGAAGATTTGTGATTTTGGAACGGCTGCGGATAAGTGCACATATATGAGTAATAATAAAGGTTCCGCAGCTTGGATGGCTCCTGAGGTACAGTGTTATTTTGTATGATAGAGTTCAGTAACCATTCTCGCTAACATTATTAAAAAAAAAACAGTTTTTTCTAAATTTGTTATAGTTTTTATTGAAGGTGCTAATTAAAATATACGTTGTAAACAATGTAAAGCAAATGCTTTTGAATACATTTAATGAAACAAACTGGGGTATTGTCTAAGACTGGTGTCAGTACCTAATCATAGACGGTTTAATATAGGTATTTTGTTTTTCCAGGTGTTTACAGGAACTTCATACACAGAAAAATGTGACGTATTCAGTTGGGGTATTATTTTATGGGAAGTGTTGTCAAGGCGTAAACCATTCTACCATATAGGGGGTAATGCATATAGAATATTATGGGCTGTTTTTAAAGGAGAGAGACCTCCTTTACTACAAAATTGTCCTCCGCCGTTAGAGAAACTTATGGCAGCTTGTTGGAACCGAATACCAGCTGATAGACCCAGCATGGATCAAGTTAGTATTATTAACTCTAGTCATTTATTCAGTTAAGTTAGGTTAGGTTATAAAACAAGGTGCCAAATACATTATCTAAAAGAGGTGAATAAACTGGGCTTCGTTTTGGCATTTAAATTACTCTCCAATACTCACACAGATGGTTTGTGAAAATAGTGTCAATTAGATTATCTCTAGTATAAGTTATGATGGTTTTTAGAAGTGAAGATATTGTGTTAGGTTATAAAATAAGGTGCCAAAGACATTTTCAAGAAGGGGCAGAAAAACTGGGCCTCGCAATTGGATTTAAATTACTCCCTAATACTCACAAAGATGGCTTGTGAATACAGTGTTAGTTAGAGTCCCTCTAGTAAGAGTTATGACAGTTTTTAGAAGTGAAGATATTGTGTTAGGTTATAAAACTAGGTGCCAAGTACATTATCTAGAAAGGGCAGACAAACTGGGCCCTGTTTTTGCATTTAAATTACTTTCTAATACTCGTAAAGATTGCTTGTGAATATTGTGTTATTTAGAGTCCCTCTAGTAAGAGTTATGACAGTTTTTAGAAGTGAAAATGTCCATGATTTTATCAAAAATTTATTAACTTATGATTTTTAGCAAATGAAGTAACAATGATATTACTTATTTCAGATTGTAGAAATAATGACAACGCTGTCCCATTTTTTCCCCGGTGGTGATGTACCTCTTGAATATACCTCTGATGAAAGTTGGTCAGAAGATCCATTAGACGCGACATCAAGTGATGAAGAATTCAAATTTGAAGAAACAACGAAAATGAGCGAAAATAACGGCGCTAGAGAATGTAGCATTAAACTACCTCAACCAAATGCATCTACTTTAAATCCATTGAAATTGGAAGTGGACCCGGTAAATATATTAAATAGATAGTTCCAGTGGCACACTCAAGGGAGAGGGGCTAGGGGTTACTTAAATTTATCAATATGATTTACAACTAGAGTAAAAAAATTTAACAGTAGATCGAGGATATAAAATATAAATTTATATTTTAAATTTTTAACATAAGGTTTTTTGCTTAATATAATTTTTTTACACTAGTTGTAAATCATCCTGTATATTGTTTAAAAAATAAAATTTACAAAAAATAAATTAACCTCCCCCCCACCCGATTTTTTTTGGGTGTGCCACTGAATAGTTTACATTAACTCTTTGATTATAATTATTATGTTAATTTTGTTTAATTTAATAATAAAAAATAAAAATAAATTTCCCCCCCTTTTTTTTGGATGCGCCACTGGATAATTCACATTTTTAAATTATAATTATGTTATTTTCAGAATGTTTGGGATATACTCGATGGATCAAATGTTGGTTTAAATAAGACTGTGCCTAAAAAATGTAAGTGAAATTTTTGTAATTTTTTTTTGTGTCTCTTTTTACGTAGATTTTTTATGCGGATTCAGGGATTCCCCCCAGTTGTATTTTCAGATAGTGACAATAATTCTCGTAAAAAAATATAATTGTTACTTTTCAAAAAAATTCAATAAATAAAATTGAAAAATAAGCAGGAAATTTTACTAAAAAATTTCGAATTTTTGATTTCGTTAAAAGTATGTTTATTGTATAGAAAATGACGTGAAAAGTTGTTTGTTTCAAACCGCAGGTCTGTATCTCAAACCGTTCTCGAGATATAGCCTCTCAAAGTTTTAGTTTTTTCAAATTTTTGGAGAAAAATGGCCATAACTTTTGAACGTGTGGTCGGAATTGATTTTAGTTGACGGATTTGAAATCAGCGTGTCAAAATCTATATAATGACACGTATAATACTTTAAAATCCGACAAAAAAATTTTGGCCAAAAATCGACATTTTTTTAAGGTATACCCCTTTGAATTTTTTCGATTTTTCGCGAAATTTTTTTTTTCGAGTTTTAAGGTATTATACATGTCATTATATAGATTTTGACACGCTGATTCCAAATCCGTCAACTAAAATCAATTCCGACCACGCGTTCAAAAGTTATGGCCTTTTTTCTCCAAAAATTTGAAAAAACTAAAAATTTGAGAGGCTATATCTCGAGAACGGTTTGAGATACAGACCTGCGGTTTGAAACAAACAACTTTTCACGTCATTTTCTATACAATAAACATACTTTTAACGAAATCAAAAATTCTAAATTTTTTAGTGAAATTTCCTGCAGTGAACTCGTCATACAAATATCGACTAAAATACAAGAAAATAAGACGTAGAGGTATTATAGTTTTATAACTGAGCGTGTAAATTAATATTAAATGTTGTTTTTGATTAAAATGTTTGAGTTGCGCATAAAGACGAATATTCTAATAATATTTTTAAATTATTTATTAACTGAAAACAGATTTGTATTAATTTACCCATAAAGTAAGGGAAGCCTGCTTCCCCTGTTTCCATGGACGCTTCGCCACTGATATAGAAGTATATAACTAGTAGATGAATTTATTTGTATGTTAAAAAATAAAAAAATAAAAACTCTGCAACCTAAAAATTACCCTCCCCCCCCTCGGTCCGAGACTGCTCCACCGGAGCATTTTAGAAATCTGGCAACTAAATTCGTGTAGTATTATAAATTCTTTTGATCAACTTATAATTTTCGTAGACTCATGGGGGGGGGGGGGGGGATTGATCTTCTTGATCCTCCCCCTATCTACGCCACTGCCGCGTAATGAAGTAATAGAAATATGTATGTTCATTATGTTGTGTGTTTTTTTTTTATTTCTAGACATTCTTAATTTCGTGAATTTTCAGAAACTTTTTCTACGCGATTTTTTATTGTTAATCAAATACAAGCATTATTAACAATTTAATAAAACAAAAACAGTTGAAGATATCAGGTTCTAATTTTCAGTGAATGTTTTGTACTATAGTATGTTTATTTTCCAAGGGTATCAACTTAAAAAACGTTAAACCTTATTAGTTATTACAGTTTAAAAAAAGTGTGCTTTAAGCCATTTTAATCAGCGTAGAGGACAAACAAATGAATTTTTTAATTTTTTTCGAAATGGAGGATGTAGAGAATTTTGTAGCGAATAACTTTTTGACCGCTATTTAGTAAAAATAAGAAAATCTTAAGAATTTTGCAATTGAACCATGATTAACCCCTGTCGCGGACAACCAAAATCAGAGCTAACTTAGGGTATTATTCTACACCACTTTTGTAACAGATCCTGTAAGTATTAAAACTGTACGCAAACAATTATATTTTAGATAGATAGGTACTTTTTAGCCTAATTAAAAAAATCTGTAAAAATTCATGTATCAATATCGAATACAGAATTTATTAGCGTTGATTAGAATTGATTTTTTATGCATTTTTCGATTTGTTATAAACGAAACGTTAATTAGTTAGTTTGTTTTAATTTTTAATTGAAGGTCTATTTGAGAATAATGGGTTGTTTGTTATAGATTCTGCCACAGTGTAGACACAGTGGCAGAAGTTAGATGACCGAAATATATCGATGAATCATAGGCAAGCACATTTTTTTATATATCGAGCTGAGCCATCTGTACATATACCCAGTGTATTATATTGTGTTAGTATTTGCTATTTCTAGAATACGCTTTTATAAATATATATACTCGTTGTACAGGGGTGACTCAACTCACATACAAACATACTAGCTGTTACCCGCGTTAAATATATACAAAATATCAACAAATTATACACTTAATCCATTAGTGAAAACCGGAATTAAATCCGTTCAGTAGTTATTGAGAAAATCAGACAGACGCGACGAGGGACTTTTATAATATGTATTGTATACTATACTTTTTGCTTCCTCGCAATATCGAAGATACGAGAAGCTATGTGATCGTTTCAGATTGAGACAAAAAAAATATTCTCCGATTTTAAAATTTTAAATTGATTTATCCGTTTCACGTCAAGACAAACACTTTTTGTTCCGTGTCTGTCTGTCTGTGTGTCCGTCTGTACCCTGAATCCTTGTCACACGCATAATTTACTTATGCGTAAATAGCTCGTTGAAAAATTTATTTATTTTTTAATTTCTCACAGCAGCATTTTATAAAGAATTAAATTTTCTACAAAAAAGATCCCAAGTGTTCAATTCATAGATCCAGTATTTTTAAAGATGTGTTCGTTTAAACATTATCATAAAAAGTAAAATACAATTTTTTTTAGCATTTACAAATATTTCTCTGAGAAATTTTCAAAAAAAAAATTTCCAATGAGCTTTGCACGTGTAAGTAAAAAGAAATTTTTCCTATCAAACGGTAAAAAGTCGCGGTTTGATCTACGAGTCTGAAATTTTGGGACAGTTAACTTTTAACCCAAAGCTAAAACATAGGCTAATGGCACCGGAAAAAAAAATAAACACCCTAGTGAATATTTTTATACTATAACTTCCTAGTTCCTAATTAATTAAAACTAGCACGTATTAAAAAAATAATTATTAATATATTCTACAAAAAATATGTAACAATTAAAATTATTTGGTTTTGAAATAAACGCCGGCGACCCCGTGCTTGAATAAAAATAGAACCAAATAGAGATAGAATATACAGGGTGAGTCATTTAAAGTGTAACAAACTTATATTCTAAAAAAATAACTCGATTTATGTCTGTTATCAAACAAACAAAAACACTTTAAAACGGGGTATCAAACTTATATAACAATTCACTTAAGATTTTTTAACAGATAGTTACATGCGCAGTAAATAAAAACAAAGATATATAAAGTTTATTTACTAATCTTGATAATAAAAAACAAAATTTATTTGTCAAAAACTCATATAATATAATATAATATAATATAATATAATATAATATAATACCCCGTTTGAAAGTGTTAGCAAGCTAGTAAATTTTATTAACTATTTGCTTAAACAAAATTAACTTGGTTGTAGGGGTACATTAGAAGCTTTTTTATGCATCGATTTGTTATTAACAAAAATGTAAAAATAGTATTTTTTATAAAACTTTGACGTGTTTGAATTTTTTTCATATAGATTTTTGTCTACTCTACAGTAAAATGCTGCTCTTAAGTAAAATTCTGCAGTACTTTCTTTTTTCGATATTTGACAAATTTGATCTTTTGACAAATGAATAAAGTATATTTTTGTGTATTTTGTATCATATAATCTTCAGCAAAAAATTCAAGAACAAAAAAATACTTGATAAAAATCAGTGGGCCCACTGGCCCCATACACCTCTGGTCTAAATAATTATTATTTGATACTGGAAATCGATAACACTTATTAATACAAATCCTTGTATCAAATTTAATAACTGTAGTACAATGGGTTCTCTAGATATTAAATAAATACTAATTTTGGGTAAAAGACTGTAGTTCCCTCATGAAGAATTTTCGGATAAAGGTTTTTTGCTTAAATTTACATCCTCGATCTACTGTAAAATTTTTTTTACACTAGTTGTAAATCAACATCGGAACAATAAGGGTTCCTAGTTTTCTACGGAACCCTAAAAATCGGTATGTTAGTGACATAGGCGCTATAACGAGGTGTAAAAAAGCGCTATCTACACTGCAAATGCAAAGTGTGTTGTTTTGACACACCTAAGTGTGTCATTTTCTTGTAGTCATATTTAATCCCTTTTTTGGTGTGTTCTTTTATAAACACACTTTAAGGTGTGTAGTTTTAACACGTTTTTTGAATACGCTTTGTAGTGTGTTAGTGAATTAACACACTACAAAGCGTGTTACTGTAATAAATCTGTAAACCACATTTTATTAAGAAATTATTATTGAACAAATATAAATACAATGATTTTAAATAATATACACTACATAATAATTTTTTTCTTCTTCGATTAATCAGCCACATAAAGCATATCTAAATTCATTGTAACAATTTTATCCTCTGGCACGATATTATTATCACTTTTAGTTGATGATATCAAAACAATATGGACATTGGACATCACTTTTATCCGAAATTTCATCTACAATTCCACATTACATATTTTATTATTTCTATCCGGGTCTTCTTTTTATAAAATAATTAATTTTCCCTGTAGCATCATCTTCAGAATGCTGTCAGTTGTAGTTGCGTTTATTAATCCTTGACGTATCAATTCTACACCCGATATATCTTTTTGTGGTGAATATTTAATGCACTTTATATTTCACCTATCAGACAATAAACTTTCTTTTCTATATTAATTTAATATACACATATCAATTCAATCAAAATGGCGAAAGATTATGACGTGACGTGAATGTCAAACGTTCTATACTCTATATGGCAAAAGAGTGAAAGCGAATATGGTATCATGACTATAGAGGGAGAAAGATCGAATGTATATAGGCTATATTCACCTATATTATATTCTAACACACCAACAAGTGTGTTTATTTTCAAAGTGTGTAGTTCTCCAAAAAGTGTGTTAGTAGATATTAAACGTGTCATTTCAACACACTTAATTAAGTGTGTAAATAATATTTTTGATTATGATTTACAAATTATTTTTGACACACCAGAAAGTGTGTTACTCTTTTAACACGGATAAGTGTGTCAATAAACACACTTAATCTTGACTACACACTTATGTGTGTCAAATAACACACTCATGTGTGTTTTGTAACACATTTTGGTGTGTTTTTAACAAACTAGCATTTGCAGTGTAGTGCGACAAGTCGACGACTTGGTGAGCACTCTGTAGCCCAGAGATTGTACACGATGATGGCAGCTGGTGTGGAGCCCGATATAGTTAGCTACGTTGTGACTCATCGCGTTTTATTTAGAACAGTTTGTTTAGTGTCGCCCCGCGCTCTAGGTTCACTGCGCGCCCGCCATTGGATTACTCATCGAACGTTTACTTGCCAAAGTATTGCGTGACAACTACAAACATGTCTTCAATCATTTATCTTTAAATCGTTCTTGTGTTTTATACATTTGTTTTCTAATAAATCGAGATCGAAATATTACGTAATATTATTTATACTAGTGTCGAAATTCGGTCAATATTTTATCCAGGATCAGCCTTAGCAACTCTGGCGCTCTGAGCGAGATTGATTTCGCCGACATCCCCTCCCCCCTCCAAAATTATCGAAAATTTCATATTTTTTTTATCAAACAGATACGCAAAATTTGGGCAAGAATGTAACTAATTATTTATATTTTAATATCTCACTATTGTAATCTAATAACATTTCAAAAGAAAAAAATATTTCGAAAAAAGGCGCCCCAAAATATTCAGCGCCCAGAGTGACCGCCCCGCCCTAGGGCCGGCTCTGATTTTACCTGCCTTAACGGCAACATACACACATGATTTTTTTTGTGCATACCCATGGCACAGTACCTAATCTAACCTAATCTGCATTTACAACAAAAATTTCCAATTAATTAAAAACACTGCAATTGAACGCGAATTGAAATCTCTATACTGTAAATAAAAAAACTTTATTTTTGCCGCTTGATGCTAGGAGTATTGCTATGCTGTTAAACGATGTGAGGGGAAATCATGTGTGTATGTTAACTTTATATTACTTGCCTTTACGGCAACATATATGGTACAGTACCTTTCGAATGATATACATAAGTCTCATTCACCTCCTTTACTAAAAAAAGTACGACAATTTTCGATGTTTACGTATTAATGCATAGATTATTTTAGGGGCCATTATTTTTTAAACCCCTCCCCCTCCCTTTGTCATGCTGTATCACATTTTTTCAACCCTGTACGTAATAATACGTCACAAAACATGGAACCTCCCCACAAATGAATTCATTATTATTAGTAACATACAATAAAAAAACCGACTTCAAAAAAAAACCTAAAAATACTACTTTTTTAGATTCATCTTGGATTTTTTGTGTTTTCCCTTTTTAAATAATTGTTGGTATAAATTTAATTACTTATCTATACATACCGCATCGGTCTGTATATGATTTTCTCAGTAACTACTGAACGGATTTTATACCGGTTTTCACTAATGGATAGGAAGGTTTAGGTGTATAATTTGTAGATATTTTGGAGAGGTATCTTCACGTAAATAGTTAGCAATAAGTGGAAACAATGTTTAATAGGTTTATTAAAAATTATATTTATATTTTCGGGTAACACCGGGTCAAATGCGCCAGTAAAAAATAAATCGTGTAGTTTTTTACTCTACTGGGATTCCTTTAGCACTACATATTATATCTTGCACAACATTGAAGCTGTTATTCTTCCTGAATACTGCGTTTGAAAAGGATCATGGAAATTCCCACATTTAGTCCGGTAAAATTAGCTCGGAAAACGGCATTTCATGGAAATCCATATACTAATATTATAAATGCGAAAATAACTATGTATGTTTGTTACTATTTCACGGCAAACCGCTAAACCTATCTTGATGAAATTTGGCAAGGAGATAGCTTGCATCCTGAGGAAAGATATTTTGTCTCCAGAAAAATTGATTAGATAACAGCTAGTGATTTATAAAAATCATTAAATTCGGTTTTATTTTTTTCTGTAAAAAGTTTTTTTTATATTTTTCCCTATCTTTGAAGTCCATGGTCAGATTCTGATAAAATTTATATGAGGCTATCTCAAAAGTATACTCTTTCAAACAAACAAAAAAACATCCAAATCTGTGCTTATTTGTTGGAGTTATACCCGAAAATACATTTAAAAAAATATACAGCCGAATTGAAGTCAGTTAAAAATCAGTCTTTTTGAAAAAATCGGGAAATCAGCGATAAATATCGGTTAAGGTGTTTATTCCTTTTATTGCTTGTTTTGAGTATATTTGATTACTACTAGCGTGAAATTAGTCTTTTTTATTTAATCAATTTTAAGTCTATGTTCTTCCTCAGGAAGAAAGCTATCTCCCTGTCAAATTTCCTCAAGATCGGTTCAGTGATTTAACTGCTGAAAGGTAACAGACAGACAGATAGACAGATTTACTTCCGCATTTATATTATTATAATTTTAACTCTATAATATTAGAATGTAAAAATGTAATAACTATGTATTTAAGTCAAACAATATTTAAAAGTTACGGTGAGCCCCCGCCCCCCCATCTGTGCTTGTTGATGTTTTCTTTGGCGTTGTATTTATTATTTTTAATTTTTTTCTTGTTCATCTGCACTAGTGATTTTTTAGATATTTTAGAACAGTGGTCTCAAACTGTCGGCAGTGAAGCAATTTTACACAACCAGGGTTTATTTTTGTAAAGTTTTCGTTCCCGGCAACAAATAGCACTGTCTTTCTCCATTAAAATGAATGTTTACTGTTCACTATACGATTTTTTTACCATACTAATTTGAAATTATGATATTTTTAGAAATAAGATAAAATCTACACACTAATGTATTTAGGCGAAAATAAAATCGTACAATCTAAAGATAAAGTTCATTTTAAAGGGAAAATATAATATTATTTGTTGCCGAGAATGAAAACTTTAGAAAACAATGTCTTATAAGTAATATATTCATAAATATGTGTAACATTGTTATTTTTGGCACTTTTAGGTTATGTTATATTAATAATCTGAACTAACTGAGAAATTTTAAATGAAAAACTTTAAGTTTTCTTAAAAAAAATTTTATTTTCCCTTTATATCATTGAAATTTACAGTCAAAAATCGTTTAAATTGGTGCATATTTGTCGGAGTTATACCCAAAAATTGTCGAATTTAGTCTGTTACTAATAATTTAAGTTAGGGGTAACATTTCTGTATAAAATAATTATATTTTTGAGTAAAATTAAAGTCTGTGAAAATATAAAGTAAAAACCAATATTAAAAAGTGGTTTCGATAATAGCTACAAAAATAAACAAACGTCGCAAAAAAGAAAACTGTTTGAACTTGTGACGCATGTATGTAAGTAAAACATACAGAAGGCGCGATCTGATAAAAATAAGCAAAATGTTATGTTTCCTAAACGCGCGAATTGATTCAAGGCTGCATCTCATCACGGAACAGTATAATACTTGTTTCTTCTTCTTAGCTACCAGCTAGATTTATAGCCATTATTTTGGCACAACCGGCGTCTTTTGCGAAAATCAGATAGTAATTAGATAATAATTATTATAAATAAGTACACTGTGTCTGGGAACACTATCTATCTGTATGTCACAGTCCCTTTTCTCACATTTATATATCTATTAAGATGAAATCTGGTATACAGACGTAAATTGATGACCCAAAAACAAAAATTATGAGATTTAAAAAAAAATTTTTTTTTTGATTCCCCATACTCACTTACCCCATTCAGAAAGGTCTCTTAAAAATCCTGAAACGGATTTTTTTTTTGAATATTTTATAAATTGTGTGTAATCATTAGCAAGTGTCCATCACTAGATGCTCATTACTGGTTTTACTATAATTTAAAAAACAAACTATATTTGAGGACTTTGGTAATTAAACTGATTTAATAAAAGAGGTACTTGTTTTTTATTAGTAACATTAGTTCAAGAGAATTACAAAAAAGAAGCCTATCAATCCCAAAAGAAACTTGCTCTTGAAGTGTCCAAGATTGGTGTCAGTACTTTTTATATATAAAGTGATTTTTGAGAACGTGTTTTTGCTTAGTCATAGCATCTCATTCTTTCTTCTATAAGAATATAACTTTTTTGGCTCAAATTGTGCAGCTCTGAATTTTCGTTAAAATAACTCCTGTATAAAGCTGGTATATTCAAAGAGCTTTACTATAAGCATGTAGCGTCAGTTGGCAGCACTGATGTTGACTCACTTCAATGTTTATGTTGTATATGACGGGTTTTTAAGTTAATTAATTTGATACTGTTTGTAAAAGTATATTTTTTTGTTTATAAATTGATAGGAGAAAAAAAAAACATTAAGTTTGTTTTTAACTGTTTGTGATCATAAAAATAATTTAATTGTCTGTTTGTTATCTTGAGTGCTTCGTGCAAAACGGAATCGCTTCGGTGTCCGTCCGTCTGTATGTCACAGGCGATTTTCTCTGAAACTATTCGACGTAAAAATTTGAAAATTTAGTATAGGTCCAATTATATATACGTGAAGTATAAAAAGTTAAATTTTGATTTTGGGGGTTAATTTCAGGGGGTATATTGGAAAATGGAAAAAAAATTCAAGGACATCGTATATGGTGTCAAATGAAAACTATAATTTTTTTATGCAACAAAAACATTTTTCGACAAAAACACTCAAAAATTGCTACTCCTTACGCTCAAAAAAAATCATGAATCATGAAAATTTTACGCGATCAATTTAATTTTTTATTTCCTGAACCATTGGTTTAAGAGAAAAACATTTTTCGACAAAAAAATATTTTTCACGATGTAAGGAACAACTTTTATCCTTACACATTTTTAAAAATTTTCATGACTCGGAACACTAATTGCGCAAGTTCTTTAAGTGACAGAAAATTTATCAGACTTAAAAATAATGACAAAAACTATTAATTGTAAGGCCCTAGTTTAGTTATACACAAGTATCAACAACCAAAATAAAAAATAAATAAAACATAGACAGTATAAATGTGTTTACACGTGACACAGTATAATATAGTATGTATGTCTCTTTATCCAACACATCGTGTCTGCAAACTGCAAACAGACACTATTCAGTCCTGCGGGAACACACTCACCAAGTAGACCTGCTCGTCTTCACAAGGTTACTTCTTGTTGTTCAACTTAGCCTGCACGTCACCTTCGAGATGTGCTTATAATTTAAATAGAACAAACGTGTATTAATTATTAATTAAAATGTGTTGTTATAATTGACTCAACAATCAAAATGAAAATTGAAAAACATTGTTGTTAGTTAATTTCAATTGTAGTGATTTAGTGCCAAAAACTGTGGGGGTTATTTGACAATAGATTCGACCAAATTGTGCTATTATTGGTTAGGTTAAATTCTAAACGTATGCCAGTGTTATTTAAGAAGTATAACTCATGTGAAATAATTATCTAAAATCACTAAAATATCTGTGCTAATTTCATTGTCTTGAATCAGCATTTTCTGTTTTTAAGGTGTTGTGTTTGAACTGTATTTATGTAGTTTTGTATTGCCCTTTTGTTGTTTACAAAACAATCAAAATGTGTGACTGTCCAGCAGTAACGACGATTTATACACGTGATACTGTTAACTGCAGTTGGATAATGTATAATGGTTGCAAAAATGGTAAGCAGTACTTTTACACGAAATAATTTATAATGAATATAAACCAAAGGATAGAGGATGTTATTTTAAGTTAAAAACTTTATATGAAAATGTCTCTAAAGGAGCTATAACAGCCCTCCGAAGATTTTATTCAAATTTAGTTTTTATTTAATACCCGCATTTTTTTAAATCTAATCAATTTTTCGGAATACAAAGTAACCTATGTCCTTTCTCTGGATGTAAGCTATCTTCCTGCGAAATTTCATCAATATCGGTTCAGCCGTTCATAGATAAAACAAAAGATGAAATATGTGGGTAGTTGATACGGAATAATAAATAAATAATAAAGTTCATTAGAAAGATTACGACCAAAATAAAAATAATATTTATCCCGTGTTTAGACCAAACAGACACGGTGTTTTTCAAATACTTCGTATTTTTAAAATGTATTGGGTTTGCTGTTATTTTGGCAAAAAACACGATGTTGATGTTTTGTCATTCTGGTCTAAATACGACATAATTTTTGACGTGTTTTATAGTTTTTTTTGTGCGATTTAAAACATTTTTTTACCACGCCGAAAGTTCATAATAAATTAATAGGTATTATTAAAATATTTTACTACTGTTAGGTAGTAAAATTGGCCGCTTCAAGAGCAAGGCATACTGTTTTTTGGGATTTTGTAAATATAGTTTATTTTTTAAATTGTAGCCTTTTATTTTGTTTATGTTTTTTCTCCAGTAATGGACACTTGCTAATGATTACAAAATAAAGAAAGATAAAATTATAAACAATGTAAAGCAGATGATATGATAATATAATAATTAATAAATAGATTACACTAATAATTAGTTTACAAATCTACCATTTTGACACCTATTGACCGATTATCATTAAATTAATCTGTTTTAGAGTTAAGTGGCTATAGATTATGATTCAGTAATGGTAGTACATTTAATTAAACAACTGGGGTATTGTCCAAGACTGGTGCCAGTACCTTCTATTCTTATATTAAGAAAATATTGTTTTCGTTATATTTTAAACAAAGATTGCCTTAGCCCAAGTTAACGTTTTTACCATTGTAGGCAGTGATGAAATGTTAAAAAATTTTGTTAGAATTTGAGTTGACAATGTATAATTCGACTTTTGTCTCTTTCAGATTGTACTAATACCTCAATCGTATAATCATTCGATTCATTTATAATAAAATTATATAAAAACTCATTGTTGGCAATGGGCCAATGCAGTGTCTATACAGGGGCGCTGCGGAATTTTGCAAAAGTTTTTATAATTATTTTTTCTCATATTTCCCATTATTTTAATGTTAATTAATAAAAAAAAAACTAATTTGTTCAATAATGCAATTGTTGCATTATATGCCCATTTTTTGGTGTTTTATTTATTTTTATCTCTCACTTATGATTAGTCATGCTTTCATTTAAAGAATAAAGAAAAACGCCATGGGAAAACTTTATATAGTTCAAATAGGGCACTACGAATCGAAAAAGTTTGGGTCATTTTTTGTCAACTCTTATCAGGGATTTTCATAATATTCACTATGCTGTTAAACTCACCTAAAAAAAACATATGTTTCATTCATCATTTCGCATTTTTTAAAACTCTTTATTGGCAATTTTTGTTAGCAAAACTTACATTTATCCCAGAAGTCGATCCTAATCTTAATAAAGTAGTTTTTAAAACGATTTGAACATCTTGAAGTGTGATTTTGTAAAATATTTTATTTATTTTTAAGTTTTATATGTTTTTAACTTTAATTAAACTGCAGCCATTCTTTGTTTTTGTTATTTACTAATTTCATTTTAATCGGGTAGTCTAGCACGAATACATTTAAGTAATAAAAACATCATGTTTGAAAAATATTGAACGTCGGATGTATTAAATCGTTTTTTTAATTTATTTATTAAAATGGCCTATATAAAAAATCTGTTTCTCTTTGTATATTTGCTTAAATTATAGTACTTCCAAATGACCCAACTTCCATCATTTACGCGGATTCACTTTTACGTGGTTGAAAAAGTTTTATAAACTAATCTACTAGACACCGGATTGTCACCACACTCGAACGTTAACGTATTTATAATTAATTTGTGTCAATTTATAGTAAACATATGTAACAGTGAATTTTTTGTCATTAAGAATTTGATTGATTTTGAAGGGGGGACATATGAGTAGACGGCGGAAGAAATAGGTGAATTTTGGGTATTATTATTATATATATCGACTACTGTTTATAATTTCGTAATTAGTTTTAAAATTATGTAAATTAACATTAACAGTAAAATTATGTAGATATAAATAAAAAAAATTTATGATTGTTTCATTTAATAGGGTAGGTAGCAAAATAATAGTCACTTTGGGGATTATTTAGATAAATTTATAACATGAAAACTCAGTCCAAACTTAGTATAGTGAATTTGTAGGTAACATTATAACACACCAAAATAATGATAAAAAATACCAAACCGGACCATCCTGTATATATTCATAAAAAAATTTGTAAACATACCTCAATATAAATACTTCAGATTACCTTAGAATAAAACAACCCTGGATGAAATCGAACAGATAGTTTTTGAGATAATATTTTAGATAATAAGTAATATGTCCCTCCTTAACAATAATTATTTATGATATTTAATCAAAAACTGTTTATTTTTTCTCAGAAACCTGTTAAATTTTATTTATATCAAGCAGATATCTATTTTTTACATCTATTCGCTGGTTTCATGGAACTAATTAACCGTGTAAATAGAGGGATTACTGTATTTAAATAAATATGTTTTGTTTTTGTTTTCAGCGGCAACAATTCACTCGTCGGCGGATTCTAGAATAAGTTCTAGCGGAAGTGGAGGTGGGTCTGGGGAAAATCAGGATATAGACCATATGTATTTAATGTTGGATTCACATTTACGTCCAGCGACTCCTGACATGAATGACCCAAGATCCAGGCAGGTTTTTGATGAACATAAACAGTTAGCTCAAGAATATTTTAAGGTATGTAAAATTTGTAAAAAATTAAAGCAAAAATTTTACAAATTTTAAAAACAGTTATAAGATCAAGTTTTCGTTTTTTTGGATTAATGGGCTTTTTAAAGTAATAGTAACACTTTTGACAGTGGATAACGCTGTCAAAAAAAATCGTACAGGGATAAAAAAAACATTTTCAAGAGAAAAGAACAAACTTTCGAATGAATTTCTCGTAAAAAAATTTATTACACCCCATATTTTTTATAAAAAAAGAAGGGATAATTTTTCGAACTCTTAACCCTTGGCAGGTGATGATAAAAATTATTGAGTTCTTGATTAAAATATCGGTATGGAGAACCATACATGACTTCCATGTTCTTTCTATTTTTTTAAATAATTTTTAAATATACATTTTTTTAAATATTTTATTTATATAACCTACTACTATGAATATACATATCGTAATACATTAAAAAAACATATATACTTACAACGGTTACATCTCTTTTTGCTATTTGTATATAAATATTAGTTTTCTAATGTCAAAAAACATAATTCACATTCGTAGAAAAATTAATTTGACAATTTGAATTTAATTGCATTTGTTTCCAAGGCAACATGAATTAATGACATATTAGTATTTAAAATTCAAATTTTAAGTGTGTTTTTCACCCCTTTAATGGCTTTTTAGGCACGTACAAATAATAAATGTCCCTTAGATTCAATTGAACTGCAAATGTACCAAATCTTATTAAAATTAGTGAGATAATACTCGCAATATTCACTTTTTAGACGAAAAAAGTTACAAAATTTCGAATATTTCCAAAACCCCTAATCCGATTAGCACCAAAATCAATAGGTCTGGAGTACTCACTGAGGCAAACATTTTCCCCAAAAATAATTCAGATCGGTGCATTTTTACGGTAGTTATCGTGAACGAAAAAAAAATCTACATCCTGACACACAGACACACGCACAGCCGCCATGCGGAAATTAACTTTTCTTTACGTTTTGAAGTTAGTACAATCAGAATTTGTCATTTTTTCGGACACGATTTTTCGATGGTATTACAATACTTCCATTTCTTTCAGAACATGGAAGTAAAAAACTAGAAAGTACAAGCTTTCAAATGAGCTCTAAATAATGCAAATCCAAAAATTTTTCACGGAGATATAACTGTTTGAAAATTTATAAAATTTTACTTTTTAAAAATTATCCTAAGTTTAACCGATCAATTTTTTTATAGGTTCAAACTGAAATAGCTTTATTATCACAACACCGGGATGAACTTCTGGCTCAAGGGACAAGTGGTGGGATTATAGGGGGAGGGGAAAGATTAGAAAGGTTACGAGACGAACGTAATCAATTGTTAACCCTACATAGTAATCTTGTTAAACAATTAGAACTCCTTGATAATTGTCGTACTCAAACAACTCCTGAAGGTTGGGTTATTATTCCCAGATTACCATCGCAAGACTTATCTAGTAATATGCCAGCTAATAACTCAAACATATGACCTTAATTATTATTATTATTATTATGTAATTTATACGGAATATTAATTTATTTTTTAAGAATAAAAAATGAATGTTTTAATTAAGACAGGTATTATTTTGAAATAAGTTTTGTGCATTATGGGGTTCAACTTTTTCAAATCATAAGCCATATTTTTTTGATATATGTAGCAAAACACACAGAATTTTTGAATTTTTAATAATTTTTTTACTCGAAAAATATTAATTTTTTTAAATATTCACAAGTGGCGAAAAGTGTTAGATTCTAGCAAGGACTCTCGGGGAATTTTTTTATTTATTAGTAATTAATTTTTTTTTCAAAATTTTCAAAATTGTATAAAAATATAATAATAATTTTGAAAAACTACTTTTGCTTAGTTCTAAGTACTTTTTCCCTCTTGTGATTTATCTTAAAAATTGGTTTTCGAGTAAAAACTATTGAAAATCCAGGAATTTCTATTTGTTTTGCTCCAAATCAATGGAAATTTTGAGAAAAATTGTCAATGTATAGCGCCCTCGAAACCATGAAACTTATTTTGGAAATAATCCGCTGGAATGTCTTAAAAAATACCCGGTATATATTTATTAATTTAATGATTATTAATTTAATGACATTTACTTACAACCAGTAAAATTATATCAATATTAACTGACCTCCAATATTTGATGTATTTTTTGCATTTATTTGATGATTCACATACATAATTATTGAACCAGTGTTACCCGGGGCTACAAATTTAAACCTATTAAACATTGTTTTCACTTATCTCTAGAAGATCTCACTGACGATTTTTTTTCCAAAAAATAATTTTTATACCTATATCTTTCCTCCCTTTTTCGTAATTTAGCTATTCTAAAATATTTTAAATAATATAATAATAACCATTCTGAAAAATTTCCTATACAGAAGAAGACAAAATGGTCGTAATCAGCAGGGGGGAGGGGGATTTCCCAACTTCCCAACATTGTGGCATATAACATACAATACATTAATACATATGTGTATATTTATAATGGTACCCTTTCTTTAAATGCCCCTCACCCCCTTCTATACTCAAAACAAAATAAAAATTAAACAATAATTTGGTTACGCCACTGTTTATAGCACCCATATACTCCAGTTTTATAAATTCTATTATTTTTTGATGACAGTATCCCCGGTTTACAGTAATTTATTATACAGAACATAAGATATAAGACAGTTATCCCCCCATTTATGCGATTAATTGGTTCCATGAAAACAGCGCGTAAAAAAATGCAATAGAAACTGTACACAAGTATTTTCTTAACTTTTACAACTACGTAAATGAAGGGATAACTGTGTAATGGAAAATAAATAAATTATATTTATTGTGGTGATTTAAAAAATGTTCTTAATGCGTGAATTCGATCAATTAGTATTTATTTAGGTTTATCATTTAAAAAAAGTATGTATATAGAAATATAGATAAAAGCAAAATTTCAAAGGTGTGTAGAAAAGGCCAGTCTTTCGCCTTAAAATCACGTATAAAATTATTTTCGAAACATACAAGATTTATGTAATTAATAAAATAATAAATGATATAAATCGCACGTTAAAGGAGCACATTTGTGGTTTTTTACGTATTTTTTTACCCTTTTTAACTTCATACGAATAATTCGGTAATAAGAAACTGGCCTTATCTACCCACCAATTGGTAACTTTATAGCCTTGGCAATTAAGTTTCAGCGACTGCTTCGACCTTGAAAATCCAAACCGTGTAAGCTCACTTTAACCACCGTTGAAATGTGCCAGGTTCATTCGTTTTACACGGTTTTGATTACGAAGGTTAAATGGATTTAAAAAAATGTATTTTTCGTAGGTAACAAAATAATTTTATGTTATTTGCGCCAGGCTCATTCATTTAACACGGTTTTAACTAAATGATTTTTTTTTTTATGAAAATATTTTTTTATTAATTATTTGTTAAACGGGATAATTAAAAAGGCCACCCGCTTTGAATTTAAAATTCCAAACCGTGTAAATAAATAACTCTAGGTTTTAATTGCCAAGGTTTATAACTGAATGGATTTAAAAAAAAAGGTGTTTTACATAACGAAATAGTTGTTTGTTAATCGGGTTAGTTAAAAATTACATAGGGCCCGTTATCAGATTTTCTCTTGTTAATACTTAATTATATCTATGTATTTTATATTAAAATATATTGTTTTTTATATAGCATTTTCTTTTATTTAGCAAAAATGAAGAACCCATAATTTTCTATTAACAGGATTTTTCATCGAAAGGTTTTTTTGCCAAAAAAGTACTACATTTAATTAATTTCACCATTAAGGAGGTACAATGACGTTCAGGGGGGCTGTGGGGTCTTGCAGGCTCTATTTAAGTACCCTACTGTATTGGTAAAATTGGAAATACGGTGGTAAGAGGTAAGATATACTTAATAAAACTATGAGATATTAAAAAAAACTATTTAATAGGGGGCCCGTGATAAGATGTAGGGGCCCTGTAGGAGACAACATATGAAATAGGTGCATCAATAATACATAGTATGTATTTCTCAACAATGACTCCATGTAATAATAAGTACGTATACAATAATATTTATAAATAAAAGGTAAGTAATTTTGTACAATACTTAATAAATACCTGTGTAGATAAACAGATAAAAAGAAACTAATTAAGAGCATCTATGTAGATAAATAGATGTTATACCTGTGTAGATAAACAGGTATATTATAAAATTTTATCACATGTATTAAATACCAGAGTGTATCAATTTTTTTAATTAAAAAATACACCCTTTTTCGAATTTGACACCAGATTTTAAATTCAATAGACAAAAAAAAATTAGATTTAGTCGGAATGGCTTCTGAAAAATATATTAAAATTTGAAAACTTGAACTATCAAAACTTACTCGGAATGGCTTGTGAAAAAATTATTGAAATTTAAAATTGTGTACATTTTTATTTATTTTCAGAAGCCATTCCGAATAAGTTTTAAAATATGGTGGAGGCGCTGTCATATTACGTCATAACATCAAAATTTTTTTTGGCAAGTTAGACACGCTATCATATGTATAACAACATGGTGATTCCAAAAATGTTGATAAAAAGTTGCGCTCGGACCCCTATTACAGTTTTTTATCAATTTTTCGTCGTAAAATGGCTGTAACTTTTGAACCCTTTGATGAATTTTGCAACTGATAATAAAAGTCGAATCAGCGTATCCCTTTACATGCGATAACGTATCTAATTATATGAAAATCGAAAAAAGTGTTTTTCGGTCAAATTATAAAGAAGACTATTACCTCTGATAATTTTTGAGAATTTTTTTGTGTGTCGAGTTAGAGACGCTATCGTATGTATTAGGGCACCCTGATTCCAAATATGCCCATCAAAAGTTGCGCTGGGATCGATAACACGGTTTTTTATCAATTTTTGTCTTAAAAAATTTCATCATATTTTGAACCAGTGAATTGATTTAAAATCTATTATCATTTCTGATATCAGCGCGTCATATTACATACGATGGTGTGTCAATTATTTTCAAATTCAATAAGGATGTGTTTTTCAGTTCTTTAATTCATACACCCATTTTGAATTTGAAAGTATTATACATGACATCGTATGTAAAAGGACACGCTGATAACATAAATTCTATCAGATTTTAAATACATTCATTGGTTCAATATTTCAAGAAATTTTTTAAGACAAAAGTTGATAAAAAATATTATACCAATAAATGTATTTAAAATCTGATAATTTATGTTATCAGTGTGTCCTTTTACATACGATGTCATGTATAATACTTTCAAATTAATAAAGGGTGTATCAATTACCGTACTGAAAATCTCATCCTTATTGAATTTGAAAATAATTAACACGACATCGTATGTTATATGACACGCTGATATCAAATATGATAATAGACTTTAAATCAATTCACTGGTTCAAAATATGATGAAATTTTTTAAGACAAAAATTGATAAAAAACCGTGTTATCGATCCGAGCGCAACTTTTGATGGGCATATTTGGAATCAGGGTGCCCTAATACATACGATAGCGTCTCTAACTCGACACAAAAAAAAATTCTCAAAAATTATCAGGGGTAATAGTCTTCTTTATAATTTGACCGAAAAACACTTTTTTCGATTTTCATATAATTAGATACGTTATCGCATGTAAAGGGATACGCTGATTCGACTTTTATTATCAGTTGCAAAATTCATCAAAGGGTTCAAAAGTTACAGCCATTTTACGACGAAAAATTGATAAAAAACTGTAATAGGGGTCCGAGCGCAACTTTTTATCAACATTTTTGGAATCACCATGTTGTTATACATATGATAGCGTGTCTAACTTGCCAAAAAAAATTTTGATGTTATGACGTAATATGACAGCGCCTCCACCATATTTTAAAACTTATTCGGAATGGCTTCTGAAAATAAATAAAAATGTACACAATTTTAAATTTCAATAATTTTTTCACAAGCCATTCCGAGTAAGTTTTGATAGTTCAAGCTTTCAAATTTTAATATATTTTCTGAAGCCATACCGACTAAATATAATTATTTTTGTCTATTGAATTTAATATCTGGTGTCAAATTCGGAATAGGGTGTATTTTTCAGATAAAAAAATATAATATATTTAATATGTGATAAAATTTTATAATATATCTGTTTATCTACACAGGTATAACATCTATTTATCTACATAGATGCTCTTAATTAGTTCTTTGTTATCTGTTAATCTACACAGGTATTAAATATTGTACTATTAAATATTACTTACCTTTTATTTATAAATTAATATTATTTTATATTTTAAGAGCATACGTAACGACATCTAGCAGGAAATGGTTGCACTATCAAAACCTTGTTAGTTCGCGCTGTTTTTATTAGACGGCGCCACATGTATCTTATAAATGTCAATATTTTTTTCAGAAACCATTCCAAATGTTTGTTGTTAACGCGCTGAATTGATTATAATATTTATTTATCTACATAAAATATTATATATTTTTGACGCTAAAATGCACAATTCGTACCGTCAAAACCCCGGCAACCACTACATTCCACCTGCATTTTTAATTAAATAATGAAATAGAGTATAAATACATTATATCATATTATATTAATCTACTAGTAGATTAATATATGATTATATGCATGATAAAATATAGACTAAAAATATAAATCATTTATTAATAAATATAAATAATTACAATAAATATAATATTTGATAATCATACAGGTAAAGTATTTGACACTGAACTTGAAAACATCTTTGAAAAAAACTTAACTCCAGTTGAACCTCCGGGAATCCAAGAAAAAGCTGTCCAGCATAATGTCACTAATTGTCCAACTGCAGCTAAGACTGTTAGAGGTGTACTTTGTATGCTTAAAGCAAAATATAACGTCGCGAGTAACGTAGTACTGTATGATAAAGTCAAACATAAACGGTCTCTTGAAAACATATGTTTTAAATGTGTTAATGGTCCCCACAAGAAAGAAAAACTGCAAATAATACACTTATATTTTACACTACGCACAAAACTCACTGATTTTTATTATTACTTACCTTAATATAATGAAGAGGCTTCCAAGAGTGTATAATAACGCGAATTTTCTAGCTTTAAATAACAAAAATGGAATGTACATTGCTGATAATCCGAAACATATTATTCCCATAACGATACATAAAACAAAACCTGTTATTCGTTGTACACGAGTCTAAAAAAATCATAAAAATAAGTAATTTAAATTTAATCATAAATATAACCTAAAAATACCATTGAAGGACAACAGTCTTTTTTCGTTTCCTGAAACCAGGAATCATCATTTTCTTCCTCATTTTGTTTTTTCCCAAACCATTTACCAATTTGCGGTGTTTGTATTGAAGGTATTTGGATTTTAAATGACTTTTTTGTATCACTTTTGAGTAATAAATATTCGTCCAAATCTTTCTTCAAATCCGCCATTACTTTAATAAATATCACAGACTGGCAACCTTACAAACATTCATGTATTCATTTCTTTCCATGGAACTATAAATACATAGAATGGAAATAAGCTAAATTAAATTATAATAATCTTCGTACTTATTTTTGTCATTTGATATTTTGTTGTTTTATCTTTAACCTCCCACATTTCAGCTACATCAAACAAAAGCATATTTGGAGAATTCTTACCGATGACTTACCCGCTGTCACATATTAAATAAAAATGACTCAAATGCTCTAACTATATTTTATTTATGTATCACACAGTTCATATTATACATTTAGAAAATAAACTTTGATAAATACTGTTAAATATAATTACTATAAACGACTTTTCACTTTTTTCGCAATCAATAACATAATTTATATTTAACCTCACTTAACAGAAATAATTTCCCTGAAAATACAAACTAAATTATATCTTAAAGAAAGAAATTTTGACAAGGATTTATAAAATTTTGAGAATATTTAAAGTCTTGTTCCAATTTTAACAAGTATTTAAAAATTTTAGATTAATTCGTATTAAATATACGCCAATTTTGAGTTTTTCAAAAAAATTATTTATAGATTATTATTGAAATATTTCTGTTAGGTTACCGATTAATTAAACATTAACAGAAAAAGATAATTTTTTATAAATTTTTAGAAGATTAATAAATGTTTTCTAAACTTCAATTGTTTTTAATTAATTAACTATCAAATTTCATAATATAATACAAAATACAAATATAGCCCTATTCAAATAGCATAATAATAATTGAACTATCTACAAAACATTTTTAAATCATTAGACATGTAGCCAGCAGAGGCATAGGTTTTTGTTGACCATTATTTTGCTCATTATATATCAAAGGTTAAAATTTTAATTGGAGTAAAAATTTTGTAGATGAATCAATTTTTATCATTTTTAACTATTTTTGGGCTAATAAGCGTTTATATGAAAATATACAATTCTTTGATCACATTCCATCACATTTCCTTTCATAGAAAATATTTCACTTTGATCAGTGACGCATCCCAGTATTTTTAGGGGTCAGAACCTCCCCACCCCTAAAATTGAACAATTATGATAGATAAAAAAATGAAAGTTATATATAATTTATCAATAAAAAAAGTTTAAATTCTTGGGTGCGCCACTGACTTTGATAAATATGTAAGTATTATGTGTATTTATAAACATTTTCTCATACAAAAAGCAATTTATATAACTTATTATATAAAATAACTATAACGTTCAAGGTCGGTCTGTCTGTCTGGCCTTAATTAAGTATAACCTACCCAATTTTTTTTTACATATTCAAATGCAATCAGTGGTGTAACCAGAATTTTTTTGAGAAAAGGGAGGGCAAAATAAAAAATTACCAATTTCAATTTTCACAAAATCGTGGAGTGTCAAACCTTACTGCTCCCTCCCCCCCTAGTTACACCACTTACTACAATTCATTCAAACTATATAATATTCGATATATGACCAGATTAAATGTGCAATGCCATTGTTGTATTAATTATTAATTAAACTAAAATACGACTTAACTTATTTTTAATAAATGCTTAAATTCAATTCATTTTGTAAAATAAAATTGTAACTTTGTTTACTTGAATACAGCCATTTTCTGAGAGAATTCTGCGCGTTTTTGTGCCCTTTCTTCTTCTTCTTTTTTTCTGTCTTCTTGTTCTTGTCTGATTTCTTCTTCAAATTTACTTTTGATTGTTTGTTCTTTTATCTGAAATCAATAATTATTAATGAACTTTGTATATTTGTAAATACGTTAATTCCAAAGAGAAAATTCCGAATGGGCGCAGGGGGGGGGGGATTCTTAATGTAGGTTAAGTTACCTTTGCTTCAAAAAAGTCTTTAGCTCCTGTAACCCCGACACTTTCAACATCAACTTCTGTGGCGGCAGCTAGCCGTCCTAAAAATGAGTCAGCATCTAGTTCCCCTGCTCTAGCACGTCTTAAGATTTGAAGAAGGTCCCGGAATGTTAGACCTTTAGAAGGATCTGCCCCAGCTTCTTGAAGAGCTCCTTTTAACTCAGTTCTAGTTTGAGGTGCTCCAAGACGTTCTAGCATCCTTGTTAAATCTTGTATGTTTAAATATCCGTCTTTTTCCTCATCGAATCTTAAATATTATAAAATATACATCAGTTTAATAATCCTTAATATATATAAAGCTCAACATCTCTCTGTCTGTCTGTCTGTCCGTTAGTGCGCTTATTACTCGAGAATTACGTGGTTTCTTTTTTAATTCATACTTAAGTACGCCACTGCGTACTGACTCAACAATTGTTTTTTCCTGCTATTAGTGGACCCAAGCAATAATTTTTTAATACCTATTTATTTATTACACACTAGGGGAGCCATTATAGACACTTTTATAAACAACCTCATTTACAATTTATTTAGCAGAGTTGGCCTCAGAATGCAAAAATAAATATTAAACTCTTGTTTACACGTTAAAATAAAATAAAGGATTTTTTTATTTTTCTAAAAATTTACGCAATATTTAAATCGCTTTTTCAAAATATTCATAATGTTTTTATTTTAAAGAAAATTTAATTAAGATTCCTTCGAAAACTTATATCCTAAAAAATTGCAGTTATAAAACGTAAGCTCTCAGCTTTAAAATACTTTTTTGATTTTTATTGAAGCTATTTACGATAAATGAAGGATATTTTTTTATCAGAATTGTTTTTACGGTTTCAACCACGAAAAAGTATTTAAAATATTCTAATTGACGTAAACGTATATTATAATATGTCAATGGACTCTTCATAAAAAATTAGCCCCCCCCCCCCCTCCCAAATCCCGGTTATTCACTGACTGTATAATGTATACTAAACGGTACTTTGTAAAAATTAATTAATATTCTACTGATTGATGTGACTTATGCCAGTTTGCGTTAAAAATATGCACATATACAATATTATACTGTAATATACACGATGCGGACTAAGGAAAAATAGGGCCCTAGATAATGTTCCCATTACAGGCCTTGTTAAAAAAAAATTGAAAATGATTGCAAATTTTATTAAAAAATTGTACGTATTAATATGTGAAGACAAATACCTTTTTTGCTTTCAATTGAAAATCTGGGCCCCCAGGACTTTACAATTTGTTTCAAAATGACATTAAAAAAATTAAACTGTAATATACTGACATGATTTACACACAGGGGCAGACTAAGGAAGAATGCAAATTTTATTCAAAAATTGTCCATATTAATATGTAAGGACCTTTTATTAAAATTACGGGCCCTAGGCATGTGCCACGGCCCTGGTCTTATACAATTTGTTTTTAAATGACATTAAAAACACAAAGGTCAATAGCTTTGGTTGATAATTAATGGTAGCGATAACGATGTTATATTAAGAATTAATATAATGCAATATGATTCATTATTTTCTTTCGGATGCGGTTTTTTTGTGACAAAAAAAAATCCCATGTAAATGTATGATACATAAAATAGTTAACTTATGTTTAAAATATATTATTAATTAATATTAAAGATAATTTGTGAGTCAAAACTTATATAGATTCTTGAAAAACTGAAGTTAATAATATCCGAAAGGGGGAGTCCGCAGATTTTTCTTATTCATTAGAAAAGTAAGATACTGGCACCAATCTTGGACAATACCTCACTTGTTTAATTAAATGTACTAAATTAGATATATTTGTTGATATTTAATAACTGCAATTATTGAATCAGAATCTATAGACACTTAACTATAAAACAGCTTAATTTGATGACAATTGAACAATGTGTGTTAAAATGGTGGACATTTAAATTCATTATTAGTGTAATTTACATATTTATTAATTATTATATTGTTATAGCATCTGCTTTACATTGTTTACAATTTTACGATTCTTTTTTTATAACTTTTGTACGGTAGTACTTACTTGATAAACGTAGCTTCATATTGTTTTATTTCTTTTCTTGTAAATTCGTGAAAATCTGTATAGATATTGACCACTTTGTAAGAAGGTTTTACTTCTTTCCCTTCATCTAAAGCTTCGTTTATTTGCTGTCTTCTTGACAGAACTGTACTCAATTCATCATCAGCAGGCATTGTTATAATAATATGTTATAACTTCTAAAAAAAAGTTTAAAAATTAAAAAAAAACTGTTTATATAATAACAATTTTATTATATTATAAACGAGTTAACAAAATTTGATAGCTAGCAAACACTTTCAAATGAGGTTTCAAACATATCTGACAGTTCTCTTGAAGTTTCATGAAGTGTTTGACAATTTTTGTCGCACGCGCGGTAAGTAAACACCAACGGTATTAAATCAGTGGCGATATTATGAAAATTATACGTTTTTCAATAGCAATGCTATCAGAACCGGCTTTAGTAATTCTGGCGCCCTGGGCGAGATTTTTTTGTATAAACATATAAGGCTGTATGAAACTTAGTAAATTGTCTGTGTGTCTGTTTGTTATTTTTTCACGATTAAACCGCCAAACCTATCTCATTGAAATTTAGCAGGGAGATAGCTTGTATCCTGATGAAGGACATAGACTACTTTATAAAATACAAATTAAACGCTGAAGAAGTCGTGGTTAACAACTATAATTTATCATAAAACCAGCATTATTATGTGCAAAAATGAAAGCAAGACGTCGCGCTCTATAAATTTAGAATCCGAAGTAGTACAGAGTTTTAGAAATATACTTAGAAAAATATTTTATATATTTTCATTGTTGTAAATCGCAATATTCATAATTGTTAAATTAAATAATGTATATTGACAAATTCTGAGAGGTGGTTAATCCCTATTCACCCCCTTGAGTGGGCCACTGAATGACGCTTATGTTTGCAGAAAAACGGCAACATTTCAATTGAAAATAAATTTCGTGAAATTAATTTTTCCGAGAAATGCTATTATTCCAATATATTTCGATTGTTCATTTAAGTAAATACCATTAAAACGATTAAAAACTGTTATTATAGTTATGTCATATGCTTCATATATCATAAATTAATATAATAATAATACAATATATAATAATATAATAATAAATGTATTATAGATGCCGTCACCTTTCATCAGAATTAAAGTAAATCACCTTGTCAAAGGCTCATACTATGGTATTATCAGTGTCGGCTTTAAGAGAAGGGGGAGGGGAACTAGGGCGATCGCCTGGGGCGCCAGGCTAGGAGGGGTAGCGTACAATAGGGTAAAAGTGACTTTTTTTGTTTCAAATCAGTGTACAGGCTGCAATTTTTGAGTAAACTTTTTTTTAATTAATCTTTATAATTACATTTTTTATCGATCTATTAAGCCCGATTTTGCAAAAACTATTGCTAAAAATATACAATATTTTTTAAAGTAACATTGATTATTTCACAGCTGCTAACTAACGAATTCTTATTCAGCAACCCAGAAAATCTTAAATAAGTTATTTTAGTGCAAGCATTTTTGGACAAACTTTGATTCACCGTATCTCCAAAACAAATTAACGTTGCGAGTTCATTGTTTTTAAAATTCTTTGTAATAATTTGAGTACAGATTAAAAATTAGCAAATATTAAACCGTTCGTATTATTTAAGACCCATTTGTTCTTGCTGTTTTTGGTCAAAAATTTTGGTTTCGACACCCCCCCCCCCCCCCCCCCCCGTTCCTACGCCACTGTATTAGAGTAAAGAAATGTATTTTTAATGGTCGACTTGATCAACCGATCGTCTCAGTGGGAGGGGGGGGGGGAAATAAATCTCGCCCAAGGTGCTAGACTTGCAAAGGCCGGCTCTGGATATTAAATATCTATGGATTGTATTGAACTACCTTGATAAAAACCATAGACAACATAATAATTCAACTGTCAGATATGTGTCATGCTTGCTTGAATGAGTCACATACTTTCGCCACCTCAAAAAAACAGTTTTAAATCTACATTTACTTTTAAACTTGAATACTGAATACCGGGCCCAAAAAACCTAAATACCAATGTGTACATGTATACAAAAATATAAATATATATAAATGTACATATAAGGACATCATGGTGAAAATATTTGTAAATTGAAATTTAATTAAAATACCGATTTACACAATTTGTCCTTGATAGATATATAAAGTCAAATTAAGGCGAGGCCATCACAACAGAATCAATATATATTATTAATTTATAATATATAGTGGAACCTCGTTTGTGCGTTTTTGGGGAAAACACGTACGAATGCCAGGATTTAAAAAAAAAATACTACATAATTTAAATTTGATTTTTATAACCTTATATTGTTTTAATTTTTCTCACCCTGTTAACCCCACAAAAAGGGAGTCAAGTAAATACTATACTTATTATATCTACATACCTGGAATAAAATAAATAATAAATGCAGTAGAAAATAGAACAAATGTAATTAGAATGTATTCTGTATTTCTTTCCCCAAGAATATACTACAAGTGTCAACAAAGTACACCTTACACTAACAAAATCACTGAACCAACTGAAAACAATTCATGTTTTGTACCTATTTGATATTTGCTTACAATCTAAACTAAGGATGACGTAGGTAATGTATATACACATATAATACACGTGTCAGTGTGTCTGTGTGTTTGTATGTAAGCATGTGTGTAGTCTAGTATAGAGGCATCATCGTGTGTGTTAGTTCGAAGCGGGAGGGTTAGTTTAACAGAGGCGGTTTTAGGTATTTGAAGGCCTTCTGGCGTATATTGATTATTAACCCATTAACGCCCACCGTACACACTTGTGTATACTGTACACCTCATTTTATAATTCGTGTTGCTTTCTATGGATATTAGTTCACAATATTTCTTTAAAAATCAGATGCTAGTAGAGCAACAAACAAAATCTGTTAACGTTATTAGTTTCATAAGTATTTAAAAGTGTTTTAATTGCTGTGGATTATTTGTATATGAATAGAGGTACAGTCGCCTGCAGAACTCGTCTGGCACCCTTAAGGCTAGAATCGCTTACAACAGATTCCAAATTTAAAGACAAACATCATCGGTTATCTTTTTCTATCAAGTTTAATATATTTAAATACTAAAATTCGGAATATCAATTATTTATTGCCACAAAATTTACGTATACAATTTTCAATAGATTACATAATAATTTAATTGCACAAATATATATGAGTACTATAAACGAAGAGTAGTTCTTTATCTAGCAAATGAATTTCAAAATATCTGTCTTTGTTTGGTACATGGAGAAATGATTTAAATATTATAATAATCAAATGGGAGGAGCCTACTAAGTTTGTGATAAACGAAAATGAATACAAACTGCAAGACCATTAATGCAGGTGACTGTACCTGATATGCTAATATATTTTATCCAACTGAAGCATGTGATTTCGAATTTTGTTTAAATCATATGGAATAACTTAAATGTACATATAACTTGATTTTTAAATTTAATTTATCTAAAAAAAAAGATATTGGAAAAGCAGTTTTACACAAAATAGACTGCCAAATTTACTCGCTCGAATGCACAATGTTATTTTTTTTTAAATATAAAAAAAGTGTTTATTGTAATATTTAGTTAAATATATTGTATGTGTACTTAATTTCATTTAAAAAAATCTTCTGCATGTTTTCTTTTTCCTTTGGGCGTTAATGGGTTAAGCTAATACTGAGCGGATACGACATTATTTTTGTAACTCGGATTTTGGTAAATACGGAGAACATGGGTGCCCCGACGTCACAACTATCAAAAATCACGTGTAGGTGTGTTAGAATAGAGTATGTTGTATCTATTGTAACATGTAGATATTTTTATTTGACAATTATTTAATAAAAACAGTTTGTTGCGGCGGAGATTGAATCCCCGTTTTTATACTATATTAACCCCCTTTCGCCCCATTGTCCTAACCAAGGACAGTTAAAGAGTATATTATAAGAGTATCAACTCTATTCTGAATAACTACACACGTGTTTTTGATAGTTGTGACGTCGGGACACCCGTGTTCTCCGTATTAATCCGGATTTTTTTATTTTTGATATACATAGAATTAAAAAAAAATGTAGTATAGTAATAAAATTTAATACTCACCCTTTTTTACAAATAATTCATCTCATTTAACCAAATCTCTTATAAATACTGAGATCCCCATACTGGAAAAGTTATCTGGGAAACTCGGTATAAAATATTAGATTGATTCGACTTTCTTTAATTAATTCAGAATAATATTTATGTTAACAATTAAAATTAGAACAATATGTACTTACATTCATATTACTATGACTTTCACATCTGTAGCATTTAATTAACGTTTAGATACATACTGATATACAATTATAGTCTATGTTAGGGGTCACCAACCTTTTTAAAAATATATAATTCTGGATTTTTTTTAGTAAACAGACCTTATAAAAGTTAAATTTCGAAAACATTTTAAAAAATATCATAAATTTTTATTTTAGCGTAAACTTTATTTTAGGGTGTCCCTTTAAATCCGGCACTGGTCCAGAATAATGCTATAAACGTACCAGATTACAACGCCACAAGTTTTATATACAGTGTGTCTCAGTATAGATGTAACAAGAGGTGCAATGAACAAAGTTTTACAAATTTTGGTGATCAAGTCCTGCTTAATGTAAAACTAACGTTTACAAAAAATTAGTTGATTTGGTCTTCTACAGAGTGTTTTATAAGTTATAAAAAATACTACCTACAAATATTTTTTCAAAATATGAAAAAAAATCCACTAAGAAAGTTTGAATGCAATTTTGTAACCCTATACCGAATTTCAGAGCATTAAAAAAATAACACTTTCAATAAATTAAGTAGATATTTTATTGTGATGTGAAAAGTACGGTTGGAAACACATTTTTATTTAGTAATTAAGTTGTTTCCAACCCTACATTTTATTTCACAATAAAATATCTAAATACTTAATTTATTGAAAGTGCTATTTTTTTAATGCTTTGAAATTCGGTATAAGGTAACAAAACTGTATTTTAAACAATCTTTCATATTTTGAAAAAATAAAGTAGTTTTTTTTACAACTTTGCTTATAAAACATCCTGTAGAAGATCAAATCAACTAATTTTTGGTATACGTTGGTTTTACATTAAGCAGGACTCGATCACCAAATGTCATTCCGAAATTCGAAACATTTTTGTTCATTACACCTCTTGCAGCATCTATTCTGGGACACACTGTATATATTTTAATATGTGACATTTTCAGAACTCAGCAGGGGTTGTTTTGTTTATATTTGGCTCTTCACTTATAGTGGCGCAAAAAACATAGATTTTTCGAACACTATAATTCCTTTATCAACGAAAATTTGTATGTTTGGTATCTACACTTTAAGAAACCGATGAGTGCAATTGCCCATTTCACCCCCGGCAAAACTGCTTTTGCACCCCTTGGTTTACCACACTCATTGGGTTCTTAAAGTGTAGGTATCAAATTATCTCTACAAAAATTTTCGTTGATAAAGGAATTATGTGTTCGAAAAATTTATTTTTTGCACTAATTATACATTTATAACATTTGAATATATCCTCTGGGTGACGTAATTCCCACGCAAACGCTGATTGGTTAAGGAGCTATTGAGACTACCTTGTCTTTATATACCTTGTATTCTCTGATGTCAATACAGAATATTAAACATATATTTACTGTTGTTCTGTGGATATCAATAATAAAACCACAGAACATATGTTAAGTTGAAACTTAAAACTGCAATAAGAGGCATCTAGTGATAATTCTAACAAATAAATATACACGAGTATTATGCGCTCCTTTTTATTACTGCTATAATTTAACTGTAGTTCCTCTTGTCTTAGCATAGATGGCGTTGATGAGTCAGTCAAATAGAACTCAAGGACACATTTTAAATTTCAGACGGTATCGTCTCGGTCTAGTCTAGTCCAGTTTTAAGGCACTCTCGTCTCGTTTCAAGAAAAAACTGTTGGTCTAATTATTACATCACAACTACAAATTTCATATATTTTTATTATTAAATATCAATTTTAATACGAACCAATAATGGGCACCTAGTGATGGACACTTGCTAATGATTATAAAATGATAAGTATTACGACACGAAAGTTATAAAATAAAGAATCGTTAAATTGTAAACAATGTAACAGACGCTATGATAATATAATAATTAATAAATATAGATAACACTAACAATTAGTTTAAATGTCCATCATTTTGACACCCAATGGTTGATTGTTATCAAATTAAGCTGTTTTAGAGTTAAGTGTTTATAGATTATGATTCAGTAATGGCAGTTATCAAATATCAACAAATATATCTAATTCAGTAGATTTAATTAAACTAGTGGGGTATTGCCAGTACCTTGTAGATTTATTATTATAGGCTTAAAATATATTTATCATGTGTTGATTTGATCATATTACCTGTTACACTTGTAACTTGATAAAAAATAAGTAAAGTATTTTTTTTTTACAAAATATGAACTGAATTATTATTGAATGAAAATTATATTTTTAAAATTTATAAAAAATTGTATTTTTTAATTATTTATCATAGTTATCTATTTAAATTGTATTGATTTTATAGATTTCTTTCTAGATTTCAAATAAAACGTATGCATTCTGAAAACATATAAAGGTAAAATATATTGAAAAACATAAATAATTTTATAATAACGATTATATTTATTTTCATAAAAACATATTTCTTATATTCTTGCTTTACAATATTCAAAAATTTTATCATAAATTGGTCCTTATTATTAAAAGGCCACGATTTTTTGATCATATATAAAACTTAAATCTAATCACAGGTACCTACTGAGCTTTTGCTCAAAATATCACAAACAAAAACACTACAATCAGTGGCGCACTCGAGAGGTTTACATAAAAAATAAAAATTATACATTACAAAAAAAAAATTAAAATTCCCCACGAAACTTTTTTTCTGGGTGCACCACTGACTACAATATATAATTAAAGCTTTAACGTAAATTGGCAATATTCACTAATACTTTTAAACACATTTTTCTTAGTGAAGACAACCATTTTGAGATCATTCTCAACAAATTTGAGCAAATATTATATAACTAACTAAACTTTGAAAGACATTGTAGTGAAAATTCAAATAATTAAATGGAAGACTAAACACTAAAAATAATAATAAACACAAAATCACTTTTTTAAATTGTTCAAAAATCACCAAGGTCTCCAACAAACGGCTTCAATTGGTTTTTGATTATTAACAACCTTTAATAACCCAGCAGTTGTCGAACAATCAATAGGTTGAACTGGCGGTGAAACACATCTTGAAGACACCGGAGTCAAAGGCATAGAATAATCAGGAGACTGACTAACCTCTGTATTCATTTCAATATTTGGAGTACTTGGTGGAGTATATGTTCCAATCTGCACTCGAAGAGGTGCTCTTTTATCCATTTCATTCAATCGATGTCCAAGATGTGTCATTAACTGTGTCCCAAGTTGGACATCAACTCCTGGAGTAGCTGCTAGACATCTGGACACTTCATTAGCACAGTGGGTAAATCCCGCTCGGAATCTATCTGCATCGATAACTGGATTTGCCGCCAATCTTTGTTCTCTTCTTAACTTATGTAAATGGCGCACTGTTAATTCGAGGATATCTGCTTTTTCCAATTTGGAAACATTTTCTCCTTCTGATTGTAAAGCAGTAACCATCAGTTCCTTTAGTTCATCTAGGCATCGATTGATCCTTGCTCTCCTCTTCCGTTCTAACATTGGTTTCATAACTTTCCGGTATTGATAAGTTCTTGAAATTGGTTGAACATCTTCTCTTTTTTCGTAACTCATTTTGATAAACACGTAAATTCAATGGTAATAATAATATAATATGACTGAACGCTGTGAGCGATCTAGCGCGAATGGCTAGTAGCTGGGCGTTGTATGGAGCTTATATGGGGCCCAGGTGAACGCGTGTGGGGCGCAAGCTGGTTGTCAGAGCCGTGGGAACGCGCCCGGCGCGATGTTTCCCACACTCGTGGCTAGCCACCTGTGTTCTTGCAGCTGCCACTTATACTGTCTCGCTCTAACTCATACGTTCTGCAATAAACACAACTCACTAGGTTGGTCTTTTTCTTTTAAATCATCATACCAATATGTTTTGCTTTATCACATATTATCGGTGTGTTTATAAGCATTTACTTTCTCTCTCTCTCATGATCGTGTGTTCTGCAATAAACACAACTCACTGGGTTGATCTTTTTCTTTTAAATAAGTATGCCAATATGTTTTGCTTTATCACATATGCGTCTTAATATGGATATATACATGAGTAAAAAGGGTTCTGTGTTCTCTTTTTTGAGATATACTTTTGTTTGAATTCGCTTTCTCAAAAATTATTTGTTGTTTTATTCTTTCGTATGTATAAGATGGGTATCTAACTATGACTATCTTTTTTTGTTTTTAAATAATTTGCTACTGTGTATAGCATTTAATTCTTTAAATTGCTTTACGATGAATATATATGTCGATGAATCATTTTTACAGGTTTTTTATAACATTGTTTTCATACATATTGTTTATTTTGGAAATCAAATATATTTATTTAAATTATTTATTACTAGCTGTTACCTGTGACTTTGTATTTTTTTCGGGATACAAAGTAGCATATGTCCTTCCTCGGGAAGTAAGTTATTTCCCTGCTTAATTTCATCAAGATCGTGGAAAGATAACACACATTTCTTAACCAACTTCCAATTTTCAATTCGACAATATATGTTCGGGCATAACTCCAACAAATATGCACAGATTTGGACGATTTTTTGTTTATTTGAAAGAGTATACTTCCTAGGTGGTTCCATATAAATTTTATCAGAATACGACCATGAACTTCGAAGATAATAAAAAAATTAAAAATAAATAAATAAATTTAATAGTTTTTTAAGTCGATGCCAATCCAATAAAAAACTTTTTAAGAATAAACGACTTCAAAAACTATTACATTAAATTATTAGGAACATTCTTTATATAAGCGTTTTCATTTTTAATAAACGTTTTTTTATGGATAATGAACATAATTATGAAATTATTCCCAATTTGTTCAAATGTTTTATAATCGAACCACTTGTTGATTGAATCTTTTCCTCCTATATGGAATCACAGAACATGTAAACAACATTGCCATTAGCCATTAGTAAACACCAATTCATGCCTTCCTTCACTAAGCACATAATTCTTCCATTTGTACCAATGTTTTGTTGCAATTTTACTTGTTGGTTTTATGCCCTCTCTATTTATCTTATGTACTCGTAGAATGTAGTGTCTCGTTCGAATACTCGCCACGCTATCAACACACGTTCAACACGCGACGGACTTGACGTGTTATCAACATGAAAAAACCGCATGAGGTATATATACAGGTGATTCAAAACTCTTTAGAAATTTTTAATAATTTTTAAAATTATAAGTAAAAATGTATAAATATTTTAATAGGTCACTCAAAACTGTCTTTTTTATTAGATATACAGGGTGAACATAAAATGTTTTTAGAGAAATTCAGTCATTTAAAAAAAAAGAGTTGGATGCAATAGTAACGTAACTGAAGCACCAACAATTAGCATTACCTAGGAAATAATTTCTCTAAAAACTTTTACTAAAACATTTTTTATTTTTAGAAATAATAACCTATATTGTATATTTTTTATTCATCCTCTATATATAGGTGACTCAAAACTGTCCATTTCTTTAATATCTCCTCTCTTTTTTTTAAAATTATTTATAAAATGTAAAAAAAGTAACTCTGTTGTCTGTCTGTTTGTTACCTTTCTACGGTTAAACCACTGAACCGATTTTGATGAAATTTGGCAGGGAGGTAGCTTGAATCCTGAAGAAGGACATAGGCTATTTTTTATCCCGAAAATTAGATAAAAAAAAATTACAGCTAAATAATAAATCAACTTTAATACTATCTTAATAATACGTTTGGTGAAATATATGGCTATACTTTATGGTAATGCTTGAATAACTTCGTGGGTCAACAGGCTGAGTCTGACCCAGATGACCTGGACCTGACGGATCTATTCACTAGCACGTGTTTATAACTTGGGGCTAACTAATAAATACCATGGTTATTAATATAAAAAAATGTATTATTAATGTAATAATTTAAAAATAAAATAGCTTCTTACAATTAACTGTGTTGTAACTAACATCTCCCTCCTTTAAAATAAAAAAATAATAAATAATAAAATAAAATTTTTGTAATTAATGAAAAAATGTAGAACATAAAATTGACTATGAATAATAATATAAAAACATTAGTACAGGCTTTAAATACGAACCCAAATCTTTGATTATATTCCATTTTTTTTTTCAATCTCCATGTATTTTATAATGTGCTCGATTTCTCTCACACACATAACATTTGTCATTTAAGATTTCTTTTCTCTCTCTCGTCCACTTCCTGTCTCAGACTGTGGGAAAATAAGGCAGGTGGTAAACTTTTGACTTACACGCATACTTACTTACACATACATAAACGCTATGTGCAATATTTTAATAGGTTTAAAACTGATTTGCCTTTTTAAATTCAGAATAATTTGGTAATAACCATAATAAATAATGCTTTTTAATATAATGTGATTTTTGATAATTTATTTTGGATAATGATTTAATTTATTAATTTATCATAGAAATAGACCAGTTCCTTTCATTATTTATTTAATTTATCTACATCTCTCGCCACGTCTCCATTTACGCGGATAATTGGTTCCATGAAAACAAGGCGTAAATGGAGCAAGATAAATTTCCCCATTACGTTATTTTTTTAAGTCCTTTCACCCTTTTTCCAAACTTTTTCAACCGCGTATAATATAAAATAAAGTCCTTCGCCGTGTCTGTCTGTCTGTCTGTGTACGTTTTTCTCAATAATTACTTAACAGATTTGTGAACGTTTTTAAATTAATTTTATATAGAAATAGACCTTCCAGTCACTTTTATTATTTATCATATATCATCTATCTCTCGTCACGTCTGTCTGTCAGTGCACGATTTTCTAAGTAACTACTGAACGGATTTTATTCCGGTTTTCACTAATGGATAGTGTGTTTCACGAAGGTTTATGTGCATAATTTGTAGATATTTCGGAATTGTAACACTGGGTCCAATGCGCTAGTAATTTATATAAAAATAAAAATATGAAATTTATATAAATGTAAAAGTAACTTTGTCTGTTACATTTTTACGGTTAAACCGATTTTAACGAAATTTAGCAGGGAGGTAACTTACATCCCGAGGAAGGACAGCTACAGTAATAAATAAATAGTTAATTGCAATAATACCATATTAAAATTAAGGAAGAGAAATGGTCAAATAGGCACATATAACAAAAAAAAAAAAACCAAGGGTTAAACGAATTACAAATTTTCGTAAGTCTGGTCACGTCTTATAACCAGAGGCTCGAAATCCATGCGGGTTCTGTTTGTATGTGTGTGTGTGTGTCCACGCGTGACGTACATGCACAGATACGTGCGCGCGGCGGGTGAAGGGGCACGGGGGGGAGGTAAATACCATACCGTAGCGCGCTACCGTGGGAAAGAACTCGAAACGCACGTGCTCGTCGCCCCATTATCGCGACTGAGAGAGATGTAGCCTCAGTAATTTAAAGACAGAGAGAGAGAGAGTGAATGAATCGCGCGTGCTTTCATAGCACTCTATTGTACAATTATCTCTATATATGTATGTATGTATATGAGCAGTGGCGCATTTAAGTGAGGAGGTTAGGGGTTAGAAAGCTAGAACCCCTAATGAATTTCTTAACAATTTTGATACATAAAAAAAAATTACATAAGGTACTAGCACCAGTCTTGACCACTTTAAGAGCATGTTTTGGTTAATACGGAGAGTCTGGGGGTCCTCTGTCAAAAACTCTGAAAATCACGTGTTGATGTGTTAGAATAGAGTAGAGTATGTTGTATCTATGTTAATATATTATTTAGTGCAATTAATAAACCTAACCTAACCCTACCTGAAAAGGAACCAATCTATCTGGACTACTCTAACTTAAACTAAATAATTAAATATAACACAGCTAAACGTGGCCAATCGTTTTATAAAATGCGTGATTTATAAAAGTTGTTAACACTGATCTAGTCACGCATGCGCGTCAACCCTATTCTGAATAACTATATACGTGATTTTTCACAAATCTGACAGAGGACCCTCAGACTCTCCATATTAGCCCATGTTTTTTTGGGATTGCCTAACCGCAACTTTTACTGACTTTTTTGAGTTATTTATTTTTTGCGTAAATTTCTTGATAAATTAAATGGTAAGAAACAATAAGAAAGAACACCTTTAACATTTAACAACTCCAAGCAAAGAAGTAAAAATTATCTGTATCAATTGTGTTTAACGCCCGTTACACTTATCAAAAATCATTAAAAATAGATAAACATACAATCTAGCTTCATTTTTATGTTTACATCTGCCTATATTAATAAAGTCATAGTATACAGAAAAACACATAAATGGAATAAGAGATTTTGCAGATTTACCTGATTTAATAACTTATTGCTTAAATAGCTTTCTGTTTGTAACGCCCGTTACAGGTACAGTCGCCTGCAGAACTCGTCTGGCACCCTAAAGGCTAGAATCGCTTATAACAGATTCCAAATTTAAAGACAAACATCATCGGTTATCTTTTTCTATCAAGTTTAATATATTTAAATACTAAAATTCGGAATATTAAATATTTATTGCCACAAAATTTACGTATACAATTTTCAATAGATTACGTAATAATTTAATTGCACAAATATATATGAGTACCTATTATATACGAAGAGTAGTTCTTTATCTAGCAAATGAATTTCAAAATATCTGTCTTTTTTTGATACATGGAGAAATGATTTAAATATTATAATAATCAAATGGGAGGAGCCTACTAAGTTTGTGATAAACGAAAATGAATACAAACTGCAAGACCATTAATGCAGGTGACTGTACATACTTATGAATATTTTACAAATCTAATAATAAGTGTGCAAAATTATCCTTTTAACATAGTGAAGTTAATAAAAAAAATCAGTTCCTTTTCAGGTGTTATTTCATATTATAAATTTATATTAATATCAAAATATCGTTTTGATAAGCAAACTTGTAAAATCCATTCCATGGACTCGTCCTCATGTTACTCTATATTAAATCAATTTAATTACCAATGTCCGTAAATAGTAAATATACCTACATACTTTGTTTTTATATTGTTCATATTTTTTTCTTCTTCAGACACAGACAAAAGTTATAAAATAAAGAATGGTAAATTTGTAAAGCAGATGTTATAATAATATAATAATTAATAAATAAATTACAATAATAATTAGTTTAAATGTCCACTATTTTGATACCCATATTTTAGTAAGTACATGTTCCAACACTGGGGTAGGACCCAAACTGATGAAGAAATTAGGGTTACTTTAATTGCAACAGGTAAATTATTACTTTTGGAATTATTTATTGTAAACAAAAAGTGACATAGTATTTTAAAGCATACAAATAGGTGAATTTACCCTAACCATTGTGCTAATAGGGGTGCAACCCTAGGGCACGCCTAACCGCTTTACAATTATTATCAATGTATTATTCAAAACTATACGATACTTCTTTATGTTTACTCAAAATTAGTGTCCTTCTCGAGAGCAAAATTTGTATTTCTCATTTCTAGAGAAATTGCTATAAAATTTGTAAGTAGGTATATTTCTAATATAATTATATTATTTTTAGTTTTTACACAATATTAATTAATAATTACTGCTCAAATGATATGTCATTGTTTTTAAAATTACTTTAAAATAACATAAGAAATATGTAATTATATTTTTTTGTTATAATAAAATTAAATGCTGTCTAAATTTTAATTTATATAATGTAATATTAATTTTATTAAGTATAAACTAAAATTCACACAGGGGTGAAACCCTCATGGAATCACGTCTAGAGTGGGAGGGGGTGATCACCCTGATTGTTCTCACTTTCATAACGATTCGACACATTACAGAGTGATTTTGATTAGATTTTAATCACGAGTAAATTATTTATAGTAGTGGAGATCAGTGTTGTACCCAAGGGGGGATTTTAGGGGTTAGACGCCCTCCCCACAAATTTGTCAATATATATTATTTATTTATAGTAAATCTTCCTTTTTCTAATCGTTAACCATGGTTTAGAAAACTAACGATTAACTAATCATGAGTTTTTTTTAATGTAACCCATCATTAACTTGTTCTTTTTTCGGTCCACTGTATAAGTATATATAGAAATAACATACATACTGATAAGTTTCTTATATACGGAAGCAATAAATCTATAACAAATCAATAAATCAATACATAGAAGGTGCAGTTATATGGAAGACCCGAGGAAAAATCATTTAAATTTAAAAATACAATATAGTTCGTGATCAGTAAAAATACATACATACATATTTAAATTAATTCTCGAAGCTATATTTTAATAACATATACCATACCTACTATAGTAGATGAGGTTATAGTATAATTTGTAGTATATATACAGCGATACATATATAAGAATTTATATGTTATTTACCGTTTTGTAGAAGCCAATACGTATGTGTTATACAAGACAAAAAAATATTTATGTACCTACCTATAACTAAATACTGGGTGTAGAAAAAAAAATGTCCTTTATTTTTTTTAATTTTAGACTTTTATTTTGTTTATTTTTTTCCTCTATAGAAATAGACAAAGTAAAATGGGCACCCAGTGATGGGTGCTTATAAAAGTTATAAAATAAAAAATCGTAAATTTATAAACAATGTAAAGCAGATGCTATAATAATTAATAAATAGATAGTTTATTGACCGATTGTCATCAAATTAAGCTGTTTTAGAGTTAAATGTCTAGGTATAGATTTGGATTCAGTAATAAAATATCAACAAATATATCTAATTTAATACATTTGATTAAATTGTCCCAGACTGGTACCAATAAATCCAATATCAGTTGCAACTAACGTAATTTGAGTATATACGAAAGTAAAATGTATACATATTAATAAACAATGATAAAACATACAGCAACTGTTCAATTTATTTACAATTACGTCAAATGTACTAAAATCGTTTTTGTCCTATTTATGAGAAGAATAAATGAATTTATTATGATAGATCTACATAATCAAGTTAACTCGGTATAGACGGACGCCTTGATGCACGTGGCTCATTTATTCTATGCAATAAACTGAGCAACACGTGACTGACTATTTGCTGTAAGTGTATTTACTCCAGTGACGGCGGCAGTCTCTATTATCTAGCAACAAACATAAAATATGGATTTAATTATAAAATAAATTTAAATTATTTTTTCTTGTAATTAATCATATAAAATAAAAAATAAGAACGCAAAATAAATTGATACATTTTAAATACATTAAAATGTATTTTTTATACTCGGTATAAGAAATTGAACTGAATGACAGTTGTTTGACATTTATTAATGTTTAGTATATGCGCAGTACGTAAAAAACAACGGTATTAAAACAGTGATGTTTTTTTTTATAACTTTTCAGTGGATTATTTCCAAAAAAACGAATTTACAGAAAAAATAATTCAGACTAAAATTTCGAGGGCACTAAATATAGATATTAGTTTCAATTTTTCTTTTTCAAATCTAAACACATTTTTTGTTGCAGATTCGTAATTTATGGGGGAAAAATAAATAACTTTTGTCTGAAAATTTTTTTTCTGAAAATGTCCATCGTTTATATTTTATAATATGAAATTTTTGGATTTTCAATAATTTTTTACTCCATAACTATTAGTTTAAAAAAAATAATTGTAAAATATTCCCTTACAAAGATTTATCTCAATTTATTTTAAAAATTCGTGTTTTGTTTTTCTAAATTGATATTTGCTTTGACATATTAAATGCCATTTTGACGTTTTCATTTAAGATTTAGATTGAAATTGTCAAAAAATTAAAAATATACGAAAAAAGAATCATTTTTTAGTAAAATTGTATAAAAATTAAATGGTTAACCAATTCCATGCAATTTATCTAAACACTATCGGTTTTTATTTAAATTGTTCAATAATCAACTACCTTTGGCGAATTTATCACGAGGAAGCACTGTGCATTTACTTGGCAGATGTTTTTGAATCCTAAGTACTTTTTGAATCTTGTGTTTTTTTTTTAAATTGATAGTTTTCGAGTAAAAGATTATTGAAAATCCAGAAATTTTTACTTAAAAAAATTTTATTCGTCAATTATATCAAAATTAAACAAATTAATTATAATCGCTAGTAATTAACTTGCGTGATTTTACTGTTTACAGGTTGGCACAAGTTGGAACTTGTTTAAATCTTGTTCAAACTTGCATTTGCCATAAACATACCTGTATAGGAAAATCAGCTGCTGTTTTTAACTTTTTTATACAGTTTTGTCCTGTATAATATCACTAATCCAAAAGGTATCAGATAGAATTCATACTAATTATTACTAATATTATAAATGCGAAAGTAACTCTGTCTGTTTATTACCTTTTCACGGCTAAACCGTGTAATCGATCTTGATGAAATTTGGCAGGAAAATAACTTGCATCCTGAGGAAGAACATAGGCTATTTTGTATTCCGATTAGATAAAAAAAATACAAATACCACGCGAACGAAGTCGCGGGTAACAGCTAGTTTTTTTTTATATATCTATTATATGTTAAGATATTATTTTGGTATTTAATTGATAGTGACGTAATTGTAGTTCAAATTACCAAGAGTTCATGAGAAGTACAAAAAAAGAAGCCCATCAGGCCAAGACTGGTGCTAGTACTTTGGTGATTGTCAACAATTTTTTTTTGTACTGTTTTTTAAAAAAATGATTACATTAACGTAACTTATAAAAATATATGCGCAAAGTAGAATGCTATGATCAAATCTTGCCTCACTTGTAAGTTTATTGAGAAATTGTAAATTACAATATTACATTAAAATTTATTCACTTTGTTCACGGCCTATTTTCGCAGCCGATATTTTACGTGATCCAGTTTAATTAATATTCAAACAAAAATTGTACGTTTGTTATTATCAATCAACGTAATATTATCAGTGGCGTAGCCAGGTTTTTAGAGGGTGGTGGGGGGGATTTTCTTATGACTATTTTTTCCAAAACATATTTTTTCATTTATTCTAATTAGAAATTTTGAACAAAACTTGTATTTTAATATTTAATATTAATTGTTTACTAATTACTGATAATAATCAATTAAAACCGAGACTCAGCAAGTCTTAAAAAAAATTCTAGTATATAAAATAACAAGCGCATTGGACCTGGTGTTACCCTCGCAGGGATATAAATTTCATCTGTAATAAACCTATTAAACATTGTTTTCACTTATACATGAAGATACCTCTGTATATCCACAAATTATACACCTAAACTTAACCTAATCATTAGTGAAAATCTGAATAAAATCCGTTCAGTAGTTACTGAGAAAATCGTGCAGACAGATAGACGCAGCGAAGGACTTATGTACAATTAGTTTTAAACAAATTTAGATCATCGAAACAATAAAAAAATAAAAACTAATTCATATTTGTAAGAAAAAAGAACAATTTAAATTATATTATACCGAAAAAAGATAATACAATATACATAATAATATATTTCCTAGCCCCAAAAATCCCCCTACATAAAGAATATCCAATTCATCTTAAATAACCGAAAGAAGGTACCTTCCAACCAACCGTTTGAAATGATAATATAAAAATAACAAAAAGAAGCCGAGTATTTTGACTCACTTCGTGCACGTGAATTGCCCGAGGCAAACACGGCTTGGACACACCACCACACACACACACCTCATCTCCCCGCAATCTCTTCAATGTACCATGCAGTAGCCGCTCTGAGCACTTCCCTTGCTCTTCTAGAGAACAAGTCACGGATTCTGTTACAGACAGAGATGACCAATATGTTCAGGTAGAATATGACAAAAGATTTTTAAGAGTAATTGTTAAATCCATTTTCAAAAATATAACTGTTTATTTTAATTAATTAATATTACAATAAATTATATATCTGTATATGTGTATTCCATTACAGTAAAAGCTCTTTATTCGCGGGGTATATGTTCCATAAATATGCCGCGAATACAGAAACCGTGAATACGGAATGGTAATTTATATGGGATTATAGGGGATACGTTCCTAGGTGACAAAATAAATAAACAAATACAATATAAAAAAATCGATTTAATTGAAGTTTTTGACCATATTGATTAATTATTATCTTCAGGCTTAGGCAATGGTTTAAAGAATTTTGTAATTTTTTCTTGCTTGGCAGTTTTTAAAAGCTCCTTCAATTCAGACTGATATTCAGCAGTGGCATTAGCAATTTGCCTCTTAAAAATAAGACTTCGTTCCATAGACGGATCAATTTTCATAAAGAAATCACGAAGCTCATTTGCCATTCTTAAACCTTCACTAAGATTTTTCAAATTAAATGTCACGTTTCCTGATTAGATAAAGAAATCTTTAGCCGCAAATATAGGAATTGGGTCGCATTTTTTTAATCCGCGAATAGTGAAAACGCAAATGAAGGAAGAGCGAATAAGGAGCTTTTAATGTACTTTAAATTTTTTTAAAAATACTGAAAAGTATATATTAATTAAATTTAACAGTTTTAATTTTTTTTCATTCTTAAAATTTTTTTATTGGTTTGGCACCGACTTCAAAAACTGTTAATCTATCATAATTGTTAAATTAAATAATTTTTATTTACAATACTAACCCTTTACCCAGCGATTTCCAAACTAGGAGGCGCGAAAAGTTTAACAGAATTGTAATTTTTATAACATTTCGGTATAATTATAAATAAAAAAAACATCTGTCAAGTAAATGCACAGTGCTTCCTCGTGTAAAATTCACAAAAGATAGTTAATTATTCAACAATTTAAATAAAAACCGATAGTGTTTATATAAATTGCCTGGAATTGGTTAACCATTTAATTTTTATACAATTTTACTAAAAAATATTAGTTCGAAATTTTTCTTAAAACACACCTGAATATTTTTTCATATATTTTTAATTTTTTGACAATTTCAATCTAAATCTAAATTTATGCAAACGTCAAAGTAATATAAAGTGTTGAATAAAGCGAGTTCCAGGAAGGGGGAGGGTGCTCCGCATCGGAATATTAAAAAAAAAACAGTTATTAAATAATAAAAACCCAAAATCATTTACTCCTCCCTCCCTACAGATTTTTCAGTTTAAATATAGTTTAGTTTTTATAAAAAGAAATCAAGATTTATTTAAATTTTAGAAATCTGGCAACCCGTATTCTACTTATTTTGAAAATTGCATGGGAAGTGCAGTAGTGCAATATAAGGTGTACTATACACCTGATAATGCACCTGATTTTTGAATTCTTACCTGTTCTTTTACAACACAAACCATAAAGTTGTAAAATCATATTTGTGTTTATTTTTTTATGGCTATAATAATAATAAATAAATACGGTACCATTTTCCCTTAAAAGCGAAATGTTTCAAACGTGATGGTGAACAAGTTTTAAAGTTAGTAATAGTTTATTTTTTTATAATATTTCTCATTTTTAACCGACTTCAAAAGGGAAGAGTTTCTAAATTCGATATTTTTTTTAATGTATGTTCGGGCATAACTCCGACAAATATGCACAGATTTGGACGATTTTTGGTTGTTTGAAAGAGTATATTCCCGAGGTGGTTCCATATAAATTTTATCAGAATCTGAGTATGGACTTTAAAGATACTCCACTCAAAATGAAAAAAAAACTGTTCAAAAATGAAAAAAACAGTTAAATTTAATGATTATATCTATACTTTTCAGTATTTTTTGAAGTAACAAACAGACATACAGAATTTTGAAAATCACGATATAAGGTTTTTAATTTTTTTCACATTACTGGATTATTTAAGTTATATAATATTTAAAAAAATATGTATCTAATTTGACTTTAATTATTTTTTAATATACAAGTGTTTAACATTTCAAAATACTAGCTTCATTAAAAGTAGTCAAAATTTTGATTGCAAAATTTGATCTAAACATACTAACTAACAAGTGAACTGAATAAAAGCTTGTAAAATAATTCTATTTGTAAGAAAATATTTATAAATACCTACAAAAATAATACTAATTCTTTTACCCATAAATACAACAAATCATAAAATAAAATAATCTATTTCCTGCATTTAAAAAGATACTAAAATCTTTTAAAGGTCTCGACACATTCAAGCCCCTTTGTTAAAAATCTACCCTCAGGGGTTTCACGTGTACAATTCTCCAACTACCTGCATTTAACAAATCATTAGACCCTTTAATAAAGAATGTCTGAGTTTTTAACAAGTTTTAACAAGTTATATTCCAAGAAAATGGTATAAAAAACACCTCATAACATTATTTTTAAGAAACCAATTTTACGTTTTTATAAATCTGAATTTTAATATTGATAGGTACAGTCAATTATTTTTTAATATTACAGGTGTATTTATGTAGTATTTTTTTATATTCTTTTTAATTATCACATCTGAAAAAAATGGGAATGGTACAGTTATAAATATATATATATAAAAACATAAATAAATTTGTTCTAAAATTTTATTTAATAAAATTTCTTATAATATATAATCAATGGAAGACATGATCAAAACATATAAAAAATTAAAGCATACATCACAGTATTTAAAATAAATCATTTAAATACATATAAGTCAAGGTACTTAAGTCACAATCAAAAAATATAAAACTCTTATAATCTATATCACAATATTGAGCAAAAAATATATATCACATATTATTTAAAAAAAAGTCTTTCAGAGCACATGTGATTAAATTAATTGATTCTTCATGCTTGGGCCCATCGATCGGCAAATATAGGAACTTGCTCTTCTGGAAACTGCATTTCAGTGTAGGCATCATGACAGCAAATATCACTATCAGGTTCTGAAGTATTGACCCAAAAGAACGTTCCTTCCGGTGTCTTTACGAAATGTACAGGAATATAATGCTGACCTCTGATAATTGGCACAATTTCCATATTTCCCTCTACGTAGATTTCGATTGCTGCATCATCTTCACAAAAATCAATTTCTTTCTTGATCCGGGCTTCTAATAATTCATTTGCGTCGTTCTGGTCACTTTCATAAGCCGAATCGTAAATCAATTCATCTTCTGATCTTCTATACGTATTTTTCTTCACTGTTTTCCCTTTCTTCAAAAGCGACAGGAAAGGTTTGAGTACCTTCTTGAACTTATGCAATTTCGACTTCCGTATTTTTTCCATATTGCAATTATTTTCATTAATACTGTTATTGCTTGACGCAATATATTCTTGTAATAATGTAGACATGGTTATTTTCAATAAATGTTATCGATAGAGAGTTCGATACACGAATGAATTCTTGGTAAAGTTGCCCGGCTTATATAGCAGACGTGATGTGACGTTCACGCAGTAAGGGTAGCTAAGTAGGGCGGTGGCTCAGCCTATAGTAGCTCAGCATAGTGGCAGGTGCAGATTCTGGATTGAAAACCTGCTAACAGAGACACGTATATTGTATAAAACGTGAGTGGGTGAAAGAAAAACAAGGTGTATATGGGGTAAAGGCTAGCGTGGGAATCATATACTCTCTAGCGTTCCCACGATTTGTAGCAGATGGCTAGCGAGGGAGATCATTATGATGATTTTATCCCCCACCCACCCCCACACACCCCCATGTATCCCTTAGTCTTCGTATGTGTCCCCCTTTTTGCTAAATATCACATATGTGTGCGACGAGGATAGAAAGAGGGTTTAGTATTGCAAGATTCAACTTGTTTCTGGATTTTTTGTTGTTTACACATGAAGGGTAGATGGATGTATGTATGGGTGTTATATTTAGGTACCTGCACTTGTGGATGCGTCTGTGGGTTAGGGATGAAATGTGACGGAGAGAAACTGTGAAATAGATATGGTGTATTTGGTTTTTAAATTTATAATTAGTATTGCATTTTTTTATATTTATAATTTAAGTATTACGTCAGTATAATTGCGTTGATTTAAAAAAAGAAAAGAAAATTTATTATTATATATTTTTATTAGGTATCAAAATTAAAACAAAAATTTGCCATTGCATTTTTTATATTTATAATTAGAAATCAGTATAATTTCGTTGATTTTAACCCCACCCCCTCCTTTGTAAGAAAAATAAGACAATTGTGACTCCTCCCTCCCCCAAGAAGTTTGTTTAATGTTTTTATTAAACATCAAAATTAAAACAAAAATCAAATTATTTTTAAGATCTATTTTATCAATTAAAATTAAAATTATATGTATTATTTTGCTACACTGTAATGAAGTAGAAATATAGGGAATTCTCAGAACACGTGTTCATTTCTTATAAAGAATATGTTAACAAAGGTATGGAAGTAAAAAAGTAATTTTATTAATTTTAAATAATGAATATTATTTTTCAAATTTACTTTGCTTATGTAATATTTTTGCACCCCCCCCCCTCCTCCATCCCTTGTCAGCAAAATTAAGAGAAAATTACCTCCCCCCCCATAAACCTGCTTACGTAATACATGAATGTCCTCTTATCTTTCGATGAAAAAAATAATTTCTGATAAATTATTAAGATATTTCAAATAATCTAAATTTAGATATTGAACTCAACTATTTTTTTATAATAATTGCAAAAAATTACAGCGATCGAGACTATCTATGGCTCCAAGATAAAGCTATTTAAACTTTAAACAAGGTATTAATTTCCTTAAGAGGCAGTCTAATAATAATATACATAGTTAGATTAAGAGTATATTTCTTATATTAAGAAAATATTGTTTTCGTTATTATATAAAACAAGGATTACTTGGCCCAAGCCAACATTTCTACCAGTGTATAAGACACACAGTATGTATGTATATGAACTTAAGTCAAATTAAGAATTATATTTTTATTAAAATTATTATTTAGTAGATATATCATTCTTTAGAAGAGATCAGTTTTTACTCATATTGTGGATAGTTATTGTTAAAATGAACCTGTGTAAATAGATTTGTATAAAAAACCATTTACTACGACAGGTATAAGTTAAAAGATAAATTAAGATCCTAATGTATGAACCTGACCTTTTTTTCGTTTGTACTATTGGGTTTCCTGATCCTGAATATGCCTGCCCTACTCAGTTATCAGTTACTACAACAGTTATTTATGTAAAATGGTGCATGTGATGTTTACCTATACGTATAACTGCAGTGGCTAAGGTGACCAGGTCAGGGTGTGTATACTGTTTCTCCGGACTCCGGGTTTCAGTGTAATTTATCGGAGTTTTGTAATTAATTAATGTAAAAAAAGGTCGTCAAAAAGGAGAGGAGTGCAAAAAATAAAAAGGATAAAATAAAGGGGTCTTCATTTAAATGTCAGTCTTTACAAATACTAAAATCTGGTCACCCTATGGGGGAGTTTAGAGGCCAGAAATTACCCCCCCCCCCCAACAATATGTATTTAATTTAACAATTCTGCAAATATAGTTTGTTTTTTATCTTTTTATCTTGATTAAGTTTTTTATCCAGTAATAGACAAAGTAAAACCACTGATGGATAAAGAATGGTAAAATTGTAAATAATGTAAAGGTGCTATGATAATACAATAATTAATAAATATATTACACTAATAATTAGTTTAAATGTTCACCAACTTAAGCTGTTTTAGAATTAAGAGTTTATAGATTATGATTCAGTAATCAACAAATATTTATAATTTAGTACATTTAATTAAAGTGGGGTATTGTCCACGACTGGTGCCAGTACTTAGGTTAATAAATACCGAAACTTGAACATCTGCCAAATAATATTTCTTCATCGATATATTTTTTTCAAATTCACAAAGATTCGGTTTTCTTTACAAAATCAATAGTATTGGTCAAAGAAAAATGATATTCAAAACGGAATACTTTTATTTCGTAATAATCAGGTAGAATTCCTAGTTTCAATGTGTTCAACAACCCCATCAATGCATAAAAGTGTTGCAATTTTTGCAAAACAAATTCAACTTAACCCAACCCAAAAATAATCCTTGTAGAAAATACCCTTTGTTAAAATGCCATACCTTTTCTTAACCTGTTTACTTGATTGTAACGTGTAACTATTCAACTGGAAATTTTTATTTAAGATTCTTAAATATTCACTTCATAAAATAAGAACAAATTTTATAAAAACTGACCTGAATTTAGGAGCAGTAAAAATATTTAAGAAAAAAATAAAAATAACTTAAAAAAAACTAAAAAAGAATGTAATAAAACAGTTTTTGAAGTCGGTTACACTTTTTAATTTCTTAAAAAGTTTTTTTATTTTTAGAATCTGATCATGGACTTCGAAGACACTCAAAAGGGAAAAATTAAAAACTAGAAACTAGAAAATTTTATTATTATAAACTTTTCAGTGTTCTTAGGGTTTTTTTAAGTCGGTTTTATTTTATTTTATTAATTAGCAAATAACAAAAATATGGTGTTAAACCCGAATGATAGTTTTTTTTTTAGATCAAGATTAGATGTCTTTTATTAGTTGTAAAACTAGATCATATTGTTCGACAGTTTCCATTTTCAACACCAATATATCAGTAAATTCAACAACGGTATTAAGTGTCAGTTATCGAAAGGCGAGTCCTATACTCAGCCCTCAACTAACAGAGGTGACATCGATTGTATCGGTAAGTTAGTAAGGGTCTCCACCTACAATAGATCTTTTTATAAGATCCTCAAAAGACTTACTAAACCGTAAACTTATTTGGGTCTGTTTGTTATGGTTTACCCATAACATATAAATGCCAAGTCTTTTTGATACTGATTTCGATTAAGAGGGATAGAAGATGTATTTTAAATTGTAAGAGAGAGATTGTTACTTCTTTGTATGCTTTGTTAGACGGTGATTTATTTATTAATATAATATTAAAGTATACAGACTAGATCTATGCTATTGATTAGATTATATTATTTTGTTCCTTTCTATTAAGTATTTAAATAATATTTATAATAAGAATAATCTAGCGCATTAGCCATCGTGTTACTTGGGGATTAAATTTTAATCTGTAAAAAACCTATTAAATATGGCTAACTATTAATGTGAAGATACCTCTCCAAAATACACCTAAATCTTCCTCGTGAAACATTCTATACATTAGTGAAAATCCAATAAAAATCCGTTCAGTAATTAGTGAGAAAATCGTGCAGACAGAAAGATAGATGCGGCGAGGAGCTTTGTTTTATACTATATATTATTCGATTCAAAATATTACCTACTTTATTTTATTCTAATAATGGGTACCCATTGATGGACACTTGCTAATGATTACAAAATGATAAGTGGGTGGGTACAAAAGTTATAAAATAAAGAATCGTAAATTTGTAAACATGTAAGGCAGATGCTATGATAATACAATAATTTATAAAAATATTACACAAATTAGTTTAAATATTTACCATTTTGACACCCATTGGCCGATTGTCATTAAATTAAGCTGTTTTACAGTTAGATTATAATTCAGTAATGACAAATATCAACAAATATTTATAATTTAATACATTTTATTAAACAACTGGGGTATTGTCCAAGACTGGTGTCAGTACTTTATATCCTTTAGTTAATGTTAATACACATTTGGTTTACACAATCACGCTTAGATTTAAGTTCTAAATATGATTTATATAGATCAAATAAAACAGTATCTTTTTCGGCGCAAAAGTTGAAATTTCTTTTATATTTGCGTTTTATTGTTAAACTTTCTTTTTAATTTTGAACACACAAACGTGTCTACAAAATGGCCAAAACGAAACCGATTCAGTACGCGATTCGATTCGCAACACTGACAAACAACAATAATTATATGGGTCTTTGAAAACGATCTTTCCACCTATTCTTAATCTTTAAATTTCTTTTTAAATCAGCATCTGTACATATTCCATAAAATAAGCGTTGTATTTATAGAATTTGTTGATCTTTTCTTCTATACTCGTATATATATAACCGTAAGTGAATAAAAAAAATAAAGAAAAAAATAAAACTGACTTTAAAAAAAAGAACTAAAACACTGAAAAGTATATAAGGTAGTGGAACCAGTAATGGCAAATTTTTAATTAAATGTATCTACTGAATTAGAAATATGTGTTGATATTTGATTACTACCATTTCTGAATATTAATTTATATACATTTAACTGTCTTAAAGCGTGATTTGATGACAATCGGTCAATATGGGTCAACATGGTGGACATTTCAACTAATTATTGTATAATTTATTTATTAATTATTATATTATCATAGCAACTGCTTTGCATTGTTTCAAATTTGATGATTCTTTCTATTATATCTTTTGTGTCGTAGTACTTATTATTTTGTAATCATTAGCAAGTGTCCATCACTGCGTGCTCATTATTGGTTTTACCTTTGCCATTACTGGAAAAAAACATGAACAAAATAAAAGGCTATAATTTAAAAAACAAACTATATTTGCGGAGTTTGGTAATTAAATTGATTAAATAAAGAGTTGCTCGTTTTATTAGTAACATGAGTTCATGAGAATTACAAAAAACAAGCCCATTAATCCAAAAAAACCGAAAACATGCTCTTATAGCGGCCATAAATAAAAAATAAATAAAAATAATTTAATAGATTTTGAAGTCGGTTTTATTAATATATACTTTTCATTCTTTTTTGGTTTCTTTTTGAAGTCGGGTTTAATGTTAAATTTTTATGCCCGGTATTATAAAGGACCTAACAAAATTTGTTAGCTAGCAATTACATTCATATGGGGTATTAATACTGTACTAGTATCTATGGATTAGTTATGGAATTTAGAGCAGTGACACTTCAATTAATTGTAACACAGTTGGCATCTTTGACCGTACAAAATAATTTTCATAACATCACCACTGTTTTAATACCGTTTGTATTTACCTTCAACGCGTGCGCGAAACTTGTCAAAGTCATCAACAAACTCCAAAAGAACTGTCATATATGTTTGATACCTCAGTTGAAAGTGTTAGGTCCTTTATGATACCGGACATTAATTTTTCTTTTTTGAGTGGCACGTTTTTCTACCTTACATATTTTTATTTATTTAACAAATTAATAAAATGAATAAGGGGGGGGGGGGGGTAATAAATTAAGCGACAGGGGCCCTGAGTGGTTTAAGTTGACCTATACTCGAAACAGAATACAATATTATAATAATTAATCAAAATATTTAAACATAGTATAAAACAAAGTGCGTCTGTCTGTCTGTCTGCATTTTCTCAGTGTTTCACTCAGGAAGGTTTAGGTGAATAATTTTAGTGATAAGTGAAAACAATGTAGATAACACAAATTATAAATTTAGATGTTTCTAAAGACACTTAAGAAATTCCTAAAGTATTTAATTGCTTACGAAACTTTTACTAAAAATACAAAACATTTTGAAACGTGCTAACAATTCTCGACAAGTTTTCAAAAAAACCGTTGTCCAATCCATCAAAACATATAAAAGGGCAGTATTGAAACACGTGGTGGGTGTAATTTCTTTACACCATATAGTTTGTAAGTTTTAAATTGAATTGGACCAGACCTAAGTATAAAAGAAAGACGGCAACACATTATTTATTGAAAACGCATCCACCTCTCTTTATTGTGAACTTGTAACATGTATTTAAGATCTCAAAAGTATATTTAACAATAGTTTAGCCCGAGCCAAACTTTGAATGCAATGTTTGGTTAGCTGCAGGTTTTACAATAACCGCTACTAGACGGTGTTTCTAAAGGTAGGCATAATCATAGATCTCATGAATCCTGATAAGAAATCTTGGACAGATTTTAAAGATTTTTTTGTGATCTGACAATAGATATATACGAGCCCTTACCATCTGGTTTCAAAGATGAAATCGTTTGATAAGATTCATTATTTTCTACTGGTAATGACAGAGATGTTATATTTTCTGCCTTTATTGACGGATAATAGAAAATTTATAAAGAATTTTACGATGTGTTCAGATAAAACTTTTTTATATTAATTAGTACTTAATGCATTTATGGTTTGTTATATTACATTAATATTTATACAAAGTAGTCATTCCCCAAGATGCAAGCTATCTCCCTGCCAAATTTCATCAATATCGGTTCAGCGGCTTAGCCGTGAAAAAGTAACAAACATTTTGCATTTTGATTCTATTCTATCCCAACGGCTCTTAAACTTTTTCCGGGGTCCGTGAAACATGTTTGGCATAAATTAAAGTACTTTTAAATTTCTATTTACCAGTGATTAATTTGTATCTAACGACCTTCTTTGTTTTTCTATCCGTGGGGGGGTGTCCCTTAAAAATAATTGTTCAAAGGAGGGTCCCTAGTGCATATAAGTTTAAGAACCGCTGATCTATCCGATAAAGGTCATTTTGCTTTTGGAAAATTCGGTAACAAGTACATATTAAAAAAATGTAAGACTAAAAAAAGATAATTCAATTACAAATTACATTTTTTTTCATTTAGAAACATTTTTTTTAAATAAAATTCCGAACCCTAGTTACAAAGTAGACATATTTAAGAATCTGGTAACGACGTTGGACTTATTTGGGCAGACCAACATTTCTAAAAGATTCGTAAAATAAGATTTTATCAGATTAAAGATCGGCAAATAGATAGGGAAAAGTATTTCAGATGGTACACGTAGATTTTAGATACATGTTCGTGTCAATGAAGATATGTCTTTTGTTAATGAAGTCTGTTGTTGGATCCACAAAGGATTTTCGATCCTTTGTATTGATCTATATAGAAATCCAGTAGCTGATGTAAATGATAAGATATGTTTTTTCTTTAAAGAAGTATTCGATAAGTTGATTAAAGCTGTGATAAGATTAAGATGTTGATTAACTAATTAAAATATTTTATCTTAAACGTTTAAGATATCTAAGATACTAGTCTTGGATAAAACCCTACTTGAAATATATATAAAACAGATTAATTTAAGGATGTCAAATGGGTGTTAAAATGGGAGATATTTAAACTAATTATTAGTGTAATATATTTATTAATTATGTATTATATTATCATAGCATCTGCTTTATATTGATCACAATTTTACGATTCTTTATTTTTAATTTTTGTTATCATTAGCAAATATCCATCATTGGGTGTCCATTACTGGCTATAATTTAAAAAACAAACTATATTTGCTGACTTTGGTAATTAAATTGATTTAATAAAGAAGTACTTGTTTTATTAGTAATATGAGTTCATGATAATTACAAAAAACAGTATACCTTGCTCTTGAAGCGGCCAATACTGGTGCCAGTACCTTATCTATCTAAAAAAATCTTATTCAAAACAACAAAATAAAAGGTTGTTATAAATAAGAGAATTATTTTTTCGCAATAAAAATAAAATTAATATTTTTTAGTCTCTCAAATATTATTGCAAAAAATTTATTTAAAACCGGACCGATAAGGTACTGGCACCAGTCTTTGTCCACCATTTTGACACCCATTGGCTGATTGTCATCAAATTAAGTTGTTTTAGAGTTAGATTATGATTCAGTAATGGCAGATCAAATATCAATAAATATTTCTAATTTAGTACATTTAATTAAACAACACTGGGGTATGGTCCAAGACTGGTGCCAGTACCTAATAACCGTCAGTCGACCGCTTCTTATAACCACGTGTTTTTGATGTTCTTTTAATTTTTTTGCTTGTACACGTGCACCTAAAATTGTACGGCTTATGCAAGAATTTTGACTTGGCTCAAATTACTGGTTGAGTTTTTGTTTTTATTTGGTATCCATAACTGTTGCAGTGGCGCATCGAGAAAAAATCTTGGGGGAGGGAAGTTATTTTTTTTTTGTAATTACATATATGCAAATTTTTATTGCTTTCTCGCCATATAGAAGATACGAGAAGCTTTGTAATCGTTTTAAAATGAGAAAAAAAAAATTCTCCGATTTCGAAATGTTAACTTGATCTTTCTGTTTCAGATCAAGACAAACACTTTTCGTTCCGTGTCTGTCTGTCTGTTTGTCCCCTGAATCCTTGTCACACGCATAAATTATAATAAATTTGAAAAACAATTCTACGAGAATTATTGTTCCCACGTAATATCGAAGATACGAGAAGCTTTGTGATCGTTTCAGATTGAGACAAAAAAAAAGTTTATGTACGATTTCATTGGCTACATCTGTGAGTGGTTGTTATTTATATTTAATACCTAGCAGATAGAATTAGCTGGGAGCTAATTTGAATTTGCACTCAAGCAAATTTTTTATAACATCGGGCATAAATAATGTATATTAACAAATTCGTCGGGAGGGGTTCTACCCCTAACCCCCATCTGTATTAGGTATATTATATGTGTGAATCACGTGTATATATGTTATTATTAAATAAACAGAACACCAAGTCATGAAATAAATAAAGATTGTTATAAAAGGACAAGAGATTCTTGTAAATGGTGCATTCAAGTTTAAGTATATAATTGTAGTAAAATTGGTCAGTTCTTTGTCGAACATTTTGGCCGCGAACACGTGTTACATATGTACATATCTACAGTATTTGAGGGTTTTGTGTTTTGTCATTGAAGCAAAACAAATCGCTACCTCCGGTGAAAAAGATAAATCCTAAGAATAAATAAATAGCGTTGAATTTGTTAACGATTTTTAAACTATTCAAATATGATATGGTTATTGATAGAATAAACAGATTAGAACTTAACTACCTTAATTATATATTTCAATGTAGATATATGACCATTATTAATTTTTCTTTCTTTTTTTGAGTTTAGGTCAAATATTTAAATTAGCGTAAGCGCTTTTCTGAAATTATTATTTCCTTTTTCAGTGAATTTAAATAATGTACAGTATAATGTATTACTATTTTTTGTAATTAATTATTTATTTTTAATTAATTTATATAAATAAATAATTTATTACATTATTTAAGACCACTGAAGAAAGAAATAATAATTTCCAAAAAGCGTTTATGCTAATAAAAACATTGTTAAAAAACTAGTGTGGTTTTAATTATTTGAACTAAACTCAAAATAAAGAAAAACTTATGTCCAGTATTATAAAGAGAACCTAGCAAATTTGTTAGCTAACAAGCACTTTCAAGTGAGATATCAAACTTATATGACAGTTCATTTGGAGTTTGTTGAAGACTTTGACAAGTTTCGCGCACGCGTTGTAGGTAAATACCAACGGTATTAAAACAGTAGTGATATTATGAAAATTATTTTGTACGGTCAAAGATGCCAACTGTGTTACAATTAGTTGAAGTGTCACTGCTCTAAATTCCATAACTAATCCATAGATACTAATACTCCATTTGAAAGTAATTGCTAGCTAGCAAATTTTGTTAGCTCCTTTATAATACCGGACATTAATATTATATAGAATTTATGAAAATGACCATTTTTAATAAAAGTTTAATTTTGTTTTCGAGTTTTAAGGTCATTGGTTGAATAAAAAAATAGTTATATAAGATATAACATTTTTTTATTATTTATAGACTTTTCGTCTTATTAAGACTTCTTCAATATCTATATCTAAAAAACACATTCTATTGGCAGCTTACTACAGTTCAGGGTAGTATTTCTGTCAGGTATATTTTTGTATATCATCTTGTGATTCTTGTGTAATAACTTTTTTATTAGAAAAGTAAATAATATAAACATTAAACATACTATAATGATTCATATTTGTTTTGTGTGTAAGTGGCGGTTGGATGAAGATCCTAAAAGATATTTTCGCCGTTAAGTTAATAATATTTTCAATAATATTAAATAATACTCATCGGTAATTAATTAATTATAAATCTGTTGTCACAAATTCCCATTTAATATTGGTGAAAAAGATGCAATTGTATGAAAATGGGTAATGTTGTGTTTACATTTTGATGAAAGTTGTTTCTATTAAGGTCTACGAAACTTATATTATTTAGAAATCAACAATCGTTTTTTTTTTAATAATTTTTTTTTACGTTAATTATTTTTTGTATTTTAACCTCTTTATTTGTATGTATCTATGCATATTTTTAATGTTCGGGGCCAAGAATGAATAGTTACACTCCTGTTTAAAAAAAGGACAAGTATATTCGAAACCTGTTTCCATCTCTTTCTTTTCGAATTAGATGCGTGGTCCATGCTCTATGTCTATGATTGTAATATTACATTTTTTACCTACTTCAAATCATTTTTCCTGAAAGTCAAAGTAAATAAATAAATAATAAAACGGTTTTTTAAGTTCAAATATAATTTTATTTTTATAAAAACATATAAAGTAATGAAATGTACAATAATTGAAACATAATATACAAAACTATAATTAAAAAAAAATGAAAGACCAAACTTATATAACAAAAATTACACAAAAATATATTTCCACTTATTTTTTAATGGAAATACAAACCAATTTATCAAAATGAATCTTATACTACGAGAAATCATTAGAAGCTGATATTAGAATTAACAAAAAGAATAAGGAACGAAATCTATTTATTTTTTAAATCTTTTTTTGATTTAAGTTTTAATATTTATTAAAATATTGTTTTTGTAAAAATTGACTCACATTAATTTTTTCAAGTAATTGGCACATTTCGAAAATAGTTTTAAAGAAAATAATAAGATACTGGCATCAGTCTTGGACAATATCCCATTTGCTTAATTAAATGTATTAAATGGGTGTCAAAATGGACATTTATAACTTTTGTGTCGTAGCAAGTGTCCATTACTGGTGAAAAAAACAAAATAAATTTACATTATTTTTATAATTTAAAAAACAAACTATATTTGCGGACTTTGGTAATTAAATTGATTTAATAAAGATGTACTTGTTTTATAAATCTTGCTCTTAGAGCGTCCAAGACTGGTGCCAGTACCTTAATTATGGAATACATACATATTATAATTAGTATCATTAATTTGGGTTTAAAATCAATTAAATTCTAAAATTACAGGTAATACATTATTAAAATATACATTACACGTATTTTACGTACGTAGCTATAGTACAAAATGTAAACGTAGTAGACACGTGTTAGTTATATACAAATATGATATCATGTATCACATAGCTTCAGAGCTAAAGTACTTAAATCAATAAGTACCTTAATATTTTAAATGAAACAAAAATAAGAGAAGCTATAGTGAAAACTAATTTTAAAAATAAAATCTTGAAATTAATTATATAAAATAAAAAATAAGAATGCAAAATAGATTGACACATTTCGGCCCTTTTTTCAAATACATTATCACAGTTTAAAAAATGTATTTTTTATGCCCGGTATTACAAAGAAATTGAATTGAATGACAGTTATTTTACATTTATTAATGTTTAGCGCATGTCACGCCTTTTTTAAAGACCTTCCAGCAATTTATTTCCATCAAAACGAATTTACAGAAAAAAATTTTCATGGTGTCGAGAAAAAAAATTTACCTTGATGGGTTTGTAAAAAAAATTATTTAAAATAAAAATAATTTTTTCTGAGAATCGTTGCTCTAAGCATTTTCTGTCTCTTAAATTAATAGTTTTCGAGTAAAAAATTATTGAAAATACAAAAATTTCACCGGTAATTGAAATTTTTTTGTACGGTCGAAGTCACCACTGTTCTAAAAATTAACCTTACAAATTTTATCCAATTTCTTTATAATACTAGGTATATTATTTATTACTAACTATACTATTTCTAGACAGGTACATTGAAATAATTTTTAATAAATCACATTTACTTACAACTAATTAAAGCTTTTAAAAACGTATACCTAATTACATTAATTAAGATAAAGAATTGAGCAAAAAGGTGTTTAATAAAATAAAAATTAAATTAAAATATTGAAGTACTGTTAAGTAAAGATCAAAAATAATTTTTTAACACAAATTATTATTAAAATATCTTTTATCGTCGATTTAATTTACATAAATGTTTATAAGTAACATATAGGATAGATCAGTGGCGTAACCAATGGAATGTCCCCCCCCCCTCCACCCTCCTGCCCACAGTAGTGTTTATTTATGAAATATACGTATTTAAAAAAATCCCCCCCCCATAAAAATTCTGGTTACATTACTATTTAAAAAAAACGACTCTCCCAAAAAATTCTGATTACGCCACTGATGTTAATGTTATATACTAATGAGTATCATTTAAAGAAATAATATTTATCAATTAAAATAAATAATTTTGATATTAAAGCTATTAACCAAAAGGTATAGAAATATAGAAGACTAAATTAATTAATTAAAATTGTTCTAAAAACATCAGAAATGATTTAAATTAAAAGTATGCGAATGTATAAAATGTAATTTTCAATCCTTAAACAAATATATACATATAGGGTGATATCACTTACTAATTTTCAATTGTTTTAAAGTCGAATCGAAGCAATTTCATTGGCTATGTTTTCATTAACTGCATTTTGACGCCGTACTAGAATATCATCAGCACAATGGTTCGATTGAACCCCATGAAGTTCATCTACATTGTTATTTGAAGATTTCATAACAGCTTCAAACTCTTCCCAATAATGATTCAAATTGATTTTTGACGAAGGCACAATCTTTCTATTCAATCTTGGCTTCCTTGGCTATAAATAAATATAACAAATACTTAATTAAAACAATATACATACTTAATAAACTAAAGAACAAAACAAATTAAAGTATTTGCACCAGAAGGTATAGTTTTTTCTTCTTTTATTTTGTTTATGCTTTTTTCTCAGTAATGAATAAAGTAAAAATGATTACAAAATGATAAGTACTACGACACAAAAGATATAAAATAAAGAATGGTAAAGTTATAAACAATGTAAAGCAGATACTATGATAATATAATAATTAATAAATAGATTACACTAATAATTAGTTTAAATGTTCACTATTTTGACACAAATATTTGTAAAAACTGGTGCTAGTACCTTATATAAAGAAAAAAAAAACTTACCGATCGAAATAGTCGAGTCCATCTTGAAGATGGTGATTTCTTAACAAAGGTAATTTCTTTCTTGAGACACATATTGATTCAAATATGAAATAATAATTATAAACAAAAGAACTTTTCCCGAAGAATATTTTTTAGTCGTTCGTTCTACGTGGGCGATACAATACTATGCCCATTCGACCACGGTTTGAGTGTTATATACCTGAGTTACCTTGTTTCATAACTGAATATATTAAAGAGAGATACGATGATCTTAACAAGGGTATCAAATATCCCCCTCTTTGTCGACATGTGGGTGCATTTAGTATTTTAACGGACATTTCTTCTACATGGGATTTATTTTTTAGAAAGAGTAAGTTAAATTTGATTTATTTATAAGTCAAATGTAGGTATGAACCTTATTATGGAAATGATATATAACAAAGGGAAAATCAATAAATATAACTAATATCTAGAGATTGGAAAAATAGTTTTTCAACTATTGCGTAAAAATGCATTTATTGTAATTTTTATTACATATTTCCACAATTTGAAATCAACTATTTGCAACCACCATTCCAACTATTTTAAAACTATTTGCGACACTTTTTACTGCTTCGTTTGCACTAATTATTATTAAATCGTAAAAAAAACTATTTACCAACTATTTTCTGAAATTCAACTAGTAACTATTTCATTGAAAAAAACAACTATTTTTCCAATCCCTACTAATATCTAATAGTAAAAACTTTTACAGAAAAAAATAAAACCGATTTCAAAAAAATACTGAAAATTTTATAATAATTTTTTTTCCCCCTTTTGAGTGGCGTATCTTCGAAATCCATGGTCAGATTATGATAAAATTTATATGGGACCACTTCGGGAGTGTACTCTTTCAAACAAACAAAAACTCATCCAAATCGGTGCATTTTTATCGAAGTTATGCCCGAACATACACATATAAAAAATATATATTGTTGAATTGAGAACTTCCTCATTTTCTTGAAGACGGTTAAAAAAACAATCTCTCGCCGTGTCTGTCTTTCTGTCTGTGCATGATTTTCTCAGTAACTACTGAACGGATTTTATTCTGGTTTTCACTAATAGACAGTGTTTCACGAGGAAGATTTAGGTGTACAATTTGTGGATATTACTTCGCGAAATAGTTAGCGATAAGTGAAAACAATGGTTTATTACAAATGAAATTCATACGAAATCTTAGTTAAAACCTAACCATTAAAATTATTAATTTCATAAAAACAAAGATTATTTAATAAAAAAAAAAAATATATTGCCCATAAATCTAATTATAATGTAATGAAAATTAATTTCATCAATATAAATTTTCATTTTAAGAACCAGTTTTTGAAATAAAATATAAACAAATAAGGAACAAAATCTAAACTAGTATATTTATTTCTCTTTTTTGTTTCTTCGTACGCTTAACACACGCTTCAAACCGGAATCCACGTGTTTAGCGCAAGAGAGACGACAATACACCACACATGTAACCTCACTCTATCTGTGCGCACGCGTATTGCGCACACTTTTAGCGCACTTTAAACGCGTGGAGAGCGCACGCAATACATTTCTCTTTATCTGTCATACAGACTATAGCTATATGTTGTCTTTTTTTAATTGAATTGCTACCGTTTTACTTATGTTAGTTAGCCTTAAGCCAGTTGTAACGTGTGTCAGTTTTTGTTGCTATTTCTTTTTATTTTTACGTACATGTTATAACTGTATCTCGTTTCTGCTACCGTGTAACGACGAGATTGTGGAGTATCTCTCTCTCTCTCGTATCATTTAAATGGAATATATTCCTATATGGTTGTTGTCTTTTTTGCCTGTCAAGATGAACAGATCGTTATAAGATACTGGCACCAATCTTGGACGCTTTAAGAGCAAGGATTTTTGGGATTGATGGGCTTCTTTTTTGTAATTCTCATAAACTGATTACTAATAAAACAAGTACCTCTTTATTAAATCAATTTAATTAATAGAGATTGGAAAAATAGTTTTTCAACTATTGTGTAAAAATGCATTTATTGTAATTTTTATTACATATCTCCACCCTTTTCAGAAAACTGGTTTGATTGAACACAATTTGAAATCAACTATTTGCAACTATCTTTCCAACTATTTTAAAACTATTTGCGACACTTTTTACTGCTTCGTTTGCACTAATTATTATTAAATCGTAAAAAAAAAACTATTTACCAATTATTTTCCCGAACAAAAATTCAACTAGTAACTATTTCATTGAAAATGACAACTATTTTTCCAATCTCTATTAATTACCAAAGTCTGCAAAATTAATTTGTTTGTTTATGTTTTTCTCCAGTGATGGATACTTGCTAATGGTTACAAAATGATAAGTACTACGACACGAAAGTTATAAAATAAAGAATAATAAAATTGTAAACAATATAAAGCAGTTGCCATGATAAAATTATAATTAATAAATATATTACAATAATAATTAGTTTAAATGTCCACCATTTTGACACCCGTTGACCGATTGTCACCAAATTAAGCTGTTTTAGAGTTAAGTGTCTAAATGTCTAATTTAATTAGTACATTTAATTATCGAAGACTGGTGCCAGTATTTTAGTTGGATTGTAATATTATATTAAGAAAAATTTTTTTTCTACTTTATACAGTGTATCCCAGGATATATGTAACAAAGGTGGAATGACCTTTGGGGATCGAGTCCTGCTTGATGTAAAACTAACATATACCAAAAATTTATTGATTTAATTTTTAATCTTCTACAGGTTGTTTCATTACTAAGGTTGAAAAATTATCTCGAATAAAGCACCTTTATTTTACAAAAAAAGTTGTTTAAAATATAATAATACAACGCCATGTTTGACAGATAGTCAATAACAATTAAATAATGTGTCTCTATTGTTGTTTTTATACCCTACCTCACAATAAAATATCGACTTTAATTTATTAAAAAATTCGGTATGAGGTTACAAAATTTCTTAGTGGATTTTTTTCATATTTAAAAAAATATAGGTAGTTTGTTCTTGGTTATTTTTACAACTTATAAAACACCCTGTAGATGACCAAATCAAGGAATTTTTGTTAGTTTTATATCAAGCAGGACTTCATTCTGAAATTATAATTTTTTTTCTTCATTACACCTCTTGTTACATCTATCCTGGGACACACTGTATATATAATACAAGAAAGGATTTCTTGGGCCAAGTCAACGTTTCTACCAATGAATGCGTACTCTTACGTGGCAATCAATAACATGAGATAAACGGGAAGTCTTTATCAACCGCGTCTGGTAGGTAATCATTCTCTGATGATTTACATTTCTAATCATGAATATATTATAAAATGCAGCTGTAAGTTACATAGGCTAACATTAATGCAGTTACCGTACAAGGCATATACTGGTGATGATAGTGGTTTTAAAGTAATCTTAAGATCTTGTCTAATCTACATACTGGAGACAGGTGCATCTGAGAAGTACATTCGTATATATTATATAGATAATAAAAAGACTATATCAATTTACAGTTATTTCTAATAGATACATATAAATTAAAGTTGTTTTAAAAAAATAATAATAATAAATAAAACCGACTTCAAGAAAAACACTGAAAAGTACCTATATACAGTGTATTCCAAGTTGATTAAAGCGGCTATTACACTATCAAAGAAATATGATAAAATTTCTTTGATCAAAGAACTATGACAGTGTAATAAGTCAATTTTTATAATATTTCTATGATCATAGTTAATGACAGTCTCTTATATTTGATCAAAGTTTTTTAACGTCAAAAACAAAATGGCGACTACTAAGTTATCAGTGACAGTTACAGTTATTAATTTAAATTATTAATATATGAATATCAACAAAATCCAGTATTATATGATAATCTTCTTATTGATTATAAAAACCACAATACACGGTTGTAAATTCAAACCTCGATTGCATCAATTGACGAACATCCATACGCCCTGATATTCAAAAGGCACCAAAAAAGAAGAAAATATCCATAGATAATATTGAGAAAATATTATCAAATATTTTATGTAGTGTAATAAAACAAAATCTCGTATTTTATCAAAGAAATATGATCAAATCTTTGTATAATAATATACAGTGTATTCCAAGTTGATTAAGACATAGGAAAATTAACATGGGGACAATTAGAAGTGTTGTAGTAACATTTGGTCAAAAACGATGTGTCATTGGTGCATTTTAAAATGCCGCCACAAAATTTAATAAAATAGTAATTAGTATTTTGTTTTCAAAAATATATCTACCAAAAAATATTATTATGATTTTAAATAGCATTTAATATTAATTTACACGCTCATTTATAAAACTATAATACCTCTCTACGTCTTATTTTCTTGTATTTTAGTCGATATTTGTATGACGAGTTGAAGTTCACTGCAGGAAATTTCACTAAAAAATTTCGAATTTTTGATTTCATTAAAAGTATGTTTATTGTATAGAAAATGACGTGAAAAGTTGTTTGTTTCAAACCGCAGGTCTGTATCTCAAACCGTTCTCGAGATATAGCCTCTCAAAGTTTTAGTTTTTTCAAATTTTTGGAGAAAAAAGGCCATAACTTTTGAACGCGTGGTCTGAATTGATTTTAGTTGACGGATTTGAAATCAGCGTGTCAAAATCTATATAAAGACATGTATAATACTTTAAAATCCGATAAAAAAAATTTGGCCAAAAATCGATTTTTTTCGATTTTTCGTGAAATTTTTTTTTCCGAGTTTTAAGGTATTATACATGTCATTATATAGATTTTGACACGCTGATTCCAAATCCGTCAACTAAAATCAATTCCGACTACGCGTTCAAAAGTTATGGCCTTTTTTCTCCAAAAATTTGAAAAAACTAAAACTTTGAGAGGCTATATCTCGAGAACGGTTTGAGATACAGACCTGCGGTTTGAAACAAACAACTTTTCACGTCATTTTCTATACAATAAACATAATTTTAACGTAATCAAAAATTCAAAATTTTTTAGTGAAATTTCCTGCAGCGAACTTCAACTCGTCATACAAATATCGACTAAAATACAAGAAAATAAGATGTAGAGGTATTATAGTTTTATAACTGAGCATGTAAATTAATATTAAATGCTATTTTTGATTAAAATGTTTGAGTTGCGCATAAAGACGAATATTCTAATAATATTTTTAAATTATTTATTAACTGAAAACAGATTTGTATTAATTTACCCATAAATTAAGTTAGCTTTTTACAGCTAAACCGCTGAACCGATCTTGATAAAATTTGCCAGGGAGGAAGGACATAGGATTTTATATCGTGAGAAAAAATTAGATAAAAAAATTAGTCAATCATCCTACTGAAACCTATTTTTGAATAAAAATATATAAAACGTTAAAAAAAATTATATATGAGATTTTAACGGAATTATCATAATAAAAATATCTAACTCCTGTTAGAAGGTCCAGACAAAAAATAATAACAAAACCCCCGTTACACAACATCCAGTTAAAAACCGGTAGGATTTTTCAATAACATGTGCATAAGAAAAAGTGTAAGTAAAATACTGATATTATAAAACCAGAAGGAGTGTTTCCCCTAAGATGAAAAGCAGGTGTATATCTCGGTATGGGAAACAGTGAGATGTCTTGGTTCCCACGCCTTGGCCTCCCCCATTTAAACACAACACACAACACCTGGCTTTTGATTGCATGCATCGTTACATCAGGGGTGAAATCTAAATTTAACTGCCTTGGTTTGAATTAAAGAGAGATGGATGTATTGGGAGATACAGTTAAATAATTAGTTTTTCTTTATTTTAGAAAACGTTGTGGAGTTTTAAAGTGTTTTAAATTTATTGAAAAAATATGCATTTTTTTAATCCAGTGTGCACTTATGTATTTATTCTTGTTTAGTTTTATAATTGGTATATCTGATTATTTAAAAAAAAAAAAAATCGTGTCGGGCACGCACATGATAGGGTTCCGTAGCCATTCTCACTAACATTTTTTACATGATATGTAAACACGTATCAAGAGCTGTTTCATGTTGACGAAAGATGTAATTTCTATACATATATATATAGTGTTTATTATATTAGTGTTTATATAGTGTTTATTATAATTTTCCATGAAAGTACTGATTAAAAGCTACATTCCGAATTTTTTTTGTGTTTAATTTTTAACCTTTAATTTGGGAAAAAGTGAAACAGGCCTCTAATGGAAAATATTTCTCGAAAAATTAAAAGAAAAGCTACAAAGGCAACTTTGATCTATCTTCTTTGTGGCATATCAATGTGAAATGGTAACTTTAATTAGTATCTGAGCTATACCGAAAGTTATGTGCAAAGAATTAAAATTTAATACACACGTTTTGACATCGACTAACAGGGAAATCTGTATAGGAGTGACACATCACTTATTAGGCAATTCATATTTTCAGGTTGCTTTAACAAACCTTTAATGATGATGTCAGTTTTTATAATTCTCCTATAAACAAATTAGTTTTTTAGTTGCAAGCTTGTTTCACTTTTACTCCATTTTTTGGTGTTTCATATTTACCCCGCTCGACCCTATAGTATATGACAGTAAAAAATTTAATAATTGATGTTCCGAAAGAACTGAAAGTATATTGTAATACTGTCGAAAAATCGTGTCCGAGATAAGAGCCGATTATGATTGTACTACCTTCAAAACGTAAAGAAAAGTTAATTTCCGCATGGTGGCTGTGCGTGTGCCTGTGTGTGATTGTTTCAGTGAGTACTCCAGACTCCAGACCTCTTGATTTTGGTGCTAATCGGATTAGAGGTATTACCGTCTAAAAAGTGAACGTTGCGAATATTATCTCACTAATTTTGATAAAACTTGGTACATTTATTTTTTGTACGTGCCTACATCTATCGAAGGGGTGAAAACCACCCTCAAATTTGAATTTTAAATACTAATAAATACGTCTCTAATTCATATTGCCTCAAATTAATTATTCTACGAATGTGTATTATGTTTTTGACATTAGGATATTAAAAAACTAATATTTATATACGCGGGTTTTTACAATAGAATATTTCTAATACCGAGTTATTAGAATAAAACATTTGAATGAAACCTTCGAATATCTACTGTATATGTTCCTCTTTAACTGAATGTAAAAGTTTTAATTTAAAATTGTGAGTTGTATTGTTGCACATACTACAACGCGAAAAATCAAATCACATGCGCGCGCCAACAACAATCCAATTATTATGGACCGCATTTATTTATCAAACTAAACGGATATGGCTTATACACTTATACCCACGCTTAAAAACGAAATTAAAATGTATAATGTTTCCGTACAATTAACATAAAAAAATATATGTTCTTGATAAAGTTAAAATTGGTATAAACTCAAGTCTGAGACACGGTTCTTGGCGACAGTTTAATTTGCGAACTGATTACGGGTTGATAAAGATCAAGAGTCTGCTAGAACGTATCTTACATCCAAGATCTGGACCAGGGTTAGCAATTAGTCTGGGATATACATCACAGATGTTAATTATGGGTCTCTTTTTCGAACTGATAATGACCGGTAGTCCGAACTGATTTAATTGTTATGTATTTAAATATGATTTGAAAATGTTGTTTGTACAATTTCTAACTAGGGATTGCAATTCTCTACAATGGTACAAGATTTTTATGGGATTTTCGTGGGATCAGAGCAGTGGCGTAGATAGCTTTTTATGAGGGGGGGGGGGGCGATATGACAAGTGGTGACTGAGGGGTCTTTAACGCAGAAAAAAAATAATATTGATGTAATTTGGAATTGAATGACCTTTCATTTAAAAAAAAAAATGGTCATTCAAAATGTAATAATAACTGATAAATTTTTTTTTTACTCTTAATTTACCAAATTGTTCCCATTTACGTTCATACTTGAAAAATAAAAATATCTATCTACGCCAATGGATCAGAGCTGTCACATAATGTATCAAGTAATTTTTGTTTGAAGTACTTTACTTGTTAAAATCAAGTAAGTACTAATTAAAAGTTACATTCCAGATTTTTTTCACAATTTTTGCATCGATAGTTTTGAAATTAGAGGGGGAGAGACACGCTGATAACGACTTTGAAAGCAAATATCTCTTGACTGAAGAGTTAAAGTTAAAATCAAAAGGTCCTAAAACATTTTTAGACTTGTCAATGGGAGGAGGCTTCAAAAAAATTTTTTTTTCAATTACAATGACGAAACATAACTTTTAAGTACATTATAGGAGACGAGTACAATTTTTTTTTATTGGGTCGTATAGGTATATAAATGAAAGAATGGGAGGGCTATGACATACACAGACAGACAGACGGACGGATATTATGAATAATGTGATAACATTTCAATTACCATGACGAAATATAAACAATTAAATATCATAAAAGCCAACACTGTAAAAGAGTGGATATTTGATATGTTTATCGAGAAAGAAACGAGAACATTGAAGAAAGACAGAACTAGAAGATAAAGTAAGCATAAGCAATATGTTCTTAAATCCGTAGGTTAACACCTGCCTTAAGTTCCCACGATAACTTCGGATTCACTCGACAATCTTCGTCAATAATCGGTTTGGTATGTGCCAGCCACGTGTAGATCGTGTGTACATTCCATTATATACATGCATAATAATATATAGGTGCTACAAATGATATTAGATTGTTTACTAAGGTACTCGACAATACCCCTACTAAATTAGAAAAATTTGTTGATATTTGATAACTGCCATTACTGCAGTGTTTCTCAACCTTTTAGTATTTGCGACCCAATTTTCAATCACAATTCTCACCCCCCCCCCTCATATAATAATTTTCACTGAAATAAATATTTAATATTAAACCTTTCGAAAAAATTTGCTCTGCAAGACAGGCTCAAGGGAGTCACTAATAATTATTAATCTTGTTTTTAATTTAATATTGATAAGTTAATTATTAAACACATTGTGCAGTACTGATACAATCCTATTTATGAGTGTAAATGTAAATGTGTATTTTATTTTTTATTATATCAAAATATATTTTAATGCTTTTCTTTCAGTAAATTAAATAAATTTTTTAATAATATTTTTATCGATAGAATCGCTGCATTACTGAAACATACATAATCTATAGACACTGAATTCTAAAACACCTGAATTTGATGACAATCGGCCAATGGGTATTAAAATGGTGGACATTTAAACTAATTATTAGTGTAAACTATTTATTAATTATTATATTATCATAGCATCTGCAATACATTGTTTCTAATTTTACGTTTCTTTATTTTGGTAATCGAGAAAAAAAATTCATAAATATTTGTAAATATTATATTTTAATGTTTATAAAATACATTTATTTCAATAATTAATTATAATAATAATGTCAAATTAAATACTGATTTTTGCAACTCAAATATTTAAATTATTTTTAAATTTTTCTTTGTTTAGTGATTTTTTTATTTTTATTTTTACAAAAAAAATTGGCGACTTGGTGAGCTCCTCGTATAATGGAGCACCTAAGATCTGCCTACATGTTTAATGCGCCTCATTAATTTTCGCAAAATTAATATCAAAAATAAAAGCAAATCAAAAATAAATCGTCGAAGATAAATCTGAACATGATACAATAAACACGAAGGCGCTGTCAAAAAAGGACAACATCCTGCTTAAATTAAGAACAGTATTATAGTCATTATACTGCTGAAGCAGTGGCGCACACAGGAAAAATTGGGGAAATAGGTATTTTTTGTAATTACATATATAAAATATTATTTTTTTTATCTATCATAATTGTTAAATTCAGTGGAGGGGGGAGGGGGGGGGGGGAGATTCTGACCTATATCCCTCCCATGGGTGCTCCACTGTACATACTGAAGTGTAAGAAAACATAAGAAAAAGAAATAACCAAATATAAAAAATAATTAGGCAAACTTTTTTTATAAATTAAATAAATATTGTTGTAATCAGTAATGCCCTTTTCTTTCCCAACTCTCCACCTGTATTATATTTGGTATTGGGTATACACTGCACTGATCATTAAAAATCATCAATAATGATCTTTGTGTATGCAACCGGACAAACATCATTGCTCTACTTATTACATAAGTTAGATAAATATCTATAGTTTTATTTTGAAATTATTTAACACACTAGCTGTCACCCGCGACTTCGTCTGCGTTGAATTTGTATTTTTATAAATCTAATAAATTTTTGGGGATACAAAGTAACATGTCCTTTTTTATTTTATTTTAAGTTTTACATCAAATCTTTCAGATTTTACCGACCTAATTTTCTTTGTGTTTTTTAGTCATTCTTATTTTCGTAAATTTTCAAAAACTTTTTTTATGTGATTTTCAGCCTATTTTAATTGATTGATTTAGTATTACGCGGGTTTAGAAAATTACGCAACTATCCCTAATTTTTCAATGTAAGTACCACATAAAAAGATAACCTACTGTATTTTATTGCGTAGTGTAATAATCATTAATTACTTTTTATATAAAATAACAAATAACTTTATTATCAACATTATTTTTATTTATCAACAACATACAGAAACGTTTGGTCACAGGTATTACATAACAATAATATTGAAAACAATACAGAATGACCGGATATGAAGACCATAGATACAAAAGAACGATGTGTCATAATACTTCCGATTTGATTAGCTTCGAAAAAATCGCCATTCATAGAATAGGAAGGTCCATTTCCGTTATCAAACAGTTTGAATTTGCGTTTTGTTATTATAGTAATTGTATACAATCAATATATTCTCTTTTTGTATTATCAATAAATGTACCTATTTATTTTTTTTTTTGTAAAATTGATAGGTGTTCACACTTAATCAATATTTAAACGAACCGATATTCCTGATCAAAATTTGAAACTTTTTTCAAATCCCGGAATTTTAATTTTAGCCATTTAATGCGTTAGACATCGGTAATAAAAATAGAGGCGGTACGTTACAGGTGACAGTTGGTTAGATCAATTTGTTATGCGAAATAAATACAATTCTCAGCATCTTAGAAAAATCATTCGGGAGACCAGAGGCGGACTAAAGAAAATTACAGTTCGGGTCAGAATGTCAGTTATAACTTTTGAGTTTTACATTGCCCATTACTGGAAATAAAACATAAACATGATAGGGTTCCGTAGTCATTCTCACTACGATTTTTAAAAAATAATTATTTTAAAATTTTTCATATATCTACTAATTAAAAGCTGTATTCTGGAATTTTTTTTAGATTTTTTGAATCGATAATTTAGAAAATAGAGGGAGAGAGACACTCTGACAACGACTTTGAATGCAAATATTTCATGACTGAAGGGTTAAAAGGTCCTTAAACGTTTTTTGTTGAATTTTAGATCTATATCTAAATAGGATAAGTGAAAAAAATTTGAATATACATTTCTGTTTTTGGGTTCCAATCTACGTCCGTATACCAAATTTCATCTTAATCCGTCTAAAATTTATATAGACAGACGGACGCACGGACAGAGCGAAACTATAATGGTTCGTAGTTTTCTACGGAAAGAAATATAAAAGGCTATAATTTAAAAAACAAACTATGTATATTTACGGACTTTGGTAATTACTTGTTTTATTAGTAACACGAGTTCATGAGAATTACAAAAAAGAAGACTTTCAATCCCAAAAAACAGTATACCTTGCTCTTAAAGCGACCAATACCTTATTAATATATTTTCTCCAAATACCAACCTACTTTACCACTTAAAACTTGATATTATATAATCCAATATTGCACAATTTGCAATCAATGCATTCACAAAAAATATTCATATAGATTTCATTAGATTATCTGGTACATGACAAAACACACAGTCCTGAAGATGTCCACTGCAATGTGTGGCAAAACGTTGGTCCATAACACGACCAAATTGACGCGGCATATACCCAGAAGCCAAGATCCAGATCACCTCAAAACTTGTATAAAATACACAACAAATAAAAAACTCTTCAAGCACAAATTTCACAACAAACGTTTGATATTTAAATACAACAATGAAAAAAAAATTACAACAATCAACGTGTTCCTTTGGTAACTCGTGTAAACTAAATCAAAAATCAAAGCAAATAACTATACATTATACATTACCCTAACTGAAGTTCCCTAATTGCATTGACTTACCAATCCGGAAGAAGGGAAGTATATAGAAAATATAAAAGGGATATGTTCCCCTCTGGTACGATTGTATTCCCGCAGATGCAATCAAATGTCCCTCATTTTAATACTGTGATAAACATTTAATGTACTTTTCACGTAAGTTATTGTTTGATATGAAATTCAAAAGAATTTTAAGTATTTCTTGTAAAAAGAGAAATATTTTCTGGTACTTCTCTGTTTTTCCGTACAGATGCAAAATGGAATATATGTTTTATTTCATTATTTAAATTAAATGATTATTATAAATACAAATATTTGTAATATTAATATATTGTATTGTTATCAGTGGCGTATATAGGGGGGGGGGGGGGGTCAAGGGGATCAATCCGCTCAGTTATAAAACTATATTACCTCTCTACGTCTTATTTTCTTGTATTTTAGTTGATATTTGTATGACGAGTTGAAGTTCACTGCAGGAAATTTCACTAAAAAATTTTGAATTTTTGATTTCGTTAAAAGTATGTTTATTGTGTAGAAAATGACGTCAAAAGTTGTTTGTTTCAAACCGCAGGTCTGTATCTCAAACCGTTCTCGAGATACAACCTCTCAAAGTTTTAGTTTTTTCAAATTTTTGGAGAAAAAAGACCATAACTTTTGAACGAGTTGTCGGAATTGATTTTAGTTGACGGATTTGGAATCAGCGTGTCAAAATCTATATAATGACATGTATAATACCTTAAAACTCGACAAAAAAAATTTCGCGAAAAATCGAAAAAATTCAAAGGGGTATACCTTAAAAAAATGTCGATTTTTGGTCAAAATTTTTTTGTCGGATTTTAAAGTATTATACACGTTATTATATAGATTTTGACACGCTGATTCCAAATCCGTCAACTAAAATCAATTCCGACCACCCGTTCAAAAGTTATGGCTTTTTTTCTCCAAAAATTTGAAAAAACTAAAACTTTGAGAGGCTATATCTCGAGAACGGTTTGAGATACAGACCTGCGGTTTGAAACAAACAACTTTTCACGTCATTTTCTATACAATAAACATACTTTTAACGAAATCAAAAATTCAAAATTTTTTAGTGAAATTTCCTGCAGTGAACTTCAACTCATCATACAAATATCGACTAGAATACAAAAAAATAAGACGTAGAATCATTTAGTCACTATATAAATATTTATATAAGAATTAAAAAAAAGTAAAAGCTTGAATTTAAGGTGTTTGATAACTAGTTTTTTTTGTTAATAGGAGGGGGAGGATTGACAAAATATGCTTGGCGCGATCCTACAGACTCTAAAAAAATTTACTCAAAAATTATAGCCTACAAGTATACTGATTTGAACCAAAAAAGTCACTTAGGTCGCCCTGGTTCGCCCCCCCCCCCCCCCCTAAATCCGGCGCTGGTTACTCCAGTAAGGATCTCGACAGCGTCGCCATTTTTAGTCAAATCAAAGTTGTGTTATTTTTAGTAAGTATAAAAAAATTTAAGACTTGGCTACTAAATATAATCAAGAAAAAATCGATCCGCGCTGTCCAGACTCTTACTGGAGTGTCTTTAATCTGAACTAGAGCTGGGCGCGGGCCGTGAATTTTTTGGGTCACGTCAGGTCACGGCCGTGACCCGACGTGACGTGAGCGATTTTAAAATATTGGATCGTGAGCGGGCGTGATCGTGAGTCAAAATAAAACAATCGGGCGTGACCGGGCGTGAGTACATTTTTGTCGTGCGTGAGTCCGTGAGTATATGTATGTATATTTTGATATTTCTTTAATTTCTGATCTCATGCATATATGATAATCTGTTAAATCGAATTTTTATATTAAACATTTTATTTATAATATATTATTCGGGTCACGAGCGTGACCCGCCGTGCGTGATCGGGCGTGAGTAAAAAAATAGAATTCGTGAGCGGGCGTGATCGTGAATACTTTTTTTGTAACCGTGAGTGAGCGGGCGTGACTAAAAAAAATTCTCTCGTGAGCGTGCGTGATCGTGAGCAAAAATTACTCACGCGCCCAGCTCTAATCTGAACTAACTCCAGTCCCAATTAATTTGGATAATCGACGTTCTACATTGTATGTATGCATGAATGTACAAAACTGTCATACAACAAAAAACGCTATTAGTATGCGTGTGGCTCCATCTGGCGCGGTGTTTTGGGAAACGGCTCCCCGGCGTGTTCCCACGGATTCGCGCGTGGTTATGGCGACACACACACACACACACACACACACGAGCGTGTGCGCTAATACACATATACACAGTGGCGGGCATTGCGACAGACACGAGCATAGCCGTGCGCCCAGCATCTTATTGTGAGTCAAGTACAGTGGCGTTACCAGGATTTTTATGAGGGACGCAATTTTTTTTATTAGGGCCTTTGATATTTAACACATATCTATATATATATATAGTGGAGGGGGCAGGCCCCCTTGGCCCCCTCCATCGCTAATTACGTCACAAATAGCGTATAAATTACCGGAGATGTATTTCTCCTTATACTTTAAGTATTTAAATATTTTTAATATTTTCAGGATGCAAGTTATATTTTTGCCAAATTTCATCAAGATCGGTTCAGCGGTTTAGCCGAAAAAAAGGTATCAAACAGACAGGTAGACAAACAAAATTATTTTCTGTTTTTTAACCGGCTTAAAAAGGTTCTTAATTCAATAATATATATATTTTATGTATGTTTGGGCAGAACTCCAAATATGCGCCAATTTAGACGATTTTTTGTTTGTTTGAAAGAGTATACTCCCGAGGAAGTACCATATAAATTTTATCAAAATCTGACCATGCACTTCGACGATACGAGTACGGAAAAAATAAAAAAACTAGAAAACTAGAAAAAAATAAAACAGAAAAAAATACAGTTTTTAACCTTTGTTTGACACACTTCTCTAGAATAGCATACTTGACACATTGGGGTTTTTTGTACCCCATCGACAAAAATCATCATAAAAAATAAAATATTAAATATTTCTACTTGAGAATTTTTTTACAGGCTTTTGAAAAGATTCTTTTGAAGACTGTATAAGTTATATAGTAAAATATTAAAAGAAAGTATGTTAAAAAAATTGGAAGATTAGATTAGATTTGGTTACTTTAAATTAACATAGAAAAAACGTGGGGTTGATTGTACCCCAGTGTGTCAAACAAAGGTTAAAGTCGATGCCAAGTCATGAAAAAACATAAAAAATTAACAATCTCGAAAACTATTTTTAGATAATAATTACATACTTTTCAATTTTAAAAATATTAGCAAAATATTTTTATTAATCTTTATTTCATAAAAGACAAACGATTAACACATGCATTTACCCCCTCCCCCCCACTCACTAAACTTGCTTACCTAATACTTTGAACTTTCATTCATTTCATTAATATTTTTGTGTGTAGTTGTAGCTTGTTGAAAACTGCAGTTGTAAAATCTAATTTGTGTAGTTAAAAAATTGCAAGTAGAAAGAAAAAAACATAAAGTGTGTGTAGAGCAAAAAAGTCACTAATTTGTAAGAGAGAAATAAACAAGAGAAAAAAAAATGTATTTGCAGATGAAAAATTTTCTTAAAATAACCCTTGCATATAATGTAACGCCACTGGCGTTGATCACGCTCACACACACACACAGACAGACACACGTACGTATAAACACATGATTAAATCCGCATCTCTGTCCGCGCCTTACGAAAAGGTCACGTGTGCAATAAAGTCAGCATTAACACAACACGACGATGGGTTTCCGCACCTGCCGTTGGTTCCCACGGACCTACAGAGCGGAAGTGACGTCACCCGGCTGGCGACCGACCGATCGGCACGCCAGTGGCTAATTAAATCTATGTTGTTTATGTACTCTCTGCTCAAACCAGTATGGTTACTCTTTACAATTATTATTGTTGCAATTATTATTATTACCTGTGCAGTAGTTATCTTTTTTCTTAAAATGCATTTTTTTTTGCTTGTGTGTAACCTTTTTACGGCTAAACCGCTGATTTTGGCAGTGAGATAGCTTGCATCCTGAAGGACATGTGCTACTTTGTATATATCCCGAAAAATTGATAAGATCGCGGATAACACAGCTAGTTATAAATAAATATTACTGGGCATAATATGCACCATTTTTTTGTTTTGTTTGCACCGAATTGGATGATTTTTGTTTGTTTTTGAAGAGTATACTTCCGAGGTGGTCCCATATAAATTTTATTAGAATCTGAACATGTATTTTGAAGATACGTTACTCAAAAGGGAAAAATAAAAAACTTTTTAAGAAAAAAATAAAACCTTTAAAAGTATATAATAACTAAATTAAACAGATTTTGAAGTTGGTGTCAAGGCAATAAAAAACTTTTTAAGAAATAAAAAATAAAAACTGCTTATTTTTTAAAAACTATAGATTTAATTTAATATAAAGGACGTTGTTTTTAAGGTAGTCTCAACAATTCCTAGACCAATCAGCGTTGGAGCGGGATTTGACGTCACCTGGGGGATATATTCAAATGTCATAAATTTTTAATAGGATATTAATTACAAAAAAATCCTTTATTTATTCTTGTTTTCGTATTTTTTGATATTTTAACAACACATACAATCAAATAAGTACAAATTCGACATTGCAAAATCATAAAAAAAGCTGTCACAGACAATTTGGTCTATTCGGGAAGCATCATTTTTACTATTCTTAAGTTGGCAATACGTTATGTGATTCTGACAGAATTACCAGAGGTAATAAAAATGCTACCAGTTAAAATATTCGAAAAGAAACTAAAAAAATACATAATATAGCTGAATTTTTTCAGTAACAGTATTGTACTTTATTTATATATTTACTTTCTTTGTTTTTTTCTGACACATTTAATGTACTTTGTACAATTTCTTAAATAAAGAATATTATTATTATTATTAATAATTATATAAATAATAATTCATTTGGATTGGTACAGTTTTTGTGACGTATTAATAGGAAGGGGGTTGAAAAAATGTGATGCAGCGTGACAAAGGGTAAATGAAATGTATCTGATGACCGACTAACTAGCATTATCAATACATGCGCTTTAGGCAGTCGGTTGTATTTCGATATAGAGGACACCTCTGTCCCACGCCGGGTAACGAGTGTGGCGCTTCACCGCGCGCGCACCTCAACTTCCGGTTTAAACCAAATCACTGAAAGAACGCGAGTTTCCCACGGACAACTCGCGGACGTCCTCTTGTTGCAAATCTGCTGAACATTTCGTATATAACAGAGTTGCTAAAATTATTCTAATTAATTATGTATATGCATAAATATATATATTTTTTAAGTAAGTTAAAATGTCGATGCATATATACAAATTGTCGTATACAGTATCATTTACAATAATAATCCCTCGTTTTAAGTGGTTAATTAGTTCCATGAAAACAGCGCGTAAATGGAGCAATAGACGTTTCTGACAAAAAAGAAATAGTTTTTGATTAATTAATTATTAATGTTCATTCAAAATCAATCAAATTTTTAAACACAAAAAATCACTGTTACATATGTTTATAACAGCTGTTATACATGTGCGTGGTGACAATCCGGTGTCTAGTAGATTAGATGAACATATAAAGCTTTTTTCAACCGGGTAAAAGGAGGGATTACTGTACATGTATAAAAAAGTTAAAATATTGTCTTCAAACAAACTGAGAATTTATTGTTTATTGTTTACATTTGATAATATTGTTTTAAAATAGAAACGATAAGATAGTTGAATAAAGAGTATATTCTTTTACAGAATAAGATAATATTCTTATCGATAAATATTATATTAGCTATGCCCGCGGCTTCGCTCACTTAAATATAAAAGTTATATACGCATATATGATATCGCAGAGTTTATTTTAGATCTTTTTATTCTATAAAATTATTTACTACATTATATTTTAAAGTAACGTAACAATGTATTAAAAAAGAGACTTGATTTACTATTATCGTCATTGCTTACTCCTTATGTTACCTAACGTAACAAAATATATACTAAAACCTGACCAAATAACATATCAATCAATAAAAAAAAAACGTAAATCGGATAAGTGGTTCTCGAGTTACAAACGCATAAACGGACAGACAAATAGACAGAGAGACGTTGAGCTTTATAATATATATTATGGATGTATATAGTGGAATTTAAGTTAAGTAGAGTGGCTAAATCATCTAGCACGGAAGGTAAAAAAAAAAGTTAAGTAGAAGGTTAAGTAATACAAATTTCTGTTATGATAGTCGTTAAAACATATCGCACGGACATATAAATGTGACATAATCTAATATTTTTTCGGGATATAAGTAGCCTATGCCCTTCCTCAGGATGCATGCTATCTCTCTGCCAAATTTCATCAAGATCGGTTTAATGGTTTATCTGTGAAAAGGTAACAAACAGACAGACATAACATTTACATTTATAATAGGTATTAGTATAGATTTAAAGTATTTAATATCTAAATGACTATTTTAATAAACCTTTCCCACAGTTTTCACAGAAGGAAGTATAGAAAATGATGAACATAAATAAGTAGTTTAATCAGGTGAAGATTTACCAATTTATATTCAAATTAAGTAAACGGTCACGTAACTATCAAAACCCACAACTGTATAATTCAACTTTTATAATGAAGTCATCTAGATTTGTATGGTGTAGTTTCACTATGGATAGATCCAGTTAGTAACTTTACTAATGAGATAGTTTTCTATATTTTTTCTTTAAATATTTTTTAATTGTTTGTCAACCGTTTGATTATAATAAAAAAATATTAATTGCACTGGTAGAAACATTGATTTCGGCCAAGAAATCCTTGTTTTATATTAAGTACTGACACCAGTCTTGGACAATAACCCACTTGTTTAATTAAATGTACTAAATTAAAAATATCTGTTGATATTTGATAACTGCCATAAAAAGGTATTTGTTTTATTAGTAATATCAGTTCATGAGAATTACAAAAAAGAAGCCCATCAATTCCAAAAAAACAGTATAAGGTAAAGGCATCAGTTATGGCCGCTATAAGAGCAAGTTTTCGTTTTTTTGGATTAATGAGCTTGTTTTTTTGTAATTCTCATGAACTCATGTTACTAATAAAACAAGTAACTCTTTATTTAATCAATTTAATTACCAAAGTCCGCAAATATAGTATGTTTTTTAAATTATAGCCTTTTATTTTATTCATGTTTTTTCTTCAGTAATGACAAAGGTAAAACCAATAATGAGCACGCTAATGATTACAAAATGATAAATACTACGACACAAAAGATAAAAAAAAAGAATCGTCAAATTTGAAACAATGTAAAGCAGTTGCTATGATAATATAATAATTAATAAATAAATTGTACTTATAATTAGTTTAAATGTCCACCATTTTGACACCTATTGGCCGATTTGTCATCAAATTACGCTGCAAGACAGTTAAATGTATATACAATAGATTAATATTCAGAAATGGTAGTAATCGTAATCAAAACATATACCTATTTCTAATTCAGTACATTTAATTAACAATTTTCCATTACTGGGGTTCTTGCTAAGACTGGTGCCACTACCTTATCTTGTACTGAAAGTGGCCAAGACTAGTGCCAGTAACTTATATTTTTTTTAAATTTTGTATTCATAAAACGCTCCACGGTATTGCCGATTGTCGAAAGAAGTATATTTATAATGATGTAACTGGTCCAGCGTAGACAGAAATCTCACGGTTCAGTTTTATCAAATTATTATTGGTGATTACATTAAAGGCGTTTCCACAGTACATTAATCTAATAGAGCCAATTCGATAATTACTTTTCATCTTGTAGATTTAATTATAAATGTATTTTTATTACGGTTACTTATATTTATTTTTGGTTCGATTTATGCCTGGTCGATATTATAAAGAATTTGCTTGAGTGCAAATGCAAATTATCTTCTAGCTAACACTATCTGCTAGGTGTCAAATTGTTATGAATTTGCTCGATATTTTAAAGCAGTGGTAATAAATATACAATAATGTAAATGCTATGCATTTTATGAGGTACACTTGGCAGCACTTATTTTATATCGCTGATTGTACTTACTTTACCGACTTAAAAAAACGCTAAAAAAACCTGAGAGTATATAATAATTAGAGATTGGAAAAATAGTTACTAGTTGAATTTTTTTTCGAGAAATAGTTGATAAATAGTTTTTTTACGATTTAATAATAATTAGTGCAAACGAAGCAGTAAAAAGTGTCGCAAATAGTTTAAAACTAGTTGGAAAGGTAGTTGCAAATAGTTGATTTCAAATTGTGTTCAATCAAATCAGTTTTCTGAAAACAGTGGAGATATGTAACAAAAATTACAATAAATGTATTTTTACGCAATAGTTGAAAAACTATTTTTCCAATCTCTAATAATAATTAAATTGGCACCGATATCAAATATTTTTTTAAATTTTCATAAAAAAGTTTTTTATTTTTCCCTTTTGAGTAGCGTATCTTCGAAGTACATGGTCAGATTCTGATAAAAATAATATGGGATCACCTCGGGAGTATACTCTTTCAAATAAACAAAAAATCGTACAAATCGGTTTATATTTGTCGGAGTTATGTATGTCGAATTATTCCTGTTTCGAAATAAGTTAAAAAGTAATAATAATTTTGTTAAATTATAATAAAACTAGCTGGGCCCACGCGGCTTCGCTCGCATGGACTACGGAATTATTGTTTAGGATTTAAAAAATATATAGTTGAATTAATTACAAACACGATTAGTTATTAATGTAATAAAAACCAAATAACAGTTAAATTACCTACCTAACAAAAACGAATCAGAACAAAAAGTAAAAATAATTTTTGTTCTATTTAAATTTAAAAGTTAACTATTGAAAACAAAATAAACAATTGACAATCAATAGAATACCGGCCTGTTCTGCCCAGCGTGTTGGCACGTTCCCTCGCCGCTCCCCGCGCACAGTCACAATCGCGCGAATAATATGTTCTAATATGTATATTTCGATATTTTCTAAACTATACGACCAAATTGGATGCTGTAAATGGCAAATTATATCTACATTAAGTACTTATGACGATGAAATCATTTATTTTGATAAGGATTAATGTTTTGCAGATCATAAGTCCATGTAAACAGAACCCAAATATTTTATGTTTTCTTTGTAACATAAAAGCAGTCATTGTGGCTTAAATATAAAAGTTAGACATATCGTGTCGCGGACTTTATTGGAGAACTTTTGATTCTACACAATTCTTTAATACATTATTTTGTTCTATATTGAACGGTTTAGGCAGCGTATTATAAAACAGCGCGCCGACGGCAAATTTTTTTCCGACTTGATTTACTATTATCGTCACTGCTTAGTTGTTATGTTACCTAACGTAAAAAAATATAGCCTATAACCTGGCCAGAGAACGTACCTATGAATTAAAAAAAAAACACGTAAATCGGATAAGTGGTTCTCGAGTGATAAGGTAACTAACGGACAGACAGACAGACAGAGAGACGTTGAGCTTTATATATATTAAGGATGAAAGTGATCATTAAATAATAAAAACCAAAACGCTATTCCTTCAATCGGCACGGGTATACACAGGAACCTTTTAAGTTATTCTATACGAGTACAAAGTATATCTATCTGTCTTTATCTAGGGGAGAGACAGTAACAATAAGTAGGCATCAGCTTGAGTAGAAGCATGCAGTGAGTAAGTGTGGGAACCGTTTGGGCAGCCGGTTTCCCACGAGTATGGCTGCAGCTGAAGGAGCTATAGTAGCTATAGCTATAGCTATATAGCAACCACACACACGCATGCATGTTATTGTTTATAAGTGGTACGAGTGGAAGCGCGACCAGCACGTGGTGGTGGTTCTTGCTTGCGCGGGAAAAAATATCCTTTTTCTAAGATGCGTCAGATCAGACCAATAATTATCGTTCAAATTATAATTTTTTTTATCGTGTCGATATTTTTTTTTTCTTTTTGTATTTACGTATTATTAGCTGTTTTTTGATGATTTTTAAGGAAGGAGGGGGGGGGGGATTAATTCTTACTTTTTTAAGATGCGTAAGATCAGACCAATAATTATCGTTCAAATTATTTTTTTTTATCGTGTCGATATTTTTTTTTCTTTTTGTATTTACGTATTATTAGCTGTTTTTTGATGATTTTTAAGGAAGGGGGCGGGGGTTAATTCTTACTTTTTTAAGATGCATCAAATCAGACCATTCTTATTTTTTAAAGATGAGTTGAAATAAAATTTTTTTTATCGTGTCCATAATTATTTTTTTGTATAATTATGTACAGTTATTTGTTTTTTTGATGATTTTTTTATTGAGAGGGGAGGGTGCGATTAATTTGCAACACTTAATTTTTATTGATTTTTTAAAAATATTTATAATTTTTTATAAAATAAAGTTATTTTCATTAACACACTATTTTGGAATTGATTTTATTATTAGTTTTTATGACTTTTTTTCAGAATCTGATAATGGATTTCAAAGGGAAAAATAAAAAACACTAAAAAGTATGTAATAATTTTGCACAGTTTTTGAAGTCGGTGCCAAGCCAAAATTTGTAGAAATAATCTAATTAACGTAATATTCTCTACATATTTTATTAATTAAAACTTAAATGTCTCAAAGAGATTAAAAAAATTAGATAAAACAATTTCAACTGGGTATTTCTCCAATTAATAAATAAAATTATAAGTTAAATGAAAACATTTATTTACAAGCTGTTACCCGCGACTTTGCGAAGAATTTGTATTTTTTTATCTAATCAATTTTCAGAATACAAAATAACCTATATCCTTCCTCAGGATGCAAGCTACTTTCCTGTCAAATTTCATGAAAATCAGTTCAGCGATTTAGCTGTTACTGTCGCATTTATAATATTAATATATGGAAAAACATAGGTCGATATATTTTTTAATTAATATCGAAAGAATCACCTATACAATTAATGTCAAATTTAATTAATACAAAATAGGGCATTAAACTTTATACTGACTTATAAATTTTGACAAAATGTAAAAATTCATTTTTAAAATGATACAACAAAAAAGACATAATATTCCGTATATAATACATTCGAACAGGCACCTATAGATAATACCCAAAAGCAAGTATTCTACAAAAAAAAGGCACACACACACACACGCGCACACCTTTGCAACCCTACAAAATTTCGTTCAACTACGAAAATTTTCCCACGTTCTTTAGAAGACTTCAGATACAAGGGTACATAACATAACAACTGGCATACACCCCAACTTGTTGATTCAATAAGGACAGCAGATACGCGCAAGAGAGAGAGAGAGAATAATGCAGTCGTACGACTGACACGCTACACATTATACTTTACCTCCCACCACAACCAGCATCCGGTCTTATGTGGCGTATAAAACGAACGCACCCTTATTTTGCAGACATTCGAATCGTAAAGCTCGACCGAGTATTAGTACATTAATTTTTTAACTTGTGTTTTTTTTTTGTTGTTGTTTATTAAAATGGCTCCAACAAGTGCTTATGTTGTACCTACTGAATACGAAGAACCGATTTCAAGAACGTATCAATACAGGAAAGTTATGAAGCCTATGTTAGAACGGAAAAGGAGAGCAAGGATCAACCGATGCCTAGATGAATTAAAAGAACTGATGGTAACTGCTTTGCAATCTGAAGGAGAAAACGTTTCCAAACTAGAAAAAGCCGATATCCTAGAATTGACAGTGCGTCATTTACATACATTGAAAAGGCAACACCAGTTGGTGATAACTCCAGAACAAGCATATGCAGATAGATTCAAAGCGGGATTTACCCATTGTGCAGCTGAAGTATCCCATTTTTTATCAACACCAAAAGAAGTTGTCGATCCAGTGGTTGGTGCAAAACTTTTACAACATCTCGGGACTTGCATCAGAAAACTTGAAACTGTTCAGCAAGTTCAGATTCAAGCTGGCCAAGTTCAACAACAAATTCAAATGAACCAGAAGTTTTGTAATAAACAATACACGCCCCCAAGTAGCCCTGTAGTTGCTGCCCCTATCACCAGTGTTCAATTGTCAGTGCCTATGTGGAGACCTTGGTGAATTTTTGTTGGAATTATACAGTGGTGCACCCAGTTTTTTTTTTGTAATTAAAACTTTATAATTTGGGTGCGCCACTTTTGTTAGAATTATACAGTGGCGCATCCAAAGGTGGAAAAAATTATAATTTAAACCCCAATTTGGGTGCACCACTGGAATTACATATTGTTTAATTTTATTATTATTTTGTTTGAAATTTATTTTTGAGCAAAATCTTGTGTCTTCCATAATTTTTAGTTTGAGAAATAAGATAGGGTTTATTTTATTTTATTTTATGTATATTTTTTACTGTATTTCATTGTTTTTATTAATTTTTAAAATAGAATTATGTAAACTTAGTACATTTTAGCTTTAAATCTGTGATAATTTTATTATTGTGTATGTTATTAATTAAACACATTGTACCTGTTTAAAATATAAAGTATAATGTTATTGAAAGATATTTGAGATTATTTTACAAATAAAACATAAAAAATATTCTGTTTTTTATTTACTATTTTTTTTTTATTTGACAGATTCAAGATTCTAAATATTAAAAAAAAAAATAATATAAATATATTTGAAAATTAAAATTAATTTTTTATTAAGGTCATTGACGCTAAAAAAACGATTTAAAAAAAAACCTAGCACTATAATTATGTACATTGTAAATTGACATCTTGATTTTTAAACTGTAACAATCGACTCGACTTGACAGTTTTTTTTTAAATAAAAATAGATAGTCAATCGATTTACTTCAACGAAGCTTTTTACCAATTTCACGGTAAGTGTGGACATCTGAAATTTTCTCTTGGATCTAATTGACTTAATAATTTTTACATTAACTATAAATAATTTTTTATTGCACAGTAAAATTTTAAATATACATATTTTTTTTACTAAAAACTACAATCTTCAAAAATAAAACCTAAAAAGTCTGAAGAGTATATAATAATTAACAGTTTTTGAAGAAGGTATTATTTTTTTCTTTTTTAGCCCCGACATCAAAATTATATACTTTTTAGGGTTTTTATTTTGTGGCATATCTTCGACATCCATAGTCAAATTCTAATAAAATTTATATGGGACCACCTAGGGAGTATGCTCTTTCAAATAAACAAAAAATCATCCATATCAGTGCATATTTGTCGGAGTTATACCCAAAAAAATATACAGACGAACTGAGAACCTTCTCGGTTAAAAATATAATAATAATAATTTATATATTCACTTTAATTTTTAGCATACAGGTATGTTCACTATCTGAAAGCCATTATTATTATAAATAATGAATAGATCGAGCCAAATAAACCACACATGCATAGATTAGATTGTCAATAACAGTGTCCATGGTTCTCATCCAGCCATCCATGACTTCTTTGTGATTGATACGGTGGACAATGTAAGTGACTTTTCATGCAAGATGACACGATTTAAAGTTTAAAGAACACTAAAAAATATCATACATATTTTATTATAAAGATGTTTTTATTCGTGCATTTTTTGTTGTCTCGTGTACGGAACCATTATGCAATAGGGTGTGTCAAAAAAGCAATATTTTTTTCGCTTTCATTACGAAATCAGTTAGTTTATGACCTAAAATTAATCCTTACCGAAAGATTATACTGTAGTTAAATTTTAAGAGGTGCAGCAAAGGGGGGGGGGGGGGAGTCACGTTTCCCATTTAAAAAACATTGAATAATTATTCTTTATTACTAAAGTTGGTATTATTGATTCATGATAACTGATAAACAAAATTAAGGGCGTCATTTTGTTGAGAATAAAATTATTTTCTAATATTGCAGGTCATTCTTTTTCCGATAGGACAGTAGCTGGGTTATATATTGCTATTTAATTCATATTTATAAAATATTTACGTAAAATGATAATTTTTGTAAAAAAAATTAATATTTAAAACGCTTATGAGTTTCAACTCATTGCATTTTTTACTGCACTTATACTATTTTATAGAGAATTAAATTTCCCATAAAATTAAAATTTAATTTATTTTTATAAAAACAATAGTTTAGTTGTAAGAACCTTTAAGGCGTTCATTTTTAACAAATAAATCATTTTGAATGCCTTCTGCAAAATGATGTCATTAAAATTTTTTAATGAATCATTTCTCCATGTTATTTAAATGAGAAATGGAACCCCCCTTTGCGGCACCTCTTTTAGATCAAAAACTAACTTATTTCGTAACGAGAGCAAATGTAAATTTTTTTGACACACTCTATTATGCATATGTATTACCAATTTAGTTTATGTTCTTTCTCCAGTAATAGACAAAGCAGTGGGCACTTGGCACCCAGTGATAAACACTTGCAAAAGTTGTACAACAGATGCTATGATAATATAATAATTAATAAATATATTACACTAATAATTAGTTTAAATATCCACCATTTTGACATCCATTGATCGATTGTCATCAAATTAAGCTGTTTTAGATTTAAGTATCTATAGATTATGATTCAGTAATGACAGTATGTATAAATCAAATATCAACAAATATATCTATTTAGTACATTGTGGGATATTGTCCAAGACTGGTGCCAGTACCTTACTTAATAAACCGTTTCATTGTTTTACTGAATCAATACGCCTCAAGCTAAAGTCATGAACCTTTTCCTGAGGCATGCCTTCAAGTTAAGTTCCCACGGTCTATCGAAACTGATTCGATTCACGTGACAGATAAAGAGGGGGATATGTTTATACATTGATTAGAGTATGTGTTATCTCTTACTGACTACCGTCTATCCAATCACTGGTAACTTGTATCGCGGTTCGTGCCAACACGAAATACATAAGCCTACACGTGTTCTGAAATGTAAATTATACTGAATGAAGACAGAAGTATACTTAAGTAGTTTGCAGGTCCGGTTTCAATCAATATCTCGAAACTTAAGTTAATCTGTAAGTTTATTGTGATTTTATATTTAATCATATTATGATGAACAAACAGAAATATAGTTGGGTCTTTTTTTTCGCGGATTTGAAGTTCCGCGGTGCTGTTTTTCATTTAAATTCAAGGATTCCTCGTTTTGGCGAATGGGGTATCAAATGAAAGCTGACAATTTAAGGAATTTAAATATATAAACGTTTTGTTAATATCTTTGTTTAACAAAATTTTATAAAAAAAAGAATATGACGACAATTATCATGAAAAAATAGAATTATTTTTCAATAAAATCAAATAAATAAATACTTAATACTTCCTCGCAATATCGAAGATACGAGAAGCTTTGTGATCGTTTTAGAATGAGACAAAAAAAAATTTTAAATTGATCTTTCCGTTACAGATCAAAACAAACACTTTTCGTTCCGTGTCTGTCTATTTGTTTGTCCGTCCATCCGTCCGTGTGTTTGTCCCCTGAATCCTTGTCACACGCATAACTGATAAACTACTGAATCGATATTATTGAAACTTGGTCGAATGGTTGGGTCTGACTTGAAGACGGTCTCATTTCAAAATCGTGTGTAAGGGGGAGGGGTGCATCCAAAAATATTTATTTTTTCAAGATATCTCAAGAACGATACATGTTATACATATTATAATATAGGTCTACAACGCTTGTTGTAAAATATTCCCTTACAAAGATTTATCTCAATTTGCTTTTAAAAAATCGTGTTTTGTTTTTTAAACCAATGCTAGGCAATTTATCTGAGCACTTTATCGGTTTTTATTTAAATTGTTCAATAATTAATTACCTTTGGTTAATTTGGCACGAGGAAGCACTGTGCATTTACTTGGTAGAAGTTTTTTAGACATTCTTATTTTCTTGAATTTTCAGAAAAATGTTTTATGCGATTTTCGGCCTATTGTAATTGATTGATTTGGTTTTACACTGTTTTAGAAAATTATAATTATTACAATTGTAAGCAATGTCTTTTGTGCGATTTTTTAATAAACGATATACTATGGAACGTAAAAAGATACCCTACTGTAGTTTACTCAACTGTCTTAATTTTTCTCCCCCCCCCCCCCCTCCTCCAGGAGTCCACGGATCACCGTTTCAGAATCACTGTTCTTATTTGTATATAGGTATTATAACATTTTCTACCAAACAAAAAAAAAAAAAAACATTAAAAATATCTCAAGAAAATCTGAGAGCTAGATGAATCACATTAATTGGCTGATCAACAGATAATCACAGGTTATCATGCATAGAGCGTTGGAAGCGTGACCAGTGCAGCAGAGACAGTGGCCATTATGCACCTGTATATATACAGGGTGTCCCGTAAACATACCGATAAATATTCAGGAGTCGTCGAGGACATTAAAATATAAGGATTAACTTTTCGGGCTATTATCTACGTTGTAGTGATATGATTAATATCTCAGCTTGGCGCGATCCTACACTCAATTTTTTTTAAATGTAGCTTACACTATTATCTTTAAGAAGATCATGCACTTAAAGACCCTCGCGACCTCCTTCCCTTTTGAAAAACAAATTAAAACTCATAAACTAACAAAGAAGTAAATTGAATAGTTAATATCTCAGTTTGGCGCGATCCTACAGACTCAATTTTTTTTTTAAATGTAGCTTACACTATTATCTTTAAGAGGATCACGCACTTAAAGACCCTCGCGACCTCCTTCCCTTTTGAAAAACAAATTAAAACTCATAAGCTAACAAAGAAGTAAATTGAATAGTTAATATCTCAGCTTGGCGCGATCCTACAGACTCAATTTATAATTATAATTCGAAGCCTTTTTATTCATTGCAAATTTTTCTAAAAGTTGATCCTTTAGGAGATAAAAATAAACATAAAATCATGTATTAAATATAAAATGTTTGGATGCCCCCTGAAGCAGAAATTATGAATTTTTGTAGATTGTGCCCATAACAATTAACTTTTGATTAGCACACTTTGAATTATCATTTCCACAAAAAAATTCAATTTTGCTCTACTGCTAAAACAGTTCGTTTACTGACATGAGTTTATTAACAAAAAGTAATTGTTTTGATGTCCTCGACAGCTCCTGAAAATGAATCGGTATGTTTACGGGACATCCTGTATATACTCGGTTGTCTAATAATCACTGTGGTAGGCTTGCATGTTTTTAAAACCAACGTAAACCAGTTATTAAGATGTATACTACGTTCTAATGATGCGTTTCCCGAGGTTTACCTACCGGGTGAGTGTTTTGTTGGTCTTCAGTCAGTCTTCCCAGTCACTTGGATTTAATAATCACTATTAAATTAAACTTCAAAGGAAATTATACTATAGGTAATTAAATACTACGCAGGGATTTGGATTTTAATTTACGCTTTAATTTTAATAAAAGTTTACCATGAATGATCTGTCTGAAAAATACAAAAATTCATGAAGAAGAGGAATAAAAATAACCCTCGGCCGAAAAACTCCTGACATTTTTTCTAGTAAAAAATTATCACAATTTTTTTGAAGCTTCGGTTTTCTTGAGGAAAAAAGGTTTTGTAACAATCATTTTTTGAAAATTTAAACTTCTCGTATACCTATGTATTTCAAATTATAGAAATTTAAGAAAAAATTATATTATCAATGAGACATATGTATATTTTTATATCAATTTCAACTTTTCAACAACAAAACTAAAATTAGTTATTTAAATATAATTTTTCTATTATCATAAAATAATTAAAAACAATTATAATAAACAGTGGTATCTTTCTGTCTGTCTGTGGATAATTTTCTCAGTAACTACTGAACGGATTCTATTCCGGTTTTCACTAATGGATAGAATGTTTCACGAAAAAGATTTAGGTGTATAATTTGAAGATATTTTGTGTAAATTTCCTAGATTGTTTTTTTTAATCGTAAAGCATAATTAATAAATATATATATTACACTAATAATTAGTTTAAATGTCCACCATTTTGACACCCATTGGCCGATTGTCATCAAATTAAGCTGTTTTACAGTTAAGTATCTATAGATTATGATTCAGTAATGGCAGTATGTATGTAATCAAATATCAACAAATATTTATAACTTACAAGGGGAAGCAACAGCACGGTTAATGAGAATTTCAATGAACTTGTGGTATGTCAAACTAGAGCAAAAATAAAAAGACACGTGTCCAACAATTTGATCTCATAGGCCTTAATTACAAAGATAATTAACTTTGAAAATTTGTGTATTCAATATAACCGTGTATTATGTTCGCTCGAAATATAAGTGTGTTGGCCCTACGGTCAACGCGCTGGCGTCTCGCCTGGTTTTAAGATTTTGATTTTAATTTTAATTTACAAATATTTTTTATTTTTTTGTACACATTACCTCTCCCACTTGCGTAAAAATCGATAAATTAGACATAAATAAAACATATATTATTATTGACAATGAAAATATTGATACATACGCCAGTACATAATTATTAATTTGTTTTAAAGTAAATTTAATTTATTATTGACACAACTCATTAGTTTTTAATTAATAAATTGAAAAGTTTTAATAAAAAAAAACTTGAAAGAAACCACAAACATCTATTGTCAATAATAATATATGTTTTATTTATGTCTAATTTATCGATTTTTACGCAAGTGGGAGAGGTAATGTGTACAAAAAAATAAAAAATAATTGTAAATAAAAATTAAAATCAAAATCTTAAAACCAGGCGAGACGCCAGCGCGTCGACCGTAGGGCCAACACACTTATATTTCGAGCGAACATAATACACGGTTATATTGAATACACAAATTTTCAAAGTTAATTATCTTTGTAATTAAGGCCTATGAGATCAAATTGTGTTGGACACGTGTCTTTTTATTTTTGCTCTAGTTTGACATACCACAAGCTCATTGAAATTCTCATTAACCGTGCTGTTGCTTCCCCTTGTTAGTCTTATCCAAGACCGGTGATTAGAAGAATATTCTTTATTACTTATTAATCTAAAAGTGAAGAGTACAATAGACATCGTGTGTATGCCACGCGTCAGACTTGGGGCGAACTGTAGACACCCATTCATGTCGACTCGACTACTCTAAAAATAAATAAAAAACCCAAACAACTTCCATTAACAAATAAAACAAAACCACAACAATCATTCGACAATTACTATGGTTATTCACCTTGTTTGTATCTCGCCGTCTCTATAACTCTCTCACACCTCTCACTTCTTGTAAAGGCTACTTTAAACAATACAATATTACATGTTTTAACTCTTAACTAATTAGGCTTCCGTAGAAAACTAGGAACCCTTATGGTTTTGCTCTATCCGTCTGTCTGTATGTATGTACGTCACGAGATATTTGCTTTCAAAGTCGTTATCAAAGCGCCCCCTCCCTCTCTAATTTCACAACTATCGATTCAAAAATCTGAAAAAAATCCAGAATGTATGTAAATAAAACGTAATAAAAGATAGACAAGTAGTGCGAGTAGAATTCGCTCCCTGAGGGTTCCGTACCATTATATTAACCTTAATTATTGACAATAGTTATGTAGACAATCGGCCCATCTTTGTGTTTAGGCGTCTGTATTAAAGAAACCGTTTATCATACGTAATAATTCTGCATAGAATTAGAAATTAATAAGTTTCTGATTTTTTCTTTTACTTGTGGTATGAGACCTTCCTTCGTGCCAAATTTCAAGATTCCTGGTCAAGTCTGTCAGTATCAAAACAAGCTTTTTGAATTGAATTGAGTACTATTTAGTATTTGATATTATTTTTAACTTGATACCTTTGAGAAAAAGGGTCTTGACGGACAGACAGATTAAATAACTGAAGATGTCCACGATAACACGACTAAATTGACACGGCTTACACCCAGAAGCCAAGATCAATATCCAGATCACCTTATATTTAATAACAATAAATAATAAATTTATAATTTTAATTCCTGAAACCTGCTATTTGTTATAAGATAATATGTTAATAATTTCTTCACGTAAATATGACCGTGTTAATATACCTTAACATCCCGTTAGGCAAAAGACGCATGTATTTCATCTCTTATGTTTTGTCTCTGTTAATCTCTTTGAGATTATAAAAAAAACACCTCGGACTGTGGGAAAATCGGGCAGGTGTTTCTCGACTAAAGAATCAACCCAAGGTAAATGCAAGGTTGGTGATCATTTTAAAAACAGTTTCGCCTAAGGATATGTAAGTACAGTAAGTATGTTGTATATTTGTTTGTTTGTTTGTACTCTGTCTCTATCCAATTATATTTAAACAACATTTTCTTTTTCAGTAATATATATTTTTTTTATTTATTTAATTATTTTACAAAATAACTGACATTTTTCGACCTACAAAAAAATTGTTTGACAGTAATATTTTAAGATTTATTGATATTATTTGTATCTTTAAGGAGCCTTCCATAAAATACGGTGGAGAGAAGGGAGGGGGGGGAGGGGCAATTGCCAAAAGAACTGACATATTTCGACCCACAAAAATTATATTTGACAGTACTATTTTTAAGATTTATTTAAACTATTTTTATCTTATGAGGAGAGCAGGTTTTGTAACGTATTATTAGGTAGGGGGTTGAAAAAAATGTAATGTAGCGTGACAAAGGAGGAGAAAGGGGTTAAAAATGCGTGAATTTTGCCTCATAGTTGTATAAAAACTATGTCCAGTCTGGAACTATTATATAGGTTCCTGAGGAAGAGTTCTTGTGAAGTTGAAACTTTTCTTGTGGTTAATTTTAAGTATCAAATTGATTATTTAACTAATGTAAATGAATCATAGTAAGAAATAAGGAGGTAGTATACATTTTTAGGTATATATTAATTATTACATGAGTTTATATTTCCCATGAAATTTTATTATGATTACTGTGCATTGTTAAATACAACACAATTAGATTGAAACAACTCATATCTTGCTCTAGAGGAAATGACGTAAGTAATAAACACACATATGTCATAATTGGTTGAGTCAGTCAGAAGTGAGATATTATAAGCAGTACTTTACAGGTATTGATGAATCGATTCGAACCACTTCGATTATATTTATTTTCTTGTGGTATAATAGATAGATCACAAATTACAGTATCATATTATGTTTGAGTGGAACAAAACTATACCTTTTACAGTATAAATTCACACTTATGAAACATAATTTCACATTAACGAAAACAGATTTCACACAAATGAAATATAATTTCACACTAACGAAAATTGATTTCACACAAATGAAAACAGAATTCACATATTATAGGAAAATTAATTTTTTAACAAAATAATACATGTTTAAAGGTTTTTTATTTCCTATTACATTAACCAAATGGACATGGAGCAATGTCTTCCAAAATACGCATTCAAAATTTTAAAATGATTTGTGCTTGATTGTTAGCACATGTATAATTCAATATACCTACATGCATTCTTCCCTGGATATGTCGTTTTACTAACGGTTTAAAGGAACTCCACTTGAAAAAAACATTGCTAATGTAGCAATTTAAGAGATTTCATAACATCTTGGATATGGAAACCATGTCGAACGATATTATGCTGCATCATTGCGCCAGGAAGACCTTATTGAAATGTGATATAACTAACATGTATATTTAATATTATAAGGAATAAAAAACTTTTTTTTTATATTAATTTCACACTTGATAAATTAATTGTCCTATATGTTAATTCTGTTTTCATTTGTGTGAAATCAGTTTTCATTAATGTGAAATTACATTTCTTTTGTGCGAAATCAGTTTTCGTTAGTGTGAAATTATATATCATTTGTGTGAAATCAGTTTTCGTTAGTGTGAAATTATATATCATTTGTGTGAAATCTGTTTTCGTTAATGTGAAATTATGTTTCATAAGTGTGAATTTATACTGTAAAAGGTATAGAACGGGACAGCCTCGCTCCAGGCGGGATGTCTGGAAACCCTATAGTTGATAATCTTTTAAAACCGAGACGTCCTTTAATCAAATCTCGTTCGACTTGAAATTAAGATTACCAATCTTCAGGATTTTACCTGACATGTCACGCTCAAGCTAGACTACCTATATTAATAATAATATCAAACATTTTGTATTAATTGGGCCTACTACATATTTTGTTAACCGAACACGCAACACCTGTGTGAAAACCTTTTCTCTACAATTCAAGTATCCGTCAAAATCAAGCGTTTCAAAATAAATAAATGGTAACCAAAAAATCGACATCATACTAATATTATCAATGCGAGAGTAGTTAATAAAATGAGTGTGTATGTTTGTTAACTTTTCACGACTAAACCGCTGAACCGATTTTGATGAAATTTGGCAAGGAGATAGTTTGTATCCAGGGGAAGGACATAGGCTACTTTATATCCCGATAAAATTTTTAAAAATTACAAATTCCACGCGGATGACAGCTAGTAAAAATTATGTTTTTCTAATCGAATCATACATTTTGCTCTAATTTAGCATTTAAAAATTAATATTAAATAGTAAATATTTACTAATTATTATTTATATTCGAATTTTTTATTTATAAAACAATTCGTATTTAAAAATGTATAAGGATTTTTTGAAATTTTTGTTAAAGAAACTTTGAATTGTCTTCTAGGTGTAATTTATAAACATGGCATTATATATAGATCGTGAATCAAAGTAAAACATTCGTGCGTGATTACCTTGTTTACGACGTAGGTACTTAAGTGTATTTTAAAGATAAAATAAGAAAGTAAAAAACATTTAACCATTTTTTAATTTCTGAGGTTACAACAAAATGTATAAACATACAAAAATGTCGAAAAACATCAGTTTTCCGAAAGAACACATGTTTAATTTAAATCAATATATTTCTTAAACGACTTATGCCCGATGTTACAAATACATTTTCTTGGGGGATAACGTTATCTACGAGATATCAAATGCGAAAGTAACTCACAAGTAACACTACCCAACTGTAACTCACCGATTTGAATGAAACTTAACATACTTATTAAACACCGAAAAATATTAAATACGTGTTTTTTTGTTTCGGCTAAATACGCTTTTTAGGGGTAGAAATCACCCCTCAACCACTGGAGGTGGAAACAGTTATGGCTAATTATTTCTGAAACGATACATTTTCTGAAAAAAGTGCTTAGGACCAAAGTTGTAGAGTTCAAAGTGATGCACTTGATGGCGACCTTGAGGTCGATTTTCAAGGTGAATGAAACATGTAATGATTTTCAAATGACCTTGAAAATCGACCTCAAGGTCGCCATCAAGTGCATCACTTTGAACTCTACAACTTTGGTCCTAAGCACTTTTTTCAGAAAATGTATCGTTTCAGAAATAATTAGCCATAACTGTTTCCACCTCCAGTGGTTGAGGGGTGATTTCTACCCCTAAAAACCGTATTTAGCCGAAACAAAAAAACACGTATTTAATATTTTTCGGTGTTTAATAAGTATGTTAAGTTTCATTCAAATCGGTGAGTTACAGTTGGGTAGTGTTACTTGTCAGTCTAACTGTTACATCCTCACAACTAAATCGCTGAACCGATCTTGATGTAATTTGGCAAGGAGATAACTTACATCCTGAGGAAGGACATAGGCTATTTTATTTTGTATCCCGATTAGATAAAAAAAATCCACGCGTACGAAATCGCGGATAACATCTACATAATAACTAATATAAACTTACAAATGAATCAGACCACGGGCACGGATATGCATGCTTTCCACGTGCGTGTGTGTGTGTGTGTGTTGGCGCGCGTGATGTGTGGGAACAAGCGGCAGTGTGCGATTCCCACGGTAGCGGCGCGAGCCAACTGTGCCGGCATGCAGCAGCGCGCGACAGACGGACGTACGTGGGTTACACACTATACCCGTCCCTCTGCCGCCGCCCTTACGACACCCACGCATATAATCGTCATTAGAATAATCATCAACACAATCATGTCTGCACTACTGATTCACTCACTGTACTCTACTGTCATGATTGCAATATACAGTAGTGTGTTCCAAAAAAAGTCGATAATTTTTTTTTTCGATTGCATGTGAAATTCTTGTTATATATGCTATAAAAAAAATTCTGTAAAAATTTGAGCCCTTAATATCAACTTGAAGAACTCCATCACCGAATTTGAAGATTTACCATTGATTTAACATGGAAAAATGATTTTTTAACGTTCATTTCTCCTGCAAACTATGTAGAACATTATTTTTCGGAAAAACCATGACTGATCCTTCTTCAGTATTAAATTCTGTAAAAAAAAGCTCTTAGGGTCCAGTCTCTAACGTCAACCCTCTCGTTTTTATTTGCGTTAAAAAATACAGATTTTTTGAATTTGTTGACGTTAGAAACTGGACCCTAAGAGCTTTTTTTACAGAATTTAATACTGAAGAAGGATCAGTCATGGTTTTTCCGAAAAATAATGTTCTACATAGTTTGCAGGAGAAATGAACGTTAAAAAATCATTTTTCCATGTTAAATCAATGGTAAATCTTCAAATTCGGTGATGGAGTTCTTCAAGTTGATATTAAGGGCTCAAATTTTTACAGAATTTTTTTTATAGCATATATAACAAGAATTTCACATGCAATCGAAAAAAAAAAATTATCGACTTTTTTTGGAACACCCTAATATACAGTGTATTCAGTGTTGCCAGTATGAACTCCCTAAAAAGTACGATAGGCTTACCAAAAAGGTACGAAATTTGACAAAATGGTACGGTTTCAACTTTTTAAACTGTTGTGATTAAAGAACTTTTTTTGTCACATTTTGTCGTCCCCGACCCTTGATACTATAAATGTTAAAATTGTTAGAAATGTATTTGAATTATTATTTTTTATTTAATTATACCCTTTATTTTATTTTGTGTTAAAAGTCATCAATTATCAAGTAATTAAACCGTCAATACTGAAAAGTAGATATAGACGAAAAAATTAAGATACGTTTCATTTTTACTTTATTTTTATTGGTATTATTCATAATAAACATTTTATATAAAAATCTTTGTGGGTAAAAGATACGGTCAGAGCTGAGGTACGATTTTGGTACGGTCGGGTCATAAATAGTACGAATTCCGTACTAAAAAGTACGTTCTGGCAACACTGAGTGTATTCCAAGTTGATTAAGCCATAGGTATCCAACCTTTTGAACCTTTTGGGCCGCATAACATAAACCCAATCTACCAAGGACCTATCTATAGATTATGATTCAGTAATGGCAGTATGTAATCAAATATATATCAACAAATATTTCTAATTTAGTACATTTAATTAAACAGAAATCAAAAATTGGGGTAAGATCCATTTAACGATAGATGCACTTACTATTAGTGGAGCTAAATAAAAAAATATATATATGTTATCTTTATTAGTAAGTATTATTTATTCGTGGTTAAATTAATTAATGTAGCCATTACTATAATATATTTTCTATTATAATACATTTCATCCAATGAAATAAATTATTTATTTGTTTTCATCTCAAATTGTAAATGTATATTTAATATTAAAAAAAATGTAATATAATATTACAGTATAAATTATAAATATACAAAAAAATAAGAACAAAAATCTTATAGGTGTATACAAATTACAAACACTCCTCTTTTTTCATTAAACTCAATAGACTTGCGACGATCTCACTTGCACCTACAATTCAGGTGGGGATATATCAGCTTAGAGAAGGTTTCACAAAAAAAAAAATATATATATAGTTATGAACCTAGAACATGGCGCAAACATTTAACCAAGACAGAGCGCGGTCGCTACTGGCGGGAAATTTAAATGTAGAACATTTCATTGTTGGAAAAATTTGTGCAATTGTTTGATTTAATAAACACCTAACCTAAAAATTTTATGATGAAACGTGTGATTAAGTGATAAGAAAAAAGTGAATATAATGTTTTCTGAAATGCAAAACCCAGCTCTTTCTCGTACAGCTCAATATAAAAAAATTACTAAACCATTGTTGGAACGGAAAAGGCGTGCAAGGATCAACAGATGCCTCGATGAGCTTAAAGAGCTTATGATGGGAGCTTTAGAAGTAAGTCTTATTTTTATTTTAACCTTTCTTATTCACTAAAAAAAACAACTAAAATGATTAAATTATATCGTTTGTTTTTTTACCTAATACGTATTTTTTGTAACCTTATTTTTAATTCCCTACGAAAATTAATAAAGTGATGACATTTTTATATCTAACAGATCGAAATTTATTAAATTGTTTGCTATACTACTTCATTTTTCTATAAATTTGTAGGGTAACTGTGAAACAATTAATTCAGTCGTGGTATTGATATATATTAATTTTTTAATTATAATTGTATTATAATTAGGACTGTACACGAGACGGAACGAGAGTCAGGTAAGCCCCGTCTCGTAAACATTGAAGCCAACTCGATCTCGATGGATCGAGAAAAATCTCGGTCTTGTGTGGATTTTTTTATAAAAAATATTTTTTAGTAAATTTTTACAAATTTTTGATATTTTAAAACCGATACTCTCGACGAGACATATAAATATTGTTAGTATCGTCTCAATCTTGTCTCGTCTGAGTTAAAATCAATCTCGTCTCGTCTGGAAGTGCAGCCCTATTTATATGAATAAATAATGGTATTGTTAATGCCCTCTTTTTAATTGTTGCCAAGTTTTGTGTGTGTTTTTTTTAACTTGTTTTAACTGACATCAAAAAAGGTGGAGGTTCTTAAATTCGGGTATAACTCCGACAAATATGCACCTATTTTGATGATTTTGTTTGTTTGTTTGAAAGAGTATACTCCCGAAATGGTCCCATATAAATTTTATCAAAATCTGACCATGGATTTTGAAAATACCCCACTCAAAAAGGAAAAATAAAAAATAAACTAAAAATACTGAAAAGTATATAATAATTGAATTTAACAATTTTTAAAGTCGGTGTCAAGCAAATAAAAAACAGTTTTTTTATTAATTTACTTCATATTTAAAACATTTAATTAAAGTTCGTTAAAAATTAATAAAAGAGAATATTGTTTGTCAAAATTTAAATAATCTAATTACATTTCATCACTTCTTTAGATAAGAAAAAAACGCCAGAAAAAGTATTATTTTATGTAAATATAATGACAAAAGGAAGCAATCGTAGTCAACCAATTGGAACATAAGATTATCAGAGACAAAAACATTTCAATATAATAGTTCACACAAAAAAAAACACCAAATATTCTGTCACACGTTATGAGAATTGTGCTTAAATAAAAACTAAAAAATGTCAACCACTGAATTAAAGCGTGAAAATAATTTTTTGTTTGTCTATTTTATAAAAATCACTTATTATTGATATACACTTGCGCAATGGACCCTGTGTTACCCGGGGATATAAATTTAATCTGTATAAAACCATTGTTTTCACTTATTGTGAAACTATCTATCCATTAGTGAAAACCGGAATAAAATCCGTTCAGTAGTTACTGAGAAAATTAATATTAATTAAAATATTTAAAACAATGTATTTTGTATTGTTACAGGCTGAAGGAGAAAATATATCTAAACTTGAAAAAGCTGATATATTAGAACTAACAGTGCGCCATCTACAGAGGATTCATCGAAACGGTGGTACCGAAACTGACCGAAATCAAGAAGCCCATCGATTTCAAGCTGGTTTCGGTCAATGTGCTGCAGAAGCTTGCCAATTCTTACTTTTACTAGAACCTCGTCTCGGTCGAAGTCTAATTCGTCATCTTAGCAGCGTTCCTATACCTCCTCCAAGAAGTCTATGTTATTCACCACCTTTATCACCAGTTGTCAAACTTAGCGAAGCTACGAACCAGAGCATAAATTGTAATCCGATTACAGTTACTGATAATGTAGTGGTTGTGAACCCAGATTCAAATGAAGCTCAACAATGCGATGTTTCACGAGTGATTTACAACAATGGAAATCGAGTTACTGTTGATAGCGGTACAAAAAAAGCTTTGAGAACGGTTATTTTAGAAAGAAATAGGAAAATTAAAAAGTCTGAAAGTATATCAATCCAAAATATTAACAAAAAACAAGAAAATAATAATAATAATTCAGCAGCTAGTGAGGGTGAAGAAGAAATTGATATAGAAAATGTTGAAGAACTTGAAAATATGTGGAGGCCATGGTGATAAGTATATAGAAATTGATATTTGTGGTTTTATATTATATAGAGATATATTTTAAAATTAATTTGTAATTGATTTATTTTATGTATAAATGAATAATTAAAAAAACATTATCTACAGTAGTGTCTCTTTTTACGTGACGATAATTCGAATGAAAAAAATATTATTACTTTTAAATAAAATAAAATAAATTCTCTTTGTGTTTCTTTAGGTATTCTTATTTTTGTGAATATTCAAAAACTTTTTTATACGATTTTCGACCTATTTTATTGATTGATTTTGGTTTAACGCAGTTTTAAAAAATACAATGTCTTTTTTTGTCCATTTTTTTATATGTGGATTTCTGAGGAACGTATCTACCGCGTAAATAGAGACTCTAATGTATTTAATTTTTGGAAACATTGTGTGTTATTTTTATAATTTTAATAAGTATTATATTATATATATTTTGTTATAAGAAATGAAATTATTGATCTCTTTTTATTCAAATAAATACACATATTTTTAATACGTTTATAATTTCTGTTTTTATTGATTTGACTTCATTTGTTTTCCAGAAACGATACTGTAAGTATTCTACCAAAAAATCGCGATTTAAATCATAGTTATACACAGGGCCGGCCGAACGGCCAGGCGACCCAGGCGACAGCATGGGGCGCTAATTTCGTGGGGGCGCCAATTATTTTAAACTTTTTTTCTATGTTCTGTTCTAGGGCGCCAAATTTAAGCTATATATATTTTTTGAATAATAGTTTTGATTTTTTCTGCAAAATAATTCATTTTACTTAATAAAATGTTTAATATCAAAAATAAATTATTTATTAAACATTTTTTTACTAAACTTGAAAAGCACAGTGCCAAATCTGTGAGTGGCTTTGCTAATTCTTGTAACAATTCCGGTTAGTGTAGCTAGTGGTGAAAGAAGTTTTAGTAAATTAAAATAATTCATAAAAACTTATTTGCAATCGGCTATGATAGAAGATAGGTTGAATAATTTGGCTATTCTTTCAATTGAAAATAAGGTTGTAGCAAACCTCAATTTTGAGACAGCAATCGATAATTTTGCAGATATGAAAGCCAGGAAGAAATCTTTTATATAATTTTAGTTATGTTATATATTATTTATCAATTATATGTTATATTATATTATTATATTACACTAATGAATTAATAACAAGATAATTTTCTCACGCTTTTTTTTTTTTGTGCGGATAATTTTTAATGATCGTCACTGTGGCGGTGGAGGGGGGGGGGCGTCAAAAAAAATCTCGCCTGGGGCGCCAGAATCGCAAAGGCCGGCTCTGGTAAAAAATATTGTACATTTTTGCTAATAGATACCTCTGAAAACATTGTTCACGAATGTTAACAAGATGCAATTAAGGGTTAAGAGCATCACGCACTTAAAGACCTTCGCGTGCTCCTTCCCTTTTTTAAAACAAGTTAAAACTAAAAAAACAAATTAAAACTCATACGCTAACAAAGAAGTAAATTGAATAATTAATATCTCAGCTTGGCGCGATCGAAGGGACTCCAGTTTTTTTTTAAAATGTAGCTTACACTATTATCTTTAAGAGCATCACGCACTTAAAGACCTTCGCGTGCTCCTTCCCTTTTTAAAAACAAGTTAAAACTAAAAAAACAAATTAAAACTCATACGCTAACAAAGAAGTAAATTGAATAGTTAATATCTCAGCTTGGCGCGATCGAAGAGACTCCAGTTTTTTTTTTTAAATGTAGCTTACACTATTATCTTTAAGAGCATCACGCACTTAAAGACCTTCGCGTGCTCCTTCCCTTTTTTAAAACAAGTTAAAACTAAAAAAACAAATTAAAACTCATACACTAACAAAGAAGTAAATTGAATAGTTAATATCTCAGCTTGGCGCGATCGAAGAGACTCCAGTTTTTTTTTTAAATGTAGCTTACACTATTATCTTTAAGAGCATCACGCACTTAAAGACCTTCGCGTGCTCCTTCCCTTTTTAAAAACAAGTTAAAACTAAAAAAACAAATTAAAAATCATACGCTAACAAAGAAGTAAATTGAATAGTTAATATCTCAGCTTGGCGCGATCGAAGAGACTCCAGTTTTTTTTTAAAATGTAGCTTACACTATTATCTTTAAGAGCATCACGCACTTAAAGACCTTCGCGTGCTCCTTCCCTTTTTAAAAACAAGTTAAAACTAAAAAAACAAATTAAAACTCATACGCTAACAAAGAAGTAAATTGAATAGTTAATATCTCAGCTTGGCGCGATCGAAGAGACTCCAGTTTTTTTTTAAAATGTAGCTTACACTATTATCTTTAAGAGCATCACGCACTTAAAGACCTTCGCGTGCTCCTTCCCTTTTTAAAAACAAGTTAAAACTAAAAAAACAAATTAAAACTCATACGCTAACAAAGAAGTAAATTGAATAGTTAATATCTCAGCTTGGCGCGATCGAAGAGACTCCAGTTTTTTTTTTTAAATGTAGCTTACACTATTATCTTTAAGAGCATCACGCACTTAAAGACCTTCGCGTGCTCCTTCCCTTTTTAAAAACAAGTTAAAACTAAAAAAACAAATTAAAACTCATACGCTAACAAAGAAGTAAATTGAATAATTAATATCTCAGCTTGGCGCGATCGAAGAGACTCCAGTTTTTTTTTTAAATGTAGCTTACACTATTATCTTTAAGAGCATCACGCACTTAAAGACCTTCGCGTGCTCCTTCCCTTTTTAAAAACAAGTTAAAACTAAAAAAACAAATTAAAACTCATACGCTAACAAAGAAGTAAATTGAATAGTTAATATCTCAGCTTGGCGCGATCGAAGAGACTCCAGTTTTTTTTTTAAATGTAGCTTACACTATTATCTTTAAGAGCATCACGCACTTAAAGACCTTCGCGTGCTCCTTCCCTTTTTTAAAACAAGTTAAAACTAAAAAAACAAATTAAAACTCATACGCTAACAAAGAAGTAAATTGAATAATTAATATCTCAGCTTGGCGCGATCGAAGGGACTCCAGTTTTTTTTTAAAATGTAGCTTACACTATTATCTTTAAGAGCATCACGCACTTAAAGACCTTCGCGTGCTCCTTCCCTTTTTAAAAACAAGTTAAAACTAAAAAAACAAATTAAAACTCATACGCTAACAAAGAAGTAAATTGAATAGTTAATATCTCAGCTTGGCGCGATCGAAGAGACTCCAGTTTTTTTTTTTAAATGTAGCTTACACTATTATCTTTAAGAGCATCACGCACTTAAAGACCTTCGCGTGCTCCTTCCCTTTTTTAAAACAAGTTAAAACTAAAAAAACAAATTAAAACTCATACACTAACAAAGAAGTAAATTGAATAGTTAATATCTCAGCTTGGCGCGATCGAAGAGACTCCAGTTTTTTTTTTTAAATGTAGCTTACACTATTATCTTTAAGAGCATCACGCACTTAAAGACCTTCGCGTGCTCCTTCCCTTTTTAAAAACAAGTTAAAACTAAAAAAACAAATTAAAACTCATACGCTAACAAAGAAGTAAATTGAATAATTAATATCTCAGCTTGGCGCGATCGAAGAGACTCCAGTTTTTTTTTTAAATGTAGCTTACACTATTATCTTTAAGAGCATCACGCACTTAAAGACCTTCGCGTGCTCCTTCCCTTTTTAAAAACAAGTTAAAACTAAAAAAACAAATTAAAACTCATACGCTAACAAAGAAGTAAATTGAATAGTTAATATCTCAGCTTGGCGCGATCGAGGAGACTCCAGTTTTTTTTTAAATGTAGCTTACACTATTATCTTTAACCCTTAATTGCATGATTTTTTTTATTTTAACGAAATATTAATTTTTTGAAGCAGAAGTAGGCTAGATTTAAGGGAAAAATAGTAAAAAAAATCTTTTTTTGAAAATAAAAGTTTATTTCATTTTTTTGACTTTGTAAACAAATGTTAACGTCATGCAATTTTATTATAATTCAAATGGTTCATAACAGAGGAGAAATATCTGCCATGAGTGTCATGGGACTTTCTTATACGTAGTACAGAGATTAAACAGTGTGCTTGTTTGCCATAGGTACCATGGGACTTTCTTATACGTAATACTGATAGTGAACAGTGTAGGTGAATCTAAATAATTACATAAAAAATTTCTTTCTGGCTAAATTATAAATGTTGGAAAAAAATGTATAGGGAATAAATTATAGATAATAACATACTCGACATTTTTTATCTAAAACATTTTTTCTTAATTCAAAAATAATTCGTTAATTCAAAAATTTACAAGAGTAAACATCTGATTTCAGTTATTACGTTAAAAAAAATCACTTGTTATATAATGGAGAGAATAATATTACCTTTTTTTTATTATTAAAATTATATTTTTATAAATTATATAATTATTATTAACTATAAACAATGAGGATATGTACATTCGTTAACAAAACTTAGTTTTATTGCTCTTTCGACAAGTGCATGATGTAAACATACGTTAACAAATAAAAACCATTACATAAATATCAGAACCGAAACAAAAAAATCAAATAAATAATATGAATCACAATGTACATACCTGGTAAACACTATACAAAAAGTTAATTAGCAAAATCACGCGTATTATAAAAATTAGACGATACTTCTTCAGCGACAATTCGCTCTAATTTAAAAAAACGGTTACTCTGATGAATGTAACAATATATTTTTTTTAATATGCCATCCGTTCATCATTATTGATAAATTTTCAATTTATTAGAATCTATAGATTGGTTTAATACTTGGATAAGTAAAAGTTATACATGTACTATTGTTTATTTAATTGAATTTCAAATTAATTGAGTAGATTAGTTTTATATCTGAATAAAAAAAAATGTTTCGTAATAAAAAAAAATTTCATTATTTATAATTTTAAATATTTATAACGACGCTACTGACTTTAATTATTTTCACTACGCATTTGGTACTCGTACTTTGTTGTACTTCAAATTTCTGGTAAATCAGAAACTGAATAAATATGACATTAATAATTTTTCACAAATCACAAATGTAAGAAATTTCAAAAATTTTCATATTGGTCGTTTTTGAGTTTGTTCGACTAGTTTGGGCAGACCGACAGACGGAATGTAGGGATCGTGAAACGAAAAGAAGTTAAAGATTCATAAAAATTACGCTAGGAGGTCACTTAGTTAAGTTACAAACCTTTTCTATAAAAAAATATTTTCACCGATTGACTAATATAGCTATGATAAGAACCATTTTGTAGTTAATATTTTTATCAATAGACACCAGCACTTTCTAGCATACATTTTATATTTATATTGTTTTTATTCATCTAATCATATATTAAACATAGTATGTTTAATATATGATCTAATATTATAAATGCGAAAGTACTACCTGTCTATTTGTTATTTTTTCACGGCTAAAGTCAGTAGATAGGGGGGGGGGGGATCAAGGGGATCAAAAATAGCATTTAATATTAATTTACACGCTCAGTTATAAAACTTTAATACCTCTACGTCTTATTTTCTTGTATTTTAGTCGATATTTGTATGACGAGTTGAAGTTCATTGCAGGAAATTTCAGTAAAAAATTTCGAATTTTTGATTTCATTAAAAGTATGTTTATTGTATAGAAAATGACGTGAAAAGTTGTTTGTTTCAAACCACAGGTCTGTATCTCAAACCGTTCTCGAGATATAGCCTCTCAAAGTTTTAGTTTTTTCAAATTTTTGGAGAAAAAAGGCCATAACTTTTGAACGCGTAGTCGGAATTGATTTTAGTTGACGGATTTGGAATCAGCGTGTCAAAATCTATATAATGACATGTACAATACCTTCAAACTCGGAAAAAAAAATTTCACGAAAAATCGAAAAAATTCAAAGGGGTATACCTTAAAAAAATGTCGATTTTTGACCAAAACTTTTTTGTCGGATTTTAAAGTATTATACATGTCATTATATAGATTTTGACACGCTGATTTCAAATCCGTGAACTAAAATCAATTCCGACCACGTGTTCAAAAGTTATGGCCTTTTTTCTCCAAAAATTTGAAAAAACTAAAACTTTGAGAGGCTATATCTCGAGAACGGTTTGAGATACAGACCTGTGGTTTGAAACAAACAACTTTTCACGTTATTTTCTATATAATAAACATACTTTTAATGAAATCAAAAATTCGAAATTTTTTAGTGAAATTTCCTGCAGTGAACTTCAACTCGTCATACAAATATCGACTAAAATACAAGAAAATAAGACGTAGAATCATTTAGGTAACAAAGCAAACTATTGTTCTCTCTACACATTTACATAACAAATCATTGTAAGCATTATGAATGCAGTTTTGGTTTGTATATTAACTAAAAAATTGTGCTGCCATCTAGACATGCAACATGTAACTACCATATTCAAAATGCAGTATTAATAGATATCTGTATTATTTTATATGCTCTTATTTGCAAGAAGTACATCAAAGATACAAACCTCTCATGTTCTAATGCAACTACTGGTTAATAGATGTCTACAATTCTTTTATCATTTTCTACGACTATTATTCATTGAAAATGAGTTTCAGGTTTCTTTTGTGACAACCCAAGAAGAATGTAATTTCTATTGTTGTATTGTCGGTGCTTTTGATGTATTATACAAAAATTAGGAAGTTACGGTTTCACGTTTTTTCAAAAAAAGACGACATGGTGTGTTCAGCCCACTATTTTTAAAAACGTTCTTTATGCTTTGGAGTTCAATGCACAGGACCACCCGTGGAAATATAACTTGTTTTGGGTATCTTCGTGCTTAGATTATTATTAATTGCTGAATACATTATAAAATCAAAACTGTCATAATATTAATTATTAATTAAATACAATATGGTGTTGATAACGTGAATACAATTAATCAATTTAATTTTTATATGCAAATTTTTTAAAATACACTTTAATTTTTATCTTTGAAAATAATAATAATGTACTGACTGACATTAGTCTTTAAGAGCAAAATGTTGTTTGTAATTAATAAACAATTTAATTAACAATGTCTGCAAATATAGTTCGTTATTGATCGTCAAAATTGTTTGATAATTAGTAACTCTCTTTGATGAATTTACCACGAGGAAGCACTATGCATTCACTTGGCAGATGTTTTTTTTTATATTTGTTTATTTTTACCTATATTAAATGGGGGGCCCAAAGTACGGGGCCCCGTATATCTGTATCCCTAATCCCTCCTTGTCACCGGGCCTGTCACCAAATATAGTAATCCCTCTATTTACGCGGATTCACTTTAACGTGGTTGAAAATGTTTGAAAAAAACACAACGTAATGGACCAATTTCTATTTCTCCATTTACGCGTTGTTTTCATGGAACCAATTAACCACGTAAACGGAGGGATTACTTTTTTGAATTTTACTGAAACGGATTTTATTTTGACTTGGCTAGTTTGTATTTCATGCTGAAAGAAATAACTCATTTTTTGTCAAAGGGATTCTCCGAAATAGATATTATCTTTAAGATGTTGGAATGGGAAAAATGCTTTTCATAAGTGAAAATATTTTTGTCTGATCTTTTCCAGTAAACAAAAAATAGCATATTTATATATTTTTTAATAAGCATGTTTGTATGTTATCGTTATTCGAGATTATGATAAAATATCATAAATTGTAACATTTTTCTTAGGTAAGATTTTTTTCGGAAATTTTTTTACATAAATATGTTCATTTGAACAAACAAAAATATTTTTTAAGTGTCATGTAAAACTGGACGTTTAAAAAATCGCGATGGATAAATGTTCGCCAGAATCGAGTGATCATTGCTATAACTTTGTTATTATTGGAGCTAGAAAATGGGTAAAGTATCGGTTTATTTTTCAGGGATGAATAATGGCGGTCTAAAAACAAAAATTGAATGTCGAAGGCACAAAAAACGACAATTATTATACAAAATTATTTAATTTAGGTACCAACTGCCATTTTCATCCATCTTTCTCTTATACATATACTCATCGCTCTCTCACGTATTACACACTCTCCCTAGCGATTCATCTTGAAAACTTGTCGTATTTTAAAACGTCACTAGTTCGCTAAAGTTTCACTTCAAAAAAATTACAGGGTAAAAAATTATGTAAAATCGTATTTCTAAGTAAAGCCGTTTTTAAGATGGAACACAGATTTTTTTCGGGATACAAAGTAGTCTATATCCTTCCTCAAGATGTAAGTTATCTACCTGCCAAATTTCATCAACATCGGTTTAGCGGTTTAGTCGTGAAAAGGCAACAAAAAGACAGAGTTACTTTCGCATTTATAATATGGATAATGGTTAAAAGTCTTGAGAGCACTATAGCTCCAATACAACAAATGGTATAATATAACTTTTTAGTTTTGTTAAGTTTTCTGAACGGCGATATTTCGCTGCAATCAACCGGCGGTATTTCAAAGAGGCAAATGCCTACTAAGTGATGTTTATTTGACATGGGCCGTAGGTCAAATGCTAATGTGGTTTTACAGTTGCATATATGAGACTTGGAATCTCTCTCCATCGTTTCTTTTCCATACATCTATAGTCAAACCTATATTCAGGAAACTGCGTGTGAGGATATGAGAAAAATATTTAAACAAATGTTTATTTTTTTGTTGCTCATGTTTTTTAATTTATATAAATAAATAAATATTGATCGATTCTTTTTGTTGAATTATAATTTTTTAGACAGTAAAGTTAGGTTACTTTATTATGTACAACATTTTTTAGGGTTCTAAAGAAAACTAGGAACCCTTATAGTTTCTGTCCGTCTGTCTGTCTGTATGTCACAGCTTTTCCATACTGAATGATTTTTTTATTTTACAGTTAGGTGACTTTAATATGTACATTTTTTAGGGTTATGTATAGAAAACTAGGAACTCTTATGGCTTATAATTTCCCTCAGTCTGTCCGTCTGTCTGTCTGTCTTCTCTCATTTGTATACCTATTAAGATGAAATTTGGTATACGGACGTAGATTAATGAGCCAAAAAAAATTATGAGTTTTTTTGAAAAAAAATATTTTTTTTACCCTCATTTGAGTAGACATCTTTAAAGTCAACCTATAATAATATTGACGATCAAATGTTTAATGTTTTTTTTTGTCCACGTTAATTAAATCCTATTACTTAATTTTAATACAATTTTATTTTCAATTAATTTTAGAGTCGTAAGCTCTCTGACAGTGAAAGTCCCATAAAAATCAGTGCAGTAGTTTGTTTGTCAAAAAAAACAACGAGAAATACTGAAAAAAACGTAGTTTGTATCGATATTTCTCATAAACGGTTCGTTATTTTATTTATTAAAGAACAAAAAATACGAGATGAAAATCGAAGAGCCCACTGGCCCCATGCACCCCAAATTATTTTTGGTTTGAACTAAAAATCGATGGTAAAAATTTCATAACTTCACAAAGGGTTCTCAAGGTATTAAATAAAAATTAATTTTGGGTATAATTTTCGGGGAGCCGTAACTCCCTTACGAAGAATTTCCGGACACATGTTTTTATAAACATTTTTACTTAAAATAACTGTTAAAATTTAACATGTTACTTCAAAATCAATCTGTATCAGCTATAGCAACTGCATATATATCATTTCATTAAAAATGAAAATAATAGTAAATCCTTTTATAAAACTTATTTGGAACACTATATTAAGTAAATAACACAAAATATGTAACTCTTATTAATTATAGACTTAACCAATTTATATAAAATAAAACACTACCTACCTTTATAACTGGCGACTGGCATCCATAAGTCATGCCATAAGATCTTCAGACAAATTAATTTGTCAGTTGTATTTAAACAATATTCATTAGATATCTATATAACTTCTTATTACATACAAGGCACATTATTTTAAGTAAATAACACATCAATTATTAAAAACTAAGTGTCACATATATCTGACTTATCTCGCCATTTTTCTTGGGTTTAATTTTGTAAAATTAATACCTACTAACAATAAGTAAAAAGCACATAAAATAAAAAATATATTCACACAATTCCACGAACACAATAGTTTATTAATCAAGCATAAAAAATGTAAATTAAACTTTTAAAACTTTAATAAAATTGTAAAATAAAAAGGTACTGCACTATTGAATACCTACACCGACGCCATTAAAAAACATTGTCATATTATTATACGAATTGTTTAGAAAAATGTTAATAAATCAAATTGATTGAACAAATTTTAAAGTTTTCCACTAGGTATTTAATACACACACATTATATTAAGTACAAAACATAACATCATTAAACTAATTAACATAAAAATACGAGACAACTACAATATGACATTAATACACGATTTTATTTTTGTAAATTATTCATATGGACACAGAATAACATATGGACAAATTCGTAGCAATTGACATACCAACACAATAAACCCAAATAATTATAAATTGTAGAACAAATACTGAAAATGTTAATTAAGTTCGATAAATATCTTAAATCGATAAAAATTGATCAGAAATAAAGTTGTTGTCAACCGGTGATATATATATATGTTAGAACAGTGCAGAAATTGTCGGGCGCGAAATTTAAATTCTACATTATTAATTTACAATTAGTAATTTTATTATTATTTTTTAGTTTAATACAAATTTAGACTTAGTTATGGGGTAAAAATAAATTTGATCTAAATAAATCTTAATTGGCACGTATCAATTAATAATTCATAGAATATCCAAATTTGTTGATTTATAATTTTTCTTAGATTAGTACCTATGTGTAGGTATTAGAAACTGCCCTCAATCTTATAGACGGAAATTCAGTGACGTATTTAGATTATTTATTTCAATAGTCGTGAAAATTTAGGTACTAAATCTTATATATTATTATTATTATTATAGCTGCTGAACAATAAAAGTCGATTCTTGCAGTTCTCTGATGCTGGGGTGTATACCCCAAAATTATTAAGAAGGTGAGAAATAAAATTCAATTTATTTAAAATAAAAGTAATGAAATTTCAGGTTACTTTCGTTAGTATTTTTTATTCATAAAAATTATTGTCAGAACATCCCACCCCCCTCCTAAATGTTGACAGAACGTTGTAAATGTTTATTTAAAAAAGTACCATTTTTGTTATTTTAAAAGTCTTGAAATTTTAACAGATATAATAATATATAAGGTACTGGCACCAGTTATGGCTGCTATAAGAGCAAGGTTTAATGTTTTTGTGATTGGCGGGCTTCAATTTAATTACAAAAGTCCGCCAATATAGTGAGTTTTTTAAATTATAGTCTTTTATTTTGTTTATAAATATTTTTCTCCAGTAATGGATAAAGTAAAGCCAATAATGAGCACGTAGTGATGGATACTTGTTAATGATTACACAATGATAAGTACTACGACACAAAATATATAAAAGAAAGAATCGTCTTTCAAGCAATGCAAAACAGTTTCTATGATAATTTAATAATTAATAAATAAATTATACTAATAATTAGTTTAAATGTCCATCATTTTTGCACCTATTGGCCGATTGTCGTCAAATCACGCTGTAAGACAATTAAATGTCTATAGATTAATATTCAGAAATGGTAGTAATCAAATATCAACAAATATTTCTAATTCAGTACATTTAATTACAAAATAGCCATTACTGGGGTCATATCCAAGACTGGTGCCAGTACCTTATGTAGAATTGGTAATATAAAAAACCAGAACAAAATTCTATCACTAACTGTCTGACAAAGGGGAATGTTTTTGAATTAGATATTTATGTATAATTTAAAATATCAATACATTTACTGTTAATTCATTAATTTGTAAATTTAAAATTTATTTAATTAATTTGAATAAATTGAATTAAAAATTCATACTTTATAAAATAAAATTTTCAATGAAACATGACTGGTATCAATCATATATTATAAAAGAAATTATGTACAATTCAATTAATGTAATGAATAATATATTTGGTTCATCAATCATCTCAGATTAAAAAATGTTTCAAACAAAAGTTTTAAGTAGTCTCATATCCTTAAAACAAAAATGTGTGATCTTATTTAAAAAACAAAGTTACCATAAAAAATCCGCAAGTAAAATTTGCCTCTTTCAAACCCAGTAACTTTTGTCTGAAAAGTTTTTTATAAGCAGCTTATATATTTAAGTATACATAATAATATATATTTTTATTTAGAACTAACTGTGCCCGCGGTTACGCTCGCTTAAATATAAAAGTTAGATATATGGTATCGCGGAGTTTATTTTAGATATTTTTATTTTACACAGTTCTTTACTACATTATATTGTTCATATTCAACGGTTTAGACAGCGTATTGCAAAAGAGTGTACTTTTTTCCGACTTGATTTACTATTATCATCACTGCTTATTCCTTATGTTACCTAACGTAACAAAATATTTACTAAAACCTGGCCAATTAATCAATAAAAAAAAACACGTACGTGATTCTTGATTGATAAACGCACTAACGGACAGACAGAAAGAGAGACGTTGCATTTTATAATATGTATAAGGATGTATTATATTTTCGTAATATATTTTTATTATTAAAGTTTTATTTGTAAAAACGTGGTTGGAGCTAGTTGAGCAATAATGTTGCTCAGTTTATGGCCGGTATTATAAAGGAGCTAGCAAAGTTGCTAGCTAGCAAGCACTTTCAAATGAGATATCATTTATCAAACTTATATGACAGTTCTTTTGGAGTTTGTTGAAGACTTTGACAAGTTTCGCGCACGCGTTATAGGTAAATACCAACGGTATTAAAAAAATTTAAATCGTGTAAAATTATATTTTCTCCCAGGAAATACCAGGTCTTATCTTAGAATTTGTATGAAAATCAAAAATAAATAAATAGGTTACCTTTCTTGGAAGTTCTTTATTTTGATTTTTTTAAATTCACTTATTCATATTACACTTAATTTCTTCATTTGTAAAATGCGTGTTTTTTTCATTCAAATTGACATTCACATAAAATATAGTAATTGTTTTCAGCGTCTTATATTCCATAGCTACTGTGTTTTTATATAAATGACAGTTGTATGCTCTGACATCATAGAAACAAAAGACGCTGTGCAAAAGATTCTTCGGCTATTATTAAGAAATTTAAATTGAAAATTTAACAAATAAGTTGAATAGTTAATATGTCAGCTTGGGGCGATCGAGGAGACTCCAGTTTTTTTTCAAATATAGCTTACACCATTATCTTTAAGACTATCTAATGCCCGAAGACCTTCGTATGCTCCTTCGGCTATTATTAAGAAATTTAAATTGAAAATTTAACAAATAAGTTGAATAGTTAATATGTCAGCTTGGGGCGATCGAGGAGACTCCAGTTTTGTTTTAAAATATAGCTTACACCATTATCTTTAAGACTATCTAATGCCCGAAGACCTTCGTATGCTCCTTCGGCTATTATTAAGAAATTTAAATTGAAAATTTAACAAATAAGTTGAATAGTTAATATGTCAGCTTGGGGCGATCGAGGAGACTCCAGTTTTTTTTTAAAATATAGCTTACACCATTATCTTTAAGACTATCTAATACCCGAAGACCTTCGTAACCTCCTTCGGCTATTATTAAGAAATTTAAATTGAAAATTTTACAAATAAGTTGAATAGTTAATATGTCAGCTTGGGGCGATCGAGGAGACTCCAGTTTTTTTTTTAAATATAGCTTACACCATTATCTTTAAGACTATCTAATGCCCGAAGACCTTCGTATGCTCCTTCGGCTATTATTAAGAAATTTAAATTGAAAATTTAACAAATAATTGAATAGTTAATATGTCAGCTTGGGGCGATCGAGGAGACTCCAGTTTTTTTTTTAAATATAGCTTACACCATTATCTTTAAGTAAAAATAATGATTTTAAAATAAATTTGACAGAAAAACGGAAGCTAAAATAGACTTTTATAGGTGGGTCTAGTTTAACATTAAATGAAGCCCATAAAACTCCTGTGGTTTTACCAGTGACGCACCCGGAAAAAAATCGGGGGAGTTAATTATTTTTTATAATAATTATAATTAAATGTACCTACTTTATTTTTTATCACAAATGTTAAATAATTAGACGGAGGTTGGTTCTGACCCCTACCCCCCATAGGTGCGTCACTGAGTTTAGGACTGTTGTAATTACACGGAGAAAAATGGGACTCGAATTTTAGGATAAATTACAATTCCTAAATATAAATTATAATATTTAATTAAAAATTACAATTCGTCTGTAAATTATTGCAATAAGGATTGTAAATTTTATAAAATAGGAATGTTTACAATTGAAAATTGTATAAAGTACATTTATAATTTTATTAATTACTTGAAGGCTAAGTAATTTTTCTTATCCCACAATAAACTATAATAACTATTCGTATGTAGTAGTATATACATTTTACTATATAGCAGATAGTAAAAAGTACAAGTATGAGTATAGTCGAAATATGTAATAAATATTGTGATTGAGCAAACCGCAGCACGGTTCATAAACTGTGCTAGAAATTTTACTAACCGTTTAATAAATTCTTGACTACGGTTAGTAAATATTTTTCAGCACACGAGTAACATTTTTAAATGTTAATAAGTTGTACTTGTCAAATAGCCAATTTAATAAACATTTGTTAAATATTATAGTGATAATTAATGAATTGTTCTTTATTTGTAATATTATTTACAAATATACTCAATTACAAGAGGTTTTTATCATATATATTTCTCCTAAAATGTTAATTTTTGTTGTGGCAGTATTGCAATAAAAAATTATATGAGTATGATTTGTAATTAAAATAATGTTTATAACATACATATTATATGTATGGATTTTATTTATACAATTGGTCTCATCTCATCAATACCCACGCACAGCCTTTGTAATGCAGAATAAAAATATTGTAGAATCTTCATTTGATATTTACAATTAGTTCGACGATGTTATTTTAAAAACACCGTGTTTTTTTTTCGGTTAAATTACTACATCCAAATTATATAATAAATGCTTATAATAATATGCGTTAGTACGAAGTGTATGTACTAATGGATTTTTATATTAATACTACATTTATTCGCAATTATTTAATAAAATGCATATATTTATTACTATCTAGTTAGTAAAATTGAATTCCTTTGTTCGCGCGCGCCTAAATGCATAGCAACAAACCAGTATCGTTTTGACTGGCATTATAGTGATGTACCTATTCGTTTGTCTTGAAAAAAATACTTTTTTTATAATATTTTATATTTTATTGTCAGTATAGCGTGCTTTAACGGTCAGTTTTACTTTGATGAAAGTGATTTCGAATATTAAATATTAGAACAGTTTCATTGTATATTTATATAATATTTTATATTCCTGTTGTCTGTCGGTACCAGGTTCTTCAACGGCCATTTTTTCTTACAATAAGAGTGAAGTGATTTTTTACTAATATTACTATGGATCAAGTTGATATAATAAAGTTACTAAAGTCATGGGATTTAGCACATTTAATTCCATCATTTGAAGGTAATTATTTATCATTAATTATACAGTATTGAAATCAGTGATGAAGCTTTCATATAATCCGAATCAGAGAGATTTTGCTCTTACATACCATACGAACGCAACAGATACCTACGACAGAGTTTTACCTAAAATGAAACTATACCAGCATTATAACTATAAAAAAAACTTTGCGTAAAGACGGTATCATTCAAGATTCTCAATGATCTTCAAATGATTTGAATTTACCCGTTATTGAAAGTAATTCATCTTCTAATGAAGGTAATAATATTATTAGTTAATTTATTAATCTTTCATTAATTAATAATTTATCATTCATCAATCTCGATAAAATCCTTTTTCAGATACTATAAACAAGATGAAGAGGCTGCAAAATAATTTACAACCTACTGAAACACTCAAAAATTATTGGATAGAACCTATGAAGCGAGACATAATTTATTAAGTATACAAAATTGGAGTGTTCAAAAGTACATTAACAAATTTCCAGGCTTAGAAAGTCCTGTTGGACACCTACTGGTAAAATATTTTTATATAAAATTATAATAGAACCGTTCTTGAATTTTTACTATTAAATCAATTGTGATCTTTCCAGTTAACATATGATTTTTCAAAGAATTACTGTGAAATAGAAAATAACTTATTAAAAAGGAGGCCATTTATAAAATACAAATTGATCGAATTACTAAGAAGTAACAAAATAAATGCAAATAACAATGATCGTGAATTGATAGAGTTGTTGGAATTTCTTCAACCAGGTATTCTATATTAGCTTACTTCATAATGTCACTCTTCTTTCGCATTTTGCAATTTCCATGAAAATTAATTTTTCAGTTACACAAGATTTTCTTGTTTTATATCTTTTACCGACATTGATAGATATTCCAAACAGTGAAAATCAACCGTTAGCAGCGAAAACAGGGTAAAGAGAAAAAGAATCAATAAAAAACGTCAAGCAACAATACAAGTGGCTAGAGAAGGACTTTTCCTAGTTGTTCCGGTAATTATAACTATAATAATTAAGAAACCACCACAATATACTTATTTCGATGTTTTAAGATATTAATATGCGATTTTAATTTGTTGCAGAACGATGAATTTTTGACAATATTATAAAACAAAAGAGAATTGAACTGGATATACTAAGACTACCATTGCAACCATTTCCAATAATTGTTGGTACTCTGAAAGCAATAGAAGATGTATACGTTTCCAGTTATTTTTAATGATTATATTTATTTGGTTAAACTTGTCAAATAAGTACTAATTTTCTTTAACTATTTCGTTTATTAGTTTGTTTAGCAATAACCATTTGTTATTTTAAAATAAATGTTTGTGTTTTTGAGAAAAAATTACACGTTTTATAACAAATAAGTACACAAAGTCTTAATAGATAAAATACTTAATAAAAATTAGACTTGCACTTTACAGTAGATCAGCGATTCTCAACCTGTGGGGCGCGCACCCCTAAGGGGGCGTGATAAAACTAAATGGGGAGCGCGAGCATATCGAGAAAAAATTTAAAAAAATATTATTGAAAGAAAAGCAATAAAATTCATTCTGACATAATAAAAAATAAACTGCACGTTTACATTTACACTGATATAATACACTTATAAAAAGGGTTGTATCAGTACTTACTGCACAATGTATTTCATAATTAACTTATCAATATTAAATTATTATTATATTTTCAATATTATATTACAATTACAGCACGATTTCAGTGGAAATTATTGTATGGGGGTGGGGGGGGGGGGGGCATGAGAATTGTGATTGAAAATTGGGTCGTAAATACTAAAAGGTTGAGAAACGCTGCAGTAGATACTTTACATTAAGTTTATTAAAAAGGTTTAGTTTTGTTATTTTATATTTTGTAAATGTTTGATGTAATATCGCAATAATAGAGCATCGGTATGCCAAAAATAGTTTTAGCAGAAAACAAATTTTTTTTGTTGTAATTCGAAATTTACAAAAATGGTCATAATTTCTAAATCGCTCAGTATAATCCCACACATGCTTATATCACAATATCCAAAAAATTAAATGTTTTTAGATTATCAATTTAAAAAAAATATAACTTTGATTTGTAACACACTTATGGGACAGTCTATATAAATGTAACTATTTTATAAACTATTTTCTATACCTAAATTCAGCCGTTAAAAAAATATTAATTTAATTTGAATGATAGGTTACAACTTTGTATTAACGCCGCTGGTGGGCATTTTGAACAAAGAAATTAACTTTTTTGTATCATTTTATTTATTTAATTTTCTAGATTTTTATGTTTTTTAAAGTTTGTTAGTTCTAACGAATTGTTTTATGGATTATAATACAGTTGTATTGTTTTTATAAAACATGTTAAGATTTTAAAAATCTTCCAAATAATTATTTAAAGGCTAGATTTAGGTATAGTACATAGTTTATAAAATGTGGTTAGAATTGAATAGACAATTCAAAAATGTGAAAATATATAGGGTGTTCTATTTGAAAATTTTGAAAAAAATTAAGTTAAGAGTTTTGATACAACCTGTACAAAGAATACAATTTTGTAAATGTTTGATGTAATATCGCAATAATATAATTGTATATAAAAAAATATAACTTTGATTTGTAACACACTTATGGGACAGCCTATATAAATGTAACTATTATAAAAATATGCTGCTTGTCTATCATGACTACTTTTGTATTTAAAGTGTTTTTTCATTTGTAATGAAATATTGAACTTTGACACTGTCTTGGGACATTCTGTATGTAAAAACTTTCATGTTGCATAAGTGACCACTTTCAATGTTATCAAGTAATAGATTCTTTAACTCAAAAATTTAAGTGCCTATCATGGCCCAAAATTTGTAATGGTTTTATAACATACAAAACACCCCTTGGCAATGGCAATGAATATATAGCCAAAAGATGGTTATAAAACAATAAATTGTACTTCTGTTATCTGTAGATTAACAGTTGAAACAATATATTTTTTTAAAAGTTGGAAATATAATTTTTATAAAAAATATATTTTCTACAATTTTAATTAAAAAATTACTTTTTTTCATTTTAAAAACATTTAATTTTTATGTTATCTTATTTCATTTTTAAGTCTAACTAAAGTCATTATTATTAAATTTTGTAATTTTTTTTATTTGTTCATTAATTAGGTTTAATAGTCTTAATAAACTATATTTGTATAACCTACATATTGTATTTAATTTAACCTTTGTTTAATATTTATTTTAAAATATCATGTACGCATCACTAATAAATACATAAAGTTGCTCATAAATTATAAAATATGTATCTGTATTTTTTAATTAATTGTAGATTTAGCTTGTAATTTAGTATAAAGGTGACAAGAATGTATATTTGCAATATTTTCAATGTTTCAAACAGTATTAACCAATTTGGTTTCATTGACTATAAATTATTTATTGTTACATACAATAAACTTAGTAGCCAATAATACTAAATTGTTTATTACTATATGAGGCATTAAAAATATTGCAAAAATATACATTCTTGTCACATATATACTAAATTACAAACTAAATCTACTATTAATTAATAAATCCAGATATATGTACATTATAATAATTATAAAAAAAAATAATCAAAATTAAATTCTAAAATTGAGAAAACTAATATTAAATAATAACTACTGCTATATATATATTTTAGTTTGCAATCAGATTAGGTAATTTTATTAGCTTCTAAATAATAACATTTACTAAGCAAATAAGAAATATTCATAAATTAGTGTTAAAAGATATTATTATACAAAGTATAAGCATTTTTACTAACTGAATAGTAGGCTTTCAAACACGGCTATATTTAATGATTACTATACGTCGGTTAGTAATTTATCTTTTCTGCTTCGGATATTTCGCTAATTCTTAAAGTGTATAATCATTTTTACTAACTGAATAGTAGGCTTTCAAACATGGCTATCTTTAATGATTACTATACGTCTGTTAGTAATGTATCTTTCGTGCTTCAGATATTTCACTAAATTTTGAAAGTGTTTTGAAATTACTATATTTTTTAGTAACTTTTGATCATATGGTACAGCTATATTTGTATATATTTCATGCTTCATTTTTCTCCGTGTATAATTAGAAAGACGGCACTAAAAATAAAATCACGTTTTTTATAATTACAAAAATGAATAATAACTGTTGGGAATTTTTGTGTTAATTTACGTTTACTTTTTAAATGATATTTTCAGTTTATTTACCTTTCTCTTTTATTCTTTATTTCAAATTTTAACCCCCTCACATCTAATTTCATTATATATTATATACAATCCATATTAATATTATAAATGCGAAAATAACTCTGTTTATTGCCTTTTCACGGTTAAACCGCTGTACCGATCTTGATGAAATTTGGCAGAGAGATAGCTTGCATCCTGAAGAAGGACATAGACTATATCTCGATTAGATAAAAAAATACAAATTCCACACGGACGAAGTCGCGGGTAACAACTATTTATTTATATTTTTAAAGTGTATATAAAAAAGAGTTCGTTTTCAATTAAAAATTTAAACAAAATATATAAAACTATATTAACTACATATATTCAATTATCGGTGCTACACAAAAGACTGACTAAATTATACAAAGGCCTATATAACATCCACTATGGGTATGATAGGGCATTTGTCAAAATCCTTTCGTTAGCGATGGTAATTTTTACATGTCTACAAAGTTTCAGTTCAAGCACCTATGATAAATTGGGCATAGGCGTAACAGGTGATAGATATAGGTATACTGTGTTTATATATAGTCACCAGTTTTGGACAATATCCCTGCACTTGTTTAGTTAAATATATTAAATTAGAAATATTTATTGTTATTTGATAACTGCCATTCATAATTCATCTATAAGTAACATGAGTTCATGAGAATTACAAAAAAGAAGCCCATCAATCCCTTGCTCTTAAAGTGATCAAGACTGGTGCCAGTAACTTATTTGATATATTATCATGTTATTTATGGCGTTATTTCCAACTGACTATTTTTATAGAGAATTAAATTTCCCATAAAATTAACATTTAACTTATTTTCATAAAAGCAACAATTTAGTTGTGAGAGCCTTTTAGACGTCCATTTTAACAAATGAATCACGTAGAATGTCTGTAACTTTTGATACGTTGAATTGAGGGCCATGACTTTATATACACTTTTATAGAGAATTTTATCTTCTACAAAATGATGTTCTTAAAAAAGTTATCATGAATCAGTAATACCAATTTTAGTACTAAAGAATCATTTCCTCATGTTAACGGTATCTCCCTTTGCGGCACCTTTTAAAATTGAACTACAGGGTAATCCTTCGACGAGGATTTATTTTATGTCATAAGCTAACGAGATCGAATGTTCATTTTTTTGACACACCCTAGTATGTGTATATGAAATATCTTAAACTGTTGAACGTATGAGGGTGTGACTAGTATGTTACTAGTACGCCGGTCGACGATCGATTATGTGTATGTAGTATAGTACAGCTATCGTCGCTAGCGATGCAGATGGTCAGAAGGAGACAAGTACCCTATGTTTGCAGATATACTCTTTCTATCGCATTTGCTCGCACTGATGCTGTGAGAAACGGTGATTTCATAAACTTATTACATCCATGTTCTGAAAGAAAGTCCGAGATAAAAGCAGATTCTGATTGTTCCTACTAACTTCAAAACGTAAAGAAAAGTTGGATGTAGAATTTTCTTTCGTTCGTGATAACTACTGTAAAAATGCATCGATTTGAATTATTTTTAGGGAAAATTTTTGTCTTAGTGAGTACTTCAGACCTATTGGGTTGCACGGGTAGAAAAGTTAGTTTGGGCCAAGAAATTCTTGTTTTATATATAACGAAAACAATATTTTCTTAATATAAGAATATACTCTTAATCCAGAAAATATCGTTTTCGTTATATGAGGTGTTTATTTTGAAAGTGACCTAAGTTCATTTATGTTTAAACTGAGATATTTAAGAGTTTGCGTTACAATATGATGCCACATTGATTAAGTGTTTCTATGAGAGTTAAATTTACAATTACTATTAAAATAACCCCAATTATTAAATGAATAATATGTGTTTTTTTTTACCACAAATAGACTTAAGCCACTTTCAAAATTAATAATTATTTGCTGACCCCAAAATGATCTTAAAACCTCCACTCAAGGTCAAAATTATTACATTCATTAGGTTTGCCTTGCCAAATCCTAAAACTTTTGTACCCAACATTTTCCGTAAAAAGGTTTAGTTTTCCAGCTATTGTGATAAATTAACAACATTATCAATAATGAAGTGGACTTAAGTCACTTTCAAAATAAAGTTTTTAACTTTAAATTAAGTGTGAAAATTAATGTGTTATAATTTTTTTTCCTTTGAATATATGTATTTAACATAAAATTGTTTTTTATGATAGATTACTTCTAATTATACACATTACTGCAGTCAACAACAAAAAAAATTGAAAAATAGACTTAGGCCACTTTCAAAATAAATGCCTCATATATAAAACAAGATTTTCTTGGCCTAAATAGCTTTTATACCTGTGTAGGGGTTTTGGAAATATTTGAAATTTTGTACTTACTATCGTCTAACAAGGGAACTTAGAGAGGTGTATCTCACCAATTTTGAACTCATAGTTCAATCGAACCCAAATAATTTATTTATAGATGCCAAAGCAGTCATTATCATTAACAAGTGTCCATCATTGGCTATAATTAAAAAAAACTATATTTGCGGACTTTGGTAATTAAATTGATTAAATAAAGAGTTGCTTGTTTTATTAGTAACATGAGTTCATGAGAATTACAAAAAAGAAGTAAACGTAGCTCTTATAGCGGCCATAACTGGTATAAGTACCTTATATATAAAACAAGGATTGTCTCGGTCAAAGTAAGTTTTCGTGTGTATGTTTTCAAATGTTATGTTTCGAATAATCGAGCGAAAGAAAATCGCAAATACACGTCGAGACTTAATTTGTTTTAAACTCTTTGTAAACAATGTTTACTTTTGTATCAAGAAATATTTAATCGGCTTAAATATTCATTAATTAATTTTATACTGTTATTCAAACTCTTGTCTTGTTTTTATATGTTAAATACTTTGCTTTTGATTTCTTTGAATTTAAAACCCAAGTTTGGAATTCCAAAGAATTCCATTTACGTATTTTATTAACTGTATTGTGTATACAAGTACCTTGTTTCTGACGTATATATTTTTGGGAATAACTCCGACAAATATGCACCGATTTTGACGATTTTTTGTTTGTTTGAAAGAGTGTACTCCCGGGGTGGTCCTAAATGTAGCTTACACTATTATCTTTAAGAGTATCACGCACTTAAAGACCCTCGCGACCTCCTTCCCTTTTTAAAAACAAATTAAAACTCATAAACTAACAAAGAAGTACATTGAATAGTTAATATCTCAGCTTGGCGCAATCCTACAGACTCAATTTTTTTTTTAAATGTAGCTTACGCTATTCTCTTTAAGTGCCCAAAGACCCACGCGACCTCCTTCCTTAAAAAAAAAAACAATTATTGGGGGGGCTCAGCCCCCCAGACGGTAATATTGGGGGGGGGGCTTGAGCCCCTTAAGCCCCATGTAGTCGGCGCCCTTGATAAACAATCAATATTTATAAAAAAAGTGTAGTGTGTAATATACATTAAATAACTCAAAAACTACTGAACCGATTTCAATGCGAATGTTTTCGTTAACGCGAAAAGTGAACTTTTTTATATATGTATGTAGATTCTATTTACAGAATATTCCAGTACATATAAGACGTATGACTATTTGTTTTGGAAACGGTATGAAATGAAGAACATTTTTCATGTTTTTTGCCCTGCTTTTGATGACAGGTATGAATATTTTTTGTAGCGTTTAACAGAGCTGGCAGTAGGTTCAACAAATTGAACTATACTTATTACTTTGTGCGCATTGTTGGAAAGTTGACGGATAAAATTTAAATCAAGATATAAGGTTCTGACACCAGGGGTTATTTTAAGAAATTTTGCAAAAACCTTTTTTCTACAAGTTGTATATTTCTCTCACAAATAAAAATTATAGTGAGCTTTTTTTATTTTTCTTTCTACTTACAATTTTTCAACTACACAAATTAGCTTTTATAACTGCAGTTTTCATTTTTGTAACTGCAGAAATAAGCTACAACTACACACTAAAATAACCTTTGACTGACACCAGTTTTGGCCGTTTTAAGAGCAATAGGTATACTATTTTTGGGATTATTGGGCTTTTTTTTATAACTTTGTGAACTCATGTTACTAATAAAATATTAAATTAATTTAATTACCAAAGTCTGCAAATATAGTTTGCCTTTTAAATTATAACCTTTTATTTTGTTTCTGTTTTTTTTCTCCAGTAATGAATAAAGTAAAACCAGTAATAATAATAATAATAACCTTGGATTACACTAATAATTAGTTTAAATGTCATCAAATTAAACTGGGGGGATTTAGGATTCAGTAATGGTAATTATAAAATATCAACAAATATTTCTAATTTAATACATTTAATTAAACAAGTGAGGTAATTGTCTAAGACTGGTGCCAGTACCTTAGTATTTAACGCAAGCACTTTGTTGTTTTTTATTTTTAGCTGGCACGTCAGAAAAATCAATACAGAAACGAGAGAGTTAAAAATTAAAACCGTTTAATTAATATAATCTTGTAATTAGTCATTTTACAAACAATATCTGTAGTAATTTGTTTACGTATAAAACAATAATAAGAGACATATATATCATTTCCAATAAGAACAAATATACCCCTCTTTTTTTATTAAAACCACGAATGAAAAAAATTAATATAGTCCCATAAATCTGTCAAATTTGACTTTTCACTCCGTTGGGCGTCGACGAAGTTAAGAGTTGTCTAATAAACGGAATTTATTGTGTGTTAGAAAGAGACAGAACATATGACACGTGTCTATTCCTTATTAGTTTTATCAAAGGATGGATTTTTTGAGTAATGAAACTAATTCATAATGTTTACACTGTTAAAATTATTTTAGGTATGGTAATTCCATTAGTTATATACAGGGTGTGGCGTTGTTAAATACTAGACAGAAGCGGATTATACAGAAGGCTCTCTTTTTACGCAGTAGATATGTTCCACAGTACATCGCATATAGAAAATTGCACAAAAAGACATTGCTTACATTGTAAAATTAGGGATAACGTTAAACCAAAATCGCATAAAAAAGTTTCTGAAAATTCACGAAAAAAAGAATAATTAAAAAAAAGACACAAAGAAAATTAGTTCGAAAATCTGAACGAAATTGATATAAAACTTAAAATAAAATAAATTTGTTTTTCAATTTTATTCATTTAATTTTATTGAAAAGTATAACAATTATATTTTTCATGTGAATTACCGTCACTGTTAAACGAAAATTTTAACATGTATTAAAGTGTGTTTAATATATGATTTTAATAATAACAAAACGTTTATATATTTAAATTCCTTGAATTGTCAGTTTTCATTTAATACCCCACTCGCCGAAGAGGGGAATCCCTGAATTTGCATGAAAAATCAATCCGCGTAACTTCAAATCCACATAAAAAAGCCCGCATAAAAAAGACCCTTACCGTATACGTCATTTCTTTTAGAAATATTTCTTATTTGAACTGTTTTTTAAAAATAAATACTGAAATAAATGTTCAGTTCTATTTATAACAAACAACAGACAAAAACTATGGTTATGACTTACCAAATACAAATCCCCTAACCATAAAAATTGTACACGTGTTTCGATATCAATGCTATCATCATCGGAGTCCTAAAAACACAGTTGATCAGTTCTATGTATGTTATATAATAATAATAATACCACACCCTGTATATTTGAAAATAATATTGAACTAATTAATAATGAAAGTCATTTTTTTCAAACAGGTAACTTTACGATAGTATTATTCTGGACAAGCGCTACAAACCTACGGCCATGCAAGAAGATAAACTGTGGGGGTTATGTCCAAAATGGTTCCAGTATTTGGAAGAATCTGTATAAAGGTGAGTAAGTGAGTTAATAGCGGAATTTATTCAATATTTTCCCTTTTCAGAACTATTTAGATAACTACATGACAAATTAATGAAATTATTATAAAAAAAATATCTGCCAAGTAAATGCACAGTGTTTCCTCGTACTAAATTCACCAAAGGTAGTTAATTATTGAACAATTTAAATAAAAACCGATAGTGTTTAGATAAACTGCTTAGAATCAGTTAAACATTTAATTTTTATACAATTTTACTAAAAAATATTAGTTCGAATTTTTTTTAAAACGCATCTGATTTAACTTTTCGTTATATTTAATTTTTTTACAATTTCAATCTAAATCTAAATTTATGCAAACGTCAATTTAAAACGTCAAAATGACATTTAAAACGCTAAAATGACATTTAAAACGTCAAAACATGATTTTTTAAAATAAATTGAGATAAATTTTTGTAAGGTTATATTTTACAACAAACATTGTAGACCTATATTATAGGAAATGTAATGCTCTATAAAAAATATTCTATAAAATTTGCACGTAACATGTGTCGTTCTTGAGATATCTTAAAAAAATAAATATTTTGGGATGTCACCCCTCCCCCTTACACATGATTTTGAATATACGGCCGAATTGAGAACCTCTTCTTTTTTTGAATGCGCTTAAAAATTAATTTTTTTCCCGTATTCATTGTATATGAAATATAAACTATCCTTAATTAAACTGGATGTAGAGGTTATTTTAGAGTGAAGCATATTTTAAAATATATTTTATTAACCAATTAGCAATAAGGAAGTGCATGCCGCATGGTGTCTTGGGAGATTCATGTTCAGTTATTATTTATGTGTCATTCCATCTCAAATGTTTTATATCTCATTCTTCCATAAGACCCCATGTTAAAATATTTCGTTAGTACGTTTATCTAATTAGTATACGTGTCCCTTAAAAACCGTACTAACGAGGTTCCACTGTATACATATAATAATGTGGTTTTATATTTGAGTTTGGTCGGGTCTTTCTCGGCAAACTAAAAAACACTTATATAGCTCTTCAGACAGACTTTAAGGCAACTACGACATACACGAAGCAAAACGTGATCTTTCAACGTCACGCCAATCACGTTGCGATTCTCGTATATTCGTATATATATATGTATATGTAGTCCCCTCATACTACCTATACTATACACCGCCTTCACATACTCCTTAAGGTATTTTCACATATCGACTGTGATTGAAAATGTGTTCAGATTATCTAATTTTAAATATAAGATACTGGCACCAGTCTTATTTGATTAAATGAACTAAATTAGAAATACTTGTTGATATTTGATAAATGCCATTACTGAATCATAATCTATAGATACTTAACTCCAAGATAGCTTAATTTGATGAAAATCGGTCAATGAGTGTCAAAATGGTGGACATTTAAACTAATAATTAGTGTAATTTATTATTTTAGATTGTTTCTAATTTTACTAGAAAAAACATAGGCTATAATTTTAAATACTATACTATTTGCGAACTAATGATGGACATTTAAACTAATTATTAGTGTAGTCTATTTATTAATTCTTATATTATCATGAAAGATTGTAACAGACAGACAGACAGTTGATTCCATAAGTGTTACTTTTCCGATAAAAATTATATAAAATTGCGCCTCTCAAAAACTTTCGTTTAGAATTTTTTCTGTAAATATTTTATACTTTTCGAAATTTTTAATTTTTAACGAAAGAAAAGTTGGCGCAAGTTTCAATAAAACAGTTAACGGAATTACTTTTAGTTTATTTATTAACCCTTTCGGCCACGATAACATTTACAATAATTTTAAATTTTTTTTGTTCAATTAAAAATTCAGGGCTGAAAGGGTTAACTCAACGTAGATAGAATCGTATTTATTTTGATATAAGCATGGTAGGTTAGGTATGTATTACGAAAAGGCGTAGCTAAGCCTATAAGGGTCCTTGCGCCCTCGGCAAGAACTTGTATCAGTGTGCCTTATATTAAAAAAATAATTGTTTCATTATCTAAGGACAAAGGCACCAGTCTTGGCCGCTTTAAAAACAAGGTATACAGTTTTTTTGAGATTGATGGGCTTCTTTTTTGTTTGTAATTTTCATCAACTCGTGTTACTAATAATCATAATTACCAAAGTACATAAATATAGTTTGGTTTTAAAAATTTAGTTTATATGTTTTCTCTAGTTAGTAAAACCAGTAATGGGAATCCAGTGATGCACAACTGCTAATGATAATATACAAAATGATAAGTACAAAGACACACAAGTTATAATATAAAGAATGGTAAAATAGTAAACAATGTAAAGCAGATGCTATGATAATATAATAGTTAATAAATATATTACACTAATAATTAGATTAAGTTTAAATGTCCACCATTTTGACACCTTTTGGCCGATTGTTATCAAATTAAACTGTTGAGTTATTTAACAATAAATCTAGAAATTTTACATTTAATTTATATTTAATAACTAGCGCGTAGGACCTGGCGTTATACTCGAGTATATAAATGAAAAACGGAGTAACTAAGAAAATCGTGTATAGACAGACAGACAGACTTTGTTTTATACTAACAATAAGTATAGATAAATTTAATTTAATATTAGTAATTATTATTAGAGATTGGAAAAATAGTTTTTCAACTATTGCGTAAAAATGCATTTATTGTAATTTTTATTACATATCTCCACCGTTTTCAGAAAACTGGTTTTATTGAACACAATTTGAAATCAACTATTTGCAACTACCTTTCCAACTATTTTAAAACTATTTGCGACAATTTTTACTGCTTCGTTTGCACTTATTATTATTAAATCGTAAAAAAAACTATTTATCAATTATTTTCCGAAAAAAAATTCAACTAGTAACTATTTCATTGAAAATAGCAACTATTTTTCCAGTCTCTAATTATTATAAAAGAGAATGAAAGCAATGGTGAGGAGGAAAACACCCCAAATAGTTCATAAATAAAAAAACTAACATAGTTACGTTTTTTATTCAGCTGTCAAAATGGTACTGCCATTATCACTACCCTAAAAATAACCTATATACATATCTTGATCATCCATCATACCCCTAAGTTGCGAGGGTTAAGTATCAGCAAGTTCGGTCCAATCAAAAGGACCTATAGGAACAAACCACCCATGTGGCCCATGTGTGGGGTAGGGGAGATTCAGCAAACAATTGACTCGAGCCGGCTGAGAAAAGACTAAATTCAAAAATTCAAATCTAAATTTGGCATGAAGCGCGACTGATCCGCATGCTCTTGCTATATGTTTGGTTGCAGCTGCGAAATGTTGCATCTTCGTTGCACAAATGAAAGTTTTAATAGATGCATCTCGTTTCAATATTGTAATTAAACACAATGAAAGTTTTAGTATATAGCTCTCTTGTCTGTGTATCTGACTGTACAGGGCCGTATTATTGTGGAAATATGTGTTTATAGATCACATTGTAAGAAAAATAAAATGAAACCAAAATGAGCATATAATAATTTAATTTAATTTTTGAAAACGGTTCTATTTTTTAAGTTTTTTATTTTTCCATTTTCGGTGCATATTTATTGAAGTTATGCTCGAAAATACATAAAAAATATATTTTTGAATTTAAAACCTCCCCCATTTTCGAAATCGGTTTAAAAATGTATAGGGTTTGTTGCTATATTGTCAAAAAAACACCGTGTTATTGTTTTGTCTGTTTGGTCTAAACATAGCATTTGTAGTAATATAAAAAACAATTCATTTAATTATGACGTTCACTCATAGTGCATTGTTTTACTTTATTTTAAACGAGCACCTAATAAGCCTATTAAACATTGTTTTCACTTATATTTACGTAAAAGATACCTTTCCGACGATTGTTTTTCTGACTTGATGAAATTTACACAAAATATCTGCAAATTATACGCAACGAGAATCGCAAACCAATTGCGGAAGCGACTATTTTACAACTGGTTTGCAATCGATTTATGTTCTCACTCAAAGTAACTTTGAAAAACCAAATTTTAGAGTATATAAAAATTGGGTTTTTCAAAATGAATCAGATAAGGTGCTATTTTGACCACAAATTCAGTTTCAGCGCCTCAAAATACATGGGAATATAATGGTCTCCGAAAAAGTTCTGTACCTTTTTTGTGTGTGGCTGTTATTATAATATTTTTCAATTTTAAATATGACAAAAAAAAAAAAATTGTATCGATACAACCCTGTAGAAAAGATATATCTAAAGTATAAAGGGATTGAACATGATTAACAAATGAGGAATGGCTTTTGGTGCAAGCATAACCGTTACAGTAATATTTTCAAAATGAACATGAAAATTTTTGTCAGTTATGGAGACCCCAATCTTTTGATCAATTATCAAGCATTAAAATTTCGCCACACGCATATATTTATTATTTACTTTGTCTAACACGCCAGTGAATGTTCTCTGAAGAAGGATATAATAAACTAGAGCGAATAAATTCGATTTACTTAATTAAAGTTGTCTTAGGTGTAATAATTGCAATTTGGATACTTATTTTAAAGTGTGATTAAGAGAATACTTGTTAGTGTCAATAATAACAGGTTAACCTCGGGTTGCAGAAAGCAAAATTAACCACAATTAGGTAATCAGTTATTTTCAAACCATGGTTAATGTTCATTCTAAACTTATTTTCGATTTGTAAATGAACAATTCACTAAATATGATCATTTTTTACCTTATAAAATTTATCATAACTGTGATTGTTTTTTAGAATTAACGTAATAATGGTTTTAAAACAACTGATTAACTAATTGTGGTTAATTTTGCTTTATGCAACCCGAGGTAAGTGTAGAACATTTAATATACGCTAAGGTACTGGCTCCAGTCTTTAACAGTATTCCTGTATTGGACACTTTAATATTTGTTGATTTTTGATAACTGCCATACTAACTTATTTGTTAATTGATCAATTTTAATTTGTTAATAAGAGGGGAAGAGGGTCTTGACGGTCTTAGGGCATATTAAAGTTAATGATAGAAGTTATATTTAAAAAAAAAATGGAGTCTGTAGGATCGCGCCAAGCTGAGATATTAACTATTCAACTTAATTGTTAATTTATCAATTTTAATTGACATTTTCGGTGATTTTTGAACATTTGTTTTAGGCCAGACTTGCTAAGGTTGAGTCTGGGTGGTCCCATATAAATTTTATAAGAATCTGACCGTGGACTTCGAAGATGCGTAAATCAAAAGGAAAAATTTAAAAAAAATTGAAAAACCGGCTTCAAAAAATAACTAAAAACAATAAAAAAAAATTTTAAGACCATTCTGAATTCCGATTTATTTTTCAAAATATTACTACCAAATAGGATATCTTCTTTTTTTAAATCCACTTGGTATGATATGAAATAATTCATCATATTTAATAATACAAATATATACAATTAAAAAAAATCTTAATTGTTTGATTTATTATAAACCATACACATATTGTAACTGTGACGTAACGTTTTATATATATAAATTGTATTTAATCACGTATTCTACCATTCTGAACTGTGATTGGACGTCTATTAAAATTGTAACCAATCGGTGTATTCCGTGATGAAAGTTATAAGTAGTAAAATTACACTGTCTTGCTTCTGATCTCTATAATTATAATTATCTGTCTTTATGTAGATATTTATATTAAAAAAATATTCTTATGAAGAAAGATACTTGTAGAAAGTACATACATATTACACATACATACTCGCACGATACACCTACGCTTACGTATAGTTAATTTTTAACAGTGGTGTAACTAGACTTTTTTTAGGGGGGTAACAATCACTTTAAAAAAGGAAGAGGTTCTTAATTCGATAATATATATTTTTTATGATTTGGACGATTTTTTGTTTGTTTGAAAGAGTATAGTCCCGAGGTAGTCTCATATAAATTTGATCAAAATCTGACCATGGACTTCAAAGATACGCCAGTCAAAAGGGAAATATAAAAAAAAATCAACTTAAAAAACTGTACTTTTAGTTCCCCTGTGAATTTATATATATTTTTTATAAAATCAAAAGATTTTTTTATTTTCCTATAAAATTGTGTAATATTTAAATAACTGTTACTTTCGTAAAAAATGTATATTATTTCAAAAAGAAATTTAAAACATTTTTTTATTTTTTTTAAAAATATTTTTTTGATGGTACGCCGAAAAATTCGTTATTTATTTGTTCATTACATAAGAATACACAGAAAAATGTTTTTTTATAAAAAATTCATACTAGACCAAATTTTAAAATAATAATTATCATGTTAATATCACTGCTCCACCTTGCGGGTAAGAAAATATTATATTTTAATAACTAACATTTATTGGTCTTGGTTAAAAATCGACTCTCATATTTTTATAAGCACTTGAAAAATGAAAGAATTATTTTTAAATCTACATCCATAAAATACGTACACAAAAAAGGGAGGGGGGCAATTGACTAACATGATGATAAATATGACGAGGAGGGAGGAGGGGGTCCGAACAAACGTGACGTGAAAATACCTACATCAATTTTATTCTTATAGATTTTATTTTCCAGTCGCGATATAAAGGACGTTGTTTTTTTAATGATCAATTTTGACAATTTTCATTTTATTCGTTTATATATAAAAATAATCATACATTGGGAGGGAGGGGGGGGGGGGAGAGGTAGATTTGGGGCGCATAAAAAGTTGGAAAATATTTGGTCGGAACTGTAAATATTCGGAAAATTTTAATTGTTCTTTGAAAATAAAACGGTTCAAAGTAAATACGGTTCGGAAAAATACTTTCCAGATTTATACGTTCCGAAAAAATATTTTCCAACAAAATATAGCCCTCCATCAGATTTTGTGACGGAGGTTGAAAAAAATGTCATGCAGCGTGATAAGGGGTCAAAAATGCGTGAATTCTGCGTGACGTATATTATCGATTACCATTAAGACAATGCAAAATTTAAATAAATTAAAATAATAATAAATAATCAATAACCAGAAGGTCCCACCGAGATTTGAACTCGGATCGCTGGATTCAGAGTCCAGAGTGCTAACCATTACACCATAGGACCTTTTAGAGAGGGGATTTTGTAACAAATAAAAACCAATGTGTGATATTGAACCGTTTTATATAATTTACAGTACGTGATAAAAGGATTATGAACATTTTATTACATTCTTGTATGTGTCTTGGATCTATATTTAAATTAAAAAAATAAAATTTAAATAAAAATAAAGGGCTCAACCGGGATTTGAACCCGGGACCTCTCGCACCCAAAGCGAGAATCATACCCCTAGACCATTGAGCCGCGATGCAATTTATGCTTTTGTGGTTCATAATATAATATGTAATATTTACTAGCGACTATACGTAAAATATATATATTTTTTATCTAATTAATTTTTCGGGATACAAAGTAGCCTATGTCCTTCCTCAAGATTCAAGCTATCTCCCTGCCAAATTTTAAATTTAACCGTGTCGTTCTTGATATATTTTGGAATGCCATTCCTTCCCCTTAAACACGATATTAGAGATTTTAAAAATGAGACCGTCCTCAAGTCAGACCCAATCATCGAACCAAGTTTCATTAATATCGGTTTAGTGGTTCATTAGTTATTCGTGTGAAACACAAACAGAGAGACACGAAAAGAAAAATTTTGTCTTGGCCTGAAACGGAAAGTGAAAATTTTGAAATCGAAGAACAATTTAAAAAAAAAATTATTAGAATATTCGTCTTTATGCGTAACTCAAACATTTTAATCAAAAATAGCATTTAATATTAATTTACACGCTCAGTTATAAAACTATAATACCTCTACGTCTTATTTTCTTGTATTTTAGTCGATATTTGTATGAAGAGTAGAAGTTCACTGCAGAAAATTTCACTAAAAAATTTCGAATTTTTGATTTCGTTAAAAGTATGTTTATTGTATAGAAAATGACGTGAAAAATTGTTTGTTTCAAACCGCAGGTCTGTATCTCAAACCGTTCTCGAGATATAGCCTCTCAAAGTTTTAGTTTATTCAAATTTTTGGAGAAAAAAGGCCATAACTTTTGAACGCGTGGTCGGAATTGATTTTAGTTGACGGATTTGAAATCAGCGTGTCAAAATCTATATAATGACATGTATAATACTTTAAAATCCGACAAAAAAAATTTCGTCAAAAATCGACATTTTTTTAAGGTATACCCCTTTGAATTTTTTCGATTTTTCGCGAAATTTTTTTTCCGAGTTTTAAGGTATTTTACATGTCATTATATAGATTTTGACACGCTGATTTCAAATCCGTCAACTAAAATCAATTCCGACCACGCGTTCAAAAGTTATAGCCTTTTTTCTCCAAAAATTTGAAAAAACTAAAACTTTGAGAGGCTATATCTCGAGAACGGTTTGAGATACAGACCTGTGGTTTGAAACAAACAACTTTTCACATCATTTTCTATATAATAAACATACTTTTAACGAAATAAAAAATTCGAAATTTTTCAGTGAAATTTTCTGCAGTGAACTTCAACTCTTCATACAAATATCGACAGTTTTCATTTTTGGAACTGCAAAAATAAGCTACTACTCACTAAAACAACATCTGAAGATAACTGTCATATATGTTTGATACCTTGTTTATGTTTTAAAACATCGGCGATATTTTTATATATGTATAAATAAAATTAATACCGTCTCGTTCTCGACTTGTCAAAAATTTCAGATGATCTCAAGGGCCTTAAATTAGAGAACATTTTGTTCATCAAGTACAACCAAAGACCACCCTATGGCCATACATGTAGGTATAATACAAAATACATATATAGCAACATAAATGTGAACTTCTGTATGTATATACATTAACAATTCCCATTTTAACAATGCCCGTTATGGTATATTATGTTCGTTTTTAGGTTCTATTTGTCTACTATTCAACAGATTTACAAAGATCGATGTTATGAATGTGACACTGGGTTGAAACCATTGTGTAGATGTCACCATTACAAGTTTTTAAAAGAATAAGTGTCGGCCACCAGCTAAGGTGGGGTATTAAATAATTGGTTTAAGAGTTTCCTTTAAAAGTAAAATATATGGATTGCTGATTTGTAAGTATTTTGATTTTAACTTTGTTCTTCTTCAGTAAAGGGTCAACCTATTTTAAGAAAAAAGAATATTCAAAACTCTGTAATTAATAAAAGAAATTGTATGTACAGACACGAATATTATAGCTCCCTCACAATATCGAAGATACGAGAAACAGTGCCCCTAAAAAAATGTTCAAAAATCACCGAAAATGTCAATTAAAATTGATAAATTAACAAATAAGTTGAATAATTCATATCTCAGATTGGCGCGATCCTACAGACTCAAACTTTTTTAAAACATATATGTTAGCTTACATCATTAACTCTAAGACTATCAAATGCCCTAAGACCGTCGAGACCTCCTTCCCCTATTATGAACAAAGTAAAATTGATAATTCAACAAATAAGTTGATTAGTTAGTATCTCACTAATACCTTATTAAAGGTTTCCTGGGTTGCCGAATAAGTATTTGTAAGTTAGCAGCTACCAAATAATCGATTTTTTTTTTACAAATTAACATTGTTAATATTTAGCTATATTTTTTGCTTAATCGGGTTTAACTGATCGACAAAAAATTTAAAGATAAAAAAAAAGTTTACTCAAAAATTACAGCCTGTACACTGATTTGAACTAAAAAAGTGACTTATGCTCCATTGTGCGCCGCTCCACCTGCCCTGGTTCGCCCCCCCCCCCCCCCTCTAAAGCCGGTACTGACGAGAAGCTTTGTGATCGTTTTAGAATGAGACAAAAAAATTGTTCTCCGATTTCAAAATTATAAATTGATCTTTCCGTTTCAGACCAAGACAAACATTTTTCGTTCCGTGTCTGTCTGTTTGTGTGTGTATTTGTGTGCCTCTCCTTAATCCACGAATCACTAAATTGATATTAATGAAACTTGGTTGGATGGTGGGGTTCCAAATGCCAAGCCCCTATAAAGAAATATTATTTTCTACTGAAATTGTATAAAATAAAAATTTATAGTTTTTGAAATTTTATAAATAATTTAAATTATCCTCGTCTATAATAATACCAACATTATGAAGACAAAATTCTACATCAATAGGGAAAAAAATTTGAAAAATATCAACCTAGAATTTAAATAAAGGTAGGAAATATCAACATTTTTGTTTCATAACGAAAATGGAATTTGTTAAAATATCACTAAGACTAGCTCTCCAGTAACGCCAGGCAGCTCATCTAACTTATTAACCTAAAATATTTGCATTGTACAGAACAGACAGAGCCTAGAGATTTAAATATATTACTGGAAGCTATCCTCGTGCATTTTAAGTAAATTTTCTCTGCGTAACTTCGGCGATAGAGATGATCTTTTAATTATTTCAACATCACTTTTATTTATAATTTAATATAATAGGGGAAAGTCGGTTAATATGGACCATTTTTTAAAATTAAGATATGTAGTATACTAGTTTTAGGTTTATACAATTTTTTTTTTGTGAAATTGCTTCAAAGGCCCCACCTTAAGTTGTAGTTACGCCACTGTATTAAATTAAGTGATATTTATACTTACACGTACTGTTTGTTTGGTGTATGAATACTAAATAGTATGAAATCAATAATAGTTATTAAAAAAAAACACACAAATAATTTTTAAATATACTTTATTTACAAACCCAAATTATAAATAATATTAAGAAATTATATGCACATTAATTTATTATTTAAACTAATAATAAGTAGATATAAATACATATTAAAATAAGGAACTAAACAAAAATTGTATTTAATACAAAACACAAAGTAAATTAATATAATAGAAATTATCTATCTATAATACATGATTTAAAGTTTAAAGGAATACATGTAAGGGCATACAGTTGCGCACCCATGGAGGGTAAGGGTCAACCCCCTCCCCCCAATTTTGTCAATATATATACATTATTTAATTTCACAATTATGACAATATCATAAAAATTAGTTACAAAAAAAAATCAAAACCCCTGGTACGGTTTTCTGGGTGCGCCACTGTACATAAGACCTTGCAAAGCTTTGAAATTCAAATCAAGTTCGATTGGGCAGTTGATATATATTCTTTTCGACATTTAAAAGTGATTCGAGTAACTTAATTATTTTTTTGGAATTGTATTGGAATAGTTTTTATAATTTATATCACTTTAAATGTTATAAAGAAAGTTTTGAAATTTCTCACTTCGCAAGTATCTAGTATCTATTGTACAGGGAAGATGCTGAAACTAATCGGCTGTTATTTTCAAATGGGTGCAGTTATTGAAAAAACAAAAACTGAGTTGGAAAGAGGAAGTACCTGCCCGTCAAAATGAATAATCTATTTAATACGGAAAACATAAAGTTAAGAGTGAACCCACACTACAAAATAATAACTCATTATTTATTTAAATTTATACGTTACATCACTGCATTTTTGGGCAATAAATCGGCATTGAAATAATTTTTTGTATTATTTTTAACAGAATAATTTTAGCATATTTTTCATCAATAAAATAAATTGATGCACAAACATCTTATCGAATTTTATTTATACCCATTAATAACTGCAGACTTTCTTCTTTTCAACACTATTTTTGTTTTTTCAATAACTGCATCCGTTTTAAAATGACAATAGTTTTAACCTTTCCGTAGGACAACCTATGTATATCTAACTAAAAAGTTAACATTTGTTTAAAGTTAATATTTACTTCATATCGTTAGCTAGTGCCTTTGTATCAATGGAATATATAATAATAATATAATAATGATTCATATTACTGCTTTAATATTTAATGAACGTTCATTAAAAATAATAATGTATAGATTAAATTCGTAAAATATCATATTGATCTATTATTTATATAGTATAAAATACAATCAAAATTCTTAGGTACACTTGAAAGTTCATATTAAAGCATTCATAATATGACCTTTTATTATATTATTGCTTTTATTAACTCCATTATATGTTTTTTTTACAATAAAATAATACATAAATATATACATATATATTATATACATGTTAAAATACTTATACCTATATATAAATACAGTAATCCCTCTATTTATACAGATTCAGTTTTACACAGTTGAAAAAGTTTGGAAAAAGGGTGGAAAGACTTTGTTTTGTGTGCTGTTTTCATGGACCCAACTAACAGCGTAAATGGAGGGATTATTGTATAACAATATCGATACAAACATCTCAAGTCTTTTTCTTTTTTCCGGTTTTAAATAATTTAAAAAATATGTTTTTCCTAATAAAATATAGGTAAAAAAATATGACGAAAAGTGAATATTTTTTTGCTCCACTTGCAAAATTTTAAAATAAATATCGATGTTATGGATATATTTTTACGAACTAGAGGTAGGTAATTGTTGAAAATCGAAAATAACAATTTCGAAAGTTTTAGAATTTAACAACCGAAAATTTCAGCTTTTAACTGCCAATGAAAAAATTTTATGTCTGTAACGAATTTAATGAAATTGAAATAAGTTGCCTAATTTTTCGAAATCATTCGAATAATTCGAATATCAAATCATTCAAATTTACCCACCTCTACTACGAACTATTAAGACATATTAGACAATACAAATTAAAAGAAAAATCATATTTTTGGCATATAGAACACCATTGCTTTCCCCGAAACATTCGATTTTTATTAAAAATTAAACAATTTGAACTTATTTAAAAATCATTAAATTTAATAATTTCGTCAAAGGACAAATTCTCTTGAAATCTAATATGACACTCATTATCAGTGGCGTAACCAGAGGGGTCAGGGGGGGGATGCTCTTCTCCAATATACTCCAGCTCTAAAATATTCTGGTTACGCCAATGTTGTTTTCTATTGACAAAATATGCAATATGCATAACATACAGTTGTGTGTCTATTTTTAAAGAACGATTTCAATACAAATTACAACAATATTTCTCGGAAAAAACAACTGCAAAATAAGCGTTTCGAAAATGTAATTCATAAGTACATAATTTCACTGTAACAAATGTTTATGTGCAAATCGATTTTTGGCAGTGCGTATAAATATTAAAATTAACAATAAATATTATTTTTATCATTATTAGTCCACATGTGTAATAATGGTGTTTGTTTAAAGACTTTATTTCCAAAATAATGAATTTTCAGAAATAAAATGTTTCAGCTAAAAATTTTATGGTTTCAAGGGTGCTAAATATTGATATTTCTTAAGTCAAACCACAAAAGGAAAAAAGTACTTAGATCTAAGCAAGGATTCTATTTTTTATAGAGAAAAAATTCTGAAATTAAAGAAAAAGAATTTAAAATAAATTAAAAATTTTCTGAGAATCCTTGTTTAGATCTATAGTCTGTTTCATTTAAGATTGCAGTGGTAGGTGGGAATTAGATGATACAATTCACACAGGCACTAGGCTAGTGATACTCCACGTTAAAAAACTGACAGTCGTTTTACATACACTCTAAAATTTGTAAGAAATAAAACTCACCTTTGTATTATGAATATTAGTTTTCTAATAATTTAATGCCGATAATATAATACACATTTTTAGAATAACTTATCTGATAATAATTTGAATTTAATTTTGTTTTGTGAAAATTCTGTTATTGTGAATCTATCTGCAATCTTAAATGAGACAGACTATAAGCACTTTTTGTTTCTTGCGATAATTTTTAAAAATTAATAGTTTTCCAGAAAAAAAAGTTTCAGTCAAAAGTTGTTTATTTTTTTCTATACATTACGAATGTTCAAAAAAAAGTTGAACCTGAAAACCCATAAAGTCAATATTTAGCGCTCTCAAAACCATGAAACTTTTTTCTAAAAATGTATTATTTTAGAAATAAAGTCTTTGAAAAAACACCCAGCATATAATATATACAGTGTATATTTGTATATGATATTATATTTTAACAGCTCATACAATAATTTTCTTTGTTTTATAATTTCAATGCACGCGGCTAGCACACATGTCCATTCCGCCGAAATACGGATACCCGGATTTTGCCTCACTTGGGGAATGAGCCGTGTAGTGGGGTCCAGCAAACAAACTGCAAAATACAATAAAACATACAAATATATTACGAAATATGATATTATTGCGTCGGGAAATGATATTAATGTGTATGAAAATGTACAATTATGTGTTTTTTATGAAAACGTACGTGAATTTTTTATATATACATTTTTTTAGAGTGCTATGGAAATAATTTTATGACAGTTTATTTTTTTATCACTAGAAATTATGATTTTTTGCAAGCGCGGAACTATAGGGGAGGGGACATGAACCTGACCTTAGATTAGGAAAGACTATGGATATATAAGAACCAATGCTAGTCCGTATATGAAGGTGTTACCAAAATTTGTCGGCGGCCATCTTTTTTTAATTGTCAAAATCGCATATTATCCCATATGCGTCAGATAAAATTTATAATATGCAAATATGCTTCAAATTACAATTGAATTTTTTTTAAAGACAATATAAAACATTTATTGTTAATTTAATTTTATAATTCAAAACAATTGATATTTATTTTAAAATCTGAATGATACGCCCATGACTCGTGGAGCGATACGGTAACAAACGAGGTTTCACTGTACTCACTTTTTATTTTTCTTTGTCTTTGACTAGACTCATGGTTATATTTTATAAGCCTTAACATCAGTTTACAAAAATTAATGTATTTTTAAGAGTAGTAAAAATACAGAAAACAGATTTTTATAATAGTACGTCAGGATCCAAATTTTGAGGGGGTAAAAAGTAGTCATTGCCCCCTCCCCCGGCTATTTGAAAATACTATTCATTGAGTACTTGGATTGAAATTTAACCAATACAATTAAATAAATAATACACGTTCGTTTCAACATTTTTACATTTTCACATAGTATCAGCATAAAGTAATAATTACCGAAGCAGAGACACTGATTTTTTTGCGAATTGATCAATACATATAATTTTAGATTATACCGGCACGCAAAACACCGCTTTAAAATAATCATCATTCAAATAACATCCACGAAATCTTGTATCATTCAATGACAATTGAGAGAATTAAATCCGTATAAATATACAGTAGTCGATATACAACTCAGAGCTATAATTAATTCACCGCTTTTCAGTTGAATAAAACCAAATGGAACATCCTTTGGAGCTTTAGGTGATATATAATTTAATTGAAGTAACTATACAATTGTATAAATGCAGTTTAAAGTGACGATTCGACTCAATTCGAACTGGAATAAATTTTATGCCTATCGGGTGGATAAAAATATAAAGTACTATAGAACCAGTCTTGGAACATACTCCACTTGTTTAAATAAATTAGAAATAAGGTACTGGTACCAGTCTTGGATATGGCCCAAATAATGGATATTTTTTAATTTAATTTACTGAATTAGAAATATTTGATTACTACCATTTCTGAATATTAATCTATATACATTTAACTGTCTTACAGCGTGATTTGATGACAATCGGCCAATATGTGTCAAAATGGTGGACATTTAAACTAATTATTAGACTGCTTTACATTGTTTCAAATTTGACGATTCTTCCTTTTATATCTTTTGTTTCGTAGTACTTATCATTTTGTAATCATTAGCAAATGTTCATCACTGCGTGCTTATTACTGGTTTTACTTTATCACATTACTTTAAACAAAATAAAATTAAAAAATAAACTATATGGTAATTAAATTGATTAAATAAAAATGTACTTGTTTTATTAGTAACATGAGTTCATGAGAATTACAAAAAACAAGCCCATTGATCCTAAAAAACCGAAAGCTTGCTCTTATAGCGGCCATAACTGGTGCCAGTATCTTATTTGTTGATATTTGATTACATACTGATTTAATGACAATTGGCCAATGGGTGTCAAATATATAAATTAATTATTATATTATCATATAGCATCTGCTTTATATTGCTTACAAATTTACCATTCTTTATTTTATAACTTTTATGTCGTACTTATCATTTTGTATAATTAACCTCCCTTCCCCCGGATTTTTTGTTTGAGTACGCCACTGTCTATAACCCTAAAATGTTTATATCCAGTTCACAATTAACGTAAACAGTTCAATGAAGTTTAATGAGGGTAAAAGGTTTTATTTTAGAACATTCAACTATGACATTTAAAGTTTGTAATTGTATAATGTGGTATTTTATGTTATTAGACCACTATGTCCTGAAACTACTGAAACATTACAAAATCGATTATATGTAAAATTGTCGTTTTAGCGCCCCAAATGAAACGGCACTCTCAATGATCATACTATTAAGTTTTATTAACTCATGATTCTATTTAATACTGAAAATTTAATTGTTATTTTTTAAATATTTTTCCCAGCATTGGTAAAATATATACATATACAGTAGTCCCTCCATTTACGCGGTTAAATGGTTCCATGAAAACAGCGCGTAAATAGAGTAATAGTGTTTTTAAAGTCTTTTCACCCTTTTTTCAATGAAGGGATTACTCTATAAATTGTTTAAAATAAAAATATTTTTTATAATCTCTTCAAAGATTATTGAACATTTTTCTGAATCCCCTCCCAAAAAAATCTTGACCATACAATTTTTGAAATGACAATATAACATATAACCAAGATTGCTGTAACGTATAATATGTACATATATTATATATAGAGATTGGAAAAATAGTTGTTATTTTCAATGAAATAGTTACTAGTTGAATTTTTTTTCGAAACAGTAAAAAGTGTCGCAAATAGTTTTTAAATAGTTGGAAAGGTATAGTTGCAAATAATTGATTTCAAATTGTGTTCAATCAAACCAGTTTCCTGAAAACGGTGGAGATATGTAATAAAAATTACAATAAATGCATTTTTACGCAAAAAAAAAACTATTTTTTCAGTCTCTAATTATATATCAACTTATATAAGTCCATAAAAAAATCCCTGCCCCCCCCCCAAAAAAAAACTTGGTTACGTCCCTGACCATACAATTTTTGAAAACGACATGCTATATGTCAATGCCCCCCCCCCCTCAATCATACAATCTTTGAAATGACAATTTATAAGAAACGACATAAAAATACAGTAGCGAAATAACAATTATCTGCACTATAATTAATAAACCGCTCTTATATTTGAGTGAACAGAATTAAATATGAGCAATTTAAACATAGGTTGTATGTGTTAACCAATGGGTCATTATGTCTATATGTATATGATTTTTATTTACCTGCTGATATGAAGTAATATGCACGTTTATATACAAAGTTATGTTTAATACTGTAATTTGTAGTTGTACTACCGGATTTTAATTTGTCTAAATAATGACAAAATAACATATTATTATTGTGACTTAATTCAAGCAGATGAAACAATTGTAGTCAATGTTTTAATGACAGATGAGAGAGAGAGTGACAGTTATTTGGTACTTTTTATTATTGAAAAATTACAAGTGCCTGGTAATTTTATTACAGTCGGGACTCGTTTATTCGAAGTCTCGTTTATCTGAAATGCCGAGTTTCGTGTATTCGTTATTTTTTCTCCTCCCACCATTCTCGAGTCATGGCGTAAACGAACATATTTTTGAATTTTTTTGTAGAATGAATTAGAGCATTTGTAAAAACGCGTTATAGTGGAGTCAACAAAAACTCTCCTTACATCGATTTAACGTGAATAATATCTAGAGTTTTAGGTCAGATACTGGGTGGGTATTTCAAAAACTTGATGTAACGTCTTGCGCGCTAGCGTAAATTTAAAATCAGTATATCTCGACTGTCAGAGCAACTACCACGCGGATTTTGGTCTCAAATTATAGATCTCGACTAGATCTACGAGGTACAAGTAAAAATCAAAATTAAATTTTAACGGCAACAACACATGATTTTTTTGTGCACATCTATACCTTTCGAATGATGTAAGTTTCATTCACCTACTTTTATAATAAATACTAAAAAAAACGTACGACAATTTTCGACGTTCACGTATAAATATATAGATTATTTTTAATATAATATAACTTTGTACTTATCAAGATATGTTCGCATTTTATTGAAAATTTCATAATTTTTACTAAAAATACTACTCACCTATAATTTTCATGCCAATTCGACAACCCATCGGAAATCTTATTACTTTGTGAATGTCTGGACCAAACTGGCTGTTGATGAGCATTCGCATGCTGACCCGGTGAAACTTGACTTATATTATACGCAACAAACTGATTAGCAGCGGTATTTAACAAGTTCCCAGCTGAATTCTGTTGTTCTTCTATTTGCCCTTGCGAAGTTGTATATCCCCCATACGCATGCGTTGACGCATTAGGGGTAGAATTCATTCCTAATGAATTAGAACCAACTAAATTTGAAGTTAATTGAGATGAACCAAGAGAGTTTGTCCCAATAGAAGTTGTAGGGGTAAGAGGGGATGTTGTTCCCAATGGTCCAGATCCTAGTGTGTTTGGGCATATTGAAGAAGACCCCGAATGAATCCCAGAATTGGTAAGTGCTGCGTTGTAAGTTTGTTGGGCCCAAGATGACGCGGCTGCAGCTGCAAAACCACTCGAAGGGTCCCCGTATTGGTGATGTTGAACTGAAGGAAATGCAGATTGGAGTGACATAGTATTAAAGGCATTCAGTTGTTGGGAGTTAAGCTGTTTTCTAAGTCGAGCTCGTCGATTTGAAAACCATACTTGGACTCTTGCTTCGGTTAGTTTGGTTTTCTGGGCTAGTTCTTCCCGAGTGTATACATCAGGGTATTGGGTACGGGCGAAAGCTCTTTCTAAAGCTTCGAGCTGTTCCCCGGAGAATGTGGTGCGTGATCTACGCTGTTTTCGTTTTAGAGGTATGCCGGGTTCGGATTCTGTGTCGCTTTCGTCATCGCATGATGATGCTCCTGAAAAGAAATGGAAATTAAAAAATCATGTAATTAGAAAATAATACTTTTAATGCTTCCGTAAAAACTAGGAACTCTTATAGTTTCGCTCTGTCCATCTGTCTGCCTGCATGTATGTATGTATTTAAATGAAATTTGGTATACGGACATAGATTGGGGGTGTATTTAGATAGGTCTCCTAAAATACAACAAAAAATGTTTTATGATGTTTTAATTTTAACCCTTCATGGTATATTTGCTTTCAAAATCGATATCAGAGCGCCCCCCTTTAATTTCTAAACTATCGATGCAAAATATCTAAAAAAAAATCCAGAATGTAGATTTTAATTAGTACTTTCAATGAAAATTATAACGAATACTGTAAAAAATAGTTTATGAAAAATTTACAAATAAATGGTGACACGAAAAAAAATAGCTCTTAATACGTATTATAGAGAAGACAATGTTAGTGAGAATGGCTACGGAACACTATCATGTGCTATTATTTTCATTTATTCTCATTTGATATCGTTAATAATCTTTATTAATAATTTATTATTTTCATATCATTTTTATTAAGAAAACAAATTATATTGATATAATAATAAAATTATTATAAATAAGAAACTTATTTGAAAATTGATAGACATTTATATGGTTTCAATCAAAATAAATTAATGGAAACGTATATATGTACATTTAAATATTTCATAAATTATTAATATAAAGTGTTACTTTCCTATACATTAATTATTATATAAGAAAGCATTGTGATTATAAAAAAAATCGACTGAAGTCATTATGATTTTTTTTAAGTCTGGACATTCTTCCATAAGACCCCATGTTAAAATATTTCGTTAGTACGTTTTTCTCGTTAGTACGTATTTCCCCTCCCCCCTCAAAAAACGAGGTTCCACTGTAGTATGTTTTGTGAAATAAAATATTTTTAGACTTTTTATATTATATTTATATTTATATTTTCTGAAGATCTTATTAACAATTATTCAGTTGGAAATATCTGTATGCCACTTCAAACTTATGATTTGTAAATAAAATTACCTTTTTCTTCAAGAGTTTCGAAATAACAGTTAACGAAGTACATAATATTAAAAAACAATAAATGTTTTTCAGATATTAATAAAATAAACAAATCTATCAAATATTTTAAATATCATATTTAAAAAAAAAAATAATTCATCGTCAAATAAAATATAAAAATAGGTACCTTTTTAAAAATATATATAGTTAAAATATTAATATATTTTTTTACATAATGCATTTTTTTTTGAGTTCTGAAAGGTTAATATAATTTAATAATTGAATTATGTACTTCTGTTGGTATACACATGAAAGGTTGTGTAGTGAATATGGCAGATGTTTATCTTAAAGTATTGCATACACATTATAATCATTTCTACATAGATAGATAGCTTATCTACTCGATTAATCTATAAGTTATAAGTTACATCACTTATTTTAAAGTTATAACAAACGTTTTAAACTATAGCCGAACGATGCGACCGCGTCGTAATCTCGTCAGTCAGATCATATCAGAGTGATAATAACTTTTCGGTAAAATTTTTAGCTTAGATTTTAACATTAAGGGTTGATCCAGACTATCGTGTCGGTCTATATAATATTCAGTATAGTAATACTGTATCGGAGCGTGATTGGACCGAGACCGGCACGACATCTGTAGTGTTAATGATTTCATTGTTTATTAACTTCCCAACTGGAAGTTATTGTAATCGGTCCGAAAATCAAAATCAAAAATTTCAACATAATTGTATGTTTTAAAGTCACTATAGAATATTTACACTATTTTCAGAAAGTTGTCTGTGTTTGTGTGTATTAAAGGTTTGAAATCAGAGAATAATTTTTTTTACTCATTTTAAAATGATCACAAAGCTTCTCGTATCTTCAATATTGCGAGGAAGCAATTAATTCATCACTTATTCCACATACTAGTGTGCACTGACATAAGGGCCACTTAGACCACTCCTACCAAACGAGATTCCGATATTATATTTCTCAAAGAACTTGAAAGCCTATGTGGGTTGGAAAAATTCCGACAATTGATGAAAGAGAAAAAACGACAGAATAAAAGCAAAAATATATATACAATTATTTATCTATACAAAGAAAATGACATTTTGATATAAGGTAACTCTCATAAATTCATATTACTAATAAAACAACCTCTTTATTAAAACAATTTAATAATTTTTTTTAATTATAGCCTTTGTTTTTTCTACAGTGATGGACATTTGCTAATGTACAAAGATAAAAAAGTTATAAAATAAAGAATCATAAAATTAGAAACAAAGTAAAATAATAGATTACACTAATAATTAGTTTAAATGTCCACCATTTTGACACCCATTGGCCGATTGAATTTTAAATTAAGCTGTTTAGAGTTTAGTATCTATAGATTATGATTTAGTAATTGCAGTTATCAAATATCAACAAACATATCTAATTTAGTACATTTAATTAAACAAGTGGGGTATTAATGTTCAAGACTGGTGCCACACACATTAATTACCATTTAGTAATATTTAAAATAATTTAAAAAAGCAATGTTTTTGCATTACAATTATTATATACCCCTAATGCCTTGTATTATAAATGAGTTTGCAAAATTTACAAGCTTGCAAACACTTTCAAACGATGTATTAAACTTATATGACAGTCTATTTGAGTTTTTGACAGATAGTTTCATGCGTAGTAAGTTAATTTTTACCGTTTTTTCTCAAGATTAGTAAATACACTGTAATAAATATAAATTACATTCCTTTGTTTTTATTTCCTATATTTGAAAGTATTTGCAGGCTTGCAAATTTGCCAGCTCCTTTATATTATAATACCGGACATAAGACGAAAATAATTATAAGCTGTACCTCCTATAATATAATATAAACAGGGCCGTAACTAGAGGCTCGGGGGCCCCGGGGCAAGAGGTGACCGAGGGGCCCCCAGATATGCAAAAAATAAAAATTGAAGACCTTTTTTTTGGATCATAGCTTACAAATTTTACATTTGTTACTAATTTTTATTTGAATGATTTTTTTTGCTTGCCAGCTAGAATTTTACTCTTCTTAGTAATTTTAATGAATAATAAGTGTAAAATTGAAGTTCATAACCCGAAAAAACGTAATATCAAAATTAGTAATAAGTAAATCACGTTTTCAAGTTAGCATCAAATACATTTTAAAAAATCTTCAATTTATTTATTTTTTCTTGCTCACTCCAATTTTTACGCTGCTGTGGGGGGGCCCGGGGTACTGCCCCGGTGGTAGTTACGGCCCTGACACTAAATATAACACAGGGCTGTGCAGTACTCGAGTACAAGTACTTAAGTACTTTTTTTGAGTAATTATACAGTTTCACTTTGCGGCTACGTGTACCGGTGTACCCCTTTAGAGACCACTGGTTTATACAATAAAGTTATTATTTTAATATAGTATAAACTATAAAGCATGCATTGGTATAATAACAATATATAAATGACGCAGCATTGACACGTGATACAAACAGCTATTATATTCTAGTATTATGACGGCTGCAAAAGTTTAGAACAAGCTACTGATTTCTACTACATCATGGGCCACACACACACTAGCCACATTTCTTATTTCTAACAACACGTTCAACTCTATAAGCAACTTAATGATATAGTTGATTCGTGATCAGTTACTTTATCATTATCCTAATTTCGTATACCACACTAGTAAAGTTACTAGTGTGTTTGGGTTTATATTCGCATAGCGCTATTAAATAAAATGATTATTAAATTAAGTTCTTTAGGTATATTGATAGTTAATTGAATATACTAGAACAGTAGTTTTCAAACTGTGTTCCGCGAGCCAAAATAAAAATTTGAAAAAATATTTATATTTATATGAACTAAAAAATATTAAGATACATTTACTTTTAATTGAAAATTAATGCATTTAATTGTCTCTACATAAAGTACCAATAACCAACATTGATTTACTTTGAATATTATTTTAAGATATATTTTCTAAGAGTGGGAAAGGGTCCGCCGGACTAGGGTCTAAGGGTTTCGTGAGTAAAAGTGAAACAAAATTCAAATCTTTCATGTTTTTTGACAGTTAACGATACAAATTCAGACTTTTTCTACTAGATGTGCTTATGAATAACCATTTTAAATACTTACGTCATTTGAACTGTACGATACAACACGGACTTTAAAAATGAAAAAAGTGTGTTTCATTTTTAACCTCTAATTTGGGAAAAAGTAAAACAGGCCTCTAATGGAAAATATTTCTCGAAAAATTAAAAGAAAAGCTACAAGGCAACTTTGATTTATCTTCTTTGCGGCATATCAATGTGAAATTCTAACTTTAATTAATATCTGAGCTATACAGAAAGTTATGTGCAAAGAATTAAAATTTAATTCACACATTTTGACATCGTTAACATAAAATAGCTCTTGATACGTATTACATATCAAGAAGAGAATGTTAGTGAGAATGTCTACGGAACCCTATCAAGTGTAATCTATCAATCACTTAATTTACATATTTATAAATCTCAGTTAATTAAATTTCATATGAACACCTATATGATATTTTTATAACTTACCTAGAATGCCATCAATGGAATGATTTTTCCTCTCAGAATCATCTCGACGTCCTCCTCGAAGTAGACGGCTGATAGAACTAACTGAAGGTGCAGAATTTTTATCACAGATTCCTTCCTGCAATAAAAAAATATATTAAATATAAAAACCATTAATTTTTAAATTATTCTCTAACGCATTGAACACGGTGTTACCCAAAGATATAAATTTAATCTGCAATAAACCTATTAAACATTATTTTCACTTATGGTTAACTATTTACGCGAATATACCTCTCCAAAATATCCAAAATTATATACCTTAACCTTCCTCCTATCCATTAGTGAAAACCGAAATAAAAAATAATTATATTTATATAAATTAATTTTATAATAACTAATAAATAGTAAAATTAAATTTATGTATATGATAAATTTATAAATATGCAAGATAATTTAAATCTTTTACATAAAAAAATCTTCGCGGCATTCTTTAGACATGTTTCAGGTACCCTAGGGTGCCACGGCTTTCCTTTTTGAGAACCATTGTTCTCGTTGTATTGGAATCACAAATATGATACGGGGTGCAACATAAATTTGGTGGCCACACATATCACAACTTTTTTAAGGTTTTCCGGTTCTTAATAGATTTCCTACTGGTTTTGTATAGCACATATTTTTAAGTTTTGCAATATTGTATAATTTACTAGCATCAGTCTTGGACAATACCTCACTTGTTTAATTAGAAATATTTGTTGATATTTGATAACTGCCATTACTGAATCATAATCTATAGACATTTAACTGTAAAATAGCTTAATTTGGTGATAATCGGTCAATAGGTGACAAAATGCTGAACATTTAAACTAATTATTAGTTTAATTTATTAATTAATTATTATATTATCATAGCATCTGCTTTACATTGTTTCTAATTTTATACTATTATTTCCATCAACTGGGTACCCATTACTGGTTTTACTTTATCTATTACCGGAGAAAAAACAAACAAAATAAAAGACTAATATAAAATATATATAATTTATAACTCAATAAAATTGATTTAATAAAGAGGTACTTGGATCTTGGCTTCTGAGTGTAAGCCGTGTCGGTTTGGTCGTGTTATTGGCCTATGTTTCGTCACACATTGCGGTGGACATCTTCAGGGCTCTTCTAAAAGTGCGCTTTTAGAAGATGTCCACTGCAATGTGTGACGAAACGTAGATCGATAACACGACCAAATCGACGCAGCTTACACCCAGAAACCAAGATTCATATCAATATCACCGCGGAAGCCTCAAGACTTGTATAAAGAGGTATTTGTTTTATTAGTAACATGAATTCATGAGAATTACAAGCCCATCAATCCCAAAAAACAGTAAAATTGGTTGCAGTACTTTATATTATTTTTTTATACAACAAGGATTTCTTGGTCTAAGCCAACGTTTCTGTCAGTGTAGCAGACAACCCACCAAATTAACAAAAAAAACTAAAGTAAGAAAATAGAAAACGCGATTACTCTTGTGAAAAAAAAAACATTTAAGAGCGGAACACAAGTTTTTCATTATAACAGAACGTATTCGCGGGCTTATAGAAAATTGCTATAAAAGGTATTAAACTCAATCCGCCTGAAAATTCAATTCAATTTTATCTATACTCCTCGAAACTCAATTCAATTGATAAACTTGAGCGTAAGAGCATAGGCGTTAGCGTACGAACGTAATAAATATAGTCAGTGGCGTAGTAAGAAAAATTTTCGGGGTAGGGTTAAGCTTGGGGGTCCCAAAATATGCGAAATTATTATAATTATTAACTAAGTGCAGTTAACTATATGATCCAAAAAAAAGAAAGTCATTCAATTCAAAATTGTTATAATTATTTCGCATATTTTAAGAACGTTGAATATTTCGGGGGGGTTATAATCACAAAAAAGGTCATTCAATTCAAAATTGTAATAATAATTTCATATATTTTAAGAACATGAATATTTCGGGGAGGGGTTTCGACCCCCCCCCCCCGTTCCTACGCCACTGAATACAGTAAGCTTAATATTGCAGCAATTTTCTATCATCTTGTAACTATGGTACTATGGTTGTCTGTGGCGCATCCAAGGGAGAGAGGTTAGAGGTTAGACCCCCCCCCCCTGAATTTTTCAACATACATTATTTAATCTAACAATTATTGTGATATGTACAGTGGCATTCATAAGTGGTCGTCCAGTTTTCATTGAAATTCGCGTATCACAAACTTAGTAGATTCCTCCCATTTATTATAATATTTAAATCATTTCTCCATGTACCAAACAAAGACAGATATTTTGAAACTCATTTGCTGGATTCGTTTATAGTAGGTACTCATATATATTTGTGCGATTAAATTTGTATGTAATCTATTGAAAATTGTATACGTAAATTTTGTGGCAATAAATATTTTATATTTCGAATTTTAGTATTTAAATATGTTAAACTTGATATAAAATTGTATGTGTCTTTATGTTTTTATTTAAAATGAAGTAACTATAAAAGCTCCGCCCTAGAAAAAGATAACCGATGATGTTTGTCTTAATATTTTTGAATTTGTTGTAATCATGATGCCGATGGTACATAAAAAATTAAAATTTTCTATCTATTATGGTATTATGCTTGTCAGTGGCGCACTCAAAGTGGGGGATGTAGGGGTTAGAATATGTGTATACCCGCATTATGATTTAAATCAAGATATATTTAATTACCTTGATGAGCTTATCTCGTATTTCCCAAGAGAAGATCCCAGGCTGCTGTCTTTTCAGTTGTTCAATACGCATTTCAACTTCAGCTGTAGCAACTCTAGGTTTCGAGCCCCCGATCACTCCAGGTCTGATACTGCCAGTTTCCTGGTATCTATTTAGTATTTTAGACACACATCCGTGCGAAACACGTAGTTGTCGTGATATAACACAGGGCCGGACTCCAGCTGCAGCCATTTCTACAATCTTCAAACGGATATGGTTTGGTAACGGGCGTCCATTGATGAATACACCGCCAAGTTGGTTAACGCGTCCTTGACCTGGAACAATAAATATTTTGTAACTTAAAAAAAAATTAAATAATCTCATAATTTTCTAAAAGTAAACTTTTTTGCACCGGATAAAATTAAGAAAATATCCAAAAATTATAATCCTATAATATTGCGTCTGTTAGTTACTTTTCACGCCTAAAATGTTGAATCGATCTTGACGAAATTTGGCAGGAAGATAGCTTACATCCTGAAGAAGGACATAGGCTACTTTATATCACGAAAAATTGATTAGATAAATAATTACAAATTCCACACATACGAAGTTGTGGGTAACAGCTACTATATTATATATTAATAATAATTAATCAAATGCAATCATCAAATCAACTACAAGCTAGCTATAGTGTAAATAATTTAATTTTACCATGTACTCGTATAAATACCTAATGAATTATTCACATTAATTGATATAAGGTAATTAATTTGTATAGGAACGTTTGTAACATTATTCATTAACGATAACAATTACATGAAAAAATACAAGAAACGATCAGCGGTGGACTAAGGAAAATAGGGTCCATTGCGGGCCCTAGTACCCAAAACAATACATTCATTATTAAAAATATAATATAAAAAATCAAAATATTTTATAAATTTTAATGTTACATTAAAATTACATCGTTAGGGATAAAATTAAAAAAACTTTATAAAAAGAAAACTAATAAAATCGACTAAAAATACTGAAAAGTATATAATAATTAAATTTAACAGTTTTTGATATCGATTTTATTTTATTCATTCTTAAAAGGGTTTTTAATTAGCTTTGCATCTAATAAGAAATCCGAGAATTAAATTATTATTAAAAATTATTTAATTAATTTAAATTTTCATACTTTCATTTTTGATCTAGTCAGTATAAAATAATTAACAATCTACAGATTTTGATTACATATGTTCCTTACATAATAATGCAATTATGGGCGCATATAATTGCGGCACTTTTATCTTATATCATAAACAATTGCAGTTTAAAAATACACTTTGCTGATGAATTAAAACTATCCATTGTAAAACCAAAACATAAAAACGGTGAAGTGAATCAATATATGTCTTGAACAATAACCCACTTGTTTAATTAAATGTGCTAAATTATAAATATTTGTAAATATTTGATAACAGCCATTACTGAATCATAATCTATAGACACTTAACTCTAAGCCAACTTAATTTAATTACAATCGACCAATGGGTGTTAAAATGGTAGACATTTAAACTAATTATTAGTGTAATATATTTATTAATTAATATATTATCATAGCATCAGCTTTATATGTATATGTATATATTTTACAAATTTACCATTCTTTATTTCAGGGCTTCGAATCGTTATTTTTTTCGTTTCGGTTTTCGTTCCGGTTCGAGTAAAAAAATATATTTCGGTTCGGTTCCGGTTTTCGTTCCTCAAAAAATAACGGTTTTTTCGGTTCAGCTCCGAGTGATTAATTAAAACAAAAAAATTATTTGAATTAAAAAAAAAAAATTCTACAATAATTTAGAATATTTTATTGTACTTGTATGATAGTCCGAACGACATTTGAAGTGGGAAATAAGATCGTTTTAACATGTACTGAACCGTAAAAACCGATATTTTTATTTCGGTTCTGTTCCGATTTTCGTTCCGGCAAAAAATAACGGTTTTTCTGGTTTTCGGTTCAGTTCCGGTTCGAAACCCTGCTTTATTTTATAACTTTTGTTCGAGTAATCATTAGCAAGTATCCATCACAGGGTGCAATGCCCATTTAAAAAACAAACTATATTTGTGGACTTTGGTAATTAAATTGATTTAATAAAGATGTACTTTTTTTAATAATAAGAGTTCATGAGAATTACAAAAAAGAAGTCCATCAATCCCAAAAAAAAATGCTCTTAAAGCGGCTAAAACAAGTGACAAATACCTTATAGAAAGTTATCTTGCCACGACATATGTAAACTTTTTTTTCGCAAAAGTTCCTTATTAATTAATAACACAATATACTAGAGTATGAATATTATAAAGCTAGGCATCATTATAGCAACAAAACATTTTGACATGATCATCTCCTTCGTGTCATTAATTTTTAATGTTCTTCTTTGTTAAATGGAGACCGCCGGCAAAGTTGACTTGATCAATTTTCAGCTACTGTATTCATTGGAGATGAAAAGAACGCCGTCCGGTCTCGATATCAAATAATAACATTGCACGTTTTGTAGCCATGATTAAATTTAAATTAATTGTAAATTCGAATTAAAACTTATTTAATATATTATTACTTACAACGTTATTTTTTTTTGTTGAAGTACATTTAGCTACTTCAATATTTACTATTCAATCTGATTGTAGTTTGAATTAATTATAATTAATTCTCCCCAATATATACTTGGACACTTTAAGACCATGGTATCCATTTTTTGGGGGAATTGATGGGTTTCTTTTTTGTAATTCTCATATATTCATGTTCCTAATAAAACAAGTACCTCTTTAGTGGCGTAGATAGCTTTTTGCGATGGGGGGGGGGGATATGACTTAGTATTTCATTTATATAGAACAGTGGCGAGGCGTAAAATTTTTAATAAGGGAAGCATATTTTGTCAATCCTCCCCCTCCTATTAACAAAAAAACTAGTTAAGAAACACCTTAAATTCAAGCTTTTACCTTTTTAAATTCTTATATAAATATTTATATAGTGACTAAATGATTCTACGTCTTATTTTCTTGTATTTTAGTCGATATTTGTATGACGAGTTGAAGTTCACTGCAGGAAATTTCACTAAAAAATTTCGAATTTTTGATTTCGTTAAAAGTATGTTTATTGTATAGAAAAAGACGTGAAAAGTTGTTTGTTTCAAACCGCAGGTTTGTATCTCAAACCGTTTTCGAGATATAGCCTCTCAAAGTTTTAGATTTTTCAAATTTTTGGAGAAAAAAGGCCATAACTTTTGAACGCGTGGTCGGAATTGATTTTAGTTGACGGATTTGGAATCAGCGTGTCAAAATCTATATAATGACATGTATAATACTTTAAAATCCGACAAAAAAATTTTGGTGAAAAATCGACATTTTTTTAATGTATACCCCTTTGAATTTTTTCGATTTTTCGTGAAATTTTTTTTTTCCGAGTTTTAAGGTATTATACATGTCATTATATAGATTTTGACACGCTGATTCCAAATCCGTCAACTAAAATCAATTCCGACCACGCGTTCAAAAGTTATGGCCTTTTTTCTCCAAAAATTTGAAAAAACTAAAACTTTGAGAGGCGATATCTTGAGAACGGTTTGAGATACAGACCTGCGGTTTGAAACAAACAAATTTTGACGTCATTTTCTATACAATAAACATACTTTTAACGAAATCAAAAATTCTAAATTTTTTAGTGAAATTTCCTGCAGTGAACTTCAACTCTTCATACAAATATCGACTAAAATACAAGAAAATAAGACGTATAATCATTTAGTCACTATATAAATATTTATATAAGAATTTAAAAAGATAAAATACTTACTTTAATTTCATTAATGTATTTTATTCTTTATTAAAGTTGAAAACAAAATACTACGAGGCGGCATGGGCATTTCAAAATGCACCAATCACACATCGTTAAATTTGATCAAAGGATATAATACTACAACATGTCTAATTGTCCCCATGTTAAATTTCCTATGTCTTAATCAACTTGGAATACACTGTATATGATAATATAATAATATAATAATTAATGAATAGATTACACTAATAATAATTAGTTTAAATGTCTACCATTTTGACACCCATTTTCCGATTGTCAACAAATTAAGCTGTTCTACAGTTAAGTGTATATAGATTATGATTCAGCAATGGCAGTATTAAGTAAGAGTCCAACATTGGGGTATGTACAAATATTTCAATTGAAATAGAAATACGTAAAACTCTATATATGCAAGTAACTAAAATTTCTACATAATTTAAAGTACTTTCTGCTTGATAAATTTCACAAAATAGAACTTAATCATGTGTCAAATTATAATCCAAATACATAATTTTTCAACAATAAGTCCATTCTTGCCAACATTTTAAGAATAAATACACACGAGTGTGTTTATTCTTGTCTATTGTGGGCAAACCATTTTAACAAAAAGATCAATAAGAAAGCATAAGATAGTACTTAGGTATTGTCGTCAAATAGAATCATAGCCTTTTCGGTCAACTAAATTATTATTGTATGTTGATGTGTGTATTGTAAATGTAAAATAAATGTAAATAATACAATTAGGGAGGTCTTTGAATACTTGTATATTGTAATTCTTCCAAATATTGTAAAGATATTATAAAATACTAGCTGTTACCCGCGATTTCGTGGAATTTAGGTTTGTGAAAACAACACTAAATAAATAATACAGATTTCTGTATGATAGTCGATTAAAAAGGTTTTTAGTTTCGCATTTGCACGATAGATGTCTACGCCAAAAAATATAACCTATAGCGCGTACAAATGTCACACACCCATTTTTTTATTTAATAAATTTTTCGGGATACAAAGTAGCCTATGTCCTTCCTCAGGATGTAAGCTATCTCTCTCCAAATTTCATCAAGATCGGTTTGCGGTTTAGCCGTGAAAAGGTAACAGACAGACACATATAACAATATTTTTTTCGGTTCGGTTCCGGTTTTCGCTCCGGCAAAAAATAACGGTTTTTCCGGTTTTAGGTTCAGTTCCGGTTCGAAGCCCTGCTTTTTATGTTGTTCGGGCATAACTCTGATAAATATTCACCGATTTGGGTGATTTTGAAAAAATATACTCCCAAGGTGGTCCCATTAAAATTTTATTAGAATCTGATCATGGATGAAAGGGAAAAATAAAAATCTTTTCAAGAAAAAATAAATAAAACTGTTAAATTTAATTATATCCTTTTTTATTTTTTCAATGTTTTTCCGTATAATATTTTTATAAAACCGGAATCAAATCGAAACTATAAACGTATAAGCTATAATAGAAAATGATTTTTCTTTGAATTAAAAGTAGATATATAATTTAAAAAAAATCAATTAAAAATATTTCAATATATTAAATGATAAAAAGTAGTGGTTTCCAAACAACTTGTTTATCGATTTTTCTTTACAGTAGCTTCTTCAATAACTAATAGGATCAATTGACTAGATTTTTTACACTCACTTAAATCTCTACAAAAGAGATGTACGATCTTTTACAAAAGGATCATATCAACCGTGGAAAGTATATTTTTTTGTTAGCGGTCAAATTGGTTTATACAAAACACAGCTTCTGTGTTAATAACATCTAGGTGACTTGCCTGATTTCACAATTTTTAAGATATACATTTTGGTATAGGTATTTTTTTTTAATACCTACTAACTGTGCCCGCGGCTTCGCTCGCGTGGATTACGGAATTATTGTTTAGAATTTTTGAAAAATATAGTTGAATTTTGAAATTATTATTGTAATAATAACTAACCAACACCTAAAAAAGTTAATTATTGAAAACAAAATAAACAATTGACGATCGAAAGACAACGGCCGAGATGCTCCGACGCCGTACTTGTTTTTCAGTTCGCGCGTTATTAATAATATTTTACCGTATAAAACTTATTTAAAGTTATTTCCTAAACTGAAAGACCAAATTGTATTTTTTATTATAAAAATTATATATGACGATGATTTTGGGGTGTCACTCCTCCCCCTTACACACAATTTTGATGATTTTGACATGGGACCGTCCTCAAACCAGACCCAACCATCCGACCAAGTTTCAATAATATCGGTTCAGTGGTTCATGAGTTATGCGTGTGACAAGGATTCAGAGGACACACAGACAGACACAGAACGAAAAGGGTTTTGTCTTGACGTGAAACGGGAAGATCAATTTAAAATTTTGAAATCGGAGAACATTTTTTTTGTCTCAATCTAAAATCTAAAACGATCACAAAGCTTCTCGTATCTTCGATATTGCGAGATATTGAGAACCTCCTCCTTTTTTTGAAACAAGGATTTCTTGGCAGAAGTCAGTATTTTTACTGACTTCATAATAATTTATATTATTCAGAACGTAAAATATAAACAAAACAAAAGTTTTAGCTAAACAATAAAATAATTATTATATTTACAATTTACCTTCGAATATTGAATAAGTATGCAAATTTACTTTTTATAGGTAACAAAAGTTTTACATTAACTATATATTATTAGACATTATTAAAATTTTATTTCCTGCAATTAATTTGCCGCTCTATAACTAGATATATCTGTTTGTAGTTAACATCTATTAAATTGCTACTTGATTGAGCTATTAATAACTGAACAAAATTTAATTTTATTAATTTTGTTCATACTAATTGAATTTTAATTTATGCAAACACTGAAAAAAAATATATAATAACTGATTATCAATTTATTTCTTTAGGCTAGCCTTTTTAAATAATTTTGTTACGGGTCATGAATTATTTATTTTGTGTATAATAGGGGAAAGTATGGTATTTTGGACCACTCGCTAAATTCGACCACCCTTATATCTCAAAAAGCAGTCTTCCGATTTCTTCAATGATAACACTGTGCGATAGGCGCCTAACTCCATTGTATATCGGCTTTGTTGAATGTTAGTGTTTTGTTTCCGCAAATGTAAATAAGTGATTTTTGATGTAATTTTGAGTGATTCGTACTAAAGTTGTAATTAGTACAAAGGTAAGCATACAGCGTTTTTGATTTATAATATACATAATTTAATTTATAATATCTATATATACATAGTAATCCCTCCATTTACGCGATTAATTGGTTCCATGAAAACAACGCGTAAATGGAACAATAGAGTCGCATGTAAAAAAATATATTTTACTCTTGGTAAAATATAATTTTTTAAAATAAAATTTAACAGTTTTTGATTAACTATCATAAACATATAGCATTGTATTGTTAATGTTTATTCAAACTAAATCAAATTTTTAAACAAAGAAATTCACTATTACATAAAGGAACGTGTATTTACGTCATGAAGAATCAAAATTCTGGAAATATCCAAGTATGTTATACATGAGCGTGGTGACAAACCGGTGTCTAGTAGATTAGTGTACATATACAACTTTTTCAACCGCGTAAATTATTTATTTATATTGTACATGGTACCTATTATATAAAAAATTCAAAAAAAAGTTTTAAAGATATAGTAAATAGTATTTTAAGAATTTGGAAATGCCGTTACTTTGAAACGTGAGATTTCCTTGTGTCTCATGGGAAATGCGTTGCAAGATTGGTATTTAAAACGCAAATTATAATTAGTCGTATCTAATGGTTGTCTGTCATGCGACAATAACTTTATTTTGTGGTCCCAAGACTTTGATTGATTGTGGACTGATATCAGATAGTATTTGTAATTGTACAGCTAACTAATAATAAATAAACGTGAATTAAATTGTGGTATTTACTTTGTAAATATATCGTGACTGAAAGGTTAAAATAAAAATGTCCTTAAACATTTTTTATTGCATTTTAAGAGACCTATCTAAAGACACCCCACTCAATGGGGTAGTAAAAAAAAAATTTAATACACTTTTTAGTCAAATAAATATTTTTTTAAATCTCATCATTCCTGTTTTTGGGTCATTAATAGTTATATAAATGAGAGAATGGGAGGGTTGTAACAGACAGACAGACAGACTAAAACCATAACGGTTCCTAGTTTTCTACGGAACCCTAAAAAAATGGTGTCCTATTATACGTCTAACATAAAATATTTTCATAAAAAACTAATTCGAATAAAAGACTTACAACCACTATACAATACTATATTTATAATATAAGAGAGTAAAAATGTATCAAATTAAAGTAAAAATCATTATATAAATTAATACATAGGTACCTTAACTACAACTTCTTACCTAGGCTAGCGTGTCCAAATTTGAAGTTCTTTACAACCAACTTCAAAAGTGAACAGACTAATGCGTTATAATTGATTAGTTACACACTCATATTCAAAATCATTATGAATGTATTTATTCTATCTACTAATGACATTTAAATCATAGACTCGAATGAAATAGACTATTGTTAAATAGATACAGTAGCTAAATATGTATCTATGTATGTAATTATTTTTTCATCAAATAATCAATTACAATAAGGATGAGGTTTATTAAAAATATCTACTAAGGTAGTGGCACCAGTCTTGGATCATACTCCAGTGTTGGACACTTAAATGTACTAAATTAGAAATATTTGTTGATATTTGATTACATACATACAGCCATTACTGAATCATAATCTATTTATAGTTTAATTTATAATCACTTACCAAACTATTTAAAAATGTTAAGTGAAAAAGACTTTAAAAAACAACTAAAAGAATTATTGTTGCGTATGAACTATTATAATATGAAAGAATATTTTGAATGTAAAATTATTTAGTATTTATTTTGTGAATTTTGTTTTTTTTTTTCTTTCTTTTGACTTATTTTACACTGTACTACAGTATATGAAATAAATATTATTATTATTATTATTATAGACACTTAACTGTAAAACAGCTTAATTTGATGACAATCGGCCAATGGGTGTCAAAATTATATTATATTATTATATATTGTAGTATTCTCTAGCACTAATGCTGCACGCAGGCCTATCTAGAGGGGCTAAGAAGGCCACATGGATCGGGCCCCTAGGCTTCAAAGACTCCGAAAATAATTTATATTTTACGTAAATATTTATAATTTATATTATTTTACATAACATGAGTTCAAACTTAATTTAGGGATAATATGGAATTAGTTCTAAATTTCCTTACTCTCGCGAAACGGAGGGGTATGGGCCCCCTAAAACCCGGGCTCCATTGAAATTTTCTCAGGGCCTGGATGCATGTATAGGCCATCGCAGTGGAGGTACGCCGGATTATTGAGAGGCCGGACTAGCTAGTACCGTATAAGCGAGAGTCTAGTGTACTATATGTACTCCCCCTAAAAAATGTTAAAAAATCATCGAAAATGTCAATTAAAATAAATTGATAAATTAACAAGAATAGTTAATATCTCTTGTGCGATCCTACATCATTAACTTTAAGACTATCAAATGTCCTAAAACCGTCGAGACTTCCTTCCCCTATTATTAACAAATTAAAATTGATAAATTAACAAATAAGTTGTTAAATTAATATCTCAGCTAATACGTTATTAAATATTTTCTGGGTTGCTGAAAAAGGATTTGTTAGTTAGCAGCTATCAAATAATCGATTTTTTTTGGATTTTTTTAAATCGGGTTTAACAGATCGACAAAAAATTTAAAGATTAAAAAAAAGTTTATTGATTTGAACCAAAAAAGTCACTTATGCCCCATTGTGCGCCACCCCACCGAATCTGGCGCCCCGGGCGTTCACCCTGGTTCGCCCCCTCCCTAAAGCCGGCGCTGTGTACATATAAAATGTTAATATTTTATTATAAAGTATTTCCCTAGCGCTTTATAAAATTCATGATTGGTAATACATCATCGTGTTTTGTGATATTTTTATGAATTTCTTCATCACCTCACAGCAGTATCGATAAGATTAGCATCTTAAAATGTAAAACATAGGATTATAAATATAATTTATGCAATGGCGAGTTTTGTACGTATTCTTGTGCATGGCACAGCACTGAGCTACACCATCTATTATCGCTATATGTACGTTGTTGAATAAATTAGTGACTACAGAATTGGGGGTATGATCTTGTGCCTTCTAGCTATGGGGAATCAACAGGTACACACAACACAGTAGATAACTTGGATCATGCTTTCATAAATGCGGATTACGTTTATATACGTACTATCTGTGTCTACGGTTTCGCTCGCTTAGATATATGGTATCGCGTAGTTTATTTTAAATATTTTTATTCTACACAATTCTTTACTTTTACATTATATTGTTCAATGTTTAACGTAACGTAACAGCGTATTAAAAACTTGATTGCTATTATTATTGTTTATTCCTTTTGTTACCTAACGTAACGAAATATATACTAAAACCTGGACAAAGAACATATCTATGAATTTTTAAAAAAATTAAGAAAAACTGACAGACAGACAAACAGATAATATGTAAGGATATCTAATGTTATATACTCTTTTAATGCTACATGATTTTTTAACATAAAAAAATGATGTGTGCCTCACCCACAGTGAATTAAATAAATAAATTACAAAAACCGTATTCAAAAATACATTTACTTATCTCTCTTTCACGCATAACCGACGTAAAGTGGCTTGTATGCATGCGCTATTCATCCATCTTGTTTTTATAAATTTTCACATCTCTCTTTTTCTCTCTCTCACGCATAACCGACGTAAAGTTCATCCATCTTTCTCTTATATACATCAACTCACGCATATGCACACTCTCCTTAGCGTTTTATCATTCCAATTCACAAGAATCGCTTAAGAAGTTTCACTTCAAAATATGTAACCGTATTAACAGCTGTGTTAAACTAAAAAAATATTAACTATTATGCAAAAGTGTATCTGACTGTCTGTTTGTTACCTTCTCATAGCTAAACCGCTGAACCGATCTTGATGAAATTTGCCAGGGAGATGGCTTATATGCTGAGGAAAGATATAGGCTACTTTGTATCCCAAAATTGATTAGATAAAAAATACGATATCGTATGTAATAGCTTATTTTATTTATAGTTGTAGGATACTTATGAAATAAATATTATATTTGTACTTTGTACATTATGTTCCGACCGAACAATATATTGTTGAATGTATATAGTAAACAGAATGTGTTCCGCTCTTGTGTGATGAGGTAACATAACTGGGTGTAATATCTGACTGATGAAAACAGGCATTAGCGAGATCAAAGGGGCCGCCGTTCGGCCGCGTCTTTTCATTTTGTTAAACGCACCCGCCCCCGCCGCGCGCTCTCTGTCCGCACGACCTTACCCTACACATACACACCCGCGCCTCCTCGGTGGGCGAATTCCATAGCTTTTCAATTTTGTAATACTATTTTATACTCGTTTTTAATGTTAGTTTATTATTAGAAATTCCTTCTCGGCCGGAAATTATGTAAAACACATTATTTTGAGTATTATATCAGTTATCTTTGATATAAGGGAGCGTAACAGACCCCCACTCCCCCTCCCTTTGTATGAAAAATATAAGAAAATTGTAGGCACCACCTCATCTCAAATACGTAAGATACTTTTTTTATAATTTTATTAGCCATTAAAATTAAAACAAAAATCAAATTATTTCTAAGAATTGAAAATCTAAAGATAATTTATCTTTAGACCACGCGGGCACATCTTTATGAATTTGTTGATTCAATAATTTAAAATAAATTGAATTATTTAACCTTTTATGTCTGAGATTCCCCGAATTGAGCATAGCTTGATTTAAGTAGGTACTTTAGTTTTTATAAAAAAAATAATTTTATTAATTAGATTTTTTTTTTTAAATATTCATTATTTTGTAGTATACGTTAAATTTTTAGTCTCCCCCAAAAGTACCCCTCCCCACCCTTGAACGCCCCATAATACAAAAATTTATAATTTATTATACATAACTTTTAAAACTGTTCACCTATTTCAATATCACAGCTTCCAGAAATACATTTTTTGTTCATTGGGTTAGGTATATGGAACGAATGAAACTTAAAAAGAACTCGAGACTTTAGCCATTCTTTTTTTCCACCGTTTCTAATCTAAATAATTGTTATTTCCTGTTATTAAAGGACTCAAGATTCAGTTATCAATCAATGCTTTTTATGATCCATTCATTTAAGAGCCAATATCTATACTTTTTTTAATTTCAATATAAGTACTTACACTTTTTAATGTACTCTAATGATATTTTAATGTAGATCTTGGCTTCTTGGTGTAAGACGTGTCAATTTAGTCGTGTTATCGGTCAACGTTTCGTACACATTGCAGAGGACATCTTTAGGGACTTTCTAAATATTTTAATTAAAAAAAAATTATATAACTCTGTTATATGGTTACAAGCTTTTATCGGTAGATCTTGGCTTCTCAAGATTATATGGTACAAAATACATAAAAATATATTTTATTCGTTTGTCAACTGTTTTCGAGAAATATCGAAAAAAATAAAGTACTGTAGAATTTTACTTAATACGGATGCTTTAAATTACACAAAATAAGTTAATATTCTTGTTCTATAATTAAAAATAAGATAAAAAGTTAATATATGGGCAAAATTTTTGGAAGAATTTCCGGACACATGTTTTTTGCTTAAATTAACATCCTCGATATATCTCCTATTAATTTTTTTTGCACTAGTTGTAAATCATCCTGTATAAAAAAAGTATTAAAAACAAATAAAATAATAAATATTGTTCAAGTTTTCAAGAAATCTCAAATAATAATTTATTTCGGGCTAATCGAGAACAGGTAACGTGGTACATATATGAATAAGTCACACGAATGAGAGTTAGGGGATTGAGATTGGAGGGGGGTTGAGAGGGGGGAGGGTTCTACACCAGGTTAATTGATTTACACCCACACACACACTGGCATACACCAGCCGTTGGAATAATTAAATCAGTATATTCAATTGTTATAAACAACTACAGTCACTGCAAAGCAAAGCGAGTATAGGCGTGAAATATGCGGTGTGACACGTCATTTGTTTTTAGTTATATGTATGGATAGGGGGGGGGGAAGTGGGGGGGGGAGAATATAGTGGATATAGAAAATCTGTAGCTTTAGATTGGTTGGAGATATTTGATAAAGGGAATCAAGAAAAATACACATATAAATGCGAAAGTGTGTTTGTCTGTCTCTCTGTCTGTCCGTCTGTTTGTTACCTTTTCACGGCTAAACCGCTAAACCGATCTTGATGAAATTTGACAGGGAGATAGCATGCACTCTGAGAAAGGACATAGGCTACTTCGAATTCCGAAAAAACAACCCCTGCTGGTTTGTTTGCTAGATTCAATGCTGGTTTTCAATCGTGTTTTGGCGCTGGATTGTTGTCATGGTTTCAATGTGTGTTGGTTTCACACAATACATGATTTTGTAGATGGTTTTGATGCGTGCTAAGTGACAGTTCTAATATCAACATAATATTATAGTGGATATGAATTATGAAAATAAAAAAATCCTTTGGGTGAACAACATATAATTAACAGAATCGATCTTATGAGGTATGTTTAATAAAACTATGAATGGTTGTAATTAGGAAAAAATATCATGGGGATGGGGGTTTCGAAATCCACGCGAGCGAAGCCGCGGGTAGCAGCTAGTAAATATATAAATATATAAAAAAGAATTCCATTGATAAAAAAAAACAGACGAGTGCGAGTTAAACTCTCGCCCTGAGTGTTCCGTACTGTTATATTAAACTTTATTATTGATAATAGTTGGTTACGTAGACAATGAACGTAATGAATTAGAAATATGAGACCTCCCTTCATGCCAAATTTCAAGATTACTGGTCAACGGGAAGTATCCTTTATTGAGTCAAGTCTGTCAGTTTCAAAATACGCTTTGGAAGGCTGTATTTTTTATCTATATAATGACATGTATAATACTTCAAAACACTACAAAAAAAATTTCGCGAAAAATCGAAATTTTTTGGCCAAATTTTTTTTGTAGAATTTTCAAGTATAATACAATACATGTCATTATATAGATTTTGAAACTCTAATTCCAAATTCGTTAACTAAAATCAATTCCGATCACGCGTTCAAAAGTTATTTGGCTATTTTTCTCAAAAATTTTGAAAAAACTGAAACTTTAAGAGGCCATATATGAAGAACGGTTTCAAATACAGATCTGCGGTTTAAAATTTCAACTTTTCACGTCATTTTCTATACAAAAAAAAACACACTTTTAACGAAATCTAAAATTCAAACTTTTTAGTCATATTTCATGGTTCATATTTCAATTTTCCATAGAAATATCAACCGAAACGAAAAAAATGACGGTTCGAAGCCCTGGTTTTGGGGGTTGACGGCTCCCGGTCTAATATGTTTCTTTCAATTTATCAAAACCTGTTATTATTCATAATATCCGACATGTTAGTATGTTTTTATGAATGAATTTAAATAAGATTTACATAGATATCTATGCATAGTATAAAACAAAATCGCTTGAAACGTCTGTCTGTCTTATATCTCAATAACTACTGAACATATTTTTTTCCGGTTTTCACGAATGGTTAGAGTGTTCCATGAGGTAGGTTTAAGTGTATAATTTGTGAATCTTCGCGTAAATAGTCAGCGATAAGTGAAAAGAATGTTCAATAGGTTTTTTACAGATTAAAATACACCGGGGCAAATACGCTATAGTTTTATATAATATTACTGTAGTAATGAGTTTAAAAAGTTAGCTTCGATCGTCAAGTTAAATAAGTTATTATGTATAGAGGTTTTTTTCTTTATCACCACCTGTGATTTGTTGGACTTTAACTCGATCTTTGAAAGAGTTGGTTTGCCGACGAATGTTGAGTGTACTTTTTTTACCCGTTTTAATTTTCGATAGTTTTTTTAACACTCTGTATAAAGTTGTAGCTACACTATGTAGTGTTAAATGATCTTTTTATTTTAAAATAAACGAATTTGAGTATTCAAACTTTATAATTTTAGGTACAGACCTCGACTTACGCTATTAATTCGTTCCAAAGGTTTTCATTTAATTCGAAAAGTCGAGGTATTACTGTAGCAAAAAATATAACAATCAGTTTTGTAAAACAAGTGAACGCAGCAGAGAAAAATGTTTAAAATTGTAAACAAAATACACCAACTCTAAAAACTCTACAAAATATATAAATTCCCTGTTGTTCCAACTAAACTTTGAGCAAATAGACAAGGGGGGAATGGGGAAAGGGTGCGAGGTGTTTGACAATTTCGGTTGGCATAATGGCCGCAGGGATACAAAGCGCCGCGAAATAAAAAAAACACACTTTTTTTCAAATCGCGTTAGTATGAATTCGCGTAAGTCGAGGACTACCTGTATATTAATTGTTAAATTTCATACCTATTAGTTAATATTTATATATTTATATTTATAATAATAATTAAAGTATAACTGTTACAGCGATTTTTTAAAATGGTCTCTATAGGCCACATTTGACCTGCGACGGTTAATAAGGTATTTCTCGGTAAAGAAATAAGGTATTTCTCAGTAAAGAAATAAGATTCGCTTTATAATAAAAAATTGCGCAATTCGTAAAATTTCTAGAAAAATTAAGAATAACTCCAAATAACCAAAAAAAGATGATAAGAAACTCCATTCAAAATCCTGAAATGATTGACCATCTGTGGGAAAAGATATCGACAAATAAAAATCAATAAATCTAACTTTGCAATGCAAAAATTTATTAATTTTATTTTGACGATATATTTTCTCACTGATGGTGAATCATTTCAGGATTTTGAATGGAGTTTCTTACAATCTTTTTTTAGTTATTTATAAAAATTGGGCTTACTTTTGAATTATTGTTATTTTTCGAGAAATACCGTAACCTGGAACATTTTTTACACGTGTATAGATATTATAATTTTAATAGGAGAATATATTACCCAAAAAAATTCTTTATAATATATACACAGGTAAAAAATTTACTTGGGCTAAGAAACCCTTGTTTTTACATATATACAATATAATGAAAACAATATTTTCTTAATATATATATAAGAAATATACTCTAAGAAGAAAATGTTTTTGTTATTATAATACAAATATAAAACAATATTTTCTTGGCCTAAATAAACGTTTTTACAAATGTGATAGATATAAGCAGTTATGAAGTTAAACATATCAAAATAAGAACGCCCTTGGGGGTTGAATTTCGTAAATCCGTGCGTCAATAATACACCCTTAAAATTTAACATTTCTAGCTTCAGGGGTTTGGGCTAGGGCGTTAAAAAGTCAGTTATTCAGGACTTCTTTCTTTATAGAAGGTACTGGCACCAGTCTTGGATCATACCCTTCATGTGTTGGACACTTAAATGCACTAAGTTTTGAAATATTTATTAATATTTAATTACAGCCATTATTGAATCATAATCTATAGACAATTGTCTCTAAAACAGCTTAATTTGATGACAATCGGTCAAACTAGTTATTAGTGTAATCTATTTATTAATTATTATATATTGTTTACAATTTTTCGATTCTTAATTTTATAACTTTTGTGTCTTTGAAAATTTTGTAATCATTAGTAAGTGTCCATGACTGGGTGCCCATTTAAAAAACAAACTATATTTTGCGGAATAAAATTGATTTAATAAAGTGGTACTTGTTTTATTAGTAACATGAGTTCACGATAATTACATAAAATAAGCCCGTCAATTCCAACAAACTTGCTCTTAAAGCGTTCAAGACTGGTGCCAGTATCTTACATATATATCTATACTGAACCTATAATTACTTATGAAAATATACCAGCAGTTTTTTTAAAACGGAAATTGAATGAATCTAATAAAGCAAGAAATAGTAATCGTTCGCGTCGGTAAGTTTTATTGATCCATAATATATTCAATAAAAAAGTATTACGACTGAAATATTTACATAAATAAATAAATAAAATTATTTGTAAACATACAAAGAAACCATTTAATATTATAAAAAAATTACAAATAAAAAAACCAGATTTACTTCATGAAATTTGATTTCCTATGCCACTAATTCGGAGATTTAAATAATTATTACATACTCGAAATCTTGGGATTACAATCCCTAATTAACACCAGCATTGGAAACAAATATAGTACATCATTATATACCTAAACATAATTAGCTATGTATTTTTCTATTTATCACAAATATATTCGTGTGAAAATCAATAACTTTTCGAATAAACTTAAAAAATAATGACCTAAAAGTTTATTAAATGTATACACATGTATTTAAAAAAAAAAAGTTAACGTTTAATTAAAGTAACAATCTGATCCATTGTTTTAACTATTTGTCATTGTGCCGTTCACATGTTTAGTGTTATTTAATGAAATATATATATAAATAAGAACTAATTAACGTCTTTATTTTTATATTTACTTTAGCAAAAAGTATAATAAAGTACCTGTTTTAACACTCAATTGAACAACAGTAACTTGATCCTTTAAAACAAAATTTATAGATACAGTTAAAAAATGTAGGCGCCGGAAACATCTGGAAGAAGGATGTAGTAGAGTCACTCCAGTAAGAGTTATGACACCGTCGCCATTTTTAACCAAATCGATTTATTAAAAAATTCATTTTTTTGCAAGTGTAAAAAATTTGCTTTATATGAAATATATTTGATGATATTGATTAATAAAAAAATAAAAAAATATGGCTATGAGTGAGACTTGGTTACTTCAATCAATCGCGCTGTCTTAACTCTTACTATGAGTGACTCTAGGATGACATAGATCGAATAAATTGTAAATGAAAATGTCATAACTTTCAACGGAAATGATACTGTAACGGGTCAAAAAATTGTCAATGTTTGGAAATTTTTTTCACAAGTACAACTAATTATTTTAGAATCGAGTAAAGGGCATTTTATTAACTATATATTCAACTTATTCAATATCAATTTTTATTGAAAAATATTAAAAATTTACAAAGTTATAAGCCCCGATGTGATAACCAAAAAAAAAAATTTTTCTCCATTTTCCAATCGAAATTTTGGTGAAGGATTTTCGAAATTAAAAAAAAATATCAACATACGTAGCCATTTTTTTTTGCAAGTGAAATTTTCGACTTCCGGTGGAATTCATCCCCGGAAAGAATTTTTTCCTCAATTAATTCCAAAATTATCATTCTAAACCGTATAGTATTAAACAAACCTCTCCGCCGCATCTATCTGTCTATCTGTCATGTTTTTCTCAGTAACTACTGAACGGATTTTATTCCGGTTTTCACTAATGAATAGTGTTTCACTAGGAAGGTTTAGATGTATAATTTGTGGATATTTTAGAGAGGTATCTTCACGTAAATAGTTAGAGATAAGTGAAAACGATGTTGAATAGATTTATTACTGGTTAAATTTATATCCCTTATAATACTGTGTCTCAAATTTAAATCTAAAAATTAACATACCTTGAAAGGGATACCCAGCAAAATAAGGAGTCATATTTAAAGTTGAAACTGCCATTTACTTAAGTTAACTCCGATATAAGTAATCACAAATCACTTAAGTATTAATTATACTATCGACAATCACTGTTCAAAATATTACACTTATGTTATATTATAGTTCAGGTGAAATAAATTTTATTTAAAAACATAACACGGACATTTTAAAGTAAAATCAATCGATTTACTAAAAAAAATAACTTTTTTTTTTAAATACGTCGATCGATAAGTAAGTGTCCAATGTTGGACCACAACTAAAGCGTCAAGTGGTTGAGAAGTGGCAAAAGGTAACACGATCTAGGTGGCGATGTCCCACCTCCATGACTTATTACTTAGTCACGGCGGTGTTCTTTGACATGTTACTCAGTGTTGTGATTGGTCAGAAACATAAAATGGGTGTTACTTTTAAATACTCAATGGTAAGGTTAGGTTTTTACAATGAGTTTATAATATGAGATTTCAGAGCTGGCTTGAGATGATTTTTTAAATAAATAGTTTATGGTTTATTTTAAATTTGATTTTTTAGAAAATAATATCTATGCAAATACCTTCTTTTTTTTGCTTTTTTGCTCTACGCTTTGTACATCTTACAAATTATAGTGCCCTTTTTTTGCTCTACATTTACACTTTTTTATATTTTTCTTTCTACTTGCAATTTTTCCACTACATAAATTAGCTTTTACAACTGCAGTTTTCATTTTTGGAACTGAAGAAAAAAGCTACAACTACACACTAAAATAACCCCTGTTTATTATTAAATGGGATAAGATTTTGTTTTAAAATTAAAAGATATTTATAATTTTGTTCATTGGAAGAGGGATGGGGTAATTCCTACAATTATAAATTATATTTTATACTGTTTTTGTGCTTTGAGTTTTTAGGGTTCCGTAGAAAACTAGGAGCCCCTATGATTTCGAGCTGTCCGTCTGTCTGTCTGTCTGACACAGCCTTTCCATTCTCTCATTTATATACATATTAAAATGAAATTTGGTATAAGGGCATAGATTGATGACCAAAAAACAAAAATTATGAGATTTTTGTGGACACTTCTTCCCCCATTGAATGCAACAAAAAACGTTTTAAGTTCTTTTGACTTTAACCCAAAGTCGTTCATTTTCAAACTATCGATGCAAAAATTCTGAAAAAAATCCAGAATGTAGCTTAGTATTTTCAATGAAAATTATAACAAATAAAATAGTTTATGAAAAATTCAGATTTTTTTATAAATCATCACTCGGACACGTAAACTTTTATAGAGATTATATGTTTTATCAACATGAAATAGCTACTGATATATATTATTTAGTTAGTGAGAATGGCTACAGAACCCTATCATGTGCGTGTCCAATACGAAATTGAGCGTTTTATCGTAATGTATCAAATAATATGTTGATTGGATATATTAAATGTCATTTTGACGTTTTAAATGTCATTTTGACATTTGCATAAAAGATTTAGATTGAAATTGTCAAAAAATTAAAAAAATATAAAAAAACATTCAGGTGCGTTTTAAGAAAAATTTCGAACTAAGATTTTTTAGTAAAATTTGTATAAAAATTAAATGCCAGGCAATTTATTTGAACACTATCGGTTTTGGTGAATTTAGCACGAGGAAGCACTGTGCATTTACTTGGCAGATGTTTTTTATAATAGAAAGAAATAATGAATAGCAGTACATAAATAATAAGTCCTGACCTGTAGAACTGGCCACCCTGTAGTCGTGCTGTCTAGGGTGATTGCCAAGGGTCGGAATGCCAAACCTTTAAGTTTGCCGACTTTAATATGAAACAACTATGGATATTAGAATGAGAAAAAAGTAATTCCATTACAAATCTTTAGAATTTTTTCAATATTTATTTGGAGATCGATTTAAATGAAAAACAGGTATTTAAAATGTTTTTTTAATGCAAGAAACAAAGGATATTTTTATTCTCTTTGTTAACAAAGAATAAATACTTTACGTATAGTTAAAGTATGTTTTGTAATTGAATTTTTTCAATTCAAACATAAGTGAATATTCTTTTGTTCAAAGAAAGAAAGAAATAAATAAAATTTATATCAGTTTATAAGTTTTTAGTGCAAGGGATTATTAGATACTGGCACCAATCTTGGCCGCTTTAAGAACAAGGTATACTGTTTTTTGTAATTCTCATGAATTCATTTTCTTATCTTTATTAAATTAATTTAATTACCAAAATCCGCAAATACAGTTTCTGTTTTTTCTCCAGTAATTGACGAATTAAAACCAGTATTGGGCACCAAACGACACAAAAGGTACAAAATAAATAATCGTAAAATTAGAAATGATGTAAAGCAGATGCTATATTAATATAATAATTAATAAATAGATTACAAATAACTAGTTTAAATGTCCACCATTTTGACACCTATTGGCCGATTGTCATCAAATTAAGCTGTTTTAGAGTTAAGTGTCTATAGATTATGATTTATTAATTGTAATAATCAAATATATCAATAAGAGTGTCCAACACTAGGGTATGATCCAAGACTGGTGCCAGTATACCTTATAAATATATATTTTTTAATATTTTGATTTTTCCTTTCGTATTTGATCATAATACAGCGTCTAATATAATATAAGTTATGTATTTATTCAAATAAATAATATATAATCTCATTTTAGATTGAGGCAAAATTCTATTTTCGAATGATATTATAAGTAAACATATAGGTACGTTATATTTCCTGGAAGTAAAACATATATAGAGAAGAGAATTAGTTCCACTGAAAGATGTTTAAATGTTGTCAGAATAGTCGTAAATAAATGACGGGGAGAAAACTAAGCTTTGGTATTATACGTATTATGGTGGGTCTAGGTTGGAAAAAAATTACGGGTCGATATATAATAGTTGCTATAACTCGTTAATAAAAGCCTAATGCCGTGTTTAGGCCAAAGAAAACAAAACAGTTTGAAAACATATCGTATTTTAAAAAGCATAGGGTTTTTCACTTTTGTCAAAAAGACACGATGTTGCTGTTTTGTTTTTTCGGTGTAAACACGGTATAACGTGATTTTTTTCATCTTTAAATTATGCATTTGGAAGAATAATGAAATATCAAGCAACCCCCACCCATACTCGCATCGCCCACACGCTTTTCAACTTTGAAATTTCAATAATGTGTAATCCTGTAGAATTCAAAACGTTACACAATAAAGATAAATCCATAATCAGACACCCACACTCATTTAAACTTAGAAACAATAAATAGCAAGAGGGGCAGTCGGTAAAGGACACCATCTAGTTGACACAACATCTATCTTCGTCATCACCATAAAATACAGTATGATATCGGTAAAAAGGCGCTAATATGATTAATTGCATTTTTTAATGGAAAGACGTATATTTATTTTTTAGCATGTTTAATTCCAGTATAGGTCTATAAGGTTTTGACACCAGTCTTGAACAATACTGCCATTACTGAATCATAATTTATAGACACTTAACTCTAAAACAGCTTAATTTGATGACAATCGGCCAATGGGTGTCAAAATGGTGTACATTTAAACTATTTAATTATTATATCATCCTAGCTTCTTTTTTACATTGTTTCTAATTTTATGATTCTTTATTTTATAAATTTTATGTCGTATGATAAGTTATACTATCATTTTCTGTGCCCACTACTGGTTTTACTTTGTCCATTACTGGAGAAACAAACTTAAAGGCTATAATTTAAAAAAACAAACTGTATTTGCGGTATTTGGTAATTAAATTGATTTAATCAGAATTACCAAAAAAAAAACGGTATACTTACCTTGCTTTTAAAGCGGTCAAGACTGGTGCCAGTACCTTATAATGGTAAAATATTTTTGAATAATATTTCATGGAAACATGACGTTATTAAACATTCTTTTGAGTTTCATTTTGAAGATTTATTTTAGTTTCATGTTACGAAAGAAATTGAAATATTGTAATAGGGTTGAAAAATCCTACCCAAGATAATATAAGATTGTTCTACCCTCAAACACAAAGAAAAGTTATTGCATACATGTCTTTTTTTTCGTTCGAGATAACTTTTCTAAAAACGCAACGATTTGAACATTTTTATGTATCCATACTATCCATTGGGGTCTAGAAAAAATACCGTTGATTCTTCAGACGGTCCTGTTAAATATCGCAAAAGAATCTTTTGAAAAGATAATACGTATCTGCCATTAATTAATTATTGTTTAAGCTAATTGTAAGTGAAGTTGCTTTTCTGGTTCTGGCATATTCGTTAAAAAATATTTTTTCGGGTAATTAGAACGTAACTTAAATATTAATTGATCTTTAACATCACCAAATAATAAAGTTAGATATATGCAGTATGCTTAATGCATTGGTGTACTCAGGAAAAAATCTGGGGAGGGGATAATTTTTTTTGGATATTATAATATACTATTAACTGCGACTTCGTCCGCATGAAGTTTGTATATATTTATCTATTCTAATCAATATTTTGGGATATATAAGTGATCTATGTCCTTCCTAAGGATGCAAGCTATCACCATGCCAAACCATCAAGATCGGTTAAGCGGTTTAGCCGTGAAAGGGTAACAAAGACAGTATGGATTTTGCATTTTTTTTATCTATCATATTTGTTAAATTAATTAATGTATATTGACAAATTCGGGGGTGGAGAGTTTGACTCCTAACCCTCACAATGGTACGCCAGTGTGTGTTTGAGACATTTTGTTACTGAGTATAACACGTGTGTGGTCGAACGTTTTGTGACACTTTTTTTATTTTCGCTAATTAAATTATTATGATTCATTTGAAGTTAAGTCAAGCGTATATTAAGTAGCTCATTACGTTACTTAATGAAACAAAAGATTGCTTTTCATTAAAAACATATTTCGTTTTTATTATTTGTTTGGAATCATCTGTTATAAATCTTTGGAAAGAACGTCTCAAATAGGGGTATTTGCAATAAAAAGTTTGCTTAAATTATATATATATTTTAAGTTTAATTAGTATGCCCATAAAAATCCCCCTTCCCCTCTAAAAATCCTGGTTTCGCCACTGTTTACAGTTTAGATACTCGTACCAATAAGCAATAAATATTAATAATAATAAATATATTTATACACTCATGGAAGAACAAAATGAATACAAAATGCTATCGAAAAAAATTTGCTCATTTTCAATATAGTGCCAGTATAGGTCAAATTTTATCGTTTTTTGACTGAATTGAAAGAAGACAAAATTTCCTTCAATTTTCACCCCCTATAAGTTCAAAAACGATTACTTATACCCTACCTATTGGCATTATATACTTTGAAAATTAGTTTTTTTTTTGATAAAATTTAGTGGTCTTTCAATTTTTTATATATATTAAAATTAAACGTGACATACAGATCACACTCTTTAATGGGTAAAGATAAAATATTTAACTCACCAGTTTTTTCAAATTTAAAAAAATATTTTTAGTTACTTAAATAAGTGAAGTGTGGTCTTTTTTTTATAGAATTTTTTCAAATAATGTTTTTTTTTAGGATGTCGTTGAGAAATCAAAAAGTTTCTTTCCTCCAACGTAACCCCATACTGGGGGATGGCGAAATATGCCCCCTTTAAAACACCATAATTTTAATTTTGCTTAAGAATTGTTTATCAATTTTTTATAAGGAAATAAATTTTTAATCTTTATAAAAGTAAATATATACGATATGCATACAATTAAATATTTTATTATGTACCTATATATATTTTAATCTAATAATAAACAAGAAGTACCTATTGATTTCGTATTGTTCCTTAAAGGTCTAAATGCTACGTACCAATTAATTTAAATTATATTCATAATAAGAAGTAATAAATCGAAGGTATTTGTAAATTGATACTTTATCGCTTCTCAGTAAAGAGGTTAAATATTTATATATTCGTTACACTAAAGGTTTCAGTAATAAGAATGGCAATGTACAACACATTACAGTATTACACATTGCTTGAGAAATATTTTATACTCGCGTGGATTACGGAATTATTGTTTAGGATTTTTGAAAAATATATAGTTGAATTCATAGACATAGAGCATAGACCACGCATCTGATTCGAAAACAAAGACGTGTCAAAAGAAAGAGATGGAAACAGGTTTGGAATATACTTGTCCTTTTTTTAAACAGGAGTGTAACTATTCATTCTTGGCCCCGAATATTAAAAATATTCATAGATACATATATAGAGGTTCAGGGCCGGATTAAGCAAGCGCGGGGCCCGTAGCAAATGTTATAAAGAGGCCCTTGGCAGTGGCATCGTGGGGGGGGGGAACTCGGGGAGTAAATCGATAGCTTCACCCACTCCCCCCGAAAAAAGTTAATAGGAGTTTTTTTGCACATTAAGCGGGCGTCACGCCGCTGACTGACTTGATTTAGAATATACAATCCTTAAAAAAATTGATAAGTTAATAAAAAATTAAGGGATATTTTTTTGAACCCTTTTTACCCTTGCCAAAGAACGGAAAGGGATGATAAAATTTGTTGAAATTTTTATTCAAAAATTAGAAAGCACAAACTTTTAAATGTGCTTTGGAACACGTAAATTAAATTAATTTTCGCGGAAATATAACTGTTTGAAAGTTTGAATTTTTTGTTTTGCCTTTTTTTTAATTATCCTTTAATTTTTTTGAGGTGTGTATAATAAAACACCACTTTTACAAACAAAATTTTCTTGATTTGATTTGAGCAAATTTAGAAAAATCGATTAAAAAAATCAAAGATCGGAGCTTCAAAAATCGATTTTTCAATTAAATCGACTCGAGATCGGAAACCCTAAATTTAAATTATTAATTATTGTATCAACCATTGGACGGTAAGTGGTAAGTCCAATAAGAGATATTTTTCCGCAATGTCGCGGGGCCCCCAGAGACGCGGGGCCCGTAGCATTTGCTACTCCTGCTACGTTGTTAATTCGGCCCTGTAGAGGTTAAAATACAAAAAATAATTAACATTATAAAAAAACGATTGTTGATTTCTAAATAATATAAGTTTCATAGACCATAATAGAAACAACTTTCATCAAAATGTAAAAAACACAGCATTGTCCATTTTCTTAGAATTGCATATCTTTTTCACAAATAATGTTTAACCATTAACATAATAAAATATATATACTAAACCTACGGGTAAAGAACATATCTAAAATAATATAAAAAACACGTAAATCGGATAAGTGGTTCTCGAGTGATAAGCGCACTAACAGACAGACAGTTTCACTATCCACTTTATTTTATCTGTAACTTATTTATTTCTATGTATTGCAATTTTTATAAGAAAGAAATAAAACGGATTTAAAAAAACACTGAAAAGTATAAAATAATTAAATTTAACAGTTTTTGAAGTCCTTTTTATATTTTTCTTTCTTAAATTATTGGGTTAGCACCGACATCAAAAATTGTTAAATTTAAAATTATTATATAGGTATACTTTTTTATTTAAAAAAAGAAAAAGTTTTTATGCGCTATTGTCATTTTAACTCTCAATCTAGCAAAATGATCAAGTATAAAAATCAATGAGTGAACGATAAAATATCGGTATGGAGAACCATACATGACTTCCATGTTCTATCTATCTTTTTAAATAATTTTTAAATATACATTTTTTAATTTTAAATATTTTATTTATATAACATACTACTATGAATAAACATATCGTAATACATTAAAAAAACATATATACTTACAACGGTTACAGCTCTTTTTGCCATTTGTATATAAATATTAGTTTTCTAATGTCAAAAACATAATTCACATTCGTAGAAAAACTAATTTGACAATTTGAATTTAGTTGCATTTGTTTCCAAGGCAACATGAATTAATGACATATTAGTATTTAAAATTCAAATTTTAAGTGTGTTTTTCATCCCTTTAATGGCTGTTTAGGCACGTACAAATAATAAATGTCCCTTAGATTCAATTGAACTGCAAATGTACCAAATCTTATCAAAATTAGTGAGATAATACTCGCAATATTCATTTTTTTGACGAAAAAAGTTACAAAATTTCGAATATTTCCAAAACCCCTTATCCGATTAGCACCAAAATCAATAGGTCTGGAGTACTCACTGAGACAAATATTTTCCCCAAAAATAATTCAGATCGGTGCATTTTTACAGTAGTTATCGTGAACGAAAAAAAAATCTACATCCTGACAGACAGACACACAGACACACAGACACACAGCCACACGCACAGCCGCCATGCGGAAATTAACTTTTCTTTACGTTTTGAAGTTAGTACAATCAGAATTTGTCATTTTCTCGGACACGATTTTTCGATGGTATTACAATACTTCCATTTCCTTCGGAACATGGAAGTAAAAACAACAGCATAGTATTTGAAAGAGTCGGACGCGACCCTTTGGGCACTAATGAGGGCGCGCGCGCCAACACATAAAACCATAATTAAGTTGACCTGAGCTCCACGACTATTTCAAAACAACAAATACCCGTGGTGTTCTCATGCATATACTTGTTACAATACACCCAACGCTGTATTATTATTATAGAGATTGGAAAAACATCTGCCAAGTAAATGCACAGTGCTTCCTCGTGCTAAATTCACTAAAACCGATAGTGTTCAGATAAATTGCCTAGCATTGGTTAACCATTTAATTTTTATACAAATTTTACTAAAAAATCTTAGTTCGAATTTTTTCTTAAAACGCACCTGAATATTTTTTCATATATTTTTAATTTTTTGACAATTTCAATCTAAATCTAAATTTATGCAAATGTCAAAATGACATTTAAAACGTCAAAGTGACATTTAAAACGCCAAAGTGACATTTAAAACGTCAAAATGACACTTAATATATCCAATCAAATATCAGTTTAGAAAAACAAAACACGAATTTTTAAAATTAATTTAGATAAATCTTTGTAAGGGAATATTTTACAACAAACGTAGTAGACCCATATTATAGGAAATTTAATTCTCTACAAAAAATATTCTATAAAATTTTCTCGTAACATGTGTCGTTCTTGAGATATCTTGAAAAAATAAATATTTTGGGGTGTCACCCCTCCCCTTTACACACGATTTTGATGATTTTGAAATGGGACCGTCCTCAAACCAAACCCAACCATCCGACCAAGTTTCAATAATATCGGTTCAGTGGTTCATGAGTTATGCGTGTGACAAGGATTCAGGGGACAGACGGACGGACGGACGGACACACGGTCACACGGACACACGGACACACGGACAGACAGACAGACACGGAACGAAAAGTGTTTGTCTTGACGTGAAACGGATAAATAAATTTAAAATTTTGAAATTGGAGAACTTTTTTTTTGTCTCAATCTGAAACGATCACATAGCTTCTCGTATCTTCGATATTGCGAGGAAGCAAAATAGTTTTTCAACTATTGCGTAAAAATGCATTTATTGTAATTTTTATTACATATCTCCACCGTTTTCAGAAAACTGGTTTGATTGAACACAATTTGAAATCAACTATTTGCAACCACCTTTCCAACTATTTTTAAACTATTTGCGACACTTTTTACTGCTTCGTTTGCACTAACTATTATCAAATCGTAAAAAAAACTATTTACCAACTATTTTCCGAAAAAAAAATTCAACTAGTAACTATTTTATTGAAAATAACAACTATTTTTCCAATCTCTAATTATTATACATAAGGTACTGGTACCAATCTTGGTCAATATCCCAGTGTTGGACACTGTACTAAATTAGAAATAAATCGTCACCTGGACATTTGTTTGTTACAAGTCCACAAAATTACTTTTGTGGTAAACGAACTTTGAAAGTATGTACAGAAAATATTTATAGATAAACGGACTTAATATAAACAATTATTGGTGATTTGAAACCCAATCTTACATTTTGTTACTATTTAAATCGTGAAAATTATCAAGTTTTTATTAAAAATTAATTTTCTCTGCTTATCTCAATATTTTTCAAAAGTGGATTTGTTGGGTGTCAAAATAGTGGACATTTAAACTAATTATTAGTGCAATCTATTAAATAATTATATGCTTTATATATTGTTTACAATTTTACCATTCCTTATTTTATTAACAAGTGTCCATCATTGGGTACCCATTACTGGCTATAAAAAAAAAACTATATTAGCGGATTTTGGTAATTAAATTGATTTAATAAAGAGGTAGTTGTTTTATTAGTAACATGAGTTCATGAGAATTACAAAAAAGAAGCCCATCAGTCCCAAAAAATAGTATCCCTTGCTCTTAAAGCGTCCAAGATTGGTGTACTGTCAGTATCTTATGCATACAGGGGCGGTTAACTAATTTATGATGCGCTCTACTTATTGTCTACTTTTTTCTTTCGTGACACATTTTTTAAGAATACATGTAGGTATATAAAAATGTTGCTTATTTAAAAACCAGATCTCTTATTTAAAATTCGTCGCAATCGACTTGTTAGCCACACCTGGTATACATATTATAGTTAAATATTTACAAACTTTTTGACTAGGACCATTTATAACAGTTTAGTATCTAGTATATGATATTTTCCTCAAATTCTAAGCAACCATACTAATATTCTAAATGCGAAAGTAACTCTGTCTGTCTTTGTTACCTTTTCACGGTTAAACCGCTGAACCGATCTTTATGAAATTTGTCTGGGAGATAGCTGGTAGTGTCTGTCTGTCGAGTGAATCCTTGTCACATCCATAACTCATGAACCACTGAACTGATATTAATGAAACTTGGTTGGATGATTGGGTCTGGCATCAAAATTGTTCGTAAGAGGGAGGGGTGACATCCCAAAATATTTATTTTTTCAAGGTATCTCAACGACACATGCAACGTGAAAATTTTATAGAACATTTTATGTAGAGCATTCAATTTCCTATAATATAGGTCTACAACATTTGTTGTAAAATATTGTCAATTGATTTTTACTTTGACATATTACATAAATTTAGATTTAGATTGAAATTGTCAAAAAATTAAAAGTATACGAAAAAATAATCAGGTGCGTCTTAAGAAAAATTTCGAACTAATATTCGAAAAATCGGCGTAACATGAGTTTTCATCATATAGGTACATATTTCCAAAACGGTTGATTTTACGTAAAAAATGATTATGATAAGAATTATAGAACTTAATCTTATCTATGAGATCCATGCACCACGAATTTTTTTCAAACGTTTTTCATTGATTTTTTTGTTCTTTTTCACAAACTTACATTCCGTATTTTAAGTTCTTTTCCATACAACCCATTGAGTACAGCTTTTAACAAACTTTAATTTAGTGGTAAATATTCATAAATATGTCCAAAATCATTATCTTTGGTAAAAACTTCGGGATCTTCTATTCAAGTGTAGGCCTCAAAACAAAAGTATTTTTTTGTTGCCCGGTGTTATCCATGTGAACAGAATATACCCAGCTCATAAAAAGTAATAGATATGTACATATTTTCTCATATCAAAGTCAAACTAAAATCTATACTGGGTACTCAATATTAATGATTGACTAAATAGACCCATGAGAATAAAAATAGGTTTAACAATAATGTATGTATCTAAACTCTAAAGAATAAGGATTTTGTATTTTTAAGTATATTGTATACATTACATTCAATTCTGTTTAGACGTACTTCATGGATGGTGACACAAAATCCTATGGGAGAAATTAAAAATAACACTCTTTAAATTTATTTTCAATGTGTCAAAAAAGTGTTAAAAATTAATTCAATATATCATTTTTGTAGTAACAGCTTTTTTATGTTAAATGACAACTATTGTCGTTTTATTAATTTGTTATTTTAAATGTTATTCCCATATAGGAAATTACAAAGGGACCACGGTTGGCCCAGGCTTGCATCAAGCTATAGCTAACAATAGGTAAAATACAAATGATAAATTCGTTCAAGACTCGGCCAAGGATTGTCGTACCAAAGCTGACCCAAAATCTAGCATATTGATGAGAAATAAATAAATAAATAATAATAATATATAATAAATAAAAATGGCCTCTTTATGTTAATATATTTTCGAAAAAAATTGTCTAGTGCTATATTTATTTCTTATTTATTAAATACTAGCAGTTACCAGCGACTTCGTCCGCGTGGAATTTATATATTTTTTTGTCTAATATATTTTTCGGGATACAAAGTAGCCTATGTCCTTCTTAAGGATGCAAGCTATTTCCCTGCCAAATTTAATCAAGATCAGTCCAGCGGTTTGGTCGTAAAAAGGTGACAAACATACACACAGACAGAGTTACTTTTGCATGGGCTTCTTTTTTTGTAATTCTCACGAATAATTACTTCTTTACACACCGCAAATATTGTTGTTTTTTTTAAATCATAGCCTTTTATTTCGTTTATGTTTTTTCTTCAATAATGGACACAGTAAAACCAGTAATGGGCACACTATATGATACAAAAGTTATAATATAAAGAATGGTAAAATTGTAAATAAATAAAGCAGATGCTATGATAATAAATAAATTACACTAATAATTAGTTTAAAAGTCCACTAGTTTAACACCCATTGGCCGATTGTCATCAAATTAATCTGTATTAGAGTTAAATGTCTATAGATTATGATTCAGTAAAGGCAGTAATCAAAATATCAACAAATATTTCTAATTTAATACATTTAATTAAACAAGACTGGCTTAGATATATTTATATAAAATATGGTCACAACTCACATACATAAATAAAATAATAATTATTTAAAATAAGCATAACAATTGGATAAAGAGGTGTCTTACATTTAAGAGGGTACGTACTTAAGTGGGCTGGACTTATTTTACACACCTCCCATTCATTGCATTGTAATTTTAACAAAACACTATGGTGCGTTACGATAGCCCCACCTTATATTAACAATACCCCCCCCCCCTCTTCACATTTATACAGCGGCTGTCCCTGAATAGATTCGTCACGCTAACAATAATTCGATCGGCAATGTTCTTGTTTTACATCTTTACCAATGAAAGTATTAGTTCAAATGTTGTTATTAAAACTCCGAGTGTTGTTAGCAAACTGGTTTTATTTTTCTGTAAGGATTCATATTGCATTTGATATTTTTCTCGTGTATATGTATTTTATTATATTTCGTTCGGATTTGTGCGTGATTTTTTTTCGGAAAAAGCCGACGTGTAAATAATAAAATGTGTTTGTTTTTTACCCGGTGTGTGCAATGTGTTCACGACAAAGTTTATAAAACGTGTTAATTATGTGGATTGAGTTATTTAATTATAAGTGTGCGATACTAGATTTAGTCAAGTTATCGGATACTTACGCCCGGTATTACTAAATTTAATTAAATGCCCCTTTAACTAACAGAATAAAGCATAATACATTTAAAGGATTTTTAATGTTTTTATGACGCATATTATGTATACATTTTTCATTAAGAGTCTAAATATTGATTGAAATTACGTTAGTAATATACCAAATTAGGGGCATTAAATTGGTTGATAATATCGGGCTTTAATGATATAAAATTAACGTAAATTATATTTCAATTATTTTCAAAAAAATATACATATGTACCTTGTAATTATTTTCAAACATTCAAATTATTTTTACCGAATTAGTGTCTTTAATTTAATATTCTTAATAATACAATATGTATATTTATTATTTTTATAAGGACATTATGAGTAAAGAACTCTTAAAATTATGAAGTAAGGAATATCTAAGTTAATATAATTTTTCCAAAATGGATATGAGGCCTATTTTTGGTGGATACCCATTTCAAGGTAATTATAACAAAATTATTACATAATTAATTATATATTTAAAACCTGTGGTTTTCAAACTACGGGTCCCGCGGTCCAAATCCGAATTTTTGTATAATATTTGTAAAAAAACTGACAATAAATTTAGTTAGTTAATTAAATCCTCTATTGAATTTTATTATTACAAGAAAGATTTAATGTACAATTTTTTTGCGTTTATACAATAATATTTTCTTTCTGTGATATGTATATTTAAAAAATCAAAAAGGTTGGTGACCCCTGTTGTTTCCTACGTTGGAACACACATCGCTTATCCAGTCCAATTTGATTTTTAAATGAAATTAATCCATGGTTTTAATAAATATAAAAAAATTCAAGGCTGTAGTTTCTGCATGGGAAATAGGTACATAAAAAAATTAATTTCATTTATGCATTTTTAAATATCATTAAAGGCATTATACATAGTGATTTACAACGAATGTAAAAAAAAAATAACAGTAGATTGAGGATATGTTATTTTAAGCAAAAAACTTCATATAAACATGTGTCCGGAAATCCTTAGTGAGGGAGCTACAGACCTTTTAAGTTTTTATTTAATATCTGGAGAACCCATTGTGATAGAGTTACCAATTTCGATAATCGGTTTGATTAAATTCGATTTTTAGTATCGACCAATAATTATTGAACACATGGGTATTTGAAGTTTGTTACAAATAAAAAAAAAAATGCAAAATAATATATATATTATATGTATATAAAGTAAAGGCACTAGTTTTGCCGCTATAAAAGCAATTTTTCGTGTTTTTTTTTTATTAAATAATGCTTGTTTTTTGTAATTCTCTTGAACTCATGTTACTAATAAAAATTCGCAAATATAGTTTGTTTTTAAATTATAGCCTTTTATTTTGTTCATGTTTTTTTTCCGCAGTAATGACAAAGGTACAACCAGTAATGAGCACTCAGTGATGGACACTTACTAATGATTACAAAATGATAAGTATCTACTATACGACACAAAAGATATAAAAGAAAGAATCGTAAAATTTGAAACAATGTAAAGCAGTTGCTATGATAATATAATAATTAAAAAATAAATTATATAATAATTATATAGTTTAAATGTTCACCATTTTGGCACCTATTGGCCGATTGATACTAATGATTACAAAATGATAAGTATCTACTATACGACACAAAAGATATAAAAGAAAGAATCGTAAAATTTGAAACAATGTAAAGCAGTTGCTATGATAATATAATAATTAAAAAATAAATTATATAATAATTATATAGTTTAAATGTTCACCATTTTGGCACCTATTGGCCGATTGTCATCAAATCACGTTGTAAGACAGTTAAATGTATATTGATTAAAATTCAGTAATGGTAGTAACAAATATCAATACATATTTCTAATTCAGTACATTTAATTAAAAATTTTCCATTACTGGAGACCCTACCAAGACTGGTGTCACTACCTTATTATATAATATTTTAAAAGAAATACAACCAAAACATAAAATAATACAACATAGTGTTTTTGATTTATATTATATTATAATGGAGCAGAGTTCCTATCGATATTAGTTTCCAATATACGTACGATGGTGAGTCTAAAATGTTTTTATTCACAAACGCAGTAGAAAATTGTCGGCACTTTATAGAACACATTTTCACGGATATCAGTGTCAACAGAGAGCCGCGTTTGCTACGAGTTGGACCGCGAACATCTGTCGAAGCGTTGCTAATTGCCTCTTGCTTCGCCTTTATTCGTTTCACCACGTCTCTCTACAAAACCCAGTCTTTTTATCACACGTAAACACACACACACACACACATACATATACCACACACACACACACATCTTTAAGAATAACCGCCCCACAACAGCTCAAAAACAATTACAATTTATGTATGTGTGTGTGTGATTTTTTAAACATTCTTTGAATTTAGAGATATAGGTAACGACTAACGGCCAATGGTGATTCATGAATGAACTATCTTGCATACAATAGAGTAGACATACCATACTATAAATGCCCTTAAGGTACAACTGGTACCAGTCTAAGACAATACCCTACATGTTTTATTAATTAACTATAAAACAGCTTAATTTAATGACAATCGGCCAATGGGTATCAAATGGTGGATATTTATTTAAACTACCTATATAATTATTAGTGTAATCTATTTATTAATTATTATTATATTCATACATTATTACATTGTTTACAATTTTACGATTCTTTATTTTATAACTTTTGTGTCTTTATTTAGCAAGTGTCTATTACTGGTTTTACTTTATCCATTATTGGAGAGAAAACATAAACACATCTAAAGGTTATAATTTAAAAAAAACTATATTTGCAGACTTTGGTAATTAAATTGATCCATACTGTAAAATATAGTTTATGATCGGTATTCTAGTGTGCTCTTAGGTACAAAAAAGTTGGGGACCCTTGGTCTACAGCCTCAAAGTCCTATAAAAAAATTAAGTTTTCAAAGCGTTAGTATTTTGATACTGACAGCCTTGACTCACTATACTTCTCGTTGACTTAGAATTTTGAAATTTTGTAAGAAGGAAAAAAAATCCGAAAATCATTAATTTCTAATTTTACGTGGAATTACTACGTACAAACAGTTTCTTTGATACAGCGTCTACTTAAAGACGCCTACACACAAAGATACCTCCATTGTCTACATAAGTAACTATTATCAATAATTATAAGTTTTATAAAACTGTACGGAACCCTCAGGACGCGAGACCTACACGCACTTGTCCGTTTTTTTATACCGATGAAATTAGTTTATAAAAAAATATCATACGCATAAAATCCAGAGCTGTCAATACTTGAAATAATACTTCAAGTACAAAAAAGTACTTGATACGTAAAACTGGAATTTAGTACTTGATTTTAATATGAAAAGTGCTTGTAATATTTTACTAACAATAAGTACTTGTAATATTTAACTTTAAGTAATTTTAAGTATAAAAAAAATTACTTGATGCTACAAATATTTGACTACTTGGTACTTGTACTTCAGGTATTTTCACTAAGTACTTGGTACTTTCATTTCAAGTAGGTACTTTCACTGAATACTTATGACAGCTCTGATGAAATCTCATATGAATATTAAGAGCAATAGTGTTAAAGAAAGTAAACAAATAAACAAGTTACTTGATGCTACAAATATTTGACTACTTGGTACTTGTACTTCAGGTATTTTCACTAAGTACTTGGTACTTTCATTTCAAGTAGGTACTTTCACTGAATACTTATGACAGCTCTGATGAAATCTCATATGAATATTAAGAGCAATAGTGTTAAAGAAAGTAAACAAATAAACAAGTTACTTGATGCTACAAATATTTGACTACTTGGTACTTGTACTTCAGGTATTTTCACTAAGTACTTGGTACTTTCATTTCAAGTAGGTACTTTCACTGAATACTTATGACAGCTCTGATGAAATCTCATATGAATATTAAGAGCAATAGTGTTAAAGAAAGTAAACAAATAAACAAGTTACTTGATGCTACAAATATTTGACTACTTGGTACTTGTACTTCAGGTATTTTCACTAAGTACTTGGTACTTTTATTTCAAGTACTTTCACTGAATACTTATGACAGCTCTGATGAAATCTCATGAATATTAAGATCAATAGTGTTAAAGAAAGTAAACAAAGAAATTAATATTTTAATAAGCAAAAATCATAAAATTATATATATGTATATGAAGTTGAAAATATCATTATTCTATTAAAATAATATTCATTATTCATGTCTGTCTTTACCTGAGGCATTGTTCATCATAATGATGATATAATGACAATGTAGTGATCGCAGGGGTGGGCCGGGTAATATGGAAGCCCGAAACTAATCATCACTACTACAATTTGAAGCAGCGGATTGTTTTTTCATCGTACCAGTGACGTACATTAAAATTTTTAAGAAAAAAAAAATTTACTTACTTAAAAAAACCGGAAATGTATATAATAATTAAATTTGACAGTTTTTGAAGTCGGTTTTATGTTTTTTCTTTCATAAAAAGTTTTTTATTTGCTTGGTACCGACTTCAAAAACTTAAATTTAATTATTATACAGGGTGGTCCTGTTTGGGATACAGATATTTTAAGAGCTGATTCCTTGGCTCATCGTGAGTAAAAAATTGTACGGGAAGGTGAGGTCTATCTTCAATACCCACTGAGCTACAGGATGTTTAAAAACTTCCTTCAGAGTAGTACTTACAAACAAAGATTATCTCATAACTTCCAAAGTAACGTAACTAGAACAATTACAATGAGTCAGTTTCATAGGTAATTAACTAACGTATTTTTCAAAATTAGAGGGTTGAAAATATTTTCCTGAAATTCTTTAGGATCGATATATAGATAATAGATATAGTAATTTTTTATCATGAACTCTATCTTCAATAGTTTAGGCGTAAAACATAGTGGACGGGTGGTCTGGAACACCCGGTATATACTTTTCATTCCATTACGATATCATGAAAACTTTAGGAGTTTGTATTTACCACAGAGTTTTAGTGAAAATTAATCATTTGTCAGACCCTCCATTCCAAATAGAGCAAAATCTGACCAAGATTCTATAATAAAATTAATGGTCAAAACCAGGGGTAGGAAACCTTTTTATCATAGAAGGCCACATTTAAATTTAAAAATAATAAGCAGGCCGCATACTTACCGTCTTTCTTGAAGTAGTCTTCGTCGTCAAATATATATCCCCAGAATATACGCGCAATGGCCAATTTTAATTTACGTTTGATTATTGTAGATTATTTGTTCAAACATTTTTATTTTTGTCTCTTGGCAGAATAAAATTAAAAATAAATTGAGAAGAAAAATTATATATTATAAATAATTGAAATATTATAGGCCGCAGGTCCCCCGTCTCTGGTCTAAACTCTAAACCAGGGGTTCCCAACCATTTTTTACCTTATTAAATATCGGTATTTTGCCGTACACTATCTATTTTTCAAATCAAATTCATAGTTGGATATTGGATATAATTTTTTTAAATATATATTTTTCCACATAGAATTTTTAATTGATCTCACATCAAACCATATTATATATTCGTAGAATCTTTATAAGACAAAGAGAAAGACGCTAATTGAATTCAAGGAGACTAACCAGATTAAATTGCTACATAAAAATATTAAAGCTAATCAATTCTTATTAAAAGAAATTTCAACCTCTATTATTATTAATAATTAAAATATTTTTAAAATATAATAGTAGTAGATCTATCTTTTTTTATGACGTATTTTTTAAATAATTGGGAATTTCATTTTTTTAATTACATTATTTCAGAACAATTTTAAATTGTTCGCACTAACTACCTGACGATCAATAAATACTTATTATGAAAGGGTTAATCATTTTATATAAATGCTAGAAAAACCCACAAAACAAAAGTGTGTAAAAAAAAAACACCTAAATTCAAAAACCGCAACATAAAAAAGTACATCCATTCTACAAAAAAAAACAGAAGCTGAAACGAAGAAAATGTTAAAACAAAAGAAAGGAAAACATATGAGGGCTAGTACAATCAAATAAATCAGAATTACATCACAATAGACAGTGATGAAAATAAGAAATAAATCATTGTGACACTTCTGGGCAAACAATTATTTGAAAGAAATCCTAATAAGTTATGTCCCTAAGCAGTACAAAAAATATATATACAGGATGTCCCAGATAACGTTTCCAGCACAGCATGGGGATATTAGTGACTATAAGAGATATAGATTTGGATAAATGAGATAAATTATTTTCAAAAAAGGGGTGAAATTACTACATCATTTTTTTTAACTTAAAAAAAAACTAAAAATACTTAAAAATATATAAAAATTAAATTTAACAGTTTTTGAAGTCGGTACCAAGCCAATAAAAAACTTTATAAAAGAGCTGACTTCAAAAACTTAAAATTAATTACTTATTATACACTTTTTTTTACCTGAAAAAGTTTTTTTATCTAAAATAAGAATAAAGTTTTTAAAATAAAAATTATATTACATAATTACAATTTGATTATATTTGCATTAAAGCAGTGGCGGACTTAAAAAAACTTCTTACGTTTTATCATTTAGGGTAGGGAAAGTCTGCAGTTTTCTTATTTTTTCTTAAAAGGGGGGGGAGTATGAAATCAACCGAATTATACTTACGTAATATTTTATTGTCATAGGTCAAGGACGCGTTAACCAACTTGGCGGTGTATTCATCAATGGACGCCCGTTACCAAACCATATCCGTTTGAAGATTGTAGAAATGGCTGCAGCTGGAGTCCGTCCCTGTGTTATATCACGACAACTACGTGTTTCACACGGATGTGTGTCTAAAATACTAAATAGATACCAAGAAACTGGCAGTATCAGACCTGGAGTGATCGGGGGCTCGAAACCTAGAGTTGCTACAGCTGAAATTGAAATGCGTATTGAACAACTGAAAAGACAGCAGCCTGGAATATTTTCTTGGGAAATACGGGATAAACTTATTAAGGTGATTTTATATTAATTATAATTAAAAATAGAACAATTTAATGACAATTTAAAAAAAAATACTTGAAGTCGGTTTTATTTCTTTCTTTCTTAAAGTTTTTTTATTAACTTGACACCGACTTCAAAAAACTTCAGTTTTTTATTTTCCTTTTTGAGTAGCGTATCTTTGAAGCCCGTAGTCAGATTCTGATAAAATTTATATGGAACCATCTTGGGAGTATACACTTTCAAACAAACAAAAATCGCCCAAATCAATGCATATTTGTTAGAGTTATACCCAAAAATATATATTGATGAATTGAGAACTTCCTCCTTTTTTGAAGTCGGTTGAAAACAGAAAAATACAGATCAATGAATTACTGATTGTGAGTATAAAAATGTATGTAGATATATTTTGTTGGATATATATAGATGTTCTTGATAAATGTTAAATACATAAGTGGGTACATTTTCCCAGTAACAGCTACAAATATAAATAGCATGTAAATTTAATTTCAATCTTAAATTATCTATAAACTGATAAACAATTACTGTGGGATGTTAAGGACGTCTATAAAACAATAGTAAATTTATTGCTATTCTACCATATTTGCATTTATTATGCAATAAAATAATTTGTTCATTATAAATATTATAATTAAGAATATCATCGTAAATGTGTTCATTTCACATGTAGATACATTACCGTCCAAAAGTTTGGAAGCAAGTATATTTTTCTGTGTATTAAAATTTGATTATCAATGTATTCGAAGAAACCGTTTCTGTACCTCAAAATGAAGAAACTGAACCCTTTTTTGTTCGCCTGTCTGTCTGTCCGTTCTTCAAGACCCTTTTCTCAAAAATGGCTAGAGGTATCAAGTTTAAATTAATATAAAATTAAAGATCTATGTACATGTTCATAATCCTGTAAAAATGCAAGTTTCTAATTCAATGCAATAAAAATATACGGCCTTTCAAAGCGCATACTGACAGACTGACTGACTCACTGATCATCAAAACGTGTAGGGTTACTTCCAGTTGACCTAGAATCTTAAAATTTATTATTTGATATTAATTTCAATTAATTCCTGAGAAAAGGGGTCTTGTCGAACAGACAGACGAACAACAAAGTTATGGTCAGATTTTGATAAAATTTATATGGGACCATCTCAAGAGTATACTCTTTCAAAGAAACAAAAATCAACCAAATCGGTACATTTTTGTCGGAGTTATGTCTGAACATACATAAAAATGGGTGTAAATGTGTCAGGATGCACAGTCGCAGGATTGGCGTGAATACGTAGAAGTGGGGTTAGATACCTCTAGCCATTCTTGAGAAAAGGGGTCTTGACGAACATACGGACAACAAAGAAGGAATTTTTGATACACAGAAAAATATATCTGCTTCCAAACTTTTGGACGTTAGTGTACATTAAATTTTACTAGCTCTTATAAACAAAGTATGTTTATTATATAGATTTTTACACGCTGATTTCAAATATGTTGACCAAAATCAAATCCGACCACCTGTTCAAAAGTTAGGGCGATTTTTCTAAAAATTAAAAAAAAAACTGGTACAGGGATGTTGAAATAATGCATTTAAAAAAATGCAACTCAAAAAATCGCAGTAAGGTATTGTCTAATAAGGATTGAAATCAATATCTTAAGATTATTATTATTGTTATAATGATACACAATTTGAGATTTTACAGTTTAAAATAATCTAAAAATAGTACGGCTGAATGCCAATGTGTTATAAATAAAAACAATACAAATATATTACATTTAAAAAGTAACATGAACGCAAAAAGTGTCACAACTCATCAGTATTGTATTGTGAGTGAGTGACTGACTCTTTTTAAACTGTCTGGAAAACAATTCTTTGGCATGGAATTCGTGAAATAGAATTTGTATGTCAAATATACTGACAATTTAGAAATATAATATGCTAGTGTTATTTTTGTCACAATTTGTATATACCCGGTATATTTCTATATATGTATGAAAATAAATCTGCCATGGGAGCCACGGGACTTTCTTATAAGTAATACTGATAGTGAACAGTGTCTGTATTTCTAATTTTATTTAAAAAATATTTCTGACAAACTTACCAATTTTTGAATTTTCAAATTATTTTTGACAGTTCGAATTAGAGAAAAATGTTTTAGATAAAAACTCTTGAGTATATTATTATCTATTATTCATACCCCCTTCATTTTTTCTATGATTTATTATTATATTATCACCCACACTGTTCACTCTCAGTATTACGTATAAGAAAGGCCCAACTGAAACCACTGAATTCGCGATTACCCCGCGTTCGTGATTTGCCCACTCTTTCCTACTTGGTAGATTTTTTTTTATAATTGTTTTTCAATCACGCCAAATAAGTATAACTTCTAACGCGTGTAAATAAGAACACGCACCCACTTTTATTATATTTATATTTTAATTTAAATTATTTTTACAAAATTAAATAATCCCGATATATTTACAAACATTAATTATCGCTATGTTTTACATTAGATGTATAAATATTGTAGCCTAAAGAAATCGTATTATTGTAGAGCAGCCTGTATTTAGTAGGTAAAATATAAAAGTTAATAACTTGTGCTGGGGGCCAAACTATCCATTCAGCTACGTATAACTTCCAAGCTTTGTTTTTAACCTCCTGTTTGAATTCTTCAAAGGAATCATCCTCTAAGTAGCTCTGAGTTATAAAAAGCGATGAAATGCACATCGGCGAACAGATAGTTTGGTCTAGGAATACTTTTTTGCAGACGATTTTTACTGTACGACCTGGTAGAGATCTGTCCAATAAATTGTACCAGTGATGACATATTATACCTGAAATGTGTTAAAAAATGGGAAGTAATTATTTGAACATTATATAGAACAGTGGCAAGGCGTGAAATTTTCAATAAGGGAAGCATATTTTGTCAATCCTCCCCCTCCTATTAACAAAAAAAACTAGTTATGAAACACCTTAAATTCAAGCTTTAACTTTTTTGAATTCTTATATAAATATTTATATAGTGACTAAATGATTCTACGTCTTATTTTCTTGTATTTTAGTCGATATTTGTATGACGAGTTGAAGTTCACTGCAGGAAATTTCATTAAAAAATTTCGAATTTTTTATTTCGTTAAAAGTATGTTTATTGTATAGAAAATGATGTGAAAAGTTGTTTGTATCAAACCGCAGGTCTGTATCTCAAACCGTTCTCGAGATATAGCCTCTCAAAGTTTTAGTTTTTTCAAATTTTTGGAGAAAAAAGGCCATAACTTTTGAACACGTGGTCGGAATTGATTTTAGTTGACGGATTTGGAATCAGCGTGTCAAAATCTATATAATGACATGTATAATACTTTAAAATCCGACAAAAAAAATTTCGTCAAAAATCGACATTTTTTTAAGGTATACCCCTTTGAATTTTTTCGATTTTTCGCGAAATTTTTTTTCTCGAGTTTTAAAGTGCTATACATGTTATTATATAGATTTTGACACGCTGATTCCAAATCCGTCAACTAAAATCAATTCCGATTACGCGTTCAAAAGTTATGGCCTTTTTTCTCCAAAAATTTGAAAAAACTAAAACTTTGAGAGGCTATATCTCGAGAACGGTTTGAGATACAGACCTGCGGTTTGAAACAAACAACTTTTCACGTCATTTTCTATACAATAAACATACTTTTAACGAAATCAAAAATTCTAAATTTTTTAGTGAAATTTCCTGCAGTGAACTTCAACTCGTCATACAAATATCGACTAAAATACAAAAAAATAAGACGTAGAGGTATTATAGTTTTATAACTGAGCGTGTAAATTAATATTAAAGCTATTTTTGATTTAAATGTTTGAGTTTAATTTGAATTTATTTGTGTGTTAAAAAATTACCCTCCCCCCTTCGGTCCGAGACTGCCCCGTCGGAGCATTCTATAAATCTGGCAACTAAATTCGTGTAGTATTATAAATTCTTTTGATCAACTTATAATTTTCGTAGACTCTTGGGGGGGGGGGATTGATCCCCTTAATCCCCTCCCCCTATCTACGCCACTAATTAGCGTTATTGCTATCGTGTTTCCAGTTCAGAGTTATTGTTCATCTAAGTCAAAAAATATGTTTATTTTTTTGAAAATTTTTATGAATATGACATTTTCCCCCCGAAGTACCTATAATATGTGGTATTTTTTTATCATATCTTTTGTGATATATCAATCCAAATTATTAATTACACTTACCCATAGCCATTCCATAGAAAGACATATTTAACGTTCGTCTGCTATTGTATTTCTCTAAATCACCTGTCATAATTTCGTATAGTTGCTCAATAGCATCCCCAGCTCCTGAGAGACAAATTGAAACACCAGTGTTTGTGAATATTAGATATTTTGAACTGAATGCCACTTTCGATATTTTTTTAAATTTATTAAATAAGAATCTTTTCATAAATTTTTACATTTTAGAATCTGAAATATACAATATTTATTTATTAATTAAAATATTACTTTTAGTCCAGTAAAAGAAGCATTTTAACACGAACTATTGAGAGCTCAAGCAATTGATTATTATAGATTTTGGAATTTTTTACTACTTCGTTGACTGGACTATTTGTTAGAAAATATTTACCATTTTTACATTTTTTATAAAAACGTGTCTATTTTTTCAATGCGAATTTACAGGTTATATAAATATCTATTGTTATAATATCGATTATTCCATGCATTACATATTTACTTGTAATTTGTAATGCGATGCCGAATTAAATTTTATCTAATTTTTATTTAAAAAATATATAAATATCATAACCTAAATGTGTTTAAAATGACATATTCCACCGCCTCGCTTGACATAAAAGAAAAAATTGTTCGAAATGGACCGAAATCATTTGTCTTTTATCGTTGTGGTGAAAAAAGGAAGTATCACCTGTCTTTGAAAAACGTGTTTAGCTAAAATAGAAAATTGTTTTGAAGAATTATACTTATTTTCTTTATGAAAGAAATTAAATACTCTAATTATTAAGCGTATAGAGGAAAGTATGGTATATTGGACCACTCGCTAAATTGGACCAGCCTTATATCTCGAAAAGTAGTTTTCTGATTTCTTAAATAGCAACACCGTGCGATAGGTGCCTAACTTTATTGCATATCGGCTATATTGTTTTCCTTGATATGTTGAATGTTAGTGTTTTGTTTCCGCAAATATAAATAAATCATTTTTGATGTAATTTTGAGTGATTCGTGCTAAGGGTGTAGTTAGTACAAAGATAAGCATACTGCAGCAATTTATCAACAATTAACTGTCAAGGATTGATTGGCGACTTTGATAGGTTATATTTTTGTAAGATTTTTTTTCACATTGTTGGTTAAAATGGACCTAGTTGCCATAACTGGAATCATGAAACTTAATCCCGACATATGTGATGATTGTCTTTCTTGAATAATTTAAATGAAATAATTTAACGAGACTGATTTCTTATAGTTTTTTTGTTTTAATACATGTGATAAATAATTGTTTGATAGTCTGTAATTCATAAATACACATTATGTTTTGTTTACAGGTGTATTTTAGTTAATATTCTATTAAAGTCCAGATTAGCAACCCCGTGGTCCAATTTACAGTACTAATTGAAAGAAAACTCCGATGTCACATTTTGTTGACTTTTGTTGAGTTTATAATAAATAGGTTGATTACTACTTACATTAGTAAAAATAAAATCTATAAACTGCTGTTTCATTTCATATAAAAATAATTTGTCTAAACCTAAAACTAGTATCTTAAACTAAAAATATACACCTTAACCACAATAAAACTTAAAAAAAATTTATTAAAAAAAATTTATTGTAGTTAAGGTGTATATTTTTAGTTTAAGTGACTAGAAACCACAGTTTCTCCGTTTTTCCAGTAGCTAAAACTAGTATAGTAAATATCTTAATTAAAAAAAATGGTCCAACTTAACCGACTTTACCCTATAATCACTGATTTAATTGTTTACTAAACATCGATTAAGTTAGGTTAGATTTTCACCACTGAAGACGTCGCTACCAATAAGGATTCTTAGTTTTCTATAGAATCCTTAAAATGAAGTTGTATAAAAAGCAAATTCTGCTAAAAGTGTGTTTTAAAAAAGAAACGCATAAATAGACATTTATTATATCCGCGACAATATCTTCACGTAATAATTTGATCGAGTGATACGTGCCATGTCGGCTGATGCGACCAGATCACAAGGCAACTCAAGGGGCGGTTAATGTAACTAATTGACGACAACTGCGCGGACGCGCGCGTTTATTACTACAGGCTATACATTCAACAACAACGGAGTCTAGGGTTGCCAAATTTCATAAAAAAAATTAGTTTTCGGAAAGTACTAATAAAGTACCTATTAAGATATTTGATTACTAGAGATTGGAAAAATAGTTGTTATTTTCAATGAAATAGTTATTAGTTTTTTTTTCGGAAAATAGTTGGTAAATAGTTTTTTTTACGATTTAATAATAATTAGTGCAAACGAAGCAGTAAAATGTGTCGCAAATAGTTTTAAAATAGTTGGAAAGGTAGTTGCAAATAGTTGATTTCAAATTGTGTTGTGATGGAGATATGTAATAAAAATTACAATAAATGCATTTTTACGAAATAGTTGAAAAACTATTTTTCCAATCTCTATTGATTACATATACATAGGTACTGCCATTACTGAATCATAATCCATAAACACTTAACAGCTTAATTTGATGACAATCGGCCAATGGGTTTCAAAATGTAGACATTTAAACTAACTATTTGTGAAATCTATTTATTAATTATTATTTTATTATCATAGCATCTGCTTTACATTGTTTACAATTTTACCATTTTTTATTTTATAACTTTTGTAATCATTAGCAAGTGTCCATCACTGGATCCCCATTACTGGTTTTACTTACTGGAGAAAAAACATAAACAAAATATACTTGCGGACTTTAGTAATTAAATTGATTTAATAAAGAGGTACTTGTTTTATTTGTAACATAAGTTCATGAGAATTATAAAAAAGAAGCCCGCATTAATTCCAAAAAACAGTATACTTTCTTGCTCTTAAAGCGGCCAAGACTGGTGCCAGTACCTAACCTAACCTTTCCCTACTTTCTAGTATAACCAACTAAATAAAAAATGATTTTTTTTTATTAATTCTATATGAAAAATAATTAATTATATAAGTAGGTATTTAAAATATGATGTTAAAACGTTTTCTTATTGTTGCATTTTTTTTCAAGTTTGAAATCATAAGTTAATTTCATCAGAGCAGACAAAAATAAATGCAATTTCCGTTTTTGTGAAATGTTTTGTTTTTCTCAATCCAATTCCTTTTCGGAATAAATACTTTTATTTGTTACAACCCTAATTTTTTGCCATAATTTGAAAGAGTAGGTCATTCTGATCACAGGTAGATATTAAATTTACGTCGGTATGAAAAAGATTGATAAGTTTGTTTCGTCCGTTGGCCCCATGAAATATTGCTATATATGTCATTTTAATCTGACTTCCGGTTTTACCGGAAAAAGATAAAAATTGTTGATTTTTGATAGTAAATTGATACTTTTTTTGCTAGAAACTTGAAAGGTTAAAACATTCTGATTATACAAAATGAATATTTGTCTGTGTGTATGTCTGTCTATATGTGCGAGAACCTAGCTGAATGGTCTCAAATTCGATAAAAGTTTTTTTTTATTCGTTATCCACTGCAATGTGAGACGAAATGCTGGTCGATAATACGACCAAATCTACACGAAGATCCATAACAATAATATAAGATTATATTCTTACATTAAGAAAATATTGTTTTCGTTATACATATATTAAAAAAAAGGATTTCTTGATCCAAGTCGTTCTTTTTACATATCTGAGTAGTTTATATATTTAATCTCGAATTCATTTTGGAAAATTTGATATTCTTATAAATGCAAAAGTAACTTTTTTTGTTACCTTTTTACGACTAAATCACTGAACCGATCTTGATGAAATTTGTCAGAAAGATCACTTGTATCCTGGTAAGAACATATGCTACTTTGTATATATTTACCGAAAAAAATTGATTAGATTAAAAAAATCAAATTTAATTTTGGGATATTTGATATCCATATATAGCCCTGTACATTTAAACGAAAAATAAATGTATCTGGGGAAAAATTCGCAGGGAGCTGGATTGATGGGGACTTTTGGTATCTTATTTATAAAAAAAAATGAAAGTGTATACAAAAATTCAGCTCCCTGTGAAAACCTAATGTTCCTGGACTAATATTAATATTATAAACGCAAATGTAAAAACCTAACCTTTTCACGGCTAAGCCGTCGAACGGATCTTGATGAAATTTAGCAGGGAGATAGTTTACATCCTGAGGAAGGACATAGGCTACTTAGATTTGAAAAATACAAATTCCATGCGAACGAAGTTGCGGGTAACATCTATAGTATTAATAAAAATGCACTATAGATTATAATATCATGTCCCGTCAAAGCACAGATCGTTTTTAGATCAGATAGTAACCTAACCACTGATTTATCAACGACCAGTACCGTCCACGTGCTGTTCTCATCGGTCAGTGGTAATTTTAAGGTACGTATGCGATTTCTTTATCCGTGACCGATTAGCTAATGTCTTTCGGTATATACTCATAATGCGCTATCTCTATAATCAAAATAATCGTCCGTGATGTCACATAATAAATGTATGTGATGGTGTAAACACGTGTCAACATTACCGTTAATGGATGCTGTGCTGGAAAATATATACATGTCTCTCACTGCGTCTGTCTGTCTGTCTGTGCAAGATTTTCTCAGTAACTACTGAACGGATTTTATTCTGGTTTTTACTAATTGATAGACTGTTTCACGAGGAAAATTAATGTCCGGTAATAATATTATTTTTACCTACGTCCCTGACACATACGCAAATATAGCCCCCGCATACCGTGATTATAAAAATCGTGATTTTCCAAAACTATTGTAGTTTTATTTTATTTTTTTTATTAATAAATAATTTTTTTTGCAGGAAGGTGTAACAGATCCCCCAAGTGTGTCATCTATAAGTAGATTATTACGAGGAGGTCGCTCAGAAGATACTGACTGTAAAAAAGACTACTCCATCAATGGTATACTTGGTGGTAAGTACACAAAAAACTAAACAGTAAATAGTACTATGTTAATACATTTTTCGATAACATTTCAATTGGTATATCAGAATTGTATTCTTAGTGCACATGGGAAGGTCTCCAATCTGTAAATTTAAATAAAATATTAGAGGAAAATATGTGAAAAGCACATGGGGTGGGGGGGGGGTAACAAGAAGGCTCGGAACTAAACGGGACCCGACACGCATTGATGGGTATTTAAAAGTTTTAATTGAAAGACCTAAAAAAATGTCATTCAAACTTACCGAAAAAAAACCTAGTCGAAAAAAAATTCTTAGAGGATCCACCAATAAATCCAGTCTGGGGGCCTGTAATAGGATGTGGGGGCCATGATTTTATGGTTGTATACTTCATGTAGTATAAACATTATGGTCACGAGTATACGAAATAATATTTTAATAATAGATCAGAAATATTTTTGAAATATGTAATATTTATCCCTAACATGTATTTTTTTGTTAATACAATTTTATTTTATTCTTATTGTTAGTAACATTTGAAAATCATATGAATAACAGTAATAATAAATTTAACGCTTATTATGATATCATTAACAAAATAAGTAAAACAACATTAAATGTAGATGGTATTATAGTATACAAATATAACGAAATATAATGTAGGTATATTACATTTTAACCAGCCGGAAATAAATATTTCCCGTAACTCATCATTTTGTTATGGTCTTCATAATTTATATTACAATTAGAGAAAGAGAGAGGGGGGAGAGAGAATAGTGCAAATAGAAAAAAAGAAATAATGTAATATAATAAATTACAAACATATATTTGCAGATTTTGGTAATTAATTTGAAAGAGGTAAATACTTGTTTTATCAGTAACATGAGTTGATGAGAATTACAAAAAATATCCTAAGTATACCTTGCTCTTAAAGCGTCCAAGACTGGTGCCAGTACCTTATAATAAAATATAAATAAGAAATAAAAGTTTAATAACTTTTCAAAAACTTTAATTGAATTGCTTCGTCGCAATATCGAAGATACAAGAAGCTATGTGATCGTTTCAGATTGAGACAAAAAAAAAGTTCTCCAATTTCAAAATTTTAAATTGATTTATCCGTTTCACGTCAAGACAAACACTTTTCGTTCCGTGTCTGTCTGTCTGTCCGTGTGTCCGTCCGTCCGTCCGTCTGTCCCCTGAATCCTTGTCACACGCATAACTCATGAACCACTGAACCGATATTATTGAAACTTGGTCGGATAGTTGGGTTTGGTTTGAGGACGGTCCCATTTCAAAATCATCAAAATCATGTGTAAGGGAGAGGGGTGACACCCCAAAATATTTCTTTTTTCAAGATATCTCAACAACGACACATTTTACGAGAAATTTTATAGAATATTTTTTGTAGAGCATTAAATTTCCTATAATATGGGTCTACTACGTTTGTTGTAAAATATTCCCTTACAAAGATTTATCTCAATTTGTTTTAAAAGTTCGTGTTTTGTTTTTCTAAATTGATATTTGATTGGATATATTAAATGTCATTTTGACGTTTTAAATGTCATTTTGGCTGTCACTTTGACGTTTTAAATATCATTTTGACAAATAAGTTGAATAGTTAATATGTCAGCTTTGCGCGATCGAGGAGACTCCAGTTTTTTTTTTAAATATAGCTTACACCATTATCTTTAAGACTATCTAATGCCCGAAGACCTTCGCATGTGCCTTCGGCTATTATTAAGAAATTTAAATTGAAAATTTAACAAATAAGTTGAATAGTTAATATGTCAGCTTGGCGCGATCGAGGAGACTCCAGTTTTTTTTAAAATATAGCTCCTATCCTAGTCCCATTTCAAAATCGTGTGTAAGGGAGAGGGGTGACATGCCAAAATATTTATTTTTTCAAGATATCTCAAGAACGACACGTTACGTGAAAATTTTATAGAATATTTTTTCTAGAGCATTAAATTTCCTATAATATGGGTCTACAACGTTTGTTGTAAAATATTCCCTTACAAAGATTTATCTCAATTTATTTTAAAAATTCGTGTTTTGTTTTTCTTAATTGATATTGCTTGGATATATAGTATTAAATGTCATTTTGACGTTTTAAATGTCATTTTGACATTTGCATAAATTTAGTTTTAGATTGAAATTTCCAAAAAATTAAAAATTATGAAAAAATAATCAAGTGCGTTTTAAGAAAAATTTCGAACTAATATTTTTTAGTAAAATTGTATAAAAATTAAATGGTTAACCAATTCCAGGCAATATATATAAACACTATCGGTTTTTTTTAAATTATTGAATAATTAACTACATTTGATGGATTTAGCACGAGGAAGCACTGTGCATTTACTTGTTTCGTTCAAATTACAGTACAAATTTTTATAACAAGGGTTAGGTTAGTAATTAATTTTTATTAAAATGGACAATTTGATGTCGGTTGAAGATAATACGACATATTAACTCTCGGTATTTCTACAAATCAAATCCAAAAATCAACAACACAACAAATGACATCTGGCAGAGCAGTAAAAAATTACATATGACATCGGTATATAAGTAATCCTTGATAATCCAATACAGCCCTGTTTGTGTGACGAATTTATTCTTACAAATTTCGCAACTGCGGTACAAATAAAAAAGAAAGTTCCTTTACTCAGTGCCGACGACTGCTCAAAAATCATTACAATTGTTATAGTTTGAATTTCGTTTATCGTTTCTTCTTATTATTACATTACATTTTTACTTTCTTATACGGCCATATAATATAACTGTATATTAGCCGTTATGTATATAAAAGTCCTTATAAGGTTGTAGTTTTTAACCGAACCCAAAATTTCTTAACGACTTTAATTCGATAATATTTTGCTTCCTCGCAATATCGAAGATACGAGAAGCTATGTGATCGTTTCAGATTGAGACAAAAAAAAATGTTCTCCGATTTCAAAATTTTAAATTGATTTATCCGTTTCACGTCAACGCAAACACTTTTCGTTCCGTGTCTGTCTGTCTGTCCGTCCGTCCGTCCGTCCGTCCGTCCGTGTGTCCATACGTGTACCCGTCCGTCTGTCCCCTGAATCCTTGTCACACGCATAACTCATGAACCACTGAACCGATATTATTGAAACTTAGTCGGATGGTTGGGTCTGGCTTGAGGACGGTCCCATTTCAAAATCATTAAAATCGTGTGTAAGGGAGAGGGGTGACACCCCAAAATAAAATAATTAAATGTCATTTTGACATTTGCATAAATTTAGATTTAGATTGAAATTTCAAAAAAATTAAAAATTATTAAAAAATAATCAGGTGCGTTTTAAGAAAAATTTCTAACTAATATTTTTTAGTAAAATTGTATAAAAATTAAATGGTTAACCAATTCCAGGCAATTTATATAAACACTATCGGTTTTTATTTAAATTGTTGAATAATTAACTACCTTTGGTGAATTTAACACGAGGAATCACTGTGCATTTACTTGGCAGATGTTTTTTTTATTTTTCTTAAAAAGTTTCGACCCACCCTCCGTACGTATGTAGATTGTCACTTTCGCTCGCCACAGATATTCATAAAAAATAAAAAAAACGTGTGAGTTAAAGTTACATAAGAGGTGTCCGGGTAGAGCGAAAAACACCAAAATCCGATGTCGGCAGATTCACAAATCTCAAAGCTATTATGTTTGCTACAGAGTCACAGATTGAGATCAGGTTTCTCTAAAGCTACCGGTACACTTTTAGTATTACAGCTTTACACGATCACAAAAAAATAAATAAGATATTTTGTATGTTATTTAAATATATTGTTGTAATTAACATATAATAATAATAAATAAAGGAAAATCGTTAATTAACATTGTACAAATTAATAAATTTACCTGTGCAATTTGAAAATATATTGAGAGTTATATTTGCTATCAATACCAAACTTATATTGATTTAAGGGCTGTTAATACAGACAGACAGAGCGAAACTATAAGGGCTTCTAGTTCAAATCAAAAATGAATATTATCTACCCTTATTATATATATTTTTCTATTAATGTAATAATTAATAAAATTATGTAGAACGAACACTATAAATCAATTTTATCGAAGTTATACTGTATAATACATTGCCGAAACACGTTGTATATGTCAACGTTGAGAGGGCTATGACATACAGACAGACAGACTGATGGACATACTGAAACTATAAGGGTTTCTAGTTTTCTACAGAATCCTAAAAATAAATCAAAATTGATTTGTTTCTGTATTATTTTTCTATAAGTTATGGCCGCTATAATAGCAAGTTTTCGTTTTTTTTGGATTAATGGGCTTTTTTTTGAAATTCTCATGAACTCATGTTACTAATAAAACAAGTAACTCTTTATTTGATCAATTTAATTACCACAGTCCGCAAATATAGTTTTTTTTTTAATTATAGCCTTTTATTTTGTTTAAGTTTTTTCTCCAGTAATGGCAAAGGAAAACCAGTAATGAGTACGCAGTGATGGACACTTGCTAATGATAACAAAATGATAAGTACTATACGACACAAAAGATAAAAAAAGAAAGAATCGTCAAATTTGAAACAATGTAAAGCAGTTGCTATGATAATATAATAATTAATAAATACCTAAATTGTACTAATAATTAGTTTAAATGTCCACCATTTTGACACCTATTGACCGATTGTCATCAAATTACGCTGCAAGACAGTTAAATGTATTTACAATAGATTAATATTCAGAAATGGTATAGTAATCAAATATCAACACATATTTCTAATTATTCAGTACATTTAATTAAAAATTTGCCATTACTGGGTTCCTTGCCTTAAATGTAATCAGTAATGTTACATAGGAGGAACAGAATTGATCATTTTATTGAAGTTGTACTGTATGATACATGTTGTATGTGTCAACGTTAGTGTTTAAAGCGACCTGGTTGTGATATGTTTTAGTAATAAAGGCAATGAGCAACAATGACAAAGTAGAAGGCGCTCAGGTCACTGAGACACTAATCCCGTGAGATACGAGGTGTCGGCATAAGTCAAAGAAGTTACTTAACTAATGACTCCCCTATGTGCCCGAGGCCAACCTTGGCATTGAAACATTTTTAAAATCTTATTCATTATTGATATCATACATATATCATAGTTCAAATGCATTATACTTATTTTTTATTTTAAAAATTAATATTAATTTTAAATTTTTAAAATAAAATGAATCTGTAGGATCGCGCCAAGCTGAGATATGTATTAAATTGTTAACTTAATCTTAGCACTTTATCTATTTTAATTTGTTTATAATAAGGGAAGGAGGTTGCGACGGTTTTAGGGTACTTGGTACACTTAAAGATAAAGGTGTAAGCTATATTTTTAATAAAATTTTGAGTCTGTAGGATCGCGCCAAGCTGAGATATGTATTAAATAGTTAACTTAATCTTAGCGCTTTATCTATTTTAATTTATTTTTAATAGAGGAAAGGGGGCACGACTCTTATTGTTAAACAATAAAAAAAAAACATAAAAAATAAAACTGACTTGAAAAAAAAAACTGAAAAGTATATAAAAAATAAATTTAACAGTTTTTTTTTAAGTCCGTTTTATTTTTTTTTCTTAAGAAAAGTATACTATTTCAAATAAACAAAAAATCGTACAAATCGGAGTTATGCCCGAATATATAAATAAAAAATATAATACACGTGACGTTAAATATAATACATAAAAACAACTTGATTGTCTAAACGTCAAAATTATATATTGAGAAAATTTATAAACTCAAGCTTTCGATTGACAAAATCATCGTCAGGCTAAAATATAATAAATAACAATTAAAAACAATTAATATAATGAAAAATATTGATATTTTAAAATAAAAATTCAGAAAGAACAAAATGTGAGAAAGATGTCGTTATCTCTACAATATATAATTTTGACATTCTGACAATCAAGTTGTTTTTATTCATAAAAAGTATATATTGTCGAATTGAGAGCCTCCTCCTTTTTTAAGTCGGTTAAAAATGGGCACAGTCCGTCTCTGTCTCTATGTTAAATGCTAGTTTATTAAATAGTTGTTTATCTTTCACCAAACATGTGTTAAATTATTCAATCGATAACAATTAAACGGAACTATTCCATATAATTTTCACCAATTACAAAACAGTAGAGAACAAACGGATATTGTTTTTTGTGTAATTATAGAATTTGATTTACTAATACTGTAATCTCTCGATTTACGCCGCGGTAAATTAAATGTTTGGGGGATGTCAGGCTTAAACCTAGTGACCTTTAGGGGTGATTTTTGGGGGGTTGGGGGGTTTATCTATCTATCAATTTGCAAAGTTTCAAAAAAATTTACCGGAACCCATTTTCCATAAGGATTGTGCGAGGTCCTTTATAATTCAGTGCTTCGAACCGGAACTGAACCGAAAACCGAAAACCGGAAAACCGTTATTTTTTGCCAGAACGAAAACCGGAACAAAACTGAAATAAAAATATCGGTTTTTACAGTTCAGTACATGTTAAAATACGCGCGTTAATATGATCTTATTTCCCACTTTAATTGTCGTTCGGACTAACATAAATTGTTCTAAATTATGGTAGAAAAAAAATGTTTAATAGAAATAATTTTTTTTATTAATTAATCACTCGGAGCAGAACCCTAAACCGAAAACCGAAAAAACCGTTTTTTTTTTCGGAACGAAAACCGGAACCGAACCGAAATATATTGTTTTACTCGAACCGGAACTAAAACCGAAACGAAAAAAGAACGGTTCGAAGCCCTGTTTTTATATCCTCGGATAACACTGGGTCCAATGCGCTAGTTATATATAAAATAATGCGGCATGCAGGCTTAAAGACTTCCCAAAGGTTAACAAAAACTGTTACAATTAAAAAATAAAAGTTATCCTCAAACCTCAAAATATAAAAGGTACCGCATCTTCAACACTAAGAAATGTTTGAAAAAAAATTGACATGCGAACATTGTGTGTCCGTGTAAACACAGTAGGGAGTCGGCAAATAAAGATAAATGTATGTACATACTTGTAGAACAACATTACATATGTAAAAGTGAAAGAAAAATTTGTCTTATTTTTCTTTCTAGTCAATCGGCGCTTCTCTACCTTTTGTGACTTGCGTACCCCTGAATTGTACCTGCATATTAAAAATATCTGTCACGGAAACCACGGGACTTTCATATACGTAATCCTAACAGTAAACAGTGTACGTGATTCTTAATTTATTAAAACACATTTCTGTAAACTAATAAAAGATAAAATAAAATGAATGTGATATAAACTATAGATAATATTATTTTATATGTATGAAATTAATTTTTTGAACGTTTTAACCGAAAACGGATGTTTAAAAAAAATTCAAAAATCGAGCTTAGTAAACATCCGTATTCGGTTGAAAGATCGATTTCAAAAATAGAACGTTTTTTCCTAGACAAAAATTAATCTTAAATATGAAATTGCATCCTTCTACGTCACATAAAAAATTACAATTTTTTATGTATTCTTCATTGTTAACCCTTTTACGCCATTATAAATTTTTTTTCACATACCTCTAAACGACCAAGTGTATACCCCATGTTGGGAACCGCTGTAGTAGATTGTAGTGTTAAAGAATAGCTTTATATTCATCTTTTTGTCACTCGTGAATGAATACAAATCAAATCTTATAATGTAATGTTAGATATATAAAGATAAAGATAGGAGATTAGTAAAATCGTAAGATAAATAAAGAAAATAAATATCTATGTATTAGTTAACAATCCTGACCGAGTTTAATAATGCGGCGTTTTTGAAAAACACTAATGTTGAATGGTCGAAAGAAGGACATTTGTCAAAAGGACCACCTTGTCGGCTTTTTTCTGATAAAGTATTTGTACATTTTACAATGTTTCTTCTTGTACCGCTGAAGAAGTATCTATTATTATCTATATTTATGACAATTGATTTATGTATTAAAATTGAAAGAAACATTTTTATACAATTAAAGATAATTAAAACGTTATTTTACTTATGTATGCAAATTATATAATTAAATAATTACATATGCAAAAGTTTATCTGTCTGTCCATTTGTTACCTTTTCGCGGCTAAACCGCTGAATCGATCTTGATGAAATTTTGCAGGCAGATAGCTTGCATCCTAAGGAAGAACATAGGCTACTTTGTACTCCAAAAATGTATCAGATAAAAAAACAGATATTTAAACGCGCGTGCAAATGCGAAACTAAACACCTGTTTTATTGACTATCAAAACATAAATCTGTATTACCTAACCTTTCTTCTTCTTCATGGGTTTTATGTCAAGTGGATTTTTCGTGAATAGCAGCTAGTTTACTATTTAAATAAAATCGATTTTTTTTTCTTTCTTTCAGTGCAAATAAATTAAATAAACAGCTATTAGTATCTATCAAATTATGCTTTAAAAAAATAATCACATAAAACAACAGAAGAACTTACATTTAAATTACCAGAGGGGGTCAAAACTATTTATTTATTTCATTAAAATGCCAAAAATTATCGAAATAGAGATTTCGATAAAAAAATAATGGCATCACATTCCATCGATTGGCACATAAATATAATCGAAGCGAATATTAATTAAATTACTGAACTATTAATATATTTTTTTTAATTAAATTTATATCTGTTACTTCAATTTTAATATTATTATATTTAAATACATAGTTATAGAAAAAAACAAAAAAACTTTTATAAATTATTTATTATTTATTAAAAAGTGTCTTAATGTTTCAAAATTATTTATGTTATAAATAAATCTTATGATCTGTTTGTATTATAAAACTGTTTCAGTATTCAGGTAGAGTAATTTCCCACAGCAGGGTATCGTATCTCGTTGCTGAATTCACATATGTTATAAACCAGAGCTGGAATCGACGCGTCTGTTGCCTTGGGCGAGATCCCTCACCCCCCCCCCCTCCCTTTCCCACCCGAACGATCATTAAATCAAGTCAATCATTAAGAATACATTAAATAATTTGTTCAATTAAAAAAAATACAATTTTTTTTTTTTAATCGGAAAACTATTTATTTTTCTGGTAGAAACGTTGACTTAGATCGAGAATCCTTGTTTTATTATTATGTACCTATAGGTACATAACAAAAACAATATTTTTTTAATATGAGAAATATACTCCCAAAAATTGAAAAATAAATATTACCGTTCAATTTCCCCCTCAAATTCAAACATTTTAATTTTTTTTCAAATATGTTTTTTGAGAAAAAAAATTACAATACAGTAGCACCACACTCTTAAATTTTATATTCTTATTTCTTTTTTATTTGTAAATCATATACTTTACGTAGATACTAAATATATACATATATTTAAAGATAAACATTGTGTCTCTTTTTTTGTTTTATAGTTATACTTATAGTGTTATTGCATACTTAATATACAGGGTGATTTATAACTAGTGTAAAAAAACTTTACAGTAGATCGAGGATGTAATTTTAAACAAAAAAATTTATGTGAACCTATGTCCGAAAATTCTTCGTGAAGGAGCTACAGTCTTGCAAAAAAAAATTTTATGTATATTAGTAGATAGTACGTAGTTTTAGTTGCAGACACTCGCCAAGTACAAAAAAGTCTTAATTCACTTACCGGCGATTTTCACTTAGCGGCAGTGGCGTAGGAACGGGGGGGGTTTTGGGGTCGAAACCCCCCCCGAAATATATTCAATGTTCTTAAAATATATGAAATTAGTATTACAATTTTGAATTGAATGACCTTTTTTTTTTTTTTGATCATATAGTTAACTGCCCTCAGTTATATGACTAGAAAAAAAAGGTCTTCAATAACTACTTATTAATTAATTTTCAATTGTGCGATCTTTTTTTTTTTAGTCATAAAATTAGAAATTATAATAATAATTTCGCATATTTTGGGAACCCCAAACTTAACCCTCCCCCCCGAAAATTTTTCCTACTACGCCACTGCTTAGCGGCGATGATCCGATATTGCGAGGTGTTACTTTAAATGCCCCTTCCCGTATACTTTAACACAATTTGTTTAATGACGTTTAACACTATGATTTTTCAATATTAGGTGAAGATGAAAGCGAGACTGAATCAGAACCCGGTATACCACTGAAACGGAAACAGCGTAGATCACGTACAACCTTTTCCGGTGAACAGCTTGAAGCTTTGGAACGTACTTTTGCCCGGACTCAGTACCCAGATGTTTATACGCGTGAAGAGCTAGCTCAAACCACTGGACTAACCGAAGCAAGAATACAGGTAGTATCATACGCAGTCTTGGCCAATACTCCAGTATTGGACAGTTGTTTAATTAAATGTACTAAATTAAAAAATATTTGATGACAATTGGCCAATGGGTGTCAAAATGGTCGACATTTAAACTAATTATTATATATCTGCTTTACATTATTTACACTTTTACCATCCTTTATTTTAACTTCTGTGTGTTTGTACTTAACAATTTGTAATCATTAGCATGTGTCCATCACTGGGTACCCATTTCTGGATAAAAAACATAAAGAAACTATATTTGCGGACTTTGGTAATTGAATTGATTTAATAAAGAGGTACTTGTTTTATTAGTAACAAGAGTTCATGAAAATTACAAAAAACAAGCCCATAAATCCCAAAAAACGGTACACTTTGCTCTTAAAGCGTCCAAGACTGGTGCCAGTACTTTATTTTATTTCATTTTAAAGTTCTACTGTTCTTAAAAAAATATTTGTTAATTACTAACAGGTATGGTTCTCAAATCGTCGAGCCCGTCTTCGTAAACACACCGGAAGTGCTGTAAGTACGTCTGGACCCGGATTTCCCGGTTTCTCTTTGACGAGTGCATGCCAGTACTCGTCAGCAAGCGGTGAACATAGCACATACAATATGTTCTCGTCGCCGTTCTCGGTACCTGGGCCATCGCAAGAAACATCGACAATGAGTGGATATTTTGATCATTCTTCAATGTATGATCCAAGTATTTCTCATTCGGCATTGCAAATACCTAAAAATGTAAGTAGTAGAAACCCTTGGACCGCCCACCTATTTTTAAGTGGGGTGGGGAGGGGGCAATTACTTTTTTCCCACTCAAAATTTGGATCCTGTGTTTTAGGGCGGGTTTGAAGCGACGTGCAATTATAAAAATCTGTTTTCTGCTACTCTTAAAAATCTTTTAATTTTTGTAAACTGATGTTAAAGCTCACAAACAAATTATAAAATATAACCACGAGTCTATTTAGAGACAAAGAAAAATAAAAAGTGAGTACAGTGAAACCTCGTTAGTACGTTTTTTTTCTTTTTTTTAGGTCCCGGCATTCTTCTTTAAGACCCTACGTTAAAATATTTTTTTCTCGTTAGTACGTGTTTTCCCTCAGTCCTTTTAAAAACGTAATAACAAAGTTTCACTGTATTTCTATTTATGTTTTTTAACAAATAATACCATATTAACCAAGCCAAATAAAATTTTTAATTTTAAGAACACCAAGAATGTTAGGTTCGTACTGCCCCCTCAGAAAAAAATAGTTCCGACACCACTGTATGAATTTACACTAATATATAATATAATTTCTATATATTTTTTTGAGGTTCGTACTGCCCCCCCCAGATAAAATTTAGTTTCGGCGCTACTGTCTGAATTTACTTGAAACATATCTTCAAATCTGCGTAAAAAGGGATACTACTGTATAATATATCATTTCTATATATTTTTTTGAGGTTCGTACTGCCCCCCCAGATAAAATTTAGTTTCGGCGCTACTGTCTGAATTTACTTGAAACATATCTTCAAATCTGCGTAAAAAGGGATACTACTGTATAATATATCATTTCTATATATTTTTTAGGTAAAAGAAGAAGAAAAACGATGTGGAAATAGAATTTTCACAGAAAACACAACTATTTCTAATATATCAGACACGTCGTGGGCAGCTAAAGCTGGAGAACAGTGGAATCAAGTTAACTTTGCAATGCTACATCATGAAAATAGCTACAACGAAATGTTAGCTGTACAGCAATACAATATGAATACTAGCAGTAAATACTGGGGTTGACCAATTTATTTGAAATGTACAAATTAAGTGATAAATAAATAAAATTGTAAATTTTGTAATAATAATTACACAGGCCGACGTAATTATGTTGTCTCTAATTAAGTAGTGATTTCAAGTTTCTGAGATATCCTAATTTAAATGTCCCAAAAATGGCGAATTTGTTTAAGAATTTATTACCAAGTGGGTAATTTTTTTTCTGAAGTTTTTATTAACCGTAAGAAATAGTACTATCTTTCCTCTTTAAAATGAATTTTTAATTTTTACTATACGATTTTTTTTCGCCGAGATATATTATAATTATTTGAAGATGGACAATGGACTACTGTTACTACATTAATTAATATAACAATATTTTCAAACTCTTATATCTCAGCGAAAAAAAATCGTACGGTAAAAAGTATAAATTCATTTTTAAGAGGAATGATAGCACTATTTTTTACCGTGAATGAAAACTTTAGAAAAAAATTACCTACTTGGTAAAAAATACTCTTTCACATTGCCAAAATCGTCATTTTTATATAGGACATTTAAATTAAGTTATTTCAAATACCTGATGCGATGGAGCAATTTGGCCAACGAATTTGGTTTTAACACATTAAAAACCTCCAAAATCACATATTCAAGTAGAGATAACAAAATGACGTCGGTCTGTATAATTTATTTTGAGTTGATCTAAAAATCTAATCGACGAAGTTCTGTTTTTATTTGCATGAATGAATGTTACGTAACATTTAAATGTAAACATTAGAACTGACCCCCCCCCCCCCCCCTTCTAAAAATATTACGAATATACGAATTAATCTACATGAGCAGCAGTTCTTTAACTTATATGGTCTAAGGACCCCCTTTTGAACAATTATTTTTCAGGGAACCCCTCCCCCGGATATAAAAACAAATAAGGTCGTTAGATACTAATGAATCGCTGGTAAATAGAAATGTAAAAGTACTTTAATTTGTGCCAAACATGTTTCACGGACCCTCAGCAAAAGATCAGCGGACCCTAGTTTAAAAACCACTGTCCTGAAGCCATCTGTCGTTCAGTGGATGTACTGCTGCTCCCGAGGTCAGAACCCCGACTTAACTTAAGACTGCTTAAATCTAATTTCTAACATTCACCGATAGAGGTTAGTGGCGTTTATTCTGGAATCCTGGGAAGAGGCAATTTTCATGTTTTTCTGAAAATATTATTTTTCTCTCAATTTTTCCTGTATATTATGAATTTTTCTGGCAGCTGGTAAATTTTTAAAGAAGGTTCTATAGTTCTTAGGGTTCCGAAGAAACCCTATTAATCTCACTTTGTCGTCCGTCCGTCCTTTTCAGTCAAAGTAAAATATCTCGTAAACTACAAATGCTGAAGTTAACAATATCAATTCAAATTTTGAAGAAATGGGGAGGGACATCATAGTTTTTTTTATTTTTATATCTAGGCAAGTGGGGTATCAAAATGTAGATCTCAATTAGTAGAATATGACACAATTTTTATATTTTTTTCTAACTCAAAAATGCACCTGTAAGTGGTTCCAAACAATCCACGTAGTACGTTCTTCGGAACCCTTTTTTAAATTTCTAAAATAATCGATTTTCAGCGGAAACGAAATTTACAAATGAATTTAAAAAAAATTATAGGCTTCTTTACAAATTTTTCAGCTACCAGAAAAAGTCATAATATACAGGAAAAAACGGGAAAATGAGAGAAAAGTAATATTTTCAGATAAACGTGAAAATTGAAAACCTAAATATTAATTGTCAACGCTGAATTTGCGACTACCTAATTTTTCTATTACAAAGAACAGATTGAGGGGTTGTCCCATTAATATTTCAAATTATACGAACACCCTAATATACATATTATGTTTCATTCAATTTCCGGTAGGGCATTATCGACCTGTCAGAAAAACGCCCTATTTTGAGATCAGATGTTTAAGGAATGTTTTGAATTCTGGAAATGAATATAGTTTTATTATTATTTATATTTTCTAGGTTGTCATATTACAATTATTAATATCATTTTTATTACACGCTACATGACAAAAAAAATGAGAGAATATCTATATATATACAAACCTTATAATAATATTAAAACTTATGTTAATTACTATGACTTAATTTTATTTTTCCACATTTACATAAAATACAATAATAAATAATATAACACATTTAAACTTCACAAATTACATACCTACTTTAAAAGTTATTGTCTTATTTGTATATATTGTTGTATATTTATTGTCGTAAATTAAATTCTGGCACTAATTAAATTTATTTTGTTAGTTAGACATTAAGGGGGAACACCACAGTGATGAATAAAAAAATCGATTTTTTTAATAATATGCATTCAAAAATATTTCAAGTAAAAATATTAAAAATTGACGAAAATACAGTAAGTTAAAAAATCCTTGGAATCGCGTTTTCCTCTAAAATTTTCATAATTACAGTATGCGTAGTCGTTTTTTTTTTAATTTTGAAAATTGCTATTTTTTAGGTAACTTAAATGAAAAATAATTATCAATTTATTTTATTTTATTTTTTTAACTTGGTAATAAATAAAAATTTGTTTAGTGCCATAAAAAGTTATTGTCAGTTTAATAAAAAATTATATTTTGTTATATGTCATCCACAGCAACTATAGACACATATCTTATTGTCTTTTTTTAAGTTTTCCAGCCTTATATAATTAATTAATTAATTAATTTAATAACACATATTTTGCGTTTTTCATTGAGATTCTTAAAAAGTTCTATACTCTACATTAAAAGTTCTAAAATACAAAATATGAAATATATAATATGTATAGTATTTCCCAACTTTAATCTTATTATTATGTCCTCCTTAAAAATATTAATTAATAATTATTACACGTTTAATAATTATGAAACTAACAATAGGTAACATTTTTTAAGTATTTATTTTTTCAAAGAAACAATTGAAGAGGTCAGTGGATTTTTCATTAGTGCTGTGAGTGAATTCTTCTATTTACTAGTAAATTTAATTTTTCTATATACGATAGTAAATTAATCAAAACGAAAAAAAAATATCTGATATTTTTTTTAATTCTTAAAATTCTAAAATGGAGAAATAACTTAAACATTAAGTAAAAAAATATTATTTGACCTTTTTTATATAACATATTCATCCACTAGATTCTTCAAAATTTTTGTTCTCTCCGCATTATATCAGGTAGAAAATTAGACTTCTTTAAAAATATGTCATTAAAAAACACTGGTCGATAACAAAATTCTTATATACACACAAACCTGTACATAGACGATAATTATATAAGAGAGAAGATCATATAAAAATAGTTTTCTCAACTGAAAAACATAAAAAATTGAACATTTTCAGAAAAAATGTTTTTTTGTATGAAACATTTTCTCTGAAAATTCGTTATTTTGGAAATAATCTGCTGGAAAGTCTTTAAAAAAACACCCGGTATATTTTTTGTTCATACCTAAATGTTATGTTATAAAGATTACACTTCTGTTAAACTTTTCGCGCCTCCCAGTTTAGAAATCGCTGATGTGTATCTACTATAGAAAAAAAAATAAAAATTACGATCTATATACAGGGCGGTGTTTATACTTACATATGTATTTATTCATGTGTGTAAATATCAATCAATTGGCCTTCATTTAATGTTCGTCACTAAGATAATCTACATAATTTTCTATCTAAAATTATATTTTAATGATATCATTTTTTGATATTTTTGGTTTACATTTGATATAATTTTGAACATTTAAAACATATAGGTTTATTTTCAACGTCACTATATAATTAAAATGATTGTCTTTACTTATAGGACAAAAGAAAATAATATTTTGATTGCTAATAAGAATTATTAATAATAATAATTTCAAATACACAACTGTAATGTTATATTCATTTTAATTTAATTAACACCCTATCTTACAATTAAAATCAAAATACTTTTTTTTTATTAAATTTTCCCAGTGAACCTTACCGATTTTTCAATTTTTAGAATTTTGGAGACCATTATTTATATAAAATTGATCAAAACATAATACAAAATACCAAAATTTATAAATAAATCGGTTGTGTGTACAGTAAAATTTTTTTTTGTTATATCCGTGAGAAAATATACCAATAAATTTAAATGATAACATACAAAGATATGTAAATAGTTAAAAGTAGAAAAATAAGAATACATTTTTTCAGTACGTTCAGAAAAAAACATATATTATAAAAAATAATATATTATATTTTTTAAATCAATTTTTATTTCCGATCAATTCAATTTTTTTATACGCGCGTTAGAAGTTATATTTCTTTGACGTGATTGATAAACAACTGCTGTGACTAGTAGTGATATCTAGTGAGCAAATGCAAAACTAAAAACCAGTTTTATCGACTATCATAACAGAAATATGTATTATCTACACGAGTGAACTTACCCGATTAAAAATATGTGCACACCTAGCCTAATCTAACTTGATCCTGTTAAATTTTCTTCATTCTGTGGTGCACGCGCATATAAATTTCACCCTGAACGTGCCTAAAGAAGTATAACTTCAAAAATTTCGAACCAAAGTATCAATAATATTTGAATATTTAATAGAATATTATAAGTATTTATTATTGTTATCAATGCAAAAAAAGTTTTGAGTTAATATATAAATGAAATTACATATATATTTTTATTCATGCCAGCCGCAGGTTTAAATGGTTATTTTCAGATCACTGAACATTTCCATTTGACAATTTCTTTTACCTACATAATGTTTTTTTTTTAAATAAGTTTTGGTTATATTTTCTGAACGCACTTGAAAAATAAAATATTACCTATAGAGTGGATATTTGTTTGTGATATAGTTACATATGATGTGTTCACAATTCACAGACAATATCGATGAAGAAAAGATGGGTTTATTGATATCTTCCTAAATAGCTCGCTGTCTAGAGCGGGCAACAGGAGGTATCGCTTTGCTCCAGGTATTGGAGCTGCGGCGGAACCCCGGCTTTTTAATGTAGCCAAGCGCGACCGTCGGCTGCTGGAGTTGTCTTCGGTCGACCCATTTGTGGAATACGGCCTATACATATTAAAAATTTAATAAGGTGAATAAATATACATTTTTTTAATTTTTTTGAAAAAAAATGCTCACTTTAAAAGTTGTGCCAATTGATCAAATATGATTGTTTTTTAACTTAAAGAGGGTGAAAATTGAAGGAAATTTTATCTTGTTTTCGAATTCAGGGGTATTTATTTGTTATCAAACGTTTTTTATGATAAAATAATTTTTTTTTGCAGTTTTGAAAGATAACCATTTTTTACGCAAATTTCTCAACTTTAAAATCTCAGACCCCCCCTCCCCCCCCCCTCCCGCCTCACCCCAATACATTCGCATTGTAACCTGAAAACGAAGTAACATAAAATTTCTAAAAACATCTTCAAATTACACATAAAAGGAGACCGCTATCAAAAACAATGTATCTACCATGACAAATATTATAACAACACAAGTAAAGAGTAATTAATAATAAAACATTAAAAACCACAGCAATAAAAAACGTTTACTAATACAAAAAACTGGCAAGCATGAAAAATAGCTAGTCGGAAAATTTGAACAACAAAATATATCGAAAAAAGTTATTTACACCTAATATATTAATGCAATGCTAAACAGATAAACTAACAATTAATTATAAAACTATTTCAAACATCTTATAAATGCAAACATATTGAAAACAACAATACATACTCGTATATCGTAAACAAAGAAATTCTGAAATAATTAATCACATAAACGTAAATGTTCTGCTAAGTGTAGTTCATTTTCATTAATTCAATAAAGTAGTTTATCATAGTTTTCTAATCGAGAGTATATTAAATAACAATTATAACAATTAAATTTCTTTAAGGCAGTATTGCAGTGTGACGCCTAAAATTTTAAGCTTATTTCAATATTATATTAATTCAAATAAATAACTTTAGGGAATACGATAAGTGTTAAAATTATAGCCCGATTAGTGGAGTCAAATAACCGAAATTTTTTATTGAATAAAACAATCTCTACCTACAGCGATTTTATGGTTTTAAAATGTTCTAGGGATCAAGAGAAGTTCATAACTGAGTTTATGGATTAATCCGGTATTTTTTCCATGACTTTTCCGGAAAATCACCAATTTTTAATCAATATTCTCAATAAACCTACTAAGTTTGATTTCAAAATATTCAAAATTTATATTTTCAAAAAAAAATTGATTGACGCAATTTTGCTTATCTCAAATTATAGAATTTTTTATTCCCTTTCAAATGATGTAATATACTTACTCATACATATTGAAACAAAAAAGTTATTTAGGTTTTTCTGAACTGATTTTTACTTTTTCGAATTGCCGTAAATACATTTTTCTCGATTAACTCCCATTATTGTTCAAAACAAATTACAAAGATTGTTCTCAAGACTGTTTCTGTAAAGTACTAAGGCTTAAATTGTCACACCGCAATACAATCTTAAATACATAACTAAAAAACAAATTTTCAGTAATAGAGTGAACATTGTAACATAATATGTAATTATTATTTCCTAACTATCTAATTCTAAGTATGTCGCTAAAAACAATACGTTCCTGTAGGTTTATTTAAACAACCTGTAAAAATTAGGTATGACGTTGTCGTAAGAATCTGACCGACCAGAACGGCTAAAACGTCTGGTACTACGAAATGCTGGTAACCAACCAATCTTAGCTAAAGATCCTATATGCCGCTTATTTGGATTTTGGCGAAAACCTGAATTTAATCCTTGATACCATCCGCCACCCCGTGCTACTGAACCTATTATGTGCACATAAAAAAAATTATAAAATAAATAAATAATAATGATAATAATCTCAAATTTAACCCTAGACGGTAAATGTTAGTCGTTATGACTACATAGCGAACATTTTTATATTTCTAACAAAGGTCATGGAGGCAAATAAGGCCCATCTTAATTAAAAATGCTATACTTCAGGTAATAAGTAATTTATATTTAAAATGCTATGTTTATAGTAAACTTTAGTTTATTATTAATCTAAAGAAGTACGAAAATCAACATTTCTCAAATGTTTTTTTCATTTTTAAGACATCTTAAAAAAAGTAAATTAGCTTGTAAATATTAATTGATTGAATTGAAACAAAAATAACCGTATATTAGAATACATTTTCTAGGGAGTTAATTTTTTGTTTAAAGTTTTTTAAACTGAATAAAAAAATAAAAAGTAAATTTCATATTTCCGCAATGTTATTTATAAATATTAAATAATTGTTTTTATATTCGTACAAATCATAAGAATCTATCTATATTATACAATACTAGTCTGAGTTTTATTTAACCCCACTGCTACATATTCACGCCATTCCCTCGACTGTGCATCCCGATCACATCCATTTTTTACATGGACCTTATTTGCCGCAGGTAGCATACTTAGTTACTAAAAAAAACTTACCCAAAAATTTTTTTTCTATATTTGGATATTCCTCAGTTAATGCATGTATTAGTTCTTCATAGTCGTGGAAATTTGTATTTTGATAAACTGGGACTGAATATTCATCGTTATCGCTATAATCAACTTCTCTCTTTACTCTACTATCGTTATTTCCGATTGATCGTTTTTTTAACTGAGATTTTATAGATGCTATATTTCTTTTTTCGTTTTCCCCAGTTTCATCTGTTTGTGTTGGACTTGTTTCCGATTCATGTCTCATATAAGCATCTTGTCTTAATAAAGCAGCAGCATTTCTTTTATCAGAATACTTCAACCGTCCAAAATCTCTTACAATTGACCCAATATTCCTTTTATAATTTTCAAAAAAATTTCTTCTTGTCCCAGGTGTAGGATGTTCATTATTGCGCATTAGCGATTGTAAATTTCTCTTGCCGGAAACTGGATACTCATTATTTCTTAGTAACGCCTGTAAATTACGTTTCTCTTCATTAAAATTTTTTGATCTTAAGTTATCATTTCTAGCCAAGGATCCAATGAATCTTTTTCCATTTCGAATTACTGAAGCAATATTCTTTTTTAATCGCATTTCCTCATCATTTGTGAATGATTTTCCGTAAGGATAACTATACAAACGTGCTAAGGATGCAATATTTCTTTTTTGAGAACTTGGTAAATTATAATTCCGTGCAAGAGATGCCAGATTACGTTTTTCTGTTAATGATTCTAGAAAATTGTTGATATGTTCTCGTTTATGATTGAGATATCCATTTCTTGCGAGTGCTTCGATGCTTCTTTTTGATTCTTCTTCTTGAATTGTTATATTATCATCTTCATGGCTATCTTCAAGTGGTGAAAAGTTAGGCAATTGACCATTTTTTGCTAATGTTGCTATACTACGTTTATAACCTTGTGAAGGTATTGTGAAATATCTATTTCTTGCAACTGAAGCAATATTTTTCTTTGTAAAAGGAAGGTTCCCATTTCGAACTAAAGAATTAATTGATCGTTTATCTTCTTCGACTTCTTCTGGAAAATCATCGACAATTTCATCTAAATTTTCTAGATCTTCTATACTCTCAGGGAAATCCATGTTTAATACTTTTAAAAGACGAATTAGTTTTAATCTAAGTGCCTGTACTTGTAATGTGTCCACTTCACTAGGCATCAAAAGAGATTGGAAAATGTAACCTAGTTCACATATGTCAGGACTTGAAGAAGATAAAGAGTTATTTGAATCTCCGTCAGAACGAACCTGAAAGATTTTTTTTAATTAATCTTAACTGGTAGTTAAATAATAAATAAATGCATTCAAAAATGATTTGTTATTCTATAAATGTGTATTATATTATTGACATTAGGAATAATAAAAAAATAATATTTTTAACACAAAAGTGAGTTTTATTACTGACAAATACCATTGAAATTTTTCATGTATTAAATATCATTTAAAAAGATATAAAACATGGAAGTCATAGTCAAGTGTATGCAATGATTATTATAATAGCAAAAGAGTTATATAAAAATTACTTTAAAAAAATTATATTTAAAATATTAATTTATTAATAAATTTTAAACCGACCAGTACGACTGCTAAGTTTTATTAATAAAATAATACTTTGATATTACTTACCATAATGAAAACAAGTCCAACAAATACAGCTGTCTGCAAAAATATTTTCGGGGTAAGCAAGAGTTGATGTGCCATTTTTGAATTGTATTAGAGCACTCGACAATCAGGTTTTTTTTGTTTAATACATTAGTGAATCCGCGCACTGAAATATCAGAAAATATTTATACTTTTAAATAGCTGTAAAGTTATTATTATTATTATAATTATAATAATTAAAATAAAAAATTATACAGGATATTCGCGGGAAACAGGGGTTATTTTAAGAATATTTTAGAACTACAGAATATGAATTAAAACCGAAAAAAAACTAGATGCAATTGAATGATCTTTTTTTAATACTTTTAAATAATTGTAAAGTTATTATTATTATAAATATAATATAATACAGGATATTCACCGGAACCAGGGGTTATTTTAAGGATATTTTAGAACTGCACAATATGAATTAAAACCTAAAAAAATCTAGATGCAATTGAATGACCTTTTTTAATAATTTTAAATAATTGTAAATTCATTATTATTATAAATATAATAATTAAAATATAATATAATACAGGATATTTACGGGAACCATGGGTTATTTTAAGGATATTTTAGAACTGTACAATATGAGTGAAAACCTAAAAAAATGTAATTTAATGATCTTTTTTTATCTTAATACATTTTTTTTTAGCACAGCACACAATTATTTTTACAATTGCACATTTCAATTTCACTAAAAATAACCCCTTAGTAATGCACAAAACATATTTTCGGATATGAAAACAATTATTATTAAATATTACAAAAAAAATTTAAATTTAATTTTTATTGATATTAATTATTTTGTATCTTATGTATTGGCACCAGTCTTGGACGCTTTAAGAGTTTTTTTTGTAATTCTCATGAACTGAATAAAACAAGGACTTCTTTATAAAATCAATTTATTAATTATCAAAATCCGTAAATATAGTTTTTTTTAATGAAATAAAGAATCATGATATGATATGATAATATAATAATTAATAAATAAATTACACTAATAATGAATTTAAATGTCCACCATTTTAACACCCATTAACCGATTGTCATCAAATTAAGCTGTTTTAGAGTAATGGCAGTTATTAAATATCAACAAATATTTCTAATTCAATACAAGTGGAGTATTGTCCAAGACTGGTGTCAGCACTTTATACATGAATACAGATTTTATATCACGATAAATATATATATTTATTATTTATATGAATGGTTAAATTTAATAGCAAATTATGAAAAGAATTGTAACCTTACAACACGTGCAGTCACAGACAGAAAGACGCGAAACAAAAAAACACCAACAATAAAGCAACAGTTGTTCTATGTATGTCGTATTACGTTTGTTGCCTAGCAACAGTTTTATCCAGACTCTGAGCGTCGCGACGCGTGTATGTTCTGACGCACGAAACGTTCCTGGTCACATTTATATAGAACCCTCTCTTCCACCCCTAACGTCGCTTCTGCCGCTAGGTGAAAGCAATGCGGTAGCGCAGCGATGGACTCTCTGTGCAATCTATTGCATTTGACCTTTAAAACAAAATTTAAGGATGACACATAAGCGTTAAGAAGGATATTCTCTTGCTAATATATTTCTTTGTATCTTTCCAAATCGATAGTTGTATTATTTATTATTATATTATGGATTGATTTTCGATATACAGGCTGTCCCACGTGAAATGCGTGGGTATTTTCTAAACGGTAAGAGATACAGATTTGGTTATATAAGACGAATTATTTATAAGAAAGGGGTGAGTATTACTACATATATCCAAAAATATTAATAATTCTATGTGGATTAGACAGTAAACTAAAAAATCTGAAAACTCGAAAATTCTTTTATTGGCTATAACTTTTTTGTCAAAGTAGATAGCTACTTTTTGTTTGCGGTAGAATTGATTCGTGTATTTAGAATTTTTATATCACTTTTAGTTTCCGAGTTAAAATATTAACTAGTTTTATATATTATTTTATATATTTTCCCAACTAATATTTCTAATAATAAAAAAAACAAATTAATAATAATCACTTCAAAAACTATTACATAAATATAATGCCTAACAAATCTTAGATATACCTAATGCTAATGTAAACGTAACACGTAATAATAACCCGTGTAAACGTTGCACACGCTACCAAAAATATAACGCACTTAGTAGATTTATTTGATATCATAAGAAGTACGATCTTCCAAATTTTCATAAAAATATTATTAATTGTTGAGAGAAAAATTTAAAAAATTATTATTAGCGCAGTTTGTAATATTTTTTGAGGTTAGAAATTATGAAATAGTACTCCATCTCTCACAGATCGATAGAGGGGTTCCTTATGAGTGACCCTATTTTTTTTTGGTCAATATTAATCGAGTCTAAGCCGAGATATAAATAAATATGAAATTGGAAACTTTTTGGTCACCTCCACCATATGGTGGAGGCGCTGTCATATTTTTGTTCAATTTTTTTGTCGAGTAAAGGCCTCTATACACCACCTAATCTACAAGGCCGATTTGTAGTGAATTAAAGTGGAGGTAAATCGGTTACTGAAAATAAAAAAAGTAAAACTAGGGATTATGCTTTTTAAAGCTGAGAAACATTGCTAAAAAATGTATATCTTAAAAAAAAATTATAAATTTTCAACCTTGAAAAATAGATTTTATTTTACATTCCTATCGCAAATTAAATCATAAAATAATTCTATATACATTTTTCTTGTCAAATCATAAAATAATACTACATATATACATTTTTCTTGATAACTTATAAAGGTCGAATCGATAAATTTAAATTTAACTAATAATGAGAGTTACACTTACGAGTACACATTATTTACTACTCTCTAGTGACTAAATCTAATACATATGTAACAGAATATGGCAATACATATTTCAAATGTCATAAATTATGTCAGCATTAATTTAAATTTGATATTAGATATCATAAAGGTTATAAAAAATACATGTAGATTGATATTATTTATTATAAGATTTATTTACAGGATCAGTGTTAACCCTTAACTGATATCGCAAATTTTATTACAAACGTAACTGGTATCGTGGGGTATTTGCGGCCCCCCTTTTGACAAGTTAGTTTCAATAATGAATTAATAAATGGTAAATAATACATTCTATCTAAAGACACCCAACTTAATGGGGTAAGTATAAAAAAATATTTTAATTAACTTTTCAGGGAGGGGGTCCTAAAAATTCTACAGTGCTCGTTATAATTTTAATTTAAAGTACCACTAATCTGGTATTATTATACAGGATGGTCCGGTTTGGGATACAGTAGAACTCCTTTAAGTTCTAAGCTATGGGAGCGTAAATTCTAAGAATTAGAAGATACAGGGTACCCCTTCCATCACAATACCGATCTAATGAAATAAGACGGTAATAGCTTTCTCTCTCACTCGCACACTTTGCTCAGAGCTATCAAACATAACCCACGTGAATGATACTCTGGTGGTAAAATTGAAAAGTTATATAACAGTTCATCATTTGTAAAGTATGGCGTCTTCAGAAAAAGATATTAGATATAATTGAGTTTTATTTGAATGCTAATGGAAGTATTTGATTACAAATTGTTTTTTTTTCTCTGTTTAATAACGTTGTATACGTATATTTCATTTATATAATTGTGAAACTATTTTAATCAGTGGCGAGGCGTGAAATTTTTAAAAGGGAAGTATATTTTATCAATCCTCCCCTTCCTATTAACAAATAAAACTAGTTATGAAACAGCTTTAGTTCAAGCTTTTACTTTTTAAAATAAATTGTTATATACTTATATAGTATCTAAATGATTCTACGTCTTATTTTTTTGCATTTTAGTCGATATTTGTGTGACGAGTTGAAGTTCACTGCAAGAAATTTCACTAAAAAATTTTGAATTTTTGATTTCGTTAAAAGTAAGTTTATTGTATAGAAAATGACGTGAAAAGTTGTTTGTTTCTAACCGCAGGTCTGTATCTCAAACCGTTCTCGAGATATAGCCTCTCAAAGTTTTACTTTTTTCAAATTTTTGGAGAAAAAAGGCCATAACTTTTGAACGCGTAGTCGGAATTGATTTTAATTCACGGATTTGAAATCAGCGTGTCAAAATCTATATAATGACATGTATAATATATTAAAATCCGACAAAAAAATTTTGGTGAAAAATCGACATTTTTTTAAGGTATACCCCTTTGAATTTTTTCGATTTTTCGCGAAATTTTTTTTTTCGAGTTTTAAGATATTAAACATGCCATTATATAGATTTTGACACGCTGATTCCAAATCCGTCAACTAAAATCAATTCCGACCACGCATTTAAAAGTTAGGGCCATTTTTCTTCAAAATTTTGAAAAAACTGAAACTTTGAGAGGCTATATCTCGAGAACGGTTTGAGATACAGACCTGCGGTTTGAAACAAACAACTTTTCACGTCATTTTCTATATAATAAACATACTTTTAACGAAATCAAAAATTCGAAATTTTTTAGTGAAATTTTATGCAGTGAACTTCAACTCGTCATACAAATATAGACTAAAATACAAGAAAATAAGACGTAGAGGTATTATAGTTTTATAATTGAACGTGTAAATTAATATTAAATGCTATTTTTGGTTTAAATGTTTGAGTTGCGCATAAAGATGAATATTCTAATAATATATTTAAATTATTTATTAATTAACTGAAAACACAGATTTGTATTAATTTACCCATAAAGTAAGGAAAGCACTGCTTCCCCTGCTTCCATGGACGCTTCGCCACTGATGTACAATTCATAATATATATAGTATTTAACAATAATATATTTATTTGTTATATTTGCAGCTCTTCGCGGCCCCCTTGTGGGAAGGCCACGGCTATGATAATTGTAAGAATATAAAAAATATATAAATGTAACAAGTAACAATAATATTACAGGTCAAAATTAAGGATTGAATTTAAATGTAATTATTAAAGATAACAACGCAGTTATTAAGAAACTACGTGATTAATTTTAATTAAAAAGATTAATATAATATTTTAAAATTGGCGCTTTAGTGGCGCCACTCTTATCATTTGCATGAACTATTGTTAATCTAAAATGGCGGGTTTCGCTGACATGTCAAATACAAATGTACATAATATATCGATTTTAGTTATTATTATTAAAAACAGAACATCAAATCTTATCTATGTGTGTCACATAAATATAAGTGATTAATTCAGTGAAAAGTTTTATGAAAAGCTAATACAACTATCCTGTATAATTTTAAACTAACTTTTAACGTTATAAAGAGGTAAAATGTTTTTCACTAAATTTTACAGACGAAATAAAATTACTTGTTATTTGAAATCAACAACGAACACAATATATATATTCTTATTTTAATTTTATTATGCTTTTTTTGTTGTTAGATTTCGTATCGTTCTCGTTTCAAATTAATATTTTTGGTGGAGGTATTCAGTTTGATATCAAATAAAATCATTGATTAGTAACAAATTTTATTTTTCACAATAACAATACATCATAAAATTCATAACAATCGTATACTTTATAAAAATTATATATATTGAAAATACTAATCTAAAATAAATAATGCACAAAAATTTATTTATTGTGATTTTTTCTTGTCCGTTCCGAAGATAAGATTCTGTATGACAGGCTGTTTATAAATATAGATAGAGCTGATGGAGCCTGCAATAGCTCCCAACCAATAGACGACCATGTGCTCTGTAAAAGTGTTTCCAGAGCAACCGTACTTTAGAGATGTTGCAAGCACAGGGTTGAAATAACCTCCTGAGTAGTTGAATGCTGCAAATTAATTGTTACAATTAACGTAGATAGATTAATTAAGCAAAGAATCAGAGAGACTTATAGTTCCAGAGTTTTATGTTAAATGTAAGCAATATGAATCAACTTAAAGCTATTATGAGCTGTAAGTCCGGAAAGTTTTGCTATTTTATGTTGCACTAGGCGTACCGCAGCACAGAATGACCCACAGTGCTACAGTTAAGTATAGTGCGTACGAAATACAATAACAACTTATATTAAATATACCTGCTACAACCAGAGATGTTCCTATAAATGAATCTATCATTGTCGCAAACCTTGGCTGCAAGTCTCCTAAAGCTCTTGAAGCTAATCGACATAAACAAGTAGCGATCCCTTCAATTATAGCTCCATATAACATCGGAACCTAATGAAAATGTTTGAACAATTAAATTATTTGGATTTATACAGCTCACGAAAATTTTGATAGATCGATAAAGTAGAAATCAAATTTACTATAGTAAGAGTATTCGTTGATAGATGGCGCTAATACACTTAATCAATTGTTGATAATGTAGAAATCGATAAAAATTCTTTGCTGTAGTATGAGAATTCGTTGACAGATGGCACTATAATTATTTGTAAATTAGAAATCGAATTTACCTGTAAATCAGCGGTGCAGTCTTCGTACGCTCTATTTTTATGTGTCGGAGCTAATTCTAGACTCCAGAGTATTTGTATGTAACGGAAAATGAAAATGCCTCCCATTAGCTCTGCCCAGATACGTAGAAAAGCTATTCTCACGTCGCATTGACCTTCTGCGACATCTTCCAAATGCGTGTAAGGGCAAGCTGTCGCGTCTTCCCACTGGTTGGACCACCAGATTGTGAGAAGGAAAAGACAGACAGCGTAAGATGAAACTCCATAGTTGTCGGCGACTAAAAAATAATATATTCCGAAAATTAAAATATTATATACTAATTTTGGAAATGATTGTTACTGACATTATTAAAACCTAATGATATTTTATGATTGTAGATTCGAGCTAATTGGTCAGTATTGTTGTTTTATTTCGGCCAAGTTATGCTCGAGATTATAAAATAAAATTATTATAATCTCGTCTCAATTGGCCATAAAATATATTATAATTCATGAACAAATCGTTAAAATTTGAATAGAATATAATTTTTTTAATGATTAAAATTTAGGGATAGTTTTCAATAGTTTTCATTGAACAGAAATGATTTTTTTTTATGCTACAAAGTTTCAAAATGATTTTCTATTTGACCGTTCGACGATTATATAATTGTTTGCTATACTATAGTCAGAACACGTATATCAGTTAATATTTTCAGTGTAAAGAATAATCACGATTACAATATTACTGTGACGTATAAGAAAGTAACTACGTCAGATTATATTTAAACATTCGAGAGCTACAAAACTCGTTATATGAGCGTATTTCCACAAGTCCCTTTGGCGCAGAGGATAGCGCGTTGGACTTCTAATCCAAAGGTCGTGGGTTCGATCCCCACAAGGGATGCATATATTTTTATTTTTTATTTTCGCTGAAAACCATCACAAAATAAAAGATTATAATTTTTTTTTGATGAAAATATCAACAATAAGGTGTTTTTCACTCACCGATGATTAATTCAAAGCAACAACCGCAAAGTTCGGCGGCGGCTATAGCGTCTAAAAATAGCTGCCTCACAAATGGTTGGTTAACAAAAGTCTTAGCTATTCTCCTTGCTATTTGGGCCAGCAAACATGTCAACAATATACAAAAAATTGAAACTAATAAAGAATTCAATGAAGCCATGTTTTGTTATGTATTTGTGTACAGTCTAATATTTAATACTCCATACTTTTTATCTAAAAATATATATAGTATATCAATAATTACTATTTTTATACGTATATGTATTATAAATAATTTATCAATAGATTAAATAATAAAAAATTTCTAATGAGGTAACAATTTTTTAGGCAGGAGGCAGTCGTTTATAAATTCCTCTAGTTTTACTTTTATTATTAATTTTATTAGGTTAAAAATTTAAAGTAGAAAATTTTACAAAAATTTGGTCTCTTTTTACGAGATGCGATTTTTCATGGAAATTCAACGAGTGGGGTATCAAATGAAAACTGATAATTCAAGGAATTTGAATATGTTAACGTTTTGTTATTATTATCACCATATTTTTTTTCGAGTTTTTAGTTATACATATTACAAAAAAAAATTCAAAATAGTTCATGTAAAAACAAACCTATTTTAAGTTTTATATCAATTTCGTTCAGATTTTCGAATTAATTTTCTTGGTGTTTTTTTTTATACATTCTTACTTTCGTGAATTTTCAGAAACTTTTTTTACGCGAATTTCGACCTAATTTAATTGATTGCGGTTTTTGAAAATTATGGAATTAATTTTACAATGTAAACAATGTCTTTTATAAAGCGATTTGCAGTGGAACGTATCTACCACGTAAAAAGAGATCATACTGTATTAATTTTTATTTTAAAATTGAAGGAATACACTTTATCGATTTTTTATTTATAATGGGTATAAATTTTAAAACAGAATGCAAATTCTACAATTAATTATAATAGATAAACAAACTGAATTATATATAAAATTTTCAATTTTTTTTCAACCAATTAAATTCTCAAAGTTAAAATTCATAAATAATTTGGTAGACAATCTAATATTACTACCCCTCGCCTATAAATAGTTAAAAATTGCCATTTTTCAATGACAAAATGTAAACAAGTAAACTCAGAAATACGACAATTAAAAAGTGCCAATATCTCTGTCTGACTTGCTCTCTTTAATTAATTTAGCATCTTTGTTCAACAAATATGATTTAAATAACATCACAATGTCTCTAGTTGATGCTTCAATAAATAAATAAATAAATTTTTAAAATAAAATTATGAGAAATTCACAATAAAGATTTTTTTAAACAGATTTGAATTGCATTTTGTGACAAAATAATTTTAAAAAAACATGTTTAGCTTATACACCTGTCAAAAATATTTTTCTTGTTTACAATTAAAACACAAAAAAGAACTTACCAACTAAATTTTCTATTTAAAATATTTACAAAATTTCCTTATTTTATTATAAGCTATTTACATTTTTACTACAACTAGAAGTGTTCTAAATAGAATTTGAATTGAAACTAACTTAAGTCGGTCCCCTCTCAGATATAATTTAAAATTTTCAATTTAACTTATTTCGTCTGTCACTGTCTTCCTCAATTATCTTTAGACGTGTTGAAAAGAGGCACAAGCAATAGATGAATACTTATTTTTGTCTGAAAGTCCCTCCTGAGCTAGATTTATTCTATTTTTAAAACAACGCGTTGGTCTTTTTGTGTTATTTGTTTTTATCCTTTAATATTTGTCACATGAAAATAACGACCTTTTTATATATAACTGTTCAGTCGAGTTAAACGTTATTTAAATAAAAACTAGTCAACATATGAATGGTTTAAGAAATACCCTGTAAAATAGTACATCCAGTGCCGGCCTTAACAAATCTGGCGCTCTGGGCGAGATTTATTTTTCCGCCCTCTCTCCCCCTAAAAAAATGTTCAAAATTACCAAAAATGTCAATTAAAATTGATAAATGAACAAATAAGTTGAATAATTCATATCTCAGCTTGACGCGATCCTACAGACTCAAACTTTTTTTTAAATATAGCTTACATCATTAACTTTAAGACTACCAAATCCCCTAAGACCGCCGAGACCTCCTTCCCCTATTATGAACAAATTAAAATTGATAAATCAACAAATAAGTTGATTAGTTAGTATCTCAGCTAATACCTTATTAAAATTAAAATTCGAAAATCTCGTGATATAATAATAATCAAAAACTTTTTATATTTTTTATAAAAAATACATACCTCAATTAATTGTTCTTATGAGTATATTTGATTAATTACTTAAATAAATAAATTATAATTATTTAAATTTGACAATTCACACGTAAATTTGCTTTAAATTGAAAATAAATGTATTTTTTACATACCTTATAATTACACAAATGATTTTAATTTAATATAAATTATTCAAACGAATTAAAAATAGAATTTTGTGTCAATGATAAAAGAGAAATTTAAATTTCGAATTTAAATGTAGTCGGTAATGCAGAAATTGTCGTTGTAGGTAAAGCTAATGCACGAAAGTATCGATAGATGGCGTTTATTATTTCATTTATCAAATTGGCAGTAATATTGCATTAATTTTATTTTTTTGCATATTTGATTTATTAAAATTATATTAAATTTTATTTTTAAAAGAAGTCAGTCTCTCCTATATAAAATTCATAAATGTTCATAAGTCAGAGGACTTATAAATCACCATGTAATGCATCTAAAAATATAATTCTCGTAGCCTTATTTTAATTAAATAGAAAACAATAATATTATATTATATTAGATAATAAATGTATTTCTGAAGATTAATTATTATTTTAACATCCTTTACCCCCCCCCCCCCCCCCTCACCGCTTTTGTCGAAACTCGAAACCATTCTTATAATAAGTTGGGAGAAATAGATACATACAAATTTCATTAATAAAAAATTTTAAAATAATGAGAAATCGGTCTGAATTTTAGAACAGTGTTATAATACATTTATTATAACGTTGGTATCTAAATCACCACTGCTTTTAGACAGCTGATTTCTACTTAACATAATTATAAATTATTTAAAAATATATTTGTTTTTATAATTTAGCATCTTTGCACTGTTTTAGAGAGCAGTAAAATGTAATTTGCAGTGTTTTTTTATCTGAAGACATTTGATCTGGTGCTGCAACAAACACGTGACTTATTTTCCCTGCTTTCGTTGCATTTATACAGTCAAAACTCGATAAATCGTGTGCAATACATTGTATTTCTGTTTAAATACAAATATAGTATAGTTATTTATTTCAATAAAAAAAAGTCGTTTCTTGGTTCCTGGGTGTAAACAGGATTTCACTAGACCTATAGAAAATATAAAGCACGTATTGGGAGCGGTTGGGTTTCTTTTTTTTTTGGGGGGGGGGGGGGGGGGGGCAGGGCGCGTATTATTGGGTATTTTACGAGTGCCATATTTCAGTGTGAACAGGCTTTGTTATAACCAATCTGTTTCACACATGTGCACATGTCCAAATGTCCAGTTACGCACATGTCGGACGTTCGGACGTTGAAGCGACTAACTACAAATGAAGAAATGATAAACGAACATTTAAAATATTTTTTTAATACATTTTTTAATCCATTTTATTAAATAACAACGTGTCAAGTTAAATCAGTCCGTTATATCGAAGTTCTACTGACTGTACTATAGTATGTATTATTCTATAATTTATTGAGAAATCCTTAAAAAATAATATTAGTTGATTTCTTAAAGATTTACATACAAATAATAATAATTTTACTTTTTCGTAATAACCTTAGATTTTATAATTTGTTTAAAACTGAATCGTTACTATATTTTGTACCCGCGATTCGAATAATCCCTTCAGGATGACCACAGAAGTCATATTTCATGAATACTATTCATTATAATTATATAACAATTGAATATTAATTTTTTTGTACACCTGTCTGTTCCAAGAAAAAGGTAAAATCTACCTGCAGAAAAGGGTAATAACCTTTTAAGCCCTTTCTTACATAGTCTATCTTTGCAGCACGCGTTTAAAAATACAGGAAAAAGCAATATAATCGTATGTTAATAAAATGTTTTAGTTATAATATGTATATAGTTTTCTGTATATAAAAATATGTACAATAATAAATAAATATGATATATTGGTGCAAAGTGCGCGCACGCACGAATGTAACATTGTTAAATGTAAATCAGATTTTGCTGAAATAAGTAAGAAGTGTCACAGGATTGCTGACATTTTCATAAACTAGACAAAACGAACGAATATATTTCCATAAAATAAATATTTAACTATTTATATGAAGCAACAAAAAAACACATCATATAGACATAGCAAAATGAGCGCTGTATAGTAGAAAGAATAAAGCGCACACGTGTTGTCAGTAGTATGAGGTTGAATTGCGAATATAACGTGCGCGTCGATCTCTCTCCGACTCAAGCACACACCGCTAGCGAACCGTATTGCGTCCTTGTTCAATACGCGCAGTCCCATCGCACTCTAATAGAATGAGACATATTGAATGCGTTCCAAACGTAACTGAAAGCGCACTAAATAAAGGTAGCGTACGCGCTTGACGTAATGCGTTCTCGCTTGCGTGCGATGTTCAGTCGCGTTTGGCGAATCCGTAGGCTATTTTGACGGGAGAAGGCCGGTCATGTGACTCCCAGAGTTTGCACAGACATCGCTGGGACGTAAGGGGAGGTGTCGGAGACTAGACTGTTCAGTAGCCGCCATACGAAATGCTGGTATGCTGCTACGTTCAATGTGCACACTCCCCAGTCTGTCGGATATACGTATGTTTTAAAATCGTCATGTACACGGTTTTCTGATAGTTTCAATGTGTTTTTATGTAACAGTATTGTGTGTTAATATTTATTAGATGCGTGCGGTGAGTTTTGCGCGAATCCAGTGCAGGGAACAGGAGTTATTTGTGTTATTGTTGCGCGGTTCGAGTGAGACATCGGGGAGTGCGTTCGGTAATGGCGCGTCAGACACTGGCAACTTAGCGGACATGTTAGTTAGTTGAATGTTGACAGTCGTCGAGTGTATGTGAGTCGCGTTATAAAGAAGGTGTGACATTCGGTGGGTCGCGGGTCATAACCCGGACCAATTAAACAAAACACGACAAGTGCGCGAGTGATATGTGACAATGGTGTTTCGGAAATCTGATTGTTTATAAAAATACTCGGTTCAACAATGATGGAATTGGTTACACCTCACTTGAAGAGTGTTCTCAAAAACTACCAGCACAGTGCGACGAAGAGTCTGCAGGGTCCCGGACTGTCTCTGATCCAGCCCAAGCGCGAATTGAATTCTCCAGAGATAAAAGAGGAGTGCATAAGTGTAGTAACAACCACCAGCAGTGATTATTCTAGTAGTTCTCTACGTTTCCCTGTCCTCGCGGCAGCCGATACAGGTCGTAGTGAGCGGACTGAAACAATCCTCGAAGGCGAGAGCATATCCTGCTTTGTCGTCGGCGGTGAGAAACGTTTGTGCTTGCCCCAGGTGTTGAATAGCGTGCTGCGCGATTTCTCGCTGTTCCAGATCAACCAAGAGTGCGACCGACTGCAAATATTCTGTTCGCGGTGTACGCCCGACCAGTTGGCCGAGCTCAAGAACACCGCGATACTGCCTGGCTCGGCGCACTCGTGTGGTCTTATCACCAAGACGGACGCCGAGAGGCTGTGCAGCGCTCTGTTGCATTCGGCCGGCGTGCAGGTGGGTCAAATAAACTAACTGCACGTGTTACAATCACTATCTACTACCTACTTGTTGTTATTCTATTTATTATACATTTTATTACAATATAATTCAATTATAGTGTCAATAGTTCAAATAATAAGAAAGATACACAATAACAATCGTTTTTGCGTTCGTATTTATCTATAATAATTTTTAATATTCAAAAATCAAATAAATGTCAACAAATATATTAAAGTAGGTACATGTGACCGCAAAGTATCTGCACAAAAATGAAAAAATCAAGTTGATAAAATTATTTATTTAAAATATTTTATCGGTATTTTTCCGAAAATGAAAATATTTCAAATCAAATTAAACATTATTGAATAGAGAATATTATAATAATTATAACAAGTTTCGACATCTGGAACGTTAACTGTAACAATGAGATTAAAAAAAAAAAACAGATTCATCATAAAATAATTTAGGACGCTAAAATGATAAATAATCAACAATATAATTTTTTTCAACAATAGATTTTTTAAATTTAAAATTTACATTTAATCTCAAGACGACTCATTTCTTCCATCTCTACTAAACGCATAAGTAATTATTTATTGATATTACGCCTGTTTTCTTACAATTTATATCTTTTTAACGTTAATATATACGTCTTTTCGAATTTTCCTTATCTTTAGGTAAAAATAACTTTCGCTCATTATCTATTTTATTATATTATTTGTGTTATCTTTGTGTGACAACATTATAATTGTATTATCTGTTATGATACCATTGTTAATCAATAAATATATCCAATTAAAGTAGGAGACTGGTTAAAATCAGTTTCATATAACACTGAATTCTTTAATTAAATTTTATGTTGAGATCCACTGCTTTGAATAACACGTTACATTTGTGCAGAAACGAGAAAAAAACATCTCGAGGCCACCGAATATCTGTGTGATATTGCACAACCGAGTATTTTCGTAATATTTATTCATACAAATATGCAGTGCGCCATGTGTGTCCGCGCTTCGCGTATAGTCGAACCTCTGTAATGCGATCACTGTAACTACGACATTACATACATAGGTATTTAGGTACTGACCGCTTTAAAACGGGCAAGATATATTTTTTTTGGGATTGATGAACTTCTTTTTTATACTTCTCATAAACTCATATTACTAAAAAAAAAAAACTAACTCTTTATTAAATTAATTTAATTATCAAAGTCCGCAACGATAAATATATTTTTAATTATAGCAATAATGGATAAAGTAAAACCAATAATGGGCACACAAAAGTAATAAAATAAATAATGGTAAAATTATAATAATTAATAAATAAATTACACTAAAAATTAATTTAAATGTCCACCACTTTGACACCTATTGGGGGATTTAAGCTCGGGGCTTCGAAAATATGCGAAATTATTTTACAATTTTTAATCAAATGATCTAAAAATTTTATCTTATGATAAAAAAAAGGTCACACATTTAAAATTTGAAGACCTTTTTTTTTTTTTTTAGTCATATTTGCAGTTAAATATATTCATTCATTTCAAAATTATTATATTATTATACTTATTTCGCATACTTTAAGAACATTGAATATTTCGGGGGGGGTTATAATCACAAAAAAAGTCATTCAATTCAAAATTGTAATAATAATTGCATATATTTTAAAAACATAAAATATTTCGGGGGGGGGGGGTGACCCCAAACCCCCCCCCCGTTCCTACGCCACTGTTATAAATGTAGTATAATCGTGATTATTTTTATGACTGGAGGTTAAATATCTGATGCACTTGCCTTTCTTAGTTTTTGTATAATAATTAATTAGTAGGTATTGTATCTACTAATTTTGTGTAAGAATCAGGATTGTATTGATTTTAATCGATTTCATTGAATTAAAAGATTAGTGGGTGCTATATATTTAAACTAGTAAGTAATTTATATTAAAAAGGATATATTAATGGTAAACTTTGGTTTATTATTAATCTAAAAAAGTATGAAAACCAATTTTTCTTAAATGATGTTTTCATTTTTAAGACTTCTTAAAAAAAAGTAACTTTGGGCCTTATTAAACTATGGTTTTCAGATAATTATAGTTTTATATTGCATGGGAACTATGTTTTAATGAATATTTGGCGTAATATTTGTTTAATTATAGCTTATAAATAAACAATTAATAATTTTATTTTAATATTTATTTTTTATTCATAACGTGCCGATGCTGCATCCGTAGCAGCTGCTAAACTCTCGGCAAACCACGTTATTTCTTCGTTGTAGATGATTTTTTTTAATAGAACTATTAGTAAATAAAAATTACATACCAATCTAGAACAAAATATGTGATCATAAATTGTAATAAATAATAAAAAGCTCAATCTTAAATTCGGTGGGCCTTATTATCCCTAAGGTACTACGGCAATATTTTTTTTATTTTATAAAGCAAAAACTTAAAAAATAATACCTGAACAAATAAGAAACAGGAAATAGATAAAAGAAATTTAACAAAAATTAAGATTATTTGTTGGTTGTTTTTATAAAATTGAGCATTCGTCACCATCTCTCGCAACAAACTCAGTGGTACTGAAAAGTTAGCATCTTCTATGTGTACATAAAAATCTAGATCCAAGTATTGTAAATGTGTTTTTTTTACATGGGCATTATTTGCCGCAGGTATCTTATAAAGTAAATATTAATATCTGTTTTTTATTTGTAATTCCAGCCGACGTTACCTCCAAAACCTCCACCGTGTTCAACGTTAACCGGCACGACAAACGGAGATAGTAACAACACCTGTAAAGACAGTGTAAATCCCACATCAGTAGTATCGTCTACCTGCAACCCGTCGTCTACATCTCCGCCGACGACGTCGTCGAACAGCACGACGACAGGCACGACGCCCAAACCGACGACATCTCCCGTGGGCGTCGTCGTCGACAGTGCAACGACAACCACGTCGACGACAAGTGTTGCTACGTCGTTTCGCGTGTACCACGAGTGCTTCGGGCGGTGCTCGGGGACGTGCACCCCGTCACTGTTCACGCACCGTGACGCCCGGTGCGTCGTGTGCACCGAGTGCCGGGGCGCGTATTCTCCGCAACACTTTGTGTGTCACGCGCATCGAGATCGTGAGACCCGTACGTGCCATTGGGGATTCGAGTCGGCTAACTGGAGAGCGTATGTGAGGGTGCAGCGCGATCATCCGGATAGGCCGCTTTGCGAGAGGCTGTTAGACGAGATGAGGGATATGTATGAAGGCCGAGTGCCCTTCCCGGGTGTTGCTCCAGCTGATAAGGATGCTAAGGACAGGAGTAGGGCGTCGCCTGCAGCCCAGATTAAGAGAAAACAGGTCAGTCTAAAATAAATATAATAAAAAACCAGTAACAAAGTATCACTGAAATTATGATTTTAAATAATGAAATATGTAAGTTAAAAAGATTCTAAATATCGGTATGGAGAACCATACATGACTTCCATGTTCTTTCTATCTTTTTGAATAATTTTTAAATATACATTTTTTAAAATATTTTATTTATATAATAATCGTAATACATTAAAATAACATATATACTTACAACGGTTACAGCTCTTTTTGCCATTTGTACATAAATATTAGTTTTCTAATGTCAAAGACATAATTCACATTCGTAGAAAAACTAATTTGACAATTTGAATTTAGTTGCATTTGTTTCCAAGGCAACATGAATTAATGACATATTAGTATTTAAAATTCAAATTTTAAGTGTGTTTTTCACCTCTTTAACGGCTGTTTAGGCACGTACAAATAATAAATGTCCCTTAGATTCAATTGAACTGCAAATGTACCAAATCTTATCAAAATTAGTGAGATAATACTCGCAATATTCACTTTTTAGACGAAAAAAGTTACAAAATTTCGAATATTTCCAAAACCCCTAATCCGATTAGCACCAAAATCAATAGGTCTGGAGTACTCACTGAGACAAACATTTTCCCCAAAAATAATTCAGATCGGTGCATTTTTACGGTAGTTATCGTGAACGAAAAAAAAATCTACATCCTGACACACAGACACACGCACAGCCGCCATGCGGAAATTAACTTTTCTTTAAGTTTTGAAGTTAGTACAATCAGAATTTGTCATTTTCTCGGACACGATTTTTCGATGGTATTACAATACTTCCATTTCTTTCAGAACATGGAAGTAAAAAATGTATTTATTTTTATATTAAAAGCGAGATTAATATAATTTTTGTTAAAATAAAAACGCAAAATACAGCAATCCGCCATGTTTCATAAAACAACAGTCAGATTGGATGACGTCACTTTTATAAACGTCATTTTTGTTTCATTAATATCTGCACTGTTTATAAATTATTTTGTGGTTTTAAATTATCAATTTGCTCAGTTTTGTGTTAACAAAAATAAAACCAAGAAATATTAGCGATGGAACAAGGATTTATTATAGTTGACAAGGAGTATTTACATAGGTGTGACGTCAATAATGCGCCATGACACCTACGAGCGTTTTGGCGTCAAATTCAAAATTAGTTTTAAAAGGGTCAATTTTTGTGAAATAAGAGACACGTAAGATCATCATAAAATAGTTTTTAAAAATTAGGCATCATGCATATTATCGATAATATCAACCAGGGGCGCTAATTCATAAATTATTCGTGATTTATAACATTTCTTCTTTCTTTACGTCGATTTCTCTTCAATTTCGTTAAAAGTATGATTTTTATGAAATTTTAACTAATCTTTACTTTTATAGTCAAGGTCGATTGAACTAAATATTTACATTCTATTGTGAACTACAATTGAAGTATTTTACACTGTATGCAAATTACATAAATAATATAATGCAATTATTTGATTTGCAACGTCTTTTGACACTATTTTTCTCTAACCTATTTGTTAAAGTATTTTAGATTTATTGTTTGCGTTATGATATTTGACGGTCTTAGGCATTTAGTTCAATTAACGACTGAACAAAAAATTCCTTTATTTATTCTTGTTTTCGTATTTTTTGATATTTTAACAACACATACAATCAAAGAATCCGATATTGTAAAATCATAAAAAAGCTGTCAGAATCACAGAACGCATTGCCAACTTACTGATAGTAAAAATGACGCTTCCCGAATAGATCAAATTGTATGTAACATATAATGTCGAATTTGTACTTCTTTGATTGTATGTGAGGTTAAAATATCAAAAATACGAAAACAAGAATAAAAATAAAAACCGATAGTGTTCAGATAAATTACCAACCATCTTACCAAGTTTCATTAATATCGGTTCAGTGGTTCATGAGTTATGCGTGTGACAAGAATTCACTCGACAGACAGACACGGAACGAAAAGTGTTTGTCTTGACTTGAAACGGAAAGATCAATTGAAAATTTTGAAACCGGAGAACGTTTCATTCTAAAACGATCACAAAGAAAACAATTGCAGTTGATATTCATGGCTAGCGATTAATTAGATTAATTAGTCGTTTGATCATCAATTGAACTAAATTTTGCCCAACACTGATATTTGATAATAGTTACACAAGTGTAGGTTGCCGGTACAGTCGCAGGTGTCCTGCGCTTAATGTAGCGCACCTGTCTGTCTACCCTCTGTCTGATGTTAATATATTGCACCTTACTTTACCTGCCCTTTAGGTACATTATACCCCTCTACTAGATACAGGGCGTCGATGCTGTATTTGTTGAAAGTGAATTTAACGTATTACAATTAAATTTTCATTAAATTCATCAACGTGGTTGATAAAATAAATCGATTATTTTTTCGCTCGCTGAAAAATAACAGTATTTTATTGTACACAATTCTTTACTACATTATATTGTTCAATATTTATCGGTCATTGCAGAAAACGCATTTTTTTCCGACTTGATTTTCTATTATCGTCACTGCTTATTCTTTATGTTACCTAACGTAACAAAATATATACTAAAACCTGATCAAAGAACATATCTATAGTCGAAATATAAAACCAGGTCTTAACGTTTACGCGATAAATGAAGTTTTGTACTATAAAAATGTTTTCGGAATAATGTTTGTATGTTAAAAGAAACCAATTTTCAAGGTAAACATAGAAGATTTGTCTTATTATTCCATGTTTACTGTTTTCTTGAATTCTGTTTAGTCGATATTTGTATGACGAGTTGCAATTCACTGCAGGAAATTTCACTAAAAAATTTCGAATTTTTGATTACGTTAAAAGTATGTTTATTCTATAGAAAATGACGTGAAAAGTTGTTTGTTTCAAACCGCAGGTCTGTATCTCAAACCGTTCTCGAGATATAGCCTCTCAAAGTTTTAGTTTTTTCAAATTTTTGGAGAAAAATGACAATAACTTTTGAACGTGTGATCGGAATTGATTTTAGTTGACGGATTTGAAATCAGCGTGTCAAAATCTATGTAATGACATGTATAATACTTTAAAATCCGACAAAAAAATTTTGGCCAAAAATCGACATTTTTTTAAGGTATACCCCTTTGAATTTTTTCGATTTTTCGCGAAATTTTTTTTTTCGAGTTTTAAGGTATTGTACATGTCATTATATAGATTTTGACACGCTGATTCCAAATCCGTCAACTAAAATCAATTCCGACCACGCGTTCAAAAGTTATGGCCGTTTTTCTCCAAAAATTTGAAAAAACTAAAACTTTGAGAGGCTATATCTCGAGAACGGTTTGAGATACAGACCTGCGGTTTGAAACAAACAACTTTTCACGTCATTTTCTAAACAATAAACATACTTTTAACAAAATCAAAAATTCGAAATTTTTAGTGAAATTTCCTGCAGTGATAAACGGACGAACAGACAGACAGACAGATAGATGTTGCATTTTATAATATGTACATATGTATATAGCAATTTATTTATATACAATATTGAATATATAGCAGCCCGCCCGCGGCTTCGTTTTTATGAACATTAAAAAGCTTGTAATATTTTTAATTCACAATCCATAATATTTTAAAACTTTGCGGCGCGGGGTTAATTAATTAACATGCATTAAAATGATTCACAACATAAACAAATCAAAGTCTACTAAAAACAACTATTTGTTTTGAATAATTTTTGTTTAATAATTTCGTATTTTAATTTTTATAACAACTGTTTTATTGCTTAATTGTTTTGTCTATGGAAACAATTGGAATCCGAAGCGGCCAATGAAATGTGGGTTAGTAAAAATGATGACCAAAGTATTTTTAGCGTTTCGATCAAAGAGAACCGATTAGCGATTTCTTAGCAAACAACATGTGTTGTTATTTGATATTAAAACATATTGCGTGTCGATGATGAAATTTTTAAAGCTTCTCTTACAACTCATAATAAACAGTAGGATCTGTTTTACGCGGTAGATACGTTCTATAGCAAATCGCGTATAAAAAATCGCTTAAAAAAGACTTAGCTTACATTGTAAAACTAGAGATACGTTCCATAATTTTTTAAAACTGCGTTAATTGAATCAATGAATTTAAATAGGCCGAAAATTGCGTAAAAAAGTTTCTGAAAATTAAAATAAAAAACATGAAGAAAATTAGTTCGAAAATCTGAAAGAAATGTTTTCAATTTATTTAATTTTATTGAAAAGTAACAATCTTATTTGTATTTTTTTATGAGAATTATTGTCACTATCTGAAAATACAACTCGGTACCGTTTGTACATATAATAATTAATAACATGTCCTGACTGACTGATTCATCATCGCCGAGCCGAAACCCCTGGACCTAGAAACGTGAAATTTCAGGAGTGTCAGTGATCAGCTAGTAATAAATAAAATAATATTTATATTCCTTGAATTGTCAGTTTTCAATTGATACCCCACTCACGAGGGACATGTTCTTTTTTTGATGGCATATTATAAATATTCAATTTACTGGCAATAGTTTTATGTTTGTTTGTAAAAAACTGGAAAACTACTGAACCGATTTTATTGTTAATGTGATTTTCATTGAAAAATAAACATGACGCAAGGTAGAGAGAGATCAGTGGGGATGTCTTAAATACTGAAATTATTTGTTATTTATATTTTTTAATATAATTAGTAATTATTATATCAGTATTTAACCTGTACATTTAATTGTCATTGTAACGACCACAGCTGATGCCTCAAGAAGTGAATAATATACTTTCTACCTATATGGTGGTGTTCTATAACCATTTAATTCCATGTTTTGTTTGTGCAGTTGGCTTCATAATTACTGTTTTTATTGTTTTATATATACATATATCCACAAAGAAATCATAGTATAAATTTTGTTATAGCTAGTTTTATTACAAATTTTTCGCTATTTATTTTATGATTTTTTAACGACGAATAAAAAGAATGATAAACTGTTGTTTATGTTTTTTTTATATATAAACAAATAGATATAGATTATATTATTTAATTACTGTTTTTACGATCGATTTTTAACAATTTTTATTACCAAATGTTGTATCTATACAACCAATTCTGTTTTTGTACGGTAGATACGTACACGTACAGTGTCGTACAGCCTATCGCCGTGTAAAAAACGATTTATTTATTTATTTAATTTAAAAGTAAAATTTAACACGAAAAAGAACTTCACTATATGAAAATAATAAATTTATATTATTTTAATTATATAATAAAATTAATACGTGTAAAAGAAATTATTTTATTGTTATCGACTGTGCTGTTTCAAAAACGTGTTAAAAAACAGAATTTGGTGTACTTATATATTTTTACTTTGCTAGAAATTATTATTTGTGCTCAGCGATAACAATTTTAATTAGTACTTTCAATGAAAATTATAACGAACACTAACAAAATTTTTGAAATAACTCTTTTCTTATAAATCGTAGTGAGAATGACTACGGAACCCTATCATGTACGTTCCCAGCATGCACTTGGCTGTTTTATTTAATTAATTGATTTGGTTTAATGCAGTTTTAGAAAATTATGGAATGTATCCCTAATTTTACAATGATTTTTTATACGCGATTTTTTGCGGAACGTATCTAGAGTATTAAAAGAGACCCTACTGTACTACGTACATAATTAAAATAGGAAAATAAGGGAAAGTATTTATTTCTAAGCAGAAAAAAGCTTGTAATGTATTTTTTATCTATAGATTATCACAGTTAGCTCTGGTAAATACCGACTCCTCTTCTATTTTGTTTTGGCCGACAAAATATGAATGTCTCTGTGCCAAGGGGTCGGCCGGAGAGAGACGGAAGTATGCACGCACTCGGTTGCCGTTTGTCGCCCTCTCTGTCGTACATTGTCGCATCGCCACGGCCGTTCCGCGGCTATAAATATCGCCGCACTTGAATGTTGCCAATTTCTGCTATGCCCCACTAGTATTTTCATAAGTGACCTATGCCTGAAAATGCATGAAAATCTATACTATACAGTTTTCAAATTTAATTACTTCCTATGTAATTTATTTTTGTATGCCTGTTTTTTTGGGAAAATTTGATATTTTTGTATGGAAACATAGTTTATAATATAGCCGTGGTAGTGTTAAAAAAATAGGTGTGACTGTGTTGGGATGCACAGTCGAGGGATTGACGTGAATAGGTGGTAGTGGGGTTAAATGAAACTCAGAGTTAAGGATTGATACATTTTTGTTACACAGAAATGTTTGAATATTTGTAAAATGGGCATAAAATATTGCCGTAAACTTAGTCTTAATAAAGAAATAGTATTGTATACTACAGTTATTTCTTATATTTATCGGTATGAACATAAAAACGATTAATACAAACGAAATCGTGGAAATACAAAATTTACTTTTTATTTTTTTATTCTTTAATCAAATGAAATCGTCGACATACATTTTTTTTTAAATATTAAGATTTTCACTCATTAAAACTGGTTAAATATTTTGATTTATATTTGTACCACGTAAATCTAACCGAGATTTATAATTTGAGACCAAAAACCGCGTGGTAGATAAACATTATTCACGTCAAAAAGGTATTTGAAAATGCATGGATATTTTTTGTAAAATTCATTATTTGTTATGATTTTTCTATAATTTTCATGCTATATTAAACTAGGGAAGAAATTAGCCCTATGCGATATATTTTTCTATTAGGGCCAGTCACTTCTCCGACATTTACCCCTCAATATTGTGTATAAGAGATATATTTTACGAAATATTTAATTTAAAACGGTGGAAATCAAAAATTCGTTGACAAAATGAAAATTGATGTTTGCCATTCGACTTGTATAATCTTCCTTATCCTTAATATATATAAAGCTCAACGTCTCTCTGTCTGTCTGTCCGTTCGTGCGCTTATCACTCGAGAACCACTTATCCGATTTACGTGTTTTTTTTTAATTCATAGGTACGTTCTCTGGCCAGGTTATAGGCTATATTTTTTTACGTTAGGTAACATAACAACTAAGCAGTGACGATAATAGTAAATCAAGTCGGAAAAAAAATTTCCGTCGGCGCGCTGTTTTGTAATACGCTGCCTAAACCGTTCAATATAGAACATAATAATGTATTAAATAATTGTGTAGAATCAAAAGTTCTACAATAAAGTCCGCGACACGATATGTCTAACTTTTATATTTAAGCCACAATGACTGCTTTTATGTTACAAAGAAAACATAAAATATTTGGGTTCTGTTTACATGGACTTATGACCTGCAAAACATTAATCCTTATCAAAATAAATGATTTTATCGTCATACAGAATCCAATTTGTTTTTTTGGTTTAGGAAATAACGTGAAATATACATAAAATAACATATTATTCGCGGTAATTCGCGTGAACTATGATGAAGTGTCGCGGGGAGAGGGACGATTCAGCGCTCGGCCGGCAGTTGTTTATTTTGTTTTCAATTATTAACTTTTAAATTTAAACAGAACAAATATGATTTGTAATTTTTGTTCTGATTTGTTTTTTTTTTAGGTACGTTAGGTTTTGATTAGTTATTATTACGATAATAATTAATCGTGTTTGTACTTAATTCAACTATGTATATTTTTCAAAAATCCTAAACAATAATTCCGTAGTCCAAGCGGGCGAAGCCGCGTGGGCCTAGCTAGTAATTATATATAGGGGAAATTAACTAATGTGTTCATTTTTTAAACGCATAACGGCCTTTCAGATCGTTACAGGAAAGAAAAAACACCTTCCTATATCAGAGAGATTGTATGGTATGTTCTACATATATATCTTTAAGATATCGTAAACTATGAGAATTGTTTGTTGTTTCGTGCCTCTAACATATCCGCACTGTCAGTGTGAACGGACGGCGCGACGGAGACCGAAGTTGTACCAGGGGGAGTGGGGTGGCATCGCGGCGCTGGTGTTTTGGGGGCGGCGCCCGCCCGTGACACTTTCTCTCGGCGGCGGCGTCGCGTATCGATCTGTCTGCGGACGGGACGCGGCGCGCGCGCGCGTGCGTGCGTGCGTGTGTGACCCGCGTTACGTCACACGTGGCGTTCGGTTGCTCTTCGTGTAACGCCGCGGATTACGACGTACACACGAGGTACATGACTTGTGTAGGTATGTATTAGACCAAACCTCATATATACCTCATAAATACCCTAATAATTAGGGTATATTTTTCCGGTCTCATTGGCCTATATTTGGTTTCCTTTAAACCGATTAAGATGAAATTTGGTATACATAAGACTGATAACATAAAAACAGAAATGATAGGATTTTTGAAAACACATTTTTTTTGGACCCTCTTTCCATAGACTGAAAAGTTAACTCACATTTTTTTTCACTTACCCTATTGTGTGGGTTGTCATTATTTAGGACTCCTAAAATGTAATAAAAAATGTTATATGGCACACCCGTCGTTTTTCTATACGTTTTGATAACAGTACAATCAAAATTTGGCATGATTTATAATTTTGTATCCTATATTTATGTATAATTTAAAAAATAACTTCATATTACGGTCATAATATTGATTTATCAGCAAATTAATATAAATGTTTAATTGGTTATTTATCAATGCATTATTATTTTTTGTAAAACGTGGTCGTTAATTTCATATCATTTATATCGTATTTCATAATTTTACGAACAAATGGACATGCATACAGTACCAACACTGGTAGAAACGTTGACTTGGACCAAGGAATCCTTGTTTTATAAATAAGGAAAACAATATTTTTATATATAACTTTATACAGTTGGATTAAGAGTATATTAAGAAAATATTGTTATCATTATTTAGAAAAAAGCTTTCTTGGTTTAATGTAAGTCAATTTTTACCTATTGTAAGGTTAGACTTAATTTTAATCTAAGGTTGCATAAAGCAAAATTAACCACAGTTCTTTTAAAACCATTATTAAGTTAATTCTAAAAGCAATCACGGTTATAATTAATTTTATAAGGTAAAAAAGTATCAATATTTAGTGAATCTTGGTTTGAAAAGAACTATTTAATCGTGGTTAATTTTGCTTAATACAATAATAGTTACACTTGATGTGAAATGAGTTTTTATCAAGTATGTTGAGGGGGTAGATCGGAAAATAATTTTAAAGAGGTCCTGCTGTATGTAATAATTATTCAATATATGTACCTATATGTATAAACGGTATGTAAACAAATATATTGATTTATGTATGTGAAACGTGGATTGAATTATCATGTTTTGGCTTTATTTTTAACACATACACAAAATTATCAATAGTACAGTAGAAGAAGGACAGATAGATCGTCTTTCTCTACTCGACTACGTCAAAATACGTCGTCGGAGTATTCGAGTAAAGCATAGAGAGTGAAAGAAATAGTAGGAGTTGAATATAATGTATTATATATGTATATTTTGTATATAACTTAAAAATATATACATTATATACTTTAGATTGAAATATCAATGTTCAATTATTATAAGATTTGACTTTTTGATGTTATTTAGATATATTGATATGTTATAAGGTACTGGCACCAGTCTTGGATATGACCCCAGTAATGGCTATTTTTTAACAAACTGTACTGAATTAGAAATATTTGTTGATATTTGTTTACTACCTTTTTTAAATATTAATCTACCTATGTATATACATTTAACTGTCTTACAGAGTGATTTGGTGTCAAAATGGTGGACATTTAAACTAATTATTAGTATAATTTATTTATTAATTATTATTTTATCATAGAAACTGCTTTACATTGTTTCAAATTTGACGATTCTTTCTATTATATCTTTTGTGTCGTAGTACTTATCATTTTGTAATCATTAAAAGTGTCAAGCACTGCTTGCTCATTACTGGTTTTACTTTATCCATTACTGGAGAAAAAACATAAACAAAATAAAAGGTTATAATTTAAAAAACTATATTTGCGGATTCTGGTAATTAAATTGATTAAATAAAGAGTTACTTGTTTTATTAGTAACATGAGTTCAAAAACAGTAAAGTAAGGGACCATAACTGGTGCCAGTACCTTATTGGTTTTTACAATTTTGAATTGAAAATTCGCTTTCTGCCAGGTGTGAAATGTTTTTCTTGGATGTGTTGTGGGTACGAGCGGCCACCGCGGAAGCTCGTGAACTAAAAGCGAGAGTATGGATCGCGTTCGATATATAATATTATTGTTCCAGCACCTAATAGTGCGGGCGGCGCGCGCATTACGCCTGCGAGGGGCGGCGGGGGCCCATATCACAGACAGACGCCCGACAGGCACGTCCCGCCGGTGACGTCGGTCTCGGCGTCAGACGCCCTACCCGCCAAAACGTGCCCACCTCACACCCCGGCAGACTGTGTCTCTTGCTTTCTCTTTCTCTATCTCCGTCTCTTCTGGCTTTCTCTCGTCCGGGCTTTCTGTCGGAGTAGTTCAAGACGACGTACAGTGGGTTTAAAAAAAGCCGATTTTAGGAAAATATTCAATTATCTGCGATAATAATAAAAACTTTATTTTTTACTTAGGTGCATATATAAGTTTGAAATAAATTTTATCAGAGGCGGTCCAGCACTACCTCCGTCATTTTGCCTTACCCCTTTGACAGTAACCGCGTCCCATTAATAAAGTTTACAAGACTTGTTAAATGTATGTAATAGGTACCTACATTTTCAAAAAAATTGACATTTACATTACTCCACTTAAAAATTCACCACTTCCGCGGTCGCAGTTTTGAAGACAAAATTAAATATGGACCTTATTGTAGAAGGTTGGTGGGTGCTTTTGTTTAAATATCTTAGAGCCACCATGTACAGAGTGTTCAAAATTAATTTTCAAATTTTGAGAATTTCAAAGTTATTTTTCTCAATTATTTCAAATGGAACACCTTATATATTTTTAACGATGTTATGTAGAATTATATAACGAACATTTTTTGTCAACACATCCTTATGGTTATTTGTAACCATTTTTGATTTATTGAACAAAAAGTACAAAATTCAACAATATTTACTAAATGTTGCCCATAAAAACAGCATTTTATGTTTCTGTCTCGATTTCACACTGCGCATTAGTGAATTTATATGGTTACAAATTATTTTGGTAATTTGTGTTCGATAAAATAATATAGCATCTGTTTGCTAGCTGAAAAAAATTCATGCTGTTTTAATGGGCAACATGGTGTTTTATTTTATTTGAAAAAAAAAAAAATTAAATTAAAAACCTAAATTTCACGCGAATGAAATCGCGGGTAACAACTTAATTCATTATATAGCCGAAGTCGCGGGCGTCTCGAATGCACTGTGCGCCTACCTCTGATCCCCACACCACACACCGAACGTGCCCACCTCACACGCACACTAGACTTTCTCACCGTCTCTGTCTGTCTCGTCCCGCTCGCTTTCTCTCCGGGGCCGGAGTCGATTTCCCCGGAACTGCCGCGCCCGTCAGCCTGTCGCATTGCTCCGGGGGTGGTAGTGGCGGTATATAGAACGACGACGACTGTTTCCGCGCCCCGGTTCCTGGTTTTCTAGTTTTCAGGTTGTTATTAATAATATGATCTATATTTTATAAGATGTGTAGTAACTCCCTCCTCCTTCACCCCCCCCCCCCCCTCATTTTCCCAGTCTTACGTGAATATACCAATTGATTAAAGTAAACAATTTTTCAATTTCTGGCGCCACTAATTTAAAAACATCTGATTATTAAAAATAACTTTTTTATATTTGTTTGGGCGATAAAACAAAAATATAACAGAAATATTTACATTCTGATATACTTTATCTTTGTGTTTAAGTCTTTTTTGATATTTTTTTTTGTATCATAACAACTATATTTTTAACTTTTATATTTTTTTAAGATTTTTTTTTATAGAATTAAATAAATAAATTATTTATATTTGTTATGTCTTTCTTTATTTTTTTTATTAATAACTGTTGGATTGAATCTCTGCATCTATTTTAACCTGAATTATGGTCGCTTAGCAACCGTATCTGTGACGTCATTATATAAACAAAATGGCCGCTAGTTCAGAAGCCAAATGTGGTTGATTTTATAAATGTGTATTGTCGAGAAAATCGATGGTTTTGTGCAATTTATTGACAAAAATTAACGAAAATTTCGATTTTATGAAAATTAGTCTCCAAGTTTTAGTTAGGATATATTTTACTTTAAAAAAAAAAATCGAAAATTTTAAGTCGTCACACCGCAATATTGGCTTAAAATATGTATGGGATAATAAGATATTACTGACAGCTGTTTTTCAATTATAAATAAGATGTTTTTTGTCATCGCACTTGACGTATGATTACATGATATAACACCGGTGTCTAGACCGCAACCCTAGCGTTTCACCCTCCCCCTGACGGTGGAACCCTTCGAGGGGTGATGTTTTTGGGGTCGCCCTGACCTCGCAGTTTAATTTTATTGTTAGATTCACGCTTCCCTGTCCTTAAACGGGACACGGTTCAAACAAAACAGTATCCTGTTATCTGCTCTCTAACTCTCTGTCTTTCTTTCTCTCTTTGTTTGATTTGTTAGTCGTTTTTTATATGTTTTGCCAATTTTACAAATCGGAGGTAAAATATCTTTTATTAGTCGATTTTAAAATTGCCGCTAAATATTTCTGTTTCAACCAAAATACTTCCGGTATAGTCTATTTTATTCTTTTTTTTATGTAGTTTCCAAATATGTATACATTTTTTATTTGGTCTAAAACTTTTAAAGTAACACTTGTTTTAAGATATCTTATTTTTCAAAAAACGCTATATTCACAAATTCACACCATTAAAACTTCTTTCTTCATTCTCCAAATTGTACCAAATTTTGGCAATTTAAGAACTTAAAACAACCCTCAAAAAACATTTTTTCATATTGAGCTCCTAAGTGAGATATAATTTTTATAAAACACCTAATTACTCGTATATTAAAGATAATAATTTTCTGGAATGTTCAGTGTTTCTGAAATGTCGGGGCTTCTGAAATTCGAATAAAAAATATACCACTTAATTCGTTATGAAATTCCCTACAAATCTACATAAGTTTATTTTTTTTAAATTAATTAAAAAACTTAAAAAAAATAAAAACCTTAAAAGTCAGTACATATTAAACAATGAAGTAATGAGACACTATTTATAACATTTGAAATTGTTATTAAATAAATACGAAATCGATGTACAAAGTTTTTATTTACTGGAAATGTTCATATATATATTTTAGATACATAATTTTTGTATTAGTTAGTATTGTTTATAACCTTGACAAATAAGACAGCGCTGTAACATCACCTTATTTGTAATTTTGCATATCTCGGTTACAGTAATTAGATTACTAGTAGATATTTAACACAACTTGCAGTAGTTCCCGGATTTCTTGACGCCGCGTCCCAGTTACCCAGATCGCGGCTCGACTCCCCTAAACAGAGAGCTCTAGCAGCTCCGTGTCGGTCAGTCACGCTTACAAAGCTGTGTGGTGCGTGTGACGTCACGGCGGCGTAGAGACGACGCCAGCGCCGCGTCGCGGTCGCGGCCGGAGTCAATGCGCGGCGGTGCGTCTAACAGCCACCTCCCCTCACACCCCCCACCCCCCTACCAAGTACATTCACTAAAGCTGTGCGAGTCCCGGTTGTAAAGGAAAGAGAAGCGACGTTTTGCAATTATGTAGTTATATAATATACATATATTGTATTACTTCGATTTTTCTATAAGACCAAATTGTTTGCGGCCCCCTAGCTTAATAGAATGATGATTATTAAAAGTTTACTTTCTTTTTAATTTAAATCAAACTAACCTAACCTCGCCCCTTTTAATGTTGAATTTATTTATCACAAATAACTTGAGAATTTCTCTATATTTCTCTCTTCGATAGCTTTTTCTGATCGGCGGTATCTCAAGCTAAAAAGGATGTGTTCCAGCGTGTGTGTATGTGTGTACGTACCTGTATGAGTGCGCGTGGGAACATTGCCGTTTGTATTGATTAAATTAAACGAGGCCGTACTACTACAATTTCTGTCTTGTATTGTTGTTGTTTCTATGAAAATATCTATTGTTTTTAGAATTTTTTAAATTCTTTCGTATAATAGTTGTCATTCTTGTGAGATGCAGGCAGGGTCGCATTGAGGGATGATATGGGCCCCTATAAACAATTATATAATGTTCGGTATTATAAACGAGCTAACCAAATTTGCAAGCACTTTCAAATAAGGTTTTAAACGTATCTGACAGTTCCCTTGAAGTGTTTAGCAAGTTTCGCGCACTCGTGGTATGTAAACACCAACGGTATTAAAACTGTGGTGATATTATGAAAATTATTTTGTATAGTAAGAGTCGCTAACTGTGTTATAATAAGTGGAAGTATCACTGCTCTAAATTCCTTAGATACTATCACATAATTGATACCCCATTTGAAAGAAGTGCTTGCAAGCTTGCAAATTTGTTAGCTAGGTACTTTATAATACCGTACATAATTATATTTCTAATAACATATCGGAAATTTAACGCTATATACGATGTAAAACATGTGTTTTTTTATATAGAAATATACTTTTAGGAAGTTGCATTAATGTTATAAAAAAAAAATTTTTACAGTTTATTATCGACAGAGAAAAAAAACGAAAGTTGGTCACCTTGACTTCTGAACGGCTAATATTATACGTGTAGATGTATAAAAATTATAGTTTATATTTGATCCGTCAAAATCCGCACGAATTAAATATATCAACGCAGGTACGCGTTACGAAACGTTGGTTGACATATAGCACCGGCAGGTTAGCCAACGCAATGATGAGAATGACTATAGTCTCCATAACATTGAGAGACACGTGTCTGTTTGTGTGATATATCTTCAACACAAAGAACTTATAGCCGGGTTGGAACCCCGTGACCTAGCACCGGCCGTTGTAGATCACCCCGCCGGGGTTTTAGAGGCCGCCAGGGGAAAGTGAACACTCACATACACATACAGGGTGGCCGCTAATAATCGAGCTGTCTTTGGTTGCATAATTCGGGAATTATATACCGCGCAAACTTTGTGTGTTAAGTTTCTTTTTTCGCGGATTTGAAGTTCGCGATGCGATTGTAATGCAAATTCAGGGAAATCCCGGAAAATGGGTATCAAATGAAAGCTGACAATTCAAAAAACCTGTAAACCACATTTTAAAGCACTCAAAATATTAACTCTAGTCTTATTTTCGTGAAACTTTTTTACGCGATTTTCGGCCTATTTAAATTGATAGATTTGATTTAATGCGGTTTTAGAAAGTATCGTTTTTAAGCGTTTTTTTATATATGAAACTAGACTTACGTGTGATTTATAGTTCCCGAGTACTATGTTGAAATTTAGGAGACTCTTTGTTTATTTGTACCCACCCGGTAGACGTACTAGGGTTGCGCGCGCGGTTTTCTAAAGCAGACGTATTGATTTTAGCCACGCGCGAGTTTTTGGCCCCACTGTCGGGCGAAGAGGGGGGGGGGGGCTTCCTTCCACCATTAACAGAGCCTACTCCGGTTGTCTGCCGTACTCTTTTTTTTTCCTTCACCCCCTCCCCCCCTTCCTACGCTCTCGTGTGAACGGATAATCAGTTAAATTGTTTTTGATCGAAAATTAATTTTGGTTGTCTATTTGTAGATATTGAACATGGATTTTATGTTGTTATTTATATAATTTAGTTTTGTAAAATTTGCGCAATTTGACAATTAACTGTTAATGTCAGTTTTATTGTTTTTGGTCGAAAATTAATTTTGGTTGTCTACTTGTAGATAATGAACGTGGATTTTTATGTTATTATTTACTTAGTTAATTTTTCTAAAAGTTGCGCAATTTGACAATTAACTGTTAATATCAGTTAAATTGTTTTCGGTCGAAAAATAATTTTGGTTGTCTATTTGTAGATATTGAACATGGATTTTATGTTGTTATTTACACAGTTTTGTGTGGTTGCGCAATTTGACAATTAACTGTTAATTTTTTTTTATAAAATCTAAAATGCGAAGAACGTTAATCATTTATACAGGTCTCGGTAACAATAATTATAATTATAATTTGTAATTGGTACAGCTTAAGTATCCCAGTACTTATCTTACGCAACCGGGTAACAAAAAAACTGTGTAATCATACTGAAGAGATTAGTCGCAAGCACGTGTTACACACACACGCACGAATTATGATGTGTTTTTTTTTTATACAGTCGACTTCAAAGGATAATCAACATATTGTATAGATTAGAAATATTTGTAGATATTTGATTACATACTGTCATTACTGAATCATAATCTATAGACACTTAACTCTAAAACAGAGTAATTTGATGACAATCGGCCAATGGTGTACATTTAAACTAATTATCAGTGTAATCTATTTATTAATTATTATATTGTCATAGCATCTGCTTTACATTGTTTACAGTTTTACGATTCTTTATTTTATTACTTTTGTAATAATATCCATCATCGAGTGCTCATTATTGGTTTTACTTTATCCAACATATAAACAAAATAAAAGGCTATAATTAAAAAAAACTATATTTGCAGACATATATACATAAATATTATGTAATTATTTCATAGGGTTTCATAAGATGACAAGGATATAAAAACCAGACTCACAGACAGACAGACAGACAGAGTGTTGAAATCAGAGATTAAAACTTTGAAAATTTAATTTAATTCTGTCTCACTTAAACTTATTCAAAAAGTTCTGAGACTGATTTTGAACTGAATGTACTCTTACGCGTATTGTGAGTGTGTGAAGGGAGGGGATGGGGGGGGGGGGGGTAACGCACAGACACGCACACACGGTACGCAGTATTCCAATTAAAATATCATTATATGCGAACGGGAGGCTTGGGCTACACAAGTACAGAAATACCTACGCATCTTAGCGCGGAGTGGCCAGTCTTGTCTGGAAAGTCATAATTATAATATTCAGAGCGAAAAATAAAGTTGATTTTTTCATTACTTGGATACTTTATATTAAATATCGGTATGAGAACCATACATGATTTCCATGTTCTTTCTATCTTTTTAAATATTTTATTTATATAACCTACTACTATGAATATAAATTTCGTAATACATAAAAAACATACATGCTAACGACGGTTACAGCAGTTATTGCCATTTGTATATAAATATAATCTAATGTCCTAATGTTAAAAACATAATACACATTCGTAGAACAACTAATTTGACAATTTGAATATTGTATTATATAGTATTATATTATATTGTATTATATAGTATTTAGAATTCAAACTTTGAGGTTGTTTTTCACCCCTTAAATGGCTGTTTAGGCACGTACAAATAATAAATGTCCCTTAGGTTCAATTGAACTACAAATGTACCAAGTCTTATCAAAATTAGTGGGATAATACTCGCAATGTGTACTTTTTAGACGAAAAAAGTTACAAAATTTCGAATATTTCCAAAACCCCTAATCCGATTAGCACCAAAGTCAATAGGTCTGGAGTATTCACTGAGACAAACATTTTCCCCAAAAATTATTCAGGTCGGTGCATTTTTACAGTAGTTATCGTGAACGAAAGAAAATTCTACATCCAGACACACGCACAGCCGCCATGCGGAAATTAACTTTTCTTTAAATTTTGAAGTTAGTACATTCAGAATCTGTCATTATCTCGGACACGAATTTTCGATGGTATTACATTACTTCCATTTCTTTCAGAACATGGAAGTAAAAAGAATGCGGGTTACAAGATTTAAACGACTTCAAAACACTCAAAATTATATACCCAAAATAATAAAACTTAACAGTTTTTGAAGTCGGCGCCAAGCCAGTAAAACACTTAAAAAAAATAATAGAAAACCGACTTCAAAAACTGTTGTTTTTAAGTTTTTTTTAAGTCGGTTTTATTTTTTTTAATAACAAAAAGATATTTTCTTCTGGACTGAAAATATACATAAATAAAATATACACTTAAGGTAGTTCCAGCATGAAATCACTTTTCGACAGATTTGGCCGAATTTTTTTTCTCGGGTTTATAACAACTTTATTTATGAATTCCTAAAATTTCATAATTTTTGGCCGTTTAGATCGCGAGATATTTAAAGACAAAGTTCGCGATTTTGAGGGTCATGTCCCATTTAAAGCATGTAAAATGTCCGGTCTCTCCAACTATTTTTTATTATATTAAAAAATTCACTCGACAGAATTGGATAAAAAACTAGGAGAGTGTTGAGAAATGATTTTCGAATAAGTTAAAAAAATAAAAATAGCACCTCGCCGTTTTATTATCAAGATGTAATAATTAAAAAAATTAATTTTCGATCCATTTCCAACCTGTTCACTCAACAGATTATAGTGATCTGGCAACGCTGTGCGCAACGCTCTCTGAAATAGTGTAGAATAAAAACGCGATACTATTTGTACATACTGAGACCATAAACAAAAATACATAAACACTCAGAGCAACGTTGCCAGATCACTGAAACTAACCATATGTAATTGTATGTGTGAATGTCTGTGTGCCGAGGCTTCTAAATTTTTATCTATAGTAAATTGTCTGATTATACTATACCACGCTGGAACTACGTTAAGGTGCATTTCCGTACTGAACCGATAATGCAGATTTCTACAGGGTATCTTCTCGACACACATAACGACCTTCTATGATTTCTTTGTCAGTTGTTTGTTGTTCTTTTTTTTATAACATACATGCATTTGTCGTTCTGTCATGACTATTGACAGATTTATCTTTCCAGTTGAAATATTCGCAAAAGAATAAACAGAGCGGTGAAAAAATCACATATTGTATTCTGTTATTGTTAATACAGGAGATTCTCGATGGATCGTCAAAACATTAACAGGGTGTCCACTTTCTGGAAAGTCAGGGAAGCCTAAAGTGGTCAGGGAAAGTCAGGGAATTTATTTAAAATTCTGAAAAGTCAGAATTTATTAATTTTTTTAGAAAGTCAGGGAATAATGTTTATAAATTTTAATTAACGAACAAAAAAAGAGAAAAAGGTCATTGAATTGAAAGTAAGTAACGAGTGTAAAATTTTCAAGTTATGACAAAAAAAAGTCTTCAAATTTAATTCTGCACATTCTTGCCCATAGACACCCTGATTAACCATATATTATATTATTTTTTTGTGAATAAAATGTTAAACCACTGTTGTGGTACCGCTAGAGTGTGAGGGGGGGGGGGGGGTCTGGAAGCAAAACGCGTGTAAACTTAGCACTTAAAACTTTTGCCGGGCGTGGATATTCTAAATCCATAAACCTTTGTCAAACTCGCGCCCTTTTGCGACTCTGTGAAATATTGAAAACCTCGAAAGCCTCCTACTATGTCTGGAATTATTCATGGCGCGATTATAATGTGTGTGTGTGCTCTACGTTAAGTATTAATGCTTATGAGCTAGCTTACTTGAACACGCGTTATTTAGACCAGTGGTTCTAAATCACTAAATCTAAACTTCATAAGTATTACAAGTCTTGAGGCTTCCGCGATGATCTTGATATGGATCTTGGCTTCTGGGTGTAAGCCGCGTCGATTTGGTCGTGTTATCGACCAACGTTTCAGTGGACATCTTCAGAGCTCTTCTAAATGTGTACTTTTATAAGTATTATTATATTAATAAGTATAATCATATGGAGTCCGGTATAAAAAAACAGAATAGTGTCAAATAAATTAAATACAGTAGGGTCTCTTTTTATGCGGATTTATTACGCGGTACGATTTTCATGCAAATTCAGGGATTCTCCGTTTCGGCGAATGGGGTATCTTTATTTATAAGGAATTTAAATATGTAAAAGTTTTTTTAATTATTAAAATCTTCGTTTAACAAGATTTCACAAACCATGCCGAATTGTATTTACAGATAGTGAAAAACATACTTATTTTATTTTAAGTTTTACATCAATTTCTTCCAGATTTTCGAACTAATTTTCTTCGTGTTTTTTTTAGACGTGAATTTCCAAAAAACTTTTTTACACGATATTTGGCCTATTTTTTAAGAAATCATGTATACGCAATTTGCGTTGTGGAACGTATCTACCGCGTAAAAAGGGACCCTTCTGTATTACAACATGCAGTAATTTTCTACAACATATAATATGTAGAGATGCATCAGTAACTAGCGACCACTTTACTGTAGTTATGTCAGAATACGTGCACATTTGTCCTACATAATATCCTTTGTCTACTGTGCCGGCCCGACTATGAGGGGGCGGGGGAGGGGGGGGGGGGTGAGTGGTGCGGTAGTGCACGGCTAGCGAGCACACACATCGTGAAGTGCAATTAACATCGGTAATCAATTATATCGTTATAGAGACGCATGCGAAGGTCATAACGTACGTATGTTGTCAGGCCTGTATAATAATACTGTACTCCCCCCCCCCCATATTTATTTATTTGATATTAGGAATATATATAAACAGTATAAAAAGTTCGAACAAAATCTTTTTGCAGGATCCCATGTAGGGAACCATGGACTTCTTAGATCAAACGCCACTAAAAAGGAAAATAATAAAAAAAATTTTAAAAAATAAATAAATAAAATGACATACCTACTATTTCCCTAACGCCCGATATTATCAAGTTTAACTAAATGCTTCTTTAACGAATTGTCATATTATTAACAGAACCAAGCATAATATATTTAATTATAACGCATATTATCAGAGTGTCCACTTTCTGGAAAGTCAGAGAAATGTTAGGGAAGCCTAAAGTGGTCAGGGAAAGTCAGGGAATTTATTTAAAATTCTGAAAAGTCAGGGAATTTATTAATTTTTTTTTAGAAAGTCAGGGAATAAAAAAAAAGGTAATTGAATTGAAAGTAAGTAACAAGTGTAAAATTTTCAAGTTGACCAAAAAAAAGTCTTCAAATATTATTTCTGCACATTCTTGCTCCGGGGCCCCCCGAGTCAGGGAATTTTGAATCTGTGGTCAGGGAAAAGCCAGGGAGTTTTATTTCCAAAAACCAGTGGACACCCTGATTATGTACATTTTTCATCGATAGCCTAAATATTGTTCTAAATCACGTTTGTAATATACAACATTTAGGTTAAAGGAGCATTTAGCGCTAAAGAAACTTTAAATTAGTTGATAGTATCGGGCATTAATCTCTTAAATTTATAAATTCTTTTGTAGAATTATTTATGAGCAACATATCTAACAATACTCTCTTTATAACGCCAGTTACGGCTCTGATAACTGTTTATATGTAATATAAGTGAACGTATTCAATATTTGTTTGTTTATTTATATAGTATTCCACGTGCTGAGAATTTGATAGAAAATGAGAGCGGGGCGAAGGGGGGGGGGGGGGGGGGGCTTGGATAACGTACACATAATAAACAAATACCTTTTGTCTCGATGTTCTATAGATAGATGTAGTGAAATGTATAGATATATGCAACTGATATTAATCTATCTACATGTAAATAAATATAGAATATGAATAAACTAATTTTGATACTAGTATATAATTATTCATATAAGGTACTGATACCAGTCTTGGCCGCTTTTAGAGCAAGGTATACTGTTATTTTTTATATTTATGGGCTTACTTTTTGTAATTCTCATGAACTCATGTTACTAAAAAAACAAAGTCCACAAATATAGTTTTTTTTTTTTTTAATTATAGTCTTTTATTTTGTTTATGTTTTTTCTCCAGTAATGGATAAAGTAAAACCAATAATGAGCATGCAATGATAAACACTAGTTAATGATTACAAATGTTATAAAATAAAGAATGGTATAATTGTAAACAATGTAAATGCTACGATAATTTAAGACTACACTGATAGTTAATAATGTCCACTATTTTGACACTCATTGGCCGATTGTCATCAAATTAAACATTTTAGTAATGGCAGTTATCAAATAGCAACAAATATTTTTAATTTCGTACATTTAATTAAACAAGAGTCCAATGCTGGGGTATGATCCAAGACTGGTGTCAATACTTGATCTTTCTGTTAAAAAATACACACATCTATATTATTGTAATCTATACAAAACCGATTCAATGATTTTTATTAAAAATCCTTGCGATTTTAGTTCTACAATAAATTCGTGTGGTATTTAAATGGTATATATACAAAGTCGTGGTTGTCTCAGTTTAATCGATAGAAAATTATTGAATAATTCAGAAATATGCTCAGATTTGTTTTCCCACGTCTATTTTTAATCAATTTTCAACTTTTCATTCATAAAAATCTATTGGCAGTTCATGCCGTCAAAAATTTTCTTAACATGTCGAAATTTTCATTGATAACTGATGTTGTTAAGTCATTATATTTCTTGATAATTTCTGACCATGGAGCTTATATGGGTGATTCACAAAGATACAGTAAAACCTCGAGACTTCGAGGCGATGTTTATCAAAGAACAAAGAAAATTTTAAAAATCATACACAAAAAACTAAATTTTCTACAATGAATTTTACTAATTTTTTATTTTTTTATTTGCAGGTAAGAAATGAAATTTTCTACATCCTTTACAATGTGAGTAATTTTACGTGTGATTTTATTTTTTTTTTGTATCAAACCTTCGACTCGCCAACGTCCGACTGTATAACACATACATATATATTTTTCTGTGAAGCTAATTGCCCGGATAACTTCCTTGTTGAGGAGGGGGGGGGGGGGTGCTATACGTACGCAGTTAATGTCCACGTGACCCACCCCAAACACGCACACGGGGCTGAAGGGAGGCAAGGGGGAGGTGCTCAATACGAATTATGTTTCCACGTGTTTTGGACTCGACCTTCGCCCGCGCGTTTGTGTGTGTGTATGGCAACGTATGCAATAATGGGTACAGTGTTTACAGTATGGGATTACATCGCTTAAAATAGAGAGGAGAAATTCGTAAAGTCGATGATGATAGTGTTCTGTTATTTCTCCTCATAAATATTTTTAATTTTATTTTAGAAATGTGAGCAACGTGCAAATGATTTTTATTAATGAAAATTGTGTACGTTAGATATAAATAGACAGAGGGGGGGGGGGGGCATCAGGTGTAGCTAATATGCAATTATTATACAGTCGGGACTCGTTTTTTTTGTAAGTCTCGTTTATCTGAAATGCCGAGTTTCGTTTATTCTAAATTTTTTCTCCTCCTTCACCTCCCACCATTCTCGAGTCATGGCGTAAACGAACATATTTTTGAAATTTTTGTAGAATTAATTAGAAACACTTATAACCGTCATCTTTATGCGCAACCCAAAAATTTTAACCAAATAGCATTTAATATTAATTTACACGTTCAATTATAAAACTATAATACCTCTACGTCTTATTTTCTTGTATTTTAGTCGATATTTGTACAGGTCACTAGGAAATTTCACTAAAAAATTTCGAATTTTTGATTTCGTTAAAAGTATGTTTATTGTATAGAAAATGACGTGAAAAGTTGTTTGTTTCCAACCGCAGGTCTGTATCTCAAAACGTTCTCAAGATATAGCCTCTCAAAGTTTTAGTTTTTTCAAAATTTTGAAGAAAAATGGCCGTAACTTTTGAATGCGTGGTCGGAATTGATTTTAGTTGACGGATTTGGAATCAGCGTGTCAAAATCTATATAATGACATGTATAATACCTTAAAACTCGGAAAAAAAAATTTCGCGAAAAATCGAAAAAATTCAAAGGGGTATACCTTAAAAAAATGTCGATTTTTGACCAAAAATTTTTTGTCGGATTTTAAAGTATTATACATGTCATTATATAGATTTTGACACGCTGATTCCAAATCCGTTAACTAAAATCAATTCCGACCACCCGTTCAAAAGTTATGGCGTTTTTTCTCCAAAAATTTGAAAAAACTAAAACTTTGAGAGGCTATATCTCGAGAACGGTTTGAGATACAGACCTGCGGTTTGAAACAAACAACTTTTCACGTCATTTTCTATACAATAAACATACTTTTAACGAAATCAAAAATTCTAAATTTTTTAGTGAAATTTCCTGCAGTGAACTTCAAACTCATCATACAAATATCGACTAAAATACAAGAAAATAAGACGTAGAATCATTTAGGTACTATATAAATATATAACAATTTATTTAAAAAAGTAAAAGCTTGAACTAAAGCTGTTTCATAACTAGTTTTTTTTGTTAATAGGAGGGGGAGGATTGATAAAATATACTTCCCTTTTAAAAATTTCACGCCTGATTAAAATTGGTTCACAATTATATAAATAGAAATATACGTAGTAATATATACGTTATTAAACAGACGAAATGTAATCAAATACTTGCATTAGTATTCAAATAAAACTCAAATATAGTCAATATCTTTTTCTGAAGACACCATACTTTACAAATGATGAACTGTCATATAACTTTTCAATTTTACCACCAGAGTATCATTCACGTGGGTTATGTTTGATAGCTCTGAGCAAAGTGTGCGAGTGAGAGAGAAAGTTATTTCCGTCTCATTTCATTAGATCGGTATTGTGATGGAAGGGGTACCCTATATCTTCTAATTCCCGTAGCTTAGAACTATAACTTATAGGAGTCCTACTGTATACATTTATAACATTTGAATACATCTTCGTGGTGACGTTAATTCCCGCGCCAACGCTGATTGGTCAAGGATCTATACATAACTTGGTAGGAGCCCCTCTCGACTTCGAATAAACGCGACCTCCTCGATTCAAATCGATTCAGAAGGCTTAGAATAAACGAGTCCCGACTGTATTACATATTTTGTTGCAGTTGTGTTTTCTACAAAATTCATTCATTCAGAAAAATAATTCTTCGTACAGATACTTGTTAAATGCAATTTTGATTAAGTAAATGTGATTTTAATTGGACGTATTTACCGCAAGAGTACGTGGCCCACGTAATTGAATAAAACACGAGCCCCCCTCATTCTGGCTGCATTTTAATAACAGTAAAGTGACGTTAAATTAATACAAATGTCAGTCGACGACGTTGAAATCGTTTAAAGTAAACATTTCGTGGCGCCGAATACAGTAGAACAACGTCAATATGAACTGAAATGTCGTCTGGGTCAATCATCTCAAAAAAACATTATTTTTCGAGATTTAAAAGAATATATACATATTATTCTTTGCTACATTGTATTGTTCAATATTTAACGTTTTAGGCAGCGTATTGCAAAAGAGTATAATTTTTTCCGACTTGATTTACTATTATCGTCACTGCGTATTCCTTATGTTACCTAACGTAACAAAATATATACTAAAACCTGACCAAAGAACATAGTATCTTTGAATTAAAAAAAACACGTAAATCGGATAAGTGGTTCTAACGGCCAGACTAATTTTATTGATCGATTTGGAGAAGTTTCACTGTATATTTAATGAAGATACAATATTTATTTAATGATAGATAATTAGTAAAAGTACACATAATATAAATTTTAAATTATTAATTAATTAAAATAAAACAAATATTTATTTGTTGTGTTATAATAAACGGTATGTTATTATTGAATAAAATTTAATCTGATAGACTGCAGCGGTTCTTAAACTTATATGGTAGGGATTAAGGATCCCCTTTTGAACAATTATTTGTCAGGGAACCCCCTCCCCCGGATATAAAACAAAGAAGGACGTTAGATACTAATTAATCACTGGTAAATAAAAATGTAAAAGTATTTTAGTTCATGCCAAACATGTTTCACAAACCCCCGGCAAAATTTCAGCGGACTTTAGTTTAAGAACCACTGTACTAGAGCTAACAATGTTATTTATAATTATCAGAATAACCTTTGTTTTCTATAAAATAATGATAATTAATAAAATTATCATCAATAATGCATTAGCAGTTTCCGTTATTACAGCTGTTTTGATTTTTGTTATGATTTTACTTTTTACACGGAAATGCATCGGGTATTAAATACAGTAGGACTTCTAAATATTTTTTACTGACATGAAGGAGAATCATTTTTATAAAGCTTTTATTAACTTGACCTGTAACTGACAATGTCAACAAATCTTGCAACTCATTTTTCACCCACTTCTAATTGTCGTATCAATTTGAAATTTTATATACTTGTTTATAGTATATCTAATATCGTTCCAAATCCAATATTATTACCTTTTTCGTCACAACCCTCTTGATATGGGTATCAATTGATAGGGTTTGATGAGCTTTAACTGTTAGTATGTTAGTTAGTTAGCCTATCATAAAATTATCAGGTGGAGCGCTCATGAAGGAAAAAATAAGACATCAATTATGTCTTTCAGATAGAGAAAGCTTCACGCTTTTATTAGTTATACAAACCTGAAAATTTTGTGATAGCGTTGAAAATTCTAACCCCAGAATAGGCGCGCCTGTCCATAAAACGTGAGTGGGCGCGTGGGGAGCATTTTGCCGCCCATACTATAATGCAATTTTATTTTCAAATACCACAAAATATACTGAAAAAAGTTAACGAGCCAACAATTGAAAAAATAATAATTTTGTTGAAGGCGGCAAAATGCACATAGCGCGCCTACTCTAGGGTTAATAAGTAATGCTAGATTATATAATATACATTATAGGAAGTTTGTATGAATATTGTTCCATAAATCGGTATTTTGTATGTTTGTTACGTATAGGTAATAATAATAATTTATTACACCTGTCTCTAGTCTTCGAGATTCCAGGTGTTCCGACGAAGGTTACTCGCGAATACATTGAATGCACTTCGCACACATTAGCAACAATTATTATATGTATATGTGTGCATACATACGGCGCACCTAACACTAGGGCGTCGCGTCCGTATGTGTAAATGGGTTGAAAATACATATGTGAAAAACGCGTTTAAATTTTTCTGAGGGGCATCACCGGCCACGCTATCTGCTCTCACTAAATTTTAACTTATTTTTTTATACATATTTTTGAAAATACATACTAAAAATATCTGCCTTTGTTCCTACAGGACTTTCTTATAACCTGACAGTGAACAGTATACGTGATTCTTAATTTATTAATAAACATTTCTGACAATCTAATAAAAGATAAAATAAAATTAATGCAGGGCCTTGGGGCAAGAGGTGACCGAGACCCCCCTAAAATATGCGAAAGGAAAAATTGAAGACCTTTTTTTTTTTTGATCATAGCTAACAAACTGTAGTCTACTCCTTATTAGTAAAAAAAAGGTCATTCAATTCAAAATTAGTAACACACAGACATCATGGCGAAAATAGTCAGAATGGATTCAAGGTCAAAATGGGTAATTCCATCAAAATCCGGATTTCGAAAAAAAAGCGGTTTAACAATACTTTACTTATATATTATGTATATTTCATATACAATATAACGGATATAAGAAAGTAAAAATGCATAAAAAATAGATTTTTTTCTACCACATTGACTTTCCCTGCACGGATAGAAAAGTTGACTTGGGCCAAGAAATCCTTGTTTTTTATATAACGAAAACAATATTTTCTTAATTTAAGAATATACTCTTAATCCAGAAAATTGTTGTTTCTCTTTAAAGAAATATTGTTGAACGAAAACAATAATATACTTGGATTAAGAATACATTCTTATATTAAGAAAATATTGTTTTCGTTATATATAAAACAAGATTTTCTTGACCCAAGTCACTTTTCTACCTGTGTATAAGGATTGATCAAATCTAAAAAATGGACGTAAATCGCTAAAATGTATGGTATTTGTAGGCGCGGGTACCGAGTTCCCGCCACTGATACAATGCATAACATATGTGATCGAGGCGTGAAGGCCACAGACATTGCGAGACCAAAGCAAGCGGCTAGAATGAATATACCTACCGTCAAACGTTCGCGCTGTCTATCTATTCACCTATCTGTTTATACTTACCTATCTGCATACAACAATCTGCTAATACTGTATGCCGGACACGGACTGTCGCGATGCATCGTGCATACTGACGTACCTGTACAGGGGGGGGGGGGGGGGGCATAGAAAATAACATCCTTTTTGGAATAATGTCCACATACATATTTTGCTTTTAAAATTTATGCCCGGTATTATAAAGGACCTAACAAAATTTGTTAGCTAGCAATTACATTCAAATGGGGTATTAATACTGTACTAGTATCTATGAATTAGTTATGGAATTTAGAGCAGTGACACTTCAACTAATTGTAACACAGTTGGCATCTTTGACCGTACAAAATAATTTTCATAACATCACCACTGTTTTAATACCGTTTGTATTTACTTTCAACGCGTGCGCGAAACTTGTAAAGTCATCAACAAACTCCAAAAGAACTGTCATATAAGTTTGATATCTCAGTTGAAAGTGTTTGTTAGCTAACAAATTTGTTAGGTCCTTTATGATACCGGACATTAGAATACCTACCTTGATTTTATTATCATTGTAAAAGCTTATATCATAAACAAAACTTATTTATTTAAAAAAAAATTCATCTTAACCCAATCGTGTTAAGATTTTGCGTTGCTGTAAGATTACTTTAATTCGAATGGGTTTGAAATCATACTTATTTTCGAGTATTTCTACTGAATACATCAACAATGCAATTACCAACGTTCTGAAGTTGTAGTATACTTAGATAGGTATGAATTGATGACAGAAAAATCAGCAATATCGGTAACAAAAAAAAACCTCGGTCACGATTGGGTTAACGTATTTACCGCGTAAATACTATATTTCAATACATATTTCAAAACAGGGCTTCGAACCGTTATTTTTTTCGTTTCGGTTTTCGTTCCGGTTCGAGTAAAAAATATATTTCGGTTTTCTTTCCGCAAAAAATAACGTTTTTTTCGGTTTTCGGTTCAGCTCCCAGTGATTAATTAAAAAAATAATAATTTATAGTAAAAAAAATTTCTACCATAAATTAGAACATTTTATGGTACTTGTATGATAGTCCGAACGACAATTGAAGTGGGAAATAAGATCATGTTAACGCGCGTATTTTAACATGTACTGAATCGTAAAAACCGATATTTTTATTTCGGTTCTGTTTCGGTTTTCGTTCCAGCAAAAAATAACGGTTTTCCGGTTTTCGGTTCACACAGATAACTCTAAATATATATTTTTGTTGACAGAGTTCCATAAAGTCTATCGTAGGAGTTTTAAACAGTTATAGAAGAGACACGCCTCGCGAATTTAAGTAGCTTATACCTAATTTAATATGCGCTTGATGTTATTATTTGTGAGATGTAATACATCTATCGACATATCGTAATTGTAATAGACGTAGGATGAGTTTTAGATAATGTGTTAAAAGATATTTTTAATCTTCGCTTATAAAAAATAAAGCAGGAGGCGTGTCTCAATCCTATGTACATGGCCACCCTGTTTGTGCACACCAGCTATGATCAGCCCATAAGCACATCCTCAGTTCATCTTGTGTCCCTGTGTACCTAGAAAAAGAAGAAAATTTCTAACAAATTTCGTACTATCCGTAAAATTTCCGCGACCCGGGCGGTAAAGCCCTTCTAGCCCCTCCTCTATCTAGGATTGCACGTGTCAGTTGTAACAAGAATTCGACGTTAGTTTCCTAGAAAAGAACATATGTATACACAATATGAGACACTTCCGTGCGCGTTGTTTTATCTCGCGGTGACGTGCGCGGCTGCACGTTATCCGACCTCCCCCCCTCTTATTTCTATTTATTTTTATATCATTGTTTTATAGTTAGGGTTATTACTTATTACATACTTAAGAAATAGTTAATTAAAATAGTTTTGCTCGCAGGCACTCGCGAGACACAAAAAAAACTTTATTCAATTACCGAGTTTTTCACGTAACGGCGAGGGTTCGATTCTAATTACGCCATTATTACGTGGTGCTACTGTATTATAATGTAAATTAAAATGTCTATTTTGATTTTTTGTACATTATTATATTGCAGTCTATTAAAAAATTAATAAAATATTGCTTGTTTTTTGAAGATTTTTGTCTCAATAATTAATAAATTTAAATAATGTAAAGCCACTATCTTTTCTATGGTGTGCACCAATCACCACTGTTTTTAGATTCTACTTGAATCATTAATAAATGCCTTACGACTGTCATTAAAATTAATTAATAACGCTGGGTTTTGGTCTAGATCAGTGATCTTCAAACTTTGTCGACTCACGGAACCCTTAAAACTAAAAGTTTTTTTCGGCGAACCCCTCCCCTAGCTAGCAAGCACTTTCAAATGAGGTATTAATTCTATACTAGTATCTATGGATTAGCTATGGAATTTAGAGCAGTGACACTTCAACTAATTGTAACACGGTTGGCATCTTTCACCGTACAAAATAGTTTTTATAATATCGCCACTGTTTTAATACCGTTGGTATTTACCTACAACGCGAAACTTGTCAAAGTCTTCAACAAACTCCAAAAGAACAGTCATATAAGTTTGATATCTCATTTGAAAGTGCTTGCTAGCTAGCAAATTTGCTAGCTTCTTTATAATACCGGACATAAATCTTGTTAGTCGACGTTAGAAGTGAAATGTAAACAATCAGTGTTGAATATTTTTCTGTATTTTCAAGTAGGTATCTGTATAATTTTTATCAGCTATTTTGTCTTATCTCTGCTCGTAATAATACATATCATTTGAATAATAACCTATCAAAAATTGAATCATGAAATACGATTGATTTGATCAACAAAATAAAATAATATTTCATGTGTCAGAATATTTACAATATTCAATAATAAACAATATAAAATATAATAATGTTATGTATTTTTTGAAAGTGCATTGACCAACTCGAGTATGTTTTAGCATATAGTAAATGTTTAACCACAAATATACATAAATAAAAACACTTTTACATACGACCAGCGGTACTCAACATTATACGTATTCTAGAATTGACCTTTTTAAATAATTTAATCTTGGTTATATTTATTAGTCAACGTTTTCGTCGCACGTTGTAATTACTTTTAAGTACATGAGACAAAATTTATAAATCTATAAGGTACTGGCACCAGTCTTGGCCGTTTTAAAAGCAAGGTATACTGTTGTTTTTTTTTTAGATTGATGGGCCTTTTTTGTAATTATCATAAATTTATGTTACTAATAAAACAACTACCTCTTTATTAAATAAATTCGTTTACCGAAGTTTGTAAATATAATTTTGCTTCCTCGCAATATCGAAGATACGAGAAGCTTTGTGCTTTTTTTCTGCCAAAAAATATTATTATAATTTTATCTAGGATGTTTACTTTAATTTCATTAATGTATTTTATTCTTTATTAAAGTTGAAAACAAAATACTGTTGATTAATTTAAAATTTATCAGTTAGTTTCGAGGCGGCATTTCGAAATGCACCAATCACATATCGTTAAGGTTACTACAATATTTCTAATTGTCCCCATGTTAAATTTCCCATGTCTTAATCAATTTGGAGTACACTGTATATACATCCGCATTGGTTTATGTTATGTACCACCGTTTGGGTGCCGCTGCGTTAAACATTTCCAAAAATAAGGCGGCCGAGCGTACGTGGTTAGAATTTGGCGAGATTGTTGACCCCGCCAGTGGTGGCCGGTTTAGTCGCCGCGCCTAATGCCGGCCACTCACGCGACAATACAGCTGCGGTGTATTGCCACCATCATAATCAACGCTCGCTGCTAACGTCGCAACAATCAAGTTAATTCCAAGGTATTGAAAAATTAAACAAAAACTATTGACATTAAAATATTTGTATAGTAAAACTAGCTGTTCCCGCGGCTTCGCTCGCTTAAATATAAAAGTTATATGAGGTTTTAACCTGGGTAAATAACACATCTACCAATAAAAAAAAACACGTAAATCGGATAAGTGGTTTTCGAGTTATAAGCGCAATAACGGACAGACAGACAGAAAGACGTTGTAACTTCAAATTCTGATTATTTGCACCCCGTTATAAATTCGTTTTTTTTTATATTCATAGGTTACGTGTATGCGAAAAAGGGTCTGCATCATTATTATTACTTAAGTTAAGCTAAACGTACTTAAACACCTAGTTACCCTTTCTAGACGCAGGTATTGTCTCTAGGGTAAGGTCTAGTGCGTTAATGTGCGTGCTTGGGGTATGTTTAACCCCCTCCCTACGCAGTTTGTTAAATTGTCAAATACATCGTTTAGGGGTTGATCGTTCATGACAAGTCGCGTTTTTGTTTATTATTTTAGTGATAAAGAAAGACTTTAACCCTTCGAGTGTTGCGAAAATTGACGACGGCGACCCTACTCTTTGTAAAATGTAGTTTGTATGTTTAAAGGTATCGAAATGATTTATTTTCATGTTGGTGGTGTTATTTCAAAGGACTCAGATGATCTCATGTTTTATTTGCTAAGAAATTCAAATAACATACAGTATGGTCTCCATTTACGCGGTAGATACGTTCTACAACAAATCGCATAAGAAGACATTGCTTATATTTTTCAAAAATCCTAAAGTTTACAATTGTACTATTATTTATTTTATAATTTTTATAATCATCACCGATAATCCATTACTGGACTTTGATTTAATAAAGATGTACTTGTTTGATTAGTAACATATGAGTTGATGATAATTACAAAAAAAAGCCCATCAATCTCAAAAAAGTGCCCAAGACTGGTGCCAGTACCATATATACCTACTACGTATTATTTTTTCTAAGTAAAGTTTGAATAAAAAAATATTATTTATCTCTATACAGATTCTTCAGTTCTACAAACTAGTTGGAAAAATTAAAAGAAAATATAATCAGATACGTGATCGGTTATAAAAAATACAATGCACAAAGAGAAAGACAGCGATATACACGTGTGTGTTACAATCACATACGATACAGAGTGCGACAGAAGAAACGTTATCTGATTTAAAATAATTGTCCATGCATATAAAAAGACTAATTAAAAAAATACATTATATACAATAACGTCCTTGCATTTTATTTTTACAATCGAAATAGTGTTTTATTTATGTTACTATTAGATAAAACTAGCATTAATGTCTCTCGTTTATAATTCAAACATTATTGATGTGTTTTTTTTTCAATTCGTATACTATTTGTAGAAAATTATTTTAAATGAAAACGGTGGCAAATGTAAACCGTATATATGTATTTCCTCTATGATCCCAAGATAGCTATTAGTGTAGTAAATGTCTCCAGAAAATTTCAGAGCAATCGGAATAACCGGCAAAGAAAAAAACAAAAAAAAGTCATTTCGAAAATTTATTCTCAATTTTCACAAATTAGTAATTTTTTGTTTGTTTTGTGATGAAAATCCGCAGGGAAGATCTAGTTAGCTAACAGAGTTAGCAAAAAACTAAAAATCGAAGGTTAAATATATTTAAAATAAGGCGCATCTTGCCTTTCAAAATTTTAGTCTAAATTCACGTTAAATTTTAAAAATGATTATTGTATTTGTTTAAACTGTTCAGGTAAAATATTTCGAGGTCGTATTGAATACAAGATAAGAAATATTATTTAAAAAAAAAAATACAAGTAGCTGAAACCGTATTGTTGCGAACACTTGATTTAACTTTAAAAATAGATTCGATAATTGCATGAAAAACTATTTATAGAAAATGTTTAATGTGTTTTTGTGGTCGACCTTCTGATAAACAATTCTTTACTCTCTGGGATGACAAGGTTCTATGTGGAATTACGTTCATCAAAATTGCAAATAATTGTACTGTAATTTTATTTTCATGTTGTAAATCGAAAATTGGGCATTGAAACCTTGGAAAGAACTCAATGTCACGTAGAAATTCGCACTCCTTGAATGAATATTAAACATAGCGTTTTATATACAGGTGAATACTTTTAAAATTGTATATGTATATTGTTAAAAATAAGACGAATTATTATCAATTATTGGTCATTTAAAAGTAAGAAAAAAATTATTTACAATTTTTTTTATCATTTGAGATTCTTTAGGCCACTGTCTAGTAATGTTTTCATTATAGGCTATCGTGCTAATTTTTTTTTATTTCGAAAAATAAGCATACTATTAAATTTAGAAGATTTAAAAATTATTTTCATCAAAAATTTTGTTCTTTTATGGTTTAAAGTTTTGAACGGAAAAATCTTATAAATTGTGTATTCAATTTTTGTCGTTAACTTACGTTTAATCTGTTATTCTGAGTTCATACTGTATGCCTTTTATGTTTTTTTTTTTGTAATATGTTCGAGCTTCTTTCGTTGCCTGATTCACATGTTTATTTATTTAATTTATCGTTAAACTTTGTTATTTTAAATTTTTTTAATGTTCACAAAGGTGTAAAGAATAATAACAAATCATAAAAATAAAAACTTTTTTTTTTAATTCAAGAACTATTTTTGTTAAACCAAAAAAGAAGACCGCTGCATACAAGCTTAACGATCATTCATATTTGTGCGCTAGAACTTGATTGCAAAATTTACTTGTAGTCACTGTTTCTGAAACCGGGTCCGCCGAATTAATACATACAAATATTCTTAGGGTTTTGTGCAGATAATTTGCATAACGCGAATTTAAAATGATCCAGGGACTGGTTCTTGTGTTAGCAAGGGCGATGGGGGACCGTCTGTGATCGTTTATTGTTCAATTATGTGTGTGTATGTGTATTTCGCGCTGTTTTTTTTATTTGCGAATCTGTAGTGTGTTATATGGCTTCATGGGGTCCAGGCAAATTTGAGGGCCAATGTGTTCAATTCAGACATTTGATTAATTCGAGTAGTGCCGGTCTTAGCAAATCTGGCGCCCTGGGCGAGATTTATTTTTCCGCTCTCTCTCTACCCCTAAAAAAAATGTTAAAAAATCGCCGAAAATGTCAATTAAAATTGATAAATTAACAAATAAGTTGAATAATTCATATCTCAGCTTGGCGCGATCCTACAGACTCAAACCTTTTTTTTAAATATAGCTTACATCATTAATTTTAAGATTATCAAATGCTCTAAGACCGTCAAGACCTCCTTCTCCTATTATTAACAAATTAAAATTGATAAATTAACAAATAAGTTGATTATTAGTTAATATCTCAGCTAATACCTTATTAAAGGTTTTCTGTGTTGCTGAATAAGGATTTGTTAGCTATCAAATAATCGATTTTTCTTGGATTAAAAAAAAACATTGTTTATATTTAGCTATATTTTTTGCTTAACCCCTTTGAATTTTTTCGATTTTTCGCGAAAAATTTTCTGTCGAATTATACATTTCATTAAATAGATTTTGACACTCTAATTCCAAATTCATCAAATAAAATCAATTCCGACCACCCGTTCAAAAGTTACGGCCAATTTTCTCCAAAAAAAACTTTGAGAGGCGATATCTCGAGAACGGTTTGAGATACAAATACAAATTTCAACTTTACACGCAATTTTCTATATGTATAACTACCGAAATCGAAAACACAAAATTTTTGGATAATATTTCATACATCAAACTTAGAAATATTTGAAAAAGTTTGAAAAAAGGGTGAAAAGACTTAAAAACATACAACGTAAATGGTCACTAAAACTTTTGTAGTAAAATACTTCCATACAAAGGGTGTGCAGAATTAATTACTTTGCCACATCATTTTTTATAATTTAATTTTTTATTCGTGACGATACAATATTTCACTTGTATATAATTGTTGACCTTCTGGTGGAAGTTAGTAAACTTTGAACAGCAACACTGAAATACGACGAGAACTGGGTCAATTCGGTTCAATATCTTCAGTTTTGCTTTCAGTTGCCCGTCCCTAGATAGGAAGATTATCCGACACATACACAGACAGACGCGCGCACAACCGGTCCGTACACTTCTCTCTTTATCTCTCTCTGTCTCTCTCTGTCTAACGCCACAGGCGACATTGGCGATTCCGTGAGCGCTGCAATAACAACACCACCGCGCGAATAACCGCCATCAGCGGAGCGCTTTGTGTAGGTCAAGGTAAAGGACTTTCAAAAACCTCTGGCCAGTTCTTGTGCAGTCGCTCAGAATTTAGCTGCTTTTTTGGACAACTTCTGTTTCAGATTTCTGAGATCGTTATGCGGAAGACTCAAAACGAATTAAAAGAAAAAAAGGTACTTGTCTATTTTTATATGCCCTGCGGTTTGAAAAAACAAAAATCACTAGGAATATAAAGTCAGTAGATCTTTAGTTTGTACTAATAATTTCAATACATATTTTTAAATAGCTAATTATTGGATAATTTTTAAGGTATGTATTCAGGTATATTTTAGGTATTCTGTTACTAATTATATTATGGAAAGGCGAAGATTTAATCCTACCTAACATAACAGAAACTAACCAACCCAAAATAAGAACAGTTAAAGTGTATATTAAAAAATCACATATACACTTTTTTCATTATTTAAAAATATTGAAATTATTAGTACATACTTTTTTCACATTGGCGCTAATCATATTATTTAATACATGAGACTTGCCTATCTACAGTTTTAGTTACTTTATGTTCCTAGTGATTTTAGTTTTTTCAAAACGCAGGGAACATAATAGACAAGTACCGAAAAAAATAAACTATAAGGTACTGGCACCAGTTTTGTTTAATTAAATGTACTAAATAAGAAATATTTTATTACTGTCATCACTGTATCATAATCTATTAGATACTTAACTCTAAAACAGCTTAATTTGATGACAATCGATCAATGGGTGTCAAAATGATGTATTAGTATAATTTGCTTTACATTATTTCAAATTTTATAACACTTTATTTTATAACTTTTGTGTCGTAGTACTTATCATTATGCAATCATTAATTAGTGTCCATCACTGGTGTTATTTACAAAATTAAAAAAAAAAACTATATTTGCGGACTTTGGTAATTAAATTGATTTAATAAAGAGGTATACTTGTTTTATTAGTAACATGAGTTCATGAGATTTACAAAAAATAGTATACCTTGCTATTAAAGCGGCCAAGACTGGTGCCAGTACCTTATATATAAGGTTTCGCATGATACTTGTGTGTTTCGTCTTTAATTTCCGACAGTCTCGTCCTTACAAAAGAAATATATTTTTAACTAATATCAGATTGAAATAATAAACCAAAATATGCTCAGAAAATAATTCAATAAAAAAATTATCTTTCTATCTAGATTTTTAACGTTTCTATATCTAGTGTTAATAATTAATAGTTGTAGTTATTTAATCGATAGCAACACATTTTTTAACGAATGTAATGTTGTAGGTAGGTACTTATTAATATTTAATCGGATGTTGTGTTTTTTTTTCAGCCTGGGTTTGTAAACATTTACCCAAAGTGTTTTTTGTTTGTTTATTTATGCATGTATAGGTACAATATCTGTAGCTATTAGGCGGTGTAATTTATCACTTTACACTATTTACAACTTTGTGAAATATGGCTTAAACTCGAATGGCTCGAATACAGGGATGAATCTATACTTCATATACAGTAGAGTAAAATTATGGATACGTTCTATTATTTTCTAAAACCGCATTAAACCAATTCAGTCAAATAAAATATGAAAATTCACGAAAATAAGAATGGCTAAAACAAAAAAAAACACGAAGAAATTTATATAAAATCAATTTTATTTATTTAATTTAATTAAAAAGTAATAATTATATTTTTTTCACGAGAATTATTATCACTATCTGAAAATATAACTCGGTACCGTTTATGAAATCTTATTAAACGAACATTTTAATAATAACAAAACGTTTATATATTTAAATTATTTGAATTGTTAGTTTTCAACGGGCAAATTCCTGAATTTGCATGAAAATCGCATCACGTAACTTAAAATCCGCATAAAAAAAGACTCTACTGTATTTAATATGTACCACTGATCTAAATAGTTGTTTCTTATATTTTTAAATATAATTTTATACATATAGCTCTCTAGTACGTTTCCTTTAAATTATCGAAAGGTTAACAAGAAATATTAAGATTAAAAAAAAGTCAGCTGTAGGGAATTACAAGGGTTAAAACTGAACAACACGTTAATGTTTTTTTAAGGGTCGCGCCGTTAATTCATACATGCAGACCATCCTGTAGGTCGTACCCCATTCACAAATACGCACACGCGGCAGCACACATATTGCGGGGAGTGGGGGAGGGGTTGATGGGGGCAGCGAGACTAGCGCGTGTCTGCCGCGGTGTGGGCGAGTGCTTTGTACTCCCCAACCCTTTTTACACGGTTGCCGGATTTACTATGAGAGTTTGGGCTATTTTTGAAAAATTATTATTTATACGTTGTTGATTTCGTAGTGGATTCTGGGTGTAGGTCAGGGTTATTTATTTTTAATTAATAATTATTTATATTTGAATGTATTTTACGTATTTGTAATTTTGTATCGATTTACTAAATTTTGTTGAAGTTTTATTAAAAAATGATAATTTTCTTTGTAAAATTAAACATTGTACCTACTGTACAAATTAAAAAATAATTAATTTTTCCATTTTTAACCGATTTCAAAAAAGGAGGATGTTCTCAATTCAATCAATAGACAGAATGTCCACTTTCTGGAAAGTCAGGGAAGCCTGAAGTAGTCAGGGAAAGTCAGGGAATTTATTAAATTTTTTTTGGAAAGTCAGGGAATTTATTATAAATTTTGGGAAGCCAGTAAAGAAGAAAAAAGTGTATACATTTAAGTTGACGAGCAAAAAAAGGCCTTAAAATTTTTTTGCACATTCTGGGGCCCCTCAATCACTGCTTGCCCCCGAGCCTCTAGTGGTCAAGGAATTTTGAATCTGTGGTTAGGGAAAAGTCAGGGAATTTTATTTTCAAAAAAAAGTGGAGTAAAGTCGGTATATATAGAATAGGAGGGTAATATGGACATCTCCGGTCCATAATACATGCACTTTTTTGTAGAGGCAGATTTTCTGTTGTTTTAGATTTTTTATTTTGTTTTCAAAATTCTATTTTTGCCTGGTCGATCCCGTTAAAGATTAAATTCTCTGTCCAATGAAATGATAAGATCTGATTTTAAATAATAAACCAGAGTTTTATTTCCTAAAACAAGAATGGTGTTCCATATAATAATATGTAAACTGTCTTTATATATATTTTTATGTATATTGGAGCATAACTCCGACAAATATGAACCGAAATGTACGATTTTTTGTTTGTTTGATAGAGTATACTCCCGAGATGGCCTCATATAATTTTTATTAGAATCTGACCGTGGATTTCAAAGATACGCCACTCGAAAGGGAAAAATAAAAATTAAAAAAAAAAAACGATTTCAAAAATTGTTTATTTAATTATTATATACTTTTCAGTATTATTGAAATGTTACCTATATATGCCGTTATATTTAGAATCCAATGTTAAATGTGACGAAACGTCAGTCGTAATGGCTGCGGTTTGCATCCAGAAGCCAAGATAAAACATAAAAAGTACGAAATAGCTGTATTGTGAATTTGAGTAAAGAGCTTTCAATTTGGCAACAGCGCGGTAGTCCCGGATTACTCCGGGTTTTGTTAACGGCGGGCGGCGGAGATGGAAGGGGTACAGACGTCGCCTCCAACGGATTCTCTATATAAACCGTTGTCTGCTTGAACGCGTCCGTGTGTGTGTGCGTGTGCGTGCGAGTGAGAGAGAGCCAATGAGAAGAAAGGTTTCACTTTCTCTCTCTCTGATGTGCTGTTTTTACAAACAAAATAATATAGCTGATGAAAACATCGGTGGTGTCGATGCATTTCATTGATGGATTTTTGTCATTGTGTAATTTTTTAATGTATTACAGAGGACGTAACAACCAACTTATGTATTTTTGTTGATCGATGCTTTACAATTCATCATTGATAGTTTTCGTATCAAGTATGAACAAAGAAAAATTCTAATGCCCGGTATTATAAAGAATTTGCTTGAGTGCAAATGCAAATTAGCTTCCAGCTAACGCTATCTGCTAGGTGTCAAATTGTTATGAAATTGTGCAGTGGTAATAAATGTATAATAATGTATGTATTTTATGAGGTATACTTGGCAGCTGATTGTACTTATCGCGCATGCGTCAAGTTTATCATATCTGCGATTTCATTCGCTACATCTGATTTATATTTAATACCTAGCAGATAGCGTTAGCTGGAAGCTAATTTGCTTTGCATTAAACCAATATTTATTGGGCATAAAAAGTATATAAGTTTAACTAATCTGATCGTTTCGTTTACTCAACGGCTAATTTATATTTCCAAGCCTTGTCATACCCCCCCCCCCCCTAAATGTTTTTATTATTTTATACAACCCATCATTCAGGTCTTTATAAAAATGAATCATGAGTATAACATAGAGAATAGACAACTTATAATACTCGTATAAAGAACGTAGTACGTAGTAGCTATGAACACAGATGCTTCCTGTATTATTCTAAAGCCTCGTCACTCTCTTTATGTCTATTTGATTCAGCAAACCCCCTCCCTCCCCCCATCCGACCGCTTCTTAAGCCAGATTTGAATAATCATACGATATGCCTGAGAAAGTACGTGTTTTTCTTGACACGTCCAATGCTGTGTTGTTTGAGTTATTGTTTTGGTGTCAAGTGGTTAATCTGGGCTTCTGTGTGTAAGCCTGGGATGTACATATGTGTTATACCCAATTGTTGTATGTAGTATTCTTAGGTTGGTAGAAATAGTATGAAGTGAGCGACAAGCAGAAGAGCTAGGTGATATACGTTGAGCGTAACAGAGTGTATCATGTACAAAGTTTATAATGCTTATGTTAATTAATATTAAAATAAATAATAAATAAAATAATAAAAATACAAAGGTATTTCATTTATAAAACACCAATAGCTAAGATTACCGCTGAAATCTCGAATTTTGTAGTAGTAAAAAAGAATGATCGATAATACAAATAATAGGGGGTATATTTCTTTTTGCTGTGTAGTTTGAGTTATTGTTTTGGTGTCAAGTGGTGAATCTGGGCTTCTGTGTGTAAGTCTGGGATGTACATATGTGTTATACCCAATAGCTAAGATTACCGCTGAAATCTCGAATTTTGTAGTAGTAAAAAAGAATGATCGATAATACATACAAATAATAGTTATGGGGTATTTTTTTTTTGGCATTTATTTTCATATACAGCCAGTTATTAACGTCCCTACCAGACATGGATGACTGGGGGGATCGGGAAGTGCCCTGGGACAATCAGGGCAGGAAACAGTTACGAAGCCCATTTCATCCACGGGTAACGTCCTAGGAACAGACAATAGGTTTTTATTTCTATCTTAGCCTATACAGTCGTTGTCGAATTGCTCCCATTCAGCCCCGTATGCCTCTGATTCTCCAGGGGGTGCACTGACGCTATTCTCAACGACTGTATTACAAAATTATCCTCTTTGGCTGTTACAATTGTATTTTTGAATTAACTATAAAGTTGTAAATTATTTTATATATGTCTATATTTGCTCATCAGCGAGCATATGTTTAGAGATTGGAAAAATAGTTGTTATTTTCAATGAAATAGTTACTAGTTGAATTTTTATTCGGAAAATAGTTGGTAAATAGTTTTTTTTACTATTTAATAATAATTAGTGCAAACGAAGCAGTAAAAAGTGTCGCAAATAGTTGGAAAGGTAGTTGCAAATAGTTGATTTCAAATTGTGTTCAATCAAACCAGTTTTATGAAAACGGTGGAGATATGTAATAAAAATTACAATAAATGCATTTTTACGCAATAGTTGAAAAACTATTTTTCCAATCTCTACTTATGTTGTACGGTGGAAGTAATTTTTTGGCCATTAACTATAATCCAGAGTTGGCTTCGTTCTTTATCATAGTTTTGCATGCAAATATTAGATGATTCAAATCTCCTTCTGTATTGTGATCACATGTGCATGTAGGGGGTATATTTCTTTTTGCAATTTGTGTGTTTTTTTGTGTTAATTCTGACAAAATGGAATTGAATGATATCAGTGAATGTTGCTAGGTGTTGATGTTATTAATTGCTGCATATCACAGACAGACACATGCACGCACGTAGAATACAAAGGAATTCCTGGCATGGAGAGGTGCACTAATGTAGTCGAAGGCGTCAGAGTGTTTCATTATTTTGCCATTATGTTAAATAACACACACACACACATCGTCATTGCAGCAGTACTGAACCAGTGATACTTTTAAATATAAGTACCAATCAATTGACTAAAACTCACCAAAAAATTAAAATTATTTATACTTAACATTATTTTTAACCGACTTCAAAAATTTAGGATGTTTCTCTTGTATTTTAGTCGATATTTGTATGACGAGTTGAAGTTCACTGCAGGAAATATCACTAAAAAATTTAAATTTTTTGATTTCGTTAAAAGTATGTTTATTGTTTAGAAAATGACGTGAAAAGTTGTTTGTTTCAAACCGCAGGTCTGTATCTCAAACCGTTCTCGAGATATAGCCTCTCAAAGTTTTAGTTTTTTCAAATTTTTGGAGAAAAAAGGCCATAACTTTTGAACGCGTGGTCGGAATTGATTTTAGTTGACGGATTTGAAATCAGCGTGTCAAAATCTATATAATGACATGTATAATACTTTAAAATCCGACAAAAAAAATTTGGCCAAAAATCGACATTTTTTTAAGGTATACCCTTTGAATTTTTTCGATTTTTCGCGAAAAATTTTTTTCCGAGTTTTAAGGTATTATACATGTCATTATATAGATTTTGACACGCTGATTCCAAATCCGTCAACTAAAATCAATTCCGACCACGCATTCAAAAGTTATGGCCTTTTTTCTCCAAAAATTTGAAAAAACTAAAACTTTGAGAGGCTATATCTCGAGAACGGTTCGAGATACAGACCTGCGGTTTGAAACAAACAACTTTTCACGTCATTTTCTATACAATAAACATACTTTTAACGAAATCAAAAATTTGAAATTTTTTAGTGAAATTTCCTGCAGTGAACTTCAACTCGTCATACAAATATCGACTAAAAACAAGAAAATAAGACGTAGAGGTATTATAGTTTTATAATTAAGCGTGTAAATTAATATTAAATGATATTTTTTATATTTGAATATCTACCAACAAAATGAATATTTTTTTATCTTCGCCGGTCTGTATTTGTAATAAAATTCCAGTATTGCAAGATCATCTTTTGTAAAAAAATTCTTTGCAAATATATTTTGGCACTTAAAAAAAATGCAAATATATTTTGCATAGCCAAAAAAGCCAGTATTTCAAGTCGACATAATCAATGAAAGTAACCAAACTACTATTATATAGAATTTTAAGTCCATTTTTATTGTTCACTAACGTATTTTGAAAAAGGCACATCAGATTAGTACAATAATCTTTTGCAAATATATTCATGCATAGCCGAAAAAACAAATCCAGTATTACAAGAAGTATAATCAAAATGAAAACATGCAAACAACTTTTCTACAGAATTTTAAGCCTGCGGCCTTTGTTCACTAACGTATTTCGGAAAAGTATGCGAATTTATATGTGCAGAATTTTTTGAAGATTTCTTTGTATGAAACTGCAACCGGTATTTCTTCTTATATATCATCCAAGCTTTCATCTCTTTGTAAGCGTCAATTGGAGTGACCATTATTTAGGGTATAAAGTGTTTACCGTTTGCTGTTTTCTACCCTTCCCCCAACTCGGTCACATAATTTATTTACTGTGTGTTTGTTTATCTGAGATTCACTATCTCGTTCTCAGCTATTTAAACAATTCGCATTAGTTGACAGATATTGTGCAAATGTCGAATCGAGTTGGGTCACTTTTTATATTTTTTCATGATTAATTAAACTGATATGTTACTGTTTTTTTCCCTACCCTTCTTAGCGAAGACTTGTTTGTATATTTTATGTAATTAAATTATGAGATTTTGTTGCAATCATTTAACTGTGGAATCATCCCCCTCCCCTTACTATATAATTTTTAAAAATTTCGAGACTCAAGAATTAGGTAATTGAATTAGGGCAGGCACGTATTAAAAAAATACAGTTGTATTTAATTTTAAACAAAAATATAAGATACTGGTACCAGTCTCGGACAATACCCAATATTGGACACTTGCTTAATTTGATATTTGATTACATACTGCCATACTGAATCATAATCTATAGACATTTAACAGTAAAACAGCATAATTTGATGACAATCGGCCAATGGGTGTCAAAATGGTGGACATTTAAACTAATTATTAGTGTAATCTATTTATTAATTATTTAATAATTAATAATGCTTTATATTGTTTCTAATTTTGTGATTCTTTATTTTTTAACTTTACTGGAGAAAAAACATAAACAAAATAAAAGTCAATTATAAAAAAAAAAACTTTATTTGCAGACTTTGGTAATTAAATTGATTTAACAAAGAGCTATTTTTTTTATTAGAACTCTTTAAAAAAGCAGTAGATATACCTTAATCTTAAAAAGTATAAGAATAAACCTTATATTGTTAACAATCTTTGAGTGAGTTTGATCTGCAGCACTGCTTAAGTCATACATTACTTATGTATTTGTATGCACTTGGCATTGAACTATGCTAATTCGGGATCATTATTTTTAAACAGATGTTATTTATGTGTTATTTATTCAAAAATATTAATATAATATGTGTTTTGTTGTGTTGTATTCAAAAACAAAACTAAAGAAAAACGTTGCATTGTTTAGTGCATATAATACGCGCGCCAGCGCTCTCCAAAATGTACATTTTATTACAGGAATGGCAAAAACAATTCCGTTTTTTTGTCATATAAAAAACTAGCTTAAATATAAAAGTTAGATATATATGGTATCACGGAGTTTAGTTTAGATCTTTTTATTCTACACAATTCTTTACTATATTATATTGTTTAATACTTAATGGTTTAGGCAGCGTATTGGCAGCAAACTTTGATTTACTATAATCGTCACTGCTTATTCCATATGTTACCTAACGTAACAAAATATAACCTGACCAGAGAACATATCTATGTATGAATTAAAAATAAAACACACGTAAATCGGATAAGTAGTTCTCTAACGGACAGACAGACAGACAGACAGAGAGATGTATTTATTTGAGAAGTAGGTAACTTAACTTAACTGGACAATGTTATTTGATAGATCTGCACAAGAGAGGAGTTAATCTCGTCTGTTATGAGTTAACAAAATTGGATAACTCAATAAAATAATACATTGTTCATATAAAATATATCGCACAAAGAAAGACGGTGATGTGTGTTTTTTAATCGCGAGTGCTCTGTGTACACTTGCAGCAACCCTTTGTCGCGCTTTGCCCCTTCCCGGAGGTCACCGTTTTGTAAAGCAATCCCCCTACGTGTGAGAGAGCGACTCAATAGCGACTATTCAAGCACAAAGGGCATAATAGAGCAGCATCTAGCTTAGATAAATATGAATGTATGAACCTACCTACATAAGGTATTGTATTTTCATTTAATGGAAATAACAATTTCAAAAAATCTGGAAGAAATTCTCATATTTTTGAAAATGATCTTATAACAAAACTCTTGTCGATTTTTGAATAAAAAGGTGTAAAGAATATTATTATGTATAATTTCTGTCCCACTAAGAGTTTCGTAGAAAACTAAGAACTCTTATAGTTTCGCTCTGTCCGTCTGTCTGTATGTCACGGCCCTTCCATTACCTATTAAGATGATATTTGATATACAGAGCTAAAAACAGAAATAATGAGATTTTTGAAAGAAAAGTGTTTTGACCTCCCCCATCCCATCGACTGAATAGGTCTCCTAAAATCTAATAAAATTGTTTTTGTTTGATTTTAACCCTTCAGCCGTTATCAGAGCGGCGTCCCCTAGAAAAAATTCCTGTAGGATTTTTTAAATTTATATTGTAGAAATGTAGTTAAAGAGAATGACTTGCCCGATTTTTTAAAATATTTTTTATAAGTTAACCAGAAAGATTTGTTTTTTACATAATTAGGTAATTATAGATACTCGTGCACTGTATTACGTATAAGAAAGTCGCGTGGCACTTACGGCAACTTTTCTTCTTATAAAATATCAATATATGTATATTTTAAAATATTTTTTATAAGTTAGCCAGAAAGATTTGCTTTTTAAATAATTAGGTAATTATAGATACACGTGCACTGTATTACGTATAAGAAAGTCGCGTGGCACTTACGGCAGCTTTTCTTCTTATAAAATAACAATGTATATTTTTTCTGTATTTTATTTCTTGATCTAAGGACTATTATATATCTTTAATGTTATTTCTTTTATGTAATTTCGAGAATAATATTGTTATTTTATTATAAAAAAATATACTTCTATTCAATTATTGCTTTTTTTTCATCCAAATATATAAAAATTGTTCCATACAAATAATAAGTAACTTATCGAATGAATTGAGTGTATTTAATGAAAAACATTTCTGGGAAATTGCCTTTCCATTAATATTATTTTATATATTTACTGTTTAAGTATTTTCTATCTCACTCAAGGCAATGTTTGTTTCTATCTAATATAATGTACACGTGTCTTTTGTGTTATATAATGATTATAAATGCGCTCCATGACTTTCTTATACGTGGATCATGTATTATGATATTCTAGTTATTAAGGAGGAAAACCACGGTGACGGGTCAAAAAATTGTCAATGTTGGGGAATTTTTTTCACAGGTATAACTAATTATTTTAGGATCGGGTAAAGGACATTTTATTAAGTATATATTCAACTTATTCAGTACCAATTTTTATTGAAAAATATTAAACATTTACAAAGTTATGAGCCTCGATGTGACGATCAAAAAAATATATTTTTCTCCCTTGTCTCATCGAAATTTCGAGATGGGATATCGAAAAAAAATAAAAAAATATTTTATCAATATCTGTATGAATGTAGCTATAGTTACACGTCGCCGTTTGTTTTTTATTTTATTTTTTCACAATTATTTGTTTTCATTTTTATGACCCTTATTTTATTCAAGCGGTCTTAAAAAATAGTAATTATCAAAAAACTCACTAAATTGACTGTAACTCATGCATTTTTCGGAATTGTTGTTTTTACATATTTTTTAATATGTAAACTTTAATAAAATGCATAAAAAAACAATTTTTTTCTCTCAGTGACTTTTTACTCAATGATAACTAATAGCACAAATTGATATTACTTTTTTATTAAAAATACTTTATAATAACACGACGATTAAAAAACGATAAATTTTTCTGGTTCAGAATAATAAATCATTCGGTAACCAAAAATATCTCGCGAAGACAAAGAACAGTAGAAAAAACGGACGTCCTAGGTATTAGGGGGGCGCTAATAGAATAGAATAATAGATCGTGTCCACTTTAATAGATACAAGTTCTAGTCTTTGTGACGATTCGGACAATAATAAAATAAGTTTTTGTTCGCGAATCGAACAATGGTCCACGTTTCCACACGGCGCTCGAGGGGTTTATTGTATTCATAGACAAAGGGGGCAACAAGTAGCACCTAGATAAGGGATGGTGCCGCACCTAGGTGTGTACATTAAGCACAATACCGCGTATTATATTATATATAATCGCGCATTATTACAATAATAATAATAATAATACGTTCATGATTTTATACCAAAGAAAAAAATAATCAAAATTTGTTTGTTTCGACGTTCCACGAAACCAACTGAACCGATTTTAATGATACTTTCGCTGTTCGTAGTCTAAGATCCTAGAATTAGTATAAACTATATGATAAATGAATTAGAACAGGCCTGTATTAAGGAAAATTGATGTTTACATAGAATTGATATGATATTTTTTACGTGGATTTTTTTAAATCTGGATTTGAAGTTACGCGGTACGATTTTCATGCAAATTCAGGGATTCCCCGTTTAATGAAAACTGACAATTTAAGGAATTTAAATATGTAAACGGTTTGTTATTATATTGCTACTTTTCAATAAAATTAAATAAATAAAATTGAAAAAACAAACTTATTTTATTTCAAGTTGTACATCAATTTCTTACATATTCATTGTGTTTTTTTTAGACATTCTTATTTTTTTGAATTTTTTACGCAATTTTCGGCCTATTTTAATAGATTGATTTTATTTAACACGGTTTTTGAAAATTATAATTTTACAATGTCTTTTTTAAGCGATTTCTTATACGCGATTTGCTGTGGAACGTATCAACCGCGTAAAAAGAGACCCTACTGTAAATCTAAGATAAAATTGTGATGTGAAAATATATTTCCTTAATTATATCTACGATTAGATTTGTCTAGCTGAGAAGTTAGGATGTTGTTGCTATTGTGGTAAACAACGCGATGTATTTTTTTTCTGTTATCTCCTCTCGAGGGTCTATCTATTGTAGGTACAGATAAGAATGTTTTGCTGAATTTTCCAAGAGGGTTACATCAACTGCGTATTCATGAACTGTGTGTTTGTCCTTGAATAAAAGCCTTATAATAGGATTATAATATAATAAGTAAGTACGTCGTTATGTTTTTCTATGTATGTAATATAATATTATGTAACTACATATATAATAATATACGTACATGGATTTTAAGTTGCATAGATTTGAAAAAGACGTCATATATGCTGATGAAAAACTGTGAAAAAAGAGTAGAAAGCAGGGACTTGAGCCGGAATTTATTTATGGTTCGGGTTCAAATATAAATGTCGGTTCAGGTTCGGGTTAAGGTTCAACATATTGCAAACTATTTGGGTTCAAAAACCGTTATTTTTTTAGGGTTTTAGGGAAACAACATTAATAGCAATTAAAATATTACTAGAAAAAGGAGGCAAAAAATAAAATTACATTTTAAAGAATTAAATCTCTATTTTTCAGATTTTTTTTACAAATTGAAATGTAATTCAGTTATAGAAATAAAATAAAAAGTAAAAAATATGTGCACTTTACTAATTGACTTGATAAGTGACATCATACCATAAAATTCAAACAGATTTCCAGCATTTTAAAAATTATTGGAGAAAAATATAAAAAATAATTTATTGAACCTTTTAAAAATATATGGTTACCGGTTATCCATGAAATTAATTAACCGTGTAAATGGGAGGGGATTACTGTAGTTTTGTGTTACGTTGGATTCATATTAATATGAGGTAGCTTTTCTAACTTTAGATCAGATGATAATAATATAATTATAGAACCTTCTAGATTCTAGAGCGAAAGTCAATAAAATTATCTAGATGAAAAAAAAAACAGGAACAAAAATTCTAATCGTGTTCAAATACATACTGACATAATGTTTACTGTTTGCTTATCTTTGAAAACACAAAGAAGTGGAACATGGGGTCATCAGGAGTTATCACTTATTTGACAGTCTTTCTGATTGATTTGTTTAACCCAAGATCAGGCGCGCGGCACGCGTTAATATGTATTATTGATTTCTAAATGTAGGAAATAACAAGATCAAAATAAAACATTGTTGCATCTATTTATAACAGATCTTGACTTATACCTACAAGCCAAGATTTATTCTACAGGGTGTCTAAATACCAGGGGACAGTATGGGAACTCGGAAACTATAAGAGATAGAAATTCGGTTAAATGAGAGAAAAGTTACCTTTAAGAGGGGACAGTTCAATGGTGTATTTACATTTCACAAAAATTTCATAGCCTACTAGATATTAACCAAAAACCGTTTTAGTCCAAATTTTTCCATCGTGAATATTTCTTAAACGAATGTTTCAAATAAATGCTGTAGGGTTTAGTATTGCCTATTTAGAAATGTTTTTTTAATTTTCAGAAATCTCGTAGTTTTTGAGACAAACTTATGTTTTCTTAAATAGAAGCAATATGAAATTTTGTAATTTTTGAACAGAAGATTTTATTATCTTTTCAATGATATGCAACTTGATGTACTTACTTTTCAAAATATCTCAAAAAATGATCAAACAATATTTTTTTTTTATTTAATACACAAAGATGGCTATGACAATCAGCAATAAGATTTAAAAACAACTGACAATTTTAGGGTTCCGTAGAAAACTAGGAACCCTTATAGTTTCGCTCTTCTATACATATTAAGATGAAATTTGGTATATGGACGTAGATTGATGACCCAAAAACAGAAATGATGAGATTTAAAAAAAAGTTTTTTGGACCCACTTCCCATAGACTCAAAAAAAATTATCTTCTTTAGTTAGGTCTCCCAAAATGTAACAAAAATTGTTTTAGGACCTTTTGACCGTTCAGTCCCAATATATTTACTTTTAAAGTCGTTATCAGAGCGTCCCCCTAAAAAATTCCAAAATTTTTTAAATAAAACCGACTTCAAAAACTGTTGAATTTAATTATTATATGTTTTCAGGATTTTTTTTTAGTATTATCTTAAAAAAGTTTTTTAACTTTAATTTCGTATAGATAATAATAAATTCGCGCGCCTGCCTAGGGTTAATAAATACTCGCTCCGGGTAGGAAGAGAAATATTTGTAGCATATTAGAGTTCATTTCTTTCGTAATAATTATAATAATAATAGTGATAACATTTGAATGTTGTGAGGTAATTTGTATTTGAGATAAAAATGTATTTGTTTATTTAGTAATAGAACGGTTCCATGATGTCCGATTCGTGTTTGTTTTAAATGCCTGTTTCAGAAGCCATGACAATTAACACAACTAATTTATTTAATCGAAAGATATATTATCTATTTTCAGGCATAACTGACAAATATGCACCGATTTTATTTTAATGTAATTTAATGCATAACTCCCACCTATTTATGCTTATTTTTTCCTCTACCCCAAATGTATTGATAGGTTTTTTTCCATATCAAATTAAACTATACAATTTATTAACCATTTTTTTCTATATTTTTTTATAAAATAATAATAAATAATAATAATAAATAATATAATAAAATAATAAATAATAATAAAAATAATATTAATTTATTTTTTCTTTATTGTTACAGGTATGTTCTTATACGCAGTTATTTATGCTGAAAATAGAAACGTAAGTGTTAATTTATATATAACGTATAACATATGGAGAAAAAGTTAAAGTATAATTTAAAAAAAGCAAAAATTTTACAAATTTTCAAACAGTTAAAAATTATTGGATTTGCATGAGCTCAATTTGTTTCAGGTATTTTTATAATCTTTGAAAGCGTATATGGGGTGCACACATTTTTTTAGGAGAATTTCAACTAAAGCATTGGAAAGTTTGTTCTTTCCTCTTGAAAATGCGTTTTTTTTCATCTCCGTACGATTTTTTTTGACCGCGTTATTTAATGTCAAATTAAAAAAACTTAAATACTAATTTTATCTATAAATATTAAATATATATTATGTTTTATAATAATAATATTATGATGTCTATATTATTACAAAGCGTTGGTCGGTATAGTAGCTCGCGTCGTTAGCATCTATGTGGTGTAATTTCGTATTTTCTGAATCGTGTTATCAGTTATTTGTTAAGTGAAATCGTTGATCTTTAAATTTATTTGCTTTTCTTATCAAAGGCCATTTACAAAACACGTATTTCTAAGACGAAACAATTTTTTATTAACAATTGACGGCCTTCGACGCGATAAACAAATACAGTAGAACTACGACAACTATATTAAAATTAAAAATTAAGGAATCACCAAAAAAAAAATTCAATATTTTTAGGTATTTTTGAATGATTGCATCTCCGCGAAAAATAATCGTAGAACAGTTTTTAAAAAAAAGTTTTCGAATCATTTGTTGAAAATTTTAATATCCCTTAGGATTTTTTGAATATAAAACGCCAGCAATTTTTTTTTTAAACTCCGAATCGCTCAGATTTTTTCTTTGTAACCTAAACTGGCATAAACATTCAAACACGCCATATTATTCTGAGAGTATTTTTGAATTGTTGTTTCTCTGCGAAAACGTTCAGAAACCAGTTTTCAACCTAAAAAAATAATGAAATATTGTAGTGATCCCTTGATTTTAAAGTTTAGAGTATATAAAAATTTAATCACATCTTTACAGATTTGTTTTATTGCAATTAACGAACCTCATTTCTATAATTGACAAAACAACGAACAGAACAAAGAAAAATAGAAAAAAAACATAAACCTGGTCCTAACCCTTTACCTAACTGTGTAACTAATACCGTACAAAGGGTTAAATCGACTAAAATAAATCCTCCGTGGACATAAACTGATCTGGACATTTATAGGACGTGAAAACGGGAACAAGGAACGGTCAAAATTGAGCTCCCATTGTTTGAAAGGGGGTTGCTGGTTTGGATAAGCTTAACAACGTAATATTTTTATTGCAATATCTGCCGATTTTTCCTTTGTTTGTTAATATAACAATAATAATAAGATACAGGGGATTTGATATGTATAGATATTATATATTATTACATGAACTGGTCATAATAGTTTGTCTATTGTGTCTAGTTCTAGTCCATCATAAAAAAAAACAATGCAATGTTATTTTCTAGATATCAGAACATAACTGATTTTTTTTCAGTGCAAGATAATAAAATATAATAATAATAATCCTTAAATAATCGTGTAACTAGTTTTCGTTGTAGATCTGTATTGTGTGCTTTTCGAAAGGCGTGAGGCTTTTTACTGTTTGTATTATTAATATATGTTTTATAAGGATTGGATAGGCACCGTTGCTAGAAATATTTTCCCGGGTCAGGATGGTATAAAAAATAAAAATGGATGCACAGTCGAGGGATGACGTGAATAAGTAACAGTGGGGTTAAATAAAATTCAGATTAGTTTTGTATAATCAGGGTGTCCACTTTCTGGAAAGTCAGGGAAGCCGAAAGTGGGCAGGGAATTTCTTTAAAAATTTCTTTAAAAAGAAGAAAACAGTTGTTTGCACATTCTGGGGGATTTTCGATCACTTTTTGCCCCCGAGCCTCTAGTGGTCAGGGAATTTTGAATCTGTGATCAGGAAAAATCAGGGAATTTTATTTTCAAAAAACAGTGAACACCCTGATTATAGTTATTTCTTATGATTTGTACGAATATAAAAACAATTGATTAATATTTACAAACAAAATTGTGGAAATACGAAATTTACTTTTTATTATTTTTTCAATTAAAAAAAACTTTTATCAAAAAATTGAAAACGTCACTGCATAAATAGAATAATATATTCTAATATACTGATTTTTTTAAATTCAATTAATTATAATTTACAAGCGAAATCGTGGAAATTTACTTTTTATTTTTGGCATAAATTAAAAAAAAAATGAGCAATATTCCATATTTTTTACTCATCCTGTAAAAGTAATTTAAAGTATTCAAAAGTGTTTTTGATGCGATTTACTTAAACATCTGTAAATATACTTACTAAAAGTTTTGCCAAAATGATCTGAAATTTTAATACAACAGTAAATAAATAAAAAAATAAACTTACATCGAAAAGCGAGTGAATGTTTTTATTAAACATTTTATTTTTCTATACCATGTATACAAAGTCAACAAGTTTTAATAATTTAACAATTTGATATGACGGTAGCGATATTTCATATTATATTTTATTATACATTCTTGATGATTATGTTATTTATGTTTTAAAGATTATTTTGAAAAAATTGAATTTAAAATGTATATTAGATATTAAAATTGGCCATGCCATTTTGGTAAGCGCTATATGTTCTCTAGTTATTCCATTTTTAAAAAGGTACTTACCTTATTCCAAGGTTTTTTTCTGTATTAAAATTTCATATTTATGTCTGTTTTTTATTCAACGAATTCTCGGAATTTTCTCGAACAAAATACAAAACAAAAATCCACGTTTTTTCTCGTCAGGTTTAAAGTGGACTAAAGTCTTTTGCCGATATTTATTTTCATATATTGTTAAGTATACATATAGTGTCTGTGTGTCTGTCTGTTTGTAGATACTGTTATTCAAAAATGACAAAACAGAAAGATAAAATTGTATGTTTAAAATCTGTATTAGCTTCAGAAGAAAAGGTTTATTTCTGTATTCTGAGGAAATTCAGACAACTGGAAACGAATGTTTACTCTTGTCAATTTTTGATTTCTTTCGAATTATTTTTGAAACGGTGCGTAGTAAATAAAGGAAATTATCGATTGTATTTAATTATATTTGTAATGGTTCATAACGGAAATAAATAACTTTTTAAGAAAAAATAAAACTGACTTAAAAAAAAAAACTAAACACACTGAAATGTATATAAAAATTAAATTAAACAGTTTTTGGAGTCGGTTTTATTTATTTATTTATTTTTTGGCTTGGCATCGACTTCAGAAACTATTAAATTTAATTTTTTTATATTTTTTTTTCTACACAAATTAACTTTTACAACTGCAGTTTTCATTTTTGGAACTGCAGAAACAAGCTACGCACTAAAATGACCCCTGATACTTTTTGGATAACAAATTTTTCAATAAATATATTTTTCAAACCGACAAAATTCAGTTGATATCCATTGTATGTAATAGGCCGTTGTTTTAACCCTTCCGCGGGTATTAGTTACGATTGACTGCCGGACAAGGGTTAACACACATAGAATTACGATGTTTTTACACGGTTTCATCTTACACACGCCTTTGTGTGTATGTTTCTTTGTTCCGGTGCGATTTTGGGCGAGATTTTAGAGCATTCTTTGTCCTCTCTATCAATAATAGGGTCGGTATTAGGTGGTTTGCTGTAGCGGCCACTGAAGGGTCAAGGTTGGGAAAATAGTGTTCTTTTGTTTGGATAATTGGTAGAAATCTAATAAAAATCATTCTTTATTTGTATCGGGATTTCTAACCCCTAATGCGTATAAATATGACCAAAATGTGGTTATACAAGAAATTCTTTGTGTTGAAACTATGTCATTATTTTTGTTTTCATAGAATGCATGGCGTGAGAGTCGTCTAAATTTTTTTGCGACCTAACACAAAAATTAATGAACCGATTTTGATTTTTTTTTTTAATTTTTTGAAAGAGTATACTTCCGAGGTGGTCCCATACAAATTTCATCAGAATCTGACCATGAATTTCAAAGATACGCCATTCAAAAAAAATTATGATACGAAAAAAATCAAACTGACCTCAAATAAAAAACCTGAAAAGTTTTTTTTAAAGGTTTTTTATTAATTGTGAAACCATTAGAATATTCACACTTAATTTTCTACTTTTAAAAAGTAGTAATTTAGTAATCAAGTAATGTATATATATTCTAAAGTACATTTTAAAAATCACTTTGATGGTACAAAAAATTAAGTATATAATTTTTGAAATGACCGTCGTATTAAATTAATTGTCAGCTAAACAATAATTGAATGCATTAGCAAAAAATAATTATCTATATTATCTGATTTCTTAGATCAAGGCTACAAAATTAGAAGTAATATAAAAAATTGGAAAGTATCTTACTTAAACTGTTTTAAACCTTTTACTTTCGACGCGATACATCTAATGTGAAAATAATACGAATATTAGCGCTAACAAATTATAAATTGCAATAAAATAACATGACTTTTATATTTTATTTTTTTTATACTCATACTGTTATAAATTAGTCGTATATTTTACTAATAACCATTTTTATTAAATGGAAGTCAATTAAGATGATATTATATGCAGGTAATATTTTAATGTTTTTATTCTGTTAATTAATACAATTTTTTAAAGATAAAAGGGTAGGTATAGTCGGGTAAGCATGCAAAAAGTGCCCCCGCGTCTTTTCTAACGAAATTTGGAGGTTATGATTGATTACAAAAGAGTCATTTTTTCTGAAAATTTCATCCATTTTTATTAAATGGTTTTTGAGAAAAAAAAATTTTCAATAATTTAAATAAAAATTCATAACTTTTGATTGGTCTTATCGATTCATTTGAAAAAAAGATATGTTATAGATATAACCAGGGGTGATCTATGAAAATAATATAAACCTCCAGAACCCTTAGTATATGCCCTCAATACTAAGGGTTCTGGAAGTTTTTTAATCTATTATATTTGTATTATTACTAACAATAAGTAACTTAAATATTTAATTCTAAAATTTTGTTTCATCAAGTTTAATTGTTTATTTAATTACATTTATTGCAAAATAAGTTCCACAGTTTTTTAACATTGCATTTAAAACATTTTAGTCAACAAACATTACTATTTAAATAAACGTCCGTTTCAATGTACGGACATCTGTCCGATTCAATTCAATAAAATTATTTGACAGAGTTCATCTACACAGAAATAAGATTTGAAAAGTAACTTACCATTAATATTTGACTCAAATATATGCAATATTACATATAAATTAAACATATAAACTTAAATATTAAAAATACAATAAGTGTAATATCTCACCCTATTTTATTTTTGTTTTTACTACGAAAACTTATATTGCCAGTATAAACATAATATTATAGAACAACTGTCCATTTAATTGCTAAATATTATTATATAATCGCTTATTATAATAATATACCGCTAGAGCGCCATCTATCTATTTATAAAAAATACTCCACCGATCCGAAATACATTTTACCTCGACAGTAAAGCTATAAATACAGAAATATGTGGAAATCATTATAATCTACGCAAATATTTCAGAAAAAACGTTTGGCAATATCTCAAAAAATTATAAAAAATATATCCACAGTTCCTGAAACGCTCGATTGTACAATAACGTATGTGACACTCGACTAAAATATCTTAAACTTAAGATATGTACACTTTCAGACGCCAATGTGATTAACTCAATCGTTCCCGAGGTTTTTTTTTGTTACCGATATTGCTGGTTTTTCTGTCATCAATTCATACCTATGTATACTAAAACTCCAGAAAATTGGTAATAGGCGTGATGTCTAATTTTTAAAAACTATTTTATTATGATTTTACGTGTCTCTTAGTTCCAAAAAAATGCTTATTTCTGCAGAAAATAAAGATTTAATCACAAAAATTGACTCTTTTAAAACTAATTTTGAATTTGACGCCAAAACGCTCGCAGGTGTCATGGCGCATTTGTGACGTCACGCCTATGTAAACACTCATTGTCAACAATAATAAATTCTTGTTCCATCGCTAATGTTTCTCGGTTTTTTTTTGGTAGTAAGTTTTGTAGTAAAGTCCATTGTGTCACTTGTACCTACTCTATTATCTTCAAACTAACATATATCGATGAAAAAAAAATCGTACAGTAAAAAGTAAAACTTTATTTTAAAAAGGAAAGATTACCATACTTTTTTTTAAAATTAAGTACCTACTTGGAAATAAATTCTTAAACATTGCAAAAACCGTCATTTTATGTTTATCTCAAAAATATGACGTGTAGAGCAACAAATTTCGGTTCAGTACGTTAAAAACTTCCGAAATCACCTATTCAAGTCTCTACAACGAAATGATGTCGGCCTGTGTAATTATTATAAGATAATTTCCGTTAATTTACAATTTTAACAAAATATACATAATTGTATCCCATCTACGTTTCATCAAATACATTTGCCTCTATGTATATCTAGAAAAGAATACATTTACCGCTACAACTATTGCTATTTTTAATTCGAGAATCCAACAGAAATGGGCATACACACATCAAGACAAGTGTGTGTGTGTGCAATACGCAGTGGCGTACCAAAAAAATAACTAATTTAAATAATACAGGAGCTATGTATTGTATATAAATCAATTATTTTAAATCACGATAAGTTTGTTTCAGAAAACTTTTTCTTCTGAAATATCTTTCACTGATTTAGAGTGGCGGGGGGGGGGGGGGGGGTTAGTTCATTTAGGAAGTCAAAAATATGTGAATTTTAAGGGTTTTTTGTGTCGAAACTATTAATTCTTTCTACATAATTAAAATGTTATGTGCATATTATTATATATTTAAATTTTCAAAAACATTTTTTTTTTATTTAATAAAATGGCGCATGTACGTCTGTTGCTTCAGAAACGGTTGAACCTAAAAATCCATTCGAAAAATGATATGTGTTTGAAAAAAATGATTTTTCATAAAATTTTATTAATGAAAAAGTATTTTTTTATAAATTTCAAGAAACTTTAGGTTCACATAGAAGGTAATTATGTTATCTATAAGTGTACAAATAATCGATCTAATAGTTTTTGAGTTAACTTGTATACGAGGTTCACAAAAAAGTGATTTTCAGAAAAACACGTTTAAAGTTTCTTTCTTGATTAGAAGATTGCGAATTTCGCTGTAAAATTTTAAGACGATATTCTACACAGCATAATTAATGTCTATATATGTACTTCACTGATGTTAACACGGTAGCCGCCACTGTGTCGAATAACAGACGGCAATCTACTAATTAATTACCGGCGTTTCTTTCTCGTGTCATATCAACAACAAAAAGTAGTTTGTCGAATTAAAAAACTCCTTGTTGGAGTGTTGCAGCAGATCAGCGCAGCCTCCGTCCGAAACCAATCATCTAGCATCATTCGCAACCATCTTGTAACACACACACCAGTGGTCCTAAACGTTTGATCTCTAGGTGCGATAAATAGAGTCCATTCACTATGGACCGTCTCTAAAAATACTTCTTGTATACATAATCACTAAAATTGACTTGCAAATGATGTAGTGGAACAACTGTAAAACTGTGGTTCTAAACATATTTACGGGATTTATTAAAAAAAAAAAAACTCGGAAATTCTTTAATTGGCTATAACTTTTTTGTCAAAGTAGATAGGTACCTTTTGTTTGCAGTTTCTTAAAGCTCTTTTTATGTAGAATTGATTGGTGTATTTAGAATTTTTATATGACATTTAGTTTATGAGTTACAAGCTCTAACTTTAGTTTTTCTTATGGGTCACTAAGTTGGCTATAGCATATTTGAACGTGTTTTTTACTCTACTTTACAACGATGTGTAACTTTTGGGTATACCGCCTCAACCATATATAATTATTAATTTTTTATGTAGTAATACTCACTCCTTCCTTACAAATAATTTATCTCATTTAATCGAATTTGTATCTCTTATCTTGAATGTATTATTTAAATACATTAAATATCAACAAATATTTCTAATTTAGTTCATTTAATTAAACAAGAATCTAACACTGGGGTATGATCCAAGATTGGTGCCAGTACCTTATGTAGTGATGTACACACAGGCTGTTTATTTAATATAGATCAGTAGTTTGCATTTTGCAACATATGTTTATTTTTTATTTATTTTTTTTTATTTGACATCTATGTCGGCTGGGTCTTCTCCTCTCCCGACAGCTCTTCGTCTATTGTTCACGGGGACACAAGATGGATATAGGATGTTGCTGATGGGCCGATCATCGCAGGATAAGACGCACAGGGGGGCCATATTGACAGGATTGAGGTGTTTAGTTGACTAAGGAATATTGTTAATTTAGTTTTGTTGATGAATTCGAATAATTTGTTATAATATTTTGTAGTAATTCAGTGAGTCTGGAACTCCCCGAGAGTTGCTTTTCTTTCTCTTTTCAATATGTGACATTTTAGAATTATGTGTTCAGCAATAGCTATGGTTGTATTGTCGTATCTGCATTAGTTAGTAGGGGTGATTTTTATTTTGTGCTGGTATTCTGGAGTGTTTGCGTGGTTGAATCGAAAGCGAATGACTGCGCTTATTAGTCTTCTAGTTTTGGAACTATGGCGTTGTAGGAATTGATGGTTGAATTTTTGATAGAAGTGAGAGTTGATAATGGTATTGCCATTTTTGTTTTATCTTCTTGTGTATCTCTGATTTGAGGTCTGCAATAGGAAGTAATATTGTTGTCAGGGCCGGATTAACAACGTAGCAGGAGTAGCAAATGCTACGGGCCCCGCGTCTCTGGGGGCCCCGCGACTTTGTGGAAAAATATCTCTTATTGGACTTACCACTTACCGTCCAATGGTTGATACGGGGTGTCCAAATCTACAATAATTAATAATTTAAATTTACGGTTTCCGATCTCGATTCGATTTAATCGAAAAATCGATTTTTGAAGCTTCGATCTTTGATTTTTTTAATCGATTTTTCTAAATTTGCTCAAATCAAATCAAGAAAATTTTGTTTGTAAAAGTGGTGTTTTATTATACACACCTCAAAAAAATTAAAGGATAATTAAAAAAAAGCAAAACAAAAAATTCAAATTTTCAAACAGTTATATTTCCGCGAAAATTAATTTAATTTACGTGTTCCAAAGCACATTTAAAAGTTTGTGCTTTCTAATTTTTGAATAAAAATTTCAACGAATTTTATCTTCCCTTTCCGTCCTTTGCCAAGGGTTAAAAGGGTTCAAAAAAATATCCCTTAATTTTTTATTAACTTATCAATTTTTTTAAGAATTGTATATTCTAAATCAAGTCAGTCAGCGGTGTGACGCTCGCTTAATGTGCAAAAAAAATCCTATTGACTTTTTTCGGGGGGAGTGGGTGAAGCTATCGATTTACTCCCCGAGTTCCCCCCCCCCCCGACGCCACTGCCAAGGGCCTCTTTATAACATTTGCTACGGGCCCCGCGCTTGCTTAATCCGGCCCTGATTGTTGTCTGTTCTTCACTCATTGTAATTTGTTTATGATCAGTGATATTATATTGTATGTACTGAGTATTACAATGTTGTTATTTTATCTGAACACGTAAGTGAAAAGAGTTGAACAAACCGATAGTTTTATGCGAGAACAAGGACGCAGAGGCAAATACAATTACACGCCCGACTGCCTCTCTTTATGATGCGTCTGTGTGTACGTATGCGTGCTACAAATGGGTCAATGTTTTTTTATTTTAATTTTTTTTGTATTCAATTTAAAACCGCGAGATATCTGAATTCTGAATATCTCAGACCCACCTTATTCGTTCTGGTTTTGGTGTAATTTTGATTACTTACCAAATTAAATAGCGGTGTGAAGGGGGGGGGGGGGGGAGTAACTGTTTAATAAAGCATTCTGTAGAAATTTAAAAAAAAGAAATTCAGTTGGTTAAAAATTTTGATAAAATAAAAAATTTTGTTAGAATTTTATTTTAAATATTTACATTGTACAGAGTCTAATTTATATGCTATCATTATGTAGTATATTGAAGACATGTGTATGTATGTGTGAGTGTGTAGTAATAGTTACGTGGATCGATATGTCGGCTATGAGCGGGCCCCGCTGTCGGGGAGTCGCGGGGGATTACGCGCCGTCAGACGCACGGACAGACGACGCGCGGCGACCTTGAGCAGCGGCGCGCACTCACACCGCGTTTGTTTGTGTGTGTATGATGACGTCACACCGGCAATAACCGCGCGGTGGCGCTTCAGAATGGCGTGCAGGGTTGCCCAAGAAGATTCGAAACGGCTAGTATTGAATAATGTTATTTTTTTTTTTAAATTGCTATTTTAAAATCGACAAAAATCTAAATTTATGCAAACGTCAAAATGACATTTAATGTGTCCAAGCAAATATCAATTTAGAAAAATAAAACACGCTTTTTTTTAAATAAATGAGATAAATCTTTGTAAAGGAATATTTTACAACAAACGTTGTAGACCCATATTATAGGAAATTTAATGCTCTACAAAAAATATCCTATAAAATTTTCACGTAACATGTGTCGTTCTTGAGATATCTTAAAAAAAATATTTTGGAATGTCACCCGTCGCCCTTACACACGATTTTGAAATGGGACCGTCCTCAAGCAAGACCCAACCATCCGACCAAGTTTCAACAATATCGGTTCAGTGGTTTATGAGTTATGCGTTTGACAAGGATTCAGACGGACACACGGACGGACGGACGGACAGACACGGAACGAAAAGTGTTTGTCTTGACGTGAAACAGAAAGATCAAATTAAAATTTTGAAATGGGATAACATTTTTTTTGTCTCAATCTGAAACGATCACAAAGCTTCTCGTATCTTCGATATTGTAACGAAGCAACATTTATTATTAATTAATTTTATAATAATTCAAAACAATTGATATTTATTTTAAAATCTGAATGATAAATATTAGATAAAATTATCTAAGCATTAATATCACGGTTTAAACGTAAAAAAAATCAGTTAAGAAAACCGTGTAATTTTTGTTTAGAATCTACAGGAAACTGGAAATTCTTTCTGGAGAACATCACCACATCCGTTGTGAAAATCCAACAGTTTTACGACGATATTGTGAGTGTTGGTGAAAATATTTCCAGTATTCGATATTTCCGGATATTAATAACTTTAGACCATGTTTAAGTTGTTTTTTATGTTTTTATTTATTGGTTTCGTTGAGACATTTATGTAATTTTTATGCACGATGATTAAAATTAAAATATCTTTAAATGAAGTATGTTTTCTTAAGAACAAATTAAAATAAATATACAGTAATCCTTCTATTTACGCGGATAATTGGTTCCATGAAAACAGCGCGTAAAAAAACGCGTAAATGATGCAATTGGATATCCGCGTATTATTATATTTTTTTTTTTAGTGGACAAACAAAATTTCTACATTATTTGCAATTATTGACCACAATATTTGGTATTAAAAAAAAACAGCATAACATTTTTTAACATACATTTAATTTAAAATAAAATACTTGCACGTGTATAATGTATTTGTAAACATATAATGTTTATATTTAGAGCAATAATAATAATAATATAAACAAAATGTCGAAACACGCGATCCTGTGACGGTGGGTAGGTTAAATTTCTACTGCAGACACGTATTTTATAGCGATGTCGTTCTGATAACAGAGTAAGTTACATGGAACTATTTGAAAATACATACACATATAACAAAACAAAATTAAAAAAAACATTACATTTGACGAAATAATATAAACATTTAATATGTAAGTACCTACTTGTAACACGCACTGTTACTAATACAGTGGCGGGCTTAAAACAGACCTGAACAGTCTTACTGTTAGAAAAAATAGTAACTTATAAAATATTAAATTTAAGTAATAAATAAAACGCACTTGATAGGTTTCCGTAGTCATTACGATTTATAAACAAGAGTTATTTCAATTTTTTTACTTCCATGTTCTGAAAGAAATGGAAGTATTGTAATACCATCGAAAAATTGTGTCCGAGAAAATGACAAATTCTGATTGTACTAACTTCAAAACTTAAAGAAAAGTTAATTTCCGCATGGCGGCTGTGCGTGTGTCTGTGCGGATGTAGAATTTTCTTTCGTTCTCGATAACTACTGTAAAAATGCATCGATCTGAATTATTTTTGGGGAAAATGTTTGTCTCAGTGAGTACTCCAGACCTATTGATTTTGGTGCTAATCGGATTAGGGGTTTTGGAAATATTCGCAATTCGTCTAAAAAGTGAATATTGCGAGTATTATCTCACTAATTTTGATAAGATTTGGTACATTTGCTGTTCAATTGAATCTAAGGGACATTTATTATTTGTACGTGCTTAAACAGCCATTAAAGGGGTGAAAAACACACTTAAAATTTGAATTTTAAATACTAATATGTCATTAATTCATGTTTCCTTGGAAACAAATGCAACTAAATTCAAATTGTCAAATTAGTTTTTCTACGAATGTGTTTTATATTTTTGACATTAGAAAACTAATATTTATATACAAATGGCAAAAAGAGCTGTAACCGTTGTAAGTATTTATGTTTTTTTAATGTATTACGATATGTACATTCATAGTAGTTGGTTATATAAATAAAATATTTAAAAAAATGTATATTTAAAAATTATTTAAAAAGATAGAAAGAACATGAAAGTCATGTATGGTTCTCCATACCGATATTTAATAAACTATTCTAGCTACAGTGTTAGTTATAATTTTCATTGAAAGTACTAATTAAAAGCTACATTCTGGATTTTTTTTAGATTTTTTGCATCGATAGTATAGAAAGCTCTGATAACGACATTTAAATGCAAATATATCGTGACTGAAGAGTTAAAATCAAAAGATCATTTAACATTTTTTGGCCAGCATCTGCAATAGTCAATAAATGCCCAGCCATACAACAATATTTCGATGTGTGGCTGCAAAGTTGCTGGCTATATATGGCCCGTCTAAATGTACCTTTAGAAAATAAAATTTTATAAATAAAATATTGAACGATTATAGTTCTTGAATTGGTGATTTTAAAGTGTTAATACGGTCCTGCGTACGCACAAGGGCCTCGTTACATTTGCCGCATATGTGTATCATTATAATGTGACCATAAACAAGCGACCAGCAACACACAGTAATAAAGATATGTTGTGGCGCAATCGTGTGGCTCTTCTCGGAAAAGATTCTGATAAAAACGAGATGGAAAAAGCAGATGAACAGTATAGGGTGCACTGAACTCTCGCTAATTTCGGTGATAAAGAGAAAAAGTAAAACCCTCCGTCCAAAATTTCTTTCTGTTACCTTTTCACGGATAAACCGCTGAACCGATCTTAATGAAATTTGGCAGGAAGATAGCTTTACATAGGCACTTTGTATCCGAAAAATCTTTTAATTATACAACTACTTTAGATGAGTATGTGATGTTTGTACGTGCGACCTGTTTTATCGACTTTCATAACATAAATCTCTATTACCTAACCTTCTTCTTCATGGGTTTTATTTCTAACCTAAATTTCACGTGATCGAAGTCGCGGCTAGCAGCTATAGTGTTTTAATCTATTTAGTTTCAAAATGTGATTTAACTTTAAAAAAAATGTTTAGAACCGCTGTGACGATGATACAGATTGTATGTCATTGATTTATCGGGCCGGTTGCGGAAGTAGGTGGTAATATTTATAGAAAAATCACTCTGCGCTCAAAAATACTACTGTAAAATGCAACGCTGTGTGTTTGGTCATTCGATTATACAGTACGACTATCAGCAATAGGGATAAATGTATTAAGAGTACAGTAGAACCTCTCGAGAGGGGGTAAATTATATACTTTATACAGGGTGTTCCATTTTAAAACTTCCACACGAGTATCTCAGATAAAGACGTTAGAAGAAATTTTTGTAGACAAAAATTGTCACACTTCAAGGAAGAAGTAAAATTATCTTATTAATTTTTTAAAAGCTCAACTTTTTTTAATAGAAACTATAGACATAAAACATGGACCGCGCATTCTGTATTAACATAATGGTGTAACATTTCTTTAAAACATTGAGAGAGATGCGGTGGCGTTTGGGATATATCTATCTCTTTTTCTAAGAAGAATGAAATAGTTAATCCTGTTTAAATAAGGACAAGCATATCCAAAATCATTTTTTTACTCGGAAACTAAAACTTTTTAAGAGAAGTCGCAGGAGGCAAAAAATGCTTAAGTTTAAGCAAGAATTCTTAGAGAATATTTAAATCAATTTTTATTTAAAAATATATAATTAAATTATTAGAATTAGATTTTATTTTACATATTATACCCTATCAAGTGCATCTATTTATAGAAAATAATAATTTTATTGCTTAATCAAAAAAATATAGGTTATGTTTTTTTTATGTTTATTATTGTTTGGACGGATTCCGATAGATGGTGCAATAATCAGAACACAGACAAACATCGTTACGGATGTCTACTATATAATCATTATGATTATATAGTAAGAATCTATAACTATGTACCAATAAACGATAATTTTGCTTTACAACTTTTGTTTCACAATAGATGCATTAATACGGTTCTTTTTCAATTGGAATTGGAATATATATATATATTGGGGGAGGGGGGGGGGGGTATACTTACACCAGTGTTTACTAAACGTAAATAGAGACTATGGAATTATATTTAGAATATATAGATAAGGTTTAAGCTTTATTTTTTATAAAGAATAACTTTTAACGTGTGTAATTTCGAGGAAAATGTTTATTATTTTCGAAACGGATCAGAAAATCGTTACATACGTTATTATCAAAATGAAAAATCATAATATTGTCTACAACTTTTATCTAAAACTTTTTTTCGTAACTTGATCAGAATTTAATACAAAATTAATTCGAAAAATGTTATTTGCAAAATATCATATACAAATTCGTTCAATTTTGTTTTTGTTAAATTCGTGCAAAAAGATAAATGAATGAAATATAATACTGTATTTAATAATTGTAGTGCGTCGACTGTATCACCTCGTCGATGTAACGTGAAGTGTGTTGTTGTTAAAAACGCGCTACCAACCACGCGCGAAGATATTCATAACAATGCACGTATTTTTCGTATCAGTAATATCGATGCGATGTAAACAAAACAACTAAAATAAATAATTATACTGCGTGTGCTTGTGTGTTTGTATGCGCGTAATGTTTTAGTGCAGAACGTTCACCCGTCTATTTGAACTAACAATAAGTTGCATGGACGCAACTCGTAGTACCTATAGTAGAGGGAAATTAACATTTTGAAGTGATGCATTCGGGAAGTTGGATTTTTTTTTAATGTTCTCTTTATATGTTCGAAGATAAGTTGAAAATCAAAAATTTAGAAAAATCGGCCATGTGCGTCCCGAGAAAACTGCATAATTGTGAATTTTTGATAAATTTCGAGTGTATCGCTACACTGTTTTTGAAATATCTCCGATCTTTAGGTCATAGAAAAATAAAAAATAAACTTATAAGTTAATAGACTATATAACTGCATAGGTAGCGTTACTTTTCAAACGTATCATAACCTCAAAAATAAAAAAAATGTCGAAAAACTTTTTTTATCACTAATAATGTAATAATTAACGTAAAAATGAAGAGATTTTTACGAAAATAAGAGGAAATATATATTTTTATGTTATAAATACATGATAAAATTTTATTTTTACATCCACAATTGGCCATTTTTGAAAAAAATGGAAAAGCTTGCCATTTAATGAGAAAACGTCGTAGGGTAAATTATATTTTAATTATAGACGTTGAAATATATAAAGTTGAATTTTGATTCTGTGTAGGGTTCCAAATGAATACTTATTGAAACACGAATTCAACAATAAATATGATGTATTTTTTATACACTTTTTTGGGAAAAACACTTAAAATTGGTGTCCCTCACCCTTATCACCAAAAAGATCGCTCAGAAATTCTAAAAAAAAAAAATCATGAACATTGAGTCAAATTTATCAGGATTAAAAAATTCTAGTGCGATCAATTATTATAAATAATTTAATTGTTTATTTCCTTACAACTGCTGAACCATTATTTTTAGAGAAAACATTTTTCGACAAAAAATATTTCTCACGATGTGAGGAAAAACTTTTATTCTTGCATATTTTTCAAAATTTTGGACTGATGGCACGGGACACTAACTGCAAGTATAGCTTGCACCTATCCGATTATTTGATTTGTATAACCAGTTTTTTTTATTGATACTAATGATTGCGTGCTGTAGTTATTATACGTAGCTCTCGTATCGTCTAAAGAATTTCCTGGAATGGTTGTTTACATATGTCAGAGAGATAGGTCAACAGTATGTTGTGTGACAGAGAGGGTGATACTTTGACAGGGACTCTCAACATGTTGCACTAATATAAATATAATTACTTTATTTATATTATTAGAATACACAAAATTAAACTTTTGGTTTTTGTATACCGTTGATTGAAGAGCACGTAGAAAGAAGGAGGGGGGGGGGAGGGGGGCAAAAATATGTTTATGGATAGCCTCTTAAATTTGTTTCAAAGTAATACAAATTAAATAAAAGGATGGTGGATGCAGTCGTACCACCGTTTGAGAAGCGCCGAGACAGATGTATCTCGATTAGGGATGTTACGGAGCTCCGTATCCGAAACCGAAACTATCGGATATCCGAAAAGATTTGACCTCCGAAACCGAAACCGTATCCGAAATAATTAAATTCTGAACTCCGAAACCGAAACCGTAACCGAAATAATTAAATTCTGAACTCCGAAACCGAAACCGTAACCGAAATAATAAGATTCTGAACTCCGAAACCGAAACCGTATCCGAAATGATTATTTCGGATATTATTTCGGATAGTTTCCTACTTCTTGCGCCAAGCCTCGAGACACAAACAAAACATACGAGCAGATTATAAATTTGTATTTACCGCCTGAAATTTAATTGGTGTATCATGTACTTTTATTTAGTCTCTATTTTTAAATTCGCTACCATAGATTATAACAGATGATTTTTTAAATAAAGCAATAATCACTTTTTTTTAAATCTACTTAAATTTTTTTTTAAATTGTAAATTAAACATCAATTTTTAGGTTTCCGTAGAAAACTAGTTTCGCTATTTCCGTCCGTCCGTCCGTCCACAAAAATTTTAAGCCAATTAAGATGAAATTTGGTATACGGACGAAGACTGATAACTCAAAAAAATAAATGATAATATTTAAAAAAAAAAAAAATTTTTGGACCCCCTTTCCATAGACTGAAAAGTATTTTCAAAAAAAAATTTTCACTTAATCCATTAAGTGTGATGTCTTTAGATAGGTCTCCAAAAATGTAATAAAAAATGTAATATGACATTTTGATTTTAACCCTTCAGTCACGATATATTTGCATTCAAAGTCGGGATAAAAGCGCCCCCCCCCCTAATTTCTAAACTATCAATTTAAAAAATCTGAAAAAATTCAAGAATGTAGCTTTTAATTAGCACTTTCACTGAAAATTATAACGAACACTGTCAAAATTATTTTGGACTCCCCTCCCATAGACTGAAAAGTGAACTCACATTTTTTTTTTCACTTAACCCATTGAATGGGTGGTCATTGGATAGGTCTCCTAAAATGCAATAAAAAATGTTATATCATCTTTTGATTTTAATCCTTCAGTCACGACATATTTGCATTTAAATGTCGTTATCAGAGCGTCTCCCCCCCTTAATTTCTAAACTATTTATTCGAAAAATCTGAAAAAATTCAGAATGTAGCTTTCAATTAGTACTTCCACTGAAAATTAGAACAAACACTGTCAAAATTATTTTGGACTCCCCTCACATAGACTGAAAAGTGAACTCACACTTTTTTTTCACTTAACCCATTGAGTGGGTGGTCATTGGATAGGTCTCCCAAAATGCAATAAAAAATGTTAAATGATCTTTTGATTTTAACCCTTCAGTCACGATATATTTGCATTTTAATGTCGTTATCAGAGCGTCCCCCCCACCCTAATTTCTAAACTATCTATTCCAAAAATCTGAAAAAAATTCAGAATGTAGCTTTGAATTAGTACTTTCACTGAAAATTATAACGAACACTGTCAAAATCATTTTGGACCCCCTCTCATAGACTAAAAATTGTACTCAAATTTTTTTTCACTTACCCCAATGAGTGGGGTATCTTTAGATAGGTCTCCTAAAATGCAACAAAAAATGTTATATAACCTTTTGATTTTAACCCTTCAGTCACGATATATTTGCATTTAAATGTCGTTATCAGAGCGTCCGTTGAAATAACTCTTGTTTATAAATCGTAATGACTACGGAAACCTATCATGTGCGTGCCCAACACGCACTTGGCCGTTTTATTAAATCAAGTTTATCATCATATTTCAATTTTATTAGAATTCGTGACTTCAAATTTTTATTGTTGTCACAAAAAATTATTTATATTATTTAAATCTGGAAATTAGACAGATAGCTAGAAATGTAAATTTTTATAGATTATAAGTAAATGGTATATACAGACAGTCTAAATCAGTTATAACGACATCTAGGGGATCAGTCATTTTAAGTCGTAAAAACCGGGAACTAGACAATTACCATATATGGCATTCAGTCGGAACTTTTATTTTGAGTCGTTAAAACCGATATGTTGTATTAAACGATATCGTTATAACCGATTTCGAAATTTTCGACTGTATCTAATTTCAACGAAAACTATACTACGGGCTGAAAAATACAAAAAAAAATTAAAAAATATCCGTATCCGTATCCATATCCGAAACTAAAGGGGGCAAAATATCCCTATCCGTATCCGAAACCGAAACTAAGAAAAAAAAATATCCATATCCGTATCCGAAACCGAAACCAAGATAGAAAAAAATCCATATCCGTATTCGAAACCGAAACCAAGAAAAAAATATATCCTTATCCGTATCCGTAACCGATATGTCATATCCCTAACAACCCTAATCTCGATCCAGATACACACGTTTTTGTGGAAACCAAAGTTCATTGGCCAAGAATTACTTGACGATGCGCGTATTCGCCGCGACGACGACGCGTTTTACTGCGCCTCAACATATCAGCTACATTTCGTAATAAACGTCCAGTACCTTTGCACTTCAGGGAGACGATAATTTTAATATCAGATAAATGTACTAAATTAAAAATATTTGTTGATATTTGATAACCACCATTACTGAAACATAATCTATAGACATTTAACTGTAAAATAGCTTAATTTGAACACAATCGGCCAGTGGGTATCAAAATGGTGAACGTTTGAACTAATTATTAGTGTAATCTATTTATTAATTATTATATTATCATGGCATTTGCTTTACATTGTTTACAATTTTACCATTCTTTATTTTATAACTTTCGTATCGTATAAGTACTTATCATTTAGTAACATGAGTTCATGAGAATTACAAAAAAGAAGCCCGTCAATCCCAAAAAAAAAATAGTATACCTTGCTTTTAATTTTAAAACGACCAAGACTCCAAAAGAGTGGGAAAAATATAAAAAAATTTAAAAAAACAAACCACCTAAGTTGATATTTTAAAATATAAATTATGCAAAAACGGGGGCTGCTTTAAGATTACTCACTGTATGACAGTTATTATTTTTAAAAACACTACAGGTAAATCACCTGGGTTCATTATCCCCATGTCTTTCTTCGATAAAAATGTACCTAGCAGATATTATGTACATAATATGATATCATCGTGATCATATACCTTCTGCAATAAACTATAATAACATGTGAGTGTTTACTCTCGTATCACATGCGACATATGTCAGATATCTCAGTCAGCATCTCGCGGGTGTGGCTGCAGTAATCTCGCTGCTGCTATTTTATTGTTTCAATGTAGTTATGATGAATTATTGTATATTATACTGTATGTAAATTCCTCTTGTGACTATCCCAGCTTCTGTAGCTACAATCCTTACAGATTTTTTAAATATTTTTTTACCATTAATATGCAAGCCCACGATGATGTAGAACTAGATCTCAGAATGTACTGAACCGATTTAGGTGAAACTTTCACTGACAGATTTTTTTATTTTTTTTTCACCATTAATATGTAAGCCCACGGTGATTTAGAACTAGATCTCAGAATGTACTGAACCGATTTGGGTGAAACTTTCACTGACGCGTGTACGTTTATGACCCCTTGTATGTGTGTATTTTACAGTTTTTTTATTTTTATTTTTTCACCATTAATATGTAAGCCCACGGTGTTTTAGAACTAGATTTCAGAATGTACTGAACCGATTTGGGTGAAACTTTCACTGATGTGTGTACGTTATGACCCCTTGTATGTGTGTATTTTACAGATTTTTTTTCACCATTAATATGTAAGCCCACGGTGATTTAGAACTAGATCTCAGAATGTACTGAACCGATTTGGGCGAAACTTTCACTGACGTGTGTGCGTTTATGATCCCTTGTATGAGTGTATTACAGATTTTTTATTTTATTTTTCACCATTAATATGTAAGCCCACAATGATGTAGAATTAGATCTTAGAATGTACTGAACCGATTTGGATAAAACTTTCACTGACGTGTGTACATTTATGACCTCCTGTATGTGTGTAATGTATCGTTTTAAGCAATTCGATAGTTCTCGTCAGTTCTCGAACAGATTTGATGATGATATCCAGTAAGCTTGAAAACGCTCTTTTTAGAATTGGTCTACGATTTGTTTTGAGATCTGATATTAATTTTTTTAAATAAAATTAAAAACACCCAAAAGTATACCTAATAATTAAATATAACAGTTTTTGAAGTCGGTTTCATTTTTTTCAAAAAAAGTTTTTTATTTTTCCCTTATGAGTGACGTATCTTTGAAACCCATGGTCATATTTTGATAAAATGTATATGGAACCACCTCGAAAGTATCACTTCTGAAGAAACAGTTTCAGAATCACTTCTGAAGAAGACTCCGACATGAGAGTCGAAACGTCAAGTGTAAAAATACGACAACGTGGACAACAGCCCGAAAAGTTAGCTACTATGGACAACGGCCACGAAAGCCTACAGAAGAAAACACTTTAGTTAGTCGTACTGAATGACAAAAATCTTATAAACCCATCTACCCACAGTATTTATGATGATATTATTATTTTTTTTTTTTATATATTTTATTTTTGTCTTCTAGCTCCTCTTGAACTTTTTAGACAGCTTTTAATGATATTATTATAACGTCAAGTGTTTTTCTTCATATTTATAGGCCAGCTATTACAGCAATAATATAATGTACCAAGTTTATGTTCAGAAATACCTACATATCACATTTTACATCATTTTCTTTGTAAAAGTTTTCAACAGTCACAGAACAAGTGGACAGCAAATGAAGTCATTTTTGATGTGTGTAGGTTAACAAAACAGAATATAAAAAAACAAATACACGTCTTCATCTGATTTGAATTGTTATTGTATGTATCTTTTGTCATTCATATTATTATCTACGACAGTCTTGGATGGTTTTGGCGACCACGATATGCGTTTTTTGTGTGATAATTTACTTACCGATGGTGACAGTTGGCCATAAATTATTTCAATTTTTGTTAAATTATCTTTCCAAGCATTCTTGAATATTATTGTTTAGCGATATATTACTCTGAAACTATAAGTCATAGAAACTTCGGATTTGTGTTAAAATGTACCTTATTTCATCTAGTTTAACGTATTAAAAATTCAAATAATTTCGATGAACCGTTTATAACGATATAGAAAGATTAACTGACGTTTCAGATTGACACAAAAAAATGTTCTCCGATTTCAAAATTTTAAATTGATTTATTCATTTCACGTCAAGACAAACACTTTTTGTTCCGTGTCTGTCTGTCCGTCTGTCCTCTGAATCCTTGTCACACGCATAACTCATGAACCCCTAAACCGATATTATTGAAATTTGGTCGGATGGTTGGGTCTGTTTTGAGGACGGGCCCATTTCAAAACCATCGTGAGTAAGGGGGAGGGGTGAAATTCCAAAATATTTATTTTTTCAAGATACCTCAAGAACGACACATTTTACGTGAAAATTTTATAGAATCTTTTTTGTAGAGCATTAAATTTCCTATAATATGGGTCTACAGCGTTTGTTGTAAAATATTCCCTTACAAAGATTTATCTCAATTTATTTTAAAAATTCGAGTTTTGTTTTTCTAAATTGACATTTGCATGAATTTAGATTTAGATTGAAATTGTCAAAAAATTAAAAATATATAAAAAAATATTCAGGTGCGTTTTATGAAAAATTATAACTAATATTTTTTAGTAAAATTGTATAAAAATTAAATGGTTAACCAATTCCAGGCAATTTATCTCAACATTATCGGTTTTTATTTAAATTGTTGAATAATTAACTACCTTTGGTGAATTTAGCACGAGGAAGCACTTGGCAGATGTTTTTTTTTAATGAATCTTCGTTCACGCAGTATTTAATTTTCAGTTTATTATTGTTGATAGATAAATATGACAACTAAATTATTATGAGTGACATATATAATTCAATACATATTTCCTGTATCGATATTATTGAAACTATAGATCAGTATAACAGCAGTTAAGTTTTGACATATTGAATTTTATTTATATTTTATATAGTTTATTATTGTTTTACAACTGAAACGACCGCAGTTGCGTCGTGACTGAAATATCACTGCAAATCAAAAGGCGATTTTAAAGTTGTCCTCAATGAGACAACGGCCTATATTATATTCATTAAGATTACGAAATATCTAACGTAGTCTAATGCTGTGTCTGTATAGTTTGTGTGATTCATATCAATTTGAATAAATTAACAATAAATTATGTTTGAATGGCATTACTTAGTAACATTTTATTTTATTTGTTATTTATTACTGTCGTTGTTTTTTTACGATTTTTTAAATTAGAGGATGAATTTAAAATATGTTCTGATTGGTTACTACGCTACTTTGGCACTAATAGTTTTACCATTAAATAATAAAATTAGTAGTTACAAAATTGCAAACAGATAAAAAAGTCGTCTTTATTATATTAGGTTTTTTTTTGAAGTGGGGGAAATTTCAATTAAGAATTTGTGATTTTTTACGAAAAATACTTTTTTGTGAGTGAAGCAACTAAAGAATAAAATCATCTTTTTTTATACGCCTACTAACGCGAAACAATTGAAAACAACTCGAAACGCATGACGCATCTGATTTCACGTCAGTCGACTACTGCCATCTAGGTGCACAGATAAAAAGTGCGTGGACAGAGAGAGAACTAACCTCCTGTACACGGACATGACTGAAACATACTGTGTCCAGTTATAATAGTGCAATTCATACTGATAGTAGAGTGAGGTATATGCATTGTATCTTGCGTGTGTAAGAATGAAATGGAGCTACGTCCAGTTATAATAGCGCAGTCATATTTACAGTAGAATGAGGTATATGCATGGGATATTGTATGCGTAAGAGCGAGATGGAGCATGTATAAAAAAAAGATGAAATTATGTCCAGTTATAATAGTGTGACCGTATTTACGTTAGAGTGAGATGTGAGTATGGCTGTCCACACGCGTCTAAAAGAGATGGACTGTGTTGTTTTGCATGCACGGAAGAATTTTTCGAAAATTGTGTCGAGTATGTGGGATAAAGATAAGATTATTATTGTATGAAGTAAAAAATGCATTTTATTTTACTGCAGTTAATTAAATATATTACATTACGGTTTATTGTTAATAAATTGTTATTTAATTATTGCAACGCTATTTTTTCATGCCCATGTTTTTTTGATTTATTTTTAAGTGTTATGTTAATAATAATTAATATATTCGAGTATTTCTTACTTTGTAAATGAGGGGGAAATGTTGTGAAATAGATTTTTCATTGTATGTTTTATACTGATTTAAAGCTATTTCTTAGAACATTAAATATAGTCCATCCATCTCTTACACTGAAATTCAAAATCAAGTAACATTTTTTCGTTTTCAATTAGGGGCTTTTATATACTTTTAGATTAAATGTTATATTTTTTATTGTATAATATCGATAATAATATTGTTATATATCTACCCACCAATACCCAATAATTGGGTCTTTTATATCATTAAATATAAAACCTACCATACAAATAATAAGTACCTAAGCATTTGAAAAACATTTCTGGGAAAATATGCTTTTCGTGGATATTATTTTGTATATTTATTGTTTAAAAGTAATTTTTATCCCACTCAAGGGACTGTTTGTTTCTATCTAATTCAATGCACACGTGTCTTTTGTGTTTTATAATGGTTATAAAAATATCTCACAGGACTTTCTTATACGCTGGTTATTAGATTTATAGAAAAAATCGTATGGAAAGAAAACGTACATATATTTTTACTAATTTTTGTATTTTGTATTTACCTACCTATAGTCTCGTCTCGTTCTCGTTTATATTTTTACTGCGTAATATACAAAATTATGTATTAAGAAATCGATTTACGTAAACTTATTCAATTTTGCTTATGAGACAATTGTATTCACTGTGTGCATGCATTCTTGTGTGTGTGTGTGTGTGAGAAACACAACAAGGTCATCGACATCGTACTGACACCCACCCACCTCCCACCCCCGCTCGCGAGAGATGGACTTGCAACAACAAAGTGTTTACTTGAAAAATTGCAATTATTATGTAGCTAAGGTAAAATCGTGGATTCTTGTTACAAGCAGTATCTTATCACACAACAGTTGGTAATAATTTGAAATGAGAAACATATTAAGGCAGTATTGCAGTTGTGACGCCTAAAATTTTAAGCTTATTCAGAATTTTTTTGTTGTTGCAAAGAAAAATCGGTTTTAGTCTTTTTATATGTTTTTATGTGAATCTTAAATTAAACAAAAACATATTTTTTAGTAAGTTTTATTATACTTTGTTTGTGTTTTTGGGGTCAAAGGTAGACATTTATATTATTAAAAAACAAAATGGCGAACTTAAAAAAAAAAATCGTAAAAATATTGTGTAGAACAACGTGTTGAAATTATAATCCGATCGGTTGATAAGAATTTTGTTTCTACTTTCCACCAACAGATAAAAAGTAGTTTCGAGAAAAACGCGCCCGTTCTCTTCTATGTGCTATAACTTCTTAAATACTTAGAATTTCGGTCTACAATTTTTACAGTATATTCACAATATATTTGACTTTCAAAATATATATTAAAAAAAATGAAAATTTTAAATCGTCACATCGCAATTTAATAGGTACATTTTTATAATAGCTGCTCCCAAAAAACTGTGCCCGGAAATTAAATCAATAAACTTAAACAACATTTCATCGATTGTGGCCTAATTTCCGCACACAACGCAACCGTAATATATTAAACAGACGACATTATAGGCCTATAAATCTCACCAGAATTGGCCGGACCTCATAACTTTGTGTTATATATCTCCCAATCTCTCTCCCGGTTCTGCGATATACAAAAAAAAAATCGCATTCTGTAAATTTATTACAAACTTACAACATAACTATTAATAAAATTTGATTTGAGTAAGGATGTACAGCAGATATCTAATTTCCACGAGAAATAGTTGAAATTTGAAGAAGTTATTCCTAAAATAATCTTAAGTACCCACACAAAATTTTAGAAGGTTTTACCACATAGTTTTTATTTTTTTTAATTAACGTGAGCTCTTATGACAGAATTGAATTCCAATAAATATATGGTTCAATCATCGAGAAAAATCTGCAATTTTCATAACACGTGATTAACATATTTAGCAACAAGTTTCATAAGAAATTTTATGCATAAAATTGCGAGAAAAAAAATTATTCCTGCAAATATTGGAAAAAAATGGTGTACTCAAATGTAATGATTTGTTTTATTACATATTTTTTCATAAATGTAAGCATATGAATTACTAATATTATTATTTTTGTATGTTTCTAAATAGTGTTATTTGATAATATTTTCATTTCTGTCATTTATAATAATAAAATTCTTGTATTTTTTTCTGACAGATGAATAGAATAAAATTTTTCATATTATCAACACAAATATTCATTTTTTAACTAAAATTCTCAAATAACAGTTAACAATGGGAAATAAGGTTTTAAACAAAAGAAATTAATATAGCTTACATATAGTTTAAAAACTAATTTAACTTTCCTACAAGTTTTTAAAGTGAATAATATATTTCATACTTTGGTTTCGATCGTTAATTGCATCTACATTAACATTATTTTTGACTCAGACTGTACCTACCATACATCATTAAGGAATACAATTTTAATTATTACAACTGTCATTTAAATTTAATTCCCTGCAGAAAGAGTGTTAGTTTAGACCAAATCCTTTATAATTATTAAATAAGAGAATCTGGCACACGTTTTATAACATATTTAGAACCACTGGTCATGCATAATTGTATCATCATATTACAGAATCGCTTTCTGACCAATCGTAAATATATTTTGTCCTACTTTTAATTTAAATATAGATTTTCGAGTGTACAAACAACGAAAAAAAAACCAACTAGCAAAACTACGACGTATTTATTTTATTATACAGGATGAGGAAAAAATCGAACCATCGAAGGGATGATCATTATTTAAGTTACTTTTACTTTGACAATGAATAACTCGGTTAAAAAACTCATACTGGGATGAAAAAAAATGTATTTTTAAGAGAAAAGAACCAGCTTTTAAACACTTCCATTGAATTTCTTGAAAAAAAAATGTTTGCACCTCATACGCTTTCAAAGTTTATAAAAAAATATGGGATCAGGTACTGGCCCCAGTAATGGCTATTTTTTAATTAAATGTACTGAATTAGAAATATTTGTTGATATTTGAACACTACCACTTCTGAATATTAATCTATATACATTTAACTGTCTTACCGCGTGATTTGATGACAATCGGCCAATATGTTTCAAAATGGTGGACATTTAAACTAATTATTGGTATAATTTATTTATTAATTATTATATTATCGTAGCAACTGCTTTATATTGTTTCAAATTTGACGATTCTTTCTTTAATATCTTTTGTGTCGTATTACTTATCATTTTGTAATCATTAGCAAGTGTCCATCACTGCGTGCTCATTACTGGTTTTACTTTATCCATTACTGGAGAAAAAACATGAACAAAATAAAAGGCTATAATTAAAAAAAAACACTATGTTTGCGGACTTTGGTAATTAAATTGATTAAATAAAGAGTTACTAGTAACATGACAAATTAGTAACATGAGTTGCTTGCTCTTATAGCGGCCATAACTGGTGCGAGTACCTTACCTATACTTTTTCATAGAATTCGATTTTTAATATTTAACTGTAAATATAAAATAAAATATACATCAAATGAAAAAAAAGAACTCATTATACATATTCGCACTTTGATTCCATTTCACGGTATTACTTGAGAGAGAAAGAGAGCCCCCCCCCCTCCCCCCTTCCCCCCTCTACCGAAGGCAGTGAATGTGCAGTAGTATGTACTTCAAACATATAATCGTGAGGGGGCACACAGCATTGTCGTATTGTCAGTGAAGAGGAGATGTTGATTAAAAGCAGGCCTGCTTTGTGCCTTTGTACGCACTTTTCTACAAATATCGAAGAGATTTAGTTCTTGAAATGTATAGTAGGTAGCTGTAGGTACTTTCATACGCAATGCCGTAGGCGTTTCTATGATCAAGAAAACGCTAGAACAGTATTTTTTAATTAAAAAAATAGCAGGTCTTTACTTTGTTTATAACTATTCAGTCTTAGGGTGAAAGAAGAAATGCTTGATGGAAATTTTAATTAATTAAGGAGGGATGGGAGTACTCTGAAAATATTATCAAATGCATGAAAATTGCTGAGAATGTTCTCATTAACATTCTAAAGCAGTAAACAAAATATTAAATTGATTTACCGAGCCGTTTACGAAATAAGGTACTGGCACCAGTTATGGCCGCTATAAGAGCAAGATTTACTGTTTTTGTGATTCTCTTGAACTCATGTTACTAATAAAACAAGTAACTCTTTATTTAATCAATTTAATAACCAAAGTCCGCAAATATAGTGTTTTTTTTTAAATTATAACCTTTTATTTTGTTTATGTTTTTTCTCCAGTAATGGATAAAGTAAAACCAGTAATGAGCCCACAGTGATGGACATTTGCTAATGATTACAAAATGATAAGTACTATACGACACAAAAGATATAAAATTTGAAACAATATAAGTAATAAATAAATTATACTAATAATTAGTTTAAATGTCCACCATTTTGACACCTAATGACCGATTTTTATCAAATCGCGCTGTAAGACAGTTAAATGTGTGTATATAGATTCATATTCAGAAACGATAGTAATCAAATATCAACAAATATTTCTAATTCAGTACATTTAATTAAAAAATAGCCATTACTAGGGTCATATCCAAGGCTGGTGCTAGTACCTTATATTGATTTCAATTTAATTATAATCGAAAACTGACATTTTTTTGATAAAAAGATACAGATATTTGTGAATTTTAAAATTTAGCTACTTTTGTCTCCGATTGTATCTCCCATTCTTCCTTAATGCCCTTATAAACAACCTAACAAAGAACGCAAAACCCTCACAGTATTTTTATATACATCACGCGAATTATAAAGAGAATTATGTGTTTTGTTTTATTAATAATAAACATTATCTGCGAGTTATTCAATACATTAGAATTAATTAATTAACATATAATTTGTCTCTGTCAGTGCAGATAATAGAATTACACACAAAAAACAATTAATCATTAAAACAGCGCGGGACCTTTTATTTTCAATGTAATTAATTAAAACCAAAACATAACAAAAACAAATTCTTGTAATGGTGATTTATACAAAAAATAATACCAAAATAGTAAATATCGGTATGGAGGACCATACACGATGTTCTTTAATATCTTTTTAAATAATTTTTAATATATACAAAATTTCAATGAGATTTGTTAGAAATAAAACTCACATTTGTATTATAAATATTAGTTTTCTAATGTCTCTTATCTCAAACACGAATTTTGACGGTATTACAATACTTCCAATTCTTTCAGAACATGGAAGTAAAAAAGAAAATGTATCATACAACTTATTTATGTAAATCGTTAATACAACTTCTGGAAGTGATTGTTGGTATCTGGGTGTAAGCCACGTCCTAATCGGTCAATTTTGAACCGGGGTTTTCAATTCGGTTGTATATATCTATTTTCGAGCATAACTTCGACAAATATACACCTATTCGGTTGGCAGGCAGTTCATCTGAATATTTTATCGGTTTTTATTTAAATTGTTCAATAATTAACTACATTTGATGAATTTAGCACGAGGAAGCACTGTGCATTTACTTGGCAGATGTTTTTTATGTATGTTGGGGCCTAACTCCGACAAATCAAAAAAGGACTTAAAAAATATGTATACCTACTAATTAAAATTAACAGTTTCGACTGTTTTCGACTGAATGATTCTTTTCGGTGAACGAATCGACTCGAGTCAGTATTTTAAAAAAGAATCGTTCTTCTTTTTATTATATTGTAAAATATAAAAGAAAAGATTAGTATAATGTACAATAATTACAGTAGGTATATAAACAAATTTTTTATGTGAGCAAAAAAAAAGTATACAAATTTTATGTTTGGAACAAAAAAAAAGGTCATCAATTATTAATTATTTGGTTTTGACTTTTTTTTTTAATAAGTTCTAGCAGAAATTTCATAAAGTACAGTTTGTAAGCTAAAGAAAAAGTCTTCAATTTTTCACTGAACGAATCAGTAAGAACGATTCTTATTACTGAACTGATTCAAATGACTCGAGTCACTAAAAAGACTCATTTTTCCCATCTCTAATATACATACAGACATACGGTATGAATGTATGTAGGTATAAGTATGTGTTTATGAACTTGTTTGATATGCAAAAAAGCGAGCCCACGGAGATAACAAGAACAACAACAAGTGCACTATTTGATGCTGTAAGGAGCATCGCGTCCGCGTCACACCGGTCGTGATGTGTTGTTTATCTTCTCGCATCATTCGTTTCCCGTTTGTATTCAGGGCCGTCGTTGTACATAGGCGCAAACCCGCGGTGCAAAATTTTTAAAAAGGGGTGCCGAATTTTTTTTATTTTATTAGTAAAACATCTGTCAATACTTCCTCGTGCTAAATTCATCAAAGATAGTTAATTATTGAACAATTTACACAATTTTAATAATTTTGAAACGGAACCGTCCTCAAACCAGACCCAACCAACCAACCAAGTTTCATTAATATCTGTACAGTCATTCATGAGTTATGCGTGTACAAGGATTCAGGGGACAGATAGACTTTTTAACCTGAAATGGAAAGATCAAGTTAAAAGTTTTTAAACGATCACAAAACTTCTCGTATCTTCGATATGTATAATATATAACAAGAAATTAAATTCCAAGACAAATCCATATCTATGTGTCTATCTGTTTGTTACCTTTTCACAACTAAACCGCTGAACCGATCTTGACGAAATTTGGTAGAAAGATAGCTTGCATCCTGAGGATGGACATAGGCTACTTTTTATCCCGAAAATTTATAAGAGTGTGATATTTATACGAATTATAGGTTATAGTTTTTTGGCGTAGACATCTAGCGTACAAATACGAAACTAAACATATATCTATCAGCTAGTAAATATTCTTTATAATACTGGACTTTATTTTATTATGGTCTTGTGAACTTCTGAATAATCTAAACATAAATTTTCAAAAACAAATAGAAAGCATTTCTCTCTTTGGATGGACGAAAATAAAGTTATTAAATCTATTTCAATGTTGTATTCTTAATTAAGATAGACATTTGTTTACTAAGTTGTCATCAAATATAATCTACTTACAATGTTATTTATTATGTACCTATAATTATTTGTTGACAATCCCACCACCTCACGAATAACCTAACAAACATGAAACGGTGTGTGAGAGAGAGAGTGAGAGAGACAGACAGAGACAAGATGGTTTTGTCTTTGTATCGTGTAGTCGTTTTTTCGAAAACAGAACAACAAATTAAAAAACGGGATAATGCTCTGAACTGCAGGTGGCGGATTCTGGATATATTATAGTAATGTCTATTATTAGATATTTTATACAATGTTGAAGTCGTTCAGAAGCAAAAATTTGTTTATGTCTAGTAATGGGCACTCACAATCAGTGATGGAAACTTGCTAATGATTACAAAAGTTATAAAATAAACAATAGTAAAATTAGAAACAATGTAAAGCAGATGCTGTGATAATATAATAATTAATAAATAGATTATACTAATAGTTAGTTTAAATATCCACCATTTTGACACCTATTGGCCGATTGTCTATAAATTAACCTGTTTCTATAGATTATGATTCAGCAATGACAGTAATCAGATATCAACAAATATTTCTTATTTAGTACATTAGATTTAAACAAGTGTCCAACACTGGGATATTGTCCAAGACTAGTGCCAGTACCTTAACGTAACTTAAGAACTGCTAGACTGATTAAGTTGAAATTTGGAATATGTATGCAAAACTACCTGCTCGTCCCAGGAAAAATAATTTCGAAAAATTATTTGGACCATTTTCAGACCAACCATTAATTTTCTCTTGTTATATTTGACATTTATTATTTGTCTCAAATAAATTTACACACAATTAATATTTGTCTGAATCCCACAAACCACAAGTTGGAAAACACTCTGCAAAGAATTTCTATTCATATCTATAACACGCTTGCGTGGGATTCGAACTCACAGCTTTTAAGAACTCGCCATAAAAAAGTCAACTTTTTTAAGCTATTTACATCAAGTCGAAATAACAACATTGATGTTAACATTGCGTTAACATTCTTGTTATTATACAAATGGGGTTAATTGTATATATAAATGTCACACACACAAAAAACCTTGATTATATTCTAGTAAATATATTAGCCGATATGTGCACTCTAATATTTATAAACAAAAATAAAAAACATTTGCCAAGTAAATGCACACTGCTTCCTCGTGCTAAATTCACCAAAGGTAGTTAATTATTCAACAATTTAAATAAAAACCGATAGTGTTTATATAAATTTTACTAAAAAATATTAGTTCGAAAGTTTTCTTAAAACGCACCTTAATATTTTTTCGTATATTTTTAATTTTTTAACAATTCAATCTAAATCTAAATTTATGCAAACGTCAAAATGATATTTAAAACGTCAAAATGACATTAAAAATGCCAAAATGACATTTAAAACGTCGAAATGACAGTTAATATATCAATACATCTATTTATCTATCTATCTATTATTATTCTTTAAAAATTTTACGTAACATGTGTCGTTCTTGAGATATCTTGTAAAAATAAATATTTTGGGATGTCACCCCTCCCCCTTACACACGATTTTGATGATTTTAAATAGGACTGTCCTTAACCAAACCCAACCATCCGACCAAGTTTCAATAATATCGGTTCAGTGGTTCATGAGTTATGCGTGTGACAAGGATTCAGGGGACAGACGGACGGACGGACACACAGACAGACAGACACGGAACGAAAAGTGTTTACCTTAACGTGAAACGGAAAGATCAATTTAAAATTTTGAAATCGGAGAACATTTTTTTTTGTCTCAATCTGAAACGATCACAAAGCTTCTCGTATCTTCGATATTGTGAGGAAGCAACATTTATTATTAATTAATTTTATAATTCAAAACAATTGATATTTATTTTAAAATCTGAATGATACGTCAATGACTCGTGGAGCGATATGGTAAATTATCATAAAGCTTCTCGTATCTTCGATATTGCGAGGAAGCAAAATATAACGCCCTCCCTCTATCGAAGACGTTTGTTTGTGTGGCTGCGCCCGTGGACGTTTACACATTGTTGTATGTTCTTTGTGTCGTGCGACATTAATCAAGGCCCTAATTAAAACTGACAATGTTCGAGAATGCCAGAAATGTCTTTAGCAACACACGCAGATGATGAAATTTTTGTGTAAGATGAAAATAAATCGAATCAACCGGTGTTTTTTGTTGACATTGAGATAAAATGATACGTGGGATTTTCAGAAGCCAAAATGAACAATTCAGCAACTACATTAAAATAATTAAAAGTAGATCATCATGTATATTACATTTTTCGAGATTTCAAATTATTATTTGCAAATAAATATAAAGTTGTGAATTTATTGATTTATATGAAAGGATCGTGTTCTAAAGTAAATAAGGTACTGGGTGCCAGTCTTGATCGTATTAATACTGTTTTTTTTGGGATTAAACTCATGTTACTAATAAAATAAGTACCAATGTCCGCAAATATAATTTTTTTAAATTATAGCCTTTTATTTTGTTTATGTTTTTTCTCCATGGGCACCCAGTGATGGACACTTGCTAATGATTACAAAATGATAAGTATTACGACACAAACATTATAAAATAAAGAATGGTAAAATTATAAACAATTTAAAGCAGATGCTATGATAATATAATAATAATAAGTTTAAATATCCACCATTTTGGCATCCATTGGTCGATTGCTATCAAATTAAGCTGTTTTACAGTTAAGTGTCTATAGATTATAAACTGGTGCCAGTACCTTAGTATTTTTATTCAAAAATATTTACACAATGTTATCGCAAATATTAAATACATAAAAATATGTTTGTTTTTTGATGTGTAATAGCCGCGGTGACGTGACAGAGAGAGAGAGAGAGAGAGAGAGAAGTGTCGTCGCTTCTTGAAGTTGTTCAAATCGCTATCATGTCTCCTCTATTTGATCGTCTGTCGACCAATCGCAGTGTTTCGTCTCCGCTCGTAAAACTAATGCCATAAAACTTTCTTCGATGATAACGTTTTATAACCTGGAACCATTCATTAAGAGGCGGCGGAATTCTCCCCCGCATTTCTCGACGGGATTTATTAAAATATACTGCGTGTACATTTCGACATCAATACATGGCTGATTCTCAAAAAAAATCTAAATTGTTGTCCTTTCTGATTTCTATAAAACGAGATCGAAAATTAAAGTTAAGGAGATTCTCTTATGAAACTACATCACTAGGTGTACCAAATTGTATATTAATTTTATTTCAGTTAAAAATATATTAAAATTTATACCTCAAAAATCATTCCCTCACTGTGTCCCAACCACCAAATTTAAATACAAATCTAATTTGTTTCGAAAAGTTTTCTAGAATGTGTTTAATAACTTATTATTTATTCATTTATAACAATATTCTCTATTTAAAAATGTACAACAGTAAGTAAAACACAAACAGAAAAAAAAAAACAGAAAATAAATTTACAAGTATGTCCTTAAAAAACGAATCATTCCCTCACAATTTCTGTAACAGTGAAATTAGACCGTAATTGTAAATCTATCTGAACGCAGTGTTATTGTTTTTATAATGTGGCAATACTGACATTAAAAAATAAATATGGCGAAAGGGCTGAGTGTTAAAGTGTATTGTTGAAATTGTTTTAAAGTATTATTATCCAAATTTACATTTTCGCTCGTCATTCCCTCACAAAGTGATCATTCCCTCACTAATACACTAAGCTATCATATCCTCACTTTTGAATTTTTGTTTTAACCCCCTTTAAAGTCAAAATATTGGGGACCACTATAACCCTTCAGAAAATTACCCTATGTTTTATTATATTTACGAAGGAAATTGTACATTATTAAAAAAAAAAAACACACAATATAACAAAATCATTTTTCTACTTTTTTTGAGAATCAGCCACATACATGTTGGCATTTTAGTACAGTGACAGTATGGTTCCTTTTTACGCGGTAGATACGTTCCACAAAAAACTGCATATAAAAAATAGCTAAAAAAAAGACGTTCTATAATTTTCTAAAACTGCGTAAAACCAAATCTATCAATTAGAATAGGCCGAAAATTTGATTTAAAAAGTTTCTGAGAAATCACGAAAATAATACACAAGAAATTGATATAAAATAAGTTTATTTTTCAATTTTATTTATTTAATTTTATTGGGGGCAATTAACACAGGGCAATATGAGCGCGCAGATTAGAAAAACGCACATAGTTGTTAATTAAAATAAAGGTGGGTTACCGGTAATAATCTTAAAATTGAAGTATACCATATTGTTAACATTCGTTGGAAAATTATAAATATTTTTTTTTTAATATGATAATATTAGTTTTAAAGTGTACATTTTCATGATTGAAAACACCCAAATAAAACACACAAATAAATGAGTAGAGTTACAGTTATGAGTGTAAGGGCCTTTTTTAAACGGAAAGGTCTAATGATGATACAATAATGATTTGATTTAAAAAAACATGTTTTTCCTTTTGTAGGGTCTTTTCGCGCTTTAAAAAAATTGCACCCAAATACCGACTGGCACCTTGACTTTTTAAGTTCTTTGAGGTCTCAGGTATACGAATTTGAACATAGTTGACGGTTGTCATATTATGTCCAATCACTTCCTTCTAGCTTCTGTTTTTCTTGTTAAACGAATATTTTATTAATAACATAAAACGTTTACATATTTAAATTCTTTAAATTGTGAGCTTTCATTTGATATCCCACTCTCCGAAATGGGAAATCCCTGAATTTGCATGAAGAATTTCACCGCGTAACTTCAAATCCGTATAAAAAGAGACCCTACTGTACGGTATTTCTATAGATTTTCTTCGTTTTGTATTCGACTTAAAGAAGACACACTGTATAACTGTATACTTAACATCAAAAGAAAGTAATAAATTGGAAAACGTCCGCAACACAAAAAAATATTGTTGAATTTTAGACGTTTTATGGAAAACGTGCTGTCAAATTGATAACAACTCTAAATATATCTGTATTTGTTGAGCTTGATATTACACAAGCTGGAGGGGGCGTGGGGGTGCAGTTGACATAAGAAGAAGAAGAAGCAGAGTAGGATGTTAAATTGAAAAAGGAAATCGGAAAATACCTGTATTTGAAATTGAACGACGACGATTCTGTTTGTATTGGAAAGATATTAAAATATCTTATATGTATGTTCGAAATTACAGCGTGTAGATATATTGAACTCAGAGTTGTTAGTTTACTTCGTCATGGCGGTTACCAACCTGTGGGTTTTGCAGTATTTGAACTGATTAATACGACCTGTATAATTAATATAAATGAACTGCTATGGCCAGCACAGAATTTTTGTAGTTGTTAATACTTTTCGTTAGGGAAATAAACATAAATATAAAAAATAAAAAACATGATATAATATTAGGACATAATTTGGGATTTCAGAAATAATCGATTTTATTATTCAAATGTATCGGGATACGAATTAACAACAATATGTATAATTTGCAATCAGTTGTTTATAGTAAATTATAAATAAACATTATCTTTAAAAAGGTACATTTTTATGAAAAAATGAATAGGATATAAATTATAGAAAATGAGGTTCGCTACAACTTTTATTATAAACATTTTTTTCTGGCGTGAACCATTTGAAATATAATTTTAAAAAATGATTCATTTCTTGAACATTTTTTTTAAAATGAGTAGAACATAAATTAAAGATAACAATATTCTCTACAACTTGTATATAAAACTTTTTTTTTCTAATACGTCGATTATTTTCTACAAAAAAAAATGCATATAAAAATAGAATGTTAAGAAAACACACTTTCCTTTGTAGAATGATACTATTATAAGCTGTATAGACTGTATACGAAGATAGACATAATAGAAATTGTAAGTTTAATTGTTTTTTCCAGATGTTCCCGGACATGGATCATCTGAAACCTTCGCCGGCCGAGCTGCTAGAGCACATGAAAGGTGACCGCTTCAACCTGCCCGTGAAGAAGCTAAAACTGAACGAGTACGCGGCTTATTTGTACGCGTCCGCAGCGGCGCTCGACCCGCTGTACATCCACGCGGCGATGTACGACCAATGGTCAGCCGCGCGGCCTCTCTCCGCGTTCAGACCTCTGCACAACGGCTACCAGCATCTCGCCAAGGACCTGGACCCCGCCGCCGCCAACTCGTTACCGTTGCAGCACCACCAGATCAAGCAGGAGTCCAACCCGCACCACATCCCCAAGATATACGAGCACAAAAACAACAAGTCGGTGTCGCCCGTCGGAGGGGGAGGGGGTGGGGGTGAGCCCCCGCGTCTGCAGAACCCGGAACGCGTCGTGCCTCACTCGGAGAGCGAGAAGTACGAAAACTCGTACCAGCCTAATGTAGCGCTTGCAACGAGTGGCCATAAGAAATATAGACACAAGCATCTTAACAGTGTAACGGACACGAGAAAGGAAGATAGTGGTTCGATTAGTTCGACTTCTACCTCGACAAGTCCGGTAGTTTCTGCTGAGGTTTCTGTTATAGCCAAAGAGACGACGAGAACGCAGGAACTGATCGAACAACCGACGGTTATAACTAGACCTACGCAGCAAACAACCAAAGCAGTGTATAACTCAGAGATAGAACTGTCAACAGATACAGATGACAGTTTTTCTGATGTTGCTCCGGAAGGACCTAAAATCGTAGCGACGATTTCCCCCCCACCGAAAAGAATAAGTAGCCCCCCTGAGAACATAACGCTTTCGTATGTGAAGCAAGTCGAAGAGCTGCTTCGAGATTGTGACAAAAACTCGCGGAGCAGGGTCGTATCGCTTGTGCAAGTTCTCGCTAATGATTGTAACAATCTGGAGATTGTGTGCAGAGAGAAGGACGAGGTGATACAGGCCCTGAAGGCGCGCGTTTCCGAGTTAGAGAACACGGGCAACTCCTCGACGTCGGGCGTCGTTGTCGACACTGCCACTGCCACTACATCAGCAATAATAATTAAAACCGAACCGGAATGATTCGGTTGAGATGTTGCCGATCATTTTTCTATGTTGTTTCTTGGTTTATGGACATTCGCAGCTCGGGGTCGTGTCTTTGGTAGGGAGAGAATATGCGGGCATATTTCGTTGTAAAAATGCGTTTACTGTTGATTTTATTATTATTATTGTTTCGGTTGGTTTTTTTGTTTTATGAGTGTTGGCACTTCCGCCGGGCGGCGCGTACTATTTTTAGAACAAAACACATTTATTAGATTTTTGAGAATGATTCATCAAAGTTTTATATAATATATATATATGCAAACAAATGTCGCTTTTTGTATATTTTTAAAGAAAAAAAAATCGCAATTTGAAAATAATTATTATATTAATATATTATTATCATATAATGTATATTGTTTGACATTTAGTCGCGAGCGTGGTCTTACGTGGCCGTCGACTGTGTTCGTCGCGGTCTTTGGAACAATCAGTAACTGCTCTTCCGCGGTTTATGCTTACGTACATTACAACTGATAAGGTCATTTCAAAATCGGGAAAAAAACTAGCAGATATGAATACAAAGTAAAATTGACAACATTATAGGGAGGGTGTTTGCAGATATGTTTCAGAGACCGCGACTATATTATAAGAGAAATATTGTTGAAAACATTTTTTTCTAATATTGTTTTATGCATAGCTTTTATTATATAGATATATAATGTGTTAAAAATTTAATATTTTGTTTGAAATTTGGAAATGTTTACGTGGTTGAAGAAAATTGTGCGTTAGTGAATGCGGAAAATTAGTGCAGCAGTTCTCAAAATGTTACGGTTTCGAATTTTTCAAAATAATTTTAAAATCTGAAAATATATATATTCGTTATTGAAAAATTTTGAGAACCGCTGATAGTGGAAGCTTTTATGATTAAAAAAAGTGCTTTTGAATCAGCTTGTGTTTGAAATTCTAGTAGATCGTCGCTATGCATAAAACCGTTACGTCTTTTTTTTCATTTTTTGTTGTGAAGAGAAATGAAAAAAAATAAAAATAAAAAAACACTAATTGTTTCTTGTTGTTTTTTATAATTTTATTTGATGAAATTGTTAAAAGATAACATATTTTTATCAAATTGAAAGTACAAAAACTTAGGGTGCTGTATTTATTATTATTATTATTATTTTTTATCTTGAACAGCACTGTTATAAACTATATTATTACAAACTTTTATGTTTTAATATATAATTCAAGCCTTTGGTTTTTGCGAGTGCGTGTGTGTGTATGTGTGATTGCGAGTATGTGTAAGATAGTCAGTAAAAAGATGTGTGAACTGTTATTTTTTCATCTATGAAAATAAAGCATCTAGAATTCACCAAATTGATTGCATTATTTCACGAAAACGCATCGTATGTCGAAACCATCATTTTTTATAAAATATAAACCGATACTTGAGGATATCATCGTATATTGAACCTCAATGTCTTTAAAAATTACATCGGTTGTTGAGAATATCGTATCTTGGTGTCATCGTAAGTTGATTACATTTTTTTAAATGTCCAGGGTGAATTTTAGAGGCTGAATTTTGTGGAAACGATTTTTCACTATAATATATTCAAATAGCACAAAGCTTTTTCGATAATACCCGCTACCATTGTGTGAAATTATAAGGATACAAATCTGTACATATATAATTAACAATTAAAACTAATCAATAATAATAATAATCGTAAAGCACTGCAGAATTTAACGGTATTCATGTAGGTATATCTGAGTAATATCACGAAAAGTGCTTGCAAAATTACAATCTATTCATTCAGTTATTATTACAATCAAATATTGTACAGACAGCATTTGAAATTTTATAAATTTACAAAAATATACAACAATAGTCCTCATATTTAAAAAAAAAAGTGATTAGAAAATATAATATTGAGAAATAAACAAAATTGAAATTTCGGGGTAAAAAATTGATTGCTTGCCACTGATATTTTATTAACTTCATAATAATCGATTTTAATTATGAAAAGGCAGAGAATATTGGCTGAATCAGCCTTAGACAAGGAAAGATAAAGGACAAATAACACTTTACCTAGCGTTGTTACCATATCGCTCCACGAGTCATTCAGATTTTAAAATAAATATCAATTGTTTTGAATTATAAAATTTATTAATAATTAATTTTTTATATTGTCTTTAAAAGTATTTAAGTGATATGATTAACAGAGAACCATCTATTTGAAACTATCATCTCTCATACATACTAAATTCAATTGTAATGTAAAGCATATTTGCATATTATAAATTTTCAACTGACGCCTCTGGGATAATATGCAGGAAATGGCGAAACTGACATTTAAGAAAAGATGGCTGCCTTAAATTTTAGTTACATTTTCATTTACGGACGAGCATTGGTTGTTATGTATCCATAGTCTTTCTTCATCTAAGAAATCAGCAATGAAAGACCACAAAAAAAAAAACAATTAAATATTTTGACTTTCGAGTGTTGTCTTAACAATAGAATATATTAAAAAATTGATTTAATTTTATAATAAGATTTGTTTCCATTTTTCAGGCAATCATTTGAGTGAGAATGACTTGAGAGAATGTTTATAAGTGCTTATATCTTTATTTTCTAACAATGTTGATTTTGAGCTCATCTTTAAAGTTGTTAAAAGTGTTATCAGAAGGGCCTAATATTGCGAATCGACAATTTATGATTTTAACTTTTATGAAAACCATGAAAAATATTAATTATTATCAATGACTATTGTCTATTTTAAACTGTTCCTAGATTTATTTATATCACACTCAAATTGTTTTACAAACTGGCCAATCAGAGATTAGGATTTTTAAGGTAGGCGGAGCTAAGCCTTAAAAGTAGAGTTGGCATAGAGATAATATAACATAGAGAAAGTGAGACAGTCGAAAACGATAATTATCGGTAGAAAGAGAAAGAAGAAATTTTGGACCTCTTATCTATCTTTGTCAAACAATGCATGTTTCCATAGAGATGACGGTTCATATTTTTCAATTTAATTATCTATGAGCTTATATCTGACATTCTGTGCATGACTTAATTTGTAGTGAAATTCTAGTTTTTGAGAATTTTTTTTATTGACTATTAAAAATAAATTATTAAATTTCTACCACAGAAAAATATATTTACAAAATAATTTGACAGTTCTTTAATTATACACCATTATGCAAAGAAGACAAAGACACAAGTACTCGAAAAATGTCGCTTTCTCTTATTATTCATTATTGATGTCCACTTACATAAAGTGCTAAGGCTCACTTTCTCTATGTTATATTATCTCTATGGGAGAGTTGGTCAAACTAATATAAAAGTGGTATTAAAATCTAGGGATACAACATAGATAAACAAATTTCGGAGTTCTACTGTACTTGACTTATTTTAAGATATCGTGGTGTCTGAGCGACTCTAACGAGAGGCTGTTTGTTGATAATTAGGTACCTCTGTGAAAGTGATTATCAAAATTAAAAATTAATTAAAAAGTGAGATATGTTTAGTGTTAATAAGGTCGAGAAATTAGTTTTAAGTGATTTGAATTATATTTGAGTGGCTTGAAAACCGGCTGAGCAGGGTAAACATTGCTGTAGTCCATAATTCGAGAGATAGATTTATAAATGTAAATTATGTAAATGTTGGTAACCGATTGGAATACTGCCAACTTAATATGTGATTGTTAAAGTACGTTTTTTGAATATTATTTTTGATTTGAAACTTTTAAAGATGAGCTCTTTCTTTGGATGTTATTGATCGTTTTAATGTCACAAATTATTTTAGGGCGTGTATGTATTTATTTTGTTTATACGTAGATATATCTGAAGTAATTTGGGGTAATTTAAAACGGTAAATGGCCCTTTTGTATATAATGTTTTTCAATGGTTTCATACCCAGTGATTTTCATGTTGACAAGAAAACTATTTGATTTTTTGTGTTATACTAAATTTTTTTTTGCAAATTTGCCAAATGTCAACAAAAAATTAATTTTAGTGTATTATTTTTATATAAATTTATATGAAGTGTTCGATATAAGAATTTTAAATGGACATTTCATCGATTTAGCTAAGCATGGACACATTTTTATTCCGAAACTAAAAGTTACCTATGATATTTTACACGTACCGATGGTAAAATGATGTTTAAAATTCTTATAAATATTATGTGTAAATACTCAAAATAGTATAAAAATGTCTATCGGTACAAATTTGAGATAAAACTGTAAAAAAATTATTAATTTTCTTTGATTATTTGAACGTATACGACTTACAAAAATCTAATATCTTAAATTTGTATTGAAAAACAGACATTTAAACGCCACTGTCTAACAGTTGCTTGTTTTAATACTCATCGTTATAAATTATTTCTTAATTAATACAAGTTATCATCGTTTTAGAGAAACAGTATCATTGTAATGTAAACATTTTGGTTCGCGCTGATTTAATCGTGACTACAGTAACTAGAAATCAAGTGTTGCCATAATGTCAAATGCATATTATTTTCATGAAAATAAATACAACAATGTTAATGTTTAATTGAAATAATGCATTTGGATGAAAATATAAACGCTCCTAAACTGAAATTTCTGTAAATTTCGTACATTTCGCACAATGACTTTGGTTGTTTACCAATCAGAATGAACGACCATATTGGCCATACTCTTTTTAGTTACTGTAATCGTGACGTACTTACAAATTGCGCATGCGCAAGAACTGTCATTGCAAATGGCTGCCATATCATTTGACACTGTTTCTCTAGTACGTTTTTTATAAATAATATTTATACTTTCTTGTCAAAGTGAATATAACTAATATTATTATTATTCTACAAGTTTGTTAATACATTTGTTAAATATTTTGTGATCTCAGAATGTGTATGCTGTTAAAAATGTGTATTTTGAAAAAGTTTAGATAGATTTGTATATAAAGCTATTATTATTAAAAAATTACAAATTACAGGTATATTGCTCCATAATTTGATTTATAACTACAGATTTTCCATTTGTATGTGTTATATAAAATATTTATATATGGAATAAATATCCCATGTAATTTTATTTTCGTTTATTTTTTTCCATTATTTTTTTTCAACATTTCAGTTGCTTTTTTAAAGTCAATCAATGTTTGCGATAAATAAGAGTTATTTAAATATTCTAACACGTTTGTCAATTTAACGCCAGGTTTCACAAACAATAGGTATCCTAGTTTCTACTAATCGGAGCTCTTAATCTGATATTTCCTTAAATTACATTCAGATACTAGTTGTTTGTGGAAGTTAGGCATCGTATAAGTGCAGTTATTTGATTGACTTGTAAAATGGTTGATTTTAAATTTAAACGACTGTATTATGTACATTATTTTCTTACTTTTCTATTTATTTGATTATTAGAAATAGCAGTTTAACCCTGGATTAATGACGCCCTATTTCATACATTAGCGGTGGCGTCAAGTCTGTCAGACCCGTATATATATATATACTGTATATCATTTTTAAGGGGTAATTTAAAATTGTAGGGACAGTATAGTGATAAATGTAATATATGTTAATATCACATAGACTCGGCGTCACCGCCGCAGGGTTAAAATTAAAAACGACTGTATGTATGTACATTATTTTCTTACTTTTCTATTTATTTGACTAGAAATAGCAGTTTAAGTACTACCTACTACATAATCTAAAATCAGAACGGATAAAAATAAGTACAAAATCATTTCAGTGTATAGAGATCCATAGTATATCATATATAGGTCCCTTTATCAAATAATAACCTTATTTTCTATAATAACATGAATTTAACAAGTATTTGCAAAATACAGATTCAAGTACAAATATTTAAACAAAACTGCTTTCCAATTCTTTATTTGAGATTGGTTGCACATACTTCATAAATTCATAAGTGTACGAATTTAATGACGTCATGATATATAATAATATTCACCACATTTATATAAAATTATAAATCACAAACAATAAATAAAATTATAAATTTTCTCCTGATATTTTTGATTTATCTCCATTTTTACAACAAAAGCCTTATTTGGGAATAAAGTGAGGTGGAACATATACAGGTTTCATTGGTTAGAAAGAGATGGATATACATATATACAACCTGCAACTGGTGAGTTTTCAGAACTAAAATCGTACATAGCTATATTGTTTTTAATTATCGTATTTTAAATTTTTTAATTATTATAATAAATATTACAAAGAAAGTATTAATGGTTAATAATCTAGATTTTATAACATCTGTTGTATTTTTTAAAATATTTTCTACGTGCATTTATGTAAATTAAACTATAAGATAAGTCATGTGTAACAATAAAACAAAATTCAAGTTACATATTTATTTATTAAAACTAAAATCAACGACAAATTATTATTTTCTATATCAATAACATCCCGGGAAAGGATCCGTTCTATTTTTTCTTAAAACAAACTGAATTTTTCTATCCATATCTTCGTTATATATTGCTTTGCATTTTTCAAAATTGATTCTACGTCTTACCTAAAATATAAATTGTTTTATTTAACAATAACTGTTTATAATTGATTGAAACAACATCAAAATTACTTGAAAAGGTTTTTCGTAATATCTTGTTCTTCTAAATTGATCTAAAATCCCTTCACGGCCAAGTATTCTATTCAGAACTCTACAAGCATCTTCTATATTTCCATTCTGGACCATCACTGTGCGAGCAATAAACGCTGCATGCCTCATTTTTACTTATTTTTCTGCAAATAAGATATTTTAAAGTTACCTAACCTTAATTTTTTTTCAAAAAATGTAAGTATGCATTGTAATATTTTACCTAGTTATTATTGTTGAGGATTAATTAGTTATTTATATTTCAGTGCAGTACAAATATTATATTTTGTATTAATTTAAATTTACGCACATTAAAATTTTGACGTTTCACCCAGCTGCAATGAAGTTGTCAAAGTAAACACACACAGTAACTTGAAGTAGAGTATGGACATCTTACAATGATACGAAAGAAAGCGTATAAAAAAGAGAAAATGATATTTTAAAATGTTTTCTTTAAATTGAAACGTAAAAACAGAAACATTTCATTAATATTTAATTGTTATGCACACTTTTTCTATTTATATTAACTCGATGGATTTAAGAATTAATGGCGGACCAATCAGAAGTTTTGAATACACAGTGAATACTCTGTTCTAGTTACTCTAGAAAATATAACCTTTTTCATATCTTGAAAAAATGTAAATACATAATTCTTTATTTTGTGATTGCATTAATTTATTTTAAAAATTTTCAATGACAGAATTCGGAAGTGCTGATTTTTTAGATCAGTACAGATTTATATCAAATAAATTAAAAAAGTGTGTACTATACTTACATATATTATCATTAAGTTGTCTATAAATTTTTATTACGAACATTTTAGACGATTTCTTCGCAAACCCAATGTAAAAGAGGTCTCCGAAGAGTTCACCCGCCTTGGGATACAATGTGAGAACATAAACCTGAATTCACATGCAGGATTATGTTGGATTGCTTCAGCACGATGCGAGGGGTCCCTGGAAAATCTCTCAGGGGAGACAGGGTGTCTTACACGCGCCGCCAGACAGTTCATGTCTACGGAGACGAGAAACCAGCAGCTTGGGTGTCTCAGTCCTGGCAAAGACAATCTAGAAGTAAGTAGAGTGATTTGTTTGTGTTATTGTTGTCAGTGCAGTGTTTGATTCCAGGCTGCAGTGAGTTGCTACAGCCACGCAGTGTCTAAATACACAGAAGACTCTCCGCTGGGTTCGGGCTTGTTGCTAGAACTGGCCCCCAAACTTCAGCCGTTTTCAGTGTCAGCGTCACAGGACATCTATGAGCATGTAGCTAGCTCTAGCGCATTCTCTAATAACATCAGAATGAGGATAATACTCATGCAGAAGACAGTTGGGTGTAAAATTAAACAAGGTGACTTTGCTGGGGCGCTGTCTGTGTTAACAGAACTATCATCTGTTCTTGATGTAATCTGCAGTGAAAGCACGCAGGCGCACTTGTACACGGAGACAGTGCTTGAGTGTGAAGTGACGCAGGTGCTTCTTATACTGATATTGAGTCCTGTGCCCCAGAGACTGGCGGCACCCCTCGCTAAACTACTCGAGAAATATACCTGGGGGAAATTTGATGATGCTAACATAAAAGGTAGTTGGAATGATTTGAAATTTCAATACGTAATACTAGACTATTTAATGAACATTTTATGATGAAATTGAAGTTTCCACTATTTATAATTTCAAAGTTCTATCTGTTATTTAATTTGTAATAATTGTTTGACTGTGCAGAATCTGGAATAGGCGAGAACCTGTTCATACTGATTCAGTCGTTGATCATGTCTGTACAGGCATCGGATACGGAGACTCTGCCCCAGTTGGAAGCTGAGCTGTGGCCGCACTTAACGTCCGAGCAGAGAGATCTGTGCAGAAGACTCGTCAGAATATGTCTCTCTTAAAAACGTTAGTGTTGTTAACAACTCTCGGCTTTAACTTGCATCCAGAAGCCGACAGTTGTTTTGTTAATTTATAAACAGAAATAATAGGCCATTATAATTTACAGAGCTTTATTTATATCTTAAACGTAAAATAATATTATTAAAAAAATAAATACAAAATATTATGTGCGTTAATGTTACATTATCATGTTCCTGAAGTGGATGGTTTGTTCTGTTGTTTTTTCATTCGGTTTTCTAAGAAATCCTTGAATGTTTTTTCTTCATTTTCATCAACTGAAAAAAATCAATTTTTAAAATCAGGTAACTCTCAAAAATAAAACCGAGATTAAATTTAACTGACCAGCCAGTGTTTCCATCTCTTCTCCTTCATCGTCCTCACTGCTCTCGTTCCCTGGATGTTTCAGATAGACGTCTGACAGCTCGCACCCACTCCAGGCTTCTGTTATCAAAGACTTTTTAGTTACGCCCACTTCGGCTAACCTTTCTAATTTCTCTTCTTTTTTGCGTTGGTTTTCTATGAGCTTCTCTTTCCTTAAACGTTCCCATTCTACTCGATATTCCCTACAACAAACAATTACACACATTTTAAAACATTTCCACTGAATCTTACTTGACTTACTTCTCGTATTCGATAGCAGCATCGTCAACAAGCTTATAAAACTCGTCGAACCCGTCTCCTGTGACTGATGAGACCCCACAACAACGTAACCCATTGTAGAACTCGTCAAGCGCCATAGACATGCTGTGGGTCAGTTTATTCATGTAACCGCCTGTCTGATCTGAGTCAAGTGCTTCCTGGAATGCTTCAAAGTTGTTCATCCACTCAACTGCGTAGCCGTGATCTACTACATCTGTTTTATTCATTACAACGATAAACGGAAGTTTGGTCTTGTACAGGATGGAGCAAGCGTAGAGCATGTTGCTCATAAACGTCACAGGACTGACAGACCTCACTGTGTCCATCACATAGACGATGACTGTGGGGAAAGTAGACGCCAAACTCTCTGTTATTATTGTACCGGAAACGGACCATGTGAATACTTCGATTTGTCCTGGGGTGTCGAATACGCAGTATTTATAATCGCCTTTAGATTTTTCAACTAGTGCGATTACGTCGTTGAATTTGGTAGAAAATAAATTTAACGAGGTTACAATGGCTCCATTTGGTCCTAATTGATATTGTTTCATTACTTCTTTGTAGTTGACGGTATCTCTGATATCTGAAATAAACATTTATTTACACGTAATCGTTGATTGTAATTTAGGTATTTACCTATTTTAGCTGGGTACGGAGGTTCCCGGCAAGCAGGGTCTATATTAATCAGGTAAGGCAGTTGTTCTTTGTTTTCAGCCATGGAAAGTCTCCGCACGAATGAAGTTTTTCCTGAACCGGCCATTCCGAGAACGATTATACATATCGGACGATTTGTGCTAGTTCTAACCTCACTTTCTTTAGGAGGAGGATTAGTTTCGGTATTTGATGATGACATGTTGTTTTGGGTGATCAATTCATCAATTTAATAGGTTTACTTTGTTGTCTAACAGTTGCAGATCACAAAATGTATTTTTCTTTTAAATAAATAATCTATAAATTTCGTATTATTTTGTCACGCGTCCACCATTTGTAAAATTCATATTATCCCTCTCGTGGATATATTCTGAAACAATTTTTAATTCCTTAGGTGTTAAATATATAGATTTATCATAAATTAAAATGTATTTTCAACTATTTTTTTAAATAAGAAATGCATTTATTTTAGCTCTTATTAAAATTATAATATTATAATAAAAGGTATGATGGTTGATAGACCTAATTATACAAATTTTTATTACTGTTTTGGTAAAGTTCCATATCATCGTGGTAGATCTATATATTTTATATCTATGGTAAAATTTATGATGTCCCCCTGGTGTTGACATTTGAAACCCATTTGATAAATCTATGGGTACCGGTGAAAAAGATATATTAAAATGTGGTGAAATACCTATTAATAATTTATAAAACAATTATTAATTAAAACACTGGTTTAGATAGTTTATCTTATTCGTATCTTTAATATCCTCAAAATGGTTGTGAGGCAATATAATGAGGAGTTAAAATACCTCGAGAAGATCAATCCTTATTGTTGGAGAATAAAAAAAGGATTCCAGCCAGGAATGAACGTAGAAGGAATGTTCTACGTCAACAGTCATTTAGAGAAACTCATGTTTGAAGAATTACGGAATGCTTGCAGACCTGGTATGGTTGGAGGCTTCTTACCAGGCGTTAAACAAATAGCTAACGTTGCAGCATTGCCTGGTATAGTAGGAAAATCAATTGGACTGCCTGATATCCATTCCGGTTATGGATTTGCTATCGGAAATATGGCTGCATTTGATATGGCTGATCCTAAGTCCGTCGTCTCTCCAGGAGGAGTTGGCTTTGACATAAACTGTGGAGTACGTCTACTGAGGACCAACCTGACAGAGAAAGATGTGCAGCCTATCAAAGAAAGGCTAGCACAGAGCCTATTCGATCATATTCCTGTCGGCGTCGGCTCGAAAGGTATCATACCGATGAATGCCAACGATCTGGAGGAGGCACTCGAGATGGGCATGGACTGGTCGCTAAGGGAAGGCTACATTTGGGCCGAAGACAAGGAGCACTGTGAGGAGTACGGCAGAATGCTGAACGCCGACCCAACAAAGGTCAGCATGCGGGCGAAGAAACGGGGCCTGCCACAGTTGGGTACACTAGGTGCCGGAAACCACTACGCAGAGATACAGGTAGTGGATGAGATATTCGACAAGCAGGCAGCGAGTAAGATGGGTATTGAGCATTGTGGTCAGGTATGCGTGATGATACATTCGGGGAGTAGAGGGTTTGGGCACCAGGTGGCAACGGATGCGCTTGTACAGATGGAGAAAGCAATGAAGCGGGATAATATTGAGACAAATGATAGGCAGCTGGCATGTGCTAGGATCAACTCGCAAGAGGGCCAGGATTATCTCAAGGCAATGGCGGCTGCAGCTAACTTTGCATGGGTTAACAGAAGCTCTATGACGTTCTTGACTAGACAGGTCAGTTTAATAAAATGGTAGCTTAGGCGTGGGTGTCGGGATGCACAGTCGAGGGATTGATGTGAGTACGTCGGAGTGGGGTTAAATAAAACTCAAAATTATGGATTGATACATCTTTGTTTATGAAATTATTTAAAATTGTTTATGAAAATAAAAACAATTAATTAATATTTACAAGCAAAATTGCGAAAATATAAAATTTATATTTGATTTTGTTTTAAATTAAAGTGTGTAATACTTACTTTTTGGACTTCCAGGCGTTTGCTAAACAGTTCCAGACGACGCCGGACGATCTTGACATGCACGTAATATATGACGTGTCTCACAACATCGCTAAGATAGAAGAGCACATGGTTGACGGCAAGCAGAAGACGCTGTTGGTGCATCGGAAAGTAAGTAGACAGAGATAACAATAACAAATTAAAATTTTTTTGCATAAAGTGTTAGTTAAACATGTGTAGAATATCATCCTAAAATTTTATAGCGAAATTGGCAATTCTTCTGAAGTTATAGTTAGTGAGTTATCAACTTTACCATTTGAGACTTGAAACTTGAAACACATTTTTCTGAAAACTCATTAACCTCGTACAAGATAACTCAACTATTTGATTGATCATTTTGAGATTTTGCACACTTATGAATAACATAATTACCTTCTATATGAACCTAAAGTTACTTGAAATTTAATTTAAAAAAATACTTTTTTCATTAACAAATATAATAATACAAATTTCATAAAAAATTAAGTGATTTTTTTTCAAACACATACAATTTTTACAATTCTCACTTATGTTGTATTTTTAAGGTTCACATAGAGTGTGTGGATCTTAAATATCTAAAATTTCTTGTTTGTGTTTTTTCTGATCAACGTAGTAAAATTGTGGTATAATTGTTTCAGGGGTCAACGAGAGCGTTCCCACCTCACCACCCTCTGATCCCAGTGGACTACCAATTGACTGGACAGCCTGTGCTGATTGGTGGCACCATGGGCACTTGCAGTTATGTTCTCACAGGCACCGAACAGGGAATGGTTGAGACATTTGGCTCAACTTGCCACGGAGCTGTAAGTTTTAAATAAATTATCCAAATATAATTTTTAAAAACTATTTAAAAAATATTAAAAACTTTTCCCCAGGGTCGGGCGTTATCGCGAGCAAAATCAAGACGGAACCTGGATTACACGGAGGTTTTAAGGAATATGGAACAGATGGGGATCTCGATTAGAGTAGCGTCACCAAAGCTTGTTATGGAGGAGGCCCCTGAATCTTACAAAAATGTAACAGATGTCGTAGACACTTGCCACGCTGCGGGAATCAGCAAGAAGTGCATTAAGTTACGGCCTATTGCCGTAATTAAAGGTTAATTTATATTTATTTCGATATTATATTATAATAATGATTTTGATACAATTACCGATGTATAAAATAATAAAATATATTTGTATAACCAACTTATTTATTTATTTTTAAATATTATGCACTTGGAACCATTAGTTAATGAGTTAGAGCACCATAAAGTTTTTAAAAAGTAGTTGTGAGTTTTACATAAAAATGTTAAATGACAATCTTGTAGAAAATTAAATTCTTTTTGATAAAAATAGTATAAATGTCATTAAATCAATAATTTATACATCTTTGAAGATAAAGAGATGTTAAAAATGCAGTCAATTAACATACATGTATGTTATACCTGTGTAGATAAACAGGTATATTATAAAATAATTATAGTGTTTTGCGCTTACACGGTATGGTGTGAATGCACAATAATACATAATATGAAAGAGTATCAACAGTGACACAATGTGTTTAGTAAGTACTTATCGTAAGTATACATGAATTATTTATACAAAAAAGGTAAGTATTAGTCAATACTTGTGTAGATAAACAAGTAACATACAAACTAAATAACAGTACATCTATGTAGATAAATAGATGATAATCAATTCAGGATTTAGTCGGAATGGCTACTGAAAAAAATTAAAATTTATAAAAGTACATATCGCGACATCTAACGGGAAAAGCTTGAACTATCAATAACATTGTTTGAATAATGATGTCAATTTAATATATGTCCGGCATGTACTATTTAATATTTTAATTTATTTTCAGAAGCCATTCCGATTAAGTTTTAAAATATGGTGGAGGCGCTGTCATGTTACGTCATCGCATCAAATTTTTTTTTGACGAGTTAAGCACACTATCGTATGTATAACAGCATGGTGATTCCAAAAATGTTGATAAAAAGTTCCGCTCGGACCCCTATCACCGTTTTTTATCAATTTTTCGTCTTAAAATGGCTGTAACTTTTGAACCCTTTGATGAATTTCACAACAGATAAAAATTGTCGAATTAGCATATCCCTTTACATGCGATAACGTATCTAATTATTTGAAAATCGAAAAAAGTGTTTTTCGGGTGTTTTTTAAGCCATACTATAGCCTTGCTTCTTTTTTGGAAAAAATTTTTTTTGGCGAGTTAGAGACGCTATCGTATGTATTAGGGCACCCTGATTCCAAATATGCCCATCAAAAGTTGCGCTCAGATCGATAACACGGTTTTTTATCAACTTTTGTCTTAAAAAATTTCATCAAATTTTGAACCAGTGAATTGAGTTAAAATCTATTATCATTTCTGATATCAGCGCGTCATATTACATACGATGGCGTGTCAATTATTTTCAAATTCAATAAGGATGTGTTTTTCAGTACTTTAATTCATACACCCATTTTGAATTTAAAAGTATTATACACGTTATCGTATGTAAAAGGACACGCTGATAACATAAATTATATCAGATTTTAAATCCATTTATTGGTACAATATTTTTTATCAACTTTTGTCTTAAAAAATTTCTTGAAATATTGAACCAATTAATGTATTTAAAATCTGATATAATTTATGTTATCAGCGTGTCCTTTTACATACGATAACGTGTATAATACTTTTAAATTCAAAATGGGTGTATGAATTAAAGTACTGAAAAACACATCCTTATTGAATTTGAAAATAATTGACACGCCATCGTATGTAATATGACGCGCTGATATCAGAAATGATAATAGATTTTAACTCAATTCACTGGTTCAAAATTTGATGAAATTTTTTAAGACAAAAGTTGATAAAAAACCGTGTTATCGATCTGAGCGCAACTTTTGATGGGCATATTTGGAATCAGGGTGCCCTAATACATACGATAGCGTCTCTAACTCGCCAAAAAAAATTTTTTCCAAAAAAGAAGCAAGGCTATAGTATGGCTTAAAAAACACCCGAAAAACACTTTTTTCGATTTTCAAATAATTAGATACGTTATCGCATGTAAAGGGATATGCTAATTCGACAATTTTTATCTGTTGTGAAATTCATCAAAGGGTTCAAAAGTTACAGCCATTTTAAGACGAAAAATTGATAAAAAACGGTGATAGGGGTCCGAGCGGAACTTTTTATCAACATTTTTGGAATCACCATGCTGTTATACATACGATAGTGTGCTTAACTCGTCAAAAAAAAATTTGATGCGATGACGTAACATGACAGCGCCTCCACCATATTTTAAAACTTAATCGGAATGGCTTCTGAAAATAAATTAAAATATTAAATAGTACATGCCGTGACATATATTAAATTGACATCATTATTCAAACAATGTTATTGATAGTTCAAGCTTTTCCCGTTAGATGTCGCGATATGTACTTTTATAAATTTTAATTTTTTTTCAGTAGCCATTCCGACTAAATCCTGAATTGATTATCATCTATTTATCTACATAGATGTACTGTTATTTAGTTTGTATGTTACTTGTTTATCTACACAAGTATTGACTAATACTTACCTTTTTTATATAAATAATTCATGTATACTTACGATAAGTACTTACTAAACACATTGTGTCACTGTTGATACTCTTTCATATTATTTATTATTGTGCATTTACACTATTACCGTGTAAGCACAAAACACTATAATTATTTTATAATATACCTGTTTATCTACACAGGTATAATACATTTATGTTGATTGACTGCATTTTTAACATCTCTTTATCTACAAAGATGTGTCTAACCAGTTCTATGTTACTTGTTTATTTACACAGGTAGTCAGTACTCACAATAAGTGTATAAGAAATAAGGAAAAAAAATATAAAAACAAATAATTAATTGAATAATTAAGTATAATTGATATAAAAACATGTAAATAAAATCATTTTAATCAATACAAGAAGAAGTAGACGATGGATCAGCCAGTTGTCTGACATCCGTCTGGTCGCAGAGTAATGACGAAGACACAATAGGAAAGTACTGAATGCGTCCGCTCGACCATCCCACTGTCAGACAGCAGCCTTGTTTGAATGTTGGCTGGAACGCGATCGCACACGGACGCTCAAACTCTGAGCCGCTCAAAGAACAACTGCAAAATAGAAACAACGTTATCGCTACCATTTGCTAGCTCGGAGTAGAATAATAAATATTACCAAGGCGAGAACTGCAGTACGGGATCAATCATTGTGTTATAAACAGCCACGCTGTTTGTCTCCTTGAACATGACGGCCAAGTGGCAGCCGTCCCACGCCAGGTCGCAGATTGGGCCCCCTGTCGATGCTGCGTGTTCCTCGGAGTTCTTGTGGACACTCAGCACTGGCTGCGCTGTCTTGGATGCACAGTTGTCTGACTGTAATATCTAATTTGTTAGAACTTGAGAGGGGGTACAGAGTGAGAGTACTTACGTTACAAGCCCAGATGCCATCTGTGTTAGACCTGAGAGCAAATACGTATGGATCCCTGTCTGTACAGAAAAGAACGACTGTGCTGCATGGGGAGAAACACGCTGCTTGGACACGCCCGGATCCGACAGTCCAACGCTCTGTTGTCCAGTTATTGCAATCCCATATTCTGCAGACAAACAAGTCTGTTTTAGCTAGCTTTTCGATAATTTATGTCATTTAAAGAAATTTGCACTTTGTAAATTTATCACTAACAAGAAGACTGTTATATACATTTAAAATATAATTTTCCTAATAAATAACAGATTTTCACAATGCAAAACGTAAGTGTTATTTCCAAAAAATACAATAGAATTTCTAGATTACTGCTAAGTTTTTATAAATAAGTAGTTACAACGTTTTAAGTAAAAACAACTTACCTGAAGACCATGAGGGCCGAGGAACTGAACAGCTTCCGTCCATCTGAGGCCCACCGGACTAGACAGACGCCACCGCCTGCCCCACGTCTGACAGTCGCGTGTCTAGCGGCTGAGACATCCCACACGCAAATACCGCTGTCGTACGCGGCTGAACTCGCCAGCAAGTCTCCGGCCGGGCTCCAGCTCACGCTCACAACTGGGCTGTGCCCCGGTGACTCCAGTAGCACTGTGTTACTGCTAGACGGACGTGTCACCACAGAACATGGGTCAATCTGGAAATAAACACGGAATTGTAAGTCTTTAAACTTTTAAATGTGTTTTTCTGAAAACCACTTTTTTGGTTTGAATTCCTAAATCACTTTTAACACTTAACTTTAAACTTAACCAATTTGAACCACTTACCGTCCAAATGATGACACCGTTTTCACAGCCTACGGCAAGTTCTGATGAAGATAGAGGCCTCCATTCCATGCACATTATCCGTTTCTGCGACTTGCATTTCAACACAGGAATCATAGACGTATCTTCATTATATATCCTGATCATGTCATCAAATGTCGCAACGGCTATCTTCATATAATGTGGATGCCACGCTATGCATCTTACTGGACTTGTGATCCAATCACGGGTCTTTGAGATCTGGGAAATGAACTGTGTCCCTGATCCGTGCAATGTTGGTCGTATTTTCTCCTTGATACGTATTGTAGTGTTGATTATCTTCAGTAGGAAGTTAGACATTTGCACTACGACCTTTGGTTGCGAATATCTAGGGTTTGCTGCTGTGTTCAGTGCCTCGAGGAATCCTTGTTCGTACCAGGTATGAACCAATCGTTTAATCAACGACTGGTAGATTGGGCGGAATATATACTTGTTCAACTCATCTCTATTAGCAGCCAGGTGACACATATCGCGATTTACATTGATTTTTGGGTGCTTATCAACCTATAATAATGTTTTTATTAATTATACGTAAAGTCGACATAACCTCTAAACGTACCGATTTCGTATGTATTGACATTTCATCTGTATTCGGTGGGCCGAAATATAACCGGCCGTCCACTTGGCATATACATACTTCTTCATCAGACGGTGGTTCTGGAAAACTCGTGTTATTCATGTTTATTTTCTTATTTTAAATTGGCTACCTTTAGAATTTTCATATTTTACCGTATTTACCTGTTGAAAACTGTTTTAACCAATAGGGTTCTTGCTTAATAAAACGAACCAATCAAATGACGTTTTAAAATTTGTAATTTATTTAAATTGCACACAATATTATTTTATTATTGTAATTTACGAAATGAGTTTCTTACCAACTCCAACGTTTCGTGAGGTTAAAAAATTCAACAAAGTAGTTTAAATTATTTTATTCTACAATATAAAATGATAAACAGTTTGATTATTATATTTTAAATAGTAATACAAAAGATAATACAAAACGATAGTTGCAAATCGTAAAAATAATACATTGTTTAAATTTATTTAACAATTACAAAAAAAAAAAAAAAAACAACAAACAAAAACTATACTGGAAAAATAGATTTAAAAATAAACGGAATGTCTTCTTACATTATATAAAACCATTTTCACACACACGGGAGTGTGCAGAACTCTCGCCGCTGACAATTTAAAGACTCTATCTAGAGGTACAATATTTCTGATTTGATCATACAATCATATATATCCTTTAACAAACAAAGATAGCCGCTGTTTAAAAGTTATTAATATTTAATAATTATCTATGATATAATTAGATAGTCTTATATATTTCTATCCAAGCTGGAATGTATAATATTTACCTGCATCGATTAACCAATCACTAGCAGAATTTTATTACAGCTATTTGTTAAGTCAACAAATAGGACACACCAAAACAAATCTCTCCCGTTCCACAAACACACCTTTTTTGTAGATTTATTTAAATTTAAAACGAAAAAATTTGTATTTACGTAATGTTTTGTAACTAGGTACTAAAAGATTCATCAGAACGGTTTGAAATCTCAATAGAATAAACTAGATTACATAACGCATGTTTTGACATGATTTTGAAGTTTCTACAATTCCTAGTTCTCAAGGAGTAAGTCGTCGAATGGGAGATGTTTGTTTTTTTCTATCCACCAGAAATACCAACGGACAAACAAGCATACACGGTTAGTTCTTCATCTTTGGTTGGTTGTCTAATAATTGAGTCTATTATCACACCTTTGGAAGCTGCTCAGTAAAAATTAAAATATATATTTTTTTTATCAACGATTATTCTGTTTCGTCAAACCAACAATATTATTTAGCATTTAGAACAATATCTTATTTTTTTCTCTATATAATATTATATTTATATTAATTTAATAGATTTGATTCATTTTTTTTTCGTCATAAGAATAAAAGGTCGAAGAAGTCATTAAAGCTAGTGTAACAGTATTATTCATAAAGACTTGTTGCAGGAAGAATGGAATCAGTTTATATTAAATATACAAGAGTAACGACAGACGGATATATATTTCTTTTTTATATTCGTTGAAATCATCATCCTAATAAAAATACGTCCACTCCCTTTAAAATTATCATATATAATATATATATCTTACATTTTAACAACTAGTTTCATCGTACCAATAATAATATAAATACCATTTTGTTGAAACTCATCCGAAAAACCAGTCGATATTGCTGCTAGATATATTTCAAATAAAAACAACTGTCCCACCTAAATATAATAAATCTACCCGCGCATCTGGCACCAGTGTTTTAGAATTCCTAGAGACTCCGTTTTACAGACACAATCGTTCTTGTGGACAGGCCACGCCGATAATATTCACCTAGCTGCCTGTTTTCCATTCACACATTTCAACAAACCTAACCTACAAATGTGAAAGTGACACTTTAGCGCGGATCACAACCAAAACACGTTCAATGGTTGCGATCTACGCTCGTGCTGCCATCTGTCGCGTTCACTAATAAAGCGATCGCGCTGTCAATCTTAATTTTGTAATGAATTTGTAATTTCAGCGTCGCCTGTTCACTCGTCAATACCGATTGTACAAATCGGTCGTCACTATAACTAATATCAACAATTTGAGCATAGTTAATCATGTCTGTATCTATAATAGACGCCTTGTAGATTTATCGGGTAACGTTCGGTGCACTTTGAAAAAACAGTGGTTTTAGAATTCAGTATTGGGTAAATCAAAACGACATATAAATTTGTAACTTTTCATTAATGGTATCTATTAGAACACAATTTATCATTTACACTTTATTTAAAAGGATGTAACTAAAGAATGAGTATAAGTGCACCGAACGTGACCCCATCTATTTACTTATTTCAGTTCAACGGAAGGCAGAACATGTGCTGCAGCAGCGTCCTCTGGGGCTTGACCTCGAGCTGTAGCACGCTGATGTCGTCCGTGACGTCGTCGTAGTCGGGGCCGTCGTCGGAGGCCCCGCTAGGAGGCACCGGCGGCGGCGGTAGCGGCGTGTCGAACATAGGCGGCGCCATTATTGGCGACACAGACGGCGGGTTTAGTGGCGTCGCCGCGAACGACGGTGCCATCTGTATCGGCGTTAGGTACGGCGGCGAGTTACTCTGCACCAGGTACGACGGCGCCGAGCACGCCGGCGTTGATAGCGGCGTCGTGATGAACGGCGCCGGCCCGTAGTGAATCGGGCAGTGGGCGTTATGTCACACGCAGTCTTCCAGTGACATCAGTAACGGGTTCACGTACTCGAAACCCTCAAACTCGGACTGGTCGATCTTGTCAATCACACTCCTGTATTACAAACAAACAAACAAACAAACAGTCAGTCATCGTCCTTAACACACCTCTTCAACAACAATATACAACAACCAACAAATCGCGATCTATTCTAAATAATCCTTAGACAAGGAAAGAAAGGACTCTTAACACATTTACCGTATTCTTCATTTAAAAGGATGGCGCATGTGCACAACAGATAAAAAAAAGCGCGTGTCACATTTTTCAAATTTCGCGCAGTAATAAATTTAAGTACTATGCACGTAACTCTGAAAGAAATCTTCAAAAAGAAAAGAACACGGTAATTGTTACATCGCACCGCAAATTGAATGTTGCGTTTAAAAGTATTTTCAACAGGGTATTTGATTAAATTTTAAAATGTATTGTAAATTATGCGTATGTATGTAATATAGACTTGCGTTTTTTCTTTTTCCAAAATAATGCCGAAAAACGTTGAAAATAATAGTTTTTTATTCAAATGAAAATTTTCCCGCCAAAACGCTTATTAAAAATTACGTCGTATGCGTGACGTCACTATTGTTTGACAACTACATATACGTTTTGTTTTGATATTTATTAAATTTCTTCGAATAAATTTCATAAAATATTTAATTATTACTGTGTAGTGTCAATACACAGATATACAATATACAGAAACAAAAAACTGTATGTTGTAAGTAAGAACATGATAACAATACGATACAAACTGGAATTGTCAGCTGTTTGTTTTGGGAATAATGACGTCACACCAAAGAGATGCGTTTGTAATCACGTGACAAACAGGTTAAAATTTACAATTTTTTATTCAGTTTATTATTAAAATACTGACTTAACTCACAGAAAAAAAACACTTGATTGTATATTATAGTAACATATACTATACTTTTTACAACATTTTATAATTAATTATTAATACTGTCAAATACTCTATTGTAATTTAAAATATATTTGCACAATATTGACGCCCCTGGGATATATTCATGTAAATGACATTTGATACAAGATGGCCGCCATCAAGTTTTGATAACAGTATTCATAGTCTTTCCTAATCTAAGGAACAAACAATGCTAAGATCACGCATCTGTTGGCCGTCCGCTCTTGACCTGGTGAAAACGTCGACAGTAATTAATTAATATCACCGAAATGTAACAAAAACTGAATACTTAGTGATGTTTTCACCTTAACTTAAACACAGATAGTGCTGCTATTCAAAAACTATGAACCAAAGCAATCAATAAAACAAAAAAATGGCTAGGAATTAAACCACGAGACATCTCATCAAATTGCTTTGACTCCTAAACAACTACGAGTGAATTTCATCACGTAACAATTTCAATTGTTGCGAATTGACAACAATGGTAATACGTACGGGTCGTCCGGCGTCAGATGTACCGGCTCGTCCGTGAACTCAGGCGGGAAGTTGGCCAAGTCTCGATCACTGTCGAGCCGCGGCTTGTACGGCGGCGTCACCTGCTTCTGCTCTAGCTAAAATACCAAACAGAAAGCCATGCTCAGCTCTACCTACCTACGCACAATCCAGTTTAAAATTACACCTGTATAATAAATGTCCATCGTACAATCAACATTTTTATATTTTATTTGCAAATTAGAACAAAAGCTAACCCAACTTACATACCAATAAGAAATTTAGCACAGAAAAGAACACAAATTAACTTTGGGTTGTTTTCTGTGCTAAAATTCAAATCGATGTCGCAGCTGTCGTCTATAGGCCATTGTTGATAATAATAAAATCATATCGCAACAATGGATGTACGCCGTTATCATTATTGTCATGTTCAACGAAAAATATCGTATCTGATGGTTTTTCGTATTTTATTAAAAAAATCAACCAAAAAAAAATTGATTTTTTAGTCTGCGCGTCGTTTTACAGACAATAATCCATATAATTTTTGTCCGTCTGTCAGTCTGTTTATTCGATGGAACTTTAATAGTTCGGAAGCCTAAAACCCTAATATTAATTGAGGTACCGAAATTAAAGAAAAAAATCTAATAAAAATGTTGTATTTAGGGGAAAAAACCGCATGGAACACTAATAATTTTAAACCGAATTATTCTATTTATTCAAACTATCAAAAAACAAATGCAATACGAAACAAATGTATAAACTCACTTTCAAACATAACCTATTAAAAAAATCAATTTATACACTTGTTGAAAAAAAAATTGGTCTCGCAATATCAGAGAAATTATGAGAGCTTTTTACAAAATAATAATAATAAACTGTTCTGCCACAAGCTAGTAATAATAATAATAATACAGCAGATGCAAACTGTTTCAACAACAAGAATAATAAAGGGGTGAATTTATTTACGGGTCGTCCGGAGTTAGCAACACAGGCTCGCGCGTAAATTGTGGATCGAAGTTATCCAAAAAACTATCGTCAGACGTCTCGGGAATCGGCAAAAACGGAGGCGAAATTTTTTTCTGTTGCAGCTATAACAATATGGTAGATCTCAAAAACGATTAATTCCAACGGAGAAACACCTAAAATGCACACCCCCTCGCAAGGGCGTCCAAATATCATTTAATTTTGCCCTGTTTTCCCCTACGTATATGCCCTTTCGTATCTACGGGCGTGAAAGTAAAAATATTTTCAAATTACTCAAGTTAACTGTATTTTAATTAGGATCTGAAAAAAAATGATTGTATTCAGATCGAAAAAAAGCTGAAATCGCAAACCTTCGGGGGGGGGGGGATGAGTATAATTGCCCCCTCAAAATTTTGATCCTGTTTTTAGGGCGGTTTGAAGCGACGTGCAATTATAAAAATCTGTTTTCTGTAATTTTTTTAATCTTAACAATTTAATTTAATTTTTGTAAACTGATGTTAAAGTTCACAAACAAATTATAAAATATAACCACGAGTTTGGGCAAAGAAAAATAAAAACTGAGTACAATGAAATTTTGTTTTAGTTTTTTTTTTTTTTAGGTTAAAATATTTCGTTAGGACGTTTTTCCCGTTAGTACTTTCCCCCAGTCCTTTTAAAAACGTACCAACGAGGTTCCACTGTATTTCTATTTATTTTTTTAACAAATAATACGATATTAATCAAGCCAAAGAAAATTGAAGTGAATTTTGAAATTTAAGAACGCCAAGTAATTTTTGAGGTTCGTACTGCTCCCCCCCCCTCTCCCAGAAAGAAATTGGTTCCGGTGCCACTGCTTCGTAACATTAAAACATTTATATTTTGTTCTATATAAAATCCTGTAACTCTGCAAAATGCATCAAAAAATAAGCATTTCAATATAAAATAAAAAAAATTTCGATCTTTTTACGACCATTTTAACTATAATTACAGCGTTTTAAATATTGCCCAAATATTTCTTTCCTTCGCGCCACGGTTTTTAAACAGAAATGAAAATGTAAAAATTAAGTAAAAAAATCAACTGTATCAGAAAACGTAAAACTGAAGCGGTTAAGTTTTTTTTTTTTAATTAGGGCGTGTGCAACTCAATCAGATTCATGTTAATCTCAAAAACGGTATGAGTTTTGTAACGCTTACCAATTCCCAGTCGATAGATTTGAAGAAAGCGTGGTTGGCGATGTCTAGGAAGTTGTTGTCTCTGTGGCAGCCAAGCCGGTCGGCCGGGTTCTTGTTAAGAAAACCTTTCAGCACGGCCGCGGCTTTCACGCTCAGAGATCTCGGAATGCGGATCGTCTTTTCTAGAATAACCTGGAACAGGTAGTCCTCTGTGTTCTGGTCAGGGTTCTCTGACGCACCGGCGATGTCAAACGGCGAGCGTCCGGCCAGCATCTCGTACAGCAAGACGCCGAGCGCCCACCAGTCCACGCTGAAACCGTAGTCTTCGCCACGCAATATCTCCGGCGCTATGTAGTTTGGCGTGCCGCAGAACGTCGATGTCGTATCTCCGGGCCTTATACCTTCCTTGCACATACCTATCATAATAATTGGTTTTTTATTTTTCAATTTTAAATTATTCAAAATTATTAAAAGTCGTAAAAATCAACTCTCATTTAAAACGCGACGTGATTGGTTAAAGCGTTTGTGAAGTCATAATCCATGTTCTATTCAGCTGTCACTGTTGTTTATATATTTACTAGCGCGCTGGACCCGGTGTTACCCGGGTATATACATTTTTAACCTTACATTATATCGCCCAAGGAATATAAAAAAAATAATTAAAAAAAGGTAACTTTTTTTTTTTAAATTGGGGGCCCCTTGTTACCCCATTTATAAACTTATTCAAAAAAGGTCCACTAGTTGGCCTCTAAAACTTCCAGAGAATGTATATACCAAATTTCAAGGTTCTCCGATGGAGTCAGTGAGGACACTTCGTTATATATAGTACATAATAAAAACTAGAAAAATAATAAAAATGAGTCAAAATCCTGAAATTTGGGACTGTTGCACTTAGAAAGCCATAATTTCTCTAGATATATTATTATTGTACATATTGCAACTATATAGAATATCCTTAATTTCAATTTTTTCCATAGTTTCCTTCTGGCACAGATTAATCTTTTTCCAGTTGTTTTGTGAGTTGAATTATTACATCAAGGTACGGAATAATATTTATCGCTGACACTTGTATATTTCAGCATTGACTGACATTTCAACACTGGGTTATGACGTCACGCAATATGGCGCGTTAGTTGGAGCGTTTAAAAGTATATTTTTTAAAATTTGATATTTTGGGGTCGAGATAAACTTTTGAAGTATGAACAAATTCTTAACAATGTTTTTTTTACTTCTATATAGATTACATTAAACAGGTTTTTAGAGTTTCTCATTTTTACTCTATTATTCATAGTAATATTGGCGAAATTCACAGACTCACCGTAATCCGTGAGCTTAATGTGACCCTCGTGATCTAGCAGCACGTTGTCCAGCTTGAGATCCCTGTAGATGATGCCCTTGTCGTGCAGGAAGTTGAGCGCGAGACTGATCTCGGCCGCGTAGAAACGCGCGTGCTCCTCGGGCAGCCGCCGCTGACGCTGCATGTGGAACATCAGGTCGCCGCCGCGCACGAACTCGATCACGAAGAACAGCCGGCTCGGCGTCTGGAAGCACGAGTGCAGCCCGACAAGGAACGGGTGGTTCGACGCCGTCTCGAACACGTGCTTCTCGGTCTGCACCCAGTCGATGTCCTCGTCGTCCGTCACCAGCGCCTTCTTGATCACCTTCATAGCGTAGATGCGCCGCGTCTTTTTCAGCTCGACCATCAGCACCTGGAGTTGTTAATATACATATATAAAGCTCAACGTCTCTCTGTCTGTCCGTTAGTGCGTCTATCATTCGAGAACTATTTGTCTGATTTACGTGGTTTCTTTTTTAATTCATAGGTACGTTCTCTGGTCAAGTTACAGGCTATATTTTGTTACATTAGGTAACATAACAACTAAGCAGTGACGATAATAATAAATCAAGTCGGAAAAAAGTTTGCCGCCGACGCGCTTTTTTGCAGTACGCTGCTTAGGCGGCTATTACACTATCAAATAAATATGTCAAAGATCTTTGACAAAGATTTGATCATATTTCTTTGATAAAATATGAGATTTTGTTCTATTACACTACATAAAATATTTGATAATATTTTCTTAGTATTATCTAGGGATATTTTCTTCTTTTTTGGTGCATTTTGATAATCAATGTGTGGATGTTCGTCAGTTGACGCGATCAAGGTTTGAATTTACAACTATGTATTGCAGTTTTTATAATCAATAAGAAGATTATCATATAATAGCTGGATTATATTGATATTAATATATTAACTGTAACTGTCAGTGATAACTTGGCAGTCGCCATTTTGATTTATCTGTCAAAAAACTTTGATCAAATATAAGAGACTGTCATTAACTATGATCATAGAAATATTATGAAGGTAAATATTATAAAAGTTGACTTATTACACTGTCATATTTCTTTGATCAAAGAAATTTTATCACATTTCTTTGATAGTGTAATAGCCGCCTTAAACCGTTCAATATTGAACAAAACAATGTAGTAAAGAATTGTGTAGAATCAAAAGATCTAAAATAAAGTCCGCGACACCATATGTCTTTATATTTTAAAATTTAAGCCACAGTGACTGCTTTTATGTTACAAAGAAAATTAAAAATATTTGGATTTTGTTTACGTGAACTTATGACCTGCAAAACATTAATCCTTATTGAAATAAATGATTTCATCGTCATAAGTATTTACTTAATGTATTTAGATATAATTTGTCTTTTACAGCATCTGATTTGGTTTAGGAAATAACTTGAAATATTCGCGCGAACTATGATGAAGTGTCGTGGGGGCAGAGGGAAGATTCTGCGCTCAGCCGGCAGTTGTTTATTTTGTTTTCAATTATTAACTTTTAAATTTATTTGTAATTTTTGTTCTGAATCGTGTTTGTAATTAATTCAACTATATTTTTCAAAAATTCTTAACAATAATTCCGTAGTCCACGCGGGCACTGCTAGTTAAATAGGATATTTAAAACGCACGTACCTTGGCGTAACTTCCACGTCCGATCACCCGTATCAGCTCGAAATCAGCCAGAGAGTACTGTCTCTGGGCGCCTGGCTCGTCGCCGGACTTGACCATCGGGTCGTCGACGGGCACGTGATCGGCCGCGAGGTCCGGCACGGTTACGTTGGCGTGCGGCGGCGGCACGGGGGGCGCGAGGTCAGCGCCGTTGTGCGGCGGAGGTGGCGGCGGCTGATCGGCACTGCCATCGCTGCAGCACGGCTTCTGCACGAGCTTGTGGCACTTCTTGTGCACCAGCAGCTTGCACTGGATGCACTTGAAGCCCTGCCGCCCCAGACCCCAGATGCGGTCCTGGCAGAACGCGCAGAACGCACGCTGTAACGAGAACGTTGCAAATATAACACACACCGCACTAAACAGATAATTGCACATTTCCATTAAATAGCTATCGATTAAAGTTAACAACAGAGTGTCCGACATTGTATAGTTTGTAAGACATAAACAAAAAAATGATATACACAGTAACATCTCACGTCTATTCTCACATAAAGCAAAACAATTACTGATTTATTTTTGCTAGTTTAGGATTATATCAAACTTAAGGTCATAAACTTATCAAAGGTTGTGACTCATGTTGTTTATCTCAAACAGTTCCTTGACCAATCAGCATTGGCGCGGGAATTGACGTCACTTAGGGGATGTATTCAAATGCTATAAATGTATAATAGAATATCAATTACACAAATTTCCTTTATTTATTCTTGTTTTCGTATTTTTTTGATATTTTAACAACACAAACAATCAAATAAGTACAAATTCGACATAACAAAATCATAAAGAGCTGTCAGAATCACATAACGTATTGCCAACTAAAGAATAGTAAAAATGACGCATTTATAGCATTTGAATAGATCCCCCAGATGACGTCAATTCCCACACCAACGCTGATTGGTCAAGGAATTGTTGAGACTACCTTGTCTTTATATACCTTAAACTGGGCTCAAGTAAAATTAAGAAAGAACTGTGATTGGAAGCCAGATTAAGATAACTCGGGTCTACCCCTTTCAGCTTAAAACTAATCCATATTTAAAAAATAAAATTATACATAAGTTTTATGTTATATTATTTGTACAGTGCAGTCTTACAAACTTTACAAGCCCTGAAAGACGAGTTTTATTAAATTTATTTTGGCTCATACATATAGATAAAATGTTGTTACTCACTCTGTTAAATCTCTTTGCTTGGAAGATGTGTCCATTGACGCGGTACAGCTTCCGCCATCTTCTAGCGCCACGTCTGTAGATGCTACCTGCAAGTTCAATAACAATAATCACTAGAGACGCCACGTTACTGAAGACAATTCTGCCGACTAAACTTTTCAATAACACCAAATAATTGCACTGCTCTTTTTTGTCCATTTCAAATACAATACACAATCGATTTTAAATTAAATATACATATATCTGACCGAATAATACTTCAGTAGGTAATAAATTAAATAGATAAATTTTAAAATGTTGTTAACTCTTTATAGTTATGTCAATTTATTGAATAGTACTGCATTATTCTTATCTATTATATTATGTATGTAGTTAATTTGTATATGAATTATAGGCACTTTCTTGCAATTAAATAATATTAGGTACTGGCACTAGTCTTGGAAAATACCCCAGTGTTGGACTCTGGCATTACTGAATCATAATCTATAAACACTTAACTCTAAAACAGCTTAATTAATGGGTGTCAAAATGGTGAACATTTCAACTAATTATTAGTGTAATCTATTTATTAATTATTATATTATCATAGCACCTGCTTTACATTGTTTCTAATTTTACGATTCTTTATTTTATAACTTTTGTGTTTTTGTACTTAACATTTGGGTGTTCATTACTGGTTTTACTTTATCTATTACTGGAGAAAAAATCATACACAATAAATTTAAAAAAAACTATTTTTGCAGACTTCGGTAATAAAATTGATTTAATAAAGAGAAATTAAAAAAAAGAAGCATATCAATCCCAAAAAACGGTATATCTATTTCTTCAAGGGGCCAAGACTGGTGCCAGTACCTTAGTAGAATATCTTTTATATTAGTCAAAACTATGTAGACATTTTTTGTGTGAATTTGATAATAAATAATATATTTACAAAAGTCGAGATTAAATAATTCGCTTCTTTTACGACGTAAAAGCTTCGAGTACTTAAACCCATTAATCTGTGGATGAAACTTAGCAAATATGGTCTTGATGACTTGTCTAGAACGACGCAGGGTTAAATAATTACACCCACCATCCATTTGGGATTATTTTTCATAAATTCGCAAAAGTTCTCACTCTGAAAAATATATCGATTTAAGATATTAAAAATAATTGTAATATAGACTTATTAAAATCAAAATTCATTAATAATAATTATAATTCAAATTGTAACAAATAACAAATTAAGTATGTACGCACCGATAGTTATATTACTATAATTTCCATACACTAGCGTAATTTCAATCATTTTTTTTAATGTAAATGTAACACTTGTAATTTATAAAGTTTCTTATAGTTTTGACAATGAAATAACATTATTAGTCATACAAATGTCACACAACTGTCATATCGAAACAAAATGTTGTTGCTATACAACCAGTGGTTCTGAACAACAAGTTACCATATCAATTTAGAAAACTGTAAAACTTTTCAAAAAACATATCACATAAAGCTAATTTCTTACGTCTAATTTAATATAACATGAAAATTATAGAAAAATCATAATAATGATTTTGTAAAAAATATTCATGCTCTTTTTATGAAGGATGTAATACTTAACTTGAAAACGGTATATTAATTCGTTATATCGAGGTTCTGCTGTACAAAAACAGTAGTTAATTGATTTAGTTATAATTAAGATGTTCCACGTTCGATGTATTTAAAAACATTTTGAAATTCTCATGAACTCATGTTACTAAATTACCTCTTTATTAAATCAATTTAATTACCAAAGTCTGCAATATCGTTTGTTTTTTCAGTTATATGTTTATGTTTTTTTTTTTCCCAGAAACGGATAAAGTAAAACCAGTAGTAATGATTACCTAGTGAATGACACTTGCTAATAATTACAAAATGATAAGTACAAAGACACAAAATAATCGTTTTATAAACAAAATAAATCAGTTGCTATGATAATATAATAATTAATAAATATATTACACCAATAATTAGTTAAAATGTCTACCATTTTGACACCCATTGGCCGATTGTCATCAAATTAAGCTGTTTTAGAGTTAAGTGTCTATAGATTATGATTCAGTAATGGCAGTTATTAAATATCAACATTTATTTCTAATTTAGTACATTTAATTAAACACTGGGGTATGATCCAAGACTGGTGCCAGTACCTTTTATATATTATACATATAATATATTTCTTTGAGTGAACACATGTACACAAAAACAACTGGTATCTTGACAAAAGGTTTACAGCATCACGGGATCGCATTAGCCTTCTTGACTAAAACCCGCCGCATTTCGAATTTTCTTTTATGTGTTTCAAAAGAAAATGGCTTTCTGATGGTGCGCGGAATCTAAGCAGGTGGTTGACGGGGAAAGGGGGTAACTTTTTGTAGTCGGTATTACAACCCCTTATACGTCTTTGTTTATAGATACATACATAAAGTGGAATTTAGTATTTTGATAATATATATAATAATGTGAATTATTAAAAATTGAAAATTTTATGTTGATTTACCTAATTTTTTATAAAGATAATATCGGGCATGATTAAAAATTTTATATGCATATTATATCTTTTAATTTTCAAAAATATATATATTTTTTAATATTGAAAAATGACAGCTGTCATAATAGATTTCAAAGACGATTGCCGCATGAGTTGTTCCACTGATTACCACCTAGCATCTCAATCAGAACCGAAAAAGTACGTGGTTGAAAAAAAAAACGTTCGATTTTTTATGAAATTTTTACTATGTATATTTATCAATGAAAAAGTCATTTTTTTTTAAAATAAATTTCAAAAAACTTTAGGTTCACATAGAAGGTAATTATGTTATCTATAAGTGTGCAAAACTTCAAAATGATCGATTAAATAGTTTTTGAGTTATCTTGTATGAGGTCACAAAAAAGTGGTTTTCAGAAAAACGAGTTTAAAGTTTCAAGATTCAAATAGTAGACTATAACTTCGGAAAGATTGCAAATTTTCCTCTAAAATTTTACGACAATATTCTATACATGTTTGACTAACATTAAATGCAAAAATAAGGCTATAAATGAATCTCCTCCTTTAAAAACAATATTTGCTTTCGTAAATAATTGAATTTTTCATAAATGTACCTACAAAGCTATAAATAAAGTGCTATGGTTTGTGAAAAATGACTTTTGACTTGATTTATAAAACATTACATATTACATATGTACATATTTATGTATTTTCAGGTTTCTTAAAGATTACGTTGAATATTGCGGGGATTTAGTGAGCAGCGCCAGACAATGTAAATATATCACAGACGATCCCGGTTTTGACATTTTCTTACGACGAGAAAAACTAACTTTCTTTATCTCACGTTATCCATTCTAAATACGGCCGACCTAAGCCGTCACGTACAACAAATTAACTACGCAACTCAATTTTACCAGCATTTTCCATACATTTTCCGCGCGTTTTCTTACCGTGGATGTAATAAATCCCACAGTACCCCCCCACCCCTTCCCTGCAGAAAGCAGGTGTATGAGTTGATGATAACAAAGTGCCGCACTAAATCAAAAGATATTAAAAACGACCGACCCCTGTGAAAACCCTACGCAAATGTGTTAACGATTGATTGCTAACAAAGAAGCAAAGAAAATCCGTTTGGGGGCAAATGCAATTTTATATTTCTTCAAATTAAAATTTAGATAAAACAGTTTTCACTATATAAAATTTATTCTGAGTGAGCACGAAAACTACTGGACCGATTTTTATGAGAATTTCACTATACAAAGATCATGCAATTAATTTAGGCTGTTTTCAAGATATTAAATACAAACTAATTTTTGGGGCCTGTAGCTCCCTCACGAAGAATTTCTGGACATATGTTTACATAAAATTTTTTGCTTAAAACGACTCCCCCTCCCCAAAATATTAGTAAGTATCAGGGCATCATAAACAACAAATAATATTTCATATATTGTATTGAGCAGAAAAGAGTCGAGTGAATTATGAGGTACTATTAAAGATACACGTAAAGTGGAAGGTTTCTACTTACGGTCCTCACCCTGACAGGGCATTCCTGGAGCGGCCGGGACATTCGGGAACACTGAAACACAAACACGTACGTTACAACAAAACCGATACAACTTTTTATCAATATTCAACAGTATGTGTATCGAATTTTAAATAACAACAAATGTTTATCGCAAAAACATTTAAGTATATATTTTATATTTTTATACAGCATTTCTCGTTTCTTTCAGCATTAAAAAAATATACAAACATTAATTTTTCCCATGTTCATCAAAAGGGGAAAAATACACAGTTTGCACCGTTCACAGATTTGATCTACGAGTCCATAGGCCAATGGAACCGAAAAAAAAACACCCTAGTGTGTATGTTGCCATAAAGGCAGGTAAAAAATAGAATTTCGACCATATAGGCGATACTAGTGCAGATAAATACTGCAGTGAATGATTGTACAACTTTTTATACCTATAATAGAATACTTTTATAATATAAGAGTTTATTAATTATAATTTTAGAGACGACCCCAACAGTTAACAAAACTGTCATCTACTAACAACCAACTTAGTTAATAAACAATTATATACTTCATTAAAACATATTAAACTATAAATAATGGAACTTTGAATTTCGTTGTTGTTGTTATATAAACTTCTAGTTGTTAACAACACGAACTATATTTGTTTGATCTAAATACTTGTCTTATTATCTCTCTCTCTCTCTTACTCTATTTGCTACAATGTCTTGTAATTCATTTTGACTTTTGAGTAGTTCAGAAGTCAATGTAAGTAACTGATAAAACAACAATTTATAAATTAAATTAATTTATTTAAGATTAATATTTGCTTGGGCATATAAAATGTCATTTTGACGTTTGCTTAAAATTAGATTTAGATTGAAAATTGCCAAAAAATTAAAAATATACGAAAACATAATCAGGTGCGTTTTAAGAAAAATAAAAAAACTAATATTTTTTAGTAAGATTGTATAAAAATTAAATGGTTAACCAATTCCAGGCAATTTATCTAAACACTATCGATTTTTATTTAAATTTTTCAATAATTAACTACCTGAAATTTTACACGAGGAAGCACTGTGCATTTACTTGGCAGATGTTTTTTATACGTGATTTGCTAAATTTTATCAACATCGGTTCAGCAGTTTAGCTGTGAAAAGGTAACAAACAAAATAAAATTTCGACCCCATTCCCATCGACTGAAAAGTATATTCAATTTTTTTTTATTTATCCCATTGAATGTTATATGATCTTTTCAGTGTGGTTATCAAAGCGCCCTCCCTTCATCTCTATTTTCTACTTTTACTGAAAACTATGACGAACACTGTTAAACATTTTTAGGACCCTCTTCCATAGACTGAAAAGCGTACTCATATTTTTTTTTCTCACTTACCCCATTGAGTGGGGTGTCTTTAAATATATCTCTTAAAATGTCAAATGACATTTTGACTTTAACTCCACAATATATTTGCTTTTCAATATGTTTACCAGAAAAAAATCTGAGAAAATTTCAGAATGTAGTTTTTAATTAGTATTTTCAATGAAAACTATAACGAACACTAGAACAAAAATAGTTTATGAAACATTTTGAATTTATAAATCGTTATGAGAATGACTACAGAACCCTATCATGTGCTTGCCCAATACATTTTGAAATGTGTGTTATTATATTTTAAAAGATAACAGATCGTACCTATGAAAATTTTAAACAATTTTAAAAATAAAACTGTTTAAAAATTTCATTCGACCTATAACCTTGGAGCAATGCTGCTCCACATTCGGAGCGACTGCGCCACAAAGTACTGCATCCTTTGGAACATTTCCAAAATAAATAACACATTATTTTCATCGCTGTTTGTGGTGCATTGGTTCAAGGATACGGATGATGTATACTCAGATTGTTTATCTCATAATGCTTTCAGCTTAATTATGTGAGTGGTAATAACTCAGATATCTCATTTCCTTATACATGCCAAATGCTCACGATATACGGAAATTAATATATGAAAAATTCAGTTTATTTATACATCTTATAATTCAAATATTAGCCGATCAAATCTTTGAAAGTACTTGTCAAAAGTTCCGAAGTTGCACGGAGAAAAATTCAGTCGATTCTTTATTTAAAAAATTCAATTTTGTAGCAAAAAATACGCAATAGGAATAATGCCAGTAACAAAGTATGTAAAAATGTATTTATTTTTATATTAATATGATTTTTGTTAAAATAAAAATGCAAAATACAGCAATCCGCCATGTTTGATAAAACACCAGTCAGAGTGGATGACGTCACGGCTACGTAAACGTCATTTTTGTTTCATTAATATCTGCACTGTTTATAAATTATTTTGTGGTTTTAAATTATCAATTTGCTCAGTTTTGTGTTACCAAAAGCAAAACCGAGAAACATTAGCGATGGGACAAGGATTTATTATAGTTGACAAGGAATGTTTACATAGGCGTGACATCAAAAATGCGCCATGACACCTGCGAGCGTTTTGGCGTCAAATTCAAAATTAGTTTTAGAGTCAATTTTTGTGATTAAACCTTTATTTTCTGCAGAAATAAGCATTTTTTTTGGAAATAAGAGACACGTAAGATCATTATAAAATAGTTTTTAAAAATTAGGCATCATGCCTATTATATTCGTAAATATCATTAACATGATTGTTTTATTATTACATTTTTCTACTCGATACATAAATTTTTATTAAAAAACAATACAATAAATACTACGATTGTGTAGAATCAATTATATTAATAGTATATTTTTTATTGATATAACAAATTAAACTATACCAATAATATAGATATTGATCCTGCACGCAAAAATTACTATTCATATTGTAATTTTAGTAACGCGTGGCCTAGCAATGTATAGAAATAAACGCAAGTTTTCAATTTGTTATCATAAGACAGTACAAGATTTTAGAAGAACCACTGTAATGTAGAACGAAACATTGACCGATAAAACGATAGAAAACCAAAGCGACGCAGCTTTATAAGTCAAGATTTGCTACAGATAGATATTTTATTTTTAAAAATTCGTTTTTACGAAAAAATTAATAGAACATAAATTATAGATATTGATATTACCTATAATTTTTAACTTGACCATTTTTCTCTATTTCGCACTGTTTCAAAGTAATTCGAAAAATTCAAAAATCGACGTAGGTAATCATCCGTATCCGGTTGAAAGATCGTTTTCAAAAATAGGACGTTTTCTTCCCTGACAAAAATTAATCTTAAATATAAAATTTCACCCTTCTACGATTTGTCGTATTTGAGTTACAGCGCTTACAGACAGACACACATACATCATGACGAAAATAGTCAGAATGGATTACGGGAAGGTCAAAATGGATAATTCCCTCAAAATCCGGATTTCGAAAAAATCGGCTTCACTATACTTTTATACTATATGTAACATAACATTTTGAAGTCGGTTAGTAATACGCATAATTTTTAAAAAATTACAAATTTTTTAAATAATTTATATAAAACATCGACTTTGGGAAGTTCTACTGTACATTTTTACACATACGTGTTAACCTACTTTTAAAATAGTGATATCTACACGTAGTCTATAGATCTCATAGTTACAGTTTAATAAAAAAAAACAGTTAAAATAAGATATATGGGTTTGTCTTTTATATTTTTATTTAAAACTTTGAGTGTATATAATTTTATGCAGTTTGATATTAGTCGAGTACCTATAAAAAAGTTCTTGATTAAAATAATGAAAATTGTGTAACTTTGTAATGTTGAATACCGCTGTTTAACAATGTCTTTATGTTAGTAGAACTTACAACACAAGGTGATATAAATTTAAAACTTTGTTAAAAACCTTTTCTATGATATTTATGGATGTTATTTAAACTTTAACTATTATTTGGCCAAAATTACCAGTTATTATTCAAAAGTTTTAACAGATTGCAATAGTTTATTAAAAAGAAAACGCCAACATTTTCTTTCTTTTGTAATCAATACAACATAAATATGGAAATATGGAAAATGTTATATATATTTTTCTAACGTATTCAGGAAATTAACTTCATTTATTTATTGTTAAGATCAGATAAAGTAAATTATGTTAATGATTTAGTAGTCGAGAGCCTTAATTTTCAATTAGAGAAATCAATAATACTCTCATTTTACTAATTATTAACAAAAAAAATTAAATCTTACAAATTAATTTATTACTTCATCTTGTTTCGTGATTAAATTTTTTACAACACCGTTTTTTGTTAAGGTATCTTAACTTTCATTATAATGAACGTATATATTTTTAAATTAAAATCTAAATAACCTCCACTTATTTTGTCAGGAATCAACAAAAAGCAATATTTAATTTATTCATACAAAATATAATGTAGAAAATTTAATTTATTTTTGAAGTAAAAACACACACCCAGAAGCGGGGAAGGGGGAGGGGGGGTAAAGCACAAAAAAATATAAAATAATCAGTTTAGTTAGCTTTCAAATAATAATAATAACAAATTTTCTTTTATAGAATAATGATTCGACACCCACAAAAAGTTTTCCAGAAAATCCATCTTACGTTGTGACTTGACAACTCTTCAACCCCCCACCCCACCCATCACCCCTCCCATATTATTAAGGCCATAATCACGTCATCAGTTATGTCGTTAAGCGCCATGGGGGATAACGACGTGGGTTAGTCAAACTATCTTATCCTACACATGTTGCTAAAAATAACTCTTCATTTTCACTGATTTTGTACCTAATATGTACAAATATAATATAATATCTAATGTTGATAAAGATACATCGTATATTTGTGTACCTACATAAGTTAGGTTAGGTTTACTTTTTTTTTCGAATTGATGGGCTTGTTTTATGTAATTCTTGTGAACTCATGTTACTAATAAATATATCTTTGTTAAATCAATTTAATTACCAAAGTCTGTTTTTTGTTATAATTATTATTATATGTATTTATATTTTTAGTTTCTTATACCATGTATATGAAATATACATATAGTATAAGTAAGTATAAAAAAGCCGATTTTTTTTTAAATCCGGATTTTGATGGAAATATCCATTTTGACCTTCTCTTAATCCATTCTGACTATTTTCGCCAAGATGTCGGTCTGTCTGTAAGCGCTGTAACTCAAATACGACAAATCGTAGAAGGAAGAAATATTATATTTAAGATTAATTTTTGTCTGGGAAGAAAACATCCCATTTTTGAAAACCTAATGATTACAAAATGATGAGTAACACTACACAAAAGTTATAAAATAAAGAATGGTAAAATTGTAAACAATGTAAAGCCAGTTGATATGATAATATAATAATTAATATAGATTACAGTAATAATTATTTTAAATGTCCACCATTTTGGCACCCAGTGACCGTTTGTCCCCAAATAAAGCTATTTTAGAGTAAAGTGTTGTTTTGAATTAAGCAAGTGTCCAACACTGGGACATTGTCCGAGACTGGTGCCCGTACCTTATATAACTCTTTTCAGCCAGACTTGCGACTTGATAAATGAGCCAAATACTCAAACGTTTAAGGCGGCTATTACACTATCAAAGAAATATGATAAAATTTCATTGATCAAAGAAATATGACAGTGTAATAAGTCAACTTTTATAATATTTACCTTCATAATATTTCTATGATCATAGTTAATGACAGTCTCTTATATTTGATCAAAGTTTTTTGACGTCAAAAACAAAATGGCGACTACCAAGTTATCACTGACAGTTACAGTTACATAATTATTAATATATGAATATCAACAAAATCCAGTATTATATGATAATCTTCTTATTGATTATAAAAACCACAACACACGGTTGTAAATTCAAACCTCGATCGCGTCAATTGACGAACATCCACGCACTGATATTCAAAAGGCACCAAAAAAGAAGAAAATATCCCTAGATAATATTGAGAAAATATTATCAAATATTTTATGTAGTGTAATAAAACAAAATCTCGAATTTTATCAAAGAAATATGATCAAATATTTGTCAAAGATCTTTGACATATTTATTTGATAGTGTAATAGCCGCCTAAATCAATACTGATTTAACTCTACGAATCTTTTTACTGAATTAATTCAAATGATTCTAGTCACTAAATATACTCATTTTATCCATCTCTAATATATGTACACCCTTTTTAATAATGCAGATACCTAATAAAAATGACACCGGGAGGTTTATTAACATTTTAATATATATGATATTACCTATATATGCTACACTAAATGCCAATTCAGTTTTGTTTCGTATTTTCCAATTAGTCACATGTTTGTGTTTGTGTGTGTGTGTGTGTAAACACAGTTGAACGAAATCTGTTTTTAATACGGTGTACAACAGCTTGGGGGAGTTTTCGTGTTCGTTGCAAATTTTTTATTGACGTATTCACTATAACGCTGTGTTTAGCGATTGTTACGCAGAGTTTTATTGGAAAACTAAAAGAATAATTACACAGAAATACATTAGAAAATAACCTAGCTTAACTATATATATACAGGTCTAATACTAAATCCATACGTTTATTACATTTTCACAGTTAAACCGCTGAACCGATCTTAATAAAATTTGGCAGAGGAAGAACATACATAGGCTACTTTGTATCCCGAAAAATACAAATTCAAAAATTGAAATTTATGGGTGTTTTTTTTTATAATTGAGTTATTTTTACAAAATTATAAATGTATACAATATAGAACTAAATAGCTGTTATATTTAAAAATAATACCGGCAATTAATAATCTCTAAAATTACCATAGAGTAATATTTTCACGTAAAAATATCCCTTGAACAACAGGTAAACAATATAAATTAGAAAATATCTTTAACACAATCTTTCAAATGATTGATACAAATCATTCAAAACTCAGCGAATAAATTCTAAAAAAATGTAATTTATTTCATACTGTTCTTACTTATTTATATTTGTCACGTAATAGGTTGTACATTAAAGCTATAGGTGGTAATGACGAGGTTATATAATGTATTCTAAAATTAAGTTAATAATTAAAACCACAGAAAAAATTGAAGTGGAAACAAGGAACAAAAAATCAAACCATTTGTGAAATTGAAACGGAAAACTGGATTTCAACACAATCTTTCAAATGATTGATACAAATCATTCAAAACTCAGCGAATAAATTCTAAAAAAATGTAATTTATTTCATACTGTTCTTACTTATTTATATTTGTCACGTAATAGGTTGTACATTAAAGCTATAGGTGGTAATGACGAGGTTATATAATGTATTCTAAAATTAAGTTAATAATTAAAACCACAGAAAAAATTGAAGTGGAAACAAGGAACAAAAAATCAAACCATTTGTGAAATTGAAACGGAAAACTGGATTTCAAGAAATAACTTTATATCTTAAACAAGGCCGTCTTAAATATTCATGAGCAAACGTCCAAAGGGTTAACTAAATATTATTCCATTTGTTCATTTTCCCATTCACTCGTAATTTAAATTTACATCTTACATAGACCGATTATCGAACTGTATATCTCGGTAATAAGAACATGTTATACAGGCTGAGTAAAAAATATCGAATATTACTCATATTTTCTAAAATATTCATTATTTAAAAAAATGTGTTGGTAAAAGTTTTTGAGCAATTATTTCGTATATAATGCTAATCTTAAAAAAAAAATTGATCCTATCAATTACGTTATTATGGGCATCCAAATATATTTTCTTAAATGAATAAATTTTATTTTGCTTCCTATTATTGAAACTTGGTCGGATGGTTGGGTCTGGCTTGAGGACGGTCCCATTTCAAAATCATCAAAATAGTGTGTAAGGGGGAGGGGTGACATTCCAAAATATTTATTTTTTCAAGATATCTCAAGAACGACACATGTTACGTGAAAATTTTATGAAATATTTTTTGTAGAGAATTAAATTTCCTATAATATGGGTCTATAACGTTTGTAGTAAAATATTCCCTTACAAAGATTTATCTCAAATATTTTTAAAAATCGTCTTTTGTTTTTCTAAATTGATATTTGCTTGGACATATTGAATGACATTCTGACGTTTTAAATGTCATTTTGACGTTTGTATAAATTTAGATTTAGATTGAAATTATCAAAAAATTAAAAATATACGAAAAAATAATCAGGTACGTTTTAAGAAAAATTTCGAACTAATATTTTTTAGTAAAATTGTATAAAAATTAAATGGTTAACCAAGATTAGCATTACATAGGAAATAACTTCTCTAAAAACTTTTCCTAAAACATTTTTTTTAAATAATGAATATTTAAAAAATATAAATATTTCATATTTTAAATTAAATAACGATTTAATATACCTATAAAATGGTTTATTAACATATCATTTAACCTAACCTTTTCACAAATTTGATAATTTGCTTTCACTGATTATTTATATACACTCGTTAAAAGAATTGCATACTTAATCAAGAAATTAATAAAATATGAATTAATTTCAATATCATTATGTGAAATATAACACTTTTATGTAAATACTTATTTTTGTTAGATTTTTAGGAAAGAATCAATCATAATATGCTAAGTGTTAAAAACATATATTATGACTCTATTTGATACCATTGTGTTTTCAATAAAATAAATTTGAATAATTATAAAATTTATTAACTATACTAAAAAAGTTATTTTCACTTTTATATCAAAACTTATTATTTTTGTGATATACGTCGCATAGGTTTATTTCGTAAAGTTATCTTGATCAATTTAAGTGTCTGTCTGTCTGCCCGGCAAACTAGTACAATGATCCATTTTAATCTTTAAACAGCAATATTTAGATATATATATATATATATATATATATATAATAATACAGATAGTGTTATCTTAACTTTTGTTCAAGTCCAAACATATTGGTGGAGGCGCAGGGGAATTATTCTACGTCTTATATCTATACTAATATTATAAATGCAAAAGTATGTATGTCTGTCTGATTGTTATCTTTTCACGGTTAAACTGCTGAACCGATCTTGATTAAATTTGGCAGGGAGATATAGCTTGCATTCTGAGAAAGGACATATACTAGTTTGTATCCCGAAAAATTTAATTAGATAAAAAAATGGGTTATATTTGTACGCACGACCCGTTTTATCGACTATCACAATCTATATTACCTAACCTTCTTCTTCATGGGTTTTATGTTTGATATCTCTTGCATAACCTAAATTTCACACGAACTAAGTAACAGTTTTATAGTTTTTTATAATACCTGACATAAGAACAATTTATTTTACTATAATACTACCGAGATTCGAATTAATTAATTAATTTGAATTATAGATTCTGTGATAAACAAATCAGTTATTAGATACAACATCTATCAAGAAATGGCAGAATAATCAATGGCAAGGGGCGCGTACAAGGAATATCAAGCAGAGAGTTACATTTTCCAATACAGATATACTATTCACGTGGCTATAACCGAAACCCTCCACCACTTTTATCATATTAGATGGAGTCCAAGTGTATTAAAGTCCGGAGTGTTTCTTTCCTCCATCCGGGAACACGTATTATTTTATTGCCCGGCCAGCCGTCGTCAACATGCGTGAGTTAAAACTTTTATTTAATTGAAGACAAATGTTAGATACATTTCTTTTGCCGACTTGCTGCCTATAGTTTCTGTTTTAATTTGATTTTGACGTCAGGGTGGGTTTTAGTAAATACATTTAAATTGATTTGATAAGTTTTAGGTTCCATACTAAAATTATGAATGTGAAAGTAACTATGTCTGTCTGTTTGGTGCCTTTCCACAACTAAACCGCTAAACTGATCTTAATTAAATTAGGCTGGGAGATAGAGTGCATCCTAAGGAAGAACATAGAAAAACTCTTGCTATTATGTAAAGCACGCGGAAAACAACTATAACCGAACTAAATATTAAGGGTGGATGCGCTAGGGGGTGGTGTTTCCGTTGTTGTTAGATAGGATTGCCCTTGAAATAGAAAACAAAACGGTTTTTGATAAATAACAATTTCTTAAGGGGCTATGCTAGTTTATCGGCCAAAAAAAGGTGTTTTTCACGAATTTATTTCCAGCAATCTTTGACAGATATCGTTCTAAATCTTTTTGGGTTTAATAAATGCACTATTGAAGTACACAAAAAATTTTTAAAAATTAATTTTACTATACATATATGTGTATAATGCAGCCATGTATGCAGGTATGAAAAAAAAACAGGTGCGCAGTGTCCCAGTGTTTTAGCAGGAACGAAACACCTGAAACACAAAACAAGATATGTCTTTTATTCAGTAGGTGGTTTGCTATGGCCTGAACTAGAATTTTAATTTTTGGGGCAAAAATAACAAAATGGCGGCTGTTTGAACAAACGGAATCGAAAAAGACCCTTTTTTTTATTGGTTTTTCCTTGTAAAAAAATAGAAAAAAATTGAATTTTGACATAATTTTAGTTCCAGCCATGCATATATATGTAACAAACATGTGGTTAAAATTTCAGACCGATCGACCGAGTAGTTTTCGAGAAATCATTGGGACAGTATCGAAAAACATCATTTCGAGAAAAACGCGTTTAAAGTTTTTTTTTTTTTGAAATTGTTATAAAGTTGATACTTACAACTAATCAGTAAAGTAGGGGAAAGTATACTTAGAAGGCTCAGATCACTCTAAAATTTTAACACAATATTTTCGAAGGTATTTACTTTCGAAAAATGAAAAAAAAAATCGATTTTTTGAAATGCATAAACTAGCATAGCCCCTTAAGTACGTTTAATGAAAGTTGTACAGCCCTAGTGCGTGTGTGTGTGGGGCTGGCGTGCGCTAGAGAAGGAAGGAGTGAGAGGGCAGGGTAGATTACTGCATAAGGGTAGCGCGGGCCACACCCCCGCGCGGGCCAAGGTCGGGTCAGCGGTTCAACTCTCGTTCATCTATATAACGTGTGTATCGATGCACTTCGTATCTGCTTCTAGTATCTACGATATCGACGTATTTACTGTCATTGCATTCAGTTTTTAGTTAAACGACTCTTAACGAAAATAAACGTCTAATAATTTGACACAAGTAAAATTATAATTCAACGAAAACTAAGTTGGGTAAGTGGAGGGAAATGGGTGGTATGTTTTTGAAATATTCGGCGAAATTTTCTTAATAAAAATTAATAGGTCAGTACGCAGTTGTTTTGTATTCTAATTTGCTTTTTAGTTACGATATATTAATTTTTTTTAGTAAAAATACAAAAAACAGTGGGGAGAATTGGGTGGTATCTGCAACTCAAAGAATACATGTTAAATTTAGTGGGAAAGTGGGTGTTAAAAGAAAATTTAAACATAAAAACTAGCTCCCTTTTAAAAAAATGAATGTTTATACATTAAGATATTATCATGTTTTTTTTTAATTTAAAAATTACCACCCAAGTAGGGGAATTGGTGGTAATATATTTTACCCTTCACTAGCTCATTATCGGTATTTGTAAAAAAAAGTATTAACATAGCTTCACAGAAGTATGTACTATAAAAAAATGTTGCTTAATTTGACAAAATCAAATCCATTTTTCGTGGAATATTATTGTAAAACCGGGCAAAGTGAAAAACACGTTTCAAAAGTTTTAAAAAGGTTATGTCAACAAAAAAAAATATCGTACTTTTTTGGATGCACCAAAAACGGCAAATATATTTTTGCCATAAAGTTTAAAAATCAATACATACGTTCATGCATTTGTTACAGCTCTAAAGTGCATATCAAGCAAATGGAAACATTTCTAAAAAAAAAAATTCCTCACACCCTTTTCCTCCCACTTACCCTATATTTTACCGATTTTTTAATACTTTATTATTCGCTAGTAATTAATATTTCTGTACATTGTATACGTTCGTTTCTACAAATTTTGGTTAGGTTAATTTGTGCTCGCAGTGAATACACTGTATTGTTTTATGCACATTGATCTTTCAGAGCGCGGCGTGTGCGTGTTGTCGTCGCGCTCCCGCCGGAATACCTCAAATAATTTGATGAATGAACGGGAATATGAGAAAAATAGATTAACTCCGCAGGCGATTCCATGTAAGATTTATAATACGCGGCGGTGGTTCTAAAACGGCGGCATCACTTCTATACAAAACTAGAGGCGGATATTATATTAATCAGCAAAACACGCATCATGTTTATTAAAGTATGAAACAGTTTTTATGGTTGGTTAATTTTTTCTACATGATTTAAGCGGCTATTACACTATCAAATAAATATGTCAAAGATTTGATCATATTTCTTTGATAAAATATGAGATTTTGTTCTATTACACTACATAAAATATTTGATAATATTTTCTCAATATTATCTAGGGATATTTTCTTCTTTTTTGGTGCATTTTGATTATCAGTGCATGAATGTTCGTCAATTGACGCGATCGAGGTTTGAATTTACAACCGTGTATTGTGGCTTTTATAATCAATAAGAAGATTATCATATAATACTGGATTTTGTTGATATTCATATATTAATAATTATATATCTGTAACTGTCAGTGATAACTTGGTAGTCGCCATTTTGTTTTTGACGTCAAAAAACTTTGATCAAATATAAGAGACTGTCATTAATTATGATCATAGAAATATTATTATTATTATTATTATTATTACACTGTCATATTTCTTTGATCAAAGAAATTTTATCATATTTCTTTGATAGTGTAATAGCCGCCTTATGCGTGTGTGTGTTGTACCGAAGTAATCTCGATAACTACTGGACCGATTTTAATGAAACCTGTATCAAAATGTTCCTTAAATCTCAGACGTACTATAGGCTACATATGATCACGCTATCACACAAAATAGCTGAGCAGTTAATAAATTAATCTGGCCTAAAAGAGATACATCAAAAAAATATTTTTGTAGTTCAATTAGTTCTACTAAAAAAAATGCTGTCGTGTCCATCGCAGATTTGTAATAAGAGAGAGATAGATATAGATATGTAGTATTTTTAACGGCGCAGTTATATGTGAATAAAAAGAGTAAACCATCAAGCAATCGTTAATTAAAAAACTTTGTAGCTTGAGAATCTGTACGTGTGTGTCTAGAAGTGCGGGGAAGAGGTGAAGGGTAAAGAACATCACAAAGTCCCGACTATAACAAATGTAACATCTGTATCATAGACATAGAACATGGACTGTGGAGTTTTCACAAAAAAAGAGATAGATAGTATTGTGGGTCTATACTTGTCTTTATTTAAACATGAGTGTAAAAAAATAGAGTATTGTTTGGGTTATATATCTTTTTCTTCACTTATGTGAACCTAATTTTAATATAGAAAGGGCAGTTCATGTACAGTAGCACCTCGTAATAACGGCGTAATAGGAACCGAACCCTCGCCGTTTAGTGAAAAACTGCGGTATGTGAAATAAAGCTTTTTTTGTGGCTCGTGAGTGCCTGCAACCAAAAATATGTACTAATACAGGCCTGGCCAACCCAAATTGCACCGCGGGCCGCATTGACAACCTCAAATTTTCTGAGGGCCGCACATAAATAAGACATTTTGGAATTAGGGAATAAGCTCGGAAACAGGAATGTAACGAAAATATGTCACACTTTGAAAGCTTATCTCCGTAACTAATAATTATAGAACAATAAATAAAAAGCCAATAGATGGCTTATGTAATCAATTTTATAATATAATAACTTTTGACCCCCCCCCCCCTTCCTGAACTCTTAAATGTATTAGCATAAAAAAGAACATAACAATAGAACAACATTTTAAAGAAAACAATGGGAAATTAAAACCAATCTCAGTCATTGTGAAACAACTGATAATTAAAATAAACATTATAAAAACCTAATTTGTTCATATGTGACCGCGGGTTGGCTAGCCCTGTACTAATATATCTTAATTGTGCAATAACATTAACTATAAAACAATTATAGAAAGGGAAATGTACACAATGTTTACCTTTAAATATATATTTAGTATCTACGTAAAGAACATGATTTATAACTGAAAAATAAATACAAATATAAAATTTAAGAACGTCGTTATTGCGAAACACTACAAAACGAGTACCCGTAATTGCGAAGTTCTACTCTGTATCTATGATCTGTAAAAAAATGATATCTAGAATAAAAGTTTTAGAAAGCCTTAAGACCCTAGAATTAAATATGATCGTATATATCATTATCACGTGGTAATGTGGACGAATAACGCGATGTTTAGAACAGCCGGTTGCGCAAGCTTTCATCAATTTGGAAATAAATAGTTTAAAATATTAAAAATACAAATAAAACCCAATTGTTCATATCTCGTGGGTGGGAGGGATGATTCATGGATAAAACCGGTACTATAGCATGTCTGGAAATCCATACCCTCCAAAGAAACAGTGTGCGGTTAAAGAGGTGTACGGTTTCACATGCAAACCCCGCGCGCAAATGTAAGCCGTACGATTATGGATTCAGTTAGATACAAGAATAATAAATGTATGTAATGTACGACGACCTATCGGGACCGTTGTCTAATCCCAGGATATCGACGATTATATTGCATGAGATTGGAATGAATTAGTATAGATAAAAGTTTAATATATTATTTATGAATAGCTCATATATTTTACTAATTTCTTTTTAAAATAGTGGACGTGTGGTTTTTGAGTGATTGGATATTAAAAATAGACTTCTGTAGGCTTTCGTGGCCGTTGTCCATAGTAGCTAACTTTTCGGGCTGTTGTCCACATTGTCGTATTTTTAAACTTGACGTTTCGACTCTCATGTCGGAGTCTTCTTCAGAAGTGATTCTGAAACTGAATCAGAATCACTTCTGAAGAAGACTCCGACATGAGAGTCGAAATGTCAAGTTTAAAAATACGACAATGTGGACAACAGCCCGAAAAGTTAGCTACTATTAAAAATAGAGTTTTTAATACATAAGGGGTGCTAGGCCAATAACCTTAAGTACAGTTATTGAAAATAAAATTCCCTGACTTTCCCTGACCACAGATTCAAAATTCCCTGACCACTAGAAGCTCGGGGGCAAGAAGTGATCGAGGGGCCCCAAAATATTAAAAAAAATTTGAAGACCTTTTTTTTACTCGTCAACTTAAAATACACTTTTTTCTTTTTCACTGACTTCCCAGATATAATAAATTCCCTAACTTTCCTTGACCACTTGAAATAGAAACTTGAAATAGAATCAATGCCTCAGTCTAGAGACACTCATAGTAAGAGTTCTGACAGCCTGGATCGATTTCTGATTGATTGATTGTAGTAGCAAAGTTTTAAATATACTCAATAATATTACATTATGTTCAATTTTAATTTTTTATGCTTGCTAAAAATCAATATACTAATACTATAAACGCGAAATTAACTGTCTGTCTATTTGTTTGTTTGCGACCTTTCCACGGCTAAACCGCTGAACCGATTTTTATGAAATCTTGCATCCTGAGGAAGGACATAGGCTACTTTCTATCCCGAAAAATTTATTAATAATACAATTACTTTAAATAAAAAATGGGTGTGGGACATTTGCACGTGCGACCTGTTTTATTGACTTTCATAACAGAAATCTGTATTACCTAATCTTCTTCTTCATGGGTTTTATGTCTGACAGCTCCTACCTAACCTAAATTTCACGCAAACGAAGTCACAGGGGACAGTTAGTAATACATAAATGAATTTTTGAATAAAAATGGCGACGTTGTCATAACTCTTACTACCTCAGTGATATGAATCACATATTATATGTATATTATTATATTGCAAGCAGTATTTTAAATATGCTAGAGCCAATTTAAGATAATTTAATTTTGAAATAAAAAATTCAGCCGACGACTAAAGGCTTTAATCCTAGATACCCCGAAATTCTGCAAACTCAGATCTGATTCGAGAGCAAACATTCGATGTTATGTAATCCTAAGCAAACAAAACCTAATGAGTACATTTTCTGTTATTTAAATTCACGAAATATTCAACCATGCAATAATTTTCGAGTTACAAACATATAGTTACACATATTATCATAGTAAATTTAAAATTAACACATACTGTGGCCAGCACATGACTTTAACCTAACTCCCACGGGAAGATGTTGAAACTAATCAACTGTCATTTTCAAATGGATGCAGTTATTGAAAAAACGAAAACTGCATTGAAAAGAAGAGAGCCTGCAATAGATACAAAAGTATACGTTCGCGACAAAACAAATAATCTGACTTTTAATCTCTAAAAGTGCTTCTTTTCGAGAGGAAAAGTGTATGGCAGTTTTTGTAGGGGGTTTCGTATTAAATACGGAAAACATAAAGTTAAGAGTGACATATTAAAATGTTATAACTCATTATTTATTTAAACTTATGCGTTACGTCATTCCATTTTTGGGCAATAAATTCCGCATTAGAATAATTTTTTGTGTTATTTTTAACAGAATTATCGATAACTTTAGCATATTTTTCATCAATAAAATAAATTGATGTACAAATATTTTATTAAATTATATTTATACCCATTAAAAACTGCAGACTTTTTTCTTTTCAACGCTATTTTTGTTTTTCCAATAACAGTATCCGTTTGAAAATTACAGCTAATTAGTTTCAACACTAACATTTTTTTAATTACGAACCATTTAAAAAATTGACAGTGATGCTCTTCAAAAATAAGAGGTGCACATCTACAGTATACAAAACCGTGTAATTTGTTTCGTGATTACTATATTTTATTATCCAGTATGTACATAAAGAGTAAATGCTTAAATATTAAACACCGCAGGTCTATATTCTCGGCGAAAAATTAAATTTGTGAATTTTTAATTCTATTCTCTTCAGCTTTTTTCTGAATTAACGCAAGTTTGCAACTATGAATGCTCATTAATTCTCTGAGGGGTTATAAAATTTTATTCGCGTTCAAAACGAAAGAGAGAGAAAGAGAGAATATTAAGAGAGTAATAGAAACGATATTATTCAGTTCTTTGCTTGACCGCATTTTCTGTAATTAAGCTTTTTTAAATTGGATAATTTTCACTTTGATAAATGAATACGATATAGAACTGAACTTTAATATAAATTGAATGATAATAATTTTTATATCTTATACAGAACAAGCTTCACCAGCGTGGACTACGGAATTATTGTTTAGGATTTTTGTATCACCATCCAGTACACACACAGAATGTTAACAAAACAATATATAATTTAATTTTTTTAAGTTCATTTTCACAATACACGATTGACGTATAAGAAAGTAACTAACCGTTTTTTCGATACAATATATTATATTGATAATCAATGACGTCACATTTAATCAAAAAACGACCCGCGGGCAGTGGTATTTTTTATTCGCAGACATAAATTATTATCTATTGTATTTCCTGAAATTTGTTTTTACAATCATTTATCTCAAAGAAATTAACAATGGGGCGCAGTAAGGAATTTTTTTCATTACGATTTTTTTATTTTGAATAAGATACTGGCACCAGTCTTGCCCGTTTTAAGATACAGTTTTTTTTTTGAAAATAACTACCTCTTTATTAAATCAAAGTTCGCAAATATAGTCTGTTTTTTTTTTTTAATTATAGACTTTTATTTTGTTTTTTTTTTTTTTTCTACAGTAATGGATAAGGTAAAACCAGTAATGGACACTTGCTAATGATTAAAAAATGATAAGAACAAAGATAAAAATATTTTAACATCCATTAACGGATTGTCATTAAATTTTAAACAAGTGTCCAACACTGGAATATTATCCAGACAGTTATCTACAGTTAATTTCAAAAAACAATTTTAAAATGTTGACTTTATTTTTCTTCACACCGTAAGGGAGGGGGGAGGGGAGTCGATCGTCGCCTCCCCCTCCCAGTGTATGACACACAACACTCGGGCGTCAGATGCGAGTTTTCCGGCCCAATCGATTGGCGGAAATGTCCCTCCACGGGTACATTACAGCCAGTCATAAACGTTATCTACGGCCACCGGTGTTATATACACATATGTATAGTATAACAGGCCGAGCTGCATTGGTTATTATTAGTTAGTCACCGGCTTGATTAAACCTGTGAGATTGGAGTAAGGGGGGGGGGGGGGAGGTACTGTACTTAATACCTGTATTTTCCTTCTAGTTATGTGTTTCGTCCGATGTCCAGGTTTGTACAAAATATACTCTATTTAATATACTAGCTGTTATTCGTGATATATGTCCACGTAGAATACAGGTTTGTGTATTACAATTCTGTTATGATAGTCGATAAAAACAGGTTTTAGTTTAGCATTTGCACATATTAATTCATATAATTCATTCAAAGTTGGCTGTTTTTTATAGACAGCCTGTACAAAAACAATTGAATTCTACACGAAATAAGGTGGTGCAAAGTTTAAACTATCACCACACAAAATTAACCTCAAAAAAACATCATTTATTTAAAAAAAAAAAAATGTTTTTCAAAGAAATTAGTGATAAAATTCTTTATTACAGTAAAAGAGTCTAAACTGTAATTTTTTTTATCGACTCCACAGCCTTATATATTCGCAAAACAATTCCTAATATAGTAATACCTCCATTTACGTGGTTAATTGGTACCATAAAGCAATATAAATTACTTCATTACGTTGGGTATTTTAAGTCTTTCCACCATTTTTCTAAACTTTTACAATCGCGTAAATGTAAACGGAGGGATTACTGTAATAATAAGTATTATACATATATATAAATAAATACCTAGTTTAATGTTTAATCAAGGCGTCTATCCGAGAGCATTGCATGCACGTGTTATACAAGTATTAAAATATTACCTTTTTTAATTAAAAAAACATCTAATGAGTGCCGTTTGTTTGAATTCGCTGTAAACGTGTTTCACGCAATTTAACGTATTTCCAAGAATTACCATATCGATCAATTAATTTAATTACCGAATGATAATTCGTCGTTGTAAACAAACACAGATGTATGTAATACGTTATATATAGTATACATTTACGTATGTAATAGAGAATTTAGACCAGCGTTTCTTAAAATAAATTTTTATCCATGCTTAATTCTTAATATATATAAAGCTCAACGTCTCTCTCTCTCTCTGTCTGTCTGTCTATCCGTTAGTGCGCTTATCACTCGAGAACCACTTATCAGATTTACGTGGTTTCTTTTTTAATTCATAGGTACATTCTCTGGCCAGGTTATAGACTATATTTTGTTACGTTAGGTAACATAACAACGATAATAGTAAATCAAGTCAGAAAAAATTTTGCCGTCGGCGCGCTATTTTGCAATACGCTGCCTAAACCGTTCAATATTGAACAAAATAATGTATTAAAGAATTGTGTAGAATCAAAAGATCTACAATAAAGTCGGTGACACCATATGTCTAACTTTTATATTTAAGCCACAATGACTGCTTTTATGTTACAAAGAAAATGTAAAATATTTGGGTTTTGTTTACGTGGACTTATGACCTGCAAAACATTAATCCTTATCGAAATATCGAAACCCGTGTCGCGGCGTGCGGCAAAGAGGGAGCGTGCCAAGTTGACCCCCCCCCCCCCCCCGAAGTGGAGTAGGCGATTTTTTGGACATCCTGTATATTTGAAACTGTTATAAAAACTTGAGGGCGGCCATATTTTTTTAAATGTCATTTCTATGAATATATCCCAGAGTCGTCAGTCGAAAATTTATAATATACAAATATGTTTTAAATTACAATTGAATTTGGTATGTATGAGAGATGATAGTTCCAAATACTTTTAAATACAATATAAAACATTTATTATTATTTAATTTTATAATTCAAAACAAATGATATTTATTTTAAAATTCGATGATACGCCAATGACTCGTGGAGTGATTTGGTAACGTTAGGTAATATGTTATTAGTCCTACATATATCTTTCCTAGTCTAAGGCTAAACCGATCAACCGATCTTGATGTTTCGCAGTAACATATCCTGAAAAAGATACAAATTAGCGGTTAACAGCTAGTTTTAGATAAACTCTATTTTCTATTTGTTACTGTTCTGGAATGTAATATACAATAAACGGGTTTTAAAATTAGATATAGGAATATTTGTGTATCATTCATATACAAGCAAGACTGTTCATATTAGGTATAAAAATATCAAAGCCGTAATGAGTTTTTCTGGCGCGCACTGTTTGGCTGATTTTGAGTGCTATTTCGTGTATATGAATTATATCAGGTTTACAGTTTTTGACGGATGTTATTAAGATATGTGTCGATTCAGTGTGCTTTAAACACCGTACGCTAAAAATACACAAAATATAACTGTGTGTTAAGATATTTATGTATAGTATTTTCCAGCTATTGTGATAAATTAACAACATTATTAATAATGAAGTGGAATTAGGCCACTTTCAAAATAAAATAAATGTGTTCAAAATTTTTTTTTTCTTTTGGATATATTTGACCAAAAATTGTTTTTTATGATAGATTACTTCTAATTATAGACAGAGGTTACACGATTATTCATTTATTCCATTCCATCAGTTCAGTTCAAGACTGAGAGAGTAAGACAGAAGTTACACGATAATTCTGTCATTCCATCAGTCCGTCATTCAATGCATTACACGCTCAGTCTTGATCCAGTGGCGTAGATAGCTTTTTGCGATGGGGAGGGGGGGATATGACTTATGACTAAATGATTCTACGTCTTATTTTCTTGTATTTTAGTCGATATTTGTATAACGAGTTGAAGTTCACTGCAGGAAATTTCACTAAAAAATTAAGAATTTTTTATTTCGTTAAAAGTATGTTTATTGTATAGAAAATGACGTGAAAAGTTGTTTGTTTCAAACCGCAGGTCTGTATCTCAAACCGTTATCGAGATATAGCCTCTCAAAGTTTTAGTTTTTTCAAATTTTTGGAGAAAAAAGGCCATAACTTTTGAACGCGTGGTCGGAATTGATTTTAATTGACGGATTTGAAATCAGCGTGTCAAAATCTATATAATGACATGTATAATACTTTAAAATCCGATAAAAAAATTATGGCCAAAAATCGACATTTTTTTAAGGTATACCCCTTTGAATTTTTTCAATTTTTCGTGAAATTTTTTTTTTCGAGTTTTAAGGTATTATACATGTCATTATATAGATTTTGACACGCTGATTCCAAATCCGTCAACTAAAATCAATTCCAACCACGCGTTCAAAAGTTATGGCCTTTTTTCTCCAAAAATTTGAAAAAACTAAAACTTTGAGAGGCTATATCTCGAGAACGGTTTGAGATACAAGCCTGCGGTTTGAAACAAACAACTTTTCACGTCATTATTTATACAATAAACATACTTTTAACGAAATCAAAAATTCGAAATTTTTTAGTGAATTTTCCTACAGTGAATTTCAACTCGTCATACAAATATCGACTAAAATACAAGAAAATAAGACGTAGAGGTATTATAGTTGTATAACTGAGCGTGTAAATTAATATTAAATGCTATTTGATCCCCTTGACCCCCCCCCCCCCCCCCCCCCCTATCTACGCCACTGTCTTGATCACGGACTGAACTGATGGAATGGAATAAATGAATGATCGTGTAACCTCTGTCATACACGTTTTTACAGTCAACAAAAAAAATGAAAAATGGAGTTAGGTCACTTTCAAAATAAACGGCTCATATTATGTTAGTTGATCACCTGAAGACGTGAAATAAACGCCGCCCGGGTCGTACGAGAACATGGGGTATCCGTACATCATGACGGACTCACACACCTCCGTCCACTTGCTCATTCCCTGCGCACACACTCACAAGTTTTTCAATATGCGACTATCCACATTAGCGCGTCACTTTTACACACATGTCGACACGCCAACATCATTTATCGGAACAATTCTACTGTTATTAAAAACATTGGACTGAAAATAAACGCGGGCCGTAAAAAAATAAATATTCTTTTAAACTAAAATATACAACTTAATCACAATGAAACAATGGGAGCGTTCACGATTCATGGAATTTCTGGTGGAATGTACCAGAAATTTAAAGAATGTCATTTTTTAAGCGTGTAAGGAAGTGAAAAAGAAGTAACTAGAAAGAGATAGGAACTAGTGACCAGGCTAACCAAAGAACTTTTATGTTCACTTCATGTTGAGCATTTCTGTCAGAACATTAGTTTCTATCTCTTTCTGGTTACTTCTTTCTCGCTTCCTTACACGCTTAAAAAATTACATTTTTTAAATTTCTGGTACATTCCATGAATCAACCAATCAATGCTCGTTATTCACTATTTTTGGTCAGTCGTGAATGTGACCAATGTCACTCGACACGTGTTTCAACTTCACAAGAAGTCCTCATTAGGAGCCTAAGACTTCCAGACTTCGAAACACGTGTCGAGTAACATTGTTTTATTGTGGTTAAGGTGTATATTTTTAGTTTAACCACAATTTCTCCGTGCTCCAGTAATAAATATTCTGAAACATTTTATAACGTCAGTATCTGTCGAAAAGTTACGTCACTCTTTAGCCTTCAAGACATCTATACAATTAAAAAAGATACGTTTTTCAAATGAATGTCGGGTAATCTATTCAAATGATCCCTGAAACCGTTCGATAAAAAAGATCTAAAATTCGGTACGACTTACAAATTTATTGAAAACAGAAAATTTTGACAGCTGGAAATTAACAGATAAGATACTGGCACCAATCGTAGTTACTTATAAAACAAATATCTCTTTATTAAATCAATTTTAATTACCAAAGTCTGCAATTATAGTTTATTTTTTAAATTATGGACAAAGTAAAACCTGTAATGGGTACCCAGCGATGGTCACTTGCTAATGATTAAAAAATGATAAGTACTACGACACAATTATTATAAAATAAAGAATGGTAAAATTGTAAACAATGTAAATCAGATGCTATGATAATATAATAATTAATAAATAGATTACACTAATAATAATTAGTTTAAATGTCACAATTAAGTGTCTATATATTATGATTCAGTAATTTCAGTAATGTTTCTAATTTAGTACATTTAATTAAACAACTAGAGTATGATCCAAGACTGGTGCCAGTACGTTATAAGAAAATAAAAATTCACTAGTGAGGTTTGCCCGTACTCCACACACAGACAATTTTGTCAACGCAAGACAAATATATTAAATTATGAAGAACATTAAAAGTAAACTATACAAACGCGCTGAAAATGAAGTTTTTCGAGTACACAATTAAATATGTAAGTGGCTGTGCGGGGGGAAGGGCAGGGGGGGGGCTTCCAAAGGGACAATGTTGAAATGTAAATTTCGGCGACTCTTTCCGGATAAAGACGTAGCTTTTCATTGCCGAAAGAAAAACTTTCCACCAGCTCGCTTCTGTGAAAAACTTTTTCCCAACAAATTTATTCAAACGCGCTATTATTAATTTGTTGACCAGAGAAAACTCTTCTGATTTTTTGACGATAACTTCCAATACACACACTTACACACAATGTAACAAATTAACTATTTCTAAAATACATAATTATTTTGCACTTTATACACTTTATAAAACAATATCCAATTTATTTCTCACAGATATAATTACACGATTAAATACATTTTAAAACATTAATTTCAAAACACGTAAAGATAAAGAATGTCTTTATTGATAATGTTTATTTCAAATCGACAATAAATCCCATCGACAATAATGACTTATACAACAAAATTTTAATAAATATGTTTGCTGTATCGCAAAATATACAATCTAAATTTTATCAAAAGTATGCTACACGATAAAGCGATAAAAATATATACAGCGTGTTCCCGAACTTTAAATACATAAGATACTGGCACCAGTCTTGGATATGATCTCCAGTAATTGTTATTTTTAAATTAAATGTACTGAATTAGAAATATTTGTTGATATTTGATTACTACCATTTCTGAATATTAATCTATATACATTTAACTGTCCAATCGGCCAATAGGTATCAAAATGGTGGACATTTAAACTAATTATTAGTATAATTTATTTATTAATTATTAAATTATCATAGCAACTGCTTAACATTGTTTCAAATTTGACGATTCTTTCTTTTATATCTTTGATGTCGTAGTACTTATCATTTTGTAATCATTAGCAAGTGTCCATCACTGTGTGTTCATTACTGGTTTTACTTTATTCATTACTGGAGAAAAAACAAACAAACAAAATAAAAGACTATAATTTAAAAAAACAAACGGACTTTGGTAATTAAATTGATTAAATAAAGAGTTACTTGTATTATTAGCGGCCATAACTGGTGTCAGTACCTTATAAAAATATGAAATTTTGACGAAAGGAGATCGATTTTTTTTAAATCTTCAAATCAATAATTCACGTGTTATATTTAAACAAAACTGAGATTTTTTCAAGACGAGACTGACTAGACTCTTATCTCATTTCGTAAGCAGCCCTAATCAGAAATATTTCAATTATTTAATAATAATTTACATTCAAATAACTTTTTTAATGTAAATTATTATTAAATAATTTACATTCAAATAACTTTTTTACACCCTCCGGTAACAAATTTTGTAACCATCCTGTACATATTGATGGCAGCAATAGTCAGTTCTCGTAAAAATGAAATTGAACATTGAGTGTAAATAATTCGATAAAATATAAATGGTTTTTATCTCTTCACCCATTTCAATGACGTTATTGAATAATCTATTTTATTGAGTGTGTTATCATATATACATTATACATGCATAAAAAACATACAAAAATACTTGTATTGTAGATTTGAAGATTACTGCAGACATATAAAATATCTTAAACTAGATAAAAGCAACTTGTTGTCAATGGCACGTTACACCAGTGTTGGACACTTGTTTAATTAAATGTACTAAATTAGAAATATGTGTTGATCATAATCTATAGACACTTAAGGGGGGGGGGGGAGGTAAGGTTTGTTTCGTCGAAAAAAGACCTTTATCATGAATTTTTTTAGAAAAAATTATTACTGTAGGTTTATTTTACTTATTATTATATGAAAGTACAACATTTGAAGAATACTTAAAAAAATTTTTGTTCAAAAAGAGCGAGGAATAACGGATTTATCGTAGATCTCCGCAGGCGCCTCGAAAAAAAGTTTTTGTGCGGTGACCAGCCTACAGCATCACTGGATCATTTGAAACCAAAAAATCAAAATGCTTTCTCCAGTTTATTACTTTATCTTTCAATTGACGTCGAGTTTTTTTTAATTTTTCAATTTTTCAAGTTTTGCTACCATTTTGAAGCCAAAATGACGATTTTAGACGAAAAAATCGACCTATTTGTTATTGTAAAATTGTTAGTAATTAAAATTTTTTGAAAAACTCGACGTCACTCGAGAGCTATATATATGTAGAATATTTGTACAAAATTTCATAACGATCGGTTCAGTAGTTTTTTTCTGTAGGCTGGTTACCGACTTTAAAAATGACGTGTTTGGGAAAATCGATTTAAAATTTTGTACAGTAATGTTTGTAAGTTATAGGTACGGTTATTCAACCTACTGTAACTTCGTTAGTTTTGCTCCGAATGACCTAAAACTTTAATACAATATTCTTGAGATGTTGTAGGTTCAGAAAAAAAAATAATAAAAAAATGGAAAAAAAAGTTGTCAAACCTTACCCCCCCTTAACTCTAAAACAATCGGTCAATGGATGTCAAAATGGTGGACATTTAAATTAATTATTAATGTAATTTATTTATTAACTAGCTGGAGTACGGAATTATTGTTTAGGATTTAAAAAAATATAGTTGAATTAAGTAGTACAAACACGATTAGTTATTATTGTAATAAAAACCAAACAACACTTAAATTACCAAACAAAATCGAATCAGAACAATAATTTATTAATATTATATTAGTAGTTATCATTTTGTCCATCACTGGATGCCCATTATTGGTTTTATTTTATCCATTACAAATTATATTTAAGGACTTTAATTTGATAAAGAGGTACTTGTTTTATTAGTAACATGAGTTCATGAGAATTACAAAAAAGAAGCCCGTCAATTCCAAAAAACTTGTCCAAGACTGGTGCCAGTACCTTATATTGGTTTCAAAATAATCATTAAAATGCAAGATGTAAAAAAATACAAACAGAATTTTTATATAAAACATTTATTTGGTAAAATAATAATAACTGTCTATCTCTCTCTATCCAAACAGACCGATCGATGTTTACCAACCTAATAGCAATAAAATAAGGTGATACATTTATGTACAATTAAACAATAAAACACAATTCTGATAACAGCGTACGTTCTGTAAATAATAGATATTATTACAAAACTTTATCTGGCCGCATAGTTTGGAACATCATGAATAAATTTAAAAGAATATAGTGGCCATATATTTCACAAACATTTTCGTTTATTTTTCTCAAATATCGCCCGAACAGATTTGAATAGAAATGCTATATGTTTTAAACTTGAGATTTTTTATTTTTTTATGATATTTGAATGAAACATGTATGAAGGCTATTCAACACCACAAATAAAAATGTCAGGAATTTTGTGTGTGCTGTTTTTTTCTCCCACCAACTGTTATTTTTTTAATTTAAGATGAGATTTTTTTATATTATACACAAATAAATAAATAAAAAATAGTATTTCTAGGGTTGTATAGAGACACTTATAGAAAAAATTTACCAAAAATATAGTCTATACATTTTTCAAATATCAGAATGTCATAATATTCGTAGCGTTTTCAGTTATTTTTTAAGGTAAAAAAAAAACAAAATTTTGAAATAAGTTAAAAATTTTAGGTGACAAACCGCAATACCTTAATAACCTTAAGCAGGGACTTGAACCGGAATTTATTTATGGTTCGGATTTGGGTTCAACATGCTACAAATTATTCGTTACTTTTTTAGGGTTCAGGTTCGAGTTCAGGTTCAAGTTTGTAATTGAAAGAAAATTATTTTGTTAAAAAAAAAAATTATAAATATAATATTTTCTGAAGAAGAAAAAAGCATTAAAATATTACTAGAAAAAAGGGCAAAAAATAAAATTTCATTTTAAAGATTGAAATTTCTATTTTTCAGATTTTTTTTGCAAATTGAAATGTAATTCAGTTATAGAATTAAAAAAGAAAGTGAAAAATATATAAATTTCATAAAATTCAAACAGATTTCCAGTATTAGTACATTTTATAATCTCTTTTAAAAATTATCGGAGGAAAATATTAAAAATAATTTATTGAACCTTTTAAAAATATATGGTTACTGGTTATCCATGAAAAGGTTCGGGTTCAGATTCAGGTTCGTTGACTTTGAGATATAGCGGTTCGGTTCGGGTTCAGGTTAATGAAAAATACGGTTTTTTTCGGGTTTATGGGTTCGAGTTCAGGTTCAAGTCCTTGACCTTAAGTTTTCGCATACGTCTTTACTTTTGACTAACCCTATATTTTATGAATAAAAAAATCAGATAAAGAACAGACCAAAGATTAAGAACTAATCCAATATTGAAAGTAAAAAATAAAGAAACCGCATTCGATTAAAAATTATATTCCGTTCGGTATCAAAGGAAATTCTATTCAGAGAACTAATTGCATTTTAATTACAAGTAATTCCCTATGAATGGGCGACGCGATCTGCGCTGTTTGAGGTGGGAGGGGGGGGGGGGGTGTAATAAAAGTCGTGGGGTTAACCCCTGTAGTCATCAGTCTGAAAGTCACGTAGAAATAACTTTTAAAACAAAACCTTAATGTAATATAATAATGTCGCAGAAAATAATAAAAAATCAATTCGATTAACACCAATTTCTTTTGCTTTGATAATTTTAGTAAAACTAGTAATGGACAACAAAAGAATGGTAAAATTGTAAACAATGTAAAGCAGATGCCATAATTAATAAATAGATTATACTAATAATTAGTTTAAATGTCCGCCATTTTGATACTCATTGGCCGATTGTCACCAAATTAAGTTTATTTTACAGTTAAATGTCTATAGATTATGATTCAGTAGTGGCAGTATGTATGTAATCAAATATCAACAAATATTTGTAATTTAGTACATTAAATTAGAAAACTGTACCGCGCCGCTGTAATAATGAATTCTTCCCGGAACAAACTTAAGTATTCAGAAGACATCGCTAAACATAAATTAAATTTATTTTAATTGAATAATTCCGAGCAGGCGCGTTCGTGAATTAAATCAACACAAACAACACGCGTACGCCACTGCTAAAAAATTAAAGCACTATACACTGTTAATTATTCAATTATTTAACGATAACAACTGTTATATTGATTATATTAAAACTGATAATAATCTCAACTCTGTCTATTACAATTATTTTGCGTAATTTTCCACAATTTTCAATGCAACGCAAATTATAACGATGTACCAAACATCAAAAGGACCTTAAGGTAATATTCCTTTGGTTGTTGTTAATTCTGCACCTAGCCCCTAATGACGCGGCGCCCGCCGTAACAACTGTCTGTCTTGGTGGAGGTGCCTGGTAGAATTCAGAAAATTAAATAAATTAATACAAATAATATTTATTTAAAAATTATAAATAAATATAGTGAAATTTATCAAATCTGAACGATCACCTTCTTAAAATATAGTATTTGAAGAAACCATGTTTTTTTGTATATATAATTTTGTTTTCAAATCATAACTGATTGATTTGGAGTAATTTCATTGTATTGACAATAAGTTTAGTACCCTTTTTGCCTACTTCACTCATTTTCTAACAATTTTGATTAACATTTATTTAATTTTAATTGAATTTGAGTCATTATGACAACATCTTGGTGGAGGCGCAGGAGAATTATTGTACGTCTGATATTCATACTAATATTATAAATCTGCCTGCCTGTTTGTTTGTTATCATTTCACGGCTAACCACTAAACTGACCTTGATGAAATTTGGCAGGGAGTTAGCTTGCATCCTGAGGAAGGGCATAGACTACTTTGTATCCCGAAAAATTGTTAAAAAATACAACTTCCACGCGAACAAAGTCGCAGAAAACAGCTAGCTATAAATATACCTTTGTTGCACATATGACAATAACATTTAAATCGCACAATTTGTCCGTTACTATCATCAATAAACGTAGCCTCCAATTTACTTCAGGAAGATTTACCAATAACGTTCCGTTTTAATTTTTCCGATATATAGAAATGTGTGTTCATCAATCTACTGTCGTTTCCAGTTTTCTCTAAACATTTATCAAGGAAATACACAAGGTGCGCTAAGTTTATTTGTACAACAAATCGATGTTATTAAATCGAATAAACCATTGTTTAAAACAAATATACTGCACGGACATTTGGGACAGATATATTACGTATTTTCTTAAATATTTACAAGACTGTCGTACCCTTGTTTAACCTCCATCTCAACTAATATAATAAAAAAGAGATAACGTTTGTGAGAATTTGTGACTATGTTAACGCTGATGTACTGAACAGATTTAGATGAAACTTACACCAACGTATACCTTACATAGTTATGTAAGGTAGTGGCACCAGTCTTGGCCGCTTTAAGAGCAAAGTATACTATTTTCTGTAATTATCATGAACTCATGTTACTAATAAAACAAATACCTCTTTATTAAATCAAAGTCCGCAAATATAATTTGTTTTTTTAAATTACAAAAGTAAAATTATAAACAATGTAAATTACACTAATAATTAATTTAAATGTCTACCATTTTGACATCCATTGACCGATTGTCATCAAATTAAGTTGTTTTACAGTTAAGAGTCTATAGATTATGATTCAGTACATTTAATTAAACAAGTGTCCAACACTGGGGATTATACGAGACTAGTGCCAGTACCTTAAGAATCATTTTGACTTAATAATTCTGAACGACGGGCTTTGTGAGAAAAACTAGGCGCGTTTGCCCACGTATTTGTATATTATAATATCACTTTGGAAATTACGAGTCGATACACGTACACTGTGGGTGGGTGTGTGTGCGGAGACACCCACGTTACATCTAGCATGTTGCCACTAAGCTCACCGTCACACGGTGGTTCCAAATCACGAAAAGCTGGCCAAAAGTCGTTTTTTTTTAATTTTTATATAGTGACTTTTAACTATCGAAATAGCTGTAAGGGTACACCTAGTATGTATTATATTACCTGCGTTAGAGCAGGCTACGCGTCTCTACCTGCCTGTAGTTCAGGTTGCTTTGTCATTGTTATAACTGATATTGTGAAGCACGTGTAAAATAAGTTTTTTCAAACGCGCATAAAAAGTTCATAAGTGAACGTTTTTCAATTGTTTGAAATTGATTCTTCTCCTGAAGGTGAGTACAACAGTAATCTGTTAATCAAAATTAAAATTTATAACATGCCAATGTGTCAATTAATGATCTTATCAACGTAATTTTGGTGATTGATTTTTAAAATGTCGTGATAAAAAAAGCAATAAGTAAAAAATCTTGATAGATCTTCCCTTGAAACTGAACATTTTTCTATAACGTACGAAAGAATTGGCTGCCGATAAGGTTTCTAGATTAGGTTTAGTGCAATGATTGATACAAGAGAATGTTAGAAATACCGTATATATATAGTTAGTGGGATTATATTAGGTGACGGATTAAGATGAAATGTGGTATATAGATTTTCGAAAAAAGTGAACAACGATTTTCTGATGGAATGTACCAAAAATTTAAAGAATGTCATTTTTTAAGCGTGTAAGGAAGTGAGAAAGAAGTAACTAGAAAGAGATAGAAACTAGTGACCAGGCTAACCAAAGAACTTTTATGTTCACTTCATGTTGAGCGTTTCTGCCAGAACACAAGTTTCTATCTCTTTTTGGTTATTTCTTTCTCACTTCCTTACACGCTTAAAAAATGGCATTCTTTTAATTTCTGGTACATTCCATCAGAAATTCCATGAATCAACCAATCAAAGCTTGTTGTTCACTGTTTTTGGTCAGTCGTGAACGTGACCAATATCTTTTTTGTCTAACTTTTCGGCATTTGGGACCAGTGTACGTCAGATAAAAATCGAGTCAAGATTTTTAAACGATTGGCAATTATATTACGAGAGATATTTGGCCCGGTGTATGTTATAATAAATAATGTGTTCCTGTGACGTAGCGTTGTTCTTCTTAAACCCTGGAGGTCTGTATTTCATGCAAATGTTATAAAGTTGTTCTGTGTCGCGGAGGGCATAAATATTTATGTAACTATAAATATTATACTACGGTTTATTGCATTTGTCTCTCTACATTTGCATGTTTCAATGGATATAGATTGGGTTCGTGACAATTATACTTTTGATAATTAATTAATAAACATTTATTTAATTAAAATCGTGTTCTGAACTTTTCTGACCATAAATTAGGGAATGTTCTAAATAATACCTTAAGGTTATTGGCCTAGTACCACGTAAGTAAATGATTTAATTTCGAAAAATCTTGTTTTTAATTTATATGCCGAACACATTTTAATTTGCTAATAATTAAAAGTAAAAAATGAGCTATCCATAAATAACATATAAAATTTTTAGGCTTTTATCTATACATTGCTCCATCGATCCAATAACCTAAACGGGCTATACAGTGTATTCCAAGTTGATTAAGCCATAGGAAATTTAACATGGGTACAATTAGAAATGTTGTAGTAGCCTTTGGTCAAATTTAACGATGTGTGATTGGTGCATTTTGAAATTCCGCCTCGAAACTAACTGATAAATTTTAAATTAATCAACAGTATTTTGTTTTCAACTTTAATAAAGAATAAAATACATTAATGAAATTAAAGTAAGCATCCTAGATAAAATTATAACAATATTTTTTGGCAGATATGAAATTGAAAACAAAATACTAATGACAATTTTATTAAATTTTGTGGCGGCATTTCAAAATGCACCAATCACACATCTTTAAATTCGATCAAAGGTTACTACAACACTTCTAATTGTCCCCATGTTAAATTTCCTATGGTTTAATCAACTTGGAATACACTGTATATAACTACTGAAATGATTTAATACGTAGAGTATATTACGAGCATTTAAAAACCATTTTTATGGTTTCAAGTTTCAGAGTAGTTTATTTTTAACAACACAATATACTTGTAAATAATCCGGTGACACATTATATACATAAGTTTTAATGTTTGGTCTTCACCGGAGAGCCCCTCACACTTTACGTCAGTGGCGGACGAGGAAACCACACAAATTTAATTAAACAGACAACGCACGCGCGCGCCCTAAACACAAACACAACTACAACATATGCTCTGCAAAAGAACAGTCAATTTAGTTTTGAATACAAGCTAAAAAAGAAATATAATTGCTTCCTCGCAATATCGAAGATACGAGAAGCTATGTGATCGTTTCAGATTGAGACAAAAAAAATGTTCTCCGATTTCAAAATTTTAAATTGATTTATCCGTTTCACGTCAAGGCAAACACTTTTCGTTCCGTGTCTGTCTGTCTGTCCGTCTGTCCCCTGAATCCTTGTCACACGCATAACTCATGAACCACTGAACCGATATTATTGAAACTTGGTCGGATGGTTGGGTCTGGCTTGACAACATCGTGTGTAAGGGGAGGGGTGACACCCCAAAATATTAATTTTTTCAAGATATCTCAAGAACGACACATGTTACGTGTAAATTTTATAGAATATTTTTTGTGGAGCATTAAATTTCCTATAGTATGGGTCTACAACGTTTGTTGTAAAATATTCCCTTACAAAGATTTATCTCAATTTATTTTAAAAATTCGTGTTTTGTTTTTCTAAATTGATATTTGCTTGGATATATTAAATATCATTTTGACGTTTTAAATGTCATTTTGACATTTGTCAGAAAATTAAAAATATACGAAAAAAATAATCAGGTGTGTCTTGAGAAAAATTTCGAACTAATATTTTTTAGTAAAATTGTATAAAAATTAAATGGTTAACCAATTATCAGTTTTTATTTAAATTGTTGAATAATTAATTACCTTTGGTGAATTTAGCACGAGGAAGCACTGTGCATTTACTTGGCAGATGTTTTTTTTACAATCATTCATCTGTTAAATAATTTGAGAATATATCTGAAGTACGACTGTATATCTCCCCCCCCCCCTATACTGACGCGCCTGTACTCACAGAGGTGGTAGTGTTTTGAATTACAGTGTTAATTGTACACGAGTAATGGTGTATTGCGAGGTTTTTGTGATTTATAACATACCATATATACAACGCGCAAAAATATGTGAAACATGTTGAAAAAGCTACCGGTAACAAACCCTTCATTTCTCTGCAAATTAAACCTAAATTAACCAAAAGAAATATGATTCTATAAACAATGATAAGGTACTGGCACCAGTCTTGTACAGTACCCTAGTCGGGTGACCAGATTTTAGTTTTTGTAAATCCTCACATGTAAATGAAGACCTTTTTTTTATTTTTATTTTCATAAGTTGTACTTTTGCTATTTTTTACAACTTTTTTTAGTCATTATTTTTTGTAAAACTCGGAAAAAATTGCACCGAAATTCCGAACCCTGAGACTCCGGGCCAAAACCTGAGACCTGGTCACCCTATACCCTAGTGTTGAACACTTGTTTAATTAAATGTACTAAATAAGAAATATTTGTTGATATTTTATTACTACCATTTTATAGACACTAAACTGTAAAACACTTTAATTTGATGACAATTAACCAATTCAGAATTCTAAAGTCAAACTGATTGTTAAGGTAGTAGAACCAGCTTTGGATAATACCCCAGTGTTGGATACTTGTTTGATAATGGCCCATATAGCTGTCAACGTTGAATCACAAATTTACTTTATCCATCTAGATATGGAATATGAGTACCAGGAATGCTTTCATGAATATTCTCGATTTTTAGAAAGAGTTTAAGACACTCTAGTACGCAGGTCTTTGAAAAATCGAAAAACACGTGTATTTTAAATGGGAAAATCACCCCACTCTGGTAATGGCCATTTTTCAAGATAGAGGGCTGAAATTTTTTCCACATTTTTTTAAAATTATTTGGAGCTGATTTGGGGAGCGGCCCGTTCAAAATTCGTCTTAACCCCATATAAGGTCCACCTAGTATGTATCTTTAAAATGCACGCATAAAACATTCGATTATAGATAAGATGATCGTTTTGATATAAAAGATAAAATAACCAATTCTAAATTAGGTACACACCATTACCTTTAGAACACGATTAAAGTAACAGATAGGGCACAAAGACAGTGAAATATATATTACAACATTGACCTACTAGTGCTGTAATATACAGGATGAATAAAAAGTAAGGGTTCATTATTTTAAATTCATCCTGTTTTTTTAAATAGCATCATATAACTTTTTATTATACCTTTTTATTATCTTTCTACCTATTTACAAGTATCATGCATCTTTTTATATTATAAAACGTAACGTCTGTCTGTCTGTCCGTTATCACTCGAGAACCACTTATCCGATTTAATTCATAGATATGTTCTCTGGCCAGGTTTTAGTATATATTTTGTTACGTTAGGTAACATAAGGAATAAGCAGTAATGATAATAGTAAATCAAGTCTCTTTTACAGTACGTTGTTACGTTTTACGATAAATATTGAACAATATAATGTAGTAAAGAATTGTGTAAAATAAAAAGATCTAAATCTGATTTTTATATTTAAGCGAGCGAAGCCGCGGGAACACCTAGTTTTTGAGATAAATTTCAATTTTCAAGTATTTTTAAGAAATGACTATAAAAAAATGCAATAATTTATTAGGTTTATTTAACGTGTAGAGGTATGTGCTGGCCACACACGTTGTTTATTTTGACTGCATTACATTTCTCTATACGTAATGTTATGTTTTTTATCGGCATGATCATAAGTGATTCATCACAGTCAGCTGATATAAACTCGCTCATTTTTCTTTTATATTTACTACGTGGAAGAAGGACAATTTGTACAGAATTTCTTAAAATTTATATCCGCCGGAGTGATCAATTACTGTTGCTAGATATTGACACACATACACACACACTGTTTCAAACTGTTGAGACATATGATGATAAATTATCTCAAATATGTTGCACTTATTTTGTAAACATTTAAATCGATAATGTTGACAAATAAAAGTGATTTTTAATTTAGTTCCAAAATGGTATGTACTAGGAAAAAATCAATTAAGTAAACAATTAATGTTCCGTGCCATCAGCCTTTTTGAGAAAGGTGTAAGGACAAAAGTTTTTCGTTACATCGTGAGAAATATTTCAGCATTTAAAAGGAAATAAACAATTAAATTATTTATAACAATTGATCGCGCTAGAAATTTTCAATCTTGATAATTTTGACTCAAACTATGTTCATGATTTTTTATTCTCCATTTGCCAATTAACCCCCAGAATTAAAATTCAGCTTTTTATACTTCACGTCTACAATAGGTATGATGCCTAATTTAAAAAAACCTATTCTATTTCTTATTTTCTTGTATTTTAGTCGATATTTGTATGACGAGTTGAAGTTCACTGCAGGAAATTTCACTAAAAAATTTCGAATTTTTGATTTCGTTAAAAGTATGTTTATTGTATAGAAAATGACGTGGAAAGTTGTTTGTTTCAAACCGCAGGTCTGTATCTCAAATTGTTCTCGAGATATAGCCTCTCAAAGTTTTAGTTTTTTCAAATTTTTGGAGAAAAAAGGCCATAACTTTTGAACGCGTGGTAGGAATTGATTTTAGTTGACGGATTTGGAATCAGCGTGCCAAAATCTATATAATGACATGTATAATACTTTAAAATCCGACAAAAAAATTTTAGCCAAAAATCGAGATTTTTTTAAGGTATACCCCTTTGAATTTTTTCGATTTTTCGTGAAATTTATTTTTTCGAGTTTTAAGGTATTATACATGTCATTATATAGATTTTGACACGCTGATTTCAAATGCGTCAACTAAAATCAATTCCGACCACGCGTTTAAAAGTTATGGCCTTTTTTCTCCAAAAATTTGAAAAAACTAAAACTTTGAGAGGCTATATCTCAAGAACGGTTTGAGATACAGACCTGCGGTTTGAAACAAACAACTTTTCACGTCATTTTCTATACAATAAACATACATTTAACGAAATCAAAAATTCGAAATTTTTTAGTGAAATTTCCTGCAGTGAACTTCAATTAGTCATACAAATATCGACTAAAATACAAGAAAATAAGGCGTAGAATCATTTAGTCACTATATAAATATTTATATAAGAATTTAAAAAAGTAAAAGCTTGAATTTAAGGTGTTTCATAACTAGTTTAGATTGACAAAATATGCTTCCCTTATTAAAAATTTCACGCCTCGCGTCGAATAGTTTCAGAGAAAATCGCCTGTGACGGAGAGACAGACGTACACTTTTGGCAAGGAACACTTAAAATAAAATACAATTTTGTAGAGAACACTGTTATCTATAATTTATGTCCCATTTGTTTTTCCGGTTTAACTCTATTTTATTACTTTAAAAGAACATTCATGTAAAACAATAGACAAAAAAGCCCATTGTGTTTTGTTTAACAAATAAACAGACCAATCGTTGATTTAGAAACAATTGCCAATTGAAAAACAAAAGCCTACCGTCTCAGACACAATTATCGCACGTTCTACGCCCGCTCTGATTACCCGGATAAGGTCGAATAGAACACAAACAAGATGAAACCGGAAAAAGAAAAACAAAAATCCCTGAAAACCAAATGTGATTCCGGGGAATAAGCTCTATACGGTAAATGATTGTATCGCGGCGTATTTACTTTTCAAACACAATTTAGAGACAAACTTTGCCAACTTCGGGACCGGTATTATCTGCGCAGATCGACATTATATTTATTTACATCACATGTAGACTACGTAAACAATGTAAACTATGTAGAATTCAGAAATTAAAAAATAAACTGATTTAATCTATATCTATATAAGAAAGTTATGGCCGCTATAAGAGCAAGTTATGTTTTTTTTGATTAATGGGCTTGTTTTTTGTAATTCTCATGAACTTATGTTACTAATAAAACAAGTAACTCTTTATTTGATCAATTTAATTATCAAAGTCCGCAAATATAATTTGTTTTTTAAATTATAGCCTTTTATTTTGTTCATGTTTTTTCTCCAGTAATGGATAAAGTAAAACCAGTAAGTAAGGAAAGAATCGTCAAATTTGAAACAATGTAAAGCAGTTGCTATGATAATATAATAATTAACAAATAAATTATACTAATAATTAGTTTAAATGTCCACCATTTTGACATCTATTGGCCGATTGTCATCAAATCACGCTGTAAGACAGTTAAATGTATATAGATTAATATTCAGAAATGGTAGTAATCAAATATCAACACATATTTCTAATTCAGTACATTTAATTATAAATTTGCCATTACTGGGGTCCTTGCGAGGACTGGTGCCACTACCTTATATTATAAAACGCAACTTCTCTCTGTCTATTTGTCTGTCCGTAAGTGCGCTTATCATTCGAGAACCACTTATCCGATTTACGTGATTTTTTTATTGGATTATCAACATCAAAATGTAGACAATGTTAAGAACACTACCTCATGTCGTATAAAACTTATGAGAAAAATGAAGTTTTCACTTGCACGGAATGTTTGCGCAAGATGATGCCGAAAAATTCTACCGTGCTGTTACCAACCCCGCCCCCCCTCCCTAAAATACTTAGTTTAAATTTCAGTGTATGTACTTGAAAACAAACACAATTTATCAAAACCTGATAGAAATTATTAGACGTAATGCATAGAATATGATGCTGCACATTAAGAGTTAATCTTTTATACAGCAGACTCGTATTCCCGATGAGAAAATAACTACACCGTTTCCTACAGGATCTCCCGTGTTTCCTGTACAAAAACCACTCATTTAACGTTTGCGCCCCCATCTTTCCCCATACCCTGACACGTTCCACCCCCCCTCACAAAAGAAAAGATATGGTGTGAATGGCCAGTGGTGTGATAAAAAATATAATAATGTCCATTTAACACGCTTTTTTTTAAATCTTGCTAAAAGCTAATCATTCAAAAATCACACCTGAATTCTCTAAAAATAGACAGTAGCGTCTCTATTTATGCGATAGATGCGTTCCACATAAAACATAATATATAAAAGGTATTGCTTATACTGGAAAATTAGGGATAAGTTCCATAATTTTCTAAAACCACGTAAATCAATTAAAATAGGTCAAATATCGCGTAAAAAAATCACAAAGAAAATTTGAAAGAAATTGATATAAAACTTACAATATAATAAGTTTGTTTTTCAATTTTATTTATTTAATTTTATTGAAAAGTAACAATATTATTTATATTTTTTCATAAGAATAGGCATGATGCCAATTACAATGTATCACTGAAATTAAGATTTTATTTTTATATTAAAAGCGAAATTAATATGATTTTTGTTAAAATAAAAACACAAAATACATCAATTCGCCATGTTAGATAAAATACCAGTCAGAGTTCTTTCTATCTTTTTAAATAATTTTTTATCAATATTAGTGAGATAATACTCGCAATGTTCACTTTTTAGACGAAAAAAGTAACAAAATTTCGAATATTTCCAAAACCCCTGAATCCGATTAGCACCAAAATCAATAGGTCTGGAGTACTTACTCAGACAAACATTTATCCCAAAAATAATTTTTACAGTAGTTATCGTGCACGAAAGAAAATTCTACATCCGCACAGACGCACAGACACACGCACAGTCGCCATGCGGAAAATAACTTTTCTTTAAATTTTGAAGTAAGTACATTCAGAATCTGTCATTATCTCGAATTTTCGATGGTATTACAATACTTCCATTTCTTTCAGAACATGGAAGTAAAAACCTAAAGATAGTTTCCTGACGAGAACGTATTATCAGGTGCATATATTTTTACGCCGCCACTGGTTGTGTTGCAACAAAAGACACACACTCTACGATCCAAATACGGGATTTATGTGGGAGGGTCACGAGCAGATAAAGGTCAAATAAAAGGTGGTCGTGAAAAGCGTTGTTACTCCGAGCGAACGAAACCCGACAGAACAGCACCCCCCCCCCCCCCACCTCCTCACCCCCTCCCAACACACCTACCGCTCTACTCCTCCAGCCGCCGGGCGTTGTAAGATTTAACTCTTTCTCTAGCTCGCGTGATGCAATTTAAAAATACCTCTCAAGTATTACACGTAGATAAACCTATTTTATCCTAATTTATGTGAAATACAAAATATTATACCCGAAATTAAAATATCTTAATAAAAATTGATCGTGTTAACTCTTTCTGTACAATAATAATGGATTAGTTGAAAATAGTTAGCAAGAATGGTCTTTTCAAAGAATCACGTAGTTTTTTACTTTCTTATACCATGTATATGAAATATACATATACTATAAGTAAGTATAGTGAAGCCGATTTTTTTTCGAAATCCGGATTTTGACCTTTTCTAAATAGTCAGTTCTGACTATTTTCGCCATGATGCCTGTGTGTCCGTCTGTCTGTAAGCGCTGTAACTCAAATACGACAAATCGTAGAAGGGTGAAATTTTATATTTAAGATAACGTCCTAGTTTTTAACGGATGTTTACCTACGTTGATTTTTGAATTTTTCTAATTACTTTGAAACAGTACGAAATATAGAAAAATGGTCAAATTAAAAACTGTAGGTAATATCAATATCTATAATTTATGTTCTATTAATTTTTTCGAAAAAACGAATTTAAAAAAAATGTATTATAATTAAAATGGTTCATAACAGATAAGAAATATCTGCCATGAGTGTCATGGGACTTTCTTATACGTAATACTGAGTGTGGGTGAGTCTTAGTAATTATATAAAAAAAATTCTTTCTGGCTAAATTATAAATGCTGGAAAAAATTTATGGGGAATAAATTAAAGATAATATCACTCGACATTTTTTATTAAAAACATTGCTTTCTTATTTCAAAAATTATTCGAAAATTCAAAAATTGACAAGAGTAAACATCCGTTTTCACTTATTAGTTACGTTAAAAAAAATCATTTGTTATATAATGTAGAAAATAATATTATCTATATAGTTTGTCAGAAATGTTTTAATAAAATAAGAATCACGTATACTATTCACTGTTAGGATTACGTATAAGAAAGTCCCGTGGTTCCCAAGGCAGATATTTTTTATTATGTTCCGGTAGAAAATATTACAAGACAGAAAAAGTTTTATTTTATTTTATGTGTAGAAAATGCAGACATACTTATAAACTTATAAGTAATGTTTCAAATCGACAAAATTATCAAAAATGAAATGACTAGAATGCATATTTATTATTTCTATAATCTTCGCTCTTCATTTTTACGTGATGATTTTTTTAATTACGTTTTTATACACACAGAAAAAAAAACACGCCTTTGTAAACAAAACATATTTTTTCTTTTATCTTCAGTGTAATAAAAAAATATTCGTTCTCTATTGTTTGCAAAACAAAAATATAGTATATTTAAAAGGCGAGATTTTTTATGAAAGTGTTTTTCGAGTTAAAAAAATATTTCCATAAAGACCATTTAGTTAATACGTGAAATAATTGTGTGTGAGTTCTTGTAGTAATGTATTCGATTGTATTTTTGTATATACATGCTTTTTAAAATTAAAAATGTTGCTATTATTTTTGCAGTGAATGTTAAGAGTTTACACCACCTTGAGATTTTCAAAAAATCGCAAAAAATGTTTGCTTAAAATATTTTAAAAGTTTAACCTTGCCAATATTCCAAATACAGTAAAAGCTCTTTATTCGCGGGGTATATGTTCCATAAATATGCCGCGAATACAGAAACCGTGAATACGGAATGGTAATTTATATGAGATTATAGGGGATACGTTCCTAGGTGACAAAATAAATAAACAAATACAATATAAAAAATCAATTTAATTGAAGTTTTTGACCATATTGATTAATTATTATCTTCAGGCTTGGGCAATGGTTTAAAGAATTTTGTAATTTTTTCTTGCTTGGCAGTTTTTAAAAGCTCTTTCAAATCAGACTGATATTCAGCAGTGGCATTAGCAATTTGCCTCTTAAAAATAAGACTTCGTTCCATAGACGGATCAATTTTCATAAAGAAATCACAAAGCTCATTTGCCATTCTTAAAACTTCACTAAGATTTTTCAAATTAAATGTCACGTTTCCTGATTAGATCCGCGAATAAAGAAATCTTTAGCCGCGAATATAGGAATTGGGTCGCATTTTTTTAATCCGCGAATGAAGGAAGCGCGAATAAGGAGCTTTTACTGTATTACTTGGTGAATTTAGCACGAGGAAGCACTGTGCATTTACTTGGCACATGTTTTTTTCCACGGCGTGCATAAAATATATTTTTTTAATGGCGTGCACAAAAGTACTACTTTACGTACTGAAATATAAATCCCACTTTTTAAATGATTGTCAAAAAAAATCATTTTTATGCTACTTTCTCCGAGCACCAAGGTGGTGTAAACTCTTTAAAAAAAAGTGGAACAACGACATAAGATATATTTATTATTCACCAAGATGATTAGATTACAATGATGATGATTATGATGATGATAAAACATCTATGAGACACACATCATCAAAGTGAAAAATATTCACCCCATGAAATACCTGACGCGTATCCAGGCTCGCTGCTATCTTCATCGTCATCATCTGACGCACACGACGCGTAATCTGCGCCGGAATGCGGCGGCGGAGGCACCACCGGATCGTGGTGCTGCACACCGACGTTACCATACCCAGGTCCGTTATAGCTGTAGCACGCATCGGCCCCGGGCGAACCATTCGAGCCACCCGGAACCGACGCGTTATAATGCTCACACTCGTACTGGTAATGATGGTGGTGATGATGTCGGTACGCGTGCGGTACCGCGTACTCGACGGTACCGCCGTGTCGACTGTGGCGCCGCGTTAACGTGCTGCCCGCTGACTGGGAGCCGCCTCCGCCGCCGCTGTGTGAGTGTCGGTGGCTGCCGCATAGCACGGCCGCAAGAGCGCCCTGGGGCCCGCTGCCGCGCCCGTCAAGCAGCTCGAGAGATGGTCGCCGAGAGAATGGAGCGCCAGTGTCAGACTGCAACAATGCAAACAACAAGGGACCTTCTGTCATCTATATCATATTGTATCATCTTAAGACAAGACTTAAAACTACGTCAATATTAATAGAATTTCAATTTTTATCTTCACTAATTAACAAAATTTTCTAGCTTACAAGCACTTTCAAACGGGGTATCAAACTCTTGATATGTACATGGGGTTAGGATGAATTTTGACCGGGCCGCCCCCCAAATCAGCTCCAAATAATTCAAAAATTATGTGGAAAAAGTTTCAGCCCTCTATCTTATAAAATGGTCATTACCAGAGGAGTGTGATTTTCCCATTTAAAATACACGTGTTTTTTGATTTTAGACCTGCGTACTAGAGTGTCTTAAACTCTTTCTAAAAATCTAGAATACTCATGAAAGCATCTTTGGCACTCATATTTCATATCTTGATGGATAAAGTTAACTTCTGATTTAACGTTAACAGCTATATGGTTCATTAGGTCATTTCATTAAGAGAAAATTAAAAAAAAAAAAAATTGTATAATTTCTGCATAATTTTGTCAGAAAAACGTTTAACAATAAAAACATTGATCTTGAAATAAATAAAAAATTGATTCTAAAATCAAAAAAGATGATTTGATATTCAATTTTAATTTTAGAATCAAAATGTTTTATAGCTGTTAACGTTAAATCATAAGTTTACTTTATCCATCAAGATATGGAATATGAGTACCAAGGATGCTTTCATGATTTTTAGAAAAAGTTTAAGACACTCTAGTACGCAGGTCTTTGAAAAATCGAAAAAACACGTGTTTTTTTAAATGGGAAAATTACCCCCCTCTAGTAATGGCCATTTTATAAGATAGAGGGCTGAAACTTTTTCCACATTCTTTTTGAATTATTTGGAGCTGATTTAAAAATTGAGTTTAAGTTTAAAATTAACATTAATCATGGTTTAAAAACAACTGATTAACTAATTGTGGTTAATTTATATTTCTTTTTATTTCACCTTCCAAAAGCTAATTAAAATCCTCCATCCAAACTCTTGAACGTACTCTTATGAGTAAAAACGGTAAAGACCAACTTACTGCGCATGCAACTATCTGTTAAAAACTCCATATAAGTTTTAATACCCCGTTTGAAAGTGTTTACAAGCTAATAAATTTTTTCTGGCTAGTAATATTGGACATAAGTGAGTCATGAACTTTAGGTATATAAGACATATAAAAATGATAAATTAAGAGAGAATAAATAAAAATTCTATCATATCGACTGACACAGGTATATCTACGTTGTTGAAAACCCGGTATTCAAAATAACCATTATGATGAAAATTTCATCCCCGTCACTTTTTATAACTGACATATGCATATACCAGCGAAATAGTATTTTCATGGAAATTCAAGTAAAACTCTCGGGGTTTTCGTACAAAAAAGTGTGGGCGAGATATACACGATAACTAAATGAAAATAGAAATAATAAAAATGTGAAAACGTTTTTCACAAAACACGCTTTTAAAATATTTATACAAACTTTCAATAATCGTCACAAGAAATTGAAACGGGAATATTTTTGATAAATACATTGTCAATGTCCAGAGATACATAACACAGACACAAGCGAACGAAGAATCTATACGAAAACATAAATATTTTATACTACAGCCGGAGCGGGTATAGGTGGTGGGAGGGGGTTGTTTCGTACGTTTCATGAATACGTTATCAAATAAAAAGACACCTGACTTGCCAGAGACACTCTAATTTCATAACTTGCGTTCACTCACAGATACTAATTTGAAAATTAATATTTGAACAAATGTCCCCAATTAAAAACACGTTTTTTTTATTATTGTATGAAAAGTTAACTTTCTCTTTCGAAATTAACTTACATTTCTATAATATAAAGTAAAAAAAAATTCTACAGTTTGTTATAATTTTCATTGAAAGTACTAATTAAAAGATACATTTTGGATTTTTTTCAGATTTTTTGCATCAATAGTTTAGAAATTAGTGGGGGGAGAGACGCTCTGATAACGACTTTGAAAGAAAATATGTATATCATGATTGAAGGGTTAAAATCAAAAGGTCCTTACACATATTTTGTTGCATTTTAGGAGACCTATCTAAAGCCAAAGGTAAAATTTTATTAATTCTGTTTTTGGGTCATCATTTACACCCATAAATAGATGTATAAATGAAAGTATGGGAAGGCTGTGATACACATACGTACAGACAGACAGACGTTTCAGGGTGTCCGATGGTTTTTGGAAATAAAATTCCCTGACTCGGGGGGACCCCGGGGCAAGAATGTGCAGAAATAAAATTTGAAGACCTTTTTTTTTTGGTCATAACTTGAAAATTTTACACTTGTTATTTACTTTCAATTCAATGACCTTTTTCTTTTTATTGCTCGTCAACTTAAATTTATACACTTTTTCCCCTGACTTTCTAAAAATTTTTTTATAAATTCCTTGACTTTTCAGAATTTTAAATAAATTCCCTGACCACTTTAGGCTTCCCTGACTTTCCAGAAAGTGGATACCCTGCGTTTTTCACGGAATCCTAAAAACGTAAGTTAAGTTCTTTCTCGTGCTTAATTCTGCTAAAATTTTTATACGGAAATATTTTTCTGCAAAAACTGTAATCTACAAAAAAGACGTAACCAAAAAACAAACCAAATTTAATTAAAAGCGGTATTATAAAAATCGAAAACAAAACATTTTTCTACTTTCAATAATAATCACAAAGATTCCTCCTGTCCTCAAAGGGTTAAATAAAAAGTATTTGAATCTTTACGATCTAAATTTCGCAAGTTACGTAATAAGCTGATAGAGACTCACCTCGAGAGACGCCCTCCTGGAATAGACGGGCCCCGGCTCGTCGGCGCGGCACTCCGGCTCCATGGGAGGCACGTTACCACCACTTGGTGGACCGTACCCACGGCGCGGAGACCGGCCCCGGTCCGAAGCCGCGGACACCGGCACGCTCGTCGCACTCCAATAGCCCCACGCCATTTTATATCTGTTGATGTTACTCTGTCTCTGGTTCTTGGTCACTGGGTAATACGTTACGATCTTCTCACGTCTTCTTGATTGTAATGTTAATGTAAAACGCAAATGTTCATGGTGGTTTTTGTTTCAAATTATAACACGCTGGTGAAAATATTAATGAACGTGTAATCAAATTGACTTAAGGTACTGGCACCAGTCTTGAACGCATTATAAGCAAGATATATTGTTTTTTGGGACTGATAGACTACTTTTTTGTAATTATCATAAAAACAAGTACCTAAATCATAGCGTTTTATTTTGTTTATGTTTTTTCTCCAGTAATTAACAACGTAACACCAGCAATGAACGCCCAGTGATGGACACTTGAGAAGATTACATAATGATAAATACTACGACACAAAAGTTATAAAATAAAGAATCGTTAAATTTACTCGCTTCACTTTCAATTATTTACATAAGCAAATACATTTTCTTGATAGTCTGTCGAACCGCGATGTTTATTTTTCCATTATTTTTAAACAAAATGATCAATTGTTATCAAATCACGCTGTAAGACAGTTAAATGTATATAGAGATTAAAAATCAACAAATATTTATAATTTAGTACATTTAATTTAAAAATGTTCACCACTGGGGTGTTGTTCAAGACTGGTGCCAGTACCTTATAGATTTTCCTATAAAAGTCTGAGTTAAACTGAAATTTTATAAATTAAAGCCCAGTTTTTCAGTCGAACATATACTTTTTCAATTCTTCATTACACGGAAAAAAATATACTATAATGCCGTGTTCAGACCGAAAAAACAAAACAGCAACATCGTGTCTTTTTGACAAAAGTGCAATAAAGCCTCTGCATTTTTAAATACGATGTGTTTTCAAACACCGTGTTGCTGTTTTGTTTTCTTTGGTGTGAACACCGCATAAGAATTACAATTTTTCCTGTTTAATCTGCAATAATATAATTTTAGATTGTAATGTAATATAATACTCAATATAAATTGATGGATATATAAACTGCAAACATTACAGCCTAAAATTACCGTAAAATATTATATATTTTCGCTTTCTATCCGAAATAGACAGCAAAAACTGCAATTCTTATAGTATATTTTTTTCCGTGTATTTAATATAAATTAAGTCTAGAGGTCCTTGATTTAAATTTAGTCCACGGTAAAAATTACTAACCCAGCCCTGCTTTAGCAGAATATAAAATATAAATGAAATAATACGTATTTTTTTAAACTGCAAAAAAATTTAAATAAGTTTGAATACACGTTCAAAAATATGTTCCATACCTTTCACATTAAATATTCTTAGAGTGTAAGATAATTTTTCACACTGCACTATTTCTCATTTCGTTTTATGAGTTCAATTTTATATTTTTTTATTTTATTGCACAATTTTACGATCACATTTCACATTAGGAAGGTAGACAGTTTTATAGGTTAGGTAATGTCAGTAGGGATGTTTTTTTTTTTAATATCAAATAGTAAATGTAATATACTTCCTTTATTTGTACTTTTAAAAACGGCACACTTTGATTTTCTAAGGCCTTAATTTAATTATATGCTATTAAAAAAAAGTGGACTATAATATATACGTTATATTTTGCTAAAAAACTCCACGCAGAATATGACAAGAAACATCAATATTATTAAACTATATACAAGCAGTGTTACAAACAGTGAAAAATTAATCAATGAGAACCAAATATGACTAACATCTCAAACACAATTGATATCACAAAAAATATAATTCTGCGAATGTATATATGTAAAACAAGGGGGCACTGAGACTATAGGTAATAAAGTAATTACATTAGAGTCCATATTCACGCACTAGAATCTAAACCCAATTGATCAATTAGCATCTAACAATCGGCATGGCGACGACGTTGATGATACGTTATTAAATACAATTCGCGCACACTTCTATACCTCGTATCACAAAACGGGGGGCTCGTTCGCGTCACAGAAGAGAGTATTATAGTGCGGCTGTACACGGCCGTCGCGGCAATAGCGGTGTGTGTGCGTGTGCGTGCGCGCGCGATAGAGTGCAGCAGGATTAGAGAGACCGGGTCGTTACTATGGCGACGCGGCCAGCAGGAAAGCTCGCGCGCATGTCGCGAGGGCATGCGCGATACGACCGTGCGCGGCCGCAAAACACGAATACGCGTCCCGTTTGAACTTGAAACAATATACGACCTTAACCGACTGTTGAGTAAAAAAACAAAAAAATAAAACGATTTTGCTCGGTCTATTTAATCTATATATTATAAAACGAAACTTATCTCTGTCTGTCTGTCTGTCCGTTAGTGCGCTTATCACTTATCCGATTTACGTTCTTTGGCCAGGTTTTAGTATATATTTTGTTACGTTAGGTAACATAAGGAATAAGCAGTGACGATATTAGTAAATCAAGTCTCTTTTAAAAACGCTGTTACGGTACGTTAAATATTAAACAATATATATACCGGGTGTTCCAGTCCACTATGTTTTACGCCTAAACTATTGAAGATAGAGTTTTATGATAAAAAATGTACTATATATATCGACTCTAAAGAATTTCAGGAATTTTCTTAACAAAAGTTGTTAATTTAAATATATTTTTTAAGATAAAGTACTAATTGATGTATCATTCCATTTAAAATTTGGACAACAGCCCGAAAAGTTAGCTCTTAATAATTCTGTTATATAATCCGTTTTTCTCGTTTAAATTTGGCGTAAATTCCTATTTCTTATATTTTAATCGTATAATTATTTTCAATATTTATATTATTTATATTTCAATAATTAAAAGTACGATTCACTTCGATTTAGATTCGACCATTTTTCTGTAGAAATTAATTATTTATTATGAATATATTTAAATTTAAATTTGTAAACCACACAACGAATTTTTTTTAAATTTCTGGACCCCCTTTCCACCATATAGACAATAGCCTTTTACCCCCCACCCTGTCAGTAATTAATATTTCAATTTGAAGTAAACATTATAATAAATATGGATTAATGGTTCAGTAATGTTTCGTTTTTATTTTTATAAAAGAATGTTACATAACATTATAATATTACTCCCCCCCTCCATCACCCATGAAAACAATATAGCTGTACCTCCATCCTAGTAAGAGAGTTACGAATGCGATTTTCCCCGAAAAAAACTTTCAAAAAAATATTAAAAATTACGATTGAATTTTCCGGAAAATCCGGTTGGCAATCCTGCCACACGCACGCACGCGCGAGCGTGGCAGGCGTTTATGAAAAATATAACGAAACGTTCATGTGTGATAATAGGGGGAGTGGGTGGATGTTTTTTTTGATTATTACAATAAATAAATTAATATTTATATTGAATGATTGTATAGAAATAATATAACTAAAGTTATAATTCATATTTGTAAACAGTCCTTGCCTAACCAGTGGGTAAACATCAGGTAACGTGGTTTATCTCTCCCTATCTTTCTTTTCCCTATCTCTCTCTCACTCTGTATTGTCTTGGATAATACTGTTTGGTTATATGATTAGTAATTAATAAAGGCATTTATCGCAAGAAGGCATTTGTTTATTGTAGCGATTAATTCGATAAACAGAATAATTAATAGTATATACAAAACATAACAACGTATTAGTTTTTTAGATTATCCTTTAAAAACGTCATACATATATTATTATTTTACCCGCGCGTATAGTTACATAATTGTGTGACAATAAAAATCTCATGTTGATCGGTTCATTACCTAGTAAAGTGATTCACTTGATAGAGTATTTAGGCTTTTGTAGCGATAGTAGATTATGTCACAATCATGGTACTCTGGGCCCGGGTACGAGTTCCAACAAAGGCCCGGGCAAAAAGTAATGGCCCGTATAAATAAGTTACTCGAAAACAGAGCCGTGTCAAAAGAAAGAAATAGAAACAGGTTTGGAATATACTTGTCCTTTTTTTAAACAGGTGTGTAACTATTTCATTCTTGGTCCCGAACATTAAAAATATTCATAGATATACCTATATGTATATATATAAAGAGGTTAAAAAACAAAAAATAATTAACGTTATAGAAAAAAATTATAAAAAAAACGATTATTGATTTCTAAATAATATGAGTTTCGAATTTTTTTGACCCAATTTTAATATCTTGTTCTTCTTTTTTCGTAATGTAACCGAATATCAAAAAAAATATTTAAAATTTTGTAAATCTTGTGTGTGCAATCCACCTCATCATTTTGTAGCAACCACATGGGAATTGATGTTTTTTTAAATTTCCTCGATGAAATATGAACCATTATAGTATGTTTATTTTTTATATTATTTACTTTTCTAATAAAAAACTTATTGCACAAAATCACAAGATAGATACACAAAAATATATCGAACAGAAATACTACCCTGAACTATAGTAAGCTACCAATCAGATTCTTCGAAAAAGAGATAGATATATTCCAAACTACACTGCATCTCTCTCTCACTTTTTGAACAGATGTTACACCATTGTGTTAATACAGAATGCACTGTCCATTCTCTATGTCTATGGATGTAACTATGTCCATGCAGTTACACGCGTTTTTATTCCGGCTCAATGCCGGTTTAGTTATGCTATCCGCTTTTATTCACGTCAATCCCTCGACTGTGCATCCCGACACAGTCACACCCATTTTTGGTAAGCTCTTTTTGTTAAAAAAATTAATAAAAATAATAATCGGAAAAAACCTCGCTAAACGGGGGCTTACTATAACATCCAAGTTTAAAATTCACTGCAGCACGACCCGCGAAAAATGTACAGTTACATTTCAAAGCTTCATGTATGTTACCTATATAATATATACGTGTAAATAAACATAGTAGACGCCGTCACGTTCTAAGTGCTGCGGGAAATAGAAACGCTCCAGTTACGGCTCTATGAATGTGAGCTGAATAAAGTCCACACAAATTGTTATTTTTAATATATTTTACTACTGCTAAAATGTATCCATACGAGAAATGCATATAAAAATATTATTACGTGTTGTTTCAACTAATTATACACAATTGTTTAAAAACATACCTTGGAAGAAATGAAATCGACTTACCTGAAATAAAAAAATAAAAAACAATTAATATAATATTCACTAATTTAATTTATTAATTTTAAAGCAAAATGTCAAGGGAATGCCCATAAACCACGTATCGCTTTTAGGGTTAAGAGAAGTGAGAGGGGGGGAAGTTTATTCAAATGTTACGTAGCATTTTTTTATACAACTAAATACAAAACTATGTAGGACGATTAACCAATGAAAATAGATATACATATATGATGATACTGCCTTACGTAACATAAGTCGGGGGGCGTGGGGTTCCAAAAGCTATTGTTTACATGGGGAGTTAAATCATTATTAATTTACTCAAGATCTTAGAGCAATGATAATAAATGTATAATAAAGTAAATTCTATGTAGTTTATGAGGTACACTTATCACCACTGCATGCGTCAAATTCATATAAACTACTAGTTGTTCCCCGTTTTATTCTAATCATTTTTTCGAAATACAAAGTAGCCTACGTCCTATCTCAGTATACAAGCTATCTTCCTGCCAAATTTAATCAAGATCGGTTCAGCGATTTAGCCCTGAAAAGGTAACAGACATACACTTTCGCATTTATAATATTAATATGGGAAAATCATACTATTGACATGTATATTTAATATAACGCTAACTTAAATATATTATAGCTTTTTCTTTTTATTGTTTATTGAATTTTAGGTTATCTCGTGAGATAAACCTAAATATTGACCATAGAAACATTAGAAAGCCCGCAATCAATTCAATAGGCGTCGTTTACTAAAAGAGGGCAATCCGCATGTCCACATGTGTCTCTTATACCTCTATACAAAGGTCAAACTACGACGCACAGTTCCGTAACGTTGTTCGTTAATATCAAGTATCTGCAGTATTATTTGCGCTCATTCACACACAGACGGACAAACTAACGCAGAAACAAGATGTGTATATTAATTATTTATTTAAATGTTGTCTTTCTTCCTTCCTATCTCTCTCTCTCTCTCTGTATATCAAATATTTAACGACCCAAGTAACAATTCGCAGCAAAAAATAAATATTTTCATTTGCTACTGGCACACCAGTCTTGGACAATACCCCACTTGTTTAATTAAATTAGAAATATTTGTTCATATATAGTTGATTACTAGAGATTGGAAAAATAGTTGTTATTTTCAATGAAATAGTTACTAGTTGAATTTTTTTTCGGAAAATAGTTGTTAAATAGTTTTTTTACGATTTAATAATAATTAGTGCGAACGAAGCAGTAAAAAGTGTCGCAAATAGTTTTAAAATAGTTGGAATAGTAGTTGCAAATAGTTGATTTCAAATTGTGTTCAATCAAACCAGTTTTCTGAAAACGGTGGAGATATGTAATAAAAATTACAATAAATTCATTTTTACGCATAGTTGAAAAACTATTTTTCCAATCTCTATTGATTACATACTGGAATTATTGAATCATAATCTATAAATACTTAACTCTAAAACAGCTTAATTTGATGACAATCGGCCAATGGGTGTCTAAATCTAATTATTAATTATTATATTATCATAGCATCTGCTTTACATTGTTTCTAATTTTATCATTCTTTATTTTATAACTTTTGTGTCTTTGTACTTAATCATTAGCAAGTGTCCATCACTGGGTGCCTATTACTGGAGAAAAAACATATTACGTTATAAGTGATGAAGTGATCAAATCAAATCTTGATAGATCTGCATTTTGAGACAAAATCAAATTTTTTCACTGGTTTTTGATCTGTGGAGAACTGCAAAGATCTGCAACAATCTACAAAGATCTCTGAATTTTCAACGGTCTCTATCACGATCTACAACGATCTTAAGAGATATTTGTAGTTCGTTGTAGATCTTTACAGATCTTCACAGATCAAAAACCAGTGAAAGAATATAAGTTAGTCTCAAAATGCAGAAATATCAAGACCTGATTTGATAAAAAAAATTTCCGGGGAGCTACTTGTTTTATTAGTACCATGAGTTACAAAAAGAAGCACATTAATATAAAAAAAAAAAAAACAAAAAAACAGTATACCTTGATCTTAAAGCGTCCAAAACTAGTTTTAATACCTTATCTATTTTTTTTAAGATGAGAAAATTGTATTAAATTTTTTTAATTAAAATATATTACAAAATAGCGAAGATATTGCCTATTATATATATTTTTTCGCTCTCACCTTTAGAAGCTGACTCCTTTATGCTAACAACGCCATTCAAAATGAACTTGGTCGGATGGTGTAAAATATTAAAACACCTCGGCACAAGTACCTCTGTCCCGTCCATACTTTGGTAGAAACGTTACACGTATTTATTTAAACATTATTATTAAAGTATCACACGGTATTAGATCGTAGCACTTTTTCCATTTCACTTTCAAATACATTTTATTACTTCATGTTTGTTTGTTATTTGATAAGATGTTTCTCCGCACCTTAAAATACCACCTTTATTAGATTATAAATAAAACGCGCTAATTTTAAATGTGTTATTCATACTTATTACAAAACACTACAATCAAAATCGAAACACAAAAAAAACATCTGCCAAGTAAATGCACAGATAAAGTTGCCTGCCTTTGGTTAACCACATAATTTTTATAAAATTTTACTAACAAATATTAGTTCGAAATTTTTCTTAAGGCGCACCTGATTATTTTGCTTCCTCGCAATATCGAAGATACGAGAAGCTATGTGATCGTTTTAGATTGAGACAAAAAAAATGTTCCCCGATTACAAAATTTTAAATTGATTTATCCGTTTCACGTCAAGGCAAACACTTTTCGTTCCGTGTCTGTCTGTCCGTCCGTCCGTCCGTCCGTCTGTCCCCTAAATCCTTGTCACACGCATAACTCATGAACCACTGAACCGATATTATTGAAACTTGGTCGGATGGTTGGGTCTGGCTTGAGGACGGTCCCATTTCAAAATCATCAAAATCGTGTGTAAAGGGGAGGGGTGACACCCCAAAATATTTATTTTTTCAAGATATATAAGAACGACACATGTTACGTAAAAAATTTTTAGAATATTTTTTGTAGAGCATTAAATTTCCTATAATATGGTTCTACAACGTTTGTTGTAAAATATTCCCTTACAAAGATTTATCTCAATTTATTTTCAAAATTCGTGTTTTTTTTTTCTAAATTGATATTTGCTTGGATAATATATTAAATGTCATTTTAACATTTGTCAAAAAATTAAAAATATACGAAAAAATAATCAGGTGTGTCTTGAGAAAATTTTTTAACTAATATTTTTTAGTAAAATTGTATAAAAATTAAATGGTTAACCAATTCCAGGCCATTTATCTAAACATTATCGGTTTATATTTAAATTGTTGAATAATTAACTACCTTAGGTAAATTTAGCACGAGAAAGCACTGTGCATTTACTTGGCAGATGTTTTTTATATATTATTATTTTTTTCGCAATTTAATACACAACATTTATACATTAATACACGCACAATTTTGTTAAAGTTAATACACGCGTCAGTGTTTTCTATTTAGATGTAAAGTAATCCCAAATATGCACACTTCTACATCGAATATCTAAAAGAGTACTAATACAACAAAAAGTTAAGTATTGTTTAACAACGTTACTTACAAACGCTCGCGTCTATTGCAACATGTAGTGTGGTATATATTTAGACTTTAACTGATAACACAACGTATATATACATATATTTAATAACTGGATCTATACAAACAAATAATAATAATAAAGAAAACTGTTAATGCGTGTACAGACCTACAATATTTGCAAAGTTATAAATTAATTATAATGTTGATAAGAAATAATGCAAGTCGACCTAGTTTTACTAAATTATTTTTTTAAGTTCATCAATGAAAAATATAGTAGAGCCTAGGGTTTCACGTAAAATATGATTTTATAAGACGATACTGTCTTAATTTTAACTTGGTCTTTTATGTATTAAGTAAGCCCTATTTTTAATAGTCTTAAAAAAAGAGGAGGTTTTCAATTCGACAATATATATGTATATATTTTATGTATGTTCGGGTATAACTCTAACAAATATTGTTACAATACGTTGAAGAATCACTGCTCTAAATTTCATCGCTAATCCATAGATACTATCACACAAATTGCTAGCTCCTTTATAATACCGGACATAAGAGAATCAAAATTGAAATGACAGTCGTACGACATACATAATAATATATTAATGCTAAGTAGAAATCAGCAGTCTAAAATCAATTAGTAGCTTTACATTATTATAAATAAATTACCACTGTACAGGGAAAATAATACAATGAACCAAAACAATCCAAATTTCTCTTTAAAACAATATTTTTTCTTGTTTTAGATAAACTTTTTTATACGTGTGCCCTAAAACCCAGACTAAACTCATAAAGATCTAACACCTCCTTGGTTTGATTCTTATTCTTTATAACACCGGGCATAAGAAATCAAATTATAATCAGTAATCACTGCACTATTTTGCTGACACTTCAAAACTATATTTAAAAATGTTATCATATTATTATGTATTATAACACTTTCCTAAACTATCGAGAAACAAACGACATAGTGAACATTAAACAAGAACAATCTAAACACGCCGCACTGATTATAGGGGGGATAACGTACGGGTGGGTGAGTGGGTGTGTGTGTGACAGTGACAGATACATTGGGGAACATACTGCAGTCGTAGCGGTTCTCTTATCATACACATACACAAACACCAACACACAACAGCTGTGATAACAAGTTTAATACTGCAATTATATTATAGAGTTGATGTCTAATAATTGTGCATCATTAGACACATATTTCCCGGGGGGGGGGGGGGGGGTCGAAAAATATCAATAAAAATCACAGTTCTAGAAATACTACAAATTTCTGAACCCTGGTACATTTTTTTAATCAGATAAAATTAATCTGAGCTTGGCGACAAAATTTTTTAACGTGCCTATCTTTTTATCTATTAAAATTTATCGCACTAATAATTGTGTAACATTAGACACATATTATCCAGGAGGGGGGGGGGGGGGTCTAAAAAATATCAATAAAAATCACAGTTCTATAGAAATACTACAAATTTCCGAAGTTGGTACATTTTTTTAATCAGATAAAATTAATCTGAGCTCGGCGACAAAATTTTTTAACGTGCCTATCTTTTGATCTATTAAAGTTTATCGATAAGATGTCTATCTGTCTGTTAGCACTAATAATTGTGCATCATTAGACACATATTAGCCAGAGGGGGTGGTCGAAAAATATCAATAAAAATCAGTTCTAGAAATACTACAAATTTCGGAACCCTGGTACATTTTTTTTAATCAGATAAAATTAATCTGAACTTACCGATAAAAATTTTTAACGTGCCTATCTTTTGATCTATTAAAGTTTATCGATAAGATGTCTATCTGTCTGTTAACACTAATAATTGTGCATCATTAAACAAGCCTAGGAGTGGAGGGGGGTCGAAAAATATCAATAAAAAATCACAGTTCCAGATTTACTAAAAATTTCCGAACCCTGGTTCATTTTTTTTATTAGGATAATTAATTTGAGCTCGCCGACAAAAAATTGTAACCTGCCTATACCTTGATTGACAAGGTGTCTGTCTGTCTGTTAGCAGGATATCTACTTTTTTTATAACGTTGGCCCTTTCTTTCCCTATCTTTGTAATTAATGAAAATACATTTTTGTAATAAATTTTGTTAACCAATATAAAAGATTTTATATATATAGAGAATATTTTACATACTCTGAACCTTTTTGGTATTCCTGCCCCCTTATAACACCACTTACGTATTTTTAAGAATTACTAATTTTTTAAACATTTTTCTTCATCTGCGTAACAAAAAATTATTCAAAAAACAACTGGACTCGATAATACACCATATTACACTTTATTTCAATTTAAATCGTTAGATTATTTTCTATATATCATTTTCACGAGTATCATTGCACGTGTATGTATTTATTATAGGATGAAAGGGGAGGGGGCGTCGAACCCCGTCTAAATTACAACGGAAGAGATACAGGAAATGGAATCTCGGAGCAAGTTAGTATACCTGCACAAACTGCACATTAATCAAACCACTGATATATTGATTTAATTGATAAGAAAAACCAAACGGGACGCCACTGATTCAAAATCAAAGTTATTTTTAGATATTTATTACTATAAAAGTAATGCACGTTTGAAATAAAAACCAACCAAAAACACTCAGAAATAAAACAAAACAGAAATAACATCCAAACTATCTGAAGTTTGAGTTAAAGAAAATAAAAAAAAATAAAAACAGATAACGAAGAACAAGAATACATAGCACAGCGAACTTTTTCAATACAGCGGTGTTTTTTTTTTTCACTGCTCTAATACAGGAAAAAGAAATAAAATAATGAAACATCGCGAGCAACTGAAAATGAAAAAAACAAATACCATAAACAGGGACGTACCGAATCAACAACAAGAAATAACTATTTAATGTCCGGTATCATAAAGGACCTAACAAATTTGTTAGCTAACAAACACTTTCAACTGAGGTATCAAACATATATGACAGTTCTTTTGGAGTTTGTTGATGACTTTGACAAGTTTCGCGCACGCGTTGAAGGTAAATACAAACGGTATATAAACAGTGGTGATGTTATGAAAATTATTTTGTACGGTCAAAGATGCCAACTGTGTTACAATTAATTGAAGTGTCACTGCTCTAAATTCCATAACTAATCCATAGATACTAGTACAGTATTAATACCCCATATGAATGTAATTGCTAGCTAACAAATTTTGTTATGTCCTTTATAATACCGGGCATAAGTCTACACTAAGAAGCGTGGGGCTAGGAGGGGGGAACTTACGAATCTTAAATTCAAAATATATTATAAAACAAAGTCCCTCGCCGCGTGTGTCTGTCTGTCTGTGCACGATTTTCTCAGTAATTACTGAACGGATTTTATCCCGGTTTTCACTAATGGATAGAGTGTTTCACTAGGAAGGTTTAGGTGTATAATTTGTATATATTCCCCAAGTAATGCACTAGTTATTAATAAATTAAATATCGAATTCTATAAATTTAATTCAATTAAAAAATAACCTATTATTACTAATAATCCATTAATTACCTAAGAATTGGGGGTAGTTAGAGGGGGAGTCAAAAGCATTTCTCTATCTAAAAAACTATTTTAAATAAATACTAGTCTAGTAAGGTTTTTTTCGTACAAAAATAACTAAAAATCATATCATTAAAAACAATTGATATAAAGAAGTGCAAAATTCAGGGAGGGAAGAGAGGGGGGGGAATAACCGAACACTAACATGCAAAGGTGGGAGTGTTCGAAAATTTCAAAAATCATCCTTACGCAATTAATGGCCGGTCCCTAACTTATTAAACAATATTTAATCACATATACGTGTTAATTTTTACAAAGCACTAAGAGCACTAATAAATCACTAACGATCGCAAATAAGAAACAAAATAACGAGATTTACATAACAACAAAAACATGTGAATATCTTTAGTCTTTACCAGTTCAACAAAACCATTGTTTAAAACAGAAAACTCTTACATATGTATTTTAACTCGTTTTGGTACAATTGCGTGTGCGTAAGATGACAAAATTAACTACAGTGGTTCTCAAAATGTTGCACCATTCAAGAACCCCGTAGAAAATAACTACACACGGTTATAATTATTCTTAATGTCCGGTATTATAAAGAAGCTTGCAAAATTTGCAAGCTTGCAAACACTTTACTAAATATACTTTGCATACCTTTGTTTTTACTTCCTATGTATGAAATTACCTAAGTTATAGGTTTGATACCCCTTTTAAAAGTGCTTGTAAGCTTGCAAATTTGCGAGCTCCTTTATAATACCGGACATAAGTATAATAAGGTACTGGCACCGATCGTGGACACTTGTTTAATTAAATGTACTAAATTAGAAATATTTGTGTTGATATTTGATTACATACTGCCATTACTGAATCATAATCTATAGACACTTAACTCTAAAACAGCTTAATTTGATAACAATCGGCCAATGGGTGTAAAAATGGTGGACATTTAAACTAATTATAAGTGTAATCTATTTATTAATTATTATATAATCATAGCATCTGCTTTACATTGTTTATAATTTTTCCATTCTTTTTTTATAACTTTTGTAATCATTAGTAAGTGCCCATCACTGGTTGCCTTTGTCCATTACTGGAGAAAAAACATAAACAAGTAAAAGGCTATAATTTAAAAAAAACTATATATGAGAATTAAAAAAAGAAGCCCATCATCCCAAAATTATAATTTCATGGGAAATGTGGCGATCCTCAAAAGAATAATTTAGAGCCGCTGGTATTTGAGTATAGTTGCATTTAATATAAATTAATTGCAAAGGCGGAGAAGGTCGTAAGTCTGAATGACTCAGGCTAAGTAAGTAAGAAAGTATTATCTACATATAGACAATAGTTCTCGTCCATTGTTAACACAGTTAGCTTGACGTAATAAAAACACTAATTAACTACATATTAACATGTCTTTGCGCATATTTCCTAATTAAGTAAAAAATGGAAACGACAAAATAAAAGTTGTACTTAATTTTCTCTCTCCATATTTTGTGTGGGTGTAAGTTTATTATTATAATTTTTAGTTTGATCTAATCGCCAGACCCGCATTTAATTAATTAACGTTATTCATGAAAATGATTAAAAAATAGATAAACCACGAAAGTTAAACGTGCCCGTGTGTAGCAACCTTTAGTTGTCACGGATGCGGTAGCGACATCTTTGCACAAACGTAGGAACTACTTATTTACGTTTTGTACGAATCGAAACATAAACCTTTAAAATAAACGTACCAAATAATTCAAATTATTCGATTGTTAAAAAAACATAAATAAATTGATATGTATGTAATTCAAAACAAAAAAAAACAATTAAAACTAGATTCTGTTAATTAATCAGAATAAACTGCTGAACCGATCTTGATGATGTTTTGCAGAGTGATAGCTTGCATCTTGAGGAGGGCTACTTTGTAACGGTTGATTTTAAATAATTGGCAAATGAATTTTTTTAAATTCATTTGAATTAATTCAAATTGAAATCAATTTTGCTAAGAATCTGGTCACTTTTAAATTTTAAGCAATTTCAAAATATAAAATAGATAGAAAAAATGCGACATAGTACTCTGTAACTATAAAGCTCACAAAGTTATGAATGAATAAATTTGAAATCATTTCAATGTGAGTTTCTACAAAAAATACAAGAATTGTTTATATTAAAACGCTGCAACTACTTTAAATAATTTGGAAACGTATAAAGAACATTTAATTTATAGTTACAGAGTACTATGTTGCTAACTAGTATGTATATAATATTAAACTGACCATGAATGGTTAACTCCGAATCCCGATTGAGGTCATAGAGTCTGACAGCCTCGTCCAGCTCCAACTGAGTAGACAACGTGCACGGGTCTCCCTCCTCGTCCACCCACTTCATCGTGAACACCTTCAAATCAGAACCATCGCTCTGTAGATTAAATACTCGAACACGTGTACCAATCAAACAGCATTGCATTCAATCACAACACAACACTAAAACACACACTAAATTTACCTGGTCAGGTGTAAATCTACAGATGTCCCTCATCTCTTGTAGAAGGTCTTCAATCGTAATGTTCTGGTCGATGTACGTAATCATAATCTCTCCGTTGTAGGCCGCTTTCACGCGTATCTCGTTAGCGTCGCCGGGAGGCTCCCGGTGCACCAGCTGCGTCGGCATCGCGCGCAGGAAACGGACCAGGCGCAGGTACGCCCGCCACACACAATCCAAGATGCGACAAACTCAAACACACCTGCCTAAAAAAACCACTATTACATTTAATCTCCTATAATTAAGTTAGCAATATGCACACCTATTTAATACAATTAATCAATTAACTAGAGCAAAAACAAACACAAAGAACACAAAAGCCATTCTTGAATATAGTTTACAAACTGCATTTTTCATATCTGAATCATATCATAGGTTACAGGTGTTTAATGAGTAATTGGTACATGATTAACCTACAAGTTTTATTAGTACGTAAAAAGTACCGGGAATGAGAAAAACTACAAAACTAAGCTAGCGAATAGAATAGAATAAGAAAGATCATATTGGAATTTGTAAAATACTTACTTAAATACTATCTGTCGATTAATAAAAAATAAAAACACTCAAAGATTGTGACACCTCTTACTCCAATTACACGAAAGTATACAACATATGCGTCAAATTCCAGAACGACAACATATAGAACACAAAATACCTAGTATATTTTTCTTTATCAATGAAATTATGACATATGGACATAACCTCAATTAATAAGTTTAAATTTAGTCAATTTAGCATTTAAAATGATCACAAGACGAATATTTCGAATTCTACTTTCACGTAAATATAATGAATACAATTTTGAGTGTATTAAATAACACATATACGTTTTCAGCACTGAATCAAAATGGATTTACCGTACCTAAAGCAGGAATTAAAAATTTTCCACCCCCAATTAAATACGATGGTAAGAAAATAGACGCATACAATCAATCAATAAATATTAATAAACGTTATTTCAAACAGGCGTCGAATTTCCTGAACGTGCTAAATTACGATTCGTTGATAAAGTCCCTCAATACCCACCGAATATTCGGCCCCCTAAAATGCAAAAGAGGTTACGTTACATGCGAGGGCCTGAAGAATTACATAATACATTAGTGCACAAGCAGTATGGAATAGTTGCAACAGGGGGAGGCAGGTTACGCTGGGGCCATTTTGAAATGATGCGTCTGACCTTAGGCCGTAAAATAGACACAGATAGAATGTTTTGTATATGGCGTATTGATCCTCCGTGGCAACCAGTGACTAAAAAGGGTCAAGGACAGAGAATGGGTGGAGGTAAAGGTGCAATAGACCATTACGTCACTCCGATTAAAGCCGGGCGTGTGATTGTAGAACTGGGGGGAAAATGTGAGTTTAAGGAAGTTAAAGCGTTTCTTGAAGATGTTGCAGCTAAGTTACCTTTCAAAGCTATGGCCGTTTCGCAGGAAATGATGGATAGGGACAGGAAAAACGAAGAGAGAATAGAACGGGAGAACGTTAATAGATATACGATGAAATATATCATCCAGAATAATATGGGCGGGTGCCACAAATGGTTGTCACCTGTAGATCATAAATGGTTCGGGAAATATCATTAATTGTATATAAATAATTAAATAAATAAATAAATAAATAGACTTTTTTAATTTGATTTATTCGTTTTATTATTTTTAATCACAATTTTATTTTACAGTATAAAATGATTATAAGTAGAAATACACTTGATATGAATCTTGGCTTCTGGTTATAAGCCATGTCGGTTTGGTTGTTCTATCGGCTTGTACCTAGGAGCCAAGATCGTTAACAGATCAAAATATTTTTATTGAAAGAGGGCAAAATTCAATGCTCTGTAGTTATGGTAAAAATGGTCAGAATTAGATTTAAAAAATGGCATTGAAAGATTGAAATCTCTACTTTATGATACCTTTAACAGATGGAACTTTCATTTATTTTTCCCGGAGTTATAGGAATATAAAGCAAGCTAGTAAAAAAAATGCGATTTTCTTCAGCAAAGTTACTTGATATTAAACGAATTTTTACTTAACGATAAATAGATCGATGGGAAAAAATCGTAGACCAAATCTAAAAACTGTACTGTAAAGTAGAGCCATCATACTTTAAAATGATATGATTCCCACCCAAATATGACCATTTTTACCAAAGTTACAGAGCTTTCTCTAAAAAAAAATTTGATCCGATTTTTTTTTTTACATATTTAAAAATATATCTTATTTCTGTCTGGGAAGCGTTTCGTCAGAAACAAGGCACAAGTTTAGTCTCGATACAATTGTATTACTACCTATTGCTTACAATATCACTAACTTTTACGGTCATTTTTCATTGACGCTACTTCGATATTTCAATAAAAATAATAGCTACATTTTCTCTCGTTCATTTCTTTGTTCTTGTTTTAAATTTTGGCGTCAATAAAATGTTATCATTTCATTCTAAATATAAATAATTATTGCAGCTAATATCACACTATAGTTTATTATTAATACATTTGTTATTACTTACGTTGAGTAGAAGAAATATTAAATGACACTTTGATTTTACTTTGTAATCACATTTATCTAAAATAAATAACGATTAAAAATTATATACATATTATATGTACGTCGTAGATTTTTTAACACGTTTCTTGGTCGATTTTTCGTAGATGTGGCTTGCACTAAGAAGCCAAGAATCTACATTTTATGGCGGTAATATCTGTATTAAAAAAACGTTTCACGTTCAATTTTTTTCGTAATTCTCTCAAATACAAAACTTGGTTTCTGGGCACAGCTCCGCATCTTGGGATTTTCAAAAACTAACAGAACACTAAATATTTTCTTGCCTTTTTACAAAAAATTCAGTTTTTTGTGAATTTTTCAATAACTATTGATTTTACGAAAACTTTCTTTTTTAATAAATTAAAGATCAATAACATTTAATATTTACACGTTCAATTATAAAACTATAATATCTCTACGTCTTATTTTCTAGTATTTTAGTCGATATTTGTATGACGAGTTGAAGTTCTCTGCAGGAAATTTCACTAAAAAATTTAGAATTTTTGATTTCGTTAAAAGTATGTTTATTGTATAGAAAATAACGTGAAAAGTTGTTTGTTTCAAACCGCAGGTCTGTATCTCAAACCGTTCTCGAGATATAGCCTCTCAAAGTTTTAGTTTTTCCAAATTTTTGGAGAAAAAAGGCCATAACTTTTGAACGGGTGGTCGGAATTGATTTTAGTTGACGGATTTGGAATCAGCGTGTCAAAATCTATATAATGACATGTATAATACTTTAAAATCCGACAAAAAAATTTTGGCCAAAAATCGACATTTTTTTAAGGTATACCCCTTTGATTTTTTTCGATTTTTCGTAAAAATTTTTTTTTCGAGTTTTAAAGTATTATACATGTCTTTATATCGATTTTGACACGCTGATTCCAAATCCGTCAACTAAAATCAATTCCGACTACGCGTTCAAAAGTTAGAGCCATTTTTCTTCAAAATTTTGAAAAAACTGAAACTTTGAGAGGCTATATCTCGAGAACGGTTTGAGATACAGACCTGCGGTTTGAAACAAACAACTTTTCACGTCATTTTCTATAAAATAAACATACTTTTAACGAAATCAAAAATTCGAAATTTTTTAGTGAAATTTCCTGCAGAGAACTTCAACTCGTCATACAAATATCGACTAAAATACAAGAAAATAAGACGTAGAGGTATTATAGTTTTATAATATTAAATGCTATTTTTGTTCAAAAAAAACAAGTTTTTGAGATATTTACAAAAAAAAAAAAAGATTTTAGTGACTCTTAAAAAACTGCACGTTGCTTTTACCCAGAAACCAAGACACTTTGTTTACAAATATAATTATTTACGAATTAACATTCTGATGTTTCATTATATGCATGCCGTTCGGCAAGGGCACGTTTATATTCGGCACAATCTTGAGGGTCATCATGGGAGCCAGCTCTCTGTCATCGGGGTCTTTCTCCAGATGTTCGCACATGTTGTCTCCGCACACCTTACAATCGTAAAGGTCAGGAGTTATGGAGTTTTTTAGTTTCTGTTAATTAATACAATAATTGATTATTTAAAATATTGATTGTTGTCGTTTGTTTTTTTATTATACCTCTCCGACTGAATTGCCTGGAGATTTTAGGAACTCGTAGATGGCGACGCCCGGGATACAGACGATAGACAGACTGGCGATTATCCAGCCGATTGCTATTGCCCAGGTCGGGTAAGAATATTTACCGTTGTCGTAAGTCGGCGGTTCGAAATCGATCAGAGCGAATATCCACAGACTCTAAAAATGTATTTTTTTGGTGTAACACGAAAAATCGAAAGTAGAAATTATAAGGATTAATATTTTCCAAGTTTTAACTTTATAAAAAAAAACATTGTCATTACAAAAGGCCTATACAATTTAATAAAGTAGTTTTTCGAAATTATTTCAAAAATCATCAATTCTATGAGAAAATTTCACTGAACTAAAAACGTAAATGTGACAATTTTACATATAAATCATTCATTGTATTTTTTATAAATGAAGCAAATATATTTTTATAAGGGCATTTTTTAAATATATTTAACATATTCGAGACATTAACTGACCAATAACATAAGTGGAGACAGAATGAGCCAACAAATCCGGAAGTACAATGAAGGAGGTTTTCCGGTCATATCCTTCATGTTCTTCGACAACCGCCAAGAGCCGTAGATCCATACGATTGCGAGGATCTCAAAGAACGCCAGGTACATTATAGATATGGAAGCTGCATAGTGATCTATTAGTTGGAAAAAGTATATTCCACCCTGGAAAAAATAATAAACGAAAATTCTATTAGACCTCTCTCCAATGCCGGATTAAGTCAAATTTTATAAAGAGGCCATTTTCAGTGGCGTCGCTAAGAGGGCTACTTTTATCGAGATTTACCTTGGTGACATTTGGTAGACCGCATAAGAACGATACGACGCAAATAATCAATACCAAAAACTCGTGGTAGAGTAAATTCTTTTTGATCCATTTTGGGAACCCATCTTGTATTGATGTAACAACTACTTCAACAATTGCAAACTGAAAATAATATTTTAACTGTTATAAAATTGTTCAAAAAATGATTGTTGAAATAATATAAGTACGTATTGTTGCAAAAAATCTATTCATTGTTGATTTCATCAATCATATTATTACATTAAGTATCAACAATAGATTTAATAATTCAAAATTAATGTATACGATGCAATAATTATTATTATAAAATGGAATGAATTGTAAACATTTATCATGTTATCATTTGAATCAAGGAAAATAATATGTATAGTAATTACCTACAGGAAATTTATGTTTTGACCTTCATAAAATTTATGAATATGTCAACCTATAAAACAATAAAAATGTATCATTTCCATATACTCGTTTGAATTATGCAAAAAAATTTTTTAAGTAAAATAAATCTTTCTAGGCATTCACTGTAACGTCTGGCAAAACGTTTACCGATAAAACGACCCAAAAGGCACGGCTTATACCCAGAAGTCACGACCCATTAAAAAAAATAACTAATTTTGTCGTTACATTAAAAATCTGAATTGAATAAGAAGTAAAATGAATCTTTCTACATAGGTATCCACTGCAACGTGAGGCGATAAGTTGGTCGCGACTTACATCGAGAAACCTCGACGCACTATAAAAAATAATTAATTGTGTCGTAAACATCAAAAAATTAATCTCTTTTTAAAGAATTCTGAACAAAAACAAGTCGATTAAAATAAATAGACCACACCCATAGGCGCCATTAGGATATTTTTTAAATGGGGGGGGGGGATTAATATTTTATATTTTACAATCCCTCCATTTACACGGATTCATTTAAACGCTGTTGAAAAAGTATGGAAAAAAGTGGAAAAACTTAAAAAATACAAGGTAATGGTGAAATTTCTATTGCTCCATTAACGCGCTATTTACATGAAACCCAATAACCGCGTAAATAGAGGGATTACTGTATAATAGGGGTAAAAAAATCCCCCCCCCCTAGCTCACTTACCCTGGCAGCGCCTATGATAGTACACTTATTTTATTTATTGATAATAACCTTGAGAAAAGATAAAAAATTTATAATCCATTCAAACACGTACTTTATTTTGAGTAGGTGTGAAAATGAAATAAATAATTTATAAGAAAAGTACTTACATACATATATTATTGAATATCATCTATTATGTATGCATAAAATAAATTATTTAAATTAATTGCGGACATGTAGATGCACTTTTTTATAATTGTTAATTAATATACATATTAGTTCCCACCTTTTTTAAATGATTAATAAATAAAACATAATTAACATGTGTTTTATTTTATGAATAATAATTTAGAATGTGACAGTTGATAATTGATTATATAATACACATTAGTCATTGTTAATTATAGCAACAAAGGAATCTTACCTGACTATTTAATCCTAGACATAACATCATGAAGAAAAACAACACAGAAAGAAATTGTGCTGCTGGCATTTTAGCTAGGGCTTGTGGGTAAACAACAAACACTAGTCCGGGGCCTGAAACGAATATTATAATGATATAACCATTTCTAAATATTTAAACAATCAAACGTTTGAAATTCCCGCCGTAATTCGTTTATTGTTGTATTCAATTGTTTTTAAAAAAAATTCTGATTTTTTTCCCCGAACTGAACCGATTTTGATGGGGTTTTGACTGTTATAAGGCATAAGAATTATCCTATTTAAAAATAAATTAAATTAATAAATTACCGTCATCGATGACTTCCTCTATGGGCGTGTGCTGCTCAGACGCAATATTACCAATAGTTGCAAACGTAAATATCCCTACGAGAAGACTGGTGAGAGCGTTGACAAATGAAACTGCCAACGTATCGTGCAAGATGTTGTTATTGTAACGATTATAGCTAGCAAAAGATATCATCGAACCAAACCCGATACCCAGAGAATTGAAATTCTGGGCAGCTGCGTTCACCCAGACCTAAATCAACCACTTGTTAAATTCAACAGTTGTAAAAAAAATTCAAATGACTTACTTTTGCATCGCTTAGAAGTTCCCATTTCGGTTTAAAGAAGAACCTCAGCCCTTTATCTGCCCCCTCGAGCGTTAGAGACCTTATCAAGAATAAGATAATGAGCAGGAATGGTAGAGTTGCCGTCAAGTAGCGCACTTTAGCTGAAGACTTGATGCTCTTCCAGATAGCGAAGTAGACGATAACCCAAGCGCACAGGAGGCACGCCACTAGATCCCATCGTAGCGATTCAGGATGTTCAATGCCTTTGCTGATCTGCAGCACTTTGTAACTGAAATGTATTTATTTTTTAGAATTCGTTGGAAAATTCAAGAATGTTCTATGCCTTTGCTGATCTGCAGCACTTTGTAACTGAAATGTATTTATTTTTTAGGATTCGTTGGAAAATTCAAGGATGTTCTATGCCTTTGCTGATCTGCAGCACTTTGTAACTGAAATGTATTTATTTTTTAGAATTCGTTGGAAAATTCAAGAATGTTCTATGCCTTTGCTGATCTGCAGCACTTTGTAACTGAAATGTATTTATTTTTTAGGATTCGTTGGAAAATTCAAGGATGTTCTATGCCTTTGCTGATCTGCAGCACTTTGTAACTGAAATGTATTTATTTTTTAGGATTCGTTGGAAAATTTAAGGATGTTCTATGCCTTTGCCGATCTGCAGCACTTTGTAACTGAAATGTATTTATTTTTTAGGATTCGTTGGAAAATTTAAGGATGTTCTATGCCTTTGCCGATCTGCAGCACTTTGTAACTGAAATGTATTTATTTTTTAGGATTCGTTGGAAAATTCAAGGATGTTCTATGCCTTTGCTGATCTGCAGCACTTTGTAACTGAAATGTATTTATTTTTTAGAATTCGATGGAAAATTCAAGGATGTTCTATGCCTTTGCTGATCTGCAGCACTTTGTAACTGAAATGTATTTATTTTTAGGGTTCGTTGGAAAACTAGAAACCCTTATAGTTTCGGTCTGTCTATCTGTCTGTATGTGACAGTCCTCTCATTATCTCAATTGGTACACGGACGTAGATTGATGACCCAAAAATAGAAATTATGAGTTTTTTGAAAATTTGGACCCCAATAGACTGAAAAGTGTACTTACCCCACTGAGTGGGGTGTCTTTAAATAGGTCTCTAAAAATGTTCTATGACCTTTTGATTTTAATCCTTCAATCACGAGATATTTGCTTCAAAAAATATGAAAAAATTCCAGAATGTAGTTTTTTTTTATAACACTGTAGCAAAAATAGTTTATGAAAAATGTAGAAATAACTGTTTTTTTTTTTTATAAATGGTGATACGGATACTTACACTTTTATAAAAATTACATCGTTTATCAACATGAAATAGCTCTTGATACGTATTATAAAATAGTTAATGTTAGTGGGAATGGCTACAGAACCCTATCATGTATGTTTTATTGTTATACAGTGTATTCCAAGTTGGTTAAGCCATAGGAAATTTAATATGGGGACAATTAGAAATGTTGTAGTAGCCTTTGATCGAATTTAACGATGTGTCATTGGTGCATTTTGAAATGCCGCCACTAAATTTAATAAAATAGTCATTAGTATTTTGTTTTCAAATTTATATCTGCCAAAAAATATTATTATGTTTATTTTAATTTCATTAAAGTTGAAAACAAAATACTATTGATTTATTTAAAATTTATCAGTTAGTTTCGAAGCGGCATTTCAAAATGCACCAATCACAAATCGTTAAGTTTGACCAAAGGTTACTACAGCATTTCTAATTGTCCCCATGTTAAATTTTCTATGGCTTAATCAACTTGTATATATATAGACTCTTATGTGTATAATGTATCGACTCACTCGAAGAATTCTGCTGAAGGCGAGCTGGAATGTTCCGGGCGAGTTACGTTTCCGGTATCGCCGTCTAGAGGCGGTGTCCAGCACAATTCCGTATTCCAGCGATGGTCGCATGTGGCCCACGGTGCTAGAGGCCGGAACGCCGCGAATAGATAGTAGATAGAGTATGCTATTATCACGCTGTAGTACGTCGACATCAGGAAAGATATTACTACACTAGCGAAACCGGTGCCTGTGTATAAATAAAGAAACCATACAAACTTCTGACTACACGCAGAGAAAAAACATGGTTGAGACAATAATGTTTTGAGAGCATAATAATATGATTGTAATCTTTATTGCAGGAATCATAATTATAACCATTTAATGATAACTTCTCTTTTGTGACTACCATACACTATTAGTGTCGAGAACATAATATGTTTGATGCAACCATATTGTTTCGTTGACGAGAACATAATATTTTGGATTCAACCATATTGTTTCGTTGACGAGAACATAATATTTTGGATGCAACCATGTTGTTTTATTGTCGAGAACATAATATGTTGAATGCAACCATCTTGTTTAGAGGACGATAACATATTATGTTGAATACAACAATCATGTTGTTTCGATTCATTTTTTTATTTGTTATTAATAAAGTTCTGCCGTATTTAAAGTAGATTGACACAAAACAACAATGCTGTTTTTAGACAAACTCATAACAAAAATATAATTCACTCACTTTAGGTGTAATATGCAGTATTTAAAACACTTTGCATATATCTTTCACTTTACAAACTTTACTGTAGGAACAATTTACCAGCGTATTTAATTAATAGAATATAATATAAGAACTGACAAAAATGAAAGAATTCCGCCTCTATTAACTCACACTGCACATGACCACGTTACACTTAAAAAATAACTTTGAACATATTACTTGGTATAGTGACTATACCTAATGGTTGTTCCAATCATATTTATATTACGTCAACTATAGGGTATCGTATAAATATCAAAACAAACGATTGTTTATCAAGGAAATCATTGTTGTAAAGCAAATGATTTCTGGAATCATAAATGTCAAATTAATATTATGTTACCAAAATCATACTTTTTTTGCAGCAACTTAAATTTCTGGTGATAATGTAACATAGTACTTACAAAAAGGAAATGTTTTCTATAATAATGTAATTTTTACGGTAATCATTCTGAAAAATATGAAATTATTACAAGTATTAACTATTTTCATAGTAACCAATATATTGTACATACAAAAAAGTTATTTTGCTGCGATCATGTCACAACCATGTTTTTTCTCTGCGTGTACCTAACGAACAGAGGTTAAATAAAATATATACAGTAATCTCTCTATTTACGTGGATTCAATTTACGCAGTTGAAAAAGTTTGGAAAAATGGTGGAGACTTAAAAAAAAAACCACAACATAATGGAGAAATTTGTATTTCTCTATTTACGCGCTGTTTTCATGGAACCAATTAACCGCGTAAATGGAGGGATTACTGCATTCATCGATTCAGAAAAGAAGATATCAGAGATTAAGAAAATTTTTTTTTTTTTTGTAACAGGTTCGTTTTGTCTAATCTCTACTGTACAGTCGAACCACAACGTACGTGTAATTTCCTGTTGATAAATTATAAAAAAAAAAAACAGTAAAATATCAAAATATATTGCGACATAATTTTACCATTACTTCTTATTATTATTTTCCCTCTGTGATACAGTGGCGTAGAGTTTAGTTAGAGAAAATTCAAAGATTTTTTTTTCAAACTTCCCAAGTATGAACAAAATAGTAGAAGTAAATGGGGAAAATTAGGTAAATTAAGAGTAAAAAAAAGGTTATTCAATTAATAATAATAATTTTTTTCCCGCATATTTTAGAGCCCCTCAGTCCCCACTTGTCAAATCGCCCCCCATCGTAAAAAGCTATCTACGCCACTGCTGTGATACACCTACACGTGTTTTATTTATTTGTAAGTTATAGTCAATAAATAATATTTAGAAAATATTTGAATTTACCTACCTTTAAATAATGGGCACAGATGCCCTAAGGCCCCGATGGGCCCTCTTCCTGTAAACTGACCAACAGCCAACTCCATGTACAGCATTGGGATACCGCATATAAGAAGAATAATAAAATAAGGTACTAAAAATGCCCCTAGAATAAAAAATAAAAAATAATTTAACCAAGTAATTTATGAGCCAAATTAATTAATGAGCCAATCACTAGGATTTAAATATAGATATCAATTTATGTTAATAACGAAATTACTATCAATTAATCGCTTTGTGTTTTGAACGAGACAGATAAACAAACAAAGCAACAATTTTTATGATGTTTTTTAACAAAGATTTGTTATTTTTGATATTGTATATTCAGTGAACCATCTCACAATGAGTAAAAAGCAAATAAGACAAATGTAAACAGGACAATAATTTTATCAATTGTCACATTCATTTGCGATGTTTATGGGGGGCCATAAAAAGTACAAAATAGCAGTCATTTTGTGTGAATAAAATAATCTACATACACATTGCAGACATGTTTACATTCGTAACAAACTTGACCTAAATAGGTCGGCACAGATAAATAAATATTACAAGTGATTTTTAATATATCAATACTTTAGATAAAAAAAATGGGACTTTCACAGTCCAGAAATCTAAATCAAATAATGTCTCACCTCCGCCACTTTTGTAGCACAGGTAGGGAAACCTCCACATGTTCCCGAGGCCCACACTGTAACCAACACAAGCAAGCACGAATTCTATTTTGGAGGCCCAATGGGGCCTGCGTGGGGTCAGCATTATCGAGTCACCGTCACAGGACAGACTGTGGGGTGTGTTGTCCCCCTTGTTGGAGGCACCCCAGGCACCGTAGCCTGGGCCCCCACTCGAGGCGTCGTCGTAGCTGTCTTCATCTGGAGGCCTGTAATATAATTTATATAAGTTATTGACACCAGTGTTGAACTTTTGATACTAGAAATTCGACCAATATTTTACCTGCCTTAACGGCAACATACAAACATGATTTTTTTTCTGTGTACATCTATGGCACAGTACCTAGCGAATTGATTTGGTATTCTCTACATTTGACAGAAACCCAAAACTATTTATTTTTGTCGTTTAGTGGCGCTAGGAGTATTGCCATGCTGTTGAACGATGCGAGAGTAAATAAACAAACAGCGAGAGGGTAAATCATGTGTGTATGTTAACTTTATTTTACCACCCTTAACGACAACATATACACATGATTGGCACATCTATGCCACAGTACCTTTCAAATGATATAAGTTTCATTCACCTCCTTTTATAATAAATACTAAAAAAAAACGTACCGACGAATTTTGATGTTCACGTATTAATATAGTCATTTAAACTAAAAATATACACCTTAAGCACAATAAAACAATGCCACTCGACACGTGTTTCGACTTCACATGAAGTTCTCATCAGTTCCAGACAGTTTAAGTGAATAAGAAACCACAGTTTTTCCAATATTAATATATACTGAATCATAATCTTTAGACACGGGTGTCAAAATGGTGGACATTTAAATTTATTAGTGTAATCTATTTATTAATTATTATAGCATCTGCAACACATTGTTTACAATTTTACGATACTTTATTTTATAACTTTTGTGTCTTTGTATTTATCATTTTGTAATCATTAGCACGTGTCCATCACTGCATGCTCATTACTGGTTTTACTTTATCCATTACTGGAGAAACAAAAATGTTATAATTTAAAAAACAAACTATATTTGCGGACTTTGGTAATTAAATTGATTTGAGATTCTTTTATTAGTAAAATGAGTTCATGAGAATTACACAAAAGAAGTCCATCAATCCCAAAAAACCTTGCTCTTAAAGTGGCCAAAATTGATGCCAGTACCTTAGTTATTTTATCAGTATATAATTTTAGATTAATTAAAACCACATTAAAGTTGATTAAATGAAATATATCAAAATTTTATTTCTTAACACAAATAATAATTTATTAATCGCAAAGTCATTGCTCTATAAAATATTATTATCTTTCGACAGACTGGATATAAAAAAACACTTATCAATAATAATTCATAGAAGATATTAAAAAATACGACACTTGCGAAAATTATAATTCTTATTTATCTAGTTTAATATTTTGATAAAATATCTAAACAAAATAATGGATTAAGACATAAATATCATAAATTAATTAATAATAATCAGTCTTTTGAAGTATATTGATCTTATTTAACCTCCCTCCTATATCTCAAAAATAGTATAACAAAGTAACGTTGTTATTATATTAAAATATAGTACATTAAAGGGTAAACAAGTTGCATTGACAGTCGGGGTCGCCTTAAAGATATATATTATACGTATGCATCAGGTATATACAATAATAAAATGTATTTGAATTACATTTAACCGTTGTGCAACATTATAAGTGACATATGTCTATTTAAATTATGCAAATTCAAAATTTTCATTCATGTTTTGAATTTAAAATACATCAACTTTACTGTTTACAATTCAATACGTTGTATATTACATATATATATATATATTTACAGGATGTCCAAGATAAGCATGAAATGCATGGGGATTTCCTAAACGGTAAGAGATACAGAAAATCTAAAATAATATTAATTTCTAAAAAAAAAATTTGTTTATTAACGCTTATCTCAAAAAATACTAAACCGATTTAGATAAAACCTTCACTAATGAGTTCCTTACAGTCTCCCGAGTGACATAGAATATGTAACTGCGCTTGACGCAAACCGGAGAAAAATTACTAAGTATAATGTAAAATAATACTTCAATTTGGTCAATAAAAATAAATTATTTTACTTACAGTTTTCCTATTAACGGGCCAATATAGGAAAATCTTTTTTTCCTATCTTGTCCCGAAGACTTTCCTCGTAATAGAGTTCTAGTATCACCGTCTATATCTTCGTTTCCATTGGAAATATTAACATTCCCATGGTTTGATAATCGACGCATTTTTGACAAAAAAAATGTACTTCTATATATAACTAAATATTTTTACTATTGAATTATTTTATAAAAATAAAAACTATTACATATTTTGTAACGTATATTATAGGAACTAAATATCTGATTTTGAACTTTTATTATGTATATATATTAGGAACTTTGTAAATTAATCTAATACATTTTAAGAAGAACTCTACCCCAGGTACCGATCTAAAAGAGATTCTGACAAATACTAAATCTAAAACACGTAAATGTCTGATATGATAATTTGATTTGAATCGATTGGTAAATATAACAATTGACAAATACAATTTCAATAGTGTACAAATATTTGATCTATGGCGCCTCAGTTACGTAATAAATATGTTTGTGTTTAATCCTGACACCCACGCTTTTACAAAAAATGCATTTTGTCAAACTGTTTCAAAATGTTGTTTAAATTCATTAGTATTATTTTTTTTAAAAACCTGAATATATAAAATTAATTGCATTGTATCAATTTGAAAAATATGTTTTAAGTATTATTTTTAATTTCTGAAAGCATTTTTTCCATACCTAACTAACTAACACTTCTCTTTTCCGTTTTGCCTTATTCTTTACTTTTATTAATATTATTTATATTATTATTATTTATTGTTTTTTGTTTTTTCATATATATAGGTAATTATGTTTTGTTTTTTTCTATGACACGTTCAATACTCTATGTAATGAGTTTACGAATAAAGAATTATTATTATTATTATTATTATTATTATTATACAAAATATCTCAAGAACGACGAATGTTAGTTGAAAATTGTATAGAATCTTTTAAGCATTAAATTTTCTATAAAAATGTTTGCAGAATTTAGCACGAGGAAGAATTGTGAAGAAATTTTACGTAATTGGTCGGTTTGGCGTTTGAACGTCCCACACACATGTTAAGAGCCACTGGTCGAGACAAGAAGTTAATAACACGAGACTACTAATCACTTATCTACAACAATTTATTCGCTAATAACTTAATAAACCCAATTATCACCTTTGCGTTTAAATTTACAACAAATAACACGTACAACAATCATTGCCGTACATAGGCGCCGACAACACGTTTTATACATATATGTCCCTACTGAAAAATATCCTTGTAATATTTTTTAATTTAAACCCATAAAAATTATAAAAAATTCTATACATCAGTATTATTCTCATTTTCATCAACCCTTGTTAATACATTGGCATACATAGACGCCGACAACATATTCAAATAAAAATATATTTATAACCCCTTTGCCCCAACTGAATAATATCCATTTAATATTGTTTAAATCTATAAAAATCATGATTTGATTCCACACTCAAAAAATTATATTATTCAGTGTATTATTATTAAATAGATTGCCGTACATAGGCGCCAACAACACGTTTTGCACATTCAAATAAATATACATTTATAACTCCTTTGCCCCAACTGAAAAATATCCTTGCAATATTATTTAAGCCATAAAAATTATTATTTGCTTCCACACCCAAAAAATTATATACAGTGTTATTCTTATGCCCATCCCCCCTTATAAATAAGTCTGGCGGCGCGTGTGTGATTGTAATCCTTGTCTTACATTTGTTTGTCAAGTAATAAATACACCTCACGGCCCTTCTTATGTTTTCTGCGTAAAAAATTATCGCCGAAATTAGAATTGTCAATATTGGTACAGAAATTACATAAATACTCTAGAAAAAAAAACAATAAAATGATTAAATTTTCTTATTAGTCACGCTCTAATCATTCGCAAGAAGTATGGCGAGGGGGGGGGGGGGGGGGGTTGTAACTTCTATTAAAAGTCTCCTTTTTACTTACTTATATGATTTTATTTATTTAATTATACTTGAAAGGATTTATAATAAAAGTTATAGAGAACGTTATTTTCTATAATTTATGCCATATTTGCCATAAATATTTATTTTACAAGATTACGTATAGAAAGTCCTGTGGTACTATCTGCAGTTTTTTTTTATTTTAACAATACGATAGAAAAAATATATATTCCCAATTCAAACGTCTTGCGTCAGTTGTATCTGATATAGCTTAATATTTTTATCTAATCATACAACACTTTAATTAAAATGTGTTTTCACTAAATCGATATCATGCATTTGTTTACACTATTGCATTTTAAATATTTCTGAAAATCTTAAAAACATTTAAATGTAAAAAATTGTATATCTAACTCTTGATTTAATTCATTTTTTAGCATGAGAGGAGGGGGTAAATTACAGTTATGTTCATTGTTAAGAACTGAAATTTGATAAAAAAAAGTCATGTACATTGTTAAAAACTGAAATTTGATATAAAAAAAAACACATTTTCACAACTAGAAGTCAATTTTCTATTTAGCTTAAATAACGAGTTAAAAATAGATAACTGTAGGGTAAGGTCGGAGCTACAATAGACAGACAAGGCTAGGGACGGGTACCCAGCCGGTGCTCTCTATATATCAATTCGCAGTTCCACTAATTATATAATCACACATAATTATTATCATCGTGTGTAGATACCTACTTTACCTCTGTCAACCTTCACGTACTGGTAAAAATAAATTAATATATGAAGATTTTACAAGAATAATCATAATAATAAAATTAAAAAAAATTATAATAATAAATTTATATGTAGTAAAGTAGTAGAACTAAAAAAAAATATATATATATATTCAATAAAAAAAGGTCCTTAGTTTTATATTTTAACCCGCAGCCCTTCGGAAATAAAATTAACTAAAATTTCTGCTATGCGGCCCAGAAGGTTCAAAAGGTTGGACACCTATGGTCTAACTAATGCATGTCGAAGAACCTATTTTAATTTATTTAAAAAAAAATTTAAATTAAAACGAAATGGAAAACTTAATCTAAATAAAAATAATAACAAGAAAAACTTTGTTTGTTTATAAACACTAATCGCAGAAATTACTGAACCGATTTAGACGAAACTTTCCTCAACGTGTTCTTTACAGTCTCCCGAATAACAGAATATATAACATCACGTTTAAAAAAATCAGAAACAAATTACACATACCATGCGAGAAATTCATCAAAAAAAGCTTATATCCCCCCATTATTTAGCCGATTTTGATGATTTTTATATTGAACTATCTACTAACCAGACCCAATCAATAAACCAAGTTTCATTAAAATACGTTCAGTAGTTCATGAGTTATGCGTTTCAGGAGAAATACACCTGAAATGGAAGAATTAGAATATTGTTTTCTGATTTCAGAAATGAATATAATGAGGAAGCAATTTAGGGAAATTTATAATTAAATAACTGATATAAGTATGATTATTTTGAAATAAAAACGACCTTGAAATCGATAAAACCTGTTGAAATGTTGACCTATTACAGCTCTGTAAAGCTTCACCGTATAGTTAGTTTTCCTTCCTGCTAGTTTAATGTCATTGTCAAATTAATCTAAGAATGAAATACTGTATTAAATGTTTGAATTATCTAATTAAATCTTACTCAGGCTTCCGCGGTGATTTAATACATAATATTATTGACTCAAGTTTTTTTGTAACAAATCATTAAAATTCAATTAGTTTTGAAATTAAATTACAATTAAAAGATTAATACGTTGTAAAGATTAGATAAACTGAATATTATTTCAAGTCTAAAATTTTCCCATACTCAAACAAGAAAAAACAACGAATTATAGAAGTTATTCTGTAGGTAATCATATATTGAAATTAATTATTTATTACTTCATAGTTAAAATTAATCTAAAACCACATATTTTAATAACAACGCAATATTACACTTTAAATTCTTTGAGTCGATGCCGGAATGTCACCAAATCGATTTAAATATATAATTAAGATTGTATTTAGTATTTAAATATCTATAATAGTACTTTCGTCAACGTATCTCACACATCCTATTTTACTCAGGAGATCATAAGTTGGTGAAAGTTTCATCTAAATAGGTTCAGTAGTTTCTGAGATGTAAGCTTACAAACTTTCCATTTTTAGGGTTCCATAGGAACCCTTATAGTTCCGCTCTGTCTGTCTGTATAAATTATATACCGATTAAGATGAAATTTGATATATGGAGGTAGGTTGATAATCCAAAAACAAAAATGATATTTTTGAAAAAAAAATTTTAACCCCCTTCCCATAGACTGAAAAGAATATTTAAAAAAAATCAGTTATTAGATAGGTCTCCTAAAATGCAACAATAAATGTCTTAGGACCTTTTGATTTTTACCCTTCGGTCACGATATATTTGCGTTCAAATTCGGTATCAGAGCGTCCCCCTCTCTAATTTCTACACTATCAATTCAAAAAATGTAACTTTTAATGTGTACTTTCAATGAAAATTATAACGAACACTAGCAAAAATTTGAAATGTCTTTTTTATAAATAGTAGTGAGAATGACTACGAAACCCTATCATGTGCGTGCCCAACACGCACTTATCCGTTTTATTCTTAGTTCATGTCTTAAAATAAATAAATAAATGAATATTATCACCAAGAAAAGATACAGACTTTTTAATTATTTTATTTTTTGTTCAAACTCAATTTTTGGGATCTAACCAAAAATAAACATAAAAAAAACTTACGTGGGAGGGTTGAGAATATTCAAAAGCTCCGTTGGAGAAGCCGGGACTCTCCTGATAACCATTTTCCTGCCATCCGTCGACCCCATCCCAATCGACGTGATGGACCTGAGCGAAATCTCATCGGGATAATTAGGAGATTCCGGCGAATACGGTATCCCAAAATTCCCATTTTGATTAAAAATCATATCAGGTGTCTTCGATCCCTTGTAACCTTTGGGAACTTCCAGAAAATTCGGCCGCTCTTGGTTAATATTTAACTTAAGGTCTACCTGTTTTTTATCAATATCATTATCACAGATTTTTTCTCTTAACAATCTATCGTTGTCGTAACAATCGCCGATGACTGCATTCTGTTGTAAGCGTTCGACTTTGAAGCGGTTATTTAACGCATTGAAATGCAGTGTGTTTAGTTTTTGTATCTTAGCGTCGTTCGAGTACAACTGGCTTAAGTTATTAGGGTTATTGTTAACTACTTCCATTTTTAAATATACTTTCAAATTATCCAATTAAAATGTGGGCAGATGCGCGCGCACTGATACTTTTTTATTGTTGAATGGCCACGACTTTTAAATTGACCAATTATAATTGTTTGTTGATTCGGTACACATTATTTTCATGAAATTTCTTAATGAGAAAAAAATATTATTAGTAGATACTCAAGGGGGGGGGGGGAGTCTTAGAAATCCGGTTGAGAACCATTGTCCTTTTTAAGGGGGAAAAGCCACTGTTAGGGGTCAAAAAATTGTCAGTGTTTAGGGATTTTTTACAGGTAAAACTAATTATTTTAGGTTCAGTTTATTAAGTATTTATTCAACTTATTCAATACCAATTTTTATTGAAAAATATTAAAAATTTACAAGTTATGGGATGGGTTATCGGAAAAAATAAATAAATATTTTATCAATATCTATATCGTTATTTTAGTTTATTTTTTCACAAAATGGCGCCGGTTGGAAATTTATTTTTCAAATTGGCTACGCACAGACTTAGCCACTGCAATTACGAAAATTAAAAAAAAAATTTTTTTTAATCAGTTCATTAGTCTTTGAGGAATTGCTGAGACAAAGTCGAAAAAAGTCATTTCGAGAAAAACGCGTTTAAGTTTTTTTGAGGCTCATAACCCGACTGCGTTAACTGACTACAACTCATTGTCAGGCAATTTTCGGAATTTTAATTTAATTTATTTTTACATATTTTGAATATAACTTTTTAAAAATGCATAAAAAATCATTTTTTCCGTTACAGTGGTTTTCCTTTTAAACTAAAAAAAAATATTTATTTTAATTCCATATAACATAAATTAATACATATTAAAATTCGTGGAAAACGAACTATTTTTACGTATATTTTATATATTTACACAACTGTTTGACATAAAAGACGTGCTAATTAGCAATAATTTACGGTACACACGTAAACGTCATTTATGTATTGTAATAATTATCACATTTTATTTATAAAGCATTGAGATTAAAATTTGTTACATTTTTCAATAAAAATAGTCCAATTTAGTATGATTCGGATTCACGCTGAGATGAAACTTAGTCTCGTTTCGTATTGTACAAACCAATCTTAAGTGAAGTATTTTTAAGGGAAAGCAAATTTTTCCACATTTCCCAATAAAAATTGCATAAAAACCCATGGTTATTTAAACAGTGATACTCACACTGTCCATACAGATCCACCCCACCCCCTTAAATTCAGTTAAATATACCTACTAATAATATTTACAAAAAATAATAAATAAAACCGTGATGCTCGCACTGTACCCCACACAAACTCACTGCAAAAAAAATAGCCCACTAACAATGTTATGACGATGCTCTAACAATAAACAAACACCAAAAAACAAAAGATATAAACAAATTCAAATAACCATAGCGCGTCGCAGGTAGCTGTGACAGTCACGTGACGTTGTTGTTTTTGTTCGCGAACATTTTGTTATTGCTAATAACATTGGTACGTGCGTGCGAGCGTTGCAAGCCTATGCGAATGACTGACAGTCATATGGCAACATGCTTTTAATTTATCGCATCTATTAAATGTGTATATAATACAACCATTGATATGTCTTCGTGTGTACATACATGTATTATCTTTTATCTATGTGTATGTATAACATAATATTAATATAAATATGCGATTTTTAAGTTCATCTCAGAAAATCAAAAATTTGGAAATACAGAATACAAAATTTTTAGTTCGACTAAAAACTCTTCCCGCGTTTATTTCGAAATATAATCCTTTTTATATATTTTTAATAAAATAATATGAAACTGCTCTAATTTTATTATCATATTAAGTCTAGAATTTTAGACTTTCTAACAGTTAAAGTCCCATCAAAATCAGTTTAGTGATTTTTACATCAACTTTAAAAATCCTTTTTATATATTTTAGTAAAATAATTTCTTTAATACGAACCTGCTCTAATTTTATTATCATATTAAGGGTCGATCCACACTATCGTGCCGGTCTCGGTCCAGTCTCGCTCCAGTCAAATATTCAGTAAATACTGTATCAGAGCGTGATTGGACCGAGACCGGCACGATAGTCTGGATCGACCCTAAGTCTAGGGTTTTTTAACTTACTACCAACAGTAAAAGTCCCATCAATCGGTTCAGTAATTTTCACAAAAAATACTGAAAAGTAAATAATAATAAAAACCAGTTTTGAAGTCGGTTTTACTTTTTTCTTATATAGTTTTTTATTTTTCCCTTTTAACTGGCGTATCTTCCAAGTCCACGGTCAGATTATGATAAAATTTATATGGAACCACCTTGGGAGTATACTCTTTCAAACAAGCAAAACATTATTCAAATCGGTGTATATTTGTCGAAGTTATGTCCGAACAAATATATATATATTAATTGTAAAGTATGTAAAATATGAATCATAGGAATTTTAAGATCAATCTGTATATATAATTTAGATATGACTGAAAAATAAACAAAACATACATATGATATTCACGTGTTTGTCGAAACCATGTGTATTTAATTCAATTCAAATCTTGTAATAAAAAATAAAACACACTTTATTAACCTATAAAACTCAAATACTGGATATGCAAATTCAAAATTTCCGCAACAATTAATTTCACTTGGCAATCGTCGCTACATTAACTGCAATTACCTCCCGTTTAGCCAATCGTTTGACAGAACTGACCTTGAATGTTCACAACAATTGCTACATTCACACAATAACAATGTATATCCACCAATCAAATCAGAAATTACAAAATTTTGACGTTTGTGACCTTGTGGTACGTTTGAACTAACCAATCATGGAACATTTGACATTGATTTTTTTACAACAATTAGTTTTGATTAACAAATTCACGCGGTAAATTCGATTTAATTAATCTATGTATATATGTATATAAAGCTCAACGTGTACTGTCAGTCTGTCTGTCTGCCTGTACGTTAGTGCAGATTGTTAGTGTAGATTTCGTTCTATTTAATAAATTTATATAGAACAGTGGCGAGGCGTGAAATTTTTAATAAGGGAAGCATATTTTGTCAATCCTCCCCCTCCTATTAACAAAAAAACTAGTTATGAAACACCTTAAATTCAAGCTTTTACTTTTTTAAATTCTTATATAAATATTTATAGTGACTAAATGATTCTACGTCTTATTTTCTTGTAATTTAGTCGATATTTGTATGACGAGTTGAAGTTCACTGCAGGAAATTTCACTAAAAAATTTCGAATTTTTTATTTCGTTAAAAGTATGTTTATTGTATAGAAAATGACGCGAAAAGTTGTTTGTTTCAAACCGCAGGTCTGTATCTCAAACCGTTCTCGAGATATCGCCTCTCAAAGTTTTAGTTTTTTCAAATTTTTGGAGAAAAAAGGCCATAACTTTTGAACGCGTTGTCGGAATTGATTTTAGTTGACGAATTTGGAATCAGCGTGTCAAAATCTATATAATGACATGTATAATACCTTAAAACTCGAAAAAAAAAAATTCACGAAAAATCGAAAAAATTCAAAGGGGTATACCTTAAAAAAATGTCGATTTTTGGCCGAATTTTTTTTGTCGGATTTTAAAGTATTATACATGTCATTATATAGATTTTGACACGCTGATTTCAAATTCGTCAACTAAAATCAATTCCGACCACGCGTTCAAAAGTTATGACCTTTTTACTCCAAAAATTTGAAAAAACTAAAACTTTGAGAGGCTATATCTCGAGAACGGTTTGAGATACAGACCTGCGGTTTGAAACACACAACTTTTCACGTCATTTTCTATACAATAAACATACTTTTAACGAAATCAAAAATTCGAATTTTTTTAGTGAAATTTCCTGCAGTGAACTTCAACTCGTCATACAAATATCGACTAAAATACAAGAAAATAAGACGTAGAGGTATTATAGTTTTATAACTGAGCGTGTAAATTAATATTAAATGCTATTTTTGATTAAAATTTTTGAGTTACGCTTAAAGACGAATATTCTAATAATATTTTTAAATTATTTATTAACTGAAAACACAGATTTGTATTAATTTACCCATAAAGTAAGGGAAGCACTGCTTCCCCTACTTCCATGGACGCTTCGCCACTGATATAGAAGTATATAACTAGTAGATGAATTTATTTGTATGTTAAAAAATTAAAAAAAAAGAAATTTCTGCAACCTAAAAACTATCCTCCCCTGCAAAATATTAATCTTTATCGAAATAAATGATTTAATCGTCATAAGTACTTAATGTAGATATAATCTGCCCTTTACAGCATCCAATTTGGTCTTTTGGTTTAGGAAATAACTTTAAATATACATACAGTAACATATTATTCGCGGTAATTAACGCGAACTATGATGAAGTGTCGCGGGGAAGTAAGTTAAGTAATTTACTATACAATTTACGATTACGATAATAATTAATCGTGTTTGTAATTAATTCAATTATATTTTTCAAAAATCCTAAACAATAATTTCGTAGTCCACGCGGGCGAAGCCGCGCGGGCACAGCTAGTAAAAATATATAAATCATACAATAATAATGTGTTTGTATGTAATTTAATATATTTGATTATGTATTACGTAGTTTTGTTGATAAGTATCCAGTAATAACCTAACTTTTGAGAAATATGATACAATGTCTACTTCTCAAGATATAAGAGATTAGAAACGACAATTAGAATGATAAATATGTCTTATTAAATAAACAGAATTTATTTTTATTTTATTATTTAAGCCTATAATATTTTTTTTGTAAAATTATCTCAAAGATGTCTTGAGGCTTCCGCGGTGGTCTTGATATAGATCTTGGCTTCTGGGTGTAAGCCGCGTCAGTTTGGTCGTGTTATCGGCCAACGTTTCGTCACACATTGCAGTGGACATCTTCAGGGCTCTTCTAAAAGTGCACTTTCAGAAGAGCCCTATTATCTCAAAGATGTCTGTCTGTATGGGAACGCTCCACAGCAAAACGATAATTTTGGAATTTTTCGAATTATTTTTGAAACAATAGAAAAAATTGTTTTGAATAAAAGTTGTAGAGAATATTATAATCTATAATTTCTGTTCTAATGATTTTTTCAAGTATAATGATGTATAAGAAAGTCAAAACCTATATAATAATAATATACATAATATAATATATAATAATATTATACAGTCGAAATTCTGTGTGTGGGGTCTTAAAATTTTCCGTACCTATCTAAAATTGATAAATTTAAAATGATATGGAATTTTATTACGACAATATTGTATTCAATTTTTATTCTTCCCCTTTTCCAATCTAAAACATTACGTAAAAAAATTAAATAAATCACAACAAAAAATTCTTCCCTTTTTCACGCAATAGAAATCTTGGTTGTACCACTGTATTGTGATACCCCACACACAGACAGCCACTGTTTACACGGTCAATAATGTGGTAATGGTAGCCGTGTATTTTCAAACAATTGCAATTATAGTTGGCTGTTATACAAATTTTGCAGTTAGTCACAAGTCAGTGCTCAGTCAAAAATGTCACATAAATCATAATCAATGAGCGGAAACGGATATAAGAGGAGGTGGTCATCGTCGTCCCTCGCAAGAATATCTACACACCAAGCCACTGTGTGGTTCAGTGGTACCGTCACGGTTCAATATTAATTTATTGATGATTATATGTATAAAAACACGTTTTTTATTGTTATTCTTTGCAATTAGAAATTAGATAGGTCGGGGGGGGGATAAGATAATTACAGAATCTTAAAAATGGATAATATTGCCTGCAAAGTAGAGCCTACAGATTTTTAAATTATTATTGATTTAAAAAAAAAATATTCTATCAATTATATTTTTTCATCAACGTATTAAGAATTGATTATTTATTGCATTAGTAATTTGTATCACTACAAATACGAAGTAATAAACAAATAATGAATTGAATGATAACATTATATTTATTATTGATCTAACAAAAAAACCGTTTTGAATAAGAAATTTTTTTTAATAAAGTTTTAAGAATAAGAAACATACAACAAATGCATTAATATTATTTGTTCTACATGTACTTTACACGATATCTTATCATATGAGCATATGTTTTTAATTTCAAACTCAGTGGCTATCAAAATTTTTAAATAACGATTTATTAACTTATATTATTTTTCTTCTAATATCACTTGACTCTAATGTTACTCATAAAAAAAAAATATATATTTTTCTATCGGCGGTATCAAAATAGGCACCATATTAAACCAATTTCAATAATATATATATTTTAGCCTCAAAAAATTATTTTCTTTCAAAAACTGATAGAAAGTTTTGAAATTTTGAATGAACATTTATCACACATCTAACTTGGAAAGTAATTGATGAAAAAAATTATGACCATAGAGGAAATAATATGTGTTTATTAATTGATCCACCGTTTGGCAACCAATGGTTTTATTCACATGTTACGATATAAAATCTAAGTAACATAGCTGATTTAGTCGTGTTTTACATCCAAGTTCAAATAAGTCACTGTAATTTTAATTGTAAACTTAATGTAAGTAACAATCTCATATATTCTCGATAATAATAGATACAATTTAATTTTGCTAAAAATATAAGCTAAAGAATAATTATTTTCACGAATCAAAATTATTTAATTGATTTTAAGAATAATGTTTAAGTCTTCATGCTGAGACGAGACATTTCTCTGTCTCGTCTCTCGTGTGTAAGCCTAAACGGTAAGGGCAATTTTTCAGTAAGGGTGATTGTTAACAGAATATTTTACCTCCAAAAAAGAAGACGATATGCATATTTTATAATTTATTTAAATATAATTATTGAATATTAACATATTTATAGGATCATTATATAATATTTAACACGAAATACTAGCAAAAATATCATATCTATTTCACGATAACCTCCGTGTTATTTGTGTTATGTTAAACAAATAATTACTATCCATTTTAACGATTTTTATTAGATATCTCTATGTATACAAAACATTTTTTATTTATTATTGTATTTACTATCTTTAACGTTTTTTTTTGTATTTTATTTTATTGATAAATTTTACTTATTTCCTATAATACCTAATCGAAATCTAAAGTGTGTACACAAAAAAAGTTTGTTTTCATTGTCTTTTTAATCGACCTTCAGTCTAAACCGTTTGAGATACTCTGTTATACAATTTTGCCTAAAAGATCCTCTTTGAACCTATCTTACTCAACCCTGTTCTACAAAACGAACTGTTTGAGAGACCCTGCTGTAATTAGTAAAGTAGTACAATACAATACAATCTCAGGTTGACAGTTCGGACATTATTTTGTGATACACGCATTTTATTTTCTAGATATTGATCGAAAATGGAGGCCTTAAATATAGAAAGCCTGTCACTTGACAAAAGGCATCTTCATATTCCACCTTTAGCTGAGATTAAAAATGGTGAGATATCATAGAAAATAATCATAGTGAGTATGTTGTAAAGTAAATAGACATACGAAGTGAAGTTAGTGACAGGTGATTTATACACCTGATAAATGCAGAGGTTCTAAACATTTTCTAATTATTTATTAAATTATTATTTCATTTTTATTTCAGTTTTGACAAAAGGACTTACTTCAAACTTTTCCGAAGTGACTGTCGAAGTCGTTGATTGTCCTGATTTAACACAACAGCCCTTTACCCTAGCTTGCAAAGGTATTTTCTATTATTAAATAATGCAAGGTATTAGATTGATATTTTTTTTTAATTTTCATAAACTCATGTTACTAATAAAACAACTAACTTTATATTAACTCAATTTAATTACCAACGTCCGCAAAACTAGTTTGTTTTTTAAATGGACACCCAGTGATGGACAGTTGCTAATGATTATAAAACAGATTGAGACAAAAAAAATGTTCTCTCATTTCAAAATTTTAAATTGATCTTTCAGTTTCGCGTCAAGGCAAACACTTTTCGTTCCGCGTCTGTCTGTCTGTCCGTGTGTCTATCCCCTGAATCCTTGTCAGGTGCGTTTTAAAAGAAATTTCGAATTAATATTTTTTAGTAAAATTGTACAAAATTAAATGGTTAACCAATTCCAGGCAATTTATATAAACACTATCGGTTTTTATTTAAATTGTTGAATAATTAACTACCTTTGGTGAATTTAGCACGAGGAATCACTGTGCATTTACTTGGCAGATGGTTTTTTATTTATTTAGAAAAATATTCATTTCAGGTCTTAATGGAAACGCCCGTTTAGTAGAAATCGGAGGCCCCCCATTTCTGTTACCGACTGTACAAAAAAACAAACTGTACGATTTATCCGACGTAGCGAGGGCTGTAGATTCAGACCCGGCCTTTGTTATTGGGGCCGGTGCGGGCCCGTGGCCTCATGCAGGCGTCAACTGCGAGGTGAGAAATAATGTTCATAAAAAACATTAAAAAAAAATCTACATTTTTTTTCGTGATAGGGCATTTTCAACACTTACATTTCTGGTACAACCGTTTCTAATCATACACGTATTGCCAAAGTTGACCTCACGGATGGACATTGCATTCAAGAAATCCTACCAAGCTCAGAGAATAGATGTTCCTTGTTAGCTAACTTGTTATTTAGCAGAGGAGAGTCGGGAAAGGTACACCTCTCTTAATTCATTAAACAAACTTTCAGAATATGTCGTTATCTTCATAATGAATTATCAATATTTATTTCAGGTTTGTAAAGTTCACGCCAAAAAACGTATCGGACAAGATGATTTCATTGCAAGTATAAGGAAGTGTTTAGCTGATTATTACAAAGACAAAATCGTCGGTAAGTTACATCTTACTACCTCCTACCCAAAGCAGCGACCGTTTTTAAGCAATTGGCCCTTTTTAACCGACTTCAAAAAATATTTTTGTTATGTATATTCGGGCATAACTTCGACAAATATGCACCGATTTTGACGTTTTTTTGTTTGTTTGAAAGAGTATACTCCCGAGATGGTCTCATATAAATTTTATCAGAATCTGACTATGGACTTTGAAATTACGAAAAAATTAAGAAAAAAATAAAAACTGTTAAATTTAATTTTTAGAGTTTTTGTAAGTTTTTTATTTATTGTATTGTTTCCAGGACTTGGTGGTACATTCCTTCTGAAAGAAGGTAAGGCGAAGCAGCATATCATGCCTGACTTCTCAAAGACCCCATTGAATTCCGATGAAGACCTCAACAACTGGCTTAAATTCTACAACATGTCCGCGCCGCTTGTAGCAGTCGGTACTCTAGTCACCGGGGATGCTGTTAGTATAACTTAACCTATTTATAATTCGTGTTGCTTTCTATATATATTAATTCACAATATTTCCTTAAAAAGCAGATGCTAGTCGTGCAACAAACAAAATCTGTTAACGTTATTAGTTTCATGAGTGTTTAAACGTGTTTTAATTGCTGCGAATTATGTGTATATGAATAGAGGCATTAAAAAAATCTTCTGCATATTTTAGTTTTCTTTTGGACGTTAATGGGTTAAACTATTATCTGTATATCAATATCTCAATCAATTAAATCTCTGCAGGGTTTAGATTTACGCGTGCAGCACTTCCACAGCTTTAGCCATCATGGAGAGGGCGGCCACTACCACATAGACACCACACCTGAGACTGTGGAATATCTGGGTTACTTTACCATCGCAGAGTATGTCTATCGTCTCGATAGACCGGTCGTTACGCATCAAATCGGAAGAGATTAGGCCTTAATAATTTTTAAAGTACTGTACAATTTGTTAAAATGCTTATTTGGGAATAAGTCTGAGACTGATTTAAAATTTCACATCACTAAAATCAAGTTGAAATATATATATTTGTATAAAATGGTTGCATTTTTAATAAATAAATTGTTTTCTTTATTTTCTTTGTACGTGTATAGAATTTGTGAACACCTAGAGGTATTTAAAATATTAAAGAATATACTATAAAGTTGCCCTCAGATTTGAATAATAATATATGATATAACTAATATTATAAATACATAACCTAACCTAACCTAACCTTTTCACGGTTGAACCACTGACCGATCTTGATCAAATTTGGCAGTGAGATAGCTTGCATCCTGAGGAACGGCATAGGCTACTTTATCCCGAAAATTGTATTAGATAATGTGACATTTGTATGCGCAACCTGTTTTATCGACTATCATAACAGAAATCTGTACTACCTAACCTTCTTCTTTTTCTTCAAGGGTTTTATATCTAACAACTCCTACCTAACCTAACTTCCACGCTTTTATTATAAAATTAAAAGTCAAATTCTACATTTTTACGCACTACAAAAAAAACATTTGTATTTTACGATTTTTATTTAGCTGTTTCGATATTTTACATCATCATTTTTTAATCAACATTTAGCATTTCATTTTCCAACGACGTTTCTACCACATCCGTATTCGAAGGAAACTTATACTTGGGCAAAAGTAGGGTAAATATACAGTTTTCTCTCCACCACCTTTGCCACATCACTACATACTTCATCAACTTCTCTAGCAACCAAGCAGTGTAACCAATATCTATACAAGTGATTCCTGTATAGAAATACAACAAATGGAGTCGATAAAAAACATTTTCGTCACTGAAAATTAACTTAACTTTTTTTATTCTACTGTATTTAAGGTTTGAGGGATGGAGGGTTATAGAGGACTACATAAGCGGTTTTTTTAATTGCTCTACGTTACCTGTTCTCACTAAATTGACTATAACTCATTGTCAGTCAATTTTCGGAATTATAATTTAATTTTTTTACATGTATTTGAAATATGTACATATACTTTTGAAAAAATCAACAAAAGTGGTTTTCCCTCTTTAACTCAAGCCTAAAAAACTGAACTCTGCTGAGAAGAACATTCCTAAGTTATTTAAAATTAAAATTAAATCCTATAATTCGGCGCCTCCACCATTTTTCTGCAGAATAAATACAAAAAGCGAACTTACCTAATAGAGCCACGATGGTCGTACCGTTCCCGACCGAAGTCGTGCAGTTCTTTGTGTTGAGTGTGGTCTCAGCTACAGACGTCAGGATGTACGTACAGATCGCGACGACCGGCGTGTACAGCACGAACGCCGCCACGTCCTTGACCATCTCCCTCCTGTGAGGGCCAGGGTGCACCAGCCACAGGCCGACGGCTTTCACGAAACTATATCTGATACCGAACGCGTTATTAAAAACATTTGCCAAGTAAATGCACAGTGCTTCCTCGTGATAAATTCACCAAATTATTGAACAATTTACATAAAAACCGATCAAGTGCTCAGATAAATTACCTGGCAATTCGAAATTTTTCGTATATTTTTAATTTTTTAATAATTGAACCTAAATCTAAATTTATACAAACGTCAAAATGACATTTAATATGTCAAAGTAAACATCAATGGGAGCGTTCACGTCTGACCAAAAAACGGAACAACGAGCTTCGATTGGTTGATTCATGGAATTTCTAGTGGAATGTACCAGAAATGAAAAGAATGTTATTTTTTAAGCGTGTAAGGATGTGAGAAAGAAGTAACTAGAAAGAGATAGAAACTAGTAACCAGGCTAACCAAAGAACTTTTATGTTCACTTCTTCTAGACTATCTCTTTCTCGTTACTTCTTTCTCACTTCCTTACACGCTTAAAAAATGACATTCTTTTAATTTCTGGTACATTCCACCAGAAATTCCCTGAATCAACCAATCAAAGCTCGTCGTTCACTGTTTTTGATCAGTCGTGAACGTGACCAATTTAAAAAAAAAACACGATTTTTAAAGCAAATTGAGATAAATTTTTGTAAGGGAATATTATATTATAGGGAATTGAATTCTTTACAAAAAAGATTCTATAAAATTTTCATCTTGAGATATTTTCAAAAAATAACTATTTCAGGGTGTCAGCCCTCCCTCTTACACACGATTTAAATGATTTTATAATGAAACCGTCCTTAAGCCAGACCCAACCAACCAACCAAATTTCATTCATATCGGTTCAGTGCTTCATGAATGAAGCAAAACAACTCAAGTAGTAACTTACTTCGGCTGTCTCACGATGCTATACTTGTGTTTGCAAAGTTCACAGTGACTGCGGAACGACTCGCGTAGCCACCGCTCCAGGCAGCAGTGGTGCGCCAACGCGACCGACCCCCTGCACCGGCACGGTTCCACCAGCTCTCCGATACTCTCACCGCCGTGGCAGATGCGGCACACGTTGACCCAGCCCGACGGAGTAACCACCGGCTAAAAAAGCACGCCCAAATTATACTTTGGAAATATAAATTTTAGTTTAAAGAACTAGAAACACGCACTAAAAAGTTAAAATATGATCACCTCCAGAATAGGCATGATGCCTAATTTTTAAAAATTATTTTATGGTGATCTTACGTGTCTCTTATTTCCAAAAAAATGCTTATTTCTGCAGAAAATAAAGGTTTAATCACAAAAATTAATTTGAATTTGACGCCAAAACGCTCGCAGGTGTCATGGCGAATTTTTGACGTCACGCCTATGTAAACACTCCTTGTCAACTATAATAAATCCTTGTTCCATCGCTAATGTTTCTCGGTTTCACTTTTGGTAATACAAAACTGAGCAAATTGATAATTTATAACCAAAAAATAATTTATAAACAGTGCAGATATTAATGAAACAAAAATGACGTTTACGTAGCCGTGACGTCATCCACTCTGACTGGTGTTTTATCAAACATAGCGGATTGCTGTATTTTGCGTTTTTATTTTAACAAAAATCATATCTCGCTTTTATTATAAAAATAAATACATTTTTTAGAATCTTTTTAACTTATTTCATTATTTAAAATCATAATTTCAGTGATACTTTGTTACTGGCATTTCAAATCTATACAACAATTAAAAGTGAGTTGTAAGATTTTCTGTCAAGCTAATAAAAACGTGTTAAAAAAATCATCACTTGTTTGGTGACATAGTACTTTAGAGCTATAAATTGTAAAAACTTCAAAACGGTGTTAAGTTGGGCCTAATATAGTCTAGTACCACATATTACAGTTACAACACATTTAGAAGTTACAGCCGTTTACGTAATTATCTTTTCATACCTCTTTCGGTAAAACGTTGATAACAATCGATTTCTTGTTACAGTCTAAGTTATTTTGGTGTGCGAACGTCCTGACGATACCAATCGGGGAAAACATCACAACTGACGGCATGAAGTGGGTGTTAAACGCAGGAGCCGTATTGATAACTGACTTTCTAGAAAGATCTATAAACGAAACGAACTGAAAAATCGAACCGTCGCATTTTAACTTCCGATAACTATACTTGACTTACCGTCTTCCCCGACAACAGAACAACTGGATGCTTCGATATCAACATCTCTTACATACGCTAAATCCGTATCTATATCACTGCCCTTGCTATCTACTTCCTCAACAACCGAAGATTTGTTAGAAACAATGTTAGTTTTCGACTTCTCTGTAGATATGTTGATGGTATTCGATGTTGCAGGATCAAAATGGGGCAGATCTAAATTGAGAACACTTGCGGCTGATTCTGTCAAGACCATTGTAACGTTCAGTTCTTTGTCATTAATTTTCTCGATTAGTTTTTTGGTCTCTTCGACATTAGATTTTAAGAGGAATGTTAACGTATCGAGATTTGATGTTGATTTTTCATTTTCTCCCATTTCTTTGTATTTTTACTGGGAATTTTGGGTTGTTTAGTTGATATGATGACAGTTTTGAAGTTTTTGATAAATGTCGATTCTATTGCCATGGATAATGGTATTTGTTTTTTTTATTTCGGCGGTAAAATTAGGAAAGTAACTGTTGATTTTTGAAATTTAATAATTGTTTATTTTGAAAAAGACAATTATTAAAAAGTTGATGAGGTTTTTGTAATACGAAAATCATGGGTTAAAGTCGAGCTTGATAAATCTTTTTTTAGAAAAATATTCGCCTGTCTGTTGTATGATAAAATTAGAAATTTTCCGGTATCTAGAATTTTTATTTGAAATAAAGGCTAGAAAAAATCGTTTTTAACGGAAATAAAATTAATATTATTCAAAATAAATGTCTTTTTATTACATTTAAAAAAATACATATTAAAAATAAAGAAAAGGGTATAATAAATAGGTCACATAAACCGTATTTTTCGATATAATATATGAATTTTTAATAATAATAAATTTTTTTTGTATCACAATATTTTCACAACAATAAATAATATTAATTATAATTATAATAACTAACAATAAGATAAAAAGTCCCCAATATAAATGTATACATAAAAATACGACTAAAACATTCATCAAAAATATTTAATATCTAATACATTGCTTGCTAATAATTGTTCAAAATTAAAAAACAAAAGAATCAGTTTATAAAGTTCTAGGAATTTTTTTATAATTAAAACTAGTCTTTTTCTAAAATAAATATAAATATAATTTTTTTTTTAAATGGGCATATATTTTTTAATTTCCGAGTAAAAAAAATTTACGGCCGTTTTTCACCAAAATTTTAAAAAAATTAAAACTTTGAGAGGCAATATCTCAAAAACGGTTTGAGATACAGACCTGCGGTTTGAAAATTTAAACTTTCACATCATTTTCTATACAATAAACAAACTTTTAACGAAATTGAAAACCCAAAAAAGTTTCATCAATTTTCTTGGTTAATATTACAAATGTTCATAGAAATATCGGTAAAGATAAAAAAATAAGAAAGAACATCATAAGCAATGAGTATACAAAAGATTGCCCATAAGATAACGCCCACTGTATCAAGGTAGAAAATTCGGCACAAAATTAATACATTCTGGGTTTCCTGTAATAAATCACGTCTTTTACTTACACACATGCACAGATAATACAGAAATACATCTCTTCTGACATTTATAGTTAGTTAGCATCCTGAATCAATCAAAACATCATAGGCCAGAGTAAGGCCATCAGGTGGCCACAAGTCAGGGTCGGATCGAAGGGTTATCGATTCAATACAAAAATAGTAAATAGTGTATTTAATAAAAACTTTCTTAATCAGTCATGAAGTATATAAACATATGTATCCTCCCCTGTCACAAGTATCTGAAAGAAACAGTTTTCTTGAATCTTAACCTATTTAAAAAAAGACCCTATGTTAGAAACTCAGCTACAAATCACCTAGAACTTCACAGTGTATAATAAATGTAATGTGGACATAAAGCAAACTAATATAACGACGACGGCAGCGGTGGCCATTCTAACTGGAATATAGAAAACGCTAGACGCGGAACGTTTTGACGACGCGCACGACGTACTGGCGGCATATCGGGCACTCGGCCAGCTGTTTGCCGCACGACGTGCACGTGGCCATGTGGCCGCACTCGAGCATCACGCACTCGATTGGCGCGTCCATGCATATCTTGCACAGGTCCTCCATTGGCAGTGTCGCTATGTCTGCAAACAAACAATAAATACAGCTATTGTCACTCTATCGTACAAAGTGGCTGAGCAGTCCACGAATACACAATTAATTTGAAAATCGCCGAACAGATTTCGATGCGATTTTTATTTAATGATAGATAATTTATCTAGGAAGATTTTAGCACGTGTCTCATCACGCTATCACGCAAAGTAGCTGAGCAGTCAAAAGAATATATCATGCATGTTAAAAAAATTGCTGAAATATCTTGAGAAACAAATTCTGAAATATGAAACTATTGTATTTTCCACTTACGTTTTCTTGATTCCGAGTACTCGTTCCATAATCTGATCACCTTATCTTTCAAGTCAGCCTTTTCTATGCAACCTTTGTAATCTACACGATTCCTTAATAATATTTCCTTAAGATTTTTAACGGTTAGCGTTTCTATTTGTTCTTTATCTGTTACATCGTTTAGCTGTATATGGACTACACATTTCTCTACGCTTGTACTCGCTTCAGATTCAATCTAGAGGAGAATAAATAAATCAACATCGGAGGCCACAATAACATCCAACTAGATACTTTACTTAAAGGGCCATAACTAGGACCATAACTTCTAAACGATTCAATAGAATGATTTATAATTTTAACACATTAAACTAGACTATAGGTACTATGTATATTTTAAAACCATTTCCAAGTTTCTATCATTTATATCCTTTTACTTACAACATTTGGGTTCGTTGTTTCTTCGTTTAATATTTCCGTGTCTGTGTCCGAGTCTTCAACAACTATAACTTGCTCCTGTCTGTTCTCTGATTGTTCTCTATCTACAATCTCCCAGTCATCATCTGTCGCGCCACTACTTGGTTGTGTTCTGCTTTCTGTGGTCACGCTAAACGTCGGCGATTGAAATTGAAACCTAGACGTCGTGCCAGGAGTAGAATGTGTGGACGCTACATCAAACAACACATATTATTAATGATAAATGAAGAAGCGTCTCTTCAATTCATACCTGTTTGTTCTGTGTGGAAAAAGAATCTAGAAGGCTCAGACAAATTCGATGTTGAATTGGTAAAGAACGACCTAATATTTCCTAAAAGATTTAATGGATTGTCGCTTTCCTCTACGGGAGATTGAACATCGTTGGTGCTATTAGTGTGAGCGAGAACTAGGTTAATCAGATCATCCTTTTCTACAAAAAAAATATAAGTATAACAATAAAACACATCATACACACACATTTTATTAAATCGCTCACCGAAACAACCTCGGGTACAAATATGTCGTTTATTTAAATAATTCTGCAAGTCCTTTGACTTGATTTTCAACAACTGAGCTTTACTCAATGGTCTCGATGTTAATACAGCACAGTTTTCACAATTCAAGTGCCTGGATTAAACAATTTACAATATAATAAAAAAATATTCAACAATTGTTTTTTTTTACTTACTTGTTAGCTTTTCGCATAACACAGCATTTGCAGTAATACCCCTTGCATTCTGTACACTGTTTCTTCGCTCTCAATATAGAAAATTTCTTCGAACACGTACCACATTGCATTTTACTCATTATTTATTAACTACAAATACGCATAAGAACTAGACATTATCCAATAATGTAACTTAAATTGAGGTTATGAACACAGTCTTCAAATATTAACTAAACTGTTTATTCTTATGGAAATATGACTCACGCTCACATATGTTGTTAATTTTGATTATATTAAACTTTAAACTCTGTTATTATACACATGCGACATAACAATAACATTATTAATATAATAAGAACTACTATACGTCAAATGTATAGATAACTTCATATCTAAGAAATGTCATGTTTTTTTGCAGCGATCCTCAAACTGTTTTTATTATAAATGTTATTTTTTTTTCATATCTAATTAAATAAATACACGTTTGATCTATAAAAATCAATACCAAAACAAATAATCAATCACATAATTATATATTTTAAAACACATTCACAAAATTATATAGAAATAGGAAAAAAAAACATTAACAGCAAGTATTATTGGGTGCTTCATAAGGTCTTTTTGTAATTATAGGTTTATAAACTCCTGGTGTATGATTCCTAGAAACAAATAATACATCAAATACCACTCACTGAAAGGTAATTACAAATACTTCTAATACATACTTCAATATTTGAATCAACACCACGATTAAAATATAAATTGAAGGGACAACCAAAAAAAAGTATTGTACTTGTATATCGTAATATCGCCTTCTTTTCCTTCTATATTCTTCTCTGCATATAAATAAAACAATAATTAACACTATAAATAGGTAATTACACTATCTTATCAGGGTGCTGAGCAGTGACGTGCAGATTTTTGAAATCAGCTCAACAAGACGTGTATTTTGATAGCTTTCACCAATTCAGCAATTTTTATACGCTTCTGTAAAGAATAATTTGACACAAAACGATCACTCACCCGTAATGAAATATCGCCGCGGCCTCGAGCCCGCTACCGCAGGCGGCGAGCGCGATAATGAACGTGACCACGCCGGCCGCGCTGTGCACCGGCGTCAAGAACGTCTTGGCCGTGGGCGGTATGTTGCTCCTGATCCTGATGTGGAAGTACGTGAACACGCCGAACACGGCCTGCAGCAGGTACATGCCCATCGTCGATATACCGATATAGCTGTGCGGCGTCATGATGTGCGGCCAGTAGTAGCTCTGGCGGTCCTTGAACGCGACGTAAACGGTCACCGTGCACGTCAGGATAGCGAGGATTTGGAACAGGGTGTGAACGAGAGCTGCTATCGTTCGACCGCAGCATTTGAGTATAGTGAACGCGAGGATAGCTGGTGGGGAATAAAATCATAAAACTCTGGAACTATAAATAACATAGACTTCGGAATTGTCTTAAAATGTTCGTTAAATAACCTAGCTTACGGTATTAAAATATCAAATCACTAAACTTTTACATATTGTAGATATGTTAAATTCGTCCACTTTCTCTTCAAATAACATTTTACTTAAACGGTTATAACTTCTAAACTATTCATCGAAATGATTTCAAATTTTAACACGTAAAACTACACTATAATATGCACATTTTAAGACTATCTCGAAGTATATGTGACTTATATTTTCACAGTACTCGGTCTCAGAACTTTTTTATTTATTTTCGACGTATACGAGTTTTTTAGTTCGATGTGTAATTAATAATAATGTGTAATTAATACCCAGTCCGGAGAAGACCGGTACGCCGACGGAGACGGAGTAGTGCCACTTCATCATGACGTCATAGTTCGTGTAGACGCTGTCGTTAAAGCCGCCAAAGTTCTCGTAGTTCCAGTAGAGGTTGATGTATAGCGTTGACGTAAGCCACCCGCCTATGATGATACTCATTGACATAAGAATTATGGAAGCAGTGGTGTCCGACTTCATATCCGTCGGGGACTTCTTACTGCGGGTTTATTTATTTACTTGTAATAAGTGTACTCAAGATGTCGAATGAAGAAAAAAAATTGTGACTTACCGTATGACATCTTCAATGTTTAGAATCACTTTTGGTAAGTTTTCTCCTCTGGAGTAAGTGCTCCCACTGCTAAACTCACTTCCTGTATCCAGCCTACAACACAAATTTAAGTATTAACGTCCCCCTTTTATAAAAGAAATGTTCTTCTGTACCTATACCCAAATTCCGTATTGTCCTTAAATTTAGTAAATAAAAAAATAATAGAAGTGCACATTCGTAGATTCAGTATTATATAAATTAATATGCATACATTATAAATAATTATGTACAATATAAATCATTTTCTGGGCACCTTACTAGCCCCCCCCCCTCTATTTGGGTCTGCCTATAAGTATCAATACAATATTAGAAATACCTAGTTTGGTTTGAAAGAATTTGTATTTCTCTGGTGTAATATTTTTGAAGCGACTTACCGCGATTTCGAGCTAGCGCGGCTTGATATCAAAATTTCTTCTGAAGGGGTCGCTGAATACTTTGAAACTCCCGACGCTCCCGAAACCCCTGACGTTCCTGAAACTCCCGACGTTCCTGAAACTTCCGAAACTTCCGACACTCCCGACTCTTTTGACACTATGGCTGAAAAAGACATGTATTTTAAATTAAAATGTCTCATATTGATTTAATAAATAATTACTCACATACGAAAGTAGCCTCCGATCCTTTGTCTTCCATTTTTATGATAATTTAGACAAAATCGTGCATCAAAAAAAATGTACACCGAAATTTGACATTTAAGAACATAAAACAGCTGAATTTGAGATATAAACAAAAATAGATAGTTTTGCTGATAACTTCACTTGTATTTATATGTATATTTCTTCTTCGCAATATCGAAGATACGAGAAGCTTTGTGATCGTTTCAGATTGAGACAAAACGTTTGCATAAATTTAGATTTAGATTGAAATTGCCAAAAAATTAAAAATATATGAAAAAATATTCAGGTGCGTTTTAAGAAAAATTAATATTTTTTAGTAAAATTTTATAAAAATTAAATGGTTAACCAATTCCAAGCAATTTACATAAACACTATCGGTTTTTAGGTGAATTTAGCACAAGGAAGCACTGTGCATTTCCTTCTTAGATGTTTCTTCTTATACGTACATGAATGTATTCTAATCATGAAAATATTTAAATATCTTTAACAATTTTAATATCGACATTAATTTGTACAAATACAAAAAACATTACAAAACAACCCCCCAAATATAAATTCTGGTTACGCCACTGATACATTTAAATCATTATTTTCACATAGGTATCTCTTATGTAAATATATTTTAACATATGTTATATATATTATATTATATTTCTTCCTATTGACAAGGTCTAAGAACATCTAAATAAGTACTGTTGACTTGACTTTTTTCATATTGTTTCAGTGCTGGTATCAATTCTTGCTGTCTGCGGAATCTGCAGAAAATACAACAATTTCTTATACGTTCATAATTTATCAGATTTTTTCGTCAATTTTTATTTTGACGCAACCCTATTTTTTTTTATTTAAAAAAAACATATAAATTTTACTCACGATCTTCCAGTGAACGCCACAATAAGGGGTAAGAAGAGCGCTATGAACGTCATGCCAACTACCATACTTTTGTACAGTGGGACCGTTATGTTTTTTATACTGGGAGAAAAAAAACAACATATTTACACATTTTAACATAAAATCTAAACGCCGCCGTAAAACCCTTCAAAATCAATTAGTCTGATGTCCGGTATTATAAAGGAGCTAGCAAAATTTACTAGCTAGCAAGCACTTTCAAATGGGGTATTAATTCTGTGATACTTCAACCAATTGTAACACAGTTGGCATCTTTCACCGTACAAAATAATTTTCATAATATCACCACTGTTTTAATACCGCTGGTATTTACCTACAACGCGTGCGCGAAACTTGTCAAAGTCTTCAACAAACTCCAAAAGAGCTGTCATATAAGTTTGATATCTCATTTGAATGTGATGCTAGCTCCTTTATAATACCAGACATGAAACATTTTAACACTTACTTGCGTTGGTTGATTCTTTGGGTACCGCTAACACACGTGAAGACGAAATATACGTAGATGATGATCTCCATGGTTATAAAAAACGGCACTAGGTGATTCTGGACGCCGTTAGACCACTGTCCGAGGAAATATAGCACCGAGTAGTTAAAAATCGCGTTCAAACACTGAAACATATGCACAAAATATACCTACCTAATAATAATAATAAAGGCAGTATTGCGATGTGACGATTTAAAATTTTCGATTTTTTTCTTATACATATTTTGTAAGTAAAATATGAGATTATACTGTAAAAATTGTAAATCTAAATACAAAATATTTACGAAGTTATGGCACATAGAAATTAAATCTTCAAAAGCAATTTTCTTGAAACCACTTTTTTCGGTTGGTGGGAAGCAGAAACGAAATTCTAATCAGTCGACCGCGCAATAATTATAACACGTTGTTCTACAAGTTAATAGTTATCGTATTATCTAAAATTATTTATTTTTATTATTTATTTCGTTATTTACTCGACTTTTTTTTCTAATTCCGCCATTTTGTTTTTTTTATTAATATAAATATCTGATGTCCGGTATTATAAAGGAGCTAGCAAGCACTTTCAAATGAGATATCAAACTTATATGACAGTTCTTTTTGAGTTTGTTGAAGACTTTGACAAGTTTCGCGCACGCGTTGTAGGTAAATACCAACGGTATTAAAACAGTTTTGTACGGTGAAAGATGTTAACTGTGTTACAATTAGTTGAAGTGTCACTGCTCTAAATTCCATAGCTAATTCATAGATACTAGTACAGAATTAATACCCCATTTGAAAGCACTTGCTAGCTAGCAAATTTTGCTAGCTCCTTTATAATACCGGACATGATACTACAAAATGAAACTATATTTGATTTTTTTGTTTCAAATCACTACAAGTGGAGATGTGCTTCCTACCGCCCACCCACCTTTTTTCGAGTCTATTTTGATTCCAAAAAACATAATATAAATAAATAAACTTAAAATTTTAATATGTATATTATTAAATATCTCACCAAGAACGTGTAGAAAATGCAAACAATTATCCCTAAGACAAAATGGTGGGTGATATCTAACCCTTTCGCCTCACGCTGGGCCATGCCCGCGTAGATGCCGCCATAGAGCGTGAACGTGCCGATAGCTATCAGTATCAGGCCGATGGCGTGCGAACACGCGTGGCCTATGCACATGCACACAACGTCCAATAGAATAGCTGAAATGGACCAAAATGATTTAATTAATACACTATCGGACTTGTTGGATGTTTTTTTGAGACCTATGCCCAAGCAGCACGTAGTAATAACCAAACACACGTAGTGCCAGTTCAAGTTCTCCGTGTTCATGGTCTCGAAGTTGGTGTATACGTAATAGAACACGTTGGCGAAGATAATTACTAACAACAGGAGACACACACTTGAACTCACCGCTATGATAGCTGTCGACATTTGGGACTTCTTGAGTCTGAAATATAACAATTAACTCAACTTCATTCAGGGGAACTGTACGCGTCGGGTAAGTGTTATAAGTTTGATACCCCGTTGTTGAATTTTGTAAGTTAGGACATTAGAATCGTTTTTCGTTTATAATGAAACAAATTGAAAATGATTTTTTGATTTTAATGGACGCATGTTTTATCGAGGTTCTACTGTATGTATGTATCACCTGCTTGAGTCCTCTACGCGCGTTTCACTGTATTCATTTTTAATTGTAAGTACTATGGGTCCATCGCTATTTGGGCAGTTATTTTGTAATAATTCTACTGGAACATGTAAACCTAAAAACAATTAATAAAAAAGTAATTATCATATTTTACTTTTAAATAATTAATATATATATTTACGAAATGATTTTGAGCCTTGCATGGTTCCAAAAGTTAAATTTTGACGTTTTAAGTTTCAAAAATATCTGTCAGTTTAAAAAAATCAAAATTCGTTGCTAGGTTTTGTAAAATATTGTAATTAATCGGTGACATCCATAATTTAAATTTAAATTTTGAGGGTGGTTTTCACCCCTTCAATAGCTATTTGGCACGTATCTACATACAAATAATTTAATAAGGGAAGCATATTTAGTCAATCCTCCCCCTCCTATTAACAAAAAAAAACTAGTTATGAAACACCTTAAATTCAAGCTTTTACTTTTTTAAATTCTTATATAAATATTTATATAGTGACTAAATGATTCTACGTCTTATTTTCTTGTATTTTAGTCGATATTTGTATGACGAGTTGAAGTTCACTGCAGGAAATTTCACTAAAAAATTTCGAATTTTTTATTTCGTTAAAAGTATGTTTATTGTATAGAAAATGACGTGAAAAGTTGTTTGTTTCAAACCGCAGGTCTGTATCTCAAACCGTTCTCGAGATATAGCCTCTCAAAGTTTTAGTTTTTTCAAATTTTTGGAGAAAAAAGGCCATAACTTTTGAACGAGTGGTCGGAATTGATTTTAGTTGGCGGATTTGGAATCAGCGTGTCAAAATCTATATAATGACATGTATAATACTTTAAAATCCGACAAAAAAAATTTGGCCAAAAATCGACATTTTTTTAAGGTATACCCCTTTGAATTTTTTCGATTTTTCGCGAAATTTTTTTTTCCGAGTTTTAAGGTATTATACATGTCATTATATAGATTTTGACACGCTGATTCCAAATCCGTCAACTAAAATCAATTCCGACTACGCGTTCAAAAGTTAGAGCCATTTTTCTTCAAAATTTTGAAAAAACTGAAACTTTGAGAGGCTATATCTCGAGAACGGTTTGAGATACAGACCTGCGGTTTGAAACAAACAACTTTTCACGTTATTTTCTATTCAATAAACATACTTTTAACGAAATCAAAAATTCGAAATTTTTTAGTGAAATTTCCTGTATAAATATCGACTAAAATACAAGAAAATAAGACGTAGAGGATATATAAAACAAATATAAATAACACTTAAATGATATTTAAAATTTATTATAATATTAATAATACATATTTAATAATATATAACTATTATCCGGTATAACAGCCTAGCAAAGAAATATTCGCAAGCTTGCAGACACTTTCAAACGAGGTGTCAAACTTATATGACAAGTAAAAAATAAAAGTATCAAAAACTCAAAGAGAACTGTCATATAAATTTGATACCCCATTTGAAAGCGTTTGCAAACTATCAGATTTTAAAAGCTAGGTTATGATACCGGACATATATCTACAATTCATTTGACGATATTATCACATCCCTTTCCATGGTATATTTTCTTCGGAGTAAAACATACGACATTAGTGGCACAACTATTATCAGACAAGCACCGATACCGTTCACAATTATTGTCTTAAGACCAATCTCTTTGTAATCAGGTCTAAAATAAATAAAAAATATCGTTCTAGAATATACAGCTCTCAGATATCTATAGTTTGTGAAACCGGGCATTGATTGTTTTCAGAATGGCTCATTACTACCTACCCTAATTCTGTAGCTATTTCAGTAAGTCCAGTAATTGCTGTCATTATAAAAAACGTAAAAATCATCAACCCAAAACCGGCGTGGTAAGGTACAATATTTGAGGTCCTCTTGGGCGTGTTACAAGGTGTTGTGAAGATAAATACGATGAAACCATAGAATATCTACAGAAACAAAATAAAGGACATACTCGTACCATGTCTGGTATTACAGCCTAGCTCAAGGTATATAAAGACAAGGTAGTCTCATCAGCTCCTTGACCAATCAGCGTGGGCGCGGGAATTGACGTCACCACGATTATGTATAATGTATAATAAAATATCAATTACAAAAGATTCCTTTATTTATTCTTGTTTTCGTATTTTTTGATATTTTAACAACACATACAATCAAAGAAGTACAAATTCATTATTGTAAAATCATAAAAAGCTGCCAGAATCACAGAATGTGTTGCCAACTTAAGAATAGTAAAAATGACACTTCCCAAATAGACCATATTGTCTGTGACAGCATTTTTATGATTTTGCAATGTCGAATTTGTACTTCTTTGATTGTATATGTAGTTAAAATATCAAAAAATACGAAGACAAGAATAAATAAAGGATTGATATTCAATTATACATTTATAACATTTGAATACGCCTTCGTGGTGACGTCAATTCCCGCGCCAACGCTGATTGGTCAAGAAGCTGATGAGACTACCTTGTCGACCTTGCAAACACTTTCAAACGAGGTATCATAGTTATATGACAGTTCTTTTGGATTTAAGTAAAGTATATTTACTGACCTCGAGTAAACGCGGTAAAAACTATGTATTTATCTGTCAAAAACTCAAAGATAACTATTTGATACCTCATTTGACAGAGTTTGCAAGCTAGCAAATTTTATTAGCTAGGTTGTAATATCGGACATTAGACTAAAAAAATGTTTCATTAACATTCTGAAATATGATACCTGAAAACTGTAGAGAAGCATAGAAAGAAGGCCTATCCATGCGTGTAGAGAGTAGAAGTGTAAAAAGTTTTTGTCGTACTGTGCGTAGCTCGCCATGAAGCCCAGAACGAGAAATACGGTCGCAGATAGGTGGAATAATGCGTGCAAGATCTTTACCATACAGTAAGCGCAAAAGCCGCAGAATCTGTACTGGAGCATCGCTATATCAAACAGTGGCGTGTTATACAGGGGGTAACTACATACAGAATGATTTACAACCAGTGTAAAAAATTTAACAGTAGATCGAGGATGTAATTTTAAGCAAAAAACTTAATGTGAACCTATGTTATGTCTATTCTTCGTGAGGGAGCTAATTTAAATAAATAAGACTTTTTTTAATTAATAAATTCTCGGACAGATTTTTTAAGTATTTCCTAATTCATAGTAGGGTCTCTTTTTACGCGGATTTGAAGTAATGCGGTGTGATTTTTCATACAATTCAGGGATTCCCCGTTTAATTAATCGATTTAGTTTTAGAAAATTATGGAACGTATTCTTAATTTTACACAATGTATTTTTTATGCAAAATTTTGTATGAGGTTTGCTGTAGAACGTATCTACCGCGTAAAAAAGAGACCCTACTGTAATTATGTTTACCCAAACTTACCAAATCCAGTGAAAAATAAAAAAGCAACGGAAAAAAGAATGTGCAAATTAAAATATTCTGTATCTTTATCATTTAAAACGATACCATCGAAGTAGGCGAAGATTAATATAATTGTCAGCACCACAGAACTGACCAATAGAGCGTATGTTAGTACAATCAACACAGACATCGGTCTGCAAAGGGTTAGATATATTAAATAGTATGACATTAATGTATACATTATTGCCTATAGTTTAAAATATTTTTTGTTTAAAAATTTAAAAAATATATATATACACGTGTGAGGGGGGGGGGTATATTGTGACTTAATATAAGAGGGTGGTTTAAAAGACTGTGATAAATAGACGGTAGTTTTAAATATCCTGTATTTACGATAGGTAACAATTTAATAAAGTTGGAATGTACAGGATAATAATTTATTTTTAATTTAATTTAATTAATATATGATTTAATATTACATACATACAGCTTTCTTCGTATGCTTCTTCTTCTTCTTGTATTGTTAGCATCATTGGACATTGTTTACCGTCACTTTGGTAAAGATTAGGGGGTAATTGGACACCTATAGTTGTATTTAAATTGAATGGTATATTAATTATTTACTTATAAACTAAATATAATAATATGTACTTACAATATGGTGGCCCGCACTCCATTTCTATTATTTAATATAAAATAATAATAATAACAGAGATAAGAAAAGTTTTTATAAAAGTATTATAAATTTTTTTATTATTAAAAACCCATTAAAAACATACTAAACATTTTATTTGACATTTAAAGTTTGACAGTGATAAAATAACAAAGTCAACTTGACTTTGTTATTTTTTTTACTAAGAAGATCCATTAAAAAATCTTGTACCAGGAAAAAATCTAAAAATCAGGAACAAAATAATTAAAGCCATAGATAGTTTATTAATAAAAAATATTTACATTTTGTAAAAGGAAAGCAGTTTTGTCTTCTTATAATATTAATATAATATATTTAAAATCTTAAAAACACCGATATATTTCAATTTTAATTAAACTCTACATTTATATTGATTAAAACATAGATAAATATATAAATAAAATATATATTATATATATACAGACAACACAACAGAGTTCGAAACCTAATATTTTATTAATTCAATTTTCTTGTGGTTAATTTCGAATAAAGACAAATTATATGGCCTGATTTTTCCTTCCTAAAAAATTAATAACAAAAATTGGCACAACATAGAATTCGTATATATATATTCTTCCCCTAAATTAATTATTTCTAATTAAATATGATTTTTATAACATAAAAGAAAATTATATTTATTATTATTAATTTATATATCGATTTTTATATAGAGTTACTACTTTAAATTCAGTTATTATTATTATAATATTATATTATATAATATATTACACTAACAGATATAAAAATTTAATTTTATTCAGAGTTTAATTTTTTTAATTATATTATTTCCAAAATTAAGTCGAAAAAATTAATTTATTTTTTTTGTAATGATTAAAAAAAAAAAAACGTGAATTGGTAGATAATGGATTAATAATCTTAACCCATAACTATACGACTTTTACATTTACTTCTTAACCTAACACACCTTACCTATAGAAAAAAGAAATTCTGGCAGTTTTTTTTCACAAATACAATTTATTTGTGTCGCTATAAATATTTTTTAACCAAAATATGTGGTCCCGTATGAAACGAAAATTAGCGCATATTGGTTAAAAATCTACTGAGCATTTTTAAAGAGTCTTCAGCATTTTTGCCAACTGGACAATAATCAATTTAAAAAACCTGCTTTGAAACATTAAATAAATTATTTAAATAATACGTAATTTTTAATTTTAACTAGGGCTTCACGAGACTTACCCAAATCTTATGTAAAGCCCTAATTTTGACGGAATTTTGATCTTTTTTTTTAATAAATAAATATATAATTTTCAGTTCGTTGTATTTTTTTTTGTTATTAACAACTACACCCTAAACATACGTTAATAAATAATAAAGATACCGAATTATTAATTTTTTTACTAGATTTGTACTACAAGTAGTCTAAAATGACTTTTATTTCGACGATTATCAATATATAAAAAAATTATTTTATTTTGGTACTTCGTGAATTATTTTTTCCGGAAAAAATCCATAGAAAAAGTATAAAAGATTCAATCAGAATATAACTATTCCATTATTTCACCGACTCTAATTAAATATCCGGTTCGACATACACCCCTAAGAAACAACAGAAGTACCAAACATTTAAATATATAAGTATATTATACTTAACAAACAACTACTCATAATATCAATTAATTTTAGATGGGTCTGTACATTTTTTTTTTCAGCAATCACTTTTTAGATGAGCACTTTATTTTAGGGACTAGTGACAACCCTTGGACATTAAGGCCTAAAGCCTTAAATTGTCTCTTTAATAAAATAAATACAATAGATTTTCGATAAGAAATAATCAAGCTAAATTTTATCAATTTTCTACATTAAAACCACACAAAATAAAAAAATTGTCATTTCAAAACCTAAATCAATTTTCATTTGAATTTTCAGTGTTTATTTAGCCTATTCGAGCCTTTCTTTAAATAGAAAAACTATCAATGTTGGTACCTATATTAAAAATGAAATATTTGGTACAATTTATCGAAGATCTACTGTACAAAAGAATTGCTTTACCTATTATTATATAAAGACTGTAACGTAAAATTACAATTTTCACATCGCATGCAGTATAATTAGTTAGATATTAATAGACCTCAGATTTTAGGTAAAATATCTATTGAAAAAAATTATCTAAAGGTGAATGAACGTATTGCTGCCATGGTCGGATTTTCGCCATACAAAAACATATAAAGGTGAATGAAATGCATAGGGATTTCCTAAACGGTAAGAGATACAGATTCGGTTAAATGAGATGAATTATTTGTAAGGAAGGGGTAAGTATTACTACATCAAAAAATATTAATAATTCTATGTGGTTTAGGTGGTATACTAAAAAATTCATAAATTCTTTAAATGGCTATAACTTATTTGTCAAAGTAGATAGGCAATTTTTGTTTGCGGTTTCTTAAAGCACTTTTTGTGTAGAATATATTAGTATATTAAGAATTTTTATATTACTTTTAGTTTCCGAGTTACAAGCTCTATTAGTTTTTCTTATGAGCTTTTAAGTTGGCTATAGTATTATAATGAACGTGTTTTTTACTCTACTTTGCAACGATATGTAACTTACCATCTTACTATCGAAAAAAAGTAAGAATTTTTTTGTAATAGTTTCAAATATTAATTTGTTATTTTGATTGTTGTTTAACCATTTTTTTTTCATGGCCTACTTAAACGTTTGTAATAAAATATTTTATAAATATCGCTAGTATTTAATACTTCGACTTAATTTAGAAAATAAATACAACAAGTGATGGCCAATAAGGGCTTGTAACTCGGAAACTAAAAGTGATATAAAAATTCTAATTCCACCAATCAATTCTACACAAAAAAGTGCTTTATGAAACTGCAAACAAAAGGTATCTATATACTTTGACAAAAAAGTTATAGCCATTTAAAGAATTTTCAGATTTTTGATATTTTTTTATGTAGTAATACTCACCTCTTCATGACAAAAAATTCATCTCATTTAACCGAATCTGTATCTCTTACCGTTTACGAAATCCCCATGCATTTCACGCTTATCTTGGATAGCCTGTATAGGATCATTTATTTAATAGGTAATTATAAAAAGCAGGGGTCTAAGTAAGTTTTAAATACCTACAAAATCCAAGGTCTAGTTAGAATTAATATTACTTTATATTCTAGTTCATATTTTCTCCTTGAGTTCCGCTTCTTTTTCGGACCGCGTTGGACTCTTGCGGACAGCTATCGAGATAAGAACGGCCGCGACAGCCAGACTCACACCCACCACGTTTATAATGATGCCCTCCATCTCCCATCTCATGTAGTTCCGTTGTCTGTAAAGATCATGCGGTTAGTGCCCCATTACCAGGTTAGTAAAAGCATTTTGTTAATTTTTGTTAACATATTAATTTACTACATTGATTAGTCTCGTCTCGTTCGAATTGAAGACAATCTAGAATTTAAGATACTGTCACCAGTCTTGAATTTAATTAATATCCGGTGTTATAAAGAAGCTAGCAAATTTACTAGCTAGCAAGCACTTTTATAACTTTTGTAAACATTAAACATAAGCAAAATAAAAGGTTATAATTAAAAAAAAACTATATTTGCGGACTTTTGATTTAATTAAGAGGTAGTTGTTTTATTAGTAACATGAGTTTCAAAAAACCTTCGTCTTAAAGCGTCCAAGACTGGTATCAGTAACTTATAGAGTTATTTACCTAAGAGTTAGTTGTTAAGTGGTTATATTTAAATATATCTAATTTGTTGTAAGTGAATAATTTAGTATTTTAGTTAATTTTAATTAAATATCGTGCATTTGGGTGGGTAAATATATTGAAAAAAAAAGTATTTATAAGCATATAATATAATATATATGTATCATAATCATAAAAACAATCTTAAAATTAAAATTCGCATTTGTACTAAATAATGATAAATATTCTATAAAATTGCCACTGTCGTAAAAAATATAACTCGTTCAGAGAAATTAGTTTCCTTTCTTAATAAATTATACAAAAAAAAAAAAAAACAATGTACAAATTGTTTAGTGGCAAATGTGACATAGATTAAAGAGAACAAAAAAATATAATATGTATTTAAAGATAATGTATAGAAATAATTGTAATTTATAAATCTATCGACGCTCGTATGAGCTCGTGGTTTCGCTTTTTCCGGAGGAGGGAGTATCCAATGAGGGGGGCAGCTGCGATTAAAACCACTCCAACAGTGTTTACAAATATCAGCTCTTCCGTCAGACGTTCGTTGCTGAAATTGAACATATTAATACTAAGTCATGTAGCATATCTGTCGTTCGTGAAACTGTGCATGAGTATGTCAGGGTGTCCACTGTTTTTTGAAAATAAAATTCCCTGATTTCTCTGACCATCGATCCAAAATTCCCTGAAGTTCGGGGGCAAGAAGTGATTGAGGGACCCCCAGAATTTGTAAAAAAATTTGAAGACCTTTTTTTGCTCGTTAACTTAAATTTATACACTTTTTTCTTCTTCACTGATTTCCCAAAATTTATAATAAATTCCCCGACTTTCCAAAAAAATTTCAGAATTTTAAAGAAATTCCCTGACTTTCTAGAAAGTAGACACCCTGTATTTGTATGTATATTAGGATGTTTGTACAAACTGAAATATTAATGGAACACCCCCTCAATCTGTTCTTTGTAACCAAAAAATAAGGTAGCCGTAAATTCAGCGTTGACAATTAATATTTAGGCTTTAAATTTTACGTGTATTTTAAATAGCAATTTTCAAATTTTCATGATAATATTACTTTTCTCCATTTTTTCAGTTTTTTCCTGTAGGTATATTATAACTTTTTCTAGTAGCTGAATTTCGAAAAAAATCGATTTTTTTATAAATTTAACCAATCTTTATGTTTAATCGATTTTCTTCGGAGAGGTAATTAATAAATAGATTTAAAAAATAGAGTCTGCTTTAAAAATTTGCCAGCTACCAGAAAAAGTTATAATATACAGGAAAAAACGGAAAAAATTGAGAGAAAATAATATTCCAGAAAAACACGTTAATTTTAAAGCCTAAATATTAATTGTTAACGCTGAGTTTGTGGCAATCTTATTTTTTAGTCACAAAGAACATATTGAGGGGGTGTCCATTAATATTTCAATTTGTAATTTGTACGGACACCTTAATGTTAATATTTACTTACCCGATAACCGTAAGCGCTCTATTCGTGAGTCCAGTGAGTGCCGTGGCGATGGCCAGCAGGAACGTGACAAGCCCGAGAGCCGAGTGGAACGGCACCATGCTAGTCCGACAGTTCAGTGTTGCCGTCCCGCACAGCATGCACACAAGAAACGCGAAGAAACCATATATCACCTGAGAACACACACGAATGAAAGCGAATTTTAAAGACTTTTTTATGTCGAAACTATTAATTCTATATTTTCTAAATTTTTTTTTTTTATTTAAATTATTGGCCATCGGGCGTAGCCCCTCAGCCAGACTTGAACTGTAGTGTATATATATATATTTTTTTTTTTCTTGTGTTTATTTTTATTTTTTATTTCTGTTGTTATTTTATGTTTTATTTATTTATTTTTTTCTTATTTTCTAAATTTTGTGTGTATATTAAAGTGATGTAACGAATGTATGATTTTAAACATTATTGACTTTTTTTATTATAAATTTTCTTTTTCTTATTTTTTCGCTTTGAGGGGGGGGGGGGGGCATGTAGACTTATAAGCTTCCTCAACATTTTTTTTTGTAACTTTAATTTGTATTAATATGATAAGTTTTTTAATTTTTTGTCGGGGGGGGGAGCACAATCCATATAATCCCTTCTTTCTTAAAAAATTATTGCATTATTTAATTAGTTTTAATTTTATAACTTTTACTTTTTTTAGGGATTGGGGTATGATCCATACAACCCCCCATCCCAAATGTATGCTTTAATTTCATAAAAAAAAACTTTTTTACTATATTTATAAATTAAAAAACAGTTTTTTAATAGAAGGTATTATGTTATCTATGAGTGTGCAAAACTTTAAAATGATCGATCAAATAGTTTTTGAGTTATCTTGTATGAGGTCACAAAAAAGTGATTTTACTCAAATGGTAGAGCTGATAACTTCGGAAGAATTGCAAATTTCACTCTAAAATTTTAGGACGATATTCTACACATGTTTGATACAAAAAAAAATTGAAATTAGGTCCTTGCGACGCTAAAACGCACCTGGAATCCGAACAGACCGACGGTGATGAGGCCCATCCAGCTATGCAGCGAGTAAAAATGCGACGCGTCGTGCGACTCGAACACGGCCAAGAAGCCCAGAGCGACTGAAGCGACTGCCAGAGCGTGGAACAGCGTGTGGAGCAACTTGGAGCAACATTGGTTACAGCAACTGCACACCCGGTACATCAATAGCGCTAAAGATGGAGTAACAATTAGAGAAATAGTGGCCGCGGGTAAAGAGAGTTTTAATTACCGATTCCCATGCAGGCGATGAACGTTATCATGAGCACGGGGTGCAGGTTGAACTGTTTGGCCGGGTTATCGTTCCACGCAACGCCGCCTTGGTAGTTCATGATCCAGAACGCGGTGATGGCGACCGCGGCAAGGAGTAGCAGGATAGACGGCGCGAACAGTACACCGTAATCGCAGCATTTTTCGCACCCGCAGCTAGCTTCATCCCAATCGGATCTCCTGCAAACATTAATTAAATTATTAGAAAAATTCAATCACAAATTTCAGATAATATGTAAGTTTGTTTTAGTACCGCTGGTACGTGTATATCCACTAATGACATGGAGCATTTTCCCAGACGATTTCAAGTGAACTTATCAATTTACAAGCAGCGTTTATGGAGTATACATATCGTAAAACAGAGAGCACTCTACGCGAAAAAACACTGCCCTCTCAAAAGTAGAATAGGCCAGAGATTCTCAACCGTTGAAGCTTCAATATATTCCCCTTATATTATTCCGGTTCGCGATATACAGGGTGTTCCGTAAACATACCGACAAACTTTCAGGAATTATTGAGGACATTAAAACAATCGCTTTTTGTTAATAAACTCATGTCTTTGTGATTTCTAACTTCTGTTTTTTTTCTATCAATCTTTGAATGATTTTAACCAATAGGCATGATGCCTAATTTTTAAAAACTATTTTATGATGATCTTACGTATCTCTTATTTCCAAAAAAAAAAACTTATTTATGCAGAAAATAAAGGTTTAATCACAAAAATTGACTCTTTTAAAACTCATTTTGAATTTGACGCCAAAATTCTCGCAGGTATCATGGCGTATTTTTGACGTCACGCCTATGTAAAGACTCCTTGTCAACAATAATAAATCCTTGTTCCATCGCTAACGTTTCTCGGTTTTACTTTTGGTAACACAAAACTGAGCAAATTGATAATTTAAAACCACAAAATAATTTATAAACAGTGCAGATATTAATAAAACAAAAATGATATTTACTTAGCCGTGACGTCACCCACTCTGACTGGTGAATTACTGTATTTTGTGTTTTTATTTTAACAAAAATCATATTAATCTCGCTTTTAATATAAAAATAAATACATTTTTTAGAATCTTTTTAACCTATTTCATTATTTAAAACCATAATTTCAGTGATACTTTGTTACTGGCATCATGCCTATTGTATCTAATTGAGCGCGATGTGAGTGATGTTTAGAACCGCTGGAACACACGACCAAGAGAGTAAGTATTTCCCAGACCGGATAGAGATAATTTGTTGGAAACTAGTTGAAGAGCAAAAAAATGTAGAACGTATTTAAACATCACAACGTGATTTGTGATGGAATTACCTCCATATCTATCTGTGTAACGAATACACGCGGATTTTATAAAAAATAATTCTAATTGTAATCACTAAAGGATCACCCCCCCCCCCCCACCCCCCAATTATCAGTTGAATTTTATTTTTAGAAAAATTTACGTATTAAATTTTATATTTTATTTAAAAAGGAGAAGGTTCTCAATTCAATAATACATATTTTTATGTATTTTCGGGCACCGTTTTGGATGATTTTTGTTTGTTTAAAAGAGTATAGGTACTCCTGAGGTGGTTCCATATAAATTTTATTAGAATCTGAACTTGGACTTCAAGGATACGCCTCTCAAAAGGGGGGAAAAAAACGGTACCAAGCCAATAAAAATTTTTTTAAGAATGAAAAAACTGATAAATTTCTTTAAGTTCTAGTATACAGTATGAATATACTGTTACAAATTTAAACTCGAGTTAATAATTGAGATGAAGGTAGAAAGCGCCACTGTGAATGGCCCTTAAATTACCCAAAACTAACGGACCACCATCTCTCTGCAACTAAATTCTAAGCCGGTGTCTGTACCACATCGAGCCCGAGGCACGTTGTGGATGTTACGCGCGGTCGTCGACCCAGCGCGACTCCGCGGTACAACCCAATAGCCGCCGATACGTCGGAAATGGAAGTCGACGTGAGACGAATTCTCTATATTGTTATGTCATTGTTTTTCGCTGTGAAATTTATGTGTCAATGTGTGGACATATATACATATATCAAAGCTGGTTAATTATTGAACAATTTTTAACTTTGTCATTGGTTAACCATTGAATTTTTCAACAATTTTATTAAAAAATATTTATTCGACATTTTCTTTTAAAACGACCATTATTTTTTGACAATTTCAATCTAATTCTAAATTATTCTGCTATGCAAACTTGCAAACGTCAAAATGACATTAAATATGTCAAAGTAAATAGTTACTTAAAAAAAACAAATGACGATTTTCTAAAGAAAATTGAGATAAAACTTTATTTATTATTTTATTTGTCTTGACCTGAAATGGAAAGATCAAGTTAAAATTTTTAAATCGGAGAATAATTTCTTTTCTCATTTTAAAACGATCACAAAGCTTCTCGTATCTTCGATATTGCGAAAAAACAAAAATATATATTATCGAAATGAGAACCTCCTTCTATTATGGAGTCGGTTAAAAAATAAATATATAATACCAAGCACTAAAAAATAAGAAAAAACAATACCTTCACATAAACTGCGTATTTAAAATAATTATATTAACAAATGAGTTGTAGTAGGATTGAATTCCCGTCACGTTCGTGCGACATACCTGTGGACACATGTTTCCACGCTCACGCTTTACAAATTCTAATCGCACCGGAAAGTACTGTACTGCGAACGGATACAGTATAGCGTCTAAAAGTCGATCACTATCTTATAAGTTAGCATTTAATAACTAATATTTTGTAATAGATCTTTGAACATGTCCACTGCAATGAGCGAAGAAATGTTGGTATGTTCTACTGTATCGGTAAAACAAATAGATATACAGTGTATTCCATAGGAAATTTAACATGGGAGCAATTAAAAGTGTTGTAGTAACCTTTGGTCAAATTTAACGATGTGCAATTGGTGCATTTTAAAATGCCGTCACAAAATTTAATAAAATAGTAATTAGTATTTTGTTTTCAAATTTATATCTGCCAAAAAATATTATTATAATTTTATCTAGGACTTTAATTTCATTAATGTATTTTATTCTTTATTAAAGCTGAAAACAAAATACTGTTGATTAATTTAAAATTTATCAGTTAGTTTCGAGGCGGCATTTCAAAATGCACCAATCACACATCGTTAAATTTGACCAAAGATTACTTCAACATTTCTAATTGTCCCCATGTTAAATTTCCTATGTCTTAATAAATTTGGAATACACTGTATAATATCTATATAATAATACGTGAACATCGAAAATTGTCGTACGTTTTTTTTAGGATATATTATAAAAGGAGAAGAAATGAAATTTAAATCATTCGAAAGGTATTGTGCCATAGACATATGCACACAAAAAAATCATGTGTGTATGTTGCCGTTAAGGCAGGTAAAATATTTGTCGAATTTCGACCACTAGTTAAAATAAAAAAATGAATTTAAAATTTTCAAATAAAAATGTCATAAAATTATTGTTATATCATATTTGACATTCCAAAATGATTTCTAATTTTGAAAATATGCATTTTATTATAAAATAAATTAATACCCCCCATATATTTTGCATAACTACTTTCTATAGTGCATACTTTATAAATTTTTTTTAGAAAAAAAAGTTAAACGGTTTCACGCAAATGACTGTTTTAAATGGAAAACAGCGAAAGTGACCAACGCCACCACGCAGAACAAATTGTATACAATTACTATGATAGTTGTAGGTACCTTTTGTATCAGAGAAACTGAAAACAATAATTTATAAAAACAATCGACCGCAAACTAATAAGTATACCTAACAATATCCTCTTTAGAACTATATGCAAATTGATACTAAAAATTCTAACTATAGACCTTCTGAACTTCATAAGAAATTATTAAAAAAAATAAAACCGACTTTGAAAATAACCCTAAATACACTGAAAAGTACATAATAATTAAATTAAACAGTTTTTGAAGTTCGTTTTAATTTTTTCTTTCTTAAAAAGTTTTTATTTTTCTCTTTTGAGTAGCGTATCTTTAAATTCCATGGTCAGTTTCTGTTAAAATTTATATGGAACCACCTCGGAAGTATACTCTTTCAAACAAACAAATAATCGCCCAATTCAGTGCATATTTGTCGGAGTTATACCAAAACATACATAAAAAATATATATGTATTATCGAATGTAGAACCTCCTTTTTGAAGGAGATATATAAAAATGTAGACGAACTTTTAAATATGTATGTACTTTGAAATCTGTGAATTTTGTGTTATAATAATTGAAAGACTATACGGTACGAGGCACTAGCGCGCAAGGCTCGACTCGCATTTGACAATTATTGCAAATGTTTTTATAAATAAATAGAAATATTCATGCAATCGTGAAGACCCTCAGGTGAAAATAATACACCTTTCACCGTTCGTAATAATTGATCACCTCCTTTATTGCGTGGGAGGACGGCAGCGAGTGGTCAGACAGAGCCTTTCTGTTCTTATAGAGACCAGGGCGTGCCCTTTTACACACAAATCGTGAATTAAGTTATTATTATTTTTATTGCACTATGTCGGAACAAACTATAAATTTTCTTTTCTATTATTATTAGCATTATTAGAAATTCATTGATGTATGTATATAATATATAAGGTCGAAAGGGTTTTTTTCGGAATACAAAGTAGTTGTTGCTTGTTATAAGCTATCTCCCTGCCAAATTTCATCAAGATCGGTTCAGCAGTTCAGCCGTAAAAAGGTAACAGACTTTCGTAATATTAGTATAGATATTTCCGGTATTAAAAATAATTTGTTCGTGATCAGTCAGAACCTAACTAAATGCTTTTAGTTAGGTATCAAATTCAAATTCAAATGACAGTTATATAGCATTTATTTATTATCAAGCTAAGTAGTAATCAGCAGTGGTGATTGGTGTACCTCATAACATAAAGGATAGCAATTGTTCTAAAATCCATATCAAATAAATAACGATCTGATACCTCACAGAAAACGTTCGGTTAGATTTAAAGTTTGTGGACCACTGGTGTAGATCTATTTACACAAATGATTTTCTTCACGTTTCGTGAGTCAGTGGTGCGCGGTTAGATATAGCAACAAATTGCAACAATTAGTAGCCGTAATTATTTTAATAAATAGCTGGAAATGCCGCATTAACAGGCTGACACTAGCGTAATTTAGCCCAATTTAGAACAATGCCGAGGCACCAGAGGTACTCAAACTACATGTCACAGTGGTGTCACAAGTGTATTGTAACACTTTAAGTACTGGCACCAGTCTTGGACAATACCCCACTTGTTTATTTGTTAATATTTGATTACATACATACTGCCATTACTGAATCATATTCTATAAATACTTAACAGTAAAACAGCTTAATTTGATGACAAACGGTCAATGGGTGTCAAAATGGTGGATATTAAAACTAATTATTAGTGTAATAGGATTATTAATTATTATATTATCATAGCATTTGCTTTACATTTCTTACATTTTTTTTGTGTCTTTGTACTTATCATTAGTAAGTGTCCATCACTGGAAACGCCGTTTAATATTTTGATAAAAAATTAAATCAAGATAGACAAATAAAAAACTACAATTACCTGAACATTTTAAGAAATTTCACCGTCAAATTTTAGAGAAAATAAATGTCGTAAACATTTTTTTTTACCCATTATTTTTAGTGTTGAAAAAAATACAAATTTTGAATACCTCTGTCAAAAATAGTACTATATGGAAGTGGGTAGAGGTATGCAGATGGTTGTCTATTAACTAAATACCCTTCTACTGTGTTATTGTAGTATTTATGCTGCCCACTGTAGAATCACGTGCGTGCAGTCAATCTCTTCTAAATTAAAATAGTATTTTGATTAGTATTCTGTTAGTGGGTTGCTTGTGGGGGCTGCAAAATTATACTCGTAAGATATTATTTAATCAAATTCTACTTTGTATTTGAACAATTCAAAAAATAGATCACAATGATTTTTAGTATTATATTTTATAGAACTTCCTTATCGAATGGTGGAAAGCAAAAATTAAATAATTTTGGTAGATTTGGACGTGAAAATCGACAAAAATATTTTTCCCTTCCACGCAAAAATCGACTATATTCAACATCAGAAAAAAATCGTGCAGTAAAAAACCCCTCCATATTCCCATTTTATTATTCTATTCATAAACATTTTTAAATATATATTTGAAACAAGGTTTTTTTCAACAATGCATTTTTAATTGTTAATTATTTCTGCGTTAATTGCATTAAAAGTAGTACATACATAATTGTTTTATTGTCTGACGTATTTTTAATAGATGTAATAACACCTCGTGCTTTAATAAAATTTTTATGATGTCACGCGTTTAAAATGTGAATATATGTTTCTAGAAATTAATTAACAAATATTACAAAACTTGCAAGCAAAAAATTCATAAATATTAAGTTTTTACAAAATTTTCTACAAATATTTAGTTTCGTTACAATCTAATAAAATTTGGAAGGTTGGCAATGGGGTGACGGGGGAGAGGGGGAGATACTGACATTTAAAAAAAATTTATATGCATAAAAATATCATTTCTTCGGGTTTAAAAGTTTAACCTGTATACCGGATATGCCATATTTTCTATGTTCAATAGAAAAAATATTCATTTAAAAAATGTTCACCTAGAAACTTTTTATCTATTTCTTTATCCTTCAAATCAAATACGAAAAAAAATTAATCGATTTAATACATTCGATCTGAAAAATTCACACAGTTAATAATGAAATTTTAACTACATATACGTTTGACCGTCAGATAACTATTAATTACTACTTAAAGCAGTGGTTCCCAAACAAACGGTTCGTATTGAGGGGTCTCAATGTGACGACAATTTTTAAATATAGTTTGGAACATCGGTCTAAGCATTGTTAACATTACCGAACCGATCATCTTTAATGTTACAAACTATAAATCAGAAATATAGATGACGTGACCCACATTTTAAGAACTACTGGTCTAGAGAATGATATTTCATTGTATTCAATTGATAAAATATATCTATACTTTTTTTAGATGTAATTTTTTTATGTCGATTTTTTTTGCAAATTCAGTTTTACGTAAGAGTGCGATAAAAGTTTATGAACCACCGGTCTAGAGAATGGCAGGTTGTTGTTTTTGTAGTCGCTCGTATGCAATTCGGAATTTCAATAAGGAATTTTAATGCCAGAGAGTTTTTTTTTTCGTTTAAATCAGAAACTGGTTTTGAAATCTATGACAAAATTGTTTATTTATAGTTAATATAGGAAATATGTTTTGATATTTTAACAGTTATGCACATGTAATGTGTTATATAATCATAACATAACATATCTTTTTACATAATTTGTGATATTATTACTCGTGGTGATATTTTTTTATATATGAAGTACATTGCATATAATATACTCTTTAGAAGAAAATTTCTTTTTAACAGGGAATCTTATCGTCTGCGGTCCATAGTTATTTATATGTGACATTACAGCAACCAAATGGTGAAGTTGGGGGTAATTTTAGATAAAATAGGGGCTTAAATTTTGATAGGTAAAAGGGTTTCGTTAAAAAATATTTTATATTAAAAAAATCGCATATTCATTCAACTTATTATCATATTGAAAATGACGGCTAAAACTAAGAAAACTTAATTCATTTTCAATCAGAATATATCGATTATTTTCAACATTATTCCATCTAAGGTTTTAAGTCCTCGCCATATCGAAGATACGAGAAGCTTTGTGATCGTTTTAAAATGAAACAAAAAAATTGTTCTCCGATTTCAAAATTTTACATTGATTTTTCCGTTTCAGATCAAGACGTTCCGGGCCTGTCTGTCTGTCTGTGATTTTTCCAGCTCTTAATTCATGGACCACTGAACCGATTTTAATGAAACTTGGTTGGTTGGTTGGGTCTGGTTCGAAAACGATCTCATTTCAATATTATTAAAATCGTGTGTAAGGGGGATGGGTGACATAAAAATATTTATTTTCTCAAGATATCTCAAGAACGACACATTTAGAATAAGGAGCGCATTATGAAAAATGTCGAATTAATAATTTTTTTTTAATTTGTATAAAAATTAAATGGTTAACCAATGGCAGGCAGTTCATCTGAATACTTTTTCTGTTTTCATTAAAATTGTTCGATAGTTAACTACATTTTGTAAATTTAGCAATGAGTCTATACAGAAATAAAGAAATTTCAATGCTAAATACGAAATAATAAATTAACTAATAATATGCAAACGATTTCTACTTATTCCCATTCCCGAAAGGTTAAACAGTCTTAATTACTGTCCAATTTCAATCAAATCAAATATTGAGAAATAGTCTGTCATTAAAATATCTTCTCTAACGTATAGATAGGTTTCAAATAATAATAATAATGGACTTATAAAATACCAAGGCCCTGTTGGGTAGATACAAACAACAATTATCCCGTGATGTAAGGAATATATCTAACTTGTAACTAATAACTTAGGTACATACGCTTGAGCGTGTCATTAGGAGATAGTTTCACAACAATTTTCATCTCCAAGTCACGCTCTGCGTCTAATGTTTACAGTTCAAATGCATTCTTGTTTAGATATATTATTAAAATTGAAGAGTAATAGCAGAAAGTTATAAAGTACCTATGTATCTCTTAGATATTTAACCTATATAGTAGATATGGGAAAAATGAGTCTTTTTAGTGACTCGAGTCATTTGAATCAATTCAGTAATGAGAATCGTTCTTACTGATTCGTTCAGTGAGTCGTTCACTTATAGAATATGCAAAAAGAAAAATTTAAGACCTTTTTTTTTAGCTTCCAAACTGTACTTTATTAAATTCCTGCTAGAACTTATAAAAAAAAAATTGATGACGATTCTTTTTTTAAATACTGAGTCGATTCGTTCACCGTTTCAAAAGAACGAATCGTTTATGAATTACACATCTCTACTATATAGTGAGAAAAATAATGATATAAGGCACTGGCACCAGTCTTGGATATTTTGTAATTAAATGTACTGAATTATAAATATTTGTTGATATTTGATTACTACCATTTCTGAATATTCATCTATATACATTTAACTGTCTTACAGCGTGATTTGATGACAATCGGTCAATAGGTGTCAAAATGGTGACATTTAAACTAATTATTAGTTTAATTTATTTATTAACTGTTATATTATCATAGCAACTGCTTTACATTGTTTCAAATTTGACGATTCTTTCTTTTATATAGTTTGTGTCGTAGTACTTATCATTTTAAAATCATTAGCAAGTGTCCATCACTGCGTGCTCATTACTGGTTTAACTTTATCCATTACTGGAGAAAAAATATAAACAAAATAAAAGGCTATAATTTAAAAAACAAACTATATTTGTGGACTTTGGTAATTAAATTGATTAAATAAAAACATGAGTTCATGAGAATTACAAAAAAAGAAGCCAGCCAATCACAAAAACAGTAAACCGGTGCCAGTACCTTATGATAGGATCATTTGAGAACTGTTATTTCAGTCAAACGTTTCGTCGCATATCGCAGTGGACACCTGCATGCATATATTTACATATGGTTTCGTTTAAAACCACGTAAGCCTTAAAATGAAGCATCAAAATTAAGTGCCGTAGAATTTCTATAAAGATGTATAAAGTAATTCTATATAATAATTACGGAAGTCCGTCTGTAACAATTATCATTTAAAGAAAGCATTTACAATAAATACTTTTTCCTGTATTATTTTTTACGCAGTGGTACCAACACCCACACAAAAACTTTTGGTTAATTCGGTTAACTTGTAAATAATTGACCTTTATTAATGTAAAAAACACAATTTAAAACATATATACAAGATTATAACAGTAGTCTTGAACATTTTTTGTTATGTATGATCCATTCAAAAGTTAAGAAAAACGGTACAGTAAAACTCGACTTTCTGCTTTATGTTTTTAGTTGTTAGACCCGCCATTTTGATGGAAATGACCTCTACTTGTAAATTGAATAGTTAATATCTCAGCTTGGTGCGATCCTACAGACTCAATTTTTTTTAAATGTAGCTTACACTATTATCTTTAAGAATATTACATGCGCCCAAAGACCCTCGCGACCTCCTTCCCTTTTTAAAAACAAATTAAAACTCATAAACTAACAAAGAAGTAAATTGAATAGTTAATATCTCAGCTTGGCGCGATCCTACAGACTCAAATTTTTTTTTTAAATGTAGCTTACACTATTATCTTTAAGAGTATCACGCACCCACCTCGCGACTTCCTTCCTTTAAAAAAAAAACAATTATTGGGAGGACTCAGCCCCTCCCGACGGTAATATTGGTGGGGCTTGAACCCCTTAAGCCCCATGTAGTCGGCGCCTCTGCTGGGGCTTATAGTATATATTATTGCTAGCCGTACCCCCCCCCCCCTCCCCTTCCCTTATTCCCGTCATAGTAGGTGGACAATTCGCACGAATATCTTTATTTTATATATGTATAGAGCTTACATACAGTGAGACATCCGATATACGAGACATTCTCTTGTTCACAAGACACCATGTCTAGTCGGCCACCTGTACGCACACGTAGTACACCTGAACGACAGGTTTAACACATACACACACACGTAATTACATGAGAGTCGCAGACGGAAGGATGCTACATGTATCTGGGTACCAGCTTCTTTTTTCTTGGATTTAAACCAGTCTTTATGATGTTTTTGTAATATCTAGAGCAGTGGTACCTAACCGAACTAGAATTCATTAAATCGTATTTATTTTGAAATACTTTATTAATTTTTCTTAATACGAGTATGCCCTTATTTTATTATCGATTATTTTTTAGGATATTCGAACAGTGAAAATTTCATCAAAATCCGTTCAGAAGTTTGTGTATCAACTCGGATTAAATAAATTACAAAACTGACTTCAAAAAAAACCTAAAAACACTGAAAAGTTAATAATAATTAAATTTAATAGTTTTTGAAGTCGGTTTTTGTTTTTATTGGCTAGGCATCGACTTCAAAAACTGTTAAAAATTATTATATACTTTTCAGTGTTTTTAGTTTTTTTTGAAGTTAGTTAAAAACACATCTACTTAATATTTTAACGACTTTATAGATATATTTTTTCATCTAATAATTATTACAAATTACTTCCTGTTATTCCATGTAATTAGTTGAAGAAAAAGATAAGTAATTAAATTATCGAAGACGGAGTCAAATGGTAATAAAAAGACTTAACGATAAATAGAAAAGAATATCTTTAAAACGAACCAGTCTTGACCCTTTAAGGGCAAGGTATACGGTTTTTTTAGATTGATGGGCTTCTCATCAACTCATGTTACTAATAAAACAAGTACCTCTTTATTAAATCAATTTAATTACCAAAGTCCGCAAATATAGTTTTTTTTTTTTTTTTTAATTAAAAACTTTTATTATATGATTTTTCACCAATAATGGATAAAGTAAAACCAGTAATGTACAATTGCTAATGATTACAAGAATGAAGTACTACGACACAAAAGTTATAAAATAAAGAATCGTAAAGTAGATGCATAAAAAAGTATTTTACAATCAATTTCTAGGTCATATTGAATGAAATCTATATATTATGTTTATACACAAAATTATGTTAATATTATTTATTTAAGACAAATGTCAAAATATTTTTAATAGCTATAACATATGGCCACTAGTGACATACTGAAATATAAAAAATAATCACAATGAAAAGATACAATATTTCTTGTAATGCCAATAAGGCAGATGTGTAGAGAATATTTAGTAGGCTATGCATTTTATACTATGTGAGAAAGTTCATAGAAAATTGTTGCCCTAGAAAAATAGAACATTTCTTTATGGTCTATTCAAAAAAGATGCAATCAAATTTTATTAATTTTTAATGCATTTTTTTCTCTGTAATTTTTAATCAAATGCCTTTTAGTATGATTGGTACAATAATCCCCCCTCCTCCCATAAATTTATAACAAAGTGGAGTAGAATTTTCCTTTGAATAATTTATTAGATACAATTACAGATAATGGTAGAAATATACAGGCTGATTTTTTATTTGTCACGAGAACCTTTTTTAACTTAAACAAATAACGTATATAGGTTTTTATATATCAAAGAAAACTTCATCAAAATCGGATCAGTGGTTTTCAAGTTACACGCAGATAAACATACATACATTTTTTATATAAAAAATCAAATAATATTTAATACAATACACTCTATAACAAAAATCGATTTAAATTTAATTTGATACAGATTATTAATCATGTAAACTTCCGGTGTTTTTTTTAGCCGAAAATTTTCCCGAACATACAAACTAATATACACCTTAACTACATAACCCTCAATTTTTTTTAAATCGACTGAACAACGTAGAATAATTTATAATATTTAAAATTATTAGTTGTAGGTTTTGCCGTGCGCAAATTATAAAAGGAAGTAAGTATATAATTTATAATTAAAATAAGTTTTAAACCGGCTGCTATGAACATTATATACACATTATTACGAAGGGGTATCGCAATTTATAGGTCGCAGTGTTGTTTATTAGGTCCCCCCTATTTGTTATAGTTGACCTTCGTTATCAGCTTCGATTATGTCAAATTATTACAGTCTCGTGTTTAGTGCATGCCATCCATAGTTAGTGCCTGAAAAAGTGCCTATATGCTAACAAAAATATTTTATAGAAATAAAATTAATATTTTAGATTCTGGGATAAAATTCTTATTTATATTTATATACTTATTGTATAAGACAATTGATAAAAACACTTCTAATGGTGCCTTTTTGTCCAATTCTTATTTTTTTGTCAATAATTGTCAAAAATATTTATTTTTTTATTGCCAAATCATCATATTTATTGTAGCATAAACTAATCTAACGATGAAAAAATTAAAATTAAAATCGGTTGAGTAGCTTTTATGCCATGTCGAAATTTTTTTTTTTTTTTTAATATTAAATATAATTTCTATTCCAAATAATTGTCGCATATAAAAAATACTATAAGTATAAAGTAGAATCATAGATTCTGGGTATACACAGCGTCGTTTTCACGAGTCAACTGCTGTGCTTGATGAAACGTTGGTGTAAATAACGAATTTCACCCAAAGTCCTCTAAAATTAATAGAAAAAATAAATAATTGTAAAGAAAAAACTTACGTAGTTGTCCTAGACTTTGATTTCCTTTTACTAATTTTATTATCCATTTTGAAAAATACTCAAATCGAATAAAATAACACAAAATAAACTAATATCCCATACGAACAACTACAAAACAACCTGTTGATAAAAAACACAAACACACACCTGTAGAAAATAAACACGACTGACACAAAACCAGTCCAAACAATGCCGAGAGATCAATTCATATAACCCGCCTAAACTCTCTGTCACATTCTGACAGAGACACGAGATACGGGCATTTGTTTATATTATACCACCATCTCTTTTTATCTGCACTAACTTTCACATCACCTAATTTGCGCATGACTGTTTCACTCAGTACCGCCGTCTATTGAGTAAATGTGGAACTTTTATTCAGGATATAAACCCAAAAATTATTTTTAAATGTTTTTTCGTATTTTTTGATTATGATAATTTTACAGTTTAACTGAATTTGATTTTATTGTGAGTGAAATAAAAAAATATTAAAAAGAAAAAAAAATAGTTTGTAGTCAGTATTTGAACCATTTATGTTAGTTTGTTCATTCTACTATAGGTGGCAGTTGTGTATAGAAATTTTAAATAACAATGTTAGAAAATTTCAGGATTTTAAAATAATTCTAGATTTCATAAAACGAGTTACGTCTTCCAAATTAACTAAATTAATAATTATTAATAATTATTTTCTCATAATTAATAGATAGGCAAATAATTTCATTTTGTTCCCACAAATTGTCAAATGAGAATGTAAAAAATACATCTATATATGTACGATCAGGGCCGTATTATTTATATTAATTATTTCGTAAAAAGCATCTATAACTTTCTTATACGTCAAAAGTATTGTAACCACAGAAAGTCCTGAATCGAGATTTTGAGGGAAAATATTATACAATATATTTATTTATATATAGAGAGTATCTAATTATGTAATTATTACAAATATTTTTAGACTCGAATTGAGTTTCTACTGTACTGACAATGAGTACATTAAATAAATTCAAAATAGAGCTAAAGCGTCCGGCGTGGTAATTTATATTTAGTATTTGTTTATTTTTTCTATGCACGGTTTAAGAAAAAACAAAAAAAAAAACTAGTAAATTGCATTCGACATAAAGCACTTAGAAACTTTTTTTAAATCCAAAAATAGCGCGAGTACTGAATGGACCATATGCTGCAGTAAAATACCACGGGTTATGTTATATATTTATTAAGCTAGGGTCCGCGCTCGTAAAGCACACACTTATTGCTAACCCAGAGGTACCAAAACAACAATTCTAATCAGAAATCAAATATTTTGATACGATGATACATTTCTATAGTGCAAATCTCGAAAAGTGCTGGACCGATTTGGATAAAACTTTCACTAAAATGTTCTTTCGGATCTCCCGAGTAACATAGCTAATGTGATATTCCCGGTATCAGCCTAAAAAGACGAGCAGTAAAATATGACGCAAGAAGTTGAAGAAAAATTAGACATACTGGCAGAAGTCTTGGCCGCTTTAACAGGTTGAATGCCATAAAGAAATCACAAAAAAAGGCTCAGTATACGACCGCCATGGCAGTCAACCTATTAAGAGCAAGGTATACTGTTTTTTGGTAATGATGGGCTTCTTTTTTGTAATTATTATAAACCCATGTTACTAATAAAACAAGTTCTTTTTTATTAAATCAATTTAATTACAAAAGTCCGCAAATATAGTTTAATTTTTAATTTATAGCCTTTTATTTTGTTTATGATTTTTTCTCCAGTTATGGGCCACCCAGTGATGGACACTTGCTAATGATTACAAAATGATAAGTACTACGACTACGACACAAAAGTTATAAAATAAACAATGCTAAATTGTAAATAATGTAAAGCAGATGTAATGAGAACTAATAATTAGTTTAAATGTCCACCATTTAGACATCCATTGGTCGATCGTCATCAAATTATGTTTTATAGAGAAGTGTCTATAGATTATGATTCAGTAATGGCAGTAATCACACATATTTTTAATTTAGTACATTTAAAAGAAACAAATACCGAGGTATTATCCATCAAGACTGGTGCCAGTACCTTATATTGTAGTCTATCTATGAAATGTTTGTTACCGCTGGTGTAGCATGTGTGCCATATGTGGGAGGATTGTCCCACGATACATATTGTCGACAGGATCTCAAATTAGTAGCTTCCTCCTTGCACTCGTAGGATACGCGAGCCGCGTGTTCTGTTTACACATTACTCAGCTAGCTAGAGACCGTCGCACAGGAGGCGGAGGGGAGGGAGGGGGGAGTCCACATACATACATACTAGAGAGATGGGAAAACCTAGTCTTTTTTAGGTGACTCGAGTCATTTGAATTAATTCAGGAAAAAATACATTTGTCTTAAATAGAATGGCTCGGTTAAAGATGCACACGAGACGGGACGAGAGTCAGGTATGTCTCGTCTTACGTGTGTAACTCTACTCGCTGCTTTAACCCAGAGACACAAACTGTTTTTACTATTTTCTATAATTTATGTTCTATTCTTTTTTTTTATCTTTTATGAATTGACCAAAAATAGTAATTTTAGTTTTTATTTAAAAATAATTTTAATAATATGTATGAATAGTCTAGTTATCTATGAAAATAGCATTTATTCTTACAACTGTCGATTAAATAGATGTATAGAAACTAATGTAATGTAAGAAAGTGATAATTTATGTCATTTCTTCTGTATCATGATGTAGAAAAAAGTCTTGTGCCGACCAGGGCAGTTTATTTTTTTTTGTGGACCTGTGTTATCATATCCTCATCTATCCTAGAGATACTCCAGTATTTTAAGAGTTATGTCAGCGTCGCCATTTTTAGCTAACCCAATATATTCAAAAATTCATGTATACATTATTTTTAGAAGGCATACAAAATTTTTAATTAAAATTAAACGTAATATAATAATATAAAGTATATTTAATGATATTAATTGATAAAATCAGAAAATACGACTATGAGTGAGAACTTGGTTACAACAATCAGTTGGAAATCGATTTGGGCTGTCATGGCAGAACTCTTACTAATCAACCCTAATTTAAATCACATTAAAATTAAAATAAAAAGTCTTTACCCATAAACCCAGAGATAGCATGAGACGATTCGCATGGAACAAGCTATACAGTAATACAGTAAAAATGCTTTCTATATCGACATTATTTGCGTTTAAAAGTTTATTACAGCATTCAACAGGTCTCCAATTAATAGATTAGTTAATTATTTAAACCGTGGGAAATGTGAACAATTCTTGATACAAAAAAAAAACGATACGAAAATCCATACCGACACTTTCATATCTGATCAAATATTCTGTTACTCGTAAATGCAAAACTATCTAACCAAGAAACCCAGAAAGTTAATCGAATTCGTTAGTTAATTAATTATTAAATAATAATAAAAAAAAATTAAAAAATTTGACTTACGTTCGACGAAGAAACCCTTTCTGTTTTAACCAATAATAAATGAGATTTAAAATACAACACATTTTAAAGTACAAATTAACAAACTACGATAAAAAAATTAAATTTTTAATACTAATGTTATAAATTTTGCCTACGCTCAAGCTATTGTTTCAAAATTTAATCAAACTCAAAAATTATGTTTTTATTTTTAATATTTTACAATCGAGTATAAATAATTACAAATAATTTCGGTATATTATTATTATTATTATATTAAATTGTAAATATACTTTAGAATAACAAATAGTTCTACGTATAGAAAAAATAAATAATAAAATCGTATAACAATAAATTTATAAGAAAAATAAAATAAAAATCTATTTTCGGGGTTCAGATTGAATATTTGACAAGTTATCTATGGATTATAATATACAATCCATAGACAAAATAACGCATTCATTATGAAAAAAATATATAATTTATATTTTTAATAAGGTATATAAAAAATAAAATCGAAATAAATATGGACGAAGCCGCGGGTATTTTCTAGTAATACTATAACAAGCAAATCAATAAATATTCTAGCAAGTCGATTTGGCTTCTGAAATGACACATTAGGTATAAATTTGTAATTCTTATACATATGTGTATAACATATTAATATATTTATCGATTCCCCTTTGTTTTTACTTTTTTTTCCCAGTGAATGTGTCAACTATGTATGTATTAATAAATATTATAGGGGATGTGAAAATAAAAACAACCTATTATTTTTTTAGTTATGGTCTTCTAGTTTTTTGCCAACATTTAAATTTTGACCGTGTGAATTTTAGTTACGAGGAGTGTTAGGGGTTGGTTCGAGGTTTCAGTAATTTTATGGAAAAATACATCATATTTTGATTTTATACTACACTTTCTTCTCATTTTCTAACATATAGCGGACCTTATTTTTCCCCGAGAAATACCTTAATAAAAAAAACTTTAAAAAGTACGCCACGTACCACATTTTGGTAAACACTGGTTTTCAGGGTAATAAATAAACGATAAATAATCACAATTTTACGTAAAATAAAATAATATCTGCATGCATACGTCAGTTGATACATAGGTATATTTTTTTAAGTGCAATGAACTGATATAAATATGATTGTATTAAACCCCTTTTTACGTCCAAAAATACAATTATTATAAACAGTAGATTGAAATATTTGTCTAGTCAAATTGGTTGTAATTGTCTTCCACTATTCTGACATGTATAAATATGTAACATACATGTCAAGGGTTGGACAAAACTACATAAATCTGAAAATTATAAAAAAGTAGCAAAGTATGTCTATAGAAATATGTAAATGGGCAATATTTTCTAAGCTCTGTAATTATGGTAAAAATGATCTTGGATAAATAAATAAAAAAGCATTATAAAAACTGAAATTTCTACATTACTACATTACTACATACCGGTGCTATCTGTAGATTCAAATTTCATTCATTTTTTTACGGAGTTATATGATTATAAAGTCAGCACAATATTTTTTGTATTAATTAAAATTAAACAAAAAGTACCTATATATTTTTAAATACCAAGTGTTTTATAAAACACCGTGTTGCTGTTTTGTATATTACATGGCATCATTACATATGCATAGATGACCACGGAAACCTGCAATCAGTTTTGATCATCCCTCCTAATACAAACATTCGTATAGTGATTAATGTTTTGACAGTTTCCATATCAACAGGGTTGAAAACCCCGACTGGCTCAAGGTTGGGTGTGTAGGTGAGTAAGTGAATGTTCCCCCCTACACCCCCTAATCACACACACACACCCGTAATTGTTTGTTGTATTTTGTACTGGAAGGGAAACAACACTCGACAATTATTGTTCGTGCAAAAATAAAATGACCAATTCAGTTTTAGTTTGATAGGTATTCGTATTATATACCCCTTTGGCTTGTGGTATCTAAACGGTGGATTCACTGCGACAATATATAGAGGGGTTTACGTGATATATTTTAAGTTAATTATATATATATATATTACATTTTTAGGGGTCCGTACTTTAAAAAGAAAAAACAAAAAGTTTTATAAATATAACGATACGGAACCCACAGGGCGCGAGTTCTATTTCGCACTTTTTTATAATATACTTAATCAAATAGGTATTTTTGGCTTTAGTTTGTATCTATATTTATGAATTTAACAAATGCTAGTGAAAATTACATTTACAATGGTGTAGTAGATATCATTTAAAATTTATCAAGGGTTGCTATTATAATTGTAAAATTATAATATAGTATCACACCTATAACAATTCTCAACATAATTAACTAATAATATAGTTACATTATTATAATTTGCATATACAATAAATTTCTAAATGAAATTTTACCGCGGTGATGTTCTGCAAATGCATATTACCAACTATAGGTACATACAATGTATATACCATGGGCGTAGCCAGGATTTTGTTCAGGGGGGGGCAAATTTTTTTTTTTGAAACCGATTGATCGGCGTGTGTTGCCTAGTATTGAAAAAATTAACATTTTCATTATTTATTATATCTCTAGATAGGTGCGCAAAAAGTAACAATTAAAAGTCATTATTTTTTTCATTTCTTCTTTTATTTTCGCCACATTTTTTTCAATCAATTAAATTTATATGTATGTGCATATCTTTTTGAATACAAAATCCTCTACAAAAATGTACTCTACGTTGCTATTTTGGTGTTTTTTTTTATTTAATGTAAAAAATCGATCTAATTTGAATTGATAATATACTTAAAAAAAACTTTACAATAAAAAAAACAATGATATTTAAATTTTCGAATCTAAAAATGTCAATATTTAGCCAATGAACTGATTAATTTGTTACTCTTACTTCACAAGCTAGGGGGAGGGGCAAGCGTCCCCCCTTGCCCATGCTTTTGTGGGTAGTTATTTTAACACAAAACACAGTTTTCACTGTTGCCAATACTGCGACCTTTGCCTTTAGGTGTTTTTATTTTATTTTTAATTTTCCCTGATATTTTAGTTTACATGTAAAACTAAAAGATTGTGATTAAAAAAACTTTGATATTTTATTTTCTGGATCCAAAATATAAATTTACGTTCAAAAATTCAATGGACATCATAGAAGTCTAGAAATATCCCTGTTTGGACAATAATACTGATTTACTTATTACTTTTTGTCCACAAGCTAGGGGGGGGCAAGCGCCCCCCCCCTGCCCCACCCTGGCTACGCCCATGGTATATACATATATGTTTACAATAGTAATTATATACACACGCAAGAATAATAACAGAATATGTAGCGACACATTTTACTAGAAAGCACCTATTTGTTGCAGTATGTGCATACACATGCATTTAGCGTTGTAATGTTAGAAGATATCTAAAGATAAGTTTATATTGTCTACCTCACGACGAACGCAGTGACGTCATTGATACTGATTAGCAAAGGGGAATGGGGTTGATATGTTGGTCTATAGTCTATCCTTACATTTTATAAAACGCAATGTCTGTCCACTTGTCTGTCTGTTCGTTATCACTTATCCGATTTACGTGTTTTTTTTTAATTCTTTGATTCTTTGCCCAGGTTTTAGTATATATTTTGTTACGTTAGGTAACATAAGGAATAAGCAATGACGATATTAGTAAATCTATATTTGCTGCCACTGCACTTTTTTGCAATATGATGTTACCTTACGTTAAATTTTGAACAATTCAATGTAGTTAAGAATTGTGTAAATAAAAAGATCTAAAATAAACTCCACGATACCATATATCTAACTTTTATATTTAAGCGAGTGAAGCTGTGGACACAGCTAGTGCTAAATAAGAAAAACCCTAGTTTTAACAGATTTTCTAAAGGTACCCAATTTTTTCTCTTACTTTTCGCAGGTATATAAATATTTTTTTAAATCAGTTCAACAAGACTCGATTTTTTCAGTTAATGATTTTCGAGATTTTTAAAAAAATTATCTTAATTTCAGCTCATTCGGTCCAGTAGTTTTTGTAATATGGTACGGACAGACGGATAGATGGAACAGTAGCTGTTGTATTTATGTCTTATAAGTGTTTCCGTTTTACTTTTTTATATTTTATTTATAGTGTTAGACAAAAAATATAATTAAAAAATGCAACATTTATAATTTTGATTTTTTTGCAAGTGTGCATCTGTTGAAATTAAAAAAAGATCGTCAGTTTTAATTAATCATAATTGAAAAAACATATACATTCTTCTCACAGAATTATCTAGTATGTTCTGTGGTTCTCAAAATTTTTATTACCTATACTTTGAACTGTTGAATCGAATATAACAAAAAAATATTAACCAAAATTTAATTTTCATATTTATTATGTACAAATAATACATCCGGTATATTTAATAGATATAATATCTACCCCCGTATTCGCTAAACCATAATAAATATATAACTTACACCCTCCCCCTTCCCAATTGTAATTAATACAAAAATAAATAATAAAGTAATAAAAAAAATTACCCCTCATATTTAATTTTGATACCACCGGCACTGTACTTACCCGCAACATATGTGCCATGCGTGTATAAATTATTAATTGTAGCTTCCACGATTTATACCATATTTATTTAGGATTCCTACCCGTCTATTTTCGGGTATAATTAATTTATATATAGATTTTATCAAATCCTGTATAAAATAATCTGTGATATAAATACCCATCACAGTATATTTATTTTGTATTAAAATTATCCTATATATACATTTTTGGAAGGTCCTGCTGTGCCAATCAAAGTAGATTTATATGTCAAGACGGTCTCGGAACGATATCTATTTAATATATTTCATATCGTCTCGTTCTGTTTATTTTGGAAGGTTCTACTGTGCCAAGCAAGTACGTCAAAAAACACTTACTTTTTAATAGAATCGTTATCGGGGACCTTCAGTATCGATGCAGATCGAGGTGGAGTTCCGATAGGTTCCGGTAGATCGTCTTCCGGCGGCAGAGTGTCTTCCGGGGGCGGGAGGGCGGCCTCTTCTGGCATCGGGCTCACTGAGTTGCTTTCCATTTTTAAAAGTCCCCAAAAAAACTCTAATTCACTTGTTTAATTAAAAGTATTAACATCAAAAATAATCACTTCACTTTATTTATTTGTTTTAAATCACTTTTTTCTTTCACTGTTTTTCTTTTTCTTTTTTGAACTTTTAATCCATTCTGCGATCTGGAAAAAGAGAAATTATTATTATTTCATTTTCAATCATTTTTAAAGATAATTAACTACAAAGACTTGGCTTATACCCAGAAGCAAATATTTATTAGTAAAAATTTGATTTTTGATAACTAACCAAAGAAAAATTAAAAATTAAAAAAATATTAAAAAAAAATTAAGAATTTTCCAATTCACTTGCATTTTTTTCTCAAACTAAAATTGAATCTTCTAGTAGCCAAAATAACTACCCCCAATATTTTCAAAAAAAAAACAATACAATTTTTTAACACACTTTCCAAAAAAGTAAAATATTTTTAATCAAAATTTAACGTACTAATTAAAACTGACGCGAGCGAAACTTTTCTGTTAGACTCAATTGTATAATTACTTTAATTAATTAAACAAATCAAGCTATGGAATTTAAAAAAAATCGTATACCGCGTGTGCCTACATCTAGCGGTCTAAAAAGTTACTAACCGCCAAGTAACGCGCCGCCTTTGACGCTCTATAATATTTGAAAGCGTCGGTAGTGTTCGGACAGTTCCGTGGAACCCTCGAATGTCAAGATGTTATTTTTCAATTAATAAAAAAACACGAACAGAATTTGTGCAGGATTTTTGTTCGTAAATAAATAATAAGAAATGTAATTTTTAGTTTTAATGGTATTTTTTTAAGAGTTTCATAACTTTTGGTGCTGAAATTATGTAGGGTCGAGCGGGGTAAATATGAAACAAGCAAAAAGTGAAACAAGCTTGCAACTAAAAAACTAATTTGTTTATAGGAGAATTATAAAAACTGACATCATCATTAAAGGTTTGTTAAAGCGACCTGAAAATATGAATCGCTTAATAAGTGATGTGTCACCCCTACAGATTTCCCTGTTAGTCGATGTCAAAACGTGTGAATTAAATTTTAATTCTTTGTATATAACTTTCTGTAAAGCTCAGATATTAATTAAAGTTACAATTTCACATTGATATGCCACAAAGAAGATAAATGCCTTTGTAGCTTTTCTTTTAATTTTTCGAGAAATATTTTCCATTAGAGGCCTGTTTCACTTTTTCCCAAATTAGAGGTTAAAAATGAAACACACTTTTTTCATTTTTAAAGTCCGTATTGTATCGGACAGTTCAAATGACGTAAGTATTTAAAATGGTTATTCATAAGCGCATCTAGTAGAAAAAATTAAATTATAAATTTGTACAGAGGTATGGTTATTTTTTAAGAAATATTTTGACCCTTAATTATTAATGTATAGCATTGGAAAATTCGCTTAATTGGGCCAATTTGATTGTGTCTTATTTAAATTAAGTATTTCACTAAAAAATCATTGGAGGAAATTTTCAATAAAAAAAATCGAAAAATATAATATATTGTTAATATATCCACAGTTCGTTATTTCGAGATTTTACTGTACATATATTCTATAATAGCAACTAGTCTTTGCAATTATAGAACATAACAATTTCTTATATTATTCGTTCAATAATTTTTTTTATAAAGAAAAACTCTTTTTTTAGAAGTAGCTATCCCAGTAGTAAAATAAAAATATTTATTTAAGTCTACCCAGAGTCATAAATTCTACCTTAATGTAGGGTTGAGACATATCTCGTAAAAATTCTATAAAGCCGTATTTTATTTAGGGCATTTACTTTATTGTAAATGTCACTTTTTTTTAAATTGCGATTTTTAATAAAAGTTTTAAAATAAAATACATACGTAAATTTTTCATGTAGATAATGTATAAAATATACAGGATGATTTTTTTTACTCAAAACAATTCATTTTAAATCCACCCTGTAATCTACAAATTTAATATGCAAATTTAATAATTGCTTTTATACAATTAGTCACTCATAAAATTAATATTACAGTCGTAAAACTAGGTTACTGTAGGCCATTAAATTATTTTTATATAGTTAATGATTTTGCAAAAAAATGTATCAATTATTTAGCCATTTTTGCATAACACAGTCCATTACGTGCAATATATTTATTAGTTCGTTGTATCATGATAAAAAATAATCATGTAGTTTTTAAATAGATCATACATATAAATATTTATACTGCTTTGCATTCAGGAAAAAATGTGCACCAGGTATGAAAATTTTATTAAATCTAGACTTAAAAGAGTTTAACAATGACGTCATTTGTATTATCTCTACATATATAAATCTATACAATGTATTATTTTGTAATTTATACATAGTTTTAGAGGTAATTTGTATGTTTCGAGAAAATTCAAAAACTACTGAACCGATTTTGATATGAATTTTACTGTTAGAAATAATCACACGCTGAGCAATAGAGTTTCTACTTGCTAGAAAGATTAACACTGCAAAAAATTGATATTTTTATGCAATATTTAATTGTATCTTTGCTTCTGGGTGTAACCCACGTCGTTTTTTAGCGTGTGTGGCAAAATTCTGTCTCAAAAACAATATGTGGTTTACACCACAAAGAAAAAATATTATTAAGCTAGGAAAATTAGAGAATTGACTTTTTTTCGTTATCATTCATTGCAATGTACTTTTTTTAAATTAAGTTAGTTCAATATATACCGGGTAACCCGAGTATCGCAAATTAAGTTAGAGAAAGAATCGAATTGAACGGGAAAAGAAGAAACAATAAACTCAGCTAGTGGATTCGCTTCTTTCCAAGATAAAAAAGTATTCATTAAAAATTGAAAAGGGTCTAAGTAAAATAAAATAAACTCTTCATGGAATGGAGGAACAGCAAACGGAATAAACAAGTAACACATGTATACAGTGCACCTTCTGTACAACGAATCTTTTATCTAACATTTTAACTCTTAAAAAACCTAATGAAATTTTGACGAATATTTATTTTTTGTTTTTCCAAGATTCGTATTGTAGAACACAAGAAATTATTTTTTTCACATATGATGTATACAGTATAGCTTATATATTGCGGGCCTAATAAACAAAATTAAACTTACAGTACGATTTTTGTTTTCAAATTGTTTTCGCATTGTAGAAGTTATACCTTATATAGCGTGTGCTTACTTTTTTTTAAATAATACAGTACAGCTTCTATAGGACGATCCTTCCTCAACTTAATTCTCAAGATTCGATCTATAGAAGTTATACTGTATACCGTATATATGATTTTTAATACTTTTATAGAAATCGTTATACAGTTATCTCTCTATTTGCTCCATTTACGCGTTGTTTTTATGGAACCAATCAACCGCGAAAATGGAGGGAATACTGTATATTAAATATATCTATTAAAAAAACTTAAAAAAAAAATACATAAAAAATAGCGATGCAAAATTTGTTCATTTTAAATTCAACCCGGTCTTAATTCAAATATATATCAAATGTATGAGGTACTACCTAAAGGGCTTCTCAAAGAAAGCCGCGCCTTCTTTGTTAATATATAAGTGTACAAGTATACATATAAATATGAATCTATATTTAATATGAATATAGAAATCCAAATAAAATTCAAAGATAAACAAACCACAATTACCAGCATCCAGTTTTCTGAATCTCCGCTCAATTACGAACCAATTTACATCCCATTAAGTTTCCCTCTCAATTAAAATCAATATCGTATACCCAAACCACTCACAATGCCGACACAAAACAATAAGTAACTCTTAACAATCACTCACACATATAAACACAACACTTTACCTGACCCAGTTTCGGAGAAAAAAAACATACAGAAAAAAAGTGCACCGACCAACTAACAACACGCCTTAAATGCATCCGATACGACGACCGATACGCGAGCGCTATCTTGCGGCGAGCTTGTGTACAATGAGCTGTAGTAGCGAGCGCAGGGCGGTTTGGGACCCGGCCGCCGGTCTGTGTGGAGGGGGATATGTAGCACAGCAGCCCGGTACAGTGGTGGGGGTGCCCACTGCAACCAGGGATGCACAATATCAAATATATCTCTATATATTAAAATGTTCGTTTGTATGAAGCTTATAGACTCGGGAATTACTGAACCGATTTAAATACGCTTTTCACCTATAGTTAGAAAAATTTTCTGTGCAGTATCGTGGCTTAATATTTTATAAAAATCTAAGATTTAATATCAAAAGACTACAAAAATATTTATCAAGTTGTGTTTTGTTTCCGTACAAACATTTCACTTCCAAAAAAATTAAAATATCGAAATTAATTAAAATGTTATTTTTATAAAAAAACTAGCGTATTAGACCCGGTGTTACCCGAGTTAATATCCACAAATTATACATCTAAAACAATAAAATATTGAAACTGTAAATTATACAACTTTTTATTCAATGGCTACTATGTATTCATATAAATTACATTTGTAGCTGTGACGTCATGGAAATAAAACACGACTTATTAAAGATTTTTTTAGTCTTTTGACTTTTAATCTAAATTTTTGTTTTTTATAAAATATTAATAGCTAAGAACATTATTCAACTATTAGTGAAAACCGCATTAAAATTGATTTAGTAGTTTTCGAGTTTACCTGTAACAGGTAGAAAAATATAACTTCATTTTTTTTGAAATGCCTTATTTAATAATAAAAATCAACTTATATTGTTTATCCCTGCAATTTCAGGTCAGAGTGAGGCGTGGCGGACAGAGCACGGATGAGGGTGGTGGTAAAGGGGGAGGGGTGAATACACCTACTTATATATGTATCGTGTGTAGTTGAACAATGGGGATTTTGGACACATATTCAAATAAACGTATAAAAGTTAAATAAGACCCTATTTAATATTAGAATAAGTATGAGAATTAAAGGATCATGTAAAAATATTAATAACCTGTTTTATATTTGAAAATTTTTCGATATTAAAAACTTTTGATTAAATTGAAAATTAATTAAAATTTTCATTGCAATTTGTAACAAAATATTGCCAGAAAATATAATGACGAAGACGTTACTGATATTGAAATCAACAGGAGACCACCACGGAAGCCTAAAGTAATTGCAATTTAAAAATAAACATATTATGTACTCGAATTTCTTTGAATTTTTTTTAAGAACCTATCCCTTATATCAATTATAATATAGTCTATACTCTGTTTCATTTAAGTTTGCAGTGGTTGCCGGGGTTTTGACGGTTCAACTTTCTAACAGTGAAAATCTCATAAAACTCGGTTCAGTAGTTTTCATGCCAAGCCAGAACAAAACTCATTTTTTTAAAGCATCATAATGGACTATATTGCTTGCAAAATGACGTACAGACCAGAAGTTCCCAAAGTGAGCGCCGCGGCGCCCTGGGGAGTCGTGATATAGGGAACTTAAATATAAATGTAAAGATTCGTAGGTAATACTTTTTATAAGTAAATTTGATGAGTTCACTTAAAAAAAAATATTTTTTGACATTAATTTTCGTATTTAAAAAAACTGACATTTGAAAACGGAAATCGTAATTTTTTAATAACGAAAATAATCGGATATAGAATTATAAAGGAAACAGTGTACGACTAATCCGCATCTTGAGAGGTCGTTGACGCATACCTTATTAAAGTTTCCCTCTTTACAGGGGAACTGCGGATCTGCAGGCTCATTCATCCCATTAACTGAATGTTAATGATTAATAATAAATGGATAAATTTGTTCAAGTCTTTTTACTTTGTTCATTACAGGGCATGTTTTGACTTACAATTAGGAAGGGCGCCATGGGAAAACCTTAATTCAAAAATGGCGCCTCGAGTTGAAAAAGCTTGGGAACCTCTGATATAGACTTAAGAACCATAGATCAGTTTAAATCTAAATATCAGATAAATAAATAATTAGTATATAATGTGTTCTAAAGCACATAGGGTTGGAGAGGATAAATACATGCAAATTATAACATATCCCCATGTGTGGTTATGTCAGGCGAGTTTTGAACTTGTATATATGAGGAGTGGGGGTAACATACACGCGCACACTTCCACGGTAGTAGGTATAGTTACATTATGTTTGTTCTGGAACTGGACATATAAGTCTGGAGAAGGGAAGGGGAAACATACATGCGTGATACAGGGTAAGTCAAAAGTTGATAACTACGCAAACGAATCGTCCGACCTTTACTTTTGACTAACCCTGTATGTGAGGCTACGCAATGGGAGTAATATACAATTAGAAGGGAGGGGGAGGGGTAAGCGCACGCACGCAGACACACAGTAATAGTTACGCAATGTGAGTTCTAGGGCATACACGGTTCGTCCAGACATCAAGTTCAACGTACTGAAGAGCAAAAAGAAATAGGATAATGGATAAAAAGGTGGAGTATTAGGTAGCTACCAGTTACGTGCATCGAATTCTCATCAATATACAGTAAGGAATCGAACATATTACCGAAGAAAATACAGTAAAACATCGATATACCGGACAAAACACCTTGGTATATTTTTCGAAATTTTATTAGGTACCTATATAAAAAAATCAGGTTTAATTAAAATAAAACTAAATTACCTACAGTACTTAAGTATAAACAAAAGTAAACTTATTAGTTTGTACCGTAGGTTTCTGCCAGTCGGGGCAGATAGAAAATCTGCCGCCCCCGCTACACTATGTATATGCTAAATATAAAAATTGATCACCTTTTTTTGGTTGCTACTTTAAATTTGCTGCCTCCAATCCACAATTTTGTCGCTCCTAGTAGCCACCCGGGACGAGCCCCCCCCCCTCCCTCGGTACGCTACTGTCCATTATATTGAGGTTCTACTGTATCTATTAAAATTGAACCATCAAAAAGTAAACTAAAGAAATATGATGTTTTTCTTGTATCTAGTCAATTTAATATAAGATATATGTATATTGGAGAAGAGGGCTGAAAATGTACCCCATAGTCAATACCCACCTTTCGAATGGTATACCTAATTTGTCTACTTGAAGGCAATGTATCTAATAATAATATTAACAGGGTGTCCACTGTTTTTTTAAAATAAAATTCCCTCACTTTCCCTGACCACTAGAGGCTCGAGAATGTGCAAAAAAATTTGAAGACCTTTTTTTTGTTCGTCAACTGAAATTTATACACTTTTTTCTATTTCACTGACTTCCCTGATATAATAAATTCCCTGACTTTCAAAAAAAAATGTAATAAATTCCTTGACTTTTCAGAAAGTGGATACCCTGATTAAATATAGACAGTATTTTTAAATAATTTTTATTTTAATAATAAATCAAAATTGTTGCATACAAAATAAAATACAAGATACAGTAAAATAGCCTGCATATGTGCTAAGCTGGCAGACTTATTAATTAATAATACAAGAACTTTCTACATAGAAGGCTAGTTAAAAACTGATGAAAAATGTATATATTTGGATCACGTACGGCTGAACTGTATAAATTTTCCAGGCGGTAATCAAAAGAAAATGACGCATTCAACCTGAGGGAAATTATCTACAGCTGGTATACATTTACTACACTCAAAACACGCTTGCAATGTTTTATCATAAACTTTTTAATTATTTCTGTAACATTTTTTAAAATATTACAGTGATTTTTATTGCCTGAAAATAACTAATTCATTATAAAATTTAAGGCATAAAAACTACTACACTGATTCAGCTGATATTTGAAATACACATGAAAAATTGTTTCTTTAATTTGTAGAAAATAACAATCTCAAAAAAAAATTTTTTTCAGATTTAAAAAAAATGAATCACAAATGTAAAATTCAAATATTTTTCTATTATACACAAGTGAGAGTTGATTTCAAAAATATATATATAATAATTACGTTTTAAAATTTACCAGAAAGAAGCCCATTAAAGAAAAATAGTTTGAAATGTATACAACGAAATTGTACAAATCAATTTTTATACAATATCAGAATGAAATCAATATAATTGGGAGTGCTAACAAGAAATATTACCCTTTCTGTTACTCAATTGAGATATTTATAGGCTGTATATAACACGTTCACACCCACAAATAACAAGGGATATGTTCTTTATATACTTTCTTTCTTCTTTTTATCAAGCAAAGGTGAAATTAACTATATTCTACTGTCTTTTTAAATTAATTTCAATTGCCTGGGGCCCAAAGCTATAATATATATAATAGGGTGGTTTTTTTTCGGTCCCGCAGGTCTATGTTTTAGCTTTGGATCAAAAGTTAATTATCCCAAAATTTCAAATTCATAGATCAAATTTGTGGACGGCGCAAACCGCGTCTTTTTCCCATTTGATTAACATGGGAAAAATTACTTTTCTATATACTTACGCGTGAATATCTCGTTGAGAACAATTTTTTTTGAAATTTCTCAGGGGAATATTTTGTAGAGATTTAAGTGCTCAATTCATAAATCCAATAAATTTTAAGAAATGTTTGTTTAAAAATTATCATAAAAATTGGATTTTACTTTTAATGATAATGTTTAAACGAACATATCTTTCAAAATATTCGATCTATGAATTGAGCACTTGGGACCTTTTTTGTAAGAAATTTAATTCTCTATGATATGCTGCTGTAAGAAATTAAAATAAATACATTTTTCAATGAGATATTCACACATAACTAAAAAAGTTATTTTTCCCATGTTAATCAAATGGGAAAAAGACTCGGTTTGCACCGTCCACAGGTTTGATCTATGAGTCTGAAGCAAAACAAGGCTAGCGGGACCGAAAAAAATAAATAAAAAAATAATAAAAAAACACCCTAATATATAATTATTACCTATATTACAATAATTTCGTTTAAATATAAGTTGATAGTGTTAGAACTTTATATATCATGGAATTAGTCGCATTTGCTTCTAATCAATTAATTCTGGTTTATAAATATGCCATGATATGTCGCATTTACTATGTATAATGTAAAAAAACTACCCCAAATGTATCAAATGCCATTCATAAAAATGTAATTTTCTATCAAAATTAATACACACAGTTCAATAACGCATATGTTCAAATATATTTCAATAAATATTTCATCACAGCCAGTGGCGTAGCTACGTAAAAAAAATAGCTAAAATAAAAGTCGAAAACAATTGAGGAAAATATTTATTGCCATTTAATTGACTGTAAATACGTGATTATTTAAAAATAATAAACTGGTAAGGTGAAAATTTTATTTTATTACCTTTGTAACAAAACATCCCCTTTATAAAATTTAACACAAGAAAGTAGAACTGTTTCAAAATTTACAGAATTATGAAAATTAAAAATAGATCATTTTCACCCTAACTATTTTATATCTAGAAGCTTCGAACGACCACCACGGAAGCCTGTCAATCGCGTTTTAAAACAATTTTAACATAAAACTCATCATAAATTTCAATTTGAATTTGTCAAGCCTAACCCATTTCATATCGATTTTTCAAAACTTCAACAATCAAGACTATAGAGGTTCCCCCTGTAACCCCCAAACACTAGACGCCACTTTATATAATTGAATTCCAGCTCATGTATTGAATCACTTTGGTATAATTAGTTGTTTTTCAGCGAGTACCGAATAATTTTAATTTAAAACAACATATTATACAGCGATAACTTATATTTTAAAAGAGATAAACATTCAAATATCACATAAAATTTACATTTTCGTTTAAAAATAGTTTTATCTACAAAATAGTAAATACGCAAAATAAATTACACCATTTTAAAATACTTACTTGGAAAACGAACCTAGAACTTTTGATTGTAAATTTATAAAAATGTACCATTTTAAATGTTAATAAATGTTCATATATAATTATTAACATTATAAACATTAAAAACAGCAAAATTACACCATATCAAGTATTTTTTAACTTGAAAAATAAACCTCGAACTTTAAAAATTAAAAACACAAAACTTTACGTATGCAACTGTCAAAACATGAAGAAAATTAATATACCTATGTAGATAAATTCAAATAATAACAATTACTTATAAAGTCGAAAATGGCACAATAAGCAGTACAAATTACATTTCCTGGGAGTACAGAAAAATTATAGAACTGTATTAAGTAATATCATGCATGCAATTTGTCGCATCCTACGTTACATATCTAATTTACATACGTTTATGTCCATTTATAAGGTCAAATAACCGACAGAACTTTGACATTACGAGACCTTGGGGTTTAGATTACTGAATGCAAAAGGATCTTATTATTAAAAATCGATTTTATTTTGTTTTTCATTGTTGAAAATATAACGGTTGAAATAAGTATGATTTACAATAAGTAATTATTGCAAATGCGAAAGTATGTCTGTTTGTTACCTTTTCACGGCTAAACCGCTGAACCGATCTTAATGAAATTTGTTAGGGAGATAGCTTGCATCCTGAGAAAGGACATAGGATACTTTATTTCCCGAAAAATTAATTAGTTAAAAAATGGGTGAGTGACATTTGTACGCGTACTTTTTTGGCGTAGACATCTAGCCTGCAAATATAAAACTGAAAACCTGTTTTATCTACTATTTCAACAGAAATCTGTATTATTAATATGATGTTGTTTTCACTAACAGCTAGTTATTTCATTGCTGAAAAAAAATGTATAGGATAAAAAAAAAACAATATACAAATCAATAAAAATATAAATACGTATTTTATTCTTAAATTACTAATTCTATGTACAATTATTCAAATAAATTGAACTCAACTGACCATTTAACGTTACGAGGCATGTATTTCTTCTATACTCAAATGAGCGATGAATCTCAGCCTCATTTGTAAAGCAGGCCTCAATTTCCTAATAACGACCTCCACCTCGGTTTTTATCATATCGCCAACGAACATATACTTTATATGATACCTAGAAATCGCCAAGTTAAGGAAAAACAAAAACATTTTTCAATTTATCAATTATTCTTGCAGTGAAAAGGATACAGCAAGTCACAAATCGGGTCCATATAATTAAGATGAGTATTAGCTTGATCCACGGCCGCAAGTAGTTCGTATAAAGTTGACGTTATTTCAACAATGGCGTTAGGCCTCTCTTGGCTGAACCTTTGTAAGAACGGGCCAATCAAATGGCATACAAACAACAGCTGGGGCTCCGTACGTGTCAGAGGCCCTAGTTTTTCTTTCAGGAGTCTAAAAATAAATCAAATACAAATATTTTGTCCGCGGAACCACCGCAAAAAACGAATATAATTTGATAGTGAAATTTAAAAAGTAGTTTTTTATTTTCCCTTTTGAGTGTATCTTTGAAGTAGATGGTCAGATTCTGATAAAATTTATATGGGATCATCTCGGAAGCAGTGGCGTAGATAGGGGAGGATCAAGGGGATCAATCCCCCCCCATGAGTCTACGAAAATTATAAGTTGATCAAAAGAATTACTACTATACTATACTACACGAATTTCGTTGCCAGATTACTAAAATGCTCTGGCGGGGCAGTCTCGGACCGAGGGGGAGAGGGTAATTTTTAGGTTGCAGAATTTTAATTTTTTTTTATTTTTTAACATACAAATAAATTCATCTACTAGTTATATACTTCTATATCAGTGGCGAAACTAGCGAAGCGACCATGGAAGCAGGGGAAGCAGTGCTTCCCTTACTTTCTGGGTAAATTAATACAAATCTGTGTTTTCAGTTAATACATAATTTTAAAATATTATTAGAATATTCGTCTTTATGTGCAACTCAAACATTTTAATCAAAAATAGCATTTAATATTAATTTACACGCTCAGTTATAAAACTATAATACCTCTACATCTTATTTTCTTGTATTTTAGTCGATATTTGTATGACGAGTTGAAGTTCACGCAGGAAATTTCACTAAAAAATTTCGAATTTTTGATTTCGTTAAAAGTATGTTTATTGTATAGAAAATGGCGCGAAAAGTTGTTTGTTTCAAACCGCAGGTCTGTATCTCAAACCGTTCTCGAGATATAGCCTCTCAAAGTTTTAGTTTTTTCAAATTTTTTGAGAAAAAAGGCCATAACTTTTGAACGCGTAGTCGGAATTGATTTTAGTTGACGGATTTGGAATCAGCGTGTCAAAATCTATATAATGACATGTATAATACTTTAAAATTCGACAAAAAAATTTTGGCCAAAAATCGACATTTTTTTAAGGTATACCCCTTTGAATTTTTTCGATTTTTCGTGAAATTTTTTTTTTTCGAGTTTTAAGGTATTATACATGTCATTATATAGATTTTGACACGCTGATTCCAAATCCGTCAACTAAAATCAATTCCGACCACGCGTTCAAAAGTTATGGCCTTTTTTCTCCAAAAATTTGAAAATTTTAAAACTTTGAGAGGCTATATCTCGAGAACGGTTTGAGATACAGACCTGCGGTTTGAAACAAACAACTTTTCGCGTCATTTTCTATACAATAAACATACTTTTAACGAAATCAAAAATTCGAAATTTTTTAGTGAAATTTCCTGCAGTGAACTTCAACTCGTCATACAAATATCGACTAAAATACAAAAAAATAAGACGTAGAATCATTTAGTCACTATATAAATATTTATATAAGAATTTAAAAAGGTAAAAGCATGAATTTAAGGTGTTTCATAACTAGTTTTTTTTGTTAATAGGAGGGGGAGGATTGACAAAATATGCTTCCCTTATTAAAAATTTCACGCCAATTCAACTTGGGATTCGAACTTGGTACCTTTAGTATTTAGTTTACAAGACCTGTTACAATTTTTTGTAAATTTTACAATATTAACCAAACGGTACTTCATATCGAAAAAACACAAAGGGCACGATAATTTAGTTTTATTGGGAGGATTCCAAAACAGATTTGACATTATCGATCCGGTAAAAGACTAGCAAAAACGTGCTATAATTCCTTTAAAAAATTCGCTAAAATCAAGAGAACCTGAAACGCAATCATCAGAACTATTTTTCACTTACTGCGGAATCCCGGCGAGCTGTCCAGGTCCGGCATGGTGCCACATCGAATGCGCTAACGCCAGAGTGTTACTGAACGTATTCTCAAGAAGACTATTACAAGTTTCTTCCAGGTTAAACAGCTGGAACGGTGAAGCCGTATGTGTCCACTTCTGGAGCAGAGGATTGGATAGAACATCAGATAAACGGTCGTGCAGAATGACCCAGTAACTCTCGGGTAGTGCGGACATTATAACGCCTATCCCATTAATCCACGAGTGTAGCTGATTCTGAGGTATCATTGTCGAACTGCAAGTTGATGAAATATGAATTTAAGAGCGGACAGATTTTTTACAAGTTTGTCTTACCCTTTTACAACAACGTCTAGTAGGTTATTAGCGACGAAAGTCGGAGCTACTGGTAGAGCCATGAGTTCTACGCAGGTAACATAAAGAGCATGAGCGCCTGCATTTGGAAACTCGTTGAAACGCCAATCGGCTACCGAAAAAACCGTCTCGCCAGCCATAGCTTTGAAACGTTAAGAAAAATACAAAAAACATCTGCACAGTGCTTTCTCGTGCTAAATTCACCAAAGGTAGTTAATTATTCAACAATTTAAATAAAAACCGATAGTGTTTATAATTTTATATAAATTGCCTGGAATTGGTTAACCATTTAATTTTTATACAATTTTACTAAGAAATATTAGTTCGAAATTTTTTTTAAAACGCACCTGAATATTTTTTCATGTATTTTTAATTTTTTACAATTTCAGTGTAAATCTAAATTTATGCAAATGTCAAAATAACATTTAAAACGTCAAAATGACATTTAAATCGTCAAAATGACATTTAATATATCCAAGCAAATATTAATTTAGAAAAACTAAACACGAATTTTTAAAATAAATTGAGATAAATCATTGTGAGGGAATATTTTACAACAAACATTGTAGACCTATATTATAGGAAATTTAATGCTCTACAAAAAATATACTATAAAATTTTCACGTAACATGTGTCGTTCTAGAGATATCTTGAAAAAATAAATATTTTGGAGTGTCACCCCTCCCCCTTACACACGATTTTGAAATGGGACCGTCCTAAAGCCAGACCGAACCATCCGACCAAGTTTCAATAATATCGGTGCAGTGGTTCATGAGTTATGCGTGTGACAAGGATTCAGGGACGGACGGACGGACAGACAGACAGACACGGAACGAAAAGTGTTTGTTTTGACGTGAAACGGAAAGATAAATTTAAAATCTTGAAATCGGAGAACATTTTTATTGTCTCTCCAAACAGCTGGTAATTAATACAAATTGGCGGGAATTTAAACTTTTATATTATTACAATAAATTATAAATTTGTATTGTAATAATATAAAAGTTTAAACTGCCGCCAATTTATATTAATTACCAACTGTTTGGAGAGATGGATACAAAACAGAAATAAAATAAAAAAACACGTAAATTAAGAAATGTTTAATAATATAAATTTTAAAAATCGCGCCATTCTCAAAATGAAATTCGCCCCGCCCACTTTATGTATTTATGTTATCTATGACTACACTGTTATTTTCTCAAATTCATTAGAATTAGTTACCGTAAACTGCAGCTCAACCTTTCTGAGTTATTCAATGGTTTTAGATCACCCTGAAAACGTTACATCAAGTATCTGTAATAATAAATAACGCGGTACAAAAAATAAAGGATACTGTCAACGACCCTCTTCACCATGTGCATGTAATAGTCCAATTCCGGTAACCAGTTGATGTCATCTAACGGCCGCTGCAAGTAAAGTTGGTACGCCTCCGAAAGAGCCCATCCGGGGGGTCGAATGTCTTTCAAACTCCCCAGAACTGCCGAGACCAGTCGACGTTTCAACGCGGCCCTCTCCCACAGCTTCCTCTCGTAGTAGTGCAACGTGTTATACAAATAAGTGACCGGCCGATCGTGGAACTTGTACAGGCAACCTAGATGTTCGAGAAGGTGTTCGAGGCTTTTAGCTACGGGCGGGATCTCTAGGTATCTATGGATCACGATATCAAAGACCGGCAAGAAGCGTAAGCAGACGTTCCCGAAGAGAACCGGAAGCGTCGTGTTACCTCCGACGTTCTGCTCTTCGGGGCCGAACTTTTCGGGGAATTTGCGGTGAAACGCGAGGTGTTTTTCGTACCAGTTCGACTGTTTCCAGTGTTCTGGAGAGTTTTCTTTAACGAATTCTTGCACCCTCGTTCGAAATTCCGCAGCCTTCAGGAGTAACAACTGAATGATAAAGAAACAGACTTGGGCTTCACTGCCTTCTTGCATTCGTAGCGCCTTTAAAATACCAAATAAACATAAATAAGCGCGGTTACGTCAGATATAACGTGTGAAACGTACCAAGCAAAGAACCAGGCGGTCGATCGTGACTATATTGTACTTCCAAATCATATCGTTTATGGTATCAACGCATTTGTTGACGTGAGAACCGCCAGGTGAATTTGTAAACTCGAAAACTAAACAGTCGCAGAATTTTCTAACGTGGGCAGACAGAGCTCGGGCTCCTATACGCTCTAGAATCCTACAAGATGAATTTTATTTAATAATAATCAACTAAAGAAGAAAATTAGAAGAAAACAAAACACCGCATTTTGTTAAATGCCGCAAATAAAATACCAAAATACGCAAATGCCGACTTAGTAAACAACAAAATCAAGTACACGCGTAAGACAGAGCATCTCCTTTGTTAAATGCCGCCAATGTGTCGAGATAATATTATTATTAAGAGTTACAGTCCTTTAAATAAATTTTAGGTTAGTTAAATTCAAATATCACAAAAACGTACTTGTACGCAATCGGGTTGATCCTGTCTGTCTCCAGGATCATCTTCCACAGGAGACACAGAAACAGCGGTGGCGTTCCTGGCACAGAGAAATGCGTGATGATATCGTTCTCGTTATTGATAGACGTCCAATTCCTGTACTCCTCCTCGACTGCCTTCTTCAGCTGCTGTTTCATCTCCTTGGGCACGACATTCTGCTTGAAGAACTCGTTAAGCACGGGCGGGAAGCTCTCCAGAGTGTGATGCGCCCACGAGTGCGGGGTGTGCTGAATTATCGAGTTCAGAAGCTCCTTGCACCAGTTAGCGCCTAAAGTTTCCGAACCTAAATTGGTTTATATTTAAATTCTGAAAGAACGAACCTTCTAACTGGAATAAAGATAACAAACAAACAAACAGACATGCCAACCCAATATGACTGACCTGTTCCAGTAATATGCATTGACCTGGCTAACGTAAGAACAAGTGCGCGGTTTAACTCCTCGGATTCGGCGCTGACGAGGGTCTTTGGATCAGACAGGAACCTCTGAAGTTGCGGCTGGACCTCGCGACTCCCTAGGCCAGTTATCAGCCGCAGCGCGGTACTTTCCACACACAAATGCAACTGGAATAACAATCGTTACAGCACAAAAGAAACAATCGCTGTCGGCCTAAACTCACCTGGGTCTGATTGGTCTGAGGAACCGCTGCCAGAGAGTGCAGGTGCGATAGCAACTGCACTCTGTAGTGAGGCTGGATGTGATGCATTCTATAACTAAACATCTCCAGCAGTGTGTATAGAGTACCCCACGCCTGCGATTTGAACACAGTCGGCAAGAGCTGACCTGAAACGAATTTGAAGTAAGCACAACCGAAACGCGGTTTGATTTTTGATTTATAACTCACTTATAAACCCTTTAATCCCAAGAGATTCAATCTCCGTGTACACGAGCAACCTACTGTACGTCTCAACTAAAGCAGGAGCTAGAAGCACATTCGCTTTCGACTGTGCCAGCTTGATTACGTGCGTCACGATACTGTGTATCAAACTCATCTTCGAATGTACAGTAAGTGAGTCAAGTATCGCCATCGATAGGGGCGTTGTTGGTCCCGGAGATTGCAGAGTCTGACCTCCTTTTGAGTTACCAAGGATGGTCTCAACAAGGGCGGCCATCGGTCGCGAGAAGTACTCCTGGTTCGTAGAATAGGCGTTACACAACAGCGCTATGCGGTAGTCGGAGCCCATGCAAAGGGTGGCATTGTTTGCGACGACCAGGTGCTGTAGAAATCTAGTTAAAATTTAAATTTAATGCCGTGGTGTCTTTTGTATTATAAAATTCATTAACGTACTCGTGGTGTACTTTCAACGCGTGAGGTATCGGTCGTTGCATTGTGCTTTGTTCCGACTGTGCCTTCTTCAGTAGGTGTATCCAAATACACGTCACCGCCATCTGGTGCGTGCACTGGGCCCTTGAAAAATCTGGAACGGTCAGAGGCTCTCGTTCAGGGTACAGAAGATCGTACAGTTTCAAAACAGGAAGGAAATTAGATAACTAAAGAAAAAAAACCGCTATCATAAAATAACACTTCGTGTTTTTTGTTTTTTTTTACTAACAGGATTCCTCTGGATGCTCCCGGATATAAACTGAAGCAGGACCCACATCAAGTGGTCTCTCCCTTTCCGCAGGTCTCTTCCAAATAGTTTGTCGTGCAGGGCCATGACGATGTGCGGGAAGCTAGCGTGCTGGAACAGCTGGAAGTAAATTAGCTGCGAGGAGAGATGTAGCCACAGCCAGTGACAGTACGACAGATCGTCCGCGTTCTCAGACGTGGGGGATGCAGCCGGGAGATTCGGGGACCCGGAACTTGCGATTGGAGGAACCACAGGCTGCACGGGCTCGGCCTCGGAACGCTCCATAGCGATCACGACCAGCTCCACGAGTTGTTCTTCAAGTGTGATGCAACGCTGCTTATGCTGGAAGATAAATTATCAACTCGACGTCTTTCTTCATAAAATCATATATTAAACCAATAGGCGAAACAATAAACAAAGGCGAACAAATAATAATTAATCTAGATAAATGACAATCATATATTTAAAATATATTAATTATAACGAATACTAACCAAGAGAAAAAAGAAACTAAAGAAAAATAATTATGTTTAAACCAAAAATATAAAATCGATATTTTTTTAAGATTAATATTGGAACATACGCACAAACATAAGCGAGTGTGTGTGCGGATATCCTATGAAAGTCTAGAAACTAAGAGGATATTAAATGGTATCTATTTATCTGTTTTCTATATTCAGTACTGTGGTTACATTTTGTCACGGTTATTTTTTTAATCACAAACATTTGTGTGTATGTTTAAAAATAATCATGCGCAAACTATTTATATAATATACTACGGGGGGGTGGGGGGGGGGGGGGGTAAATGAAGAACATTTTGTTAACCTAACTTTAAATTTCATTAACGGGTTTCGTGCCCATTGAGACCTTTAATCAGCTTGTTGAGAACTATCAATTTGCAAAGTTTCAAAAAAATTGGCCGGAACCCATTTTCCATAAGGATTGTGCGGGGTCCTTTAATTAACATTTTCAACTTTTCATAGAAATATCAACTCGAATACATTTGAAAGTTAATTTACAACATAATATTATTATATAACATAATATATTTTGTCACGAGGGTGGCCGGACGTGAGTAAGAAAAACAATTAGTGACAAAAATTACTCGCATGCCCAATTTAATCCAGGGTGGTACCGAAAATTCGTTTAATTTGTAGAATCTTATGAAATGAAAACTACGGTTTTACATTTTATAACATTGATAATAATAATTCATTCTGTATGAGAAAGAGAGAGAGAACAATATTTCACAAAGATGAAGTTATATTTTATATTTTTAATAGCATTTAATTATTGGTTGTAATTTCCTATCTAGAGGAACGCACGCAGAAGTCAAAATATTCAAAAATTGACAATAGTAAACATCCATTTTATCACTAAAATACAATACACATATTGCCCCTAGCCCCTATCCCCCAGTTTCGTTTCTAAAAACAAGATTCTTTTGTAGTTGTTTTTAATTACAAAAGCATTGGGATACCAGCTTTCATAATTTCAGTTAAATGGGTTAATTTTTATTCCAAAATTCTCAGAAAAATCCTTCAAAAATTTAATAAATTTTTTTTAATAATTGGAGAAAATTAATATTTGTATAGAAAAAACAAAATTATCGAATTATTGATGTCTAAAAATTATACTTCAATTTTTTCTCAGCCTAAAAACTACCAGTTGAATCTTCAATATTTAAATTTAAATAAAATTTATTACTGACCTGTTTCTGAAGGCCGAGCATGTCACATACAATGTCCCTGGAGTACGGCTGCTCCAAGACGTACCTCAACAACTTAGGCTGAGACCCAAGAAGCATCGGAGAGAAAGGTAGACTCCCCTTGAGCTGGAACCTGAGAGAAGCTCTGTCCAGCCTCCACGGACTGTACAGATGCTCTGCGCACCCACTATGCTCCACCACCGGTCGCATTGTGCTGTGCCCTATCACGCTAACCATCTGGGCACACGGCCTGAAACTCTCGACAAAATTGGACATCATTCGAGCCAATTTCTGTAACAATAAATAATATATGAATGTAATTGTTATGTTTGTGATTGATATATATGAAATGAAACTTACCCAATGAGGCCATTTGCTGTTGTCAGGATATGCCTTTTGTATTTCATTTACAATCAAGTAACTCGGAAGTAAGCAAGCATTGCGATCGAATATGTACTCAATCAATTCTTCTAAGACTTGTAACTGCGGCTGCATGTTTATATTCAATCTTGCGGGTAAAGTTTGTGCTTTTTCTCGGCATGATTTGAAAATAGTTCGGACTCCTTTATAATCAACGCCTCCTATAATTCTTCTTATTAAACCAAACCCTTCAATCCAAAAATCAGCATTTGTGTAAACTAATTTTTCTGAGGTTAAAATCGCCTCACAGACGATTCTAGATTGTAAAACATTACTCCCTACTAAGTTCTCTAGAAGCGTAAGCAACAGCTGAAGTTGTTCTCTGTTCGATTGCGTAGCAGCGAGTATTAGATAATGACGTAGAGCTGATTCTTGGGAATCTGCACTTGTGTTGATTTTAAATATATTCGATAGCTCCAATTGGAAATTTGATAAGTCTATTGAATTTGTGTCATTGGGAACGACTAAATAACAGCTGAATGCTTCTTCTATAGGTTCAACACGCTGAAATATTATTATAGTGTAAAAGATAGGTTGTGTTTGCCGGTGTTTTATTTAAAAAACTTACCAGTATGTCATTTACTATCGTTGAAATTTGCGTTTCAGTCATTTTGAGTCGTTTTTTATCAATGAATTTGTAGATTTTTATATATTTTTGAAGATGTACACATATTAACAATGTTTTGACAACTTAGTTATATTTCGTCGCCATTAATAATAATCATGCGTTACCAGCTTCAGGTTTGTGTATCTTTAAAAACAGGGGTGTGAAATAAATATGAACAAACATTTATGATATAATAAAATAGTTTATTTGATAACATAATGTTATGAATGATAAATGAAATATATATATAATAATACTAATTGTGCAAATATATAAATATTATAAGTTTAAAAAATTGGCATTTATTAAATATTAAAAATATATACGTAAAAAAATTATTAAATAATTTTTATTTAATTAATATATAATTATTGCTATAAACAAATTTTGATTGTTTAATAATATTTTTTTTATATATACGAAAAATTAAAAATTTAACAATCATTTTTTAGGTACATTTTTTTTATTAAAAAAGATAGGCTAAAATAAAAACATTAATTAAACAAACTGTCTTGAATGTCCCCACGCCCTCGACTGGATAGGTCTCGCCATTCTCTTACCGATTGTCTGGACATGGAACCCAATATTTAAAAGATTTTCATGATCGAGAATTTTACGTCCGTCAAAAATATACGCCGGTTTCATCATACTATTGTATATTCTTTGAAAATCAAGACTCTGAAAACATCAACTCATTGAATTTCCCGCCCGTTATACAAATATTTACCTTTACATACAATAAATTCGTCCCATTCCGTACAAATAACTAACGCATGTGCCCCTTGCGTCGCTTGGTAAGCATCACCATACACAAATACGTTTTTCGTGACGTGTTCTGGGTCTTTTGTGATACTTGGATGCGTTAATTCGTACATAATTTGGTTATGTTCAACCTGAAATAAAGAAAACATACTATTTTCTTGTGATTGGACCAAATCTATCTGTCAAAATGTTTCGAGAACTCCCATTGGTCACTTTTGTCAACAATGCAAATATACAGTTCAAGGTTATACATAAAAAATAATACATTTAGAAACAAAATAGAAAATTAAATTACTCTTCATTATTCTTCAATACGTCGTAAATTCAAGCAATAAAATTTTTAATGGCACTGAAAATAATTAAAACTCAGTAAATCAATTTAGGTTTATCGAAGGGTGACCAATACACAAAAGATGCTGCAACTCATAAATGAGAAATCATAGAAGAGTGAAATTTCATATATAGAATCTGTATAAACATCTGAAAAAAATGTCCTATTTTGAAATAAAACAGCGTGTAATAAAAAAAATTTCTTAATAAAACATGTAGATAATATGATTACCTACAATTTATATCCTATTAAATTTTCCTGTAAAATAAACAGTTTTCAAGATATACACGATCAAACACGGAAACAAAACACTTACCTTCGGATCATAAATATGTAGAGATGCCCCTTCATCCAGCAATGTCTTGGAAACATGTATCGCAGGACTTTCTCTGGTATCTCCTGTATTCTTCTTAAACGCGAACCCAAGTATAGCTATATGTTTCCCGCTAACCGTATTAAATAGAGATTCTATGACTTTACCACTAAATCGAGACTTTTGATATTCGTTCATGTCTATCACTTGCTGCCAGTACGACGCAACTTCCGGCAAGTTTAAACATTCACAAATGTAAACTAGATTCAGTATATCTTTTTGGAAACAGCTACCACCGAAACCTGCAAATAAATCTGTTACATATATTTTTTTAATTTCTATATAGAAATCAACGTACCAACTGATGCCTGTAAAAATTTCGGCCCTATTCTGGAATCTTTTCCGATAGCTCGTGCCACTTCTGACACATCGGCTCCTGTTACTTCACAAACAGCTGATAGTGAGTTAATACTTGATATACGTTGAGCTAGAAACGCATTTGCAGCCTACAAAGTTTAAAAAATGTAAGTACACATATATTACTAATTTTGCTTCCTCGCAATATCGAAGATACGAGAAGCTATGTGATCGTTTCAGATTGAGACAAAAAAAAAGTTCTCCAATTTCAAAATTTTAAATTTATTTATCCATTTCACGTCAAGACAAACACTTTTCGTTCCGTGTCTGTCTGTCTGTCCGTCCGTCTGTCCCCTGAATCCTTGTCACACGCATAACTCATGAACCACTGAACCGATATTATTGAAACTTGGTCGAATGGTTGGGTTTGGTTTGAGGACGGTCCCATTTCAAAATCATCAAAATCGTGTGTAAGGGGGAGGGGTGACACCCCAAAATATTTCTTTTTTCAAGATATCTCAAGAACGACACATGTTACGAGAAAATTTTATAGAATATTTTTTGTAGAGAATTAAATTTCCTATAATATGGGTCTACTACGTTTGTTGTAAAATATTCCCTTACAAAGATTTATCTAAATTAATTTTAAAAATTCGTGTTTTGTTTTTCTAAATTGATATTTGATTGGATATATTAAGTGTCATTTTGACGTTTTAAATGTCACTTTGGCGTTTTAAATGTCACTTTGACGTTTTAAATGTCATTTTGACATTTGCATAAATTTAGATTTAGATTGAAATTGTCAAAAAATTAAAAATATATGAAAAAATATTCAGGTGCGTTTTAAGAAAAAATTCGAACTAAGATTTTTTAGTAAAATTTGTATAAAAATTAAATGGTTAACCAATGCCAGGCAATTTATCTGAACACTATCGGTTTTAGTGAATTTAGCACGAGGAAGCACTGTGCATTTACTTGGCAGATGTTTTTTTATTTTACCCTACCAATTTCGACAGTTCCGACGACCAAGTATTTGTCGTAAGTATATTCTTCCTCGGTATCCAATGTTCGTATACCCAACACAGTTCCTCCATAGCTTTATGACCCTCCGTCGTATCCTCTCCACCTATAAGGACCCTCTCAGCGTTCACCAGGTCCTCTATGGCCGACCCTTCGGCTAAGAACTCCGGGTTAGAGAGTATCTGATACGATACACCGGGTCTCTGGTTTGCACTGAGGATGTGCAAGATACTCTCGGCTGCCCTAACTGGCACAGTGCTCTTTTCCACAACTATCTTGTTGCTGTTTGCAATATCGGCTATCATACGTGCCGCGCCTTCGACGTACTTCAAATCGGCCGCGCGTCCCTTAAATTGTCAAAATAAATATACATAAAACTAATACATTGAAGCAATAAAAATCTAAATAAAGAAATATATTAATTTTATATTTAAACACAGTAATTGAATTACTTCATATATTTTTTATTACCATGTAAATATAGCTAATAATTATACGAGTTCTTTAAGATCAATTGATTCAAAAACCTTGATCCTTTCATATAGGTGATCAAATAATCTTAAAAAAAACAGCAAATATTATTATAGCATGAAAATTGATTGTTGTATTAAATTCCCAAGGCCACCGCAGTTAAATATTGTAATTGGTCGTATTAAACATCCTGAATATAGCAACGGATTTCTAATTGGGTGCAGGATAACAATGCGAATTTAAATTAATTGATTTTAAATATAGACTTAAATAATTTTTCAATTGGGTATTTGAGTTTTAAAATACTCATCTTATGTAACACTACATTTAGATCAAAATGAGTACAACTTTCAAAATACTGAGTTATTACCTTTTCAAAACCAGCATGTTCTACTTATATTTTATTTTTATATTTTATCTAAATAACTAGACGGTTTATATAATTCAAAATATCATTTTGAAGTGATATTTTTTGACCCTCAAACAATAATAATTACCTGGTTGAAATTCTCGTTTATGAATCACCTTTATATTACTTAAGATATTACGTTATGCACTTTCTTATACAGATTACATCATTCATAATAACATATATATTATTGTTCTATTTTATTAATAATATACCCATAATGTTAAAAATCACAAAAGGGCAGAAAATTAACATTAATTAAATATTTAACTAATTACGGACCTGTAAGTTCATTTATAAATAAATTATTTAGAATCGAACACTAATTGATTTCCAATCAGTAATAATTGATAGCGTATGTTTATTATATGGATTTTTACACACTGATTTCAAATGTCGACCAAAATCAAATCCGACCACCCGATTTCGTTTAAAGTACCTATATTATTATTATTATATTCGCTAAAACAAATTGAGAACACGGTTTCAACATTTGTACAACAAAATTAAGAAACAGCAAATATCAGAAACTAAAAATGCAAAACACGAAACTTGAATACATCGCTTGAATATTAATTAATTCATTTTATTTATGTTTCATTTCACGTATTGAATATCAAATTTTACAAGTAATTATATATTCAATAAATACAATTATATCTAAACCAATCAATATTAATTAATGTTTTATTATATTGAAATCATTTTTACTTTATACAAAAAATTATTTCTCTAGAAACATGTAAATATATTTTTTTAGTTTACTCAAAAACTACCGAACTGATTTTGATGGGACTTTCACTATTCAAAAGCCTAAGACCCTAGAATTAGTTTAAGCTGTATACCAACACGCTACTCCACCAAATAGCTGAGCAGTGACATTAAACACTAGTGAATCACTACTGAACTGATTTAAATGGAATTTTCATTGTTAGGTGAGTGTTTAGAGCAGCTGATCGCTTGAGAAGACACAATTTATCAAATCACGCGTTTAATAATTCAACATTTTTGTTTTGATGTTTTTTAATAACATAAAAGAATATATATAAATATTACATGACATTAGATTGTTGATATTAAATTGTTTATATGTTAAAACCAACATAATTGTGCATAGTTTAAATAAATTATGATTAGGCATGTCTGCTTTACTATTATCAATAGATTTTTATTTCTCTTGTATAAACAAAAAATATATATATAAATATATAAAATACATATTTTATTAAATTGTTTACATTGTAACTAATTGTTGCTATAAACATTGTTTAACCAAAGAAAAACAAATATATACACAATTATTTAAGCGTTTCGTAATTCATATCAATTAATTAGTTGTTTAAAAATATTTTTTTAATCTATGTTTTTTTTTTTCAAAATAACAAATGTCGTTAAAAAGATAGAAAAAAATACGTATTCAGGGTTTTTAATGCTAAGGCCGTTTTTTTTTTTAAATATAGAACTCTAAGAACAGGAACAGCTTCCTAAATAAAATAAATAATACATAAAATAGACTCACCCTCCCATTTCCAAAAGTTTTTGTCGGAGTATTTACAGAAATAAATATCAACTCAGCTTCCTTGATCGCCGTGTCGATATCCGTCGAGAAAAACAGATTCTTCCCTCTGCATTCTTTCACTACATCGTCCAGTCCTGGCTGTAAACGAAAAAAAAACCATTTCTATGATCGGCCCACTAACATCTTAAAATAAAAATAAAATTATTCTTACTTCGTAAATGGGTAGTTTGTCAGAGTTCCACTGTGCTATCCGCTCGGCGCTCTTATCCACAACCGTGACGGTAATGTTTGGACATTTGAGAGCTATCACGCTACATGTAGGCCCCCCTACGTATCCGGCACCTAGACAACATATCTTAGATATCGGCATGTTTTTTTTCTGGAAAAAACATAAATATTTATTTCCTATAGGATTTTTCAAAGAAATGTAACTAATCTGCAGATTAACATTAATGATATGTAATAAAATAATTATGCTTGAAATAAGATTAAAGGTGGAATTTTCTTATAAATTAGATAGAACTTTCAATGATAAACGAGTAAAATAATTATAAACAATGTAATAAAAATATGAAAAACTTAAAATAAGTTAATATGACTTTTTCACAAAATAAAGACATTAAACTGCATTAACATGCTTCTGTAATTGAAAAATATAACTTTTATAACCAATAAAATCCTTTAATTATAGCATATTAAAATTTGAAAAAGAAATTCGAAACAATTTTTTTTTCTATTTTGAATTTGAACTAGGTATCACAAAATTATCTTGTAAAGGAAATGGGATAAAATTCTAGGAACTGATATGAAATTAAATTTTATAAATGGTTCTATGTTATAATAGAGATTAAATACAACAAATAAAATATTGATTGTTAATTCATTATAATAAAATACGTTTCTTAATGATTATTGAAATACATTAACAAAGACATAATAAACAATTATCGAATATATAAATATACTTACTTGATAATTATTACGGGCTTATTGTAAAAGATAACTAAAACTCACTAATATTATTAATAATAATAATGTACTGAATGTTTTAACTACACGTATTTAATAAAAAAGCTAATTAATTGTGATTTTTCTTTATATTTATCCTACCATCGTCATCTGTCAAAAACTACTTAAAAAATAAACGCATGCGAATATATACCAGAGAAATATCAGGTCTACCAACTGATGATGTGTCATGTTATAAACTTAACCAGGGCTAGGAAATGTTCTGTTTTTATATTTTATTTATGTAACTTTTTTCGAATAGGAAAAAATAATTGAAAATACACGATGTATATATATATAATTTTTTATTTCAACTATACAAAAATATGAATAACTATGTAAAATCTTAAGTATACATATATCTTTACATTAACTACAATTTTTATACATATTTTACAATTATAATATTTGTATATGGAAATAGTAAGAACAAGTTGCACAATACATATAAAGAGCTATAAAAATATTATTTAAGATTATTTTTCTGTGACCTAAAATGGAATAACAGGGAATTTTATTTTATATAAAAAAATTACGTAAAAATATAATTATTATACATATATACGATTAAAAGTATTTTGTGTATTTATTTTTGTGACAGTTGGCAAAAAGGCATAAACTATAAATAACAATAACATTGAATTAAAAACCATAAATTAAACGAGTCGTAAAATAGTAAAATTATTGTCACATTTTTGACAATGCATATTTTTAAGACACTGGGTGTTTGTTATATTACAATATTGAAACACCTTCACAAAAATAGTCAAATTCTAAAAAGAAATTACCAAGTTTGGTTATAGGTACGTTTTTTCTTTAATATGATAACTTATTTAACCTACAATTATTTCAATTTTGCATAGTATTTTTGTAAAGATAGTTGAATTATGTAATACTAAAAAATATTTTATATTCTTATATCTAAAAAGGCAAACTTTTATCACAGTATACAGTTACCGATACTAACGACGTATTTCTTAGGTCGTCCGGAAAAAACTGAATTATTTTACACTTCTTTACTTCTTTTAATTCATACATAACCTTATTTCAACACCAATGAAGGCAGCCGCAACAACTGTTGTTTAATAAAAAAGATTTTATATAACCTCCTTCCAACAACAATGAAACTAGCATTAATATCAGAACTGCAAAATTTGACAGTTAATTCAATTCTTACATAACCTTAGTTTTTTCCAGAAAAACCTAATAATATTTGAATCAGCAACAATTAATTTAATGAAGTACCTAAATAAGTTTCTTTTTCGGGATTTCAGACATGACAATTGATATTAGACAGTAACTAAACATAGTCCCGATGAGTTAGACTCACAAATCGATGCAGAAACCCCAACTATTTAAAATATATTCAATAAAATTATGTATAATTTTATGTATACGTACTTATATACAATTGTTTCAGCCATATTATACAATGGCACTTTTTCTTTTCAACGCTGGAATTACGAAATTAAAGATCGAAAAAGAGATCACTTTAATATATTATAAAAGAAACATTTCGCGAAGAATCAAACTTTAATATTTTACTAGAATAAAAAACACTCTCGTGTCGGAACTATAAATCATACGGATTTCAGAATGGTGTTAAAATGTATATACAGTAGGACTCATATAAGTTCTAAGCTACGGGACCGTAAATTCTAAGAATTAGAAGATACAAGGTACCACTTCCATCACAATACCGAGTTCACTGCAGGAAATTTCACTAAAAGATTTAGAATTTTTGATTTCGTTAAAAGTATGTTTATTGTATAGAAAATAACGTGAAAAGTTGTTTGTTTCAAACCGCAGGTCTGTATCTCAAACCGTTCTCGAGATATGACCTCTCAAAGTTTTAGTTTTTTCAAATTTTTGGAGAAAAAAGGCCATAACTTTTGAACGCGTGGTCGGAATTGATTTTAGTTGACGGATTTGGAATCAGCGTGTCAAAATCTATATAATGACATGTATAATACTTTAAAATCCGACAAAAAAATTTTGGCCAAAAATCTGCATTTTTTTAAGGTATACCCCTTTGAATTTTTTCGATTTTTCGTGAATTTTTTTTTTTTAAGTTTTAAGGTATTATACATGTCATTATATAGATTTTGACACGCTGATTCCAAATCCGTCAACTAAAATCAATTCCGACCACGCGTTCAAAAGTTACAGCCATTTTTCTTCAAAATTTTGAAAAAACTAAAACTTTGAGAGGCTATATCTCGAGAACGGTTTGAGATACAGACCTGCGGTTTGAAACAAACAACTTTTCACGTCATTTTCTATACAATAAACACACTTTTAACGAAATCAAAAATTATAAATTTTTTAGTGAAATTTCCTACAGTGAACTGCAACTCGTCATACAAATATCGACTAAAATACAAGAAAATAAGACGTAGAGGTATTATAGTTTTATAATTGAACGTATAAATTAATATTAAATGCTATTTTTGACTTTGATTAAAATGTTTGTAGGGGAAAATTTAAAATGTTGTAGGGGAACTCGAACTTAAATGGTTCAAACTTATAGGAGTCCAACTGTAGTCTAGTTTTACGTGTTAAAGTTTCAAATAATTCTGATGAATTGTTTAGCAGTTACAGACCTTTACGTAAAGTACATCAAAAACAACCAGATTTTGGAATGGTTTTTAAATGTCCGTTTGTTAATCTAGTTTTCCAATATTGTAAAGTTTAATTCCGTGCTTGAAAAGGAGAAGCAATTCTTTTGATTGAGTGCTGCAGAATTCTTAAATAACTTATAGCATTACAGAGCTACCCCACAATATATATGAATGTCCATTTTAAGTACTAACACTATTTCTTCAACAACAACGTTCTTTGTAAGTAAATTTGATTTAAATTAAAAACCACTTCACGTTAAATAAAAAGCGTCCGGAAAATCACAAACTAAGCGTCCGTTATGCATAAAAACGTATGTGAAATTCCCGTCAAAGATTCGATCTCCGTTTTCTTGTACTGTACAGACGATCAGAAACAAACATAATTATTTATTTCCGAACAACCCGAAGATTTAGGAATACACATTTCATTTGGCAAGATCAACCCACGCTTGTGCAACTATCAGACGGCCGTCTCGCTCTTTCTCAAAGGCTGTAGCTCTCTCTGAAGCCTATCAAAGTCGTTATAATACTCGTGATCCGATTCTTCTTCCGAAGTCTTCGGCGTTCCGTTTCTAGTACCGTTATTTTTCACTTGAACCGTTTCGGAAATGGTCGGTATCCCTAACGTTTGCATAGATGCATCGTTCATCAAATACTCCGGATTATCTATATTAGTTTTCGTGACATGCGGCAAGAAATCCGGGAAATTCCCGTAGCAAGAATTAGTCGCGCCGTCGTAATGTTTCGAATCGCCTATCAAGTCGACGTACGCCGTCACTGTTTGAGCTTGCTGAGGACTCGGCATTAGATAATCATCTTCATCAAGTGGTAAGTCTAATTTCAGAGAACCGACATGGGCTTCCCGTTTATTCGAACTGCTGGAGTCGTCGTCCGGTGACAGCATCTTCATAGGATCGCTGCAGTATCGCGAGTTGTCTCCGGTGTCTATCCCCGTGTACCGTAGTAGCTCTTTGGCCCGGTTGTGGTGATTATCGTCGTTGGATCCCGGCCACGGTTTGAACGACATCGGCGGGGAGCTGCTCGTAGAGCTAGAGATCGGCGCGCGGGATTTAGGCTGCAAGTACTCGTCGTTGGACGTTAGAGAATCGCTAGTGTCGATTACGAGGTTCTGCATGTGCTCGCGAGCCTCCTGAAAGTTAATAAATTGGGATTTTGCAGTTATACTTCGTTAGGCGCGTTGAGAATGTAATTATACTATGCAATTCAATTTATTAATTCATTTGAATCCTATAATACCTCAAATATCTGCCATGGGAAGCCACAAGACTTTCTTATATGTAATACTGACAGTATAAGTGTTTGTTATTTAAAAAAAATATATCTGACAAACTAATAAAAGATAGAATACTTAATAACTAAGCCGGAAACGGATGTTCATTCTTATCAATTTTTGAATTTCTTTTATTATTTTTGAAACGGTGCGAATAAGAGAATACACTACTAGTATGCTATTATTGTATCTATGTTTTTCTTGGTTTCTGGGTATAGCCGCGATTATTAGTTAAAGTGTTTTAAAATTTTTGTAGTTGTTTTTAATCAAGCAATTAAATGATATTTATAAAGATTAGACTAAATATCACATACCTGTGTAAAATGCGGCAATCTCATCAACCTATCGCCCGGTATAACCAAATATCGTCCAGGGTCCCTGGCCATCTTAGCAAACTCATCTGCAAGCTCCTTAAAACCAGGTCTGCTCTCAGCGTCTAACATCCAGCACTTGATCATCAGCATATACACGTCGATAGTGCATATATTGGGTTGTGGCAGTCTCTCCCCTTTCTCCAACAGTTCCGGAACATCCTTGGCCGATATATGCTCGTACGGGCGTCCCCCGTAAGTCAGTAGCTCCCAAACGGTCACTCCAAACGCCCACACGTCGCTCTTGTGAGTGAATATGCGATGCTGTATGCATTCAAGGGCCAACCATTTGATTGGCATTTTCCCACCTGCAGCTTTATATTCTTCTTCATTGATATCCAGAAGTTTCGCTAGTCCGAAATCGGTTATTTTCACACAGTTGGGAGTCTGTACGAGTACGTTCCTTGCGGCTAAATCTCGATGGACCAGTCTGTTCTCTTCTAGATACGACATGCCCTTTGCGATCTGCGTGCACCAGTTCAAGAGCGCTTTGGAGCCGATTCTGTCCTTGTGCGTCCTCACGAAATCTAACAGACATCCGAGAGGCATAAGCTGGGTAACGAGCATCATTTCACTTGTCATGCAGACGGCTAGAAGTTGTAGCAAGTTCGGATGGTCTACGCTCGCCATTATGTACGCTTCATCTAGAAACTCTTTGTTCGTGTTGACTCCCGTGCCCTCCCTGAGGACTTTGATCGCTACAGGTATCTTAGCATTCTCCCCTTCCGGTACCCAGACCCCTTTGAAGACAGTTCCAAAAGCACCGCATCCTAAAATACCGCCTTTACGTAACTCTGCTTCTGTTACGATTCTAAGCCGTGCGAGATTCGGTTGAACGTTCGTAGGACGTAGCGGTTCGTTATCTTCGAGTCCAGTCAGTGCCATCGTCATTTTAACTGCGTTTTCTTTAGCTATAGCCTTGCGTCTCCACTGGTAACTGACGCAAGCCAAGAATAGAAGCAACAGAACGACGCAAGCGCCTCCCCCGGCTAGAATAGCAGGCGTTCGATCGTCGTCAGTTCTCAGACCGGATCTGGGAGGCTCTTCCGAACAGAAAGGCTCGACGTCGTCCTGCGGGAACACCTTGTGGGAAGCGTGAGGCGGACACTGGGCCACGCACTCAAACACAGTGTTGTTCGTATCGGGAGTGAACACCTTGTAGTTCCGACACTTGAGACAGCCGGAGGGCCCCGGGCCGCGACACTCCCTGCACTCCGAGTCGCACGCGACGCATCTGTGATTCGTATCGTCGGACCAATGGTCCAGCGGACACTCGTCCTCGCATTGTTCACCGCGCTTGTATTTCGTACACTCTTGACAGACCTGCAGATACAATAATTTAAGGAATACACAATCATAAGGCCTTTCAATCTACAAATCTACCTTAATACACGACTAGATTCAATTTAATCAACAAGTTTTTGAGAAAATTTGTACTTTTATCAAAATGGGCCTTAAATCTGCCTTAATACGCGTCTGACCTAAATTTTATTTTGTAAATTTTTCGCACAGTTTAACTTTTGTTCATACCTGTTCGTGGAAACCATATCCGGTACATCTCTGACACCTCGGATGACACTGTCTACAAATGGCATACCCGGCAAGAGGCTTGAGGGCCCCCTGTTCTTGCGGCCCTACCCATTCGTAATAGTAACCGTCCGGACACGGCTCGTCCTGTCCCAGACAACCTGAAGCAATAATACAAACACCATTGAGCATTTTACTACATTAACTCACTATGTATTACAATAATTACCTTGTACAGTGGCCCGTTCGCTTATAACGGCCCGATGGCAAGAGTTACATCCCCCAGTGCCGACAGTGTTGATGGGCCCGGTGCAGCCGCCGGCACAATTAGCGTGGCACGGATAACACACGCCGCTATCGGCGTACTTACTCGACGGGCAAGCCGGCACGCAGAACGGACCATCCTTGACAAATTTGCACTGGTTACAGTCGTCGGGGCCCGGTCCATTGCAGGACCCACTACACTGTGAGTGGCACGCCGCGCACATCTTAGGTCCAGCTTTGTATATCCTACAAAATAACAAATAACATCAATATTTTATTTAAAAAAATAAATAAAAACAATAACTTACCCTGCTTGTGAGCTACAATCTTGAATACATCTGTTCCCGAGTTTGAAGTTAGCGCATGATAGACACTGGTCAGATCCGCTTCCCCAGCATCCTTCACTGGAGCACTGTGGGTCGCAGACAAACCCGTCCCTCTCGCACTCGGTTCGGTTCCTGTTATTATGTATCGTCACGTCATGTTCCATCGTTCTCCTTATTTGTCGCCAGTTAATGCTCTGGGCGTAGCACAAGTCTTTGTTCTCTAGTATAGTCACAGACCCTGACTTAATCGTCTTCAATGAATGCAGTTCGAGTGATTTTAGACTAGTTTTGACGATGTACAGAGATGAGAAAAAGTCGGTTAGTGTTCGTCCACCTATTGTTTCTAAATTACGGAAGTAGGATAAATTTGTGAAGTCTTTGTGATCTCCTTGAATGTTCAAAAAGCCTGTTATCTCTTTCAATGTACTGAAAACCTACAAAAAAACATTATGTAGCGTCGCATATCAATGATGAGTTGAGTTAAGACTTACCTCTAGTCTGTCTGGATGCATTTCATCGTACTTTTGACCCAGTGTGTAGTTGGAAAAGATGTCCAAGTAGCCCATGAACGACGTGTCTAAGATTTGCAGGTAGCCTTCTATAACTGTACAATCCTTAAAGCTGTCGATATTACCCGAATGGATTATTTTATCACCCTGGCAATTTTTAGGACACGGTCCATCACAAGGTACGCATTCATCTAATTATAAATAACACAAAATTAATTATGATACAATCAATGGTACATTTTATAATCAAAACACTCACCGTTAACCGCTTTTTTATTCTCGGGACAGCTCCTGACACAGGCTCCGCTGTCTTTGAGTAAGTGCTTGGGGCACTTCTTGACACAGGTCGCGCCGTACGCGTACTTCCCGTCCGGATTCGGCTCCCAAGAGTACGTTATGGAGTTATAACGCTGCATCGGCGGGCACTCCTGCGTGCACACGCCGTTGTCGTAGAAGTTGCGGCACGCCAGACAGTCGCTCTGCTTGGGTCCCGTGCACCCGCCCGCGCAGAACAAGTGGCAGCACTCGCGCGGATTCGGCCCGAAACAACGACCCTAAAAAAATTATTTTAAAACGATCCTATTGGTTTTATTATTAATCAAATCGTACCTGATAACACTGCGGGCTGCAATTCTCTTTGGAGAACTTCTGGCAATTCTTTGGTCCTTCTCCCCAGCATCCGCTGTCACAGGACTTATCACAATCCGTGCATTCCCTCTCCGGCGATGTGAAGTTATAAATATAAATATAATGGGCTTTCGGATCAGTCACTATCTCTTTCCAGTTAATTGTCTTCACGTGACAGAGATTATAATTATTAATCAGTCCTACACTCCCGCTCAACACATCTCTAAGTGCCGGTAACTCCAGAGAAAACATCTTAGAGAGTGTCACAATCAGAGTGAATTCTTCATCACGTACGGTCATTTTGAAATGCGTCCGTCCGCGGATGATCTGTAAGCGAGGCAGAACAATTCTTCTGACGTCTACATGAGAAACTAGAACATAGCCGGTGACTTCGCGAATGTGTTGAAGGAAGTTCAAGTCCAGGGACTCGTCCTGAAGCCACGTCAGCTCCAGGTTGCCGTCGACGTAGGTACAGTTGGTGTATCGGTCGCGCAGATTTCTGTAATGATGGTCGCGGTTCGAGGGTACGGATAGGCGGCCATTTGTACCGATACAAACTAGAAAAAAAGAGTATTGAGTTAAAATATATTTAGATTAAACATTGACATAATTACAATACATCCTGACGTATAAGAAAGTGTAAATGCCATAAAAATTAAAAAGCCAGACTGTTCTAAATAAGATAAGTCCACTTTATTGCACAGTAAATATTACTAAACGCGAAAATCACGAAGTAAATAATACAGTTATTATAAAAACATACAACTGCCTGTTAGAGCTCATGACTTTATTTAATATTTAATTGTATTTTATTGCGTTTAGGTAGTTAATAAGAAGTACGTAACATTATACTATTTGTTCTTTACCTTATCAAATAATACATAAATACAAGTATACTGAAAAATTCCTTATCACAAATATTTGTTTAATTTAATATAATGTAAAGTCAAACTAACCAACGTTTTAAATGTCTATTTAATTGTGTTTTTGTTATGGTGTAAAATATATTACAATGATATAAAAATTCGTTAATCCAGATATACTTACAATAATTACATATGCCCAAAAAATTATATTTAAAAATATAAAATATAAACTTTTAAAATAAGTAAACAAAAGCATGTCTCATATTCTTTAAAATAAAATAAGAAAACAATACGAACAAACAGACAAAACAACAAGAATACGGTATTTATCAACAAGATAATATGACACATTTCATAGTAGAATAATTAACGTAATACAATAACACTCGATATTTCATAAAAGGAGAAAGATCTCAGGATATGGGGGTACACCACACATGACGGAAGGACCTCCAGCATCCTATGTGACGTCACAACACGCATACACCCGCACACACACCCGCTTAGTGGTCGGCAGGTGTTGGGTAACAATAAATAAAATACGAAAAGAAACTAGCTGTACAGTGCGTTCAGGGAGAGACAGTATCTATAGGTTGTTTAACGAGAAATAAGGTATTTTTACATACTCCAATGTTGGACACATGTTTAATCAAATGACACTTAACTATAAAACAGTTTAATTTGATGACAATCGATCAATGGGTGTCAAAATGGTGAATATATGATCATAGCATCTGCTTTACATTGTTTCAAATCTTAAGATTCTTTATTTTATAACTTTTGTATCATTTTGTAATAATTAGTAAGTGTACATCACTGGGTGTCCATTACTGGAGAAAAAAAAATAAAAATAAAAGGCTATAATTTAAAAAAAAACTATATTTACAGACTTTGGCAATTAAATTGATTAAATAAAGAGGTTACTTGTTTTAAAGTATCATGAGTTTATGAGAATTACAAAAAAGAAGCCCATCAATCGGAAATAACATTTTTCCTTGCTCTTCAAGTGGCCAAGACTGGTGCCAGCAGTACCTTATTATATTAAACAACCGATCATCGAAATACACGGTAGATTGATATTATAAAATTTATTAAAACCTTGATAAGAACAAGTATTGAACAGATCACTTTAATTCTTAAAAACTATCAAAAATCAGAAAATCGATATAAAATTAAGATGCATTTCTTTCCCTGAGTAACCCTATTTAAAAAAAAACTGTCTTGTAATCCCTAATTTGCACGACAGCTAGCCTACTATGTTCTTTATTAATCGAACTAAAAAATAAAAATAAATGTTCACTAGCGCATAGTTTTTTAGGCAGCCTCTTAATCTGGACCATTAAAGTCCGCGACTCGTGTTTCACGTGATTTCATAGTCAAACGGCCATCTTCTGAGAAAAGTCCATACGTGTAACATGACACTCGGTAATTTTATATGTAATTGGTTCTAGAACAGACTGGCCGAATTTTTATTTTGGCTACAGTACACATGTCGTAAAACGTTTATTTCTTTATATACAGAGACGTGACTTACAGTCACACTTGACGGGTTATATTGTATTCAAACTAATACAAAATGTATGTTTTTTAACAACGTAAATCTCACAAGCTACTGGACCGATTTGGATGTAACTTTCTCTAAATTATAACGAAAATATGTAAATTAGTATTAATAAAACATTTACTCTATTATTTGGTAAATATTTGGTGACATTCCGACATCCATTCGTCCAACAGCTAGTTAAAGAATAGTAAAATTTAATTTTACTATACATTTATTGCAAAACCCATAGTAAATTATCATCAACGAAATTTTTTTAACCGACTTCAAAAAAGGGGGAAGTTTTCAATTCGACAATATGTATATCTTTTTTATGTTATAAGAAACAAATAAAATGGACTTAAAAGTTGGTTTTATTTTTTCCTTAAAAGTTTTGTGTGGCCTGAATATGACCTACTTCCGTTTAGATTCGACTTGTAGATGCTGCACTGTATAACCACTCTTTATCTGAGATTGAAGTTAATAATCCTACACCAAACCATCTGGCGAAAGAAGACCACGATATATGGGGAGACAAAAAACTAAAGTAGGAAATACACAGCGCTGTTGTTGTAATGTGGGAACACTTCCGGGATCTGGTCCAGGACATCCGGTGTTTTTTTCAGGACCTCTATACTCTTGTGGCTGGATTAACGGGCATTATGAATATATTAAACTATAGCTAATTTCTCTAACATTGAAAGAAGGATTATTTTTTTTGACTACCATTTTAGTTTTTGAATATAGTTGTTTCAATTTTGGTTTATTCATACAATACTACATCTTTAAGTCGAACCCCAGGAATACAGATAAAATAATTGAAATTATAAAAAAGATTAGGTACGGTTATTAAAAGTAACACAAAATAAAGACAGATTGATAAAAATAATAAATTTATTAGACACGTCAAGAAGATTGGCGTTCAGGTAGAAAATGACTATTAATATTGCTATGGTTAGAACACAATAAGGCGTAACCTATACAAATTATAACCTATTCTAAGGGTTGTTTTACATAGTTTTTTCAACCCTAAGAAAATCACTACAGATCATTTATTTTAAATAGAATACAAAAGAACACATCTTAAACTGTCATTAATAAAATTAATACAAATATGGGATAACAAGGTTCTATGTGATTTTTTTTTAAATAAAAGCATTGTACTAAATTAATATTTGTATGTTAATATGTAGCCCCTCCCCTTTTATAGGTAATATATAATCGATTTTAATACTTGTTTTTTTCGACTAAACACGAAAACTACTGAACCGATTTTGACGCGCCTTTCGCTGTTAGAAACCCTAAAACTGTAGAATTAGTTTAGGCTATACATTAATAGAATTAGAGCAGGTCCATACTGAGGAAAATGAGCAATTGTTATTTTCCCATAAAATTTTAAAAAATCATTTTGCAAACAATTAAAAGCGAGATAGAATAGTAGAAATTATCAATAAGGCTTTCGCTGTCACTTAAAAAATTAATTATATTGAATTTATAATAAATACGTAATAGAATTTTTAATTTATGTAAAGTTCTTGGAAGAACAATGACTAAAACTCGAAACAACAGTGTTTGGGGGACAATTTACATTATTTATACATCTAGGGTCAAGTATTCAAAACCTTTTTATGTATAATAAATACAACAATTCGATTTACCTAGTCATCGTCCACTTAATATACAAAATGAAATTAAAATTCGTCCATGAAAAATTTCGATATAAACAACAAAAGGTTCGTTAATAGCAACGAAAATATGCATAGGTACATCAAACATATCCTTACATATTATAAAACGTCTGTCTGTCTGTCAGTCTGTCCGTTAGTGCGCTTATCATTCATATTGTGTTAATACAAAATGTATGTCTATGTTTATGATTCTGGTAAAGGTTGAAAACTTATAAGAAATGGAGTTAGTCTATTTGCCTTGTGAACGTGAGGCAGTGTGTAAAGTCCATGTTTACCCTGACGGAGCGGTCAGTACCAAGGTCTGCCGGTGTAAGTTAGACTGTGACTTTAGCACATTCTAATCGACTCGCGTGTGATATATGGATGCGAACATAATTTTTTTTTTTGGTAAAAAATAGGCATTGAAAAATATAATAAAATACTTACAGAACGAAACATAAAACGAGACCTGGTTTAGGTAAGTCTCGTTTCAAATTTTATAACTGACACATTAAAAAACATTTAAGTAGTTTCAATAGTTGAAAAAAATATACTTATATATGAAATATTTTTTTTGTATATTCCATTAATTATAACAAATATTTCCTCAACTTTGTATTGTCTTCATAACGTTCAATACTTCATAAACACTAGATTCTTTGTTTGAATTACAAAACCAGCTGGCTAATGATCGAAAAACCTCAACTAATTAACAACCTCTTAACTGCGATATTTGCTAATAACATTTGGTAATCGGAATTTAACCAAATACAAAACAATGGCTTGTTCAACTGCATTCTCCAGACCAACAAGGATTTTATCATAAAAAGTATATTTCTTATCTTTATATATATAAAACATATATTCAATAAATATTCTCAGCGATTCGAAATAAATATAGGGTACCTATTAAAGATCACAGATACAAAATATACGGATCGATTTAAGCCGGAGGCAGAGCAACTTAAATTACAGCCAGTGTGGTGTATAATTATCTCACATAGATGTCTGTAACTGAAGTATCATACGAGGGTTAAAGTCTTCAGAGATAGATGCGAGAAAAAAATCAGCGTTTAAAAATACATGATAATTATTATCTTTTGTATATTTTGTGTGTGAGAATTAACCATTTTCCCATTGATTTTTTAGATCAATTTTATTAAATTATTTAATATATTTGTATAAAATTTCTGTTGGATGGAATATTGGAGGGAAAAATAGATTGTAAATAATATAGATAAAGGTTCAAGGGAACATTGACTCAAAGGGCTCTTAATCAAATTGTCGACTAGACAGAGCGTTGTCAGTCTGTATCAGCAGTCCTCAATAAATAACAATTAGAAAATAAAACAAAGAATATTATAAAAAAAGGCCATTTTATTTTATTGAAATTACTAAATTTAAAAAACCTAACGTCTGATCCGATTTTGATGCAGTTTTCTTTTGTAAATAGGTATGTTATCTGGCCAGATTTTGATCAAAGTTTGATCAAAATTGATCCAATAATTACACATTTATAACAATACAAAAAAAAACAGAATTTTCTAGATATTTTATGCATTTTCTTTAAAAAAATAATTAGAAAAGGTTTTACAGACCCCCCTCCCCCCCACAAGCTTTACGTAATTAAAGGATGTACGCTACTAAAGCTAAAATATCTCAAAACTCCAATACGATGGATTTTAAATAGAAATCAATTTAATAAATCTTATAAAACCACTGTTTTTTTATATCATGTCACCAACACGACAGTCTTATGACATAGTTGCGCATCAAACATGTCCCTTGTTACTCTTTATTGACTCTGCTTATCATTCTACAAACTAAGAAACCATGCTTGCATATTAACACATACCGGTTTCATGTCAGATAAAATATATAGGAGAAAAAAATAATAACAACAACACAACCGAAATTATTGTAATCGAGAAAAAAATGAATCAACTTATTGTTCGCTTATGTTTGCAATCCGAGTTATTAATGCTATTGTTGCTTGTGCTGTATGTTTACTTAAAAAACAAACAAGTATGTTACTTGTATTTCAGAATTTTATCGATGTAAAGAGATATAAAGGAAAAAGTGATCGATTTATTGGGGATACAAATTTAAAATGATTATAAAAAAACATTGCCAAGTAAATGCACAGTGCTTCCTCGTGCTAAATTCACAAAAACCGATAGTGTTCAGATAAATTGCCTGGCATTGGTTAACCATTTAATTTTTATACAAATTTGAGATAAATCTTTGTAAGGGAATATTTTACAACAAACGTTGTAGACCCATATTATAAGAAATTTAATGCTCTACAAAAAATATTCTATAAAATTTTCACGTAACATGTGTCGTTCTTGAGATATCTTGAAAAAATAAATATTTTAGGGTGTCACCCCTCCCCCTTACACACGATTTTGATGATTTTGAAATGGGAGCGTCCTCAAGCCAGACCCAACCATCCGACCAAGTTTCAAAAATATCGGTTCAGTGGTTCATGAGTTATGCGTGTGACATGGACACACGGACAGACAGACAGACACGGAACGAAAAGTGTTTGTCTTGACGTGAAACAGAAAGATAAATTTAAATTTTTGAAATCGGAGAACATTTTTTTTGTCTCAATCTGAAACGATCACAAAGCTCCTCGTATCTTCGATATTGCTAGGAAGCAAAATTACTAACCGAATCACACAATTTTTTCAGTTTTTTTAGGTGGAAATCATTTCTTTAAAAGCACAGTTTCTACCACTTTTCGCGGCTAAATAATACCTATGTGTAAATATTTGTTTTAATTTTCTAAAAATATATATTTTCACGAAAATAAAATACATTTTTTAAAGGGAGATATCTTTATAGGGGAATATTTTATTACAATAGTAGTTACTAACTTATTTATAGAAAATTTAATGCTCTACAAAATAGATTCTATACAATTTTCACATAACATGCATCGCGTTTGTGATATTTTGAAATAAAAAAATAGCAAGGAAGCAAAATAATTTTGACTCGAGATTGGCCGATTTAAATAAATATCATTGATATAAATATTGAAGTTAGCAGATGTTTATTTAGAAACAAATATATTGGTTGTATTTGAACTATATCAATATAGAATGATAAGGAAATAATTGACCAATTGTATTTGATATATAAATATATAACATAACTAGCAATATAATGCATCGCAATGTTGTAATAATCAATGTAATGATTGTTTTATCCTTTTAACCTTTTGATTAATACTGCGAGAACATATTCGCTGGGAATGCCATGCCATTATTTATTATTATTATTATTATTTTTATATAACTAACATAACTCAGTGGTTCTTAAACTGTGAGGTCACGTAAAAATTCTGAGAGATCGTAGAACATAGAAGTTAAAATATAATATTACGCTCTACCGCAGTACCCCCCTTCCCAAATTCCGTAACTATTAAGATCAAATTTATTTCTCTTCAACACAAAAATCTTTTTGTCTGTTAGTCCGTCGCATAACTCAAAAACTACTGAAAATTACAATATATATGTATGTAAAAAAAATGATATTTGTCGATTTTTTTTAAATATGTAAAAAAAAAATGTAATGTAAAAAATAGTTTCAATGATATCGGACGAAACCTGCATATCTGACTTTTAATTAAATTAAAATATAAAAAAATATAGTAATATTCATAAAATCTAAAAAAGGAATTATTTTCACCGAGAAATTTAAATAAATGTCCTTATGAAATACGATACGTTGTGACAAATACACTAACTCAAATGTGACAAGTATTAAATTTGATAATTATACCCAAGGACAGGTTCGTTTTAATTTAATTATGAAATATTTTAATGTTTTTGATTTCCAACGAATTTTTAGTTATAAAAAAAACCAGTTCCTACTAATTTTTATTTGTACAGCATAATACACATAAATAAATAAAAAAGATAGAATCTAAGATGTTTTATTAATTCGTTGAATCGATTTCTTCTATCAATTAATAGATTTTTCTAATTATTTTTTAATATCTATTGATTTATTTTATTATATTTGATAATTAATAATTTGTTGGATTTTTTAATTCTTTTTGGTCATAATTATGGTCGTAACTAACTAAAATATGGATAGTTCTCATAGTTATTAAAAAATAAAATAAAAATATGTCATATATTACTCATCGATCATTATTTAAAAACTTTTGTTTATATTAAAAAAACTTTAATTTAAAACGAAAAAATTATGAATTAGAAAAACATCCGTCTATTTTTTGAGTAACATCAAAACGATGTCCGTCTGTCTGATTGAGCTGAAATTTGGTATACATATAAAGTATAAATATAATTTTTAATAGATTTAAGCCAGTCTCATTTGAATTCCTAATAAAAAAATTACACATCAAATTTTTCTCGATACAATTTTTTTATCTTGTATTAAACCGCCATTGAATCAAATTTACATAAATCAAAAACAAAAAAGAAAGCATTAAATTACTGATTACAGATATACATAACCCCTCCAGGTTTAAATTAAATAAATTCCACCATATACACATATCATTTTAAAAATTATGAGAAATGTAATACCAGGAATTCCAACGATTTTCTAATTTCTTTTTTTGTGTTAAACTCTTAGTTTTTAATGAGAATATGAAACGTTATGAGCCTCACAGCGTTGTTTCGGACCTACCCTCACAGCTTGATGTCATTGTAGAGCCCTGAGTGGGACTTACACCCGACTTTACCTGCATGTGTATAATGCATCTATCTATCAGAACGCCCTTACATGTAAGGTAGATTTAAATTTAAACTACAGTATATAAGCAAAACAATATTTGTTCTTATTTAAGACATAGAGACATGGATTGCTCTTTCTGTATCAACATAATTTGTAAAATTTGGTTACAGATATAATATAACTCAAATTAGCCGACTTCAATCCGACGTAGATATTTTTTTATGTATAACTCCGACAAATATGAACCGATTTGGATGAATTTTTGTTTGTTTGAAAGAGTATACTCCTGAGGTAGTCCCATATAAATTATATCAAAATCTGACCATGAACTTTGGAGAGGGAAAAATAAAAAAAATTTATAAGAAAAAAATAAAACCACTGAAAAGTATATAACTAAATTTAACAGTTTTTGAAGTCGGTGTTAAGCTAATAAAAATATTTTAAGAAATAAAAGAGTAAAATCGAATTCAAAAACTGTTAAATTTAATTATTTTACACTTTTCGGTGCTTTTTTTAAGTCGGTATTATATTTTTTTTCTTAAAAGTTTTTTATTTACACTCATATTTAAATAAAGACAAGCATAGACTCATAATAATGTGAAGACTTGAATTCTGAATCAGATGAACACTCCATGCTCTATGTCTATGGTTTTTATAAAATTTAAGCTTGATCCAAATTTGAAATTTAAATATTTTTAAGATTTTCTTTGGTCAAGTCTATAACTTTTACAAATTCTCTATATAGATTTACATTCTCAAGTGATTATTAGCTTATGATAATCGGCGAGATGCCCGCGGCTAATACACTCGGCTGGGTACCGCGTACAGCAAGCACTTCGTGGCTTATTGGAAATTCCTTCGGTGTTCTAATACAGCAAAAACACGTGCAAGCATTTTACTGCCGTCCCTTCTTATAAATATCTTATCTCTATTGAACCGTGGACGCGTTTCTCACACGAGACGAGATATCAGTCTCGTATCGGTCTCGAATAAACACGTAACCGAGAAAAAAAATTATTTTATTTTAGTTATTGATTTAAATTTAATTAAATATTATATATTATATATTATAATATTAATTTAATTTAACCAGTTTTGGCAAGGACCCCAGTAATGGCAAATTTTTAATTAAATGTACTGAATTATAAATATCTGTTGATATTTGATTACTACCATTTCTGAATATTAATCTATATATATATATTTAACTGTCTTACAGCGTGATTTGATGATAATCGGCCAATAGGTGTCAAAATGGCGGACACTTAAACTAATTATTAGTATAATTTATTTATTAATTATTAAATTATCATAGCAACTGCTTTACATTGTTTCAAATTTGACGATTCTTTCTTTTATATCGTTTGTGTCGTAGTACTTATCATTTTGTAATCATTACCAAGTGTCCATCACTGCGTGCTCATTACTGGAGAAAAAACATGAACAAAATAATAGGCTATAATAAAAAAAAACAGACTATATTTGGGGACTTTGGTAATTAAATTGATTAAATCAAGAGTTACTTGTCTTATTAGTAACATGAGTTCATGAGAATTACAAAAAACAAGCCCATTAATCCAAAAAAAAAACGAAAACTTGCTCTTATAGCGGCCATAACTGGTGCCATTACCTTAGTTTTTTGATAATCCTTTGAAAGTGACTCATAAATAAAATTAAATCCACATATAGCCCTAATTCTCAGTTTCTGGATGTAACAATGTCTTAGAAAAAAATATCTTAAATAAAATCTTATTTAAAGGTGGAACGGGGGTGAAGAGAGGAGGGGGGAAAAGGCAATGCCACACTTATAAACAGCAAATTTTTCTCCCAAAATACAAAATACGAAATAATTCGTATTTAAAACTTTAAATAGCAACAATAATTCGTATAAAAAAAACCTACCCCCTGTATTAAAAATATATGTAAAGAAATCTGAAAGATTTTTAATTAAAATATATATACATAGTAAAACCCAAAACTGAGTATGTAATATATTAAATATTTTTAAAATCTTGACATTTTTATTTTATACACAGATGTTGGAAACTCGAAGCTTATAATATTTTTATAAGTGATGTTGGAACATCTGATTGGTGTTGTCAAGAGATAGCTATCAGTGGAATCTTCTCTGAAAGATTAAACCTGATTCTAGCCGTCTTTTACAAACACCACCGGTCAAAAAATCTTCAAAACCCAACTGTTAATTTATTCTTTGATATTTTTGTTACCTGTGTTTTGTGGGAAAAACTATATGATTAATTATTTTACAAAAGATGTGAATTCATGTTCTTAAATTGTAGGAATTAATTTTATAAAATATTCGGTTAAAAAAATAATGAAAACTTGATATTACATATATAATTTATTTTAATTTCTTTAATTTAAGATATATTAGTGATCAGACCTAGATAGAGGGGGGAGTAGGGGGCGGGGGTCATCAAATAGCAGAATTTTATTTTTTATAATTTAACTGACTTTAAAAAGAATTATATACAATAAACGTAATGTATTGAATTAATTTGAGAACTTTTGGATCATACTGTACAGAGATCGTTTAAGAAAAAGCCAAAATTACTTCAAAATTCGACTGAATTTAAATCGATATTATTTTTAAAAATAATTAGGTATATACAATAAACGTAATGTATTGAATTAATTTGAGAATTTTTGGATCATACTGTACAGATACCGTTTAAAAAAAGACAAAATTACTTAAAAATTCTACAGAATATTTTTTTTTTGAAAATCGATATAATTTTTAAGTGCTCGACTTTTGGATCATACTGTACAGATATCGTTTAAGAAAAATTCAAAATTACTTCAAAATTCGACAGAATTTAAATCGATTAATTTTTAAATGCTCGAAGACTTATAGACCATACTGTAATCGGGCCGTTTAAAAGCGGGGCTGCCGCGCGTCGAGAACCTGTTGTTTTTAACGTATAACATGTGTTAAATTTGCTTTACTGGTTTATTAAACACTTGTTCGTTCTTTTTTATGCCATTACGTAAATCAGAATTTTATAATATTGTAATTTATGGAACGCGATTCTTATTTTGTTAATTCAGGATTTTACATTTTAACATACATTGGCCTCTTACTAAATACACGATTTATATGTTATTCATCCATACAGGCTTTCGGGGCCGTTGTCCATATATAAAATAAACTTTAGTTGTTTAAAAACATTTCTGACATGCGAGTCGAAACGTCAACTAAAAGAAATACGATAACCAAGATCGAGGATTAATCTAATAGTATCTATTTTATAAAAGACGCAACGTGCACCCAGATACTAAGGATATTGATTGGCACCAGTTATGGCCGCTATAAGAGCAAGGTAATGGACACTTGCTAATGATAAGTACTACGATACAAAATATATAAAATAAAGAATCGTCAAATTTGAAACAATGTAAAGCAGTTGATATGATAATATAATAATTAATTAATAAATTATACTAATGATCAGTTTAAATGTCCACCATTTTGACACCTATTGGCCGATTGTCATCAAATCACTCTGTAAGACAGTTAAATGTATATAGATTAATATTCAGAAATGGTAGTAATCAAATATCAACAAATATTCTGTACATTTAATTAAAAAATAGCCATTACTGGGGTCATATCCAAGACTGGTACCAGTACCTTATAGAACACATAATTTTTATTACGATATTTATAGCGAACGTTTTTTTGAGATTAAGATAAGTTTTTTTCTCTCCCGTTTGAACAAAGAATTCTCTCTGATGATGGTGTGGTGTAAAGGGGGCGCTTACCGTCACTCACCGGCCGGGGGGCAGATTCCTCAGCACGGGATCTCCTGGGGCCAAACACTCACACACACACAGAGAGCGGAGAGATTAATCGATAATGGTAACCTTGACATGATCGCCGCAAGTACATTATATTATATATACGTTCTGATTGGATACAACTATAGCGAGGTTCGTAAACTCTCCACTCGTCGTGAGCTCACGTATTTGCCAGAGAGTTTATCAGCAGTTTATTATTTTTTTTCCTCTCATAAAACACATTACCGAAAACTGTTACCGTTTAGCTCCGAACGGCAGGGATGTATCATTCGGGTATTGAAATTATTAAAAATATTTTGAAATTTTTTGCCAGTTTGTTTGTTTCGATTTTTTACAAAAACTACTGAACCGATTTTGATGGGCTTTTCACTATACGAAAGTTTAAGACCCTAGAATTAGTTTACACTATATATACTTGAATTAGGGCAGGATTGTATTAAAGACAATTTACAATTGATAATTTATAATAAATTGATAGGAATTTAACTGATCGAAAGCAGATATTACCAACGTGATTTAAACGTCATATGATATGAGGGGGTGAGATCCAAAACTCGTTCGTTCCATTAAAAAAAAACAAAACGAGATTTCAGTGGATTTTGAAAGAATTTTTGGCATTATTTCATATTGCAATGCCACTTTTGAATAAAACTCGCTTATCATATGATTGAACGAACTAGTTTTGAAACTCACCTCCTCATATATACAGTAGTCCCTCTATTTACACGGTTAATTGGTTCCATGAAAACAGCGCGTAAAAACCGCAATAATTGCTCCATTATTTTGTGTATTTTAATTCTTTTTACCCTGTTTTCCAAATTTTTTTTTATTGTATTTAAAATATCATATTTAATTAAATGTTAAGTTTTCATATATAGAAAAATGTGTTATAAAAACATTAATAGAAAATTAAAAATCCCTTTAATTAAATGTATTATGCTTGGGTCTATTGAAAATACGATACAAAATTTAAATGTAGATTTAAGCTAAATGACAGTTAGTTAATTCTATACCTTAGAGGTAAAAAATACACATTATCTATTATTGAAATATGTATAAATTTCAAATTTCAGCTATCTGATGATATTATCGTATACAGGCCCAGATAGAGGGGGCTAGGGGGCCATATGATTTTTAAGGATAGTAGGGAATTTGTTAGAAATGAGAAGTATGAGGCCCTCGAAACATTCATCTCTCAGGGCCTGGTTGTATATATAATTACAATAGCAAATTTGATATATGAGATAAGACTTACTCTTTGCCTTCTCTAAATCCGATTTTTCTGCTCCTGTGCTGCAGACGCAACAACAGAGAGCGACCACCGCTAAAAGTAGCGCAGCGCTCGGTCTCACGCATGCCGACGTTTCGTACGGTGTGCTGTTGTGTCGACCATAGCGAGCTAACGTCATGATCGTCCATTTTTTCACGAAACCATCACAAATCTTACGATTTTTCACTCAGTTTTGTGTTTAATTTTTTTAAAGGTGTTTTTTAGATATCACATTTTGCTAGTGTTTGTTTTTTTTTAATTGAATCTATTTGATTTAGTAGAGTCACATTGTATTGTACTTGCTAATGAAAAAATAACAAAACTGTTATTTGAAGTTGTTCATTTTTTATATAAATTTTGTTTTTGATATGTTTTAAAAGAACAATTTTTTATATTTTTATATAAAATTCTTATTTCTGACAACATTTACTAAGACATAGCTTATAACCGGAGATCAAGTTAAAATTAATGCAAATAATGGAAAAAACGAAAGATTTCTTTAAAATTCGCTACTCACATACAAATTTAGACAATTAACTCAGTTTCTTTGGCTGCTTTCGAATTGTTCAAAACATATTTCTGTAAAAAATCACATCAAAAACAAAATCCAAAAAAATGAACAAATTCACTAAAAAAACATAAAATTCAAAAGGCACTGATTTAGAAAACAAATAAACAAATTAATAATAAATAAATATAAACAAACGCACTACAATACCGATTCTAAATAGTTAGAATTCCAGCGTTTCCAAAGCGCGGCTACAACAACGCAATATTACTGACTTAAGTCATGTTTTCTACTACAAAACTACTCAAGAACTCTGTCCGTGGCCTTCTTGATTCTTTCTGAAATGCTAGTAATTATTGTACACCTCATCCTAAAGTCCTACGTTCAACAAGGACGCACATACCACAACACATACCGTACAATATTCACATCTCTTTCTCATACAGCACTTAAGTAGTGCATTCAACTTACCAGGTAAGTTAAGGTTAAAAAATAACCGCTTAAAATGAGACGGAGAATAGTTGAAGCTAATGTTTACTGTGTATGCGTCTTTATCTGACATTTTTGATAAGGGTTTTGAAAATAATTGTACGAGTGAGAGCGAACGATCGTTTTATTTGTAAATAAGTATTTCGGTCTCTTTTTAATAGGAGTGTTTGGTGTTTTAAAATGAACAGGTATGCACGTACTAGCTTTAAGTCAAAAAATTTTATTGAGTGCCTTAAAATTTAAATACAAGGCGCCAGTAAGTTAAAAACATTATCCTTTTTGGGTTTATTGCAGATATTCGTTCAAGTGGCGCCTCAGTTACCGGAAGAATACATAAAAGTTTACTAAAATTTCGCAGAATTGCAATCATTCTAATAAAATAGATAGATAAGAGTATTATTCTAAAAATACGAATTTTATAGATATATTATCACATTTGCAACTTCCGTTTTTTTTTTAATATATCTAGCCGTTTAATTTAGGTAGTGGCGCGTTATAAAAATCGGAAAATTTTATAAAAAAATAAAAAAAATATGTCATCACTATTCCTGAAGACCTTTTTTGCTCTTCAATTCAGTTCGGGGCTCTGTAACGTACTCTACTGTTTTTAGGTAGTTTTTATAATTGTCTGGCTGTCTGATTTTTTTTAAAACTACTATACCGATGTTAATAATAGTTTGATTATTAGAAAGCCTACGACCCTAGAATTATTTTAGTCTATATGATTATATCGTCACGCTAATCTACAAAATAGCTGAGCAGTGATATTCTGAGTTAACTTAAAAACTACCCAACCGATTTTTATGGGACCTTGACTGTCATAAAGCCTAAGACCCTAAAATTTAGTTTAACTGAATTCGAATCGTAAAAAATCAACCGTTAGTTAACTGACTTTTTTTCGTTGGTTTAAAATTTTACGTAATACACCTATAGAGTAAAGGGGGATTAGAAGAGTATGTATGTATATTTAATGATAACATTCATAATAACATATAACAACTACAGTCTTTGAAGTTTTGTATTTATTTTTCGAAACAGGGGCTTTCTTTATAGGGCATCTTGTATATTTATACACACACATTTATACCTAAATAAAAATATACAGTTATATAGAAGCTGTCTTTCTTTATTTCTTGTATCTTATTTATTTTTAGATCTAGATTAATAATATATATAAACAATAAAGGACAGAAAATCAAATTTGCCTTTATATGGCTGTATCTCACTTTATTTATAATTTAGTTACCTTTTTTGATAGATGGAAATTATTATCTTAAATTCCGTAAGGTAAAACAAAAAAAGGAGAGAGAAATATGTATACGAACGTTAAAACATACACGTATCTCTCTTTTAACGTTAAGATCGAGAAATAAGATTGTTAATCGTGTTTTTGATACGAATGCAAGAAAGAGATGGAGATATGATTTATTAAGTTTATTGTATATCTTATCTTTGTTTTTAATATGATATTTTTTATGATTATATTTTATACATTTGTAAGAAAGAGACGGAGATATTTATTATAAAGGTATATTACATACGCTGCCTTTGTTTAATACATTAACATTTCTATAATTTAATTTTGATTGTTGTGTTTTATTGTTGAAACAGATGAATTAGTCGGGTTCAGGATTTCAAATGAGCGGCGTATACATTTTTTGATTTATTAAGTTGCATCGAATTATAATATCTGTATTTTTTCAAGTAAACTAGAAAACTATTGAACCGATTTATCTGAGACTTAAATTGTCATAAACTCTGATTTAGGTTAGTTTGGGCTATATAATACATATCATCATCACGCTATTACACAACAGTGCTGAGCAGTAACAGAACTAACAGTATCTTTAACTAGTAGTAATACTTATATTATAATATCAGTTATATAAGTTTGCCGCACACTCGCAATGCTAGCACGAACTACCTTGCATATTTGCAGGTAATTATTTTTTAATTTTTTTTTCTCTTTATTATAATCGAAAGATATAAACTGAGATGACTGTGTATAAAATTCTAAAACTGACGGTTGATTATTTTTATTGTGCTACGGCGGTCTCCCCCCCCCCCTCCAATAACCTCCGCCCGTAATAGTTTAGTTATGTGGCAAAGAATTTAATTATTATCAGAAACAAAACAAAAAAAATTGAATACTACATTTACTACATGACTTTCTTGTACGTGTATAATGAAAACGTTAAATTTTATTTTTTTGAGGGGGAGGGATAAAATATGCTTTTATGTTCTCTATTTATTTGAAAGACATTTTTAAAGGAACACGTGTCCGAACAAGAAGGGTCCATGTTCCCGGTAATTAGCTCGTGCCCGGGTAGAACTATACGTACACGCGGTCATCGCGGTTACAGTCCATCCGCACGGACAGTGGCGTAGATAACTTTTTGCGATGGGGGAGTATGACTTATTGTTAGTATAGGGAACCTCAATACGTGTAATTCCGTTAAATCTCGAGTTCGATTTTCTTCATGATACTATACTTTATTATACAGTACATTTCATGTATGTATAATAAAAAATAGAAATATATTATTTGCTGTAAATTATCACTGAAACACTTCACGTATAAACTTTAATAGATTTCGTTCTATTTAATAAATTTATATAGAACAGTGGCGAGGCGTGAAATTTTTAATAAGGGAAGCATATTTTGTCAATCCTCCCCCTCCTATTAACAAAAAAACTAGTTATGAAACACCTTAAATTCAAGCTTTAACTTTTTTAAATTCTTATATTAATATTTATTTAGTGACTAAATGATTCTACGTCTTATTTTCTTGTATTTTAGTCGATATTTGTATGACGAGTTGAAGTTCACTGCAGGAAATTTCACTAAAAAATTTAGAATTTTTGATTTCGTTAAAAGTATGTTTATTGTATAGAAAATGACGTGAAAAGTTGTTTGTTTCAAACCGCAGGTCTGTATCTCAAACCGTTCTCGAGATATAGCCTCTCAAAGTTTTAGTTTTTTTAAATTTTTGGAGAAAAAAGGCCATAACTTTTGAACGCGTAGTCGGAATTGATTTTAGTTGACGGATTTGAAATCAGCGTGTCAAAATCTATATAATCACATGTATAATACTTTAAAATCCGACAAAAAAATTTTGGCCAAAAATCGACATTTTTTTAAGGTATACCCCTTTGAATTTTTTCGATTTTTCGTGAAATTTTTTTTTCTCGAGTTTTAAGGTATTATACATGTCATTATATAGATTTTGACACGCTGATTTCAAATCCGTCAACTAAAATCAATTCCGACCACGCGTTCAAAAGTTATGGCCTTTTTTCTCCAAAAATTTGAAAAAACTAAAACTTTGAGAGGCTATATCTCGAGAACGGTTTGAGATACAGACCTGCGGTTTGAAACAAACAACTTTTCACGTCATTTTCTATACAATAATCATACTTTTAACGAAATCAAAAATTCTAAATTTTTTAGTGAAATTTCCTGCAGTAAACTTCAACTCGTCATACAAATATCGACTAAAATACAAGAAAATAAGACGTAGAGGTATTATAGTTTTATAACTGAGCGTGTAAATTAATATTAAATGTTATTTTTGATTAAAATGTTTGAGTTGCGCATAAAGACGAATATTCTAATAATATTTTTAAATTATTTATTAACTGAAAACACAGATTTGTATTAATTTACCCATAAAATAAGGATAGCACTGCTTCCCCTGCTTCCATGGACGCTTCGCCACTGATATAGAAGTATATAACTAGTAGATGAATTTATTTGTATGTTAAAAATAAAAAAGTTCGAGACTAAATTCGTGTAGTATTATAAATTCTTTTGATCAACTTATAATTTTCGTAGACTCATGGGTAGGGGATTGATCCCCTGGATCCCCCTCTATCTACGCCACTGCGCACATGGTCTCGTGCGTGATAACAACGCATACAAACCCATAGAGCACGTTAGAGAAAGTTACATCCAATTCGGTACAGTATTCTTTGAGATCTGCAGTAATTTGATACAAAAATAAATGCTTTTAAACAATTTGTACAGTGAGTCTATTTAAGCATGTTCCATACAGAGAAAGGCACGTGCTATACAATCATACGGGCATGTCAAGTGTGTGGTACTTATACTATATGTTTGTATTGTTATTAAGGACGCTGGGAAGAGGGGAGGGGGGTTGTCTGATACATAGGGGTACTTGTTAACTACAAGATCAACACTTCTTAGGGGAGTCTTCATTAAATAACAGTTTACAAATTCCAATAGGTTATAATTTACTGTTTTTGTATAATTTTCTATTTTATTTAATTGTAGGGGTTGTTATTGTATGTATTATACAGAAACGATATTTTACTTTTAATTTCAACATATCTGATTTCTGAAAAAGTAACAATATGGATTCCGACTTGACGTGAATACTACTGAACCGATTTTGATTAAACTTTCACTGTTCGAAAGTTTACGCCCCTAGAATAAGTTTAAGTTACATACATGATACTTGAATTAGAGCAGACCCGTATTAAATAAATGTACAATTCATATTTTAAATTAAGAAAAATTCATTTAAAATATACCACATAATTATTCTTATTGTCAGAATCAACGCGCATGTCTAATTAAATCATGCAAAACAATAGGACACTTGTTAACAGATAGTAATAATTGAGAAGTATGTGTAGTACAAATATTTACTGGTACAAATAAGTACGTCAAAAGTAACAGTTCTATGTTAGTTAAAATGGAACCAGAATGTGATAATTAAATTTACAGAGCGAGTCAGCTGTGAAAAATATTAGTTGTATGTGTGTGAGTGTGTGCGTGTGTGTGACAAAGTTCTATAACATTTCACAATTAGTAAATACACGAAACAAGTGAAAATAATATAGTTTAAAGTATCTATTAGAATACAGATACAATAAAACTATTAATTCAGAAATACGATCTACTATTTTTTTAACCAGATCACATATCCGTTAAAAATAGTCGTATAACGATCATTCAAAAAACAAATCTATTACATGTTAGCTGCGTCAAAACGCAGCGCACATGCCACTTGTATTGAATCGCATATAACAGATTTGCAAGGTCGAATCGGTGACGAAGACCGTTTCTGTAAAGTGTCAAGGCTTTAATGTTTTTTGTCGATTTAAATTCAATCGATTTTTGTAGAAACTAGGTGACAATTAATGAATCCAAGAATTTTTTTTATTTAAAAAAATGGTACAAATTTGTTAATACCTCTTTGGATCCTTATATACCGAGGAGGTTTTATAGCAATTTGGCTTTTAAATGATTCACAAATAGGTAGTTATGTGTATCTATTATAAAAAAATATATATAAAAATTTACTGTTCGTTAAAAATTTAATTTAAATGAAATTAATACGGGTCCAATTTTACAATAATACTACACGATACAAAATTATATACCAGTGTTTTAAAAAACCAACAAGAAATTAAGGGCATTTAAACTTTTATTAAGTGATATGGGTGTATTAAAAATAATATTACAACATGTGTCAAAAAATTATGAGCGTTTCAATAATTAAATTTAATAAGTAGGTATCATCTTGACAAAGTATGTTTATTACATTTTGTATATTATAAAAATAAATAACATATCGTGGGTTCACTGTCATATTTTCGGTAAATTTTAAATCTATATATTCAAAAATCTACGTCTTCTAGTATAAAATTTCATTATTGCTCTCCGATATTTAACTAGGCGATTATTCGTCTACTAATTTGTATTGTTCCGACAAAACAGAAACCTTATTAGTCCGTCTGTCCGTCCGTAACACGCATCAAGAACTACTAGACCGATTGAACTGAAATTTGAAATATATGCATAAAATTGGTATTTAATAATCTCGAAAAATCATTATTTGTTGAGATAAAAAAAAACTAAGTCTCCCTAAAAATATATTTTTTCTATATACAAAATGCGTCTTTTTAAGCTGATTTCAATAAATATATTCCTGTGCATAACAGAGTACTTCTACATTCTTTTGAACTAAAACAAAGATGTGACTTCTACTCAGAAACATCAAGTATTGTATTATATGAAAAAATTGAAACAAATAAAAAAAATTGAATTTCCAATAAGTCAAGTGTTGGAAAAAAAATTAAGTAAAACTGTATACTGATTACATTTTCAGCATTCCTCAGCTAAAATAAATTACTAAATATTAAAATATTAGGTAACCGTGCAGGTCAAGCGCTCACTTTACCTGTGTGCCACTACCAACTAGACCCACTGTAACTGTGCACGACAACTAAAACAAAGAGCTTCTTATTTAGATGACAGGTTAATGGCTACATCTGTCTCACTCCCAAACATCACAGAGAGAGAACGACATATCTGCATCCAATACTAAATCATGCATCTACCTTTATTTATCAGTGCACAGGTAAATTAATTATTTTTATGCTTTGTAAAACAAAGAGCATCTAATCGCGATGACATGTTAATAGGTATACCCATCTCATTTTTACAATGATTGAAATGCGACGCATGTTAGAAAGAGAGAACGAGATATAGATCCAGTGATGGAATATGGTTTTGTCTTTTTCTATGAGATAATTGAATTTGTATTTGTGTGTTTTTTTTTGATACAGGTAAAAAAAACTTGTTTCTAACCTGTTTACATTCCAAGAACATGAAGATGGATTGGAAGATTTTCGCTGATGTTTGTAAGAGGTGTACTCAGGCTGTATTCTACAAATTGGGGGTCATTTGTAGCTCGTATAGATAAAAAACTACCTTACGTTAAATTTAAAATAAAAAATATCATTTCTTTATCTTATATACAATATAAAACAGTTTTGTTATGTTAATTAAGAAATTTAGCAAGGTAGTTTCATATATATGACTACAATGTAACAAATGTTGAAACTTCATAATAAAAATTAAAAAAAAAATCACGTAACTTTTTTTAAAACTTAAATTTGAGACGAAACCGAGAAAATACGTGACTTATCTAAAAAAGTATCGTTTCGTATTTAATTAAGCCCTTAAGCCTCATATCTTGCAAAAATGTATAAAATTATATAAATTAATAAATATAAAAAGGGCATTTAAAGTAATTAACACCTAACTTATCCCCATTTTTTCATCAAATTGACCAATCAATATCCAGCACTTGCTACGACTGGTGAAAATGGACATTAATCTAAATTTTACTTTCAACGCCATAATCTGAAGAAAAAAAAATCATAGTTTTCTTTTACTATATGTATATATAAATTAAACCATATAAACTCGATACGAATCGGAGTGTGACTTTGAAACCGAAAACATTACAATTAAATGGATTAATAATGTACACACACACAGCCACACAAAGGCAGACAGACAGACAGCTATTAATAAAGTAAATATTGAAACTAAACCGCGAATGATCAAGTACCGGAAAACTCAATATACACCAACCAACTGTTCTGTGAGAAAATAACAGCAGTGAATATTAGATATTACAAAGAACCATAATAACTAAGTAAGTTCTCAAACAAATGGTACACATTATTACATTACTTAAGTTAATACTTAGTTTCATATTTAGATGACACTATAGTCACATCAGAGATCTATGTAGAAACGACTTGACTCAGGTTAGAGTCACTCATAGTACGAGTTACGACACCCTGAATCGATTTTTAATTGACTGTAGTATCCAAGTCTACCCTACAGCCGTATTTTTTCATTTTTAACCGACTTAAAAAAGGGGGAGATTCTCAATTCGACAATATATATTTTTTATGTATATTCGGGCATAACTCCAACGAATATGCAACGATTTGGACGATTTGTTGTTTGTTTGAAACAGTATACTTCCGAGGTGGTTCCATATAAATTTAATAAAGATACACCTCTCAAAAGGGAAAAATAAAACTTAAATTAAATTATTATATACAAAAATGACAACACTGTCATAACTCTTACTATGAATATCTCTAGCTCAGGTAAGATCAGAACTAATGTAGGTAAATCTAAATTAATCATCTCGGCGTAAAGCCCCCCACCCATTCTAATAATCATAACAATAAAAAAATCGTTGAGATTTTTCACCCAGTAGATTGTCTTTCTTATCGACAACAAGTATCCGGTTTAAATACTGAAGAATCGCATCTTCCGGATGTGACAGGATGTCATAAAAGAGTTGGGGCGTTACGCACACGCATAATTATAACTAAAAAAAAATACATATACATATACATAAAAATAATAAACCGTTAAACGCCGGTCGGTCGATGTAGGTACTCTCTATAATGTCTATAATATAATATAACGTATGTTCATCTAGCAGGTAACAGGCGTTATACATTGTCTTATGTTTCATTTTAATTATTAGAGCTGTTTCACACAGACACATATCGGTAGATGTGATTTATTATGAATTTCTAAAGCAAAATGCAAACTATTGATTTGGCGTATATATGTTAAAAAAAATACGTAAAACTCTGGAACTATAGGACATAGAAAAAATGATGCATTATATAATCTAATTTTACGTATTAAAATTTCAAACCATTCCAATTAACCGTTCAATAGTTACAGCTCGAAGAATAAATATCTTACTTTACTCAAATGGCTGTAGGTAAGTGGTAAAAAAATCTATCGAAATGATTTAAAATTTTACTAGACTGTAAAGTACCCATTTTTAAATTAATTTGACGTTTCTGTGATTTTTAGTTTCAGAATACTAAAATATTTTATAATATAATTTAAAATGCAAAATTAATAATGTAAACTATTGATTTATTTTTCTCTTTCTTGTCAGAAAAAATATATCAGTACACCCAGATGTTCCTTATTCATCTTTTATCAAAAAAATAGGTCCACCCTTAACGCCAGGTGTAGTGAATTTCCCAAATTAAATAATTTATATACACCCTCTATTAGTAAGTACAGAGGTTGATATTACTTAGGTCAGGTTTGCAGGTACAGGACGTTTGCAATGTGTGCAATAATAACCGTGAGAATCAAGCGAGTTATATGATACTGCATTCGTACAAAATACTCGTCTATTCATAGCCAAATAATTCTACTATACTTTTATAGATAGAACATAGATATAAAGCATGTACATACATCTGATTCGAAAATTGAAAAGAAATAGAGCGTATTGTGGGTCTATGTTTATCTTTATTTAAACATGAGTGTAAATAACAAACTTTTTAAGACAAAAATAAAACCGGATTCAAAAAAACTCTGAAAAGTATATAATAATTCAATTTAACAGTTTTTGGAGTCGTTTTTTTTTCTTAAAAAGTTTTTTTTATTTTTCCTTTTCAGTGCCGTATCTTTGAAGTCCATAATCAGATTCTTATGAAATTTATATGGGACCCCCTAGGGAATATACTCTTTCAAACAAATAAAAATCGTCTAAATCGGAGTTATGCCCAAATACATAAAAAATATATATTGTCGAATTGAGGTTAAAAATGCTATAAATTTCCTTAAAATAAAGCAAGATTGGCTTAAATTCTGACGAGACGATACCTACTGTATGATATTATCTTTATTTTATAAGTCTCGCCGAGAGTCTCGGTTTAATGCATTAACAGCAATTAGTATTTAAACATTTATGCCATCAAAAAATAATAATTTTCTGTTTTAAATTAATTTTATTTTTAAGAGACCGAGACGAGACACACTTAAATCTGTCTCGTCTAGTTTGCAATAAATAATATATTTTTAAAAAAACGTTACCTACTTTCGTCTCCTAAATATTTGAATAAATTGGAAAATAAAATAAAATTTAAACAACAAAAAATAAAATTGTTAGTCACCTTGGCAACTGATTATAACAACCGCAAGGCCGATAGCATTGCGAGTGCGGGGGGTGGGGTAAAGGGTGGTGAATATGACCTCACAGGATTCTGGGTCTTAGGTAGGTTGCATGCATCTGTACGAGATAGTCTGGAGAAACTGGCCGAATGCAGTTTAACCGCATTTCAAGAGAAAAGACAATAATGTTGCGGCCGGCAGACAAAAGAATAACGATGGCTTGGAAATACATAACCAATATATACGTGAACACAGTGGTGCATTATCCAATGGGCAAAAAGAGTAATAAACAGGGGGCCATAAACCAATATTTTGTAGACTTAAACTTGACGCCATATGTAATTGCGATTTTTTTTTTATTTATTATGTTTTGTTAAGAATTGTGTGCCAACTTATTATTATACTCATGCACGGGGCGAGATTTTCATAAGGGTGTATCTGGGTACGGGCTACGAATTTTTCGTGACCCGACGGAGCGTAAGTGATTTTCAAAATTTGAATATATTCGGTTTAAATTAATGTGATTTAAATGAGAAATCACAAATAATGGTAATTATTGTTTATCGTACAGTAAGTTATGATCTTCCTTCTTATTTTCTTAACGTGAAACTGAAATTTCTATGTAAAGTTAAAATTTTAACCATGAAAGTTGACGAGAATTTTTTGGATTTTCGATTTTTATTTCATAGTAAAAATTCTAATTTTCATAGAAATATCAACTCAAATACATTTTAAAATTAAATTTATAACATAATATATTATATTGTATCACGAGATAACAAAAGACGTGAGTGAAAAACCAATACGTGAGAGATCGTGAGCTAAAATTAATGATACGATCAACTTAATCCAGGGTGGTACCGAAATTAGTTTAATTTGTCGAAGCTAACGAAGTTAAAACAATAGTTTTAACTGAAAACTTCAATAATTCGGTAATAAAAATGTCTCCCAAAAAATTCCTCCGTATAAATTCAACACAGTATATGGGGCCCCATAACGCGTTACTTCTACAAGTAAAAATATGTAAACTATGTCTGTACAATGTAATTAGTTAGATCTATTTAATTCTATGCGTCATTTTTTCCAACAGGATTCAAAATTATCAAGATAATTACAATCTTTAATAATCATCATATTATATGATTCATGGAAGTAAATAAATCCTATTTTATACCCATTCTTTAAATTGACTTAATGCCAAAAGAAGTTTTATCTACCCTTACAACACATTTCAATTTGATAGTTTTAAAATGTTTGTTTGTCTGTCTGTCTGTTGAACTGATTTTGATGGGACTTTGACTAAGACTCTAGAGTCAGTTTAGAGTAAATTTCATTGTGCGGTCTTTAAAAAAGCTACTCGCGTTAGTATTTTTTATATTAAAATATTCGATCAAAATCAAAAAATGTAAATTAAAAATATGAAAGTCAAAACAACTAAATAATCTACAAAACCAATCAAATTTAAAGTAATACAAGTACATTCGAAAAAATCTAATACGTCCATTTAAGGTGAACACTTCGAGGTAATACAATTCACAAATCAATTAACAGAAGAGAAAAAAAACAGCGGTGAGAAACACACACACACACACACACACATATAGCAGAAAACGGTTACATGTTGTTGTGTCACATTCTAACGCGACAGATTGCGCGCACGTGCTAAGCACATTCTAAACGCGCGCATGCAAATTAAGTAAAACTTAAATCGGTGTACGAACATGCTGTCAAAATGTTTCTCGTGTTACAGTCGACTCTTTCTGTCGCCGCCTGTGCATAGGCGCCGCCAGACGGGGAGAGAGGGATATTGTCAACTTTAAGGTCGCATGTTTTTTTATTTAAAAAAATAAAACACTATACTCCCTAAAAGTATAAAATTTACCCCCTAGACGTAAATTATCCCCATTATACCTTTCCCCTCCGCTAAACCCTAGTTTAAGGTTAGAATAACTTTAAATTGTATTTGTAAATGTATTTTAAATCTTTTTTGAAACAAAATTTTTTACACGTATAATATAAACTGTTTTGCAGGTCATAATTCCATGTAAACAAAACCCAAATATTTTAAATTTTCTTTGTTACATAAAAGCAGTAATTGTGGCTTAAATACAAAAGTTAGATATATGGTGTCCCGAACTTTATTATAGATCTTTTGATTCTACACAATTTTTTAATAAATTATTTTGTTCAATATTGAACGGTTTAGGCAGCGTATTGCAAAATAGCGCGCCGACGGCAATTTGAAGTGAAACACGTTTGAATCAAGTATATGGAGGAAGTTGAAAGGTTTGGTAGAGGCATGGTCCTACATCCTCCTATCACGGATTATTGGCGACCCCACGACTCCTAAACTAAAAAAAAAATATATAAAAAAATTGATGCAGCCCCCTTCCCCCTAACTCCGACCATCAGGCTAAAATCCTGTAAGCCTCCCGCTCTGTTTTTATAGTTGTCATTTACTCCTGATATTTTCCTGATACAATGCCACTGTCTTTAAACCAGTAAAACACAAAAAACTGCTTACAGTGATATTTTACACAGATAAACTCTATTGCATTTATTTTAATAAAAGTGGTTCCCACGATTTCTGCTGCGAGCTTATAAAGATATGGAGTTTTTAAGTGCGTCTTGTAATAAAGAACAAAATACTGTTAAAATTTTACAGATATGATACCGTATACTAGATTTATCTAACATAAATACTAAGTATCTATAGTCTAACTTCAATAACACGAACGTTTATAAAAAATCTATCAAATATTTTCAAAGAACGAGAGAAATTATAATTCACTTTTTTTCAATTCAAAATAATAATTATTATTTTGAATTGAAAAAAACGTTATTTTTTTACAAATATATTTCTACAACTAATATTCAAAAAAATGTCTATCTGTCTGTGTCTAACATAAATTTAATTTAATAGTTAATAGTTAAAATATCTCAAAAACGACGCTTGTTACGTACAAATTGTAAAGAATTTTTTTCTATAAAAACTTTTGCAGTCAAATATTCCCTTATAATATACATTTTTTTGTTTTCTAATATCTTTTCAAGTATTTTATAAAATTCTTTGAAAATTTTTTTTGTGTAACTTTTATATGCCATTTTGAAAATTTGAATAAAATCAATATTATTCTAATTGGCGATCTGAAAGTTGGACAAAACAAATGTATATGATTGGTCTATGTTCTCTGAAAATTTTAAAGAATTTCATCAAATATTTCAAAAGATATTAAAAAAACAAAATCATGAATAGATAAATGGTCCATCCTGTATATCTAGAATTCAGAACGAGGAATAAATATAATTAATTTAATAATTAGTAATACCTATATATTTTTCATTAAAAATAAATATTACGATACCAGGATATAAAAAATAGATAAAAAAAAATTATTTATTTTGGTAGAATAACTTGAACCGTACGCGACAAAAATAATTATAAAAGTATGAATAAAAAAATATAAATAATATGAAAATTGTGTTCGTACCACGTGTGGGTATGAATACATTAAACAAGAAAAACATTTGTACGAAAAAATATGTGTAGATCAAATATTGACATAAAGAATGGGTTTATTTACTGATTTTTTAAAACAAGAAGAATTTCTAGCTAATGTTTATTAAGTGTGAAAATTAATTTCAAGCATTCTTTGACAAAATAAACACACATACCTTATATTTTCTAGAGTTTGTTTAAAATAGCCCTAAGCCTGGTATTTTCAACCAATTTAATACTCCTTTAAATCAATATTTAAGACCTCAATGAAAAATGTATATAATATATATACGTTGTAAAACATAGTGCAGAAAATTAAAAATTAATTTAATTAAATGTAGTATGCTTTGTTCTGTTTATAATACGACAGTTAGTTAAAGGAGCATTTAGTTAAACTTATGTCCGGTATTATAAAGGAGCTAGCAAAATTTGCTAGCTAGCAATTACTTTCAAATGGGGTATTAATTCTGTACTAGTATCTATGGATTAGTTATGGAATTTAGAGCAGTGACACTTCAACTAATTGTAACACAGTTGGCATCTTTCACCGTACAAAATAATTTTCATAATATCACCACTGTTTTAATACCGTTGATGTTTACCTACAACGCGTGCGCGAAACTTGTCAAAGTCTTCAACAAACTCCAAAAGAACTGTCATATAAGTTTGATATCTCACTTGAAAGTGCTTGCTAGCTAGCAAATTTGCTAGGTCCTTTCTAATACTTATGCCCTATTTACACAATTCGTCCGCGTGGAATTTGTATTTTTTTATCTAATCAATCTTTTTCGGGATACTAAGTAGCCTATGTCCTTCCTCAGGTTGCAAGCTATCTCCCTGCAAAATTTCATCAAGATCGGTTCAGCGGTTTAGCCGTTAAAAGGTAACACACAAGACAAACACGCAGTTACTTTCGTATTTATAATATTAGTATGAATAAATTACTTAAATTGAAATTTCAATATAAATATAAAACTAGATAATATTATAAACATTTTAAAACAAATCTCAAGTCTTTATGGTTAATAGTTCCGAAGTTCTATGTGTCCGAATAGGGCACATAGAACTCCACTCTATAACTAACGAAAATTGACCATATGTAACAATACTTTCTATATCCTAAAATAGGATAAACAATTAAAAACAGACTTTTAGGAGTTACTACAATCGAAAGTAACAGTTTTGTTTGTAGATGCAACAACATTACAATGAAACATAAGAAAGAATCGTACGTGGGAGATGCTGGGATGATCCCAGCGTGGGAGGGGCATTGTTATACAAAACACATGTGACACTATTATACTACTATACTATACTATGAGATTATCATATGGTTTCATTAACATTGATAACAGATTTTTACAATTTTCTTTTGCGATGTAATTTTGTATAATTTTCAAACGGTAGGCTAAATTTTATATTAATTGACATAATAATTGTATGGATGCAATATTATCATATATATTTTCATCTATGAAAGACTAATTTCTTACATAAATTAAGTTTTTATTTTTGTTTGATGTTATTTTTAAATTTCAACTGTCGATATTTTGATATTTTTGTATTTATGTAACATATTTGACCGATTTTCTATTATTTTTTTTTAATCCCTATTAATTTTCTAATTTTTTGACCAAATCTAATATTGTTATTTGTTGATAAATTCTCCAATTATTCTCAACTGACGTAAAATGTATTTATGCTATATATTGTTTATGCTAACTTTATTATTCAGTTATAAGATAATGCTGAATTTTTCTATATTAATATAACCTAACCTAAACAACAATTCGTATGTTTTTATTTTTTTATTTCCAACAAAAATTAAAATTTCTCAATATTTTCTGATTCTTCATATATTTCATCAAAAAACTATGTAATACCAAGAATTTAACTACGGTATATAGTGAAATCAATATTATTTAAGATACATGCAAATATTTGATGTTATTGTTCTTCTCAATTTATATTTTTTATCTCATTGACTTAAGCTATAATTAATTAATAAATTTCATATAACTTTATAATTAACTAAACAAACGCAGTGCCTTTTAAATCAAATGTTTAAAAAAATTACCTTTCTACAGAACCAAAAAAACACACACTAAAGCACAAATAACACTTTATTATTATTACAAACTAACCTCAAAATATTAAGAAAAAAGTCATCCACTTTTCACGAAAACGGGCGACATTTTCCGACTGCGAGTAATAACTTTTTTTTCAGTATTTTTCACGTCAAGACAAACGGACAGACAGACACAGTAAATAACAGAAGAAATAAATCCACGCGGTTGTTCTGTGCGCTGCGTCTAAAAACCAGTTGTATCAGCGTTCGAGGTGAAATTCTCTAAAAGTCGTTCGTATACAACAGGTGTTACCTCGTCCGCACTTACTTGTACCTTCTATATTTATACTAATTATGGACATTTTTTTAATATATGCAAAAACACAGTTTTGTATCATATTAATTTGATGACAATCGGCCAATGGTTGTCAAAATGGTGGACATTTAAACTAATTATTAGTGTCATCTATTTATTAATTATTGTATTATCATAGCACCTGCAACACATTATTTACTACTTTGCGATTCTTTATTTTATAACTTTTATGTCGTAGTACTTATCATTTTGTAATCATTAGCAAGTGTCTATCACTGAAGAAAAAAACATAAATAAAATAAAGGGCTATAATTTAAAAAAATATATATATTTGCGGACTTTGGTAATTAAATTGATTTAATAAAGAGGTACTTGTTTTATTGGTAACATGAGTTCGTGAAAATTAGTATAATAGGCACATATATAACTTATTCTTAAAGCGACCAAGACTGGTGCCAGTGTACCTTATGAGAAAATTATAACTAGTGATTAATTTTATAAAGTAAAGCAGTATGGTTGAGATACACTAGTTTTGTTTCTTCTTTATTTATCGAGTTAACATTGATGGAACTTTCATTATTTTAAAGCCTAAAACCCTAAAATGAATCTGGACTATATGGTAAATTGAATAAGGCAAAGTTGTATTTTTTTAAAAACATACCAAATATGGTACAACCAATTCCACATCACGTTAAAAACAACACCGGACGAGTTACGCGGCTTAACGTACACCCCACCCACTTAACAATGTCCGCGCACGAGCGTGCTTATCGCATTGGTTCCAATGTCATGCCCAATCGGCATACCTGTACGCGCGAGTACAACACGCCGCGTCGAGCATGCACGCGACCGTCGATTGCGCACCGGCGGCATGCACTATCAGACCGACCGTACAACCGTACTGAAATACAAAATACGTGTTTAACGACATGCCCATTGTTTTAAACGGACCGAACGCGGCATGATTTATTAGCTGGGTTGTATAACCGGTCACCTTTGTTGATAATGTGTACTTTTCGAATATTTACCGATGTCAACATGAAGTGTGTAAGTACCACAGACTCTGTCTAAATATTAACGGTTTTCCAGATAAACCGAGTGACAGTTTACTAACTAAATTCCTCTTATTGTTATGTATCGATGTAATTATGACTTCATTGTTTATACAAGTAGGTATTTTAGAAAATGACATGTGTACCTCAAATATAATAAAAAACAGTATTATTTGTTCTACGAATTGCAATCAAATAGAACAAACGACCGCTCAGAAGTATTTGCCCGCCATCAATTTTGTCGAAACTAAAATATAAACTGCATGGAAGCTAAGGGACTTTCTTATACGCAATATTGTAGACGTGTATTATATAAAGATAATATTCTTTACTATACTAAATACACACCGTTTCAAAAATTGACAAGAGTAAACATCTGTTTCCAGTTGCAAAATTGTTCTTAAAAATATGAGTTTTTTTTTTTTTAAGAAAATTGATCCTTAATATAAAATTTCACCCTACTATATATTGTCGTTTTTGACATTTTTGACAGACAGACATCATGGTCAAAATGGACATTTCCATCAAAATTTCACAAAAATCAGCTTAACAATTCTTTCATTTTATAATATGTATTTCATACATCCTTACATATTATAAAACGCAACGTCTGTCTGTCTGTATGTCCAGGTTTGAGTATATATTTTGTTACGTTAGGTAATAACCAAGACAGTGTTTGCCGACAGCGCGCTATTTTGCAATACGCTGCCTAAACCGTTAAATATTGAACAAATTAATGTAGTAAGGAATTGTATAGAATCAAAAGATCTAAAATAAACTCTGCGATACCATATATCTAACTTTTATATTTAACGGAGCGAAGCCGCGGGCACAGTTTTACCATATAAGAAAATAATATAGATATGTATTTCAAGTAATTTTAAATAAAAATTACGTAAATCAATGCAATCTATCAGTTAAATAGACACTGCCTTCACCCAGTACCATCCACATACGAGCGCGGAAGTCATAAAACTTGGAAACAGTTTCAATTTGCTGCATAATAGCATAAAACATATGTACTTTAGATCAAATCTGTCCATTCAATCTCCACTCTAGATTGTGGAGTAATTTATGTGTTGTACAGTAGATACTCCGTAGGTAGACACAATGTTTAATGTGTCTTAGACACTGTAATTAGGGCTCTATGTTGTGGGAAGATCCCGACATTTCTTTCAGATGATACTGGTCCAACTTTCGCTGATGGTGAAAGAACAAAACATCTAGTCTTTGATATTGTATACACGTATTGAACTAATATAAAATTCTAATTTTTTTTATATCAATTTTGAGAGCCCCTACGGACAATGAAATTTTTTTTAACCAAATCTAATTAATGACTTTTGTAGATCATACTTTTCTCTTCAATTTGATTTTTTTTATATCACCGTACGACCATTTTTGATCGAGTTATGTAAAAAATACTTCCAGCTTTCAAAATCTACCCTAATTTTTTTTTACTTTAAATTTTGCTTCGATTACAAATAACTCAGTGAAAAATGGTCGTACGGTGAGACAAAAAATCAAATTGAAGAGAAAAATATAATCTATAAGTCATTAGAGAGTCAATAGAGTTCAAAATCTAGAAATCAAACTGTACCTAAAACAAAGCCGGAAATGGCCAAATCATAATTACTGACAAAACAGAAACAGAATTACAACACATGACGGACGTGACATTACCGATATCCGTATTACATATACCTACAAAAAAATACGGTTTTTATAAATGCAATAATTAATAAGAAGATTCCGCATAACTGCAAAACACAAGAGCAGCACATATTTTCAATAGAACAGGTGCTTACACAACCGTTTTCTAGGTATTATTATTTGCACATAGGCGACTCGTCAAATAAACTATAATATATTGTAAACTCCGAATTTAGGTAAATTGACTAATGTCTGATATAATTATCTGTATGTGTCTGTTTGTTACCTCTTCACAGCTAAACCGCTGGACCGATCATGATGAAATTTGACATGGAGATAGCTTACATCATGAGGAAGAACATAGGCTACTTTCTATCCCGATTAGAGGTTTTTTTAAATTACAAATTTCGAAGTCGCGGGTTTAACAGCTAGTACAAGAATAATAAATCATACGTACTGTAGTGATGCATTATTTATAATTGCATATTGCATTTGCGGCGTCACTGGTTATAAAAAACACGGGGCATGCAGAGATTGCTTGCGTTGCACGAACGGCGGCGCGCTCCACTCGCGGCTATCGAGTGAGTGGCGAGCGCTACTCGCAAAGAGCCAATGACCCGTGCCTTTGCTCTCAAGCAATATATACCACAAACTACAAACTACCGCAGTTCACAAGACGTAGCGTTCAAATACACTGCCTGGATCACTCCTATGGTAACATCCTACCCTGCTAATAAAAAATACACAATAACAGTTATTTTTTACATTTCAATAGATTCAAATTGCTTTGCAATATATTTAAGACTAGCTGTTACTAGTTAATCTATTTTCGGAATACAAAGTAGCCTATGTCCTTCTTCAGGATGAAAGCTACCTCCCAGCCAAATTTCATCACGATCGGTTCAGTGGTTTAGCCGTGAAAAAGTAACAAACAGACAGACAGATAGAGTTACTTTCGCATTTATAATATTACTATGGATTATTTGTTTCCAATTTCTTCTGCATATTATCGAGTTTTTCTTTAGTTAATTTTCCCGATAAGATTTTCTCTAAGTATTGTAATTAATTGGTAAAATTTTTCTATCCCTTACGTATTAATCTTCAAATGAGTAACTGCCTTGGTACATACCTGTAACAATAAAAAAAACCACAATTAATATTATGAAATATTAAAAAAATATTGCCCATAAAATTAGAATTTTATTTCTGTTTTATTCATACAGTAACCCACCCCCCCATTTATGCGGTTAATCGGTTCTATGTCTATGAAAACAGCGCGTGAAAAAACGTTTAAATGGAGTATTGGAAATTTTACATTACATTATAGAGGGATTACTGTATTAATATAATAGTTAATTTTTTATTAGGTTCATAAATAAGAGGTTTGACTATATTATAAATCTAGAGCGATTTTTGTCGTTATAATAAATACAATCTATTATTTATTAAACAAACAGTTTTTTCTGTGAAACATTTAGCACATATAATATTTCGTATTATGTTTATTTAAAAATTATCGTATTTTATTTATTTGTACTGTACTGTATACGTAGAACTTCAATATAACGAAGGAGATGACTAATAAAGTTAAAAAAAAATTAATCAAAAATGGTGGGGCTAACTTAAAAAAAATGTTTTCGTTCAAGAAAACAAAAATTGTACTGAAAAATTATTTTCGAAATCAAAAATGGCATGGCTAACTTTAAATAAAACCAAAGAAACCAAAAATGTATTATACTGAATACTTTCTTTGTATTAAAGATATTACAAACTTTGAAATATACATATTATTATATCTACAGATTGAGCGCATATGCAACCGTTTAATCGTATATGTAAATTATGTAGGTGTATATTAAAGGTAGAAATATTCATAGCACTCATATCATGCGTGCACTGTGTATACCTTATTCGGGAAAAACAACGTACAGGTATGCATATTTGTATATACATATGTGTATTGAATAAAATGTACCTCTATACATTTTAAATTAAATACATAACATACATATTTGTTAAACAAAATAGATTAAAAGGTTGTTATCTTTATGATACATATGTTATTATTTTTTATAATTAAATACTCGCATATTCAAGTACGTTGGAATAATAAATACAAATTCCTATGTAAACATATAATTTTTTTAAATTATATCAATTTATATAACATTTGCAGTCAAGCTGTTTGTTATTATAAATATGTATAGTGTTACAGGGCGTTGGTAAGAGAGGGGGGGGGGGGGGGGTAAAATGGAGACAGGGGTAGGATGGTACAAGCTCTTTTCATAAATGTTTATAAATTTTTCTTGGAATTTATTTATTTATTCTAAAATTGCAGAAATGTAAATTCTATTTGTTGATCTGCTAACTTTGCAGTTTTTTGTGATTGTAATCAATTTTTATTATTATTCATAAACTATGAAATGATTGAAATATTTTTATATAAACTAAAAAGGTAAGCAAAATGCACTCCGCATAAAAATTTTGACTGATGTCGACAATTTTTTTTATTTGCACAAATCTACCACTCTTCGCGGGTATATTATGTATATATTTAAAAAAAAAACAGCTCATCAAGTCGCGTATTTTGATACCTCATTTGTGACATATTTTTTATATCTCGACAAAAAATGATATTTCGAAATTACTGCAGGTCCAGTAGTTTTTGAGTTATGCTACACAGGTAGAAACGTTGGCCAAGGCCACGAAAGGATTGTCTCAACGCATTTTTTCGGACGGACAAAAAGATGTTAAAAATCAAAAATATATTTATTTAACTGTAACTTGAAGGCAATCAAAGTTAAGAAAGATATTTCTACATAGAGAGAAGATTGGCGGAAACAAACAACAAGACCAGTAGCCGCAATAAGCAAGGCTGTTACCAGCGGTAACTAACAGCACTGCCACTTATTAAACAACGCGGGGACAAGTTGTTTTTGTTCACTTCCGAGCCCGCGGCTCTGTTCAGATACATTCTGGGTTAAGTAAAAGCAACGAGTCAACGCACCTCGCTATTTAAAACTCGCAATAATACTATCCGCGATATTTCAAACTAATATATTTAATTAAGGGGTTACATCTCCACAGAACTTCAATGGATCAACATCCAGAACAAAAAAACATTTTTTGCGTTATTACCATGAGTTTTCCCATCGAAGTACACGCGATTATTAAAAAATATCGATTTTTACAAATTTTGTATCACTTTGCGCTTTTGACGAAAAAGAAAGATCTTAAATTGTTTATAAAAACCGTAATTGTTAACCAATCATAAAAATCGTGTGTACTTTGATGTAAAATCTATCTAATATAAGAAGTTATAGTTAAAATTTCAAGTCGATCGGATGAAAAATGGAAAAAATACGTTTTCCGCAGTTTTTAAAAACGTGGTTTCGATAAAAATGTGTTTAAAGTTTGAAAACTGTTTTACAACATGCAAATGTCGACGTTAGCTCCGACTTTTTTCGAAACTATGTCGGTTTGACTGTTTTCGGTTGCTTATTTTGCTTTTGTTTTGGCTTGAGACCGAATTAAGTTAAGATCACATGTTCTAACTCTGAATAGACATAAGTTAGGTATCATTCCAAAATTCATAGATATAATAATCAAAATATTACAAGAAAAAAGAAACACTTTATATATACTTTATAAATTACATATTGCCAATACCTTGTATTGCAATTATTGGAACCAGAGAATGTATTTTTCAGAATTGCATTTCTGAGAAAACTTAAAATGGACCTCAAGGTTCAAGTTATTCAATATATATATAAATATTTATAATTGATAAAGATAGTAATTTTAATCAAAATACAATGGATATTCTGTAAATTGATTATATTTTGTATTTTATGTTACCCAGGGATATAAATTTAATCCGTAATAAACATATTAAACATTATTTTTACTAATCGCTAACTAGTTAAATATCCACAAATTATACACCTAAACTTTCCTCGTAAAAACAGGAATAAAATTCGTTCATTAGTTACTGAGAAAATCGTACACAGACAGACATACAGACGCGGCGAGAGACTTTGTTTTAGAATATGTATAGATAGATTCGTTTAAAAAATATTTATACTACATTCAAATAGGGGGGACCTTCTTTTAGATAAATTTGAATAACTGCCCCCCTGAAATATTTCATTTTTTCATTTATAAACATCGCTTTATGTGATAATTATTTAAAGAGCACAATAAACGATATGGGAAAGGTCAGGCAAATAACCAAGTTGCAGGGTCTGATTTGCAACTTCGTTATTTTAAATTAAAACTTATAGAACAATAGCCAAAATTGATATTTCTCAATTAAAACTAACATTTACATGTTTTATACGAAATACAATTAATATTCCTCGACTTCTGACAGATTTCCAGCTCAAATAAGACATCAAATCCCATATATCACATAGACATACCTTTAGTGTGTTTACTATTAATGCGATTAAATTAATAAAACACTAATATATTCTTTTATAAATCAATAATAAAAATGACTTAATGCTCTGCATAGAAACAGTAGCAATGCACGCTTGTGTGTGTCTGTGTGTACGCCAAGTTTTGAATCTGAGAGCTCAGACTTGGTCTCAGATTTCAATTACTGAGCGCCTTTTGTACGGAGCATGACTTAAGCCTAAATGAATAGAGAGTACATACATATATATTTAATACGCGGTGCAATTTGAAAGGGCAGGAAACGGAACAACTTCTGTCCGTGCTTTTGGTTATTATTACGCACGAATATCACAGGGGTACAAAAAATGTTTTTTTTAATAATAAGACAGACAGGCAGACATAATTTTCGTTAAAATTTCGAGCGTAAAAAAATTAAAATGTAATAAATGTTTGAGTATCACTGTATCACATATGTGTGACCGCGGCAGGAGGTGGTTTGTTCTTATTCTTCTTATCCATGCAGATTTTTTTCAGTACTGACAGTGTCCGCAACCTTGACGCGTAATTGGGACGCATTATTTTAATTTAAAGGAATATATATTTTGTGTAATTACCCAAGAAAGACAAAGATAGAAACAGTTTGGTATGAAATAAACAACTTTTTTATATAAGTTGAGATGCTAATCGATGTCACGATGTTTGCGCGCGAAACGTCAACTACATTGAATATAAAATATAACTGTATATAGCTAAAGATATTCGCTTAAAGATTTTTTTTCAATTCATTCATATATAGCTAACTAAAAAACTGCTTGACTTCTAGCTTGTAATTTGCAGAAGAAAATTGAATTGCTAATCAAAATGAAAATAAGATTTATACAAATATATAATACACCCCACCCCTCCTTTAAAAAGAAAACTCCCAAAGTCTGTTTTTTTAAGGGGTGAAAGGAGAAAACTACCCTTAAAATTTGAATTTTAAATACTACTAATAAGTCTACAATTCGTGTTGTCTTGGAAATAAATGCAATTAAATTTAAATTGTCAGATTAGTTATTATAAAAACAAACGCAATTTAATTTAAATTGTCAAATTAGTTATTCTAAAACTGTATGTTATATTATTGACATTAGGATATTAGAAAACTAATATTCATAAGGTGAGTTTTATTTCTGACCAATTCCATTCAAGTTTTTCATATACATATTAAAAAAATATTCACAAAAACTATATGGAAACAATAAATAATCAGTATTCAAGTATTTATAATCATACCGTGTTGGGAAGTTGATTGTGTGGACCTAAAGGGTCTCACCACAACCCAAGGCTTGTTTTTTTGTCTCAATCTGAAACGATCACATAGCTTCTCGTATCTTCGATATTGCGAGGAAGCAAAAACGTCAAAATCGATGCATATTGAACTGAGAACCTCCCTCTTTTTTTAAGTCGATTAAAAATAACGAATCGCTAAGAATCTCAGCACAATACGTGCCATAATTCACTACACTTAAAGAATCCCAGCCTATATTTAATTGGTGTCATTCAATCGTAATTCCAAGTATCTCGTTCCCATACGTCGGAACCCCTCAAACACACGGACCCCGCAATACCAACGTCTCTCTCTAACTGACTCAAAGTCAAACAACGATAATTGTAGCACAAGATTCTTGATATGACTAATTTAATTTATTCTCTACAGAATTTATCCCATTGCATATTCTTAACAGAATTTATTTAAACTATAGATATTTTACATTTCAATTTATCTGGAACAATTCAAATTTGTAAGGTACTGGCACTAGTCTTGAATCATTCTCCAGTGTTGAACACTTGTTTAATTAAATGTACTAAATTAGAAATATTTGTTGATATTTGATTACATACTGCCATTACTGAATCAACTTAAACTAAAACTGCTTAATTTATAGACAATCGACCAATGGTTGCTAAAATGGTGGACATTTAAACTAATTATTAGTGTAATCTATTTATAAATTATTATATTATTATAGCATCTGCATTATATTGTTTAAAATTTTACCATTCTTTATTTTATAACTTTTGTGACGTACCTAGTACATATTTTTTTGTAATCATTAGCAAGAAAAAAAATAAAAATAAAAGACTATAATTTAAAAAATAAACTATATTTGCGGACTTTAATAATTAAATTGATTTTATACAGAGGTACTTGTTTTATTAGTAACATGATGAGGTCATGAGAATTACAAAAAATAAGCCCATCAATCCCAAAAAACAATACTCTTAAAATGATCAAGACTGGTGCTACTAGCTTATAAGAAAGGCATACATTTCCATATAATTTTGTAAGTGCGTAATTTATTATTATTAATTTTATCAGATTATTTATACAAGATATTAATAATCCCAGTGTGTTTATTTATTAAATATCATGAATCCTGTCCGCGCCGATAAACTTCTAAACTGTCAACTGTGAGAAATTTGACCAATATGCTAACCATATGTCATATGTGCACATATGTAAATATACAAAGGGGGTTGCTTAAAAAAAAGCACAACATTTGTTTACATCCATTATAAATTTTTTCAGACTTTGCCGTTGTTCAATCTAGTTTTAGAAGCTACGATTTTTTTATGATCATTACAACTACTTATATGAATCGTCGCATCTACAACAGAAGTGCTTATTATTATCAGGGCCGTCAATAAAAGGGCCCTAGTACTTTTTTCACGTGTTTTTAATTACAATTAAAATAATTAATAATGTTTCAAAATTTCGTAGTTTCAAAATAATTTCAAGTATGGTTTTATCTATGAAAGCGAATTAAAAAATGCAGAAATAATTTAATAATTTTAATGTTTTCCATTGGTTCCTTACACCCCCTCCCTTCTGTAGATAACCCTGTGCATATAATCCTTGATAGTTAATTAAACTATTCTCAACTAAAATTCTATAAAAACCTTTACAACATAAGAGAAATATTCTAGACAGTGATATAAAAAATAGGGGCATTATCGAATAACATAGCTACCCTTATAATACCAACATTATAAGATTCCACAACACTAAATTTAAAAAAAAGAGTGACCACCACAGAAGTCTAAATTAACATAATAATAAAATAAAGTGGGCATTTAAAATTTAAACACATTTAAACGACGCTGTTTATAATTATTTTCGAGTTGAAGGTCACGACGTGAACCCCCTCCCCCTAAAACACGTGAGAATTTTAAAACAATGTCCGTTCTTGCCGCGCATTCACACCATTTTGTATTTTGTTGTTTTTAAAACGCGAAATTAGCATACTATAAATATTAAAATCTGTATAAATTGCAAATACGTGAAGAAAAAATTTAATTCTAGGGCGGATATAAAATATACTTACACAACTCAAACAAGCAACCATACCCCAAAGTTACGTTTCTTAACTCAAAAAGCACTATCGACAATTAATTCGAAAAATAATTATTTTTTATCGATTTAATTTAATTCAATTTGAACCTAATATCAGATTCTGTTAAAATTCACATGGAACCTCCTGGAGAGTATCCTCTTTCAAACAAAAAGATAATTAACCAAATCGATCCACGAAAGATAAAATTATGGGTGAAAACTGAAAATATTTATAGGTCGATTTACGAACCTCTTTCAAAATGGGGGTGATTTTATATTATATTTTTAATGTGACAAGACGTAAAACAAATCGCCGTAACTCGGGGTATGGATAGATAGATAGATACGTAAATGTATTAGGTGCAATAGCCCAGACAATACATTATCTTACAAACACAATAAAATAAATAAAGATACTTTTTTAATTCTAAATGATAGCAACAGATTAAAAATAAAAAATAATAAAACAATTGACGTCTAAATTTAAATAATACAAACAATCGTGCACCTGTAGCCAACCTTTAAAAACAATATTATCAATAACTAAGAATGTTATCTTTGATAATATAAACAGAAAATTCAAACAAACTAATTTGCTTGGGGCTAATATTGAAACATATGTATATCTAATTACACACACACACACGTAAGCGAGTGTGTGTGCGGATATCCTATGAAAGTCTAGAAACTAAGAGGATATTAAATTATATTTATGTGTTTTCTATATTCGGTATTAGGAAAAATACTGCGGTTACATTTTGTCGCGGTTATTTTTTAACCGCAAACATTTGTGTGTATGTATAAAAATAATCATGCGTAAACTATTTATATAATATATTATTGAGAGGGGGGGGGGGGGGGGGCACTAATGAAGAATATTTTTTTAACCTAACTTTAAATTTCAGAAAATAAATCTGTGTATTTGAGTTAATCTTTACATGAAAATTTTAAAGTGTTATAATACATGTTCTTAAATAGATTTTGACACTCTAATTCCAAACTCGTTGACTAAAATCAATTCCGCTCACCCGTTCAAAACTTACGACCATTTTTCTCAAAAAAATTGAAAAAACTGAAAATTGTAAAAGGCCATATCTCGAGAACGGTTTGAGATACAGACCTGCGGTTTGAAAATTTCAACTTTTCACGTCATTTTCTATATAATAATTTTAAATTTAGTCCAATTTCAGGTTCGAAAATTAGATTTTCATATAAATATTAACAGTTTAAAGGAGCATTAATTAATTTTGGTTGTAAAGTTGCAAGTGTAGTTAAAATTTCAAGTATCGAGTAACTATATAATCGATAAAACATTTTGCTAGGATTAATAATATTATAATAATTATTGCAACTTTCATAACAAAAAGTCGATACATAAATTCAACGAAATTGATTTCTATACGCAACAAATTACATTACAAACGTGTGATATGTTGTATATTCACATCACGCCTCGCGTATTTAAATATGAAATTAATCGCAAACGTGATTAGTATGGGAGCTTTGTCTCCACCAAGTCATTGTAAACTCTACATAATACACCGTGTTTATTAACTTACTGCTACAAATACTAAACACATAATATAACCTAATACGCATACGAGCACATATATACAACAATATGTTACGTATAGTACATTTCAAATGTGCTATGCTAGTTGTAAGAAGTTATTTGATAGGTACTCATATTGTCTTGTGTCAGTGCAATATGATGAGTTTTGTGGTTAAATCGTATTAAAGACACTTCCATAAACAAGCACAGAGTCGGCCTTAGCAAGTCTGGCGCCCTGGGCGAGATTCATTTTTCCACCCTCCCCCCCTCTAAATTTTTTTTCAAGAATAGTTAATATCACAGCATGGCGCGATCCTACAGACCCCAACTTCTTTTTAAAATATAGCTTACATCATTAACTTTAATGTCCGGTATTATAAAGTACCTAGCAAATTTGTTAGCTAGCAAGTACTTTCAAATGAGATATCAAACTTATATGACAGTTCTTTTGGAGTTTGTTGAAGACTGACAAGTTTCGCGCACGCGTTGTAGGTAAATACCAACGCTATTAAATGAAAATTATGAAATTATGAAAATTATTTTGTACGGTGAAAGATGCCAACTGTGTTACAATTAGTTGAAGTGTCACTGCTCTAAATTTGAAATACTTGAAAATTGTTCGTAGTGAAAATGAAGGAACTAATAGTATATTGGAAATATATCATCTTTTGAAAGAAAACAAAATTGAAGACACATTTCCAAATTTAGAAATCGCATTGAGAATCTTTTTAAGCATGATGGTAACTAACTGCAGTGGGGAACGCTCCTTCTCCAAATTTAAAAGAATAAAAAATGAATTACATAAGAAGTACAATGCTTCAAGAGAGATTAACTAGTTTTTCGCTGATATCCATAGAATGTGATATGCTCAAAAACATAGATTTTGAAGAAGTGATTAACGATTTTGCCCATCTCAAATCTAGAAAGGTACCTCTTACCTCTTCAATCAACATAGATTTTTAAGCACTAACCTGTGAATGCTAAAAGAGTTACTTTTGTAGATTATATTATATTATCTATTCATTTAATGTGACTGTAAAGAAATAAAAATAAATCTAGAACCTTGCTTATCTACTTTCCTAACAAAATAGTGCTCTGTCATGGTCATAGGGGCCCCATTATCCTAATGTGCCCAGGGCCTCCAATAGGTTAAAGACAGCCCTGAGTAGCCATGTCTCACAGTCGTATTTTTATATTTTATCAATCAATATCGTTAAAATATACGTCATATTATTCCATTATGTATTTTATCATTATCATTATAAGTAACTATTAAACGGGAGAATGGTTTTGTTATGAATCATCAACACCTAGCAAAAATCAATTACCAATATACAACTTAAAGCTATTTGAAATGCACTCTCAAAACAATATTATAATATATTATAATTATTGCATATATGAATCATAAAAAAAAATGTTTTGTATATCCCCCCCCCCCTCTTAACTCACAAGCGCCAACCAAAATAAATTCTAATCAAATCGAATAAGTGGCATTTATACAGGTAACGACATATTTACCCCAGATATTTGCACTACTATGATAAAAAAACTAGATAACTCATTGACAATAAAATTGTGTATTCTTGAATGAACCTGAAAACCTTCTCAAACATCGCAGGAAGTAATAAAACATTTAGCTACAGAACATGCGAGAGTGCTGGTAGGTACCTACTGTATATAAATTATACAGGAGAATCGCAAACGTGCTGAATTATAAAAGACCCATCAGCCTTGGCGATTTTTCACCATGTATATAAAGTAATCTGATACAACCATTGTTCAAATTTTAAGTTTTTTATACTCTTATCTATAGGATGGTTACAAATAATATACACTTATATCGAAAAAGTTTTAACTATTCATTATACGGTTCCGTAAAAAAATAGAAACTGTTTTGTCCGTCTCTCAGTCCGTTCACAGCGTAACTCAAAAACTACCAAGTTGAAATTTGAAATATATACAATTCGAAAAATCATTGTTTGCCGAGATTTAAAAAGATCTATTATTTTTTATTGATTTCATGTGACTTAAGTCAGTTGTTTATGTAATTAATGACTAAGATAGTTCCGGCGCTGACGGAGTTATTGGGCTATGAAATAATTATACACAGTACAATGTCTAAACTGTTCTAGGAATTTAGATATGATCATTTTAAAGGCACTCAAACTATCGTCTTTCTATTTGATAATAGATAACACATGACTTAAATATCAATATTGAAATAAGTAAAGGCTCAAAGTGACACTATTATAAATATATTACATAATTCCATAGGTCAAAAGTTGGTAACTACTTTAAACTGACTTCAAAAAACGAGGCGGTTCTGAATTCGACAATATATATTTTTTTATATATGTTCGGGAAAACGACAAATATGCACCGAACTGAAAATTTTTCAAATAGTATACTCCCGGGGTTGCCCCATATAAATTTTATCCGAATGTGATCATGGACTTCATAGATACGCCAGTCAAAAGGAAAAAATAAAAAACTTTTTAAGAAAAAATAAAACTAACTTAAAAAACCTAAATTTAATTTCTATATATTTTTAATCGAAAGTACAAAAATTACAGAAATAAATTAAATAATAAGCGGAGATAAATTGAGAAAATTCGTTTTAAATATAATTTTATGTATAAAATATTAAGACACATTAAATACGATACATACAAATATTGTAACGACTATTGTTCCCTTCTTGCACGAATTCATGCTTCGTTGATTTCTGTTACATCGAAATAGTGTGGGTGGAATTAAAGAATGAGAAACAAGATGGTCACACATACACACACACATACACATACACACTTATATTAAAATAATAATTTGTAACATGATTATTCTATAAGAAATAATTTTTTTTTTTCAAAACAATCATGTATACATTATTTAAAAGTTAAATTAAAAAGGCTTTAAAATCGACCAACTTTTGGTCAGATACTACAGTGGATGATACATCTTATAAAGTAACCTATGCAAAATTACGAAAGGATGAAAACAAATTAATTATGTGGAAATAGAAAAAAAATAACCTCTTTTATTAAGAACTGAAAGTACTATTTTTACTCAAAAAGTTAATAAGAAAAATTCTCGACAGAAATTTAAGAACCGCATTTTCTAAAATCTAGAGCTAAAATTGGCACTAATCTCCATATTTTGTTGTCTTTCCTCACGCCCGGAATTATAAATAATTTACTTGAGTGCTAATGCAAATTAGCTTCCAGCTAACGCTATCTGCTAGGTATTAAATATAAATGACAACACACACAGATGTGGCGAATGAAATCGTACATATCATAACCTTGATGCAAGCGCGATAAGTACAATCAGCGATTTAAAATTACTGCTGCTGGACATTATTGATTTAGCCAAATAAATAATTTTATTCCTGTTAGATTTCTCAAATACTATTTATGTTTTTTTTAACACGAAAAACCATGAGTAATCGTTTACAAATATAATTATTATATTGATACGACCAATATTCAAAGAATATTTAAGTAATTATTTATACAACAAACTATTTCTTCTTATTTGAACGTTGAATTGTCATTCAAAGATCTGGTTTAAACTAACGTAAACAAAATAATCATCAGAATATTCCTAGTATTAACACTCACTGCGTCTTATTAATTATATTATTATCATTATGTTAATTAATATTTATTGATAATTAGCTATTTAATAAATATAAGATATTTTTAACATTGCTTTATAGTTTTTTACGAAACTTATATTTAAATTAAAACAATACAAATGTCATTGTGATTGTGTCATATTCTAAATTTTAATACAGTGGAACCTAGATATAACGTTCTTATTAAAGGGGGGGGGGGGGTCTTTTTCTGATTAAGATATCAAAAAACATGAAATTTTCAACTTTTTTTGTTAAAAAATTGTTTTAAATACTATATGATAATAACTAGATGAAATAAATTCTAAGAACTTCATATCAAGGAATTAACCACAAAAGTCTGAGTTATCTATTATTTATAACTAGATAGTAATGTATTTATAAAAATTTCACCCTATAAATTTTATCTTAATTTTTATGTGGTTAAAAATAAACATCTTTTTCAGATTTTCTAGCAAATACTTTAAACTGAATGACTATAAAACTTACTTATACTAAATGTATATTAAAAATGGAAATTTTTATTTAATCATTTAATGATTATTAATATCAAATACATGAATGAAATTTAAAATTCTGCAGATATTAAAAACTGAATGAAACTATATATATTTATTAAAGATGTTTATTTTTTATCATCAATTAAAAAACTCGTTCTTTTAATTCGTTTCAGAGATTACGGTATATTGGATATTTATGAACCCGTCATAAATATTCGTGATGCTACTTTAAATACTTTAATTAATTAATTCTAGATTTATTATCTGTAATATTCTACTACTAGATTTAATTTAATCTATATAGATTTCATATCATTGAATATGCTCTTGTTTTAAAAAATAATATTTTGTTTTGTTCATACTGTCGCCAAATCATGATTTTTAAGTCACTTATTTATATACTTTAAGTACGATCAAAATAAATACTTATTCAAAATACAAATTGATAAATAATTATAAATTTGTATGTAGGCGCCTATGCGTTCTGACATACTTAAGTAAAGACGCCAATGGCTAAGTAAGATGCTGAATGAACAGACATACACACACTTTCTCACGACTTGAGAGATGCTGGCTTTTTTGTTTGTTGTTATTTGAGATCTTTTATATACCTCTCCAGACCTTTTTTACCAACCACTTCAAGGGCTCATAAATGTGGCTTCGACATATTAAATATTATATAGTATAACTTTACTGTTACTGCTTTTTTACGTACAATAATAAAATAAACTTCAGTACAATAATTTTAAATCAATATTTTTCTAAATTCAAAAAGATATATCATTAAAAAATATTTTTTTAAATACTTAAAATTCAGTTGAGGCAAATAAAAAATAAACAATTTGACATATATTTTTGTAATTTCACATAGAAACTTATGTAATAAAACTTCAAAGTTTCAATTGCAAAGGTAAAATAATTAGTTGTACTCACCTCTCTCTTCAATATGCCCATTAACAACGTGTCCTTGGTTAGTAGATGCGAACAAAGCGAATATAATACTCAGTAAGAATATACACTTAAGCAGTTTAGAAGCCATGTCGTACAAATATCTTCGATTAAAAAAACACACACACAGACACACACTTGTCAATAAAATACATATCACATTCGAATTATTATTATTTCCACCATTTTATATTATACATGTCTCCACACTTGTTGCTCAAATAAAAATACAGCTTTCTCACTTCAATGAATGCATTTTCTTAAGAAAGAATCGGAGAGTTCACTTATACATACAAGCAGGTCAATACTGATAAAACACTCAATAAAACTAAACCAACAAATAAAACTTATCTATTATTAATTGTTGACAATCACACAACACATATCCCGCGTATAAATGTTTGAATTTTGTTAAAAACATCGAAAACAACCACTTGTTGATTCGATACGTATTTTAAAATGACATCCACACACTAGATCTACAACTGTACTGAGCAAACTTGCGTGAGAAACCAAGCAGGGCAGCCAACTTAATGTGTGTATGGAATCGACAGGATAAAAGAGTGCGGTGCATGTGTTCGTGTGCGGCGGAAGCGAGACACACATATGACCCGTAAAACTCGTTCGCTTTTCTGTCTATATTCGGATTAAAAATCTTCAAGTGGTTGAAGACGAGTGTCTTTTCAGATGCACGAACAACTTTGATCTCTATTCACTGACGAAATAAGGGGTGTCGTGTTTTTTAAATATTTTTTACTACAAGTGTATGCGACTTTTTTATTTATTAGTTGCTAACATCTGTTTATAATAAATTTCAGACCCTTATAATTATTGTTTCTCGAATGTTTTGCTTTAAGAGTTAATAATATCCGTTATAGGGGTACAACAATAAAAATTTAATGAGGTATTTATTGTAAAATATTAAAATAAAAATGTGATTTATTTAAAAGCTAATATCTTAAAATCGAGACATTACAAATACGTACGTTTTTTGAAACGCTAAATTTAAAATTCAGAACGCGTGAAATTATAATTCTAGCTGTAATTGTAACGCGTGCAACAACTCCAATTGTACCAATGTAAGAACAATTGAATAATCAGCCCGAGAGGATAATATAAGTAAAGTATATTTACTATTTACATACATAATATGTACAAACAACATATTTCAAACGCTCTTCCACCGTTTCCGAACCTCTGCTAATCATTATTGGATCCCTTTAGAATTTTTTTAAACAACCGATAGACCTAAATGAGCGGTGTAATTTTTATTAAAAATTTTTGTTAATATCTCTTTAGGAATAATAAAATAAAAACGAAAAGTACTCCAATATGTATTTAAGGGGTGGTTTCCAGTGGCGTAGATAGGGAGGGGGTCCAGGAGATCAATCCCCCCCCCATGAGTATACGAAAATTATAAGTTGATCAAAATAATTTATAATACTACACGAATTTAGTTGCCAGATTTCTAAAATGCTCCGGCGGGGCAGTCTCGGACCGAGGGGAGTGGGTAATTTTTAGGTTACGGAATTTTTTTTTTTTTAATTTTTTAACATACAAATAAATTCATCTACTAGTTATATACTTCTATATCAGTCCATGGAAACAGGGGAAGCAGTGTTTCCCTTACTTTATGGATAAATTAATACAAATCTGTGATTTCAGTTAATAAATAATTTATAAATATTATTAGAATATTCGTCTTTATGCGCAACACAAACATTTTAATCAAAAATAGCATTTAATATTAATTTACACGCTCAGTTATAAAACTATAATACCTCTACGTCTTATTTTCTTGTATTTTAGTCGATATTTGTATGACGAGTTGAAGTTCACTGCAGGAAATTTCACTAAAAAATTTTGAATTTTTGATTTCGTTAAAAGTATGTTTATTGTATAGAAAATGACGTGAAAAGTTGTTTGTTTCAAACCGCAGGTCTGTATCTCAAACCGTTCTCGAGATATAGCCTCTCAAAGTTTTAGTTTTTTCAAATTTTTGGAGAAAAAAGGCCATAACTTTTGAACGCGTGGTCGGAATTAATTTTAGTTGACGGATTTGGGATCAGCGTGTCAAAATCTATATAATGATATGTATAATATCTTAAAACTCGGAGAAAAAATTTCACGAAAAATCGAAAAAATTCACAGGGGTATACCTTAAAAAAATGTCGATTTTTGGCCAAAATTTTTTTGTCGGATTTTAAAGTATTATACATGTCATTATATAGATTTTGACACGCTGATTTCAAATCCGTCAACTAAAATCAATTCCGACCACGCGTTCAAAAGTTATGGCCTTTTTTCTCCAAAAATTTGAAAAAACTAAAACTTTGAGAGGCTATATCTCGAGAACGGTTTGAGATACAGACCTGCGGTTTGAAACAAACAACTTTTCACGTCATTTTCTATACAATAAACATACTTTTAACGAAATAAAAAATTCGAAATTTTTTAGTGAAATTTCCTGCAATGAGCTTCAACTCGTCATACAAATATCGACTAAAATACAAGAAAATAAGACGTAGAATCATTTAGTCACTATATAAATATTTATATAAGAATTTAAAAAGGTAAAAGCATGAATTTAAGCTGTTTCATAACTAGCTTTTTTTGTTAATAGGAGGGGGAGGATTGACAAAATATGCTTCCCTTATTAAAAATTTCAACGCTCGCCACTGTTCTATATAAATTTATTAAATAGAACGAAATCTATTAAAGTTTATAAATATTAGTTATAATACATATATACGTGATGTGTTTCAGTGATAATTTACAGACAGCAAATAATATATTTCTAATGTAATTTTATTTATATTTCCCTACGATTACTAAATGTTTTTGTTATGCTATTGGTGATATCTATATTTCTTTTTTCTCTTATGTAATTCCATATATCTAAAAAAAAATAAAACAAATTAACTCGAAATTAAAAAATAAACTATTTTGAATTAATTAACTTACTTGTGTACGGTAAAATTTGTTTTTCATTATTGATGTTGCCCTGAAAGTGAAAAAATTTTTTTTTAATTAAAAGAAGCATCTAAATTATAAATAACTTACCGATTCTTGTATTTCCTGTGCCAATGCATCATCTTCCGGAAGTAAATGCAAAATTATCTATAAATTTATATAAACATTAACAAAACATTTAATTGTTATCAAAAATTATAATACCGTCTTTATTATATCATCTTCTGTATTGATTTCCTTTTCATCTTGCTTTTCTGGAAGCTTGAAAAACTTTACAACTGAATTTGCAACGGCAGATCCAGTCAAAAATACAAAGTACTTATTTTCCACGTGTTCCGCATACCCAGATGAAAATTTACGTTTTATTAACTTACATAGGCTAGGATTCGACTGAAATAAATATAGAGAATATAGCAATAATCCTAATCATGAATTTAAAAAAAAGATACAACAATTAAATATTTGAATTAATTTTTAACTCGTAAAAATTGCCGCCACTGTTGATACATAGCTGCCATCTTGATAACGTATATTATAAATGCGAAAGTGTGTCTGCCGATCTTTGTTACCTTTTCACGCCTAAACCACTGAACTGATATTGACGAAATTTAGCAGGGGGATAGCTTGCATCCTGAAGAAGGATATAGGCTACTTTGCAAATCGATAAAAAAGTGTGTGTGTGTGACATTTGTATGTGTTACCAGTTTTATCAACTATCATAACAGAAATCTCTATTACTTAATATTCTTCTTCTTCGTGGATTTTATGTCTGACAACTATAGTTTCAAATAAAATAAATAAAGTACTAACATGTTGAATTGATAATCTTTTCTTTGCAAATATTCTCGTAGTTATAGCTGTTTCTAATTTTTGCTCTTCCTGAATGATGTCTCTAAGTAAATTATGCATTATTTTAAATGAATGATTACTATGTAGAATTTTGATGTTTGATTTAATTTGAAGTTAGTCACGAATAAATATGTTTCCTAGGATTTTGAAATATTTGTAATTAAATAAAACGACCTTAGACAAGGAAAGATAAAGGACAAATTTTAATAACACATTACCTAGCGTTGTTACCATATCGCACCACGAAAAATCGCACCACGGATCATTGGCGTATCATTCAGATTTTAAAATAAATATCAATTGTTTTGAATTATAAAACTAATTAATAAAAAATGTTTTATATTGAGTTTAAAAATATTTCAGTGATAATTGATTAACAGAGAAACGTCTATTTGAAACTATCATCTCTCATACATACTAAATTCAATTGTAATTTAAAGCATATTTGCATATTATAAATTTGTTTTATTTTAAACTGACACCTATGAGATAAAATGCGGTTTTGACAGTTAAAACAAGATGGCCGCCGACAAATTTCGGTAACACTTTCATATACGGGCTGGCATTGGTTGTTATGTATCCATAGTCTTTCCTAATCTAAGAAAACGACAATAAATTTCATCATTTTATTTTTCAACAATAAAATAAAAATCATTTATCTACGAGTGGTAACTAATATATGCTAAAATACAACAATATCTGCATTAATAACACACAAGTCCAATAACCAGCTAAAACTGTATTTGCATGATCACACCCCGTGTTCACCTCACTCTTGGAGAACTCCTGGCAGTTATTTGGTCCTCCCCAGCATCCGCTGTCACATGACTCATCACAATCCGTGCATTCCCTCACGCTACAGTCGCTCTGCTTGGGTCCCGTGCACTCGCCCGTGCACAACAAGTGGCAGCATTCGCTCGGATTAGGCCCGAAACAACCACCCTAAAAAATACATTTTTAAAACGGTATTATTGGTTTGTCAATCGATTCGTACCTGATAACACTGAGGGCTGCAATTCTTTTTGGAGAACTTCTGGCAATTTTTTGGTCCTTCTCCCCAGCATCCGCTGACACAGGACTCATCACAATCCGTACATTCCCTCTCCGGCGATGTGAAGTTATAAATATAAATATAACGGGCTTTCGGATCAGTCACTATCTCTTTCCAGTTAATTGTCTTCACGTGACAGAGATTATAATTATTAATCAGCCCAACACTCCCGCTCAACACATCTCTAAGTGCCGGTAACTCCAGAGAAAACATCTTAGAGAGTGTCACAATCAGAGTGAATTCTTCATCACGTACGGTCATTTTGAAATGCGTCTGTCCGTGGATAATCTGTAGGCAGGGCAGAACCACTCGTTTGACGTCTACATGAGAAACTAGAACATAGCCAGTGACTTCGCGGATGTGCTGAAGGAAGCTCAAGTCCAGGGACTCGTCCTGAAGCCACGTCAGCTCCAAGTTGCCGTTGACGTAGGTACAATTGGTGTATCGGTCGCGCAGGTTTCTGTAATGATGGTCGCGGTTCGAGGGTACGGACAGGCGGCCATTTGTACCGAGGCAAACTGAAACAAAAAATCGTTTTGTGTAACTAAGTCACCATTTTCCAGAAAAATGTTATTGTTTCAACTTATGGCAGTATTACGATGTGACGTCTACAATTTTAAGTTTATTTCAAGTTTTTTTTTCGTAACAAAATAAAATATAATCTTTTCATTCTTTTTATGTTTTTATTTGCATCTTAAATTATGCAAAAACATTTTTTTGTTTGTGTTTTTTGGGGTCAAAGCGGACTCCTCGAAAAAAGGTGAGTGGGTGGTAGGACAGCATATCTCCACTTGTAGAGATTAGAAATAAAAAAAATATTTTCACTATTCAAATAGTATCAGACATTTATATTAATTTAAAAAAATGGTGGACTTGTAATAAAAGGTTGCAAAAATCGCTAATTATTAATAAAAATAAATAATTTAATATAACACGATAATTATGAGTGTGTAGAACAAAATGTTAAAATTATAGCCCGACCGGTTTATTAGAATTTCGTTTCTGTTTCCCACCAACAGAAAAATAGTGTCCGAGAAAAAAAAGATTTAGTAACAGATGTTACACCAACACGGCCCGTTCCTTCTATGTGCTACAACTTCGTAATTACTTTGAATTTCAGTCTACAATTTTCACAGTATATGTAAAAAAATCGAAAATTTTACATCGTCACATCGCAATACTGCCTTAACTTTGCACCAAAAACTTTCGCTTAACAACTGAACTTTAGAAATTCAAAGCATCGATTGCAAAGATGATTGTTTTTACTCACCTTTCTTTTCAGTAGATGCGGAAAAAGCTAATATAATATTCATTTGCAGTAAGAATATACATTTAAGTACTCGTAGTTTAGAAGCCATGTTGCACAAAATGCAAGTCACTTCACTTGATACTCAAATATGAATGATACCTTCTCACTAAGAAGAAGCATTATCTTTATAATAGCAACAGAGTTCACTTGCAAGGTCAACATTTATGTCTGGTATTATAAACGAGCTAGCAAAATTTGTGTTTGACAAGCGCGTATTTAGAAAAATTTCGAATTAATATTTTTTAATAAAACTTTATAAAAATTAAATGGTTAACCAATGTTCATCTGAAAACTATCGGTGTTTATTTGAATTGTTCAATAGTTAACTACATTTGGTGAATTTAGCACAAGGAAGCACTGTGCATTTACTTGGCAGATATATTTTTTTTTCGTACTTAAAAAGAATGGATTTAGTGGGGAAGGGGAAGAAAGAGATAAACACAAATTATATTAAACCATTTTATTTTTCAACACTAAAAAATCATACGATAATATAATAAATAAAACAATATGAAAATTGTTTAATCCAATATTTTATTTTTAATTTCGTCTCCAAATTGGATCGATAAATCGTTCAGTCAATCTTAATAATAAATAATTATTATATACACTATTTGATCCCCTCTACAAAAAAAATATTGCATATATAAATAAAGTCACATAATTTATAGAAAATAATATAATAAATTTAGAATAGTAAAAAAAATACGTTAAAACTTGAAAGCAATTTAGTCAACAATCACGCTAAAATACACAACTGTCAAATATTTGAATCTGATTAGTTGAACATGATAACGTGAATGTAACAACAGTTGCCGTCAAAGTACCAACGTAAAATAAATTTAAAAAGTGATAGTTTTTGTACTAAAAACAAATACATGCTAATTGAACGCGATCTTCGATGATAAAGACCGGCAACAGCACGAAAATAAAATAATACTTGTAAATGTTCATCCTGTAATTCAAACGTTTAGGACGTCCATAGATTAAATTAAACTGATATGATTTTTTTATTTAATCTATGAAGTATTGGAATCGTATATTCAACTACATCTCTTCTTTATCTTTTCCATAGCACCAAATCAATAAGTTAATATTGTTTGTTATTAAACTATATAAAAATATGTAAGCCACTAGTTATGTTAACAAAAAAACAACATTTAGCCCAGTTGGTACGAAAAACTGCAAATATCTCAAAAACGTTCAGTTTTACGAAAAAAGGTTTTTGTAGAACTATTAGTTTCCATTAAACGCGCGAGTTTTCAATATTTCGACACGTTTTAAATGGAAATTGAAAGTCCTGCAAAAAAAGTATAGAATCTTTCTTGTTGCAAATTTTCTGATCTTTACTTTCATAATGGACATTTTTTCCAAAAAAATCGACAGTTTTTGATATATTTGCGAAAAACTGAATTTTCATTCTGAAATATTATTACAAAGAAGTTTTTCCTGAAAAAAAGTCTACCACATCTGGGCTTATAGTTTTTTTTTATAAATAAAAAATAATATTGATATACAAAATATTATTTTTTTACAATGTTTTCTACAAGTCTAGAATCACTAATGTTTCTTTTACATTTCTAATTACTATTTATCTTATTCCATACAAAAAAAATATAACAGGGTCATCGCAAAAAAATCAAAATGACCGAAATAATTAATTTTGTGATGTTTTTTTTTTTCAAAATTCATTTTTCGGAAAAAAGGTTATGTAAGTATCCATTTTGTGTAAAATTAAGGTTTTCTATGTGATATTTGACTAGAAAATACAACTCGAACCCTTTTTTTTTTCCACGTTATTTACAACACAAGATTACCCACTTTAACCTCACTTTTCTCCCGTCTGGTCTAACCTAACCTATTTCATTAGCAGAATGAATCATACAAATAATAATACTATACAAGATAGGATAAAGCAATAGTAAAACGTTTCAACTGAAAATATTTAGGCACGTAATAGTTTTTCTAAAAAAATAAAAATCACATTTTGACATCGACAATGTTTTTTTTTCTCTTCAAAACCGTGAATAAAGTTACAATTTCAACCAGAAAAAAACATTGTCAGCTGTAGGAAATTAAAGAAAACGTCGAACGTGACCGGCGTTAAATTGTTGTAATTTTTTTTCGGATTTTACCCAAGATCTAATATATTTATTCAAAAGAGTAGGTCTTCTTGTATATTTCAAATGGTCGTTGTTTTTCAACGAACGTTTGGTTCAAATTTTATCGCAATTTAACGATAATACGATCGAACGTTCGACACGAAAACTTCAGGAATTTTTTATTCCGAGATTATTGCAGCTAGAGGGTTCATTTTAGGCTTAACCTCATCAGAAAAACATACTTATTTACCCAATTATTTTTTTTATTATAATAATTATTATGTAATTACAAATATTAAAAAAATATTTTCATCCGCCATTTTGTTTTGACAGCAGATATAAAATATACCTAATGTCAAAGAAGTCTTTTTGAACATTTTAAGCCCAAAATAAACCCTGTATCTGCGATAGTTTCAGAGAGAAAAAAATCCTAAGTTATGTCCGTCGCAGTCGTTCGAACAATTTTTTTAAACGCCGATAAAATCTGAACGAATTATCCGATTGGAAACAACGACCATTTAAAATGTGGACAAAGAAGCCCTCTTTCGAATATAACCTAAATTTGAAAACCATAATTACAAACGCGGTTTCGTTTACGTCTGACATTTCCGTTGATAAAATTTAGGGTAAGATTATTTTTAATCTAACTACTTTCAATTATAAATATTACTAAAGCCTAACAATAATAAATAAAATGCTTTCAAGTCGAAATCAAGTCTACGATATGTAAATAAATGAGCACAATAATAAAAACTAACGTAAATAAGTTGTTTCTTTTCGTCAGACGTGTTTTTTTAAGTTTATTTACTACACAAGGTACAAAAAAAATTATAGTAACTATCTACAAGGACGTAAATATAACATTTGGCTCAATATCGTCCGTCGAAATAAATCGCAATAATTGAATTACAAAAAGAAATCGTAAAAAATAATTTGTGCTTTATTTTCAAAAAAAATCGACGCACTTTGTAAAAATATACCTTGCGTCTAAAATAAATGTAAGAATATATTTTATGTGTAAATAGAAATATTTCAGGGTTTAGAAAAAAATAATTTTTTGTTTTCTTTAAAATCGCATAACTCCGCGAAAAATTAACGAATCTTCAATTAGCAAAAAGAACCGAAAAGAAGCCATTCTAATGTTTAGAAAGACGTATTTTTTTTAAATTTACGTACGATTATTTTTACCGAAATAACAGTACTTTTCAAACTGTCAAATAAATTTTTTTTGCTTGCTTTAAAATTGTATAACTCCGTGAAAAAATAACGAATCTTCAATCAGTAAAAAGTACCGAAAAGAAGACATTTAATGTTTAGAAAGATATATTTTTTTAAATTTACGTACGATTATTTTTACCGAAATAACAGAACTTTTCAAACTGTCAAATAATTATTTTTTGTTTGCTTTAAAATTGTATAACTCCGTGAAAAATTAACGAATCTTCAATTAGTAAAAAGCACCGGATAGAAGACATTCTAACACTTAGAATGATGTTTTTTTTCCAAACAGTGAAATATTCCGAAAAAATAAAACCCATCGGCACCCCGATAGAAGTCAATAAACGTAACCGTTTTTACAGAAGACCCCCCTTGCGTCCGAACAGCAACGAGCTGATCGTGCCCAGGGCGGACTGTTGTTGCGGCTCCGGAGTGGTGAGACGCGACCGGGGCCCATTAACCGGACCGACGGTACCTAGATCAGGCCTCGTCGTGCGCTGCCTCGCCGCAAGCTGCTCCAACCTACGGTTCAGCTGCCCACTGCCCGGCTTACCCGGAATACCCATCGCCGATGCTGGAGTTCTCTCTCGGGATGCCCGGTTTATTGCTTGCGATGGCTGAAATACAAATATTAAAAAAAAATAACTCATTGTCGTGTTTTTTTAAAGACCTATTTATTTTTCAGAAAAAATGTTTTATGGTTTTGAGGGCGCTAAATATGGCCTTTGCCTTGACGATGGGCCCAAATATTGGGTTGCCAGTGTTACTTTTTCGATATTGGTCCCAGTCTAGGCCAACCTTCAGATACCGAGCTTAGGGTAACCTATTCTTTACCCAAGATTGGGCCAATTCTGGGTCAGCCTTGGTATGATAAGCTTTGGTCGAGTCTTGAACGAATTTATCATTTGTATCTTGGCCCAGTGTTGGCTAGCATTGGCGCAAGTTTGGGTCAACCGTGGCCCTTTTGTAATTTCTTATATGGGAGGGCATCTTAATGGGTTTTTAGATTCAACTTTTTTTTTTCAAATATATTATATAAAAATAATTGCAAAAGGTAAAAAGTAATTAGATTTAAGCAAGGATTCTCTGAGATTTTTTTTATATGTAATTTAATTTTTTTTCGGAATTTTTTATTTACAAAACAGCATAAAAAATTAATAATAATAAAATTGAAAAACAATTCTCCGAGAATCTTTGTTTAGTTCTAAGTACATTTTTAATTTTGTGATTTTTCTTAAAAATTGATAGTAAAAATTAATAAAAATTTCAAAATTTTTGTCTTGCTCCTGAAATAAAAATGAACATTTTCAAAAAAAATGTTTCAGTCAAAAGTTGTTTATTTTTTCTCGTAAATTACGAAACTGCAATAAAAAATATAGGTTCAGATTTGAAAAAGAAAAGTTGAACCTGAAAATATTACCCCATAATGTCTGAAACATTTTTTTTTTAAATTCGTTATTTGGAAATAATCCGCTGGAAAGTCTGGAAAAAAAACACCCTGTATATATTTACCTTTCTGGGCCTATCGGTGAGAGACTCGACACTGCTAATATCCGAGCACACGGACGAACCGCTACTTCCGGTCCCCTTGAGACTCGTCAGCTGCGTCATCGGACTTGTCGCGTTGCGCTGCGAACACAGCGAACCCTGGATAGCAAGCGGGGACACAGGCTGCGCCGCATTCGTCATTATACTCTCCAGACCGATCCTCTCTATCTGTTCGACGATACGTATTCCCGCAAACGAATACTTGTTACTGGTCTTGGACCTCCTCCTAGAAGGCGGCTGTTGCGGCGACACGACAGCCGCGGGTGTATCCTCAACTCCAAACGTCCTCCTGAACAACTCGGCCCCCTGGCTCAGTATCCCCTGGAAGCTCTGCAGATGCGGCACCGCCCTCACCGGCGACGCGTCTCTCGTCTCAGGCGGGCTTCCATCCGGGCTATTGCACGGAGTAGCCGTCGGAGTAAACGCCGGAGTATTGACGCACGACGGCGTCACAGCTTTGATCCCTCTTTCGTTCAACATTTTCGCCAGTCCGAAAGTGGTCGAGAAAGTGCTCGTTGAATTTCTTCTGCTCAAGTTGCGCGGCGTGGGAGGGGCAGACCCGCACTCACTTGGACACACTGAAGATACCCGGCTACCTCTAACACTCTCCGTCACGTGTGTCTCGTCGTCGGGATGCATTATCGTACTTGTGGTGTACGTGAAAATGCACGACGAGCTTTCGAATCGCTTCCCGGGATGCGTCACTTCATCGTCTTCTTCGAGATCGCTCAGGGTGTACGTCTCTAGCCCCATATCTTCTAGAGCGCGCCCACCACGTATTTTAACACCAGGCCTGTCGTCTAACAATCCCCCTAAAGTGGGCGTTGCCAACCTGGACCAGTGATGCAACGTCTGCGACCCCTCCAGAGGTTTAACTATCTGCAGTTTTTCGGGGAGTCGCCAGTTTGAGATGCTGTGACCGCTCTGATTGCTTGAACCAGTTGACATGATACTATCTGGCGTGCGGCACCCGAACGGGAGGTAAGAATCCGTATCGTAAGGGGCATAGTTGGCCCCAGATGCAAAGTAAGCTCGACGCGCCGATACTTCTGCGGGGGACAGACGACGCAGGGCTGATTCTAATTCTGTTGCTCCGGGAACACCGGGGATTCCGGGTTTGGAAATACCGCTACAAATAAATAAATAAAACGATTATAATTTGCTTCCAATGATAACATAGGCCAACATCATTTTTGTTGTCTCTACTTCAATAAGTAATTTCGGAGTTTTTTGGCGTGCTGAAACCGAATCCGTCACCCGAATTGCTCCATCAGGCCAAGTTTTTGATATAACCTAACCTAAGTGTCCAAAATGACGATTTTGGTAATATTTAAGAATTCATTACCAAGTAGATAAATTTTTTCTAAAGTTTTCGTTCATGGTAAGACTCTTCTACTATCTTTCCTCTTTAAAATAAATACTGTATGATTTTTTTTCACCGAAATAAACTAGTTTGAAGTTATTGTTATATTTCATGTATAGTAAAGTCCATTGTGTCACTGTGTCTACTCTATTAAGAAAAATAATCGTACAATAAAAAATAAAAATTCGTTTTAAATGGAATAGATAGTACTATTTCTTACCGCGAACGAAAACTTTAGAAAAAATTCACCTACTTGGTAATAAATTCTTAAATATTACCAAAAATCGTCATTTTGACACTTAGGTTAGATTATATCAAAAACCTAACCTGATGGAGCAATTCGGGTGACGGATTCAGTTTCAGCACGCCAAAAAACTCACTTATTGATGTAGAAAACAGTTCAAAAGTATTTTTTTGGTCGGCCTGTGTAATACAACCGATTAACTTACGGGTATCCGTCCTCGCTGTCTGTCTGTATCGACTCGTTATCGCTGTGCCCGGCCGAGTCTAAGCTCGTCGGGTACCCTAACGAACTTCCTAGTGACGCGCTGCTGTAGCGCGTGATCCCGCCGAGCTGATGGAGCGACATGCGAGGCTGTCTAGAGCTCGTGCAGGTCATGGTGTTGCTTGCGCCACCTAGACCGCTGTAGCTGCTGTACGTGCCGAGGCCTGTCGATGACCGCGGGTACATCGGGCCCGTCGTCGATGTCCGCGACGCGCACCGCACTGTCTCAAATACTCGCTTGTACGGCGGGCTGTTGTTTCATATAAATAAATTAAGTTATGTTCTAGTTGCTATTAAAAAATACATTTAAAAATGTAATTTATAATATAATATATTAAATTGTGTCAAGAGGATGGCCGAGAGCGTGCGTAGAAAATACATTTCGTGAATGATCGTAAGCAAAAATTATTCACACGCCCAACAAGTATCGAAATTAGTTTCATTTGTGGAAGCTCGTGAAACACATTTTCCTCAAAAAAATAAATAAATTAGCGAAATTCTGAAAAATAAATTAAAGTAGAACTCACATTCTTTCTGTTCCAGCGATGCCCGAGTCCAAGCTCAGCTCAGAATAGAGCGAGCTCTCTAGTTCCGACTGCAAGCTATCGGGCTGCGACGGCAGCATGGACGTCACCCTCGGCTTACCCTTGTCGAAGTACAGCGAACTCTCTAGTTCCGACTGCAAGCTGTCTGTCGTCGCGAGGGGCATACTGTGACCGAGCCCGGATCTGACAGTCGGGGCCCCGCGTCTCCGCTGCCGCTTCAACTCTTCTTGCGTGTCCTTCAGCAGGGCCGACACCTCGTTGTACCTGTCCTTGCATTCGGCCAGCTCTGTCGTCAGCGAGTTTTGTGTTTCTTTGTAGATGTTAAGGTGCGTTGACATTTCTTCATTTTCGACCGTTAGCTGAACAAAAAAAGTATTTAAAAAAAAGCCACTTTGATTTTTTTAAATTAGGTTTACATATTCAAAAATATGTAAAAAAATTAATTTAAAATTCCCAAAATTGACCGAGTTACAGTCAATAAATTGATTATGACAATTACGATTTTTTTTAATTTCGATAACACTCTACATCAAGGCTCATAACTTTGTAAATTTTTAATATTTTTCAATAAAAATTGGTATTGAATAAGTTAAATATATACCCAAGAAAATGTCATCTACTCGATCATAAAATAATTAGTTATACTCGAGAAAAAAATTCCCAAACATTGACAATTTTTTCACTCGTCACCGTAACTTTCTCTCGTAAGTCGCGAGAGAATTTACAAAAAAAATTCGGTCAAAATCTGTTAAAGCCATTTGAAAGTGCAAAGTTTAAAAAAAAAACAAATAATTATCAATTTTTTTCGTGAAATTATTTGAGAATGAGTCTTACCTTTTGTAGTAAAAGCTCAGCATTTGAAAGTTTCCTCGTCAAGCTCGCAATCAGTTCATGCTGCATTCGATTCTCGTCTTTGGCCTTCTCTAGTTCTTCATTGACTACGTTCACGTCCATACTTACGTTGGCTGTTTAGAACAGAACAACGGATATTAAAAATATAACAGTATCACACAAATATATTGTACATATAACATTTATATATGCATAAATATATATAATACAATTTAATAATCTAGTCAGGTACATAGACACGGTTATAATAACATAAAATTTTAACATGTAAAAGTTAAATGTAAGCTTTTAAATTTTTGTTATCGCAGCCAATAAAGAAATATAAGTACGTATATATTTCTGAGGTCAAAGTTTGACTTATCGCAACCTACGTAAATACTATATAAAGATATATATATTATAACAAAAAATAATTAATTTATAAATAAATATGATTAACAATTTAAATAGATAAGGGGAGGGGGGATAAATACTTCTTCAAAATACTCAGGAAAAATAATTTGTATCAAATTAGATCTATTTTAAAAATTCAGATATACAGTGTCATCTTGTTAGTACGTTTTTAAATGGACTGGGGGGGAAAACACGTACTAACGAAATATTTCAACATGGAGTTTTATGGAAAAAACGTACTGACGAGTTCCACTGTGTACAAAAATCTAAATTTTGAAAAAAATTAAATCTAATTTAACTCAACCATATTTGCTGCCTAAATTTACATAGATCTAACTAGATCTTCAAAATTTAGATTTAGATCTACATTCTACGTAGATTTAAATTTGACCTATGGTAATCAATGTATAATAGATCTTGTTTAGATCTATGGAGCTATAAATAAAAATTAAAAATGGATCTAACATTTAACTAATTATAAGTCATTTCTGTTACCGTAGATCTACATAGATCTAATGTGAGTAAATATATGATAATCACAGTAATCAGTGTTGATCTAAGAAAAAAAGATGTATTTTCTACGTAGATTTAAATTAGATCCATAATAAACGGTGTAGATCTATATAGATCTATGTATGTAATCGAATGAAATTTTAAGGAAATTCGATCTAATTAATTTGTTTCAGATCAGGTAAATGAAACCGATGAGTTATCCAGTTAGGGGTAAAATAAAACACAAACAACACATAGATGGGGGCACAACGACACTCATGACGATGGGGTTGGGGGTCACAGACAGTGCGATGATGTTGTACCAACACGGAGCAAGTATGGTCTGACAGGGTGCGGTTAATATGAAAACACACTGCAAGGCCACCTTGCTACGTATCGGCCCGCTCACACGACAGTGCTTGACACATCTCTGGGACAGACAGACAGACAGTCACACGTTTACATAAAACACACAACAACAAGCTAATCTGCTGAAACATCAGACAAACTTGTGTATTCACACAAAAAAAAAACAAGTACAGTAAAACCAGCCTAAAACGGAACGTGAATTTTTTTTCCGTTTTCACAAGTTTCCGTCTTACGAAGGGTTGATCATGACTCACTTTTTTACATTTTATTGAATTATGGAAGCACGACATTACAGAGAAAACAGGCCGATCAAATAATTCATTTAAATGTTCAATTTAATAACTTATAAATTTTTTTTACTAGTGCAATGAAAAGTTTTTCCAAAATCATATTACGCATAAAATAATCCGTTTTACCTTGGTTTGTACCTATAAAGCAAAATTAATCACGATTAGTTAATCAGTTGTTTTCAAACCATGATTAATGTTAATTCTAAGGTTAACCTCAATTTGTAAATAAACAATTCACTAAATATGAAATTTTTTTACCTTATAAAATTTATCATAACCGTGGTTGTTTTTTAGAATTGATGTAATAATGGTTTTATAACAACTGATTAACTAATCGTGGTTAATTTTGTTTTATGCAACCCAAGGTTAACGAAAATTATTCCGTTTCCGCGTCAGGTAGTTTTCAAGTTAGATATATAGTATCGCGGAGTTTATTTTACATCTTTTTATTACTACTTTAAATTGTTCAATATTTAACGTAAAGCGTATTGCAAAAGATACTTGATTTACTATTATCAGTAAGTGGTTCTCGAGTGATAAGGGCATTAACGGACATACAGACGTTTGATAATATATATAAGGATAGGAAATAACTCAATTTGTCTAGATTTCCGGTATTAGGCAGGTTCCACTATAGAACCGATGACTAAACTAACCTAGTTGCATTTCTATCGCCCTGATCAAGTTCTGTTCCTGTTCCTCAACATCGTCCGTCTCTATCGCAAGTTTCTCGTACTCCTTCTTCAAGGATTTGTTCTCCTCTTCCAGTTTCGAGATCCTCTGCTGCATTAAGTCAGCACTGATCACTTTCGGAGCCGTCGGAGTCGCCGGCTCTGAAGTTGGGTCATCTACGTCGTTTGTCAATACCTGTATCAGCTCAGTTTTCTTGAGCAACTCGTGAGTGAGCTGGGTGATCTTCTCTTGAGCCAGTTTGAGCTCAGTTTCGAGTGAGACCACATTTGTTTCTAGTTTGTTGTTGTGCTGTAGAAGTTCTTTGCCAATGCGTGCTGTTAGTTCCAAATCACGTTCTTTCTGTAATACGAGAAACATAAAACATATCGGCTGACCCAAAAATTACGCGACACAATAAATTAAATTAAAAATAATACCAACTTAAAAAAAAACCCTAAAAACACTGAAAAGTATACCTAATAATCAAAACAGTTTTTGAAGTCGGGTTTTTTATAAAAAGAATGTATTGGTTTAATTTTTATGTACTTTTCAGTGTTCTTAGGGTTTTTTAAAGTTGTTTTTATTTTATTTTTCCCTTTTGAGTGACGTATCTTAGAAGCCCACGGTCATATTATGATAAAATTTATATGGGACCACCTCGGGAATATACTCTTTCAAACAAATCGGTGTATATTTGTTGGAGTTATGCCCGAAATACTTAAAAATATATATTGATTGAATTAAGAACTTCCTCCTTTTTTCAAGTCGGTCAAAAAATATACAAAATTGTATTTATAACAACAAATTTAACAAATTAATTGCATGAAAATTCGATTTTATATAAATTAAATTTCCTCATTACGATCCTGCTCTTTATTTACAATAATTAAGTGAAATACTGACCTCTTCAAGAAGCCTTGTTATCGCTTCTATATCATTGTAGGTTTTTGTCATTTGGCTCACACGATTGCTGCATAGAACTGTAACAATACAAATACACAAAATTAATTAAACAAATCAAAATCATTTTTTTTTATATCAGAATACATTTTTAATTTAATATTCAATCAATTTCAGACAGTTTGGTCCTTTGAGCCGAATTATCGATTTCGAAATAACGACAGTTTACATTTGAGTACATCCTTTACTCAAACAGACTCTGTTTATAACAAGAAACCAAAAATAAAAGTCTACCTTTAGTTCGAAAAAACTTTACAATTTACATAACATTTTCGGTGTCTATATAGACTGTATATACAATAAATAAGTAAAAAAATAATAACCGACTTTATATTAATAATTTAAATAATTTCATATAATACAAATATTCATAAATATTCACGAAGCAAATTCATTAAAATTCAAATAACATTGTCTTCTATATATTATGATAAAAAGTTTGCAATAAATGACAAAACATAATTAAACGGGTAGAAAAAAAATTGAATTAAATCAGACCGACATTTTTTCCTCATGTTTTATTCAGAACAAACATTTTTGACGAAATCAATTATGTAAAAATGTTCTGGAGCTATTTATTACTAAATATGATGTCATTTTCTTAATAAATATATCGACATAACTACCAGAAGAAACTGAAGCCATTTTATAAGGTATTCTATTCAAAATGAGGTTATTAAAAAGGATATTACACCCACGCAAAAATAAAAAAAAATTTCCTCGCAGCGGCACACCCAGACAGGGGGAGTTTTAATATTTTTTCTGTAAATATAATAATTTTCATTTTTAATCTACCATAACGTATATTGACAAATTCGGGAAAGAGGGGGTCTAGTCTCTAACCCTCCTCCCTTCCATTGGTGCGCCACTGCTTCCTCACCATATACATTTCTAAAAACAGATTGAATTTGAAAAAAATCACTTGATCATTCTTTTGTAAATTTCTATCACACGCATAAATCATAAACGGATTTTAACAAGGTTTGGTTAGTAAATGGTCCTATAAAAAATCTTGTAGCATCCCAAATTTTGTAATTTTTTCTTCAAAATATCACAATTTACGTGAAAATTGTGTTAAATCAAATTTGGCACGAGGAAGCACTTTATCATCACAATTATTACCAGTTTTGAATTTATTTTATACATTTTACAAACAAATTAACATAGACCCATTCATATTAATTTAAGAACCATCTGTTACATAAAATAGCCCGTCTAACCATGATACTGAACCCTAATTCTACTAAAATATTCCATATCGATTTCGATATCTCGAAACATGTGAACAAATTTAACCAAGAAAAATAAAAAAAAACACGCATAATGGATATTAAAAAGTAATAAATAATAAAAATTTAAATACAATAATACATCGAAAAATTCTACATACAAAAAAAAACGTGATAAATAAACATATAATTTCGCATTATTTAAAAAAGATTTTCGATGCCAAAATATGTGGATTTTAATATAAAATTATCACAGCCGGGTTTTTTAACATAACCAAAAATATTTCCACATATTATATTTATTATAAATTGAATTAATTAATTAAAAATTAAACATACATAAATAATAACATAACCTAATAGGGCGAGTCTTTTTAATTTAAAAAAACACCAAAATTCACGGTTCAATTTTAAATTTAATTTCACGAAAACTACAAATTATCATAAACAAAACCAAAATTACATAAATAAATAAATGAAAACACACCAAAACATATAAAATTGTTTATATTTCATAGCATTACCACGTCAATAAATATAATCTCAATTTTTAAAAAATACACAATATTTATTTCACACTTTATTTTTATGTAATTTATAAAAATTCACTTATTTTATCACCGATATGTAAAAAAAATTACGTATTACATAACACACAGCTGCTTCTAGCTTTAGGAGACACTTTCACACACACACACGCGCATACACACACGCCGACAACTGTGAAAGAACACTGCGAATCGATCCCCAGCTTCCCTGTGATGCAGGGGTGCCAATCGTATAAAGGGGTGTGTCGGTAATTTGACAAGTACTGCGCAACAAATTTCGTTTATAATATTTTCCCTATTTCAATTTATGTCCAATTCCTGGACCAGGGATAGAAAATTTTAAAAAATCGCTTCTTTATATGAATTTTTTTTCCTAAGTGCCAATTGACGATAATAACGACACGGTTTTTACCTAGAAGCCAAGAATCATTTCGATAGTTTAAAGTTGTTTTAAAACCTTCATTTTTAGCAAAAAAGGGGGGAGGGGTGTAATATAAAAAATGACGTAGAAGCAAGTCTTTTAATTTAATCGAAAAAGTAAATCTAAGAATTAATAATCATAGAATACCATTTTTAACAACATTGAGTAACTTGAAATAATAAAAATAAAATAATAACATAAAACATTACATAACCTATTAAAAAACAGCCGTAAAATTACACAACACAAAAAATATCACGTACATAATATTTTTAATAATTTCTCATCGTAAATCAATCTAAAGTTTTTACAAAGATTACAAAAGTCCAACAAACTACGTTGGGAACAACAAAAAACACATTGTTGTTTGTCTATTAACAGAAAAACACGAAATGCAGCTTGCCGAATTATTCGCAGACAATTTTTTACAACCTATTATATAACAACAACACAACATAGAAGCCGCAGAATTTCAAAAGAATACACTCGAAAAATGCAGAAAGTAATTAAAAAATAAAAAACTTATATGTAGAGTTGTTTCAGACGGTCATTCTTTCCTTGCATATCATAAAATTGCAATTTGTTTGTAAGATGTCTTCAAAATGAAAAAATCATTTAAGAAAAGTTGGTTTTCATACTTCTTTAGATTAACAATAAACCAAAGTTTACCATTAACATACCCTTTTTAATATAAATTACTTATTGCCCGAAATATAGCATTTTTAATTAAAGTGGGCCTTATGTTATATTGTCATCAAGAAACCAACTTTTTATAACCGAGACTTCTAAATCTAGGTCTCGTCTCGTCAAAATTAATAGCAACTAGTCGCGCAGGATTTCATAAATTTCAAAATAAACGCTTAATTAAAAGATATTTAAAAAATATATATTTTTCTCATAATAAAATAATAAAAAAATAAACGGAAATTATAAAAAAATATAACCGTAAAATATAATGCAACAATACAAAAAAATCTCTTCTTTATTAGATCATTAACAAAAAGTACACGTTGCTAATCAGCTTGCATCAAATTATAAAAAAATATAGTTCACATTAACGTAATATAGGAACACCCACGATCTAAGCTAGTTTAACTTATTATAATAACATGTATCGAATGTGCATAATTATTGTATTATATAAACAATAATAACCACACATATGTTATATGGGAACATTTTCGTGTGTGTCTAACAGTATCAGACAAATACATACCTACACCGAATGCGGAAACCTCAGAAATGTCGATTTCATGAGAGGAAAACATAAAAAATAATATAAAAAATTTTTAAAGAAAAAATAAATAAAACCGCTTTCAAAAAAACACTGAAAAATATATAAAAATTAAATTTAAGTTTTTGAAGTTTCGTAAAAAGACTTCAAAAACTGTTAAATTTAATTTTTACATACTTTTCAGTTTTTTTAAAGTAAGTTTTATTTTTTAAGTTTTTTATTTTTCCCATTTGAGTGATGTATCTTCAAAATTCATGGTCAGATTCTATTAAAATTTATATGGAACCACCTCGAGAGTATAATATTCCAAACAAACAAAAATTATTCAAATCGGTGCATATTTGTCAGAGTTACGCCCGAATTGAGAATCTTCTCCTTTTTGAAGTTTTTAGTATACCATAAGCACACACATTTAAAAAATTTCATTAACAGTTTTAAAAAAAGAATAGATTCAGTCGCATTGACACCTGATCCCGGATTTGTTCCGGACTCCGGGCAGCTGTTGGTAATGAATGATACCCAATGTACGTAGTACGTACCTGTCTATCTGTCTGATCGATACGACGCGGCGTCTGCATGTATAGTAGGCGTCGGGGTTATGACGTCACGACGTCATCCCTCCCCTCCCTTCCCCTAACACCGATGTCCTTCTGTTTATTTACATTTCGACCTACCGGAAGATCCTCGTCGCCGGAAATAGGCTGGATTTACTGGGTTACTTAATTCCGCGTGATAAAAGTTAAACGGCGCGCATAAAATGATCATATGGAGTTTATTGAGCCATTATAAATGCAAAAAAAATTACACGCACTTAACGGGTAATAATTGGTATTTAAAATAGAATACACGTAAATGTGATTATAACATTATAATAATGTAAAACTGATATCATTGTGTACACCAATCATTACTGCTTTTAGATTGTTGATTTCTAATTTAATTTAAATTTGATACCCTGCAGAAGTAATACTAGAAAATGTATGTCTATTAAAGGCGCTAGACAAAAACCGACAACAGAAATTATTAATAAATTCTAGTTTAAAAAATTAAAAAACACGCATTTTAAAGTTAAAAATAAGACCACCTCGAATATCTTACAAGTTCGTTGGTACCATATTATTGTATTGTCACCAGAATTACATAAATTTGCAGTTTCAAATCGATACGACAATTAGAAGCGGGTGAAAAATGAGTTTTAATAAAAGTGTGTTAAAAATACCAAACTTTAATTAATATTATAATTTGTCGACGCCATTTTGAATACCGCTGATCATTGTTATAATTAAGTGTGGGTGAATGGACTTACTTATAATTATAAATAAACGTCAATCAAATATGTTCTCGTATAATTAATACTGAAAAAATAATAATCAACTACTAATGACGGATTCATTTCTGCACCTTTCTATTTTTGACACATTCGTGCAAAACGCTTTATTCTTATTTTATTTTTATCTCTAAAAAATGTTAAATACTTTCACTGGATGTGCATTTACAGATATATTGAAAGATGTGTACGAATTAAAGTACAGTGTAACCTCTGCAAATCGAAAGATCAGACAATATTGAATTTGCAGTTTTCACCATTTTAATAATAAATAATCTCTAAATGTATAAGGTACTGGCACCAGTCTTGGACAATATACCACTTATTTAATTAAATGTACTAAATTAGAAATATTCGTTGATATTTGATTACATACTGCCATTTTGAATTGTGCTGCAGACAGACATACAGACACACAAAAGAGCTTCACTAATGGGATTTCTATGTAGGTACTTGAGAACAAAATAAACTGAATCAATTATTTGAATATTTGTAATTGAAAACAGTACAAAAGAAATATTAATAAACTATTTTCATATTTATTTATTCACACTATAAATCAGTCCGTAAAAAATGGGCATTAATGAGTGCTGAAAGGCCTAATAATAACAATGATTAATAATTATTAAAATGAACTCTCCAAGAACAATGGATAAGATGAATGATGTAAGGCATTTTTTTAACAATCGACTATAAATAAAGTAACTTATTATTTTTATAAATATTGAAGTTATGTTGATAAACAGAGATAAGTGTCTGTCTCTCTGTCAGCACCCACAATCTAATTAAATGAAAGTTCTCAATGGAGATTATTATCAGGTAAAACTTTTACTACAAGCATAATACGCAAAGATAGCCCCAAGATATGTCTGCCAACAAAAAAATGTTAAACCGCTCACAATATTGAAAGTTCATTAACACTCATACACAGTGTTCCGGGGCCATACGCGTTTAACTCCATTTAAAAGATACGAAAACGATTGTTTTTCAAAATTATTATCAAAAGTGTTTTTTTTCTAAATCCAAATCTATTTCTATCTCTTCTATATAGATACATTTCAATAGACAATATTAATAGCCACCAGTGAAAATCATACGAAAATCGGTTCAGATATTTTAAAAAACAACAGAAAAAGCAAATCAAAAACGACAAAATATAGAGGGTAAAAATTTTTTTCGGAAAATAGTTGGTAAATAGTTTTTTTACGATTGAATAATAATTAGTGCAAACGAAGCAGTAAAAAGTGTCGTAAATAGTTTTAAAATAGTTGTAAATATTTGATTTCAAATTGTGTTCAATCAAACCAGTTTTCTGAAAACGGTGGAGATATGTAATAAAAATTACACTAAATGCATTTTTACCCAATAGTTGAAAAAATATTTTTCAAATATCTAGTAATAACACAAAAAAACACTTCAATTACAATAAATACAGTTCAAATCCGCGTTATCTCACAATCAATCAAATAAAGATACAGGTGAAACCAATAAACAATCCTATTGTAATACTGAATCAAAATCGTGAAATACTCTAAACGTGAAAGGTTACAGACGGACAAACAAACACACACACACACACAAGTCCCAATAAAATAAATCAAAATGAAAATCAGATCGCCCTTTCTAAAAAAATATATATGTCGATTGTTTGTAAATACACAGATGAATTGAACCAATACAAGTGATTGCATTGTCTAAAATCTAAAATATACAAACGCGATTGTTCAGTGCCCATTTAAACTGCACATTATAATATAATATAGCCATTAGGTATTCAAATAGACGAAAAAAAAACAAACAATACGCGGGCTTTTAAATAATTTCCTGATTTGAATTCAATTCAGTTGAGAAAGAGTTTATGATAATGTGTCTTTTTTTTATTTGTTTGTAAAAATATATTAATATGTGCATATTTTTGAAATGAATTAATATTTTGTTAATATAATACAATCGGATGCTTTTGTTTATAAGAATGGAGACCGCACATTTATTAATTATAATTTTATATGTTGAAATTATAATTAAGACCTAACACTTTCAACGTGGTATCAAAACAACACTTCTCCATTTTTAACGAAAAAATCTGTCATGGGTGCCACGGGACTTTCTTTTACTAAAATTTTAAAAATCATTTAAAAATCGATAAGATTTTTTCAAAAAATAAATCTCTCTAACGCAATTAATATTGCTCAATTTATGCGCTGTTTTCACGGAATCAATTAACCGTGTAAATGGGGTGCTTACTGTATTTTCTTTCTAGCTTAAGCGTTGACAGACCGACACATGGCAAAACTACAGTAAAAATATAAATTTCCATAAAAATCTCAATTAAAATTCCAAAAAAATATCTATATTGCCGTAAAATCATCTGAATTTCTACAAATTGATACCAACCTTCCACCAACAGATCTTCATCGTTATCTAGCGATTTCAACTTCGCCAAATCATCATCAGATATTGAAATTTCTTCATCGTATTCATACGGATCATCTTCTACAATTCCCTCAGTTTCAAAACAGCACACATCCGCGTTCGCAGTGAATCCATCCCGGTCCAAATTCTCATCCAGAAATATTTCTTCGGTTAACTCACTTTCGTTAACATTATTTTGATTTATTTGGACCAAACCCCCTACATTTTGGTCCAGATTTTCATCCCCATTATCTATTTCTTCAAATGACTCAATTTGCGTTAAATGGTTTTGATTTAATTCATTCGGTTGCCTCGACATAAATTTAACTTTTCCCTCTACATTTCGACCTTGTTCATTTTGAAATTCATCTTCACCTTCAACAGAACTTAAATGTAGATCGTCTGCGATTTTATATCGATATGAATCGCCAGAATTGAACTGCAGGTCATCAAAGTCCTGTAAATTTTCAATCGATCCAAACTGTTCTTCATCCAGCTCTTCGAATCCGTGATCATTTTCACTGCATAAAGAATACTGTCGAAATCTATTAAAATCCAATAATTTTGAAGGACGTCTACTACCGTCGAAAGTCGATTTTTCAGCGTCGAAAAAATCTGTAAGTCTATTTGTTGGCGGTGTCGACCCGAAAGTCGACTCTGCGTCGAAGTCTATATCGTCCGCCAGCTCGAGTCCTTCGTCCTCAGACACGGACACCCTGACTCGCGGCGATACGTTGGTGCACCAGCTCCATATCAGCTCGCTGACTACGTCTTCGTTGCCGGTGCTCAGACTCCGGCAGCTTCTCCTACGTAATTTTGGCGACGAGCACATTTTCTTTGTTATTGTTGCAGATTTTCAAATACAGTGAGTATAGTCTCGTATGTTTGTACGAGAATATATACAACATTACGCAATTGTCTATTGGAAAAAGCGTGCGGTCTGCTTTTGTTAAAATATGTGCGCAAAATAAAAAAAAATAACACTGCAAATTAAAGTCAAATTTTTTCACAGAAATATTATATTTTTAACTAACTTACATATTTTGTATAAAGATATTGACTGAGTCTAATCATTTTGCGCTACTTTATGTATATTATAATATATCTAACAAGATAACACATTTATCCAGAATATATAGGTAAGGTGCGATTATAAAGTCCTTATACGTAACAATTCTCAAATGACATGCTTATAAATTTATTATCTACTAGCTGTTACTACCCGCGACTTCGTTCGCGTGAAAGTTAGGTTAGCTAGAATCTGTCAAACATAAAAGCCATGAAGTAGAAGGTTAGGTAATACAGATTTCTGTTATGATAGTCTATAAAACAGGTCATGCGTACAAATGTCACACACCCAAATTTTTTGGGATAAAAAGTAGCCTATGCCCTTCCTAAGGATGCAAGCTATCTTTCTGCCAAATTTCATTAAGATCGGTTCAGTGGTTTATCTGTAAAAAGGAAACAAACAGACAGACTGATACACTTTCGCAATTATAATATTAGTATATTGATTGAAACTTGGAAGAAATATGATATTTATTTTGTAAATGTCATGATATTTTACAATCAATCTGTACACAGTATCACGTAGACCGGCTGTGTAAGTGTTAACAATAGTGTAATCTGTTATCAAACATATAAAATGTAAATATTTTTATAGATTTTCACGAGGACACGGCGAGACAGGTAAACAAAGCAAAAATAATCAACAAAACCCTCAAAAAATATCTTAAAAAACATTTTACACGAAACGAATTTCGGAAAAATTATTTTTAAAAGCAATGTTTTCTACATTTAGATTATAAAATACATAATGATATGGCCCTACAATTAAAATAAACTAAGTTTTTTTTTTTTTTTTAATTTAAACCCGAAAAAATCTTCTGATTTAAATAAAAAAAAATTTAATACTCCTAGAGACTGCAATTTATTATCATATTACAACTGATCAAACGCATTTAATTGTTATAAACATAAACAAATCCTTGGTAGATTTCTTTGAAAAATTAATTAAAATCACTTTGTCCATCAATATTTTCTACGTACATCAAAATACAGACATAATTACACTATATCTACTATGATTACACTTAATTGTACATGTAATTTCATATCGTTTTCATTTCAAGTGTATAGAAATTTCAACTTGTTTATTTGAATAATAATTGTTAACCTAGTTTCGGGTTTTTCACGTGCGCGAAACCTGCTTGAATATTTAAAATTCGTGATAAGAATTGTATTTCGCATTCAAAGATTTCGACGTTCTATTTTTAACTCATTATCTTCAAGAGTAGGATTAATTTTTTTTAAACTATGTGGTATAAAGCAAAATATAATAAATACCAGTGGTGTAGATACGGGGGGGGGGGGGTCAAGGGGATCAATCCCCCCACGAGTCAAAATAATTTATAATACTACACGAATTTAGTTGCCAGATTTCTAAAATGCTCCGGCGGGGCAGTCTCGGACCGAGGGGAGGGATGGTAATTTTTAGGTTGCAGAATTTTTTTTTTTTTTTTAACATACAAATAAATTCATCTACTAGTTATATACTTCTATATCAGTGGCGAAGCGTCCATGAAAGCAGGGGAAATAGTGATTCCCTTACTTTATGGGTAAATTAATACAAATCTGTGTTTTCAGTTAATAAATAATTTAAAAATAGTATTAGAATATTTGTCTTTATGCGCAACTCAAACATTTAAATCAAAAATAACATTTAATATTAATTTACACGCTCAGTTATAAAACTATAATACCTCTACGTCTTATTTTCTTGTATTTTAGTCGATATTTGTATGACGAGTTGAAGTTCACTGCAGGAAATTTCACTAAAAAATTTAGAATTTTTGATTTCGTTAAAAGTATGTTTATTGTATAGAAAATGACGTGAAAAGTTGTTTATTTCAAACCGCAGGTCTGTATCTCAAACCGTTCTCGAGATATAGCCTCTCAAAGTTTCAGTTTTTTCAAAATTTTGAAGAAAAATGGCCCTAACTTTTGAATGCGTGGTCGGAATTGATTTTAGTTGACGGATTTGGAATCAGCGTGTCAAAATCTATATAATGACATGTATAATACCTTAAAACTCGGAAAAAAAAAATTTCGCGAAAAATCGAAAAAATTCAAAGGGGTATACCTTAAAAAAATGTCGATTTTTGGCCAAAATTTTTTTGTCGGATTTTAATGTATTATACATGTCATTATATAGATTTTGACACGCTGATTTCAAATCCGTCAACTAAAATCAATTCCGACCACGCGTTCAAAAGTTATGGCCTTTTTTCTCCAAAAATTTGAAAAAACTAAAACTTTGAGAGGCTATATCTCGAGAACGGTTTGAGATACAGACCTGCGGTTTGGAACAAACAACTTTTCACGTCATTTTCTATACAATAAACATACTTTTAACGAAATAAAAAATTCTAAATTTTTTAGTGAAATTTCCTGCAGTGAACTTCAACTCGTCACACAAATATCGACTAAAATACAAGAAAATAAGACGTAGAATCATTTAGTTACTATATAAATATATAACAATTTATTTAAAAAAGTAAAAGCTTGAACTAAAGCTGTTTCATAACTAGTTTTTTTTGTTAATAGGAGGGGGAGGATTGACAAAATATGCTTCCCTTATTAAAAATTTCACGCCTCGCCACTGTTCATATAAATTTATTAAATAGAACGAAATCTATTAAAGTTTATAAATATTAGTTATAATATATATGTGATGTGTTTCAGTGATAATTTACAGCAAATAATATATTTCTAATGATCATTACAAACTTTTTTCTTAATTTTTTATTTATTTAATTATCCTTCGATTCATTATTATCCATATTTTTCAAAAATCATTTGAATTTAAATAAAAAAACAGCATTAAAAAGTGGATATTCTAAGCTTCAAAATGAGTTAGCGACTATTTTTAAAGAAGATGTGATCATTTGAAATTTTTTTTATGAAAGTAATTATAGAACTACATATGAATATTTATATAACAATGAAATTCAGTTTAAGCTGCGTATTAAGGCTAACTTGACTGTAATATTTCTAAAAATCCCTGTCATATTTCAACATTTATCATAAAAAAATAAGCTAGGTATGCAAATTTTTAATACATTTGAAATTTTCTCACATTTTTACTTAACCGTACAAAAATGTAAAGTTTTTCTCAAAAACTACGTGGGAGAAAAGTCAACACAAGTCAAAAGACAATCTGATAAAAAACAACTAAATCGAGAAAATGCATAAATTAACTAACTTGTCGCTTTGAATCACATTTCTCACGGCTCTGTTGTTTTCACACAATATTTATGTTTTAATTTCATCTAACGTGATACCAACTATTGTAAGCAAAATCAGTGGTGTAGGTAGAAAATACTTACATAAAATTTTTTTTTGTATTTTTGAACTTTTGTTTATGTTGTTTCTTTTCTATTTTGTAAAATATTAAATTCTATTAAAATATAACTCTAAAACGCCCCTATTGGCAAAATCAACAAAAACAAAATTTGTTAGCTAACAAGTACTTTCAATGGGGTATTAATTCTGTAATATTATCTATGGATAATCTGACCGTATCAAGATAATTTTCATAATATCACCAGTGTTTTAATACCGTTGGTGTTTACTTACTACACGTGCGAGAAACTCCAAGGTAATTGTCAGATAGGTTTGTTATCCCATTTGAAAATGCTTGTAATCTACCAAATTTAAGAAACTAACAGACAAAAAAATTACATTAAAAATGTCATCATTTAATTCTAAAGATAAAAATTGTAAATAAAACAAATAGCCTAAAATAGGGTCTCAGGCTTCTCAAAAAACACTGTTTAATTCTAAAGTTCAAAAGTGTAAAATATATCTAACATTTGTTGTAATCGTAGTAAATTACCCCCCGCCCCCCACTATTAAATAATTATATCCATTTACACCACTGCATCTACATGAGAAGATATGTTATTTCAGTAAAATTCTCATGACTTATCAAATGAATATATATTTTTTAACAGTTTTTCTTGTGCTATTGTATGCGGGTGACATTTGACCTGAAATTGTCACATTTTCGAGACACGAGCGCATTGTCTAGGACCACGAAGAGATATACTCTCCATAACGGTTAATTGGAAGACTTAATGAGATAATTTGAAAATAATGATGCATAATTTTGTATTTGTATTGTTGTTGGATTTTTTGGGTTAGTAATGTAACGGATAAAGGTAATTAAAGTTAATTCTTAAAGACAGTTGTGTTTATAAATATTTATCAAAAAGAAAACATAAATAAAATAGATTTTTTAGAGCTCATTTTGGTTACAGTATAATTTTTTTTATCTGCGACAATATGGCGTCTCACAGCTGTCATTTTGAATTAAAAAAAAGTCTAAGACACTCAGACAATCAAGACGAATCCAATTATTTGTTGAAAAGGATCAAGTACTACGCCTCCCATTAAAAAAATCTAATCTTGCCCCCCAATATTATTATTTTATTATTATTATTTTATTTATTATAGGATTATATACATCACTTCGATTCAACCAAAATTGAACTAGGGTTTCACAGCGAAATTTTTGTTTGAAGTATCGCATGATAATTCTATCAGTTTTTTCTTTTCAATAGTTGTCAGTCTAAAACTACACAGTAATGTGCCTTTCAGGAACAGATAATTATGTTATAAAAGTTTATTTATATGTATTAATTTTTTATTTATAATAATACCTAAATGTTATGTTATGAAAAATCGCTGTTTTTAACTGCCAAAAGACATAACCCTGCATTTTGGTTTTGCTGCAAAAGGATTTGTATATAATAAATATTATATTTATATGATTGAATGTAATATAATAACAATACATGAAAAATTGCTCTAGATATTGAGATAAACTTGATTTTTTTGAGAGTATAGACCAGGTCTACAAATAAACTTTTACGAGATTTGTCACGCGAGTTTTACGCTGCGGTTTTATTGATTATAAATAAAGCTTACAAAAACAAACCTAACCTATGCACACAAACATATTCTACAATAACAGAAAAATACGCAAGTCAAACATTTAACGCCCTACATTGAAATTGTTAATTTCATAAGAATAAATATAAAATATATATTTTTTAGACTGGCAATGATAGAAATAAGACGTGACTAAAACCCAGTAACTCACGTATGTAATGTACATTTTACATATATTATATAACCATATTCACTAATATTAATGTTAACTAACCGCATATTTCAGCGAACATACAAAAGTGAAAATAATTAGTTGCTTGTAGATAATTCAAGGTTATAAAATAATGGTGACTAATGCACTTTACTGTACTTACAGTTAACTGTGCTCAGTAATAACGCGGCCGCTGCATTATACACATACTTTACGTCAAAATACATCAAGAATAGATTGCATAGAAAATTCTAATTGCAAATTATATGTCATTATATGTATACTTACATCGACGGTCATATATAATTTAAACGATAGAAATTATAGATAAATAATATGGGGATTATTAAATTAAGGCTTTACACGAGACAGGACGAGATATGGTTTACGTAAGTCTCGTATTGATTATATACAGAAAATGATAAACACAAAATAGTATCGATTTTTGGTAAACAGGTATACTTATTAACATTTTTTTTAAACACGAATTTATATCCAGAAACCAATAATTATTATATTAGTTGGGAATAAAATGAGTGTTATATTATCTCAAAAATACTTAATTTTCCAAAACCTGTGAATTTATCTGGATTAGAATTAGTCCATGTTTAAAAATAAACAAAAATTAACTGTTCTGAATTCATCAAAACCGCAAAATGTAAATAAACAAAGAGAAACTATATAGATTAACCACGACAGAATAAAATAATCTAGATCGACGATGTATTTTTAAAAATATTCAGGTTTAAATAAAATTGAAATTAATCTTAGAATATTCAAAAATTTCATATTATTACGTAAACGTATTTAGACAATACATATTTAATCGGACGATCATACTTAAAAATAGAATTCATTAAAGGCAACGTTATGTATAATAATATGTTAAAAAAAAACTTCACATATGCCTAATGTCAGTAAGAAATATAAGGTTGACTGTGCAGAGCAATAAAATTATCATATTTTCAAGGTCTACGTATCAATGTTCTTTCATTTTATATATTTTATATATTTTACAGCATTAACATTAATTTAATTTTAATATAAATACAAATTAAAACAAAAAAATCGATCATTTACAAAAAACTCAAATCGCTAAAAAGCTGTATTAATTATTTTCTACATCACTACATAAAAAAAATCAATAAAAGCGCACGAAAACAATTTAAAAAGCATTTGAATTTTCCACAAACCTTTTTTTTACCAACAATTACATAAAACTGCAACAATTAAAAATATCCGTTACAGATTCGAAAATCGAAAAATAGTTTCCTTTGGAAAATTCGCTAATAACACAAAAAACAACAAACACATTACATTTTCAAGTTTCCACACATTGTTTACAGACAGACATTAACAAAAACAATACACATTATCAGTTTTTTAACGAATACATTGCAGAAATAGGTTAACACAAGTAATTTTCCAACGAAAACGCATGATTATCTGACATTAAATTGTTCATATATGTGAACAAGTGGTGGGGGGTATTTCATTGATTAGGAACAATTTGCGTGTATGCGCTGTTGGTCTATATCTCTGGCGACATCTTTCGATGCAACTGCGAACTAACAAGTTGGCGGCAAATTTTGAATATCGATAATTGTTGAATTTATCAACAATTAAATGTAATAAATTTGAAACTGGTGACATCTAGTGGTGTATATTTAGACTAACAGATTGGCGAGAACGTTTAAACATAATTAATCATTATTTTGTACATATTAGGTGTAATAAACAGTAATTTTACACGGACTTGAACAATAATTCTTCTAAAGATTAGCTACGGTTATTTAAATACAAAAATCACTTTCAATATTTAAATTTGTAGCCGAATTTTTGTTCGATACAATAGAAATATGTAGGGCAAATCATTTCTTTATACGGTTTATTTAATTTAAGTACAACAATAATTAATAAACCACTAACAATTATAAAAGCAAGATATGTAATACTTATTTTTTTCGATTTTTACTGAAATTTTAAAAATATTTAGTTTCGCCACTGCCTTTCATACCCACTTAATAAATTATTACTTGTCACATTTGAATAATATTACTTCCTTATATAGATTACTTACAAACAATAATATTATAAATTATATTTACAGCCTTGTGCATAATTAAGTCAACACTAATTATTTATTAATAAAATAAAAACTTTTTTTTGAAATATAGCTTACACCATTAACTTTAAGAGAATCAAATTGCCCAAAGACCGTCACGACCCCCCTATCCTATTACACCATCCCTAAGTTTCCGGAAAACGGAAACTGTAATAAATTTACATCCAGTTGTAATAAATTGTAATTAATTTGTAAAAAATGTTGAAATAGGTTTTATTGGATAGGACGACATATGCCTGTGTAACTCTAGGGATAATAACAATTTATAAATAGTACAAATCAATTTTGATGGACCGATAGATATGAATTTAAAGAGAAAAAAACACTCATTATAATTACAATTTTTATCAGATGAGTCCAATCCAAACATTCTAAAATCATTTTTTATAAATCGATCGTGAACTCGAGATATAACAAAACAACTAAATTGCATTCTACGTACATTCTACCTTATTAATGAAAGTACAAAATAGCTAGTAGTACTCAACTATCACGACTTCATAAAGATTGATACAATCACAGAAACGTGTTTAAATAAAAATGCAATTATAAAATACAGCAGAGCTTCGCTCACTAATCCTGATACAGTCGACCCGGCTCGAAGAATCAACAAACAAAAAACGGGGATAAGAACCCTTTATTGTTCATCTGTCTGTCCGTCAAGACACTTTTTCTCAGAGGTATCAAGTTGAAATTAATATCAAATACTAAATAGTCCAATTCAAGTTTCAATAACAAGATACGGCCTTTCAAAGAATATTTTGATACTGACAGACTCACTGACTCACTATATTGTACTTCTGATTTACCTAGAATCTTGAAATTTGACACGAAAGAAGATCTCATAGCACAAGAAAAGGAAAAAATCCGAAAATCATTATTTTCTAATTCTATATAGAATTATTACGTGAAAAACTGTTTCTTCAATGTAAAGACGCCTTGGGCATCGAGTTTATTATCTACGTAAACGTTACTAACTATTATCCCCGAATTAGAATTTAGGCTCAGAGAGAAAAAAATAAAAGAAAAAATAAAAAGAAAGAAAAAACGTAACCAAGCTGTCTGAAGGGACAGCCCGCTTTTAGATAAAAAACTAAATTGAAAAATTGTGTCTACAAGAGGCTCTAAACAGTCTTACACCCGTGTATGCCCTGACCATTTTTGCTTCCTCGCAATATCGAAGATACGAGAGGCTATGTGATCGTTTCAGATTGAGACAAAAAAAAAGTTCTCCAATTTCAAAATTTTAAATTGATTTATCCGTTTCACGTCAAGACAAACACTTTTCGTTCCGTGTCTGTCTGTCTGTCCGTCCGTCCGTGAATCCGTCCCCTGAATCCTTGTCACACGCATAACTCATGAACCACTGAACCCATATTATATTGAAACTTGGTCAGATGGTTGCGTCTGGCTTGAGGACGGTCCCATTTCAAAATAATCAAAATCGTGTGTAAGGGGGAGGGGTGACACCCCAAAATATTTCTTTTTTCAAGATATCTCAAGAACGACACATGTTACGAGAAAATTTTATAGAATATTTTTTGTAGAGAATTAAATTTCCTATAATATGGGTCTACTACGTTTGTTGTAAAATATTTCCTTACAAAGATTAATCTCAATTTATTTTAAAAATTCGTGTTTTGTTTTTCTAAATTGATATTTGATTGGATATATTAAATGTCATTTTGACATTTGCATAAATTTAGATTTAGATTGAAATTGTCAAAAAATTAAAAATATATTAAAAAATATTCAGGTGCGTTTTAAGAAAAATTTCGAACTAAGATTTTTTAGTAAAATTTGTATAAAAATTAAATGGTTAACCAATGCCAGGCAATTTATTTAAACACTATCGGTTTTAGTGAATTTAGCACGAGGAAGCACTGTGCATTTACTTGGCAGATGTTTTTTAATCGTAATGTATCTAAGTACATTTTAAATTTGTGAAGAAAACAAAAAAAAATAACTCGATAACAAGTCTGGCAATCGCTTTTGCTTACAAGCAATCTATCTATAGAGTATAGAGTATAGATAGATAGATAATACTGATGTTCTACTGTATAAGTACCTACATAAACATGCGTTTTTACAATCACCCGGTCTATTTTTGCAGTTTCTTGTTGCCGGTGTTCGTAACCTTTGTGAATCCGGATATTTTTAGCGGTACACAGCCGCAGGCCCGACATTACAAATATGAAGGTCCATATTATTATGTTAAACAACTTGTTCACTGCATTAAACAGATTTTGGGGGGAATATAAGTAAGACATTCTAAAACGTTGTAACATTTAGCTTTTCCGCTGAAGATGATTATTAAATTACTATATATTTATCTTGGTTAATTAAGTATAAGATTAATAAAAAAACGTTTTAAGAAAAAAATAAAACCAACTACAAAAAAACACTGAAATTTGTATTCGGTTTTATATTTTTCTTTCTTAAAATGTTTTTTTTATGGATTTGGCACCGACTTCAAAAACATAAATTTAATTATTATAGGTATACTTTCCAGTTTTTTTAAGACAGTTTTATTTTTTTCTTTGAAATCCATTGTTAGATTCTGGTTAAATTAATATGGGATCACCTCTATAGTATACTCTTTCAAATAAACAAAAAATCGTCAAAATTGGTGCATATTTGTTGGAGTTATGCCCGATCGATATCAAAAATTTAGAAGATATCACACACAAAAAATGATTAAATGAAACAGGGAAGCAGAGATATATGTATGTATTTCTTATCACAAAAGAAAGTTACTTATCATGGTTTAAAAATAAAAGCATATAATATGAAATAGATACCATTAGACATATCAGAAAGTTGTATGAAATCTCTTATTTGCTTTTTACAATAATATTTACATGATTTCCATTAAAACAGGAAAAACACATATGCTTGCATTTCTTATGACACATTAATAGAAAATTAATTTCAATAGTATTCAACATAAAACTAAAAACTGTCTAAATATACCTGGTAATATTTGAAAAGTTCCCAAACTTATTTTTTTACACAATTTTCTTAAAATTGCGAATAGGAATTGTAATAAGACATTTACGTTAAAAACTCATAACTTTTATCAAAAATACCTATAATCATTTTTTTATAGCAAAACTCGTCTAGCTATGTAGTTGTAGGCGTATGTATAATATTTTTAACGTGCTTAAACTTTCGCTAAATAAGTTTAGAGCTATTATCAGTATTATAGAGTTACTTGCTTCTATAAACATAGCTTTAATAGAACCAGTTTATTTCTGAAAGTATATTTTTATTATGTTCAATTAAATCGATAAATTCATTTGGTTTTTATGATCCTCAATTAAACACATTTAGTTCAAATTATCATAATCATTATACATACCTTCTAAATGACTATGCTAAAATATATAATATATAATAACATGTAATATTATATTTAACCAACTTTTTTTTTAATTATTAAATTTTTTTGACGTAGAAAAATAAATAATTAATTAATTAAATCACATATCAGATATATATTATCTATGTATATCTTCTAATAAAACTCGCAACGCATGTCGCGTTTGAATGATGGATAGATAGATTTAATAAAATACTGTATTTATACATTTCTTGATTGAATTAATTATTTTTAAGTGAAATGATGCATGAATTATAATTTCATAGAACTGTTTGCCTATCTTTTTTATTAGTAATTAAATTAAAAATTGTGCAATGTAATTATTAAATAAAAATTAATTATTATCGAATATTTAGAAACGTTCTTTTTAACAACTATTATTATCGGATAAAAATATATAAAAGAAATTTTGTATATTTAATAATTAGTGAAGTAAAAATACTTTTCAATTAAAACAAATAAAAAATGTTTTATTAATATTAAACATTATTTCCTCGTGCTAAATACTACAAATTGATATAATGTACTGGCACCAGTTTTGGACGTTATATTGTTGTTTTTGAGATTGACGAGCTTCTTTTTGTAATTTTCAAAATTTAACTCATATTACTAATAAAACAATTACCTATTTAAATCAGTTTTTCCTCCAGTAATGGATATAGTAAAACCAGTGCTGGACACTTGCTAATGATGTACAAAGTCACAAAAGTTATAAAATAAAGAATTAAATTTTAAACAATGTAGCGAAGATGGTATGATAATATTATCATTAATAAATAGATTACACTAATAATTAGTTTAAATGTCCATCATTTTGACACCCATTGGCCGATTGAATTTTAAATTAATTAAGCTGTTTTAGAGTTAAGTATCTATAGATTATGATTCAGTAATGGCAATATGTAATCAAGTATCAACAAATATTTATAATTAATTTATTGTAAGTATATTTAATTAAACAAGTGTCCAACACTGTGGTATCATTCTTGAGATATTATAAACAAAGTTTCATTAAAATCCGTTCAATGACGTGACACACAGATAGACAGACAGACACGGAAAAAGAAGTGTTTATTTTGACTTTAAACGTAGAAATTTTGAAATTATTTCGTTTTGATTTAAAAAATTATTAGTGCAGTACATACAAGTTTGATACCACTGATCAATACCTTGTATAGGTAGATTTTTTCACCTCTCTCTCATTGTCAGACACACCCCAATAGGTACAACTGTTCTTGCTATATCAGCAACTCGCCTTCTACATAAATAAATACTTATACAACAATATTTATTATTTGCCAAGTTTTGAACTTGTGTGAAAGTGACTACCACCTTATATGAATGCAATTCGATTCAAATACCAACTGCTCCAGGTGACTACCGCTGATTTATCTGTCTGCTTAAACGATTTTATAAAATTATCTAACCGTAGTTTATGTGCATAGAGTTTTTTCTAGCACTCTCTTAATTTTATAGGAGAAACTATCGAATAAATAAAATATAATCGTGCGATAATCATATATATAATATCTTTCAGTTAATTTAACTTTTGAACGGGTGGTCGGATTTTTAGTGGGTGTGTAAGTAATTTTTGCTCACAATCACTCACGAATTATGTTTTTTACTCACGCCCGGTCATGTTCGTGGTACAATTTAATCGTGAAAAATAAATGTCTGAATTCAGCACAAGGGCCCCCATGAAGCTATAACAAGTCACTGGAAGCTGGAAAATCCTGTATTATAATAAATTTGGCGCTCCTAATTCGGACATTCAGTGTGTACCTAACTTCGATCACGTTTATCTAACATTATTTATGAGTTTATAGATTTAATTACTATAGCTGCAGTCCGTGAGAAATATCTAGTACCAGTTCTCGCAATATAGTAAACAAGAATATTAAAATAAACAAGTCCTGATTCGGGGTCACGCACAAATTTTCAACTAATGCAATTTTCAATTTAGTAATTTTAATTATTTTGCTCATATCGATTAAAAAGTAAATGAATCAAAAGAATACCTACTAAAAAATATGTGGTACCTACAGTAGCACAGTAGCACCTATGTCCCAACTAATAACGTAGAAGTAGGTACGTCGTATATTGTTACAATTATTTATTATAGAAAATATCTAATATTACAAAATCAAAATCCTGTGGAAATTAGCTTTAAGGGTTGAGGGATGGAGGGGTAAAAACTGGGAATATATAAACTATCTATTAGCGTTTTGTTTATTTCTCTACGATTATTAGTTCTGAAGATATAAGCTTTCGAAGTATTCTATTGTATACAAAGTAGCCTATATCCTTCCTCAGGTTGAAAGCTATCTCCCTGACATATTTCAGTGATTTAGCCATGAAATGGTAACAAACAAACAGACACACTTTCGCATTTATAATATTAATATGGATTATTTTTCATTCATGCTCCCAAAGTTACCCCCTAGTATCATCGGGGAAGACGTATTTCTACGTCAAAAAATGCAGTTGTTTATTTATTTCATTTACCGCATTTTTGCATAATTTCTTACAAACTAAAACCTTAAATAAATTTTACCTTTATCGAGCAGCAGATATCTGATGACTCGAAAATAAACCTTCCCATGTTTATTTCTCGCAATATGGTACAAAAAATCCGGATACTCTCCTAGCGCTTCGATAATATCATACTCAGCAACAATCTCTTCATCTTTACCGTCAATGTGCAAGCCGCAGTGCAGAGCTAGCGTCTCTGACAGACTCAGTGCACACTTCTCAACACCGCCACTAGCTCCTTCTTCGCCATCTTTCTGCAGCAACAAAGGCGCAGGTCTCTCACTTATCGGCAATTCTTCATTAAATGACGATTCACACGATAAAAATTCTTCAAAACCCGAATCTTCGTTATTTTTATCGAATTCGTGATCGTGAGGTGTCGGGTCGGTTCGGGCGTTCCCGAATCTCAGACCCGAACATTCGCCTCGCCTCGGGTCGATTCGGGAGTCTCCACGTCCTTCAATACCCGAATCCCCGTTGTTCGGGTCGCCTCGGGAGTTTCCATATCTCCCTTCGTTTTCTTGTGACGTCATGTCATTATTTGTTATATTTTTATGTCTTTTCACGGTCCATTTTCAATTACAATTCACATTTGTTATCGATATTTTAATTATTTATTTACTGATAAAATTATACCGTTTAGTGTATTTTATTATATTAATAACTATTTTTTAATCTGTAATTAATTAGATTTATTTTAACAACATGTGACTTATTTACAGTATAACACCTATAATTCGAATTGATTCGACGAATATGAGTTCTACTATAAATATTACTTTGTAGTGTTAGATTTAAATATGTTTAATGCATTTTTTGGGTATCGCATATCAGTCAATTATGTTTATATTTTGAATGTATACCTATAAGGTACTGGCACCAGAATTGGACACATTAAAAGCAAGCTATAATGTTTTTGGGGATTTATGGGCTTCTTCCTTCTAATTCTCTCAAACTCATATTACTAATAAATATTAAATTCGCAAATATAGTTTGTTTTTTAAATCATAGCTTTTAATTTTGTTTGTTTTTTCTCCAGTAATAGATAATGTAGAACCAGTGATTGACACTTACTAATGATCACAAAATCACTACTACGACACAAAAGTTATAAAATAAAAAATCTTAAAGTTAGAAACAATGTAAAGCAGATGCTATGATAATATTATAATAATTAATACATAGATTACACTAATAATTAGTTTAAATGTCTACCATTTTGACACCCATTGGCCGATTGTCATCAAATTAAGCTGTTTTACAGTTAACTGTCTCTAGATTACGATTCACTAATGAAAATTATCAAATATCAACAAATATTTCTAATTTAGTACATTTAATTAAATCAGTGTCCAACACTAAGGTATGATCCAAGACTGGTGCCAGTACCTTATAGTATACTATTATAATAATTCTGCATTTGATTATAAATAGTTAATAAATATTATATTACCAGGGGGTTTCTAAAAATCCTATCTTGTGAAAAAAAGACCATACAAGTTAAAATTTAAAAAACTATTAACTTCATCTACTTAATATTTTATAAACGTTTATTCCCTGAATAAAAATAAATCTTTTTATTTCCAAGAAATTTATTACATATTGATTTTTATAAAACACATCAACGTCATATTAATGATGGAAAAGATGATAAAAATCAGCGGTACTCAACAAATATCTACAAATGCATAATTTTGATTTGATATAAAACAAATTTTAACTTTTACCCCCCCCCCCCCCCTCTCCCCATTGGCGAGTTTTTCCACTGTACACTCACTGTCAATATACTTATTAATAAGCAATACATGTCCATCAATTTGTGAGAGAACCAACCAACGATGAACAATTAATTACGTCTAGTGTTCAGGTAGGTATAATTAGTAAAATAAAAACCACATCGGTAAAGAAAATACAGCACGCTACGAACTATTTATTGGCTGATTTCTCTATTTAGTTCAATTCAGTTTAGAAGATACCCCATTTACTAGCACAGGTAGTGCACCAATTATTATTAATTTAATTAGTAGAGTAATATTCCTAATAATTTTATCGATTTTGTGACTGTTTTGCTATCATTATTTCGTTAAAGTTATTTTGAATAGCAAAAAAGACGTGAAATAATTCCAGAAGACTAGACAAATATATTTAAAAAAATTATTTTAGAAAATAAAATCGTTTTTTAAAAACTTTGTCTGTTTTGGCTCAATATGAAAACCAATGAACTGATTTGGATATAACTTTTACAGTTCGAAATATTAGATATTAGACTGTATGATAATTGAATTATATTCAATTTATATTGAATAATTGTGTCAGGCAGGTATTAACAATAAATTACAATTGATATTTTTTTATAAAATATATAAAAATGAAGAAGTTTTCATTACGAAATTTCGGAATTTATAGTTTTTAATAATAATCAAGTACATATCAACTCTGATCAGGTGTGTCCTGCAATATTTGCCAAAACGTTCACCTATATAACGACTAAATCAACGCGGTTTCTACTCAGAAGCCAAGAAACACTCATACAATATAAATAAATAAAATCATATAAAAATTAAAGGCAAGAATATTTAAAAAAAAAACACAACCACAAAACATAAAGGTAGAATAATTTAAACTTCAAAAACGTACTGTGTTCTTTAGATCCATCCAGAAAATCAAGATCATAAATTACAACCATTTTTTTCGTTTTATTTTTATTTTGGTTGAGGGGTGGGGATCGAAAAATACTGTACAACTTAAAAAATTTACTTAAGAATAAAATTTTCACGAAATACATCAAACATATTAAACTAACAAACCAAAATATTTATTTACGAAAAAAACACTAACACTAATTAACAAATTCAACATGTCCACCACCGTCCATATTTCACAAACATTACATTAATTATAACACAAGTAATAATAAATTACGAAAACAGTGGACTTTCAATACGCGCTAATAAGTCGCTTCCTCGAGACCTGCGTACCAATCTGTCTCAGCCAGAACTGACTCAAGCAGCATGTGTGCGAGCGGCCACGTGACGCCGCCCAACCGTGGCGCCAAGCGTGAGGGGGGGGGCACACCCGACAACACCACCGTCTTCAAATTAAAAAAAAAAATACTCAATATTCGATAACTATAATCAAATATATGAATCCATCCATATTCAACACGCGCCATGTGTTGTCAGGGGAGTTGGGGAGGAGGGGGGCACACACCCGACAACGCCACCGTCATTAAATTTGAAAAAAATAGTTAAATATATGGATCTGTCCATATTCAACACGCGTCAACTCTTAAACAATGTATAAAGCTTAATATTATTTTGTGGATCTGTCTGTCTTCAACATGCTTCATGTGTATATTATCAAAAAAATACCATATAGTCTAACATAATGACTTTTGATTGTAAAAAATCAGTATTTTGAAAATTATAATTGTATATGTTACTGACAATGTTCTATCTGGCATTTACATTATTTTCAACAGTTTGAACCTACTTTTTTATAAATTAAAACGAAACCATTCAAAAATTCGCTTGCAACATACGGCCAATGTGGAAAATGGATAGATACCTGATTTCTTATACGCGTTGATAAACCAAATTCATTCATAGATTACGGCAAAACCGTTTTTAATGAGCTAAAATAAATATATTTCTAAAAATATGTGGCTTGACTTAAGTCGGGTCGTGTATTCACGATAATGACCAGACTTAAGTCACAGACAAAGATGGAGAGAGATACGCGAAAGTATAGTGAGTAAAAATAGCATCGGTATAAAATGTATACCAGGTGGGGGCCAGTCCTTTCTGTCCAGAACGCTACAAGACAACTAATCAATGAAATATGTTAAAAATGCACAAGCAGAGAGAGATGACAACACAGCGCAAGTGCATTCAACTATACGTAGTAACGCTATCTCTGTCCGCAGTTCGTAGTATTTTTTATTAATTTCTACTACAGGTATATCGACTTTTTTTATCTTATATAATTTTATGGACATTTTTTTGTTCGAAATTAATTAATTATTTTTTGGAATAGTAATTAAAAATATTTGTTTTATTCAAGCATAAAAATGACTGTGGTTCTAAAACAGTTTCAAAAAAGGCTTTCTGAGTCTATACACAAAAACTACTGATCCGATTTGAATGGAACATTGACTGTCAGAAAGCCTAAGACCCTAGACTAGTTATCTATCTGATTAACCTAATAAATTAAATTAAATTAGTTTCAATTGTAAATATGCGCAGTTTAGCGAAATCGTCTAATACTTCTAAAAATAATCCACAAAAAAAAGAATAAGTATATTCTTAGTAACTAAAGTTATTTTTGATTTTCTATAATTAATTTTAACATCTGTAGTTCGGATTTTTCGTAAAATGTTTAATATAAAACAGTCGATCTTTTATAACTCGTGAACTTTGTATTCCCATTTTCTTTCAAACATTTCTGCTATATTTATATTATTTAAAATTCTAAATACAACCAACAAAGAAATCGTCTTGAATATCTAAAGGAAAAAAAGACCCTAACTATTTTTACATCTTTTATAAGACAAAAGAGTATTACGTGTTTTAAAAATAGATGAACTGACTATACTCTATATTTCTGTATCTTGTGAATAACCCCCTATACAAGGAATCTTTTTTTTATACTATCTACCTAGTATAAAAAATTAAAATGACCAACATTTTTTTCAAGTCTATCATGTAGCACACCTTCCACAATATTAAGTACCAAAACTGTACCGTGTTAAACACTCAATAATAAATATAATAATAATACATATCATATAAGCTACAAATATGCAAATTAACTGTCACAGGAAGTAGCTAATTTGAGTAGGTATCTACTAACTGTTTTTTGCCCGCCACACACACACCGTGCGAGCAAAAACAGAATTGTTTCAATACACAAGAAGATAATTCACTTGCAACTAATTAAAATGGTCATCTTGTATTCTAAAAACATCCATATCGAATGGCCAGCACCGGAAATTGATCATTTTGTGAAATACCGGTCAAATTTTATATCTAATTTCATATAATTCCACTTAATTAAATAATAAACATTTAATTTTAGTAATAAGTAAACTAGGATTTGGGTTATTCTTGGTTTCTGAATACTAATCACGTCTTTTATAACCGACAGTGAGCAGTGGATATACAGTAAATGTCAATTTCAATACCACCAGGAAATTGTGGCTGTACTTAAGTTACATAACTGTACTTATACTCATTTTTTATTTATATACATTTTATTAAATTACTGCAAATAATAGGCGATCTAAGGAAAGGTCAGAAAAATGTGTGATTATTCTAGGATAATAAGCATTTAAACTTCGATGTTAAAATACTTGAATCCTATATGGCTTAAGTCACTTAACTATACTTATTATACATTTGCATACATATATATTTTATTAATTTACTACAAAGTTATATGCAACTAAAAGATTACAAATCATACGAAGAATTTTGTATTCATTGTGACTTAAGTCACTTAACTGTACTTCTACTCATTTTTTATTTATAAAAATTTATAAAATTACTACAAATAGGCGGTCTAAGGAAAGTTTAAAAAAATGTGTAACTATCCTAGGATAATAAGTATTTAAGCTTCGATGTTAAAATACATGAATTCTATATGACTTAAGTCACTTAACTGTACTTATTATTTATTCAAAAATTATGTATACGTAACCAAAGAATTACAGATCAGACGCAGAATTGCCCTTAAAGGTTAATCATTTTGAATTCCATATGACTTAAGTCACATACATACTTAACTGTACTTATACGCATTATTTATTTATATTTTTTCTTGCATACAAAAGGTTGTTTATTAAAAATAACAATCAGATATAAATCGTTTTACTACACATACTTAACAGGTTTAACTGTACCTACTTAAGTTTAAATCAGCTTGATTACATTTAAATATTTTTCATTATAATGTTAATTGCACGCACGGTTTAAGAGCTTTTCCCACGAATAAAAAATAACAGAATATAATCCAATAAATACGCACATTACCATGACGTGTTGTTTTAATTAATATGTTTAAATGTATATAAACATGCTAAAATATGCTAATTGAAATAATTTTTCACACATATCTAATAGAAGCTCCCAGGCTTCCGCGGTTACTTTAAAAAGATAGTGGTGTCACACAATACATATGGCGCTCGCGGGGTTAAATTACTTAAAGACTGTCTCATTGTCAGTCACTTACTACACCTTTTGTGTGGCGAGTCTTTTTTGTTTTTAACAGACTATTTTTGGCGGACTAGAGCTACACCGGAAGTCCGTGCGTCGCTGTATCGTCTATCACAATCAAATACCTCTGTTAATTAAGAAGAATGGGTTATTAACTCTATAGACTAGCTGTGCACCTGGTGCTTTTAGATTCTTATTTTGTTTTGGCTTCCTTTTTAAACGACTTAAAAAAGGAGAAGGTTTTCAATTCGATAATATATGTATATATTTTATGTATGTTCTGCCATAGCTCCGACAAATATGCACCAAATTTTTTGTTTGTTTGAAAGGGTATACTCCTGAGATGGTCCTATATAAATTTTATCAGAATCTTACCATGGACTTTGGAGATACGTCACTCAAAAGAGAACAATAAAAAAACTTTTTAAGAAAAAAATAAAAAACCCTAAAAACACTGAAAAGTATACATATAATAATTAAATTTAACAGTTTCTGAAGTTTGGTACCAAGCTAATAAAAAACTTTTTACGAAAAAAAAATAAATAAAACCGAATTCAAAAACTGTTAAATTTAATGATTACATACTTTTCAATGTTTTTTTAAACGTTTAAGAATATGAACAAATTGCAAATTAAAAAAAAAAACACGCATATTTGCGTTAAGATAATTAGATAAACTAATTACAGTGAAAACTAATAACAATTAGTAAAAAAATTAGTGTTATTGTTTTAGAAATATTACAAGAGTTCACATGGTCTTAAAAACGTTTAAGTTGTATCATAACTGACCTCAGGTAATTAATTTAAAAATGAACAATTTAGCTAAAATGGCTTGCGTGTTTCATTAGTTTAATAAATTAACAACATAGGCTATTAATTATTTATGTAGGTATATTGTATTCTGTTATTAATGAACAATATATATGTTATGTTTGTCAGAATTCGGTCAAAAATAATCAATACAATGTTTATCTATTGTAAAAATACATAAATACGCATTAAAAATACATATTTACAGAATGATTATAGGGTTCTGTAGTCATTCTCACTAACAGTATCTCTACATTTCTACAATATAAAGTAAAAAATATATTATAATTTTTATTGAAAAGTTACATTCTGAATTTTTTTTTCAGATTTTTTGCATCAATAGTTTGGAAATTATGGGGAACGCTCTGATAACGACTTTGAAAGCAAATATATTGTAACTGAAGAATTTAAATTAAAACGTCCTAATTAAGGGACCTATCTAAAGATACCCTAGTCAAATGGGGTAAGTAAAAAAAAATTTATTACACTTTTCAAAAATTTCTTTATTTCTGCTTTTGAGTCATCAATCTACGTCTGTATACCAAATTTTATATTAATAGGTATATTAAAAGCTGTGACGTACAGACAGACAGACAGATAAATTCATAATATTTTTACGGTCCCGTAGTTTTTGAGAATGTTGCGGACGGAAAAAAAATTGCATTAAAATGTTTTACTGAACTATAAATCAGAAATTGTAAGAAATTCCACTATGTTTAACATTTTAACCAACCCCAAAAGGCTTTACAATAGCCGCACCTTTCTTTATACAAGTATTCCAATAATGAGGTGTGAACCACGATTTCTGTAAAGTCTTATGTTACCATCTCTGCTCTAATAACAGTCGATTTTTAAGTAACTTAATATATACATAAGTATTATATGTAATTCATTCTATTTTTTTAACCGACTTCAAAAAAGAAGGGGATTCTAATTCTTAACCTAACTCCGACAAATATGCACCGATTTGCACGATTTTTTGAAAGATTATACTCTCGAGGTGGTCCCATATAAATTGTATCAGAATCCGACTATAGATTTCAAAGATTTACCACTCAAAAAAAAATAAAAAATCACTTTAAAAAAATCTTTATAATACTGAAAAGTATATAGTTAATATGAGATATATAAATAATTAGAAACAGTAGAAACTCATGATTATTATAATATTAAATTATAGAAATGTAATTATTATTAATATTATTTACACCTAACAATAGTAGATGCATTATTATTTTTTCAACAAAATGTTACAATTATAAAGGAATTAAAATGAAGACAAACAATCTACAAATGCGTTTTTTTACTTTCTTTTTCACATGATTTAGCAAAAAAAAGTGTCATTTTCACTTAAATGTGCTAATGAGTCATTATTTTACTAACATTATTCTACAATTAACAAAATTAAAATATTTTTATTACTTCTTTGACGAAATTCCACATAAAATTAGTCAAAACTAAAATTTTAAAATTCAAGCTAAAATAGAACGCAAGAAAAAAATGTGATTTTGAATAACATTCAAATAATTCTAGAGTTCTTTTATAATTACGAAAAAATCTATCAATTTACAATACAGACATAACTTTTTTACTTCCATGTTCTGAAAGAAATGGAAGTATTGTAATACCGTCGAAAAATCTTGTCCGAGATAAGAGCAGATTCTGATTCTACTACCTTCAAAACTTAAAGAAAAGTTAATTTCCGCATGGCGGCTGTGCGTGTGTCTGTGCAGAATTTTCTTTCGTTCACGATAACTACTGTAAAATTGCACCAATCTGAATTATTTTTGGGAAAATGTTTGTCTCAGTGAGTACTTCTGACCTATTGATTTTGGTGCTAATCGGATTAGCGGTTTTGGAAATATTTGAAATTTTGTAACTTTTATCGTCTAAAAAGTGAACGTTGCGAGTATTATCTCACTTATTTTGATAAGTCTTGGTACATTTGTAGTTCAATTGAACCTAAAAGACATTATTTATTATTTGTATGTGCCTAAACAGCTATAGAAGAGGTGAAAACCACCCTCAAAATTTTAATTTTGACAAATCCTATTGAATTTTTTTATACATACATTAAAAATTATTTAAAAAGATATTAAAGAACATGGAAGTCATGTATGGTTCTCCATACCGATATTTTAATCTAAAAGAACTGGAACACTCACATTTTTTTCATTTTTCCGAATCGCGCAGATGACGTATTTTGTCGAGAAAAAAATAAGAAATTGTGTTTTTTTTTTATATTTGTTAACGTGTTTATATATATTTGAATAATAATTTATGTAAAATTATGCATTGAAAAATGAACAAATAAAGAAATATTTTGCATTAAACATATTTGATACTGCAATAAAAACTAAAAAAAATTTTTCAAAATAATTTCACATTAGTTTAACCCTAGCTTTTACAGACACAATTATTTTTAAATTTACTCGATTAGATTTAAAAAAAAACTTACTAGCACAACCGCAAAATTAATTCACAAATCCAAAAATTCGTGAGAGCATTATTAAAAAAAAACATACACTAATAAAATTGATTAGATTCCACTAAATTTATCACATTACACATACAGATAACAATGATTGATTATTGCACAATTAACTGTCACTTAGGCCGTTTAAAATATTAACGTATTTATTTAAATAGGCCGACAATTAGAACCCACAGAAAAAAAATAACCGAAAATATCCAATTGTGAGTCCCAGCTGGTGTGACCTACCGCCGGCCGCCACATCTAGCGGAGAACCACTGAACCAAGTGCGCAATGTCGGTATGGCAGCGAGCTAGTCCTTATCACTTGATGACGTAACGCGTCAGACAAAAATCAACCCTTTATCTGTTTTATTGCTTTTAAATTGACTTTCAGACGGTTTTTCAATTAGGGAAGCGCTGAAACGGATTTTTGCAGTTAAATATCGAATTTTATATAGAGCAGGTTTAAATTTATTAGTTTTTGGTCGCTAATTGAATTTACGTAAAAATTACCCAATTCGAAAAATGTTTTGATTTTACTATTTTTTGTTTTGCATAGAAAAAATATATACGTTTAAAGAAAATTACGTGAAAATTTAAAATTTTTAGACCAAATTTTCAAGAAAAGTGGTCATAACTTTTGAACGGTTGGTCGAATTCGATTTTCACCGACGGTTTTGAAATCAGCATTTCAAAATCTATGCAATTACAATAATCTGAAGTTATTATAACTAAATTCGACCCAGTTTCTTTCGAAATACGAAAATACTGTTTCCAAAATCTTTCACCAACGTTTCTTCCTACATTAGAGTGTCCATACATTCTTCAACTTTGAAATACATGCAAAATACTCTTCATTACAAAATAAAACCCACAGTAGTTAAATATACATAAAACTTCACAAACAAACATTGGTTTCTATATAGAAATGATATTATTACATATACTATCTTGACCTTAGGCTATCCAAACATTTATTTATAGCTGACTATAAAGTTCACAGATCGATAACGACTGATGAAAAGAATACCTAATATTTAACATACATAATATACTACTGTAATAATATATTTATATCGGTTTGCGATAGAACTATGGAATTATAAATCCAAATTATTTCGATAAGTACTTACATCCACTTTAAGTAAAGTACTGTTTTAACACTTACAAAAACAGTTTTTTAAATCAGTTTTATTTTTCTCTTGCTTAAAATTTTTTTTACTGACTTCGCACCGACTTCAAAAACTATTAAATTTACGTGTTATATACTTTTCAATTTTTTTTTGTCGGTATTTTTATTTTTGTATTTTTCCCTTTTGAGTGATGTATCTTTGAAGTTTTTTAAATCGGTTAAAAATTTAAAAATAATACATTTCACTTCGAAAGAAACATATTAACTTTACTGCCTATGAAAAACGTTCAGTTTTACTACACCACAGAATTCTCCGGTATAAAGAAAAACCTGAAGATAAGGCGTGCCGATGTAAGCAATTTCCTATTGAGTTAAAGAGAGAGGTAACCTTTACAAGGGGTTCATTGCACTTGTAGCGTCGCTTCTAGTGCCCTTTTGGCATTACCCGTTCTGTAATAGCAACTCTCAGCAAATTGCAAAACCGGGTTCAATATGATGCACACAAAAAAACTATATATGTTTTCTACAAGGAAGTTCTCGTAACTGAACGTACATGTAACATATGGTTCGCGCTGAAATGCCTTAATTTACGTTGTTTTTTTTTATTTGGAAGGGGTTTTGAAAGTTTTTATTTTTTTCCGGATTTCTCGACGGTTGGGTTGTTAGAAATATTTGTCGATATTTGATAACTGGCATTACTGAATCATAATCTATAGACACTTAATTGTAAAACAACTTAATCTGATGACAATCGTCCAATGCTTTACATTGTTTACAATTTTACGATTCTTTATTTTATAACTTTTGTGTCTTTGTACTTATCATTTTGTAATCATTAGCAAGTGTCCATTACTAGAGAAAAAACATAAATAAAATAAAAGCCTAAACTATATCTTTGAGGACTTTGATTTAATAAAGAGGTACTTGTTTTATTAGTATATGAGTTGATGAGAATTATAAAAAAGAAGTCCATCAATCTCAAAAAAAAACAGTATATCTTGCTCTTAAAGCGGCCAAGACTAATGCCATTACATTGTATATACATATATCGATATATATGTGACTGATAATTCAATTTACAAATTATTTACATATATAATTATTCAAAATGAATCTTGATTCATTCTACGGACATGTGCCACGATTATTAACACCTATGTGTCAACAATACAATACCATGTAGAAATGTCAACATGACGCAATGTAAAAAATACTTGTTATCTATAATTAACAGCAAATACACATTGTATTGTAGAACAATGTTTATCTAGTCTGAAACTACAATAAACATAAACCTTGGAACTTTTTATTCCCTTCTTTAGATTTATTGTATTCCTCTATTAGCTTTATTACAACTGAAATTCTCGTTGCTTAATTTAAAGACAATAAAATGGAATATCAACATATACTCAAAAGCTTTAAAATAGTCCAGAAATAAATAATCACTAAGGTAGTGGCACCAGTCTTGGCAAGGTCCCCAGTAATGGTAAATTTTTAATTAAATATACTGAATTATAAATATGTGTTGATATTCGATTACGAGTTACGACCATTTCTGAATATTAATCTATATACATTTAACTCCCTTACAGCGTGATTTGATGACAATCGACCAATAGGTATCAAAATGGTGGACATTTAAACTAATCATTAATATAATTTATTTATTAATTATTATATTATCATAGCAACTGCGATTCTTTCTTTTATATCTTTTGTGTCGTAGTACTTATCATTTTGTAATCACTAGCAAGTGTCCATCACTGCGTGCTCATTACTGGCTTTACCTTTGCCATTACTAGAGACAAAACATGAACAAAATAAAAAAAATATAATTTAAAAAACAAACTATATTTGCGGACTTTGGTAATTAAATTCATTAAATCAAGAGTTACTTGTTTTATTAGTAATATAAGTTCTTGAGAATTACATCACAAGCCCATTAATCCAAAAAAAACCCCGAAAACTTGCTCTTATAGCGGCCATAACTGGTGCCTTTACCTTATATCAAAATAAATAGATACTGTGACAATAACAGAGTAAATCACTGCTGAACCGATTTTCGTGCAGATTTTACTTCTACAATAAAAATTGTGCAGTAAAGAAATTTACAAATAATATCTATTAACATTATAAAACAATTAATAAATGTAATTATCAATTAAATTACATATTAATAACAAGATAAGGTCTGTAATTGCATTTATTTCACGTATTTTGATAAGTTCTATACAAATAAATACATTTGTTAACTATCTATATCAATTGTTTAATTAAATCGCATTGTATTTAAATTTAAATAAAAGTCATTCTTGTAAATAGAAACACAAACAAAGCTATCTAGAAAATAGATAACAAATGCATTATAATAAGGATAATAAGAAAATTAAAAATACCATAATGGTATTTAAACGAAATATCAGAAATCTGATTTGTCGAAATAGATGAAAAAAAAACTTTCAACGATATGCGCCATCTGTTGGCATAGTTAAATATCTTATAATTTTTCTAGCCGAGCTCGTTTTTACCGATAAGTTTTTAGTTAGCTGATACGTCGCTAGGTGTCGCTACAACAACGCCGTTAAAAGTGTTGAAAATTTGAATTTTTAATTGTTACGATCATAGACATAGAGAATGGACCAGGCATCTGACTCGAACACAGAACCGTGTCAAAAGAAAGAGATAGAAACAGGTATGGAATAACTGTGTAACTCTATGTCTATGTTCCAAACTACACTGCATCTCTCTCTCCTTTTTTGAACAGATGTTACACCATTGAGTTAATACAGAATGCACTGTCCATTCCTCTATGTCTATGGTTACGATCGATTTTTTTTGTTTTTGATTGTTGGTATTAGATAATTAATATTGTTTTGGCATAATTAAAGTAGATGTTACGATAATTATGTACGATAGAAGAATTTTTGTTTATTTCTGAAAAAAATCTAAAAGAAATAATAATAGTATGAAATTTGAATTTTTAATTGTTACAATCGATTTATTTTTTATTTTTGACTGTTGGCATTATGTAATCAATGTAGTTTTGGGTGCGTTTTTGCACAAAATCAAGTGGATGTACCGATAATTTTGTACGATACACGAATTTTTAGTTGTTTCTGAAAGAAAACTAAAAGAAATAATAATAGTCTGAAAATTTTAATTTTTTTGTTTTTGATTGTTGGTATTACGTAATCAATGTAGTTGTAGTTGCGTTTTTGCACAAATAAAGTAGATGCGACAATATTTATGTACGATACTCGAATTTTTGGTTGTTCCTGATGGAAAACTAGAAGAAATAATGAAAAAGTAACTTACTGAAGTAGTTGAGTGTCTCTCGGATCAGTTCCGGTGAGAGATTGAGATCTACGTCCTCACTTATTTGTAGAGCCGGACTTGGGACGAACCAGTCTTTATTTTCGTAACCTGTTATACAAAAAAAAAATAGATAACATACTTTTTTTTATTAAAAATGGCTTAATTTGGGTAAAACGGAGAGTAGAGGATTTTCATATTCCTTTTGTAAAAATTAATTTTATTTTCTACGTAATGCAATTTTAATTGACGCAAGTTTTTTTTTATTATCAATATCTATTTAAATCGTATCATATCTTATCTTTAATAACTAGTTCTAATTATACTTACGTAGAAACGAAAAAAAATATTTTCAAGATTGTAGAAAAAAATAAACAAATAAAAAAAATTTCTTTGTTTCTAATTAATTGAATTAAAAATGTGTTGTTGTAAAATATCTAACCTGTAAATTCTGTGAGGGTGTCGGCACGCAGCGTGTACCGCGGTATTGTCTCCTCGACCAGGCTGATTATCTCCACTTCCGTCAGATCGCCTCCACTGCACACTTCTATAAACAAACAAACACACATGCAAACAAACATACACGACAAACGCATCACCCAACCCAAAAAAACCTTATAAGAAATTATAAATATCTCTACCTCTATAAAAGGAAGATATATTATTCCACATGTTACAGGTAAACTTGATAACTACTGAACCGATTTTAATGCAGTTTTCACCAATAGCTAGATAATTTCTTAGAGCATGTTAATATTTTAAGAATATCTACGATTGAACATCAAAGACTAAAAAAATCATTTATCATGTCGTTTCAACATTTATTAACCCGGGTAACACCGGGTCCACTGCGGTAGTCTAATATAAAATTTCTTTTCGGTGTTTCCTTAAAAGTATATAAACAGCTATAAGTAGATATGTTCGAACATAAATAGTAGGAGTACTTAAAAATATGTAGTTTACATGAATTTAAAAATATCCAACACGTGCTCAAGAGAGAAAAATTACATTTTATGCTTACTAGAATTTATGTTCATATCAAACATATACAAATTCCACAATTTCAACTAACCAGAAATATTATTTTTATAATTTAATTAGACGAGAACTCAAGAAAAAATCGTTTATTAAATCAACTAAAAAAAATCTTATATTTAAAAGAAATGTTTTCTAGAAAGTTCATATATTTTTATGGTTTCGGTCTGTGCGTACGTCTGTCTGTCTGTATGTCACAGCCCTATTCTCTCTAACCCAAAAACAAAAATGAGATTTTAATTTTTTGGACCCCGCTCAAATTTTGTTTGATTTGAATTCAGAGAGGAGATAAATCGAGAATCCCCCTCTCTTTATAAGATATTAAAGCCACAATCGTCCTTAATTTGTGTTTATTTTATTTTATTTTTTAATATACCTTTACGCCATTTTGACAAGACAGCATTTCTTTTTTCGAGCCACTCCGGCTGAAGACATTGGGGCTTACGAGCCCTCCTAAAAGTCGACGCTCCATTTTGTGACATTCTACATTATTTCACTCACGCACGGAATTTTGAATTAAATTTAAAAATATTGGATTAAACACCAAGACAGAACAAACACAAACACAATTTTCTTTAACAATTACATTTTGTTGCAGTTTAAATATTTTCCTTGCTGAAAATCAAATAGATGCATTTTCATCAATTCGAAGAACGGGGGAGGGGGGGGGGGGATAGTGAACATTTTATTACAATAATTCTGAAATTACTTATTTTCTCAAATACATATATTAATTTTCATTTAAAGAACCACTGGCCTAGAACATTTTAAAACATACAAAAACTGTTCTTTAAAAGTTTTAAAAATCCCTCCTCGCTAAAAATATAAATTCCACATAAGGTAGTGGCACCAGTCTTGGCAAGGACTCCAGTAATGGCAAATTTTTAATTAAATGTACTGAATTAGAAATATGTGTTGATATTTGATTATTATAATTTCTGCTAATATTAATCTATATACATTTAACTGTCTTACAGTTTGATTTGATGACAATCGGCCAATAGGTGTCAAAATGGTGGATATTTAAACTAATTATTAGTATAATTTATTTATTAATTATTATATTATTATAGCAACTTTCGTTTATATTTTTTGTGTCGTAGTACTTATCATTTTGTAATCATTAGCAACTACGTGCTCAATACTGGTTTTACTTTATCCATTACTGGAGAAAAAAACATGAACAAAATAAAAGGCTACAATTAAAAAAAAACTATATATGCGGACTTTGGTAATTAAATTGATTAAATAAAGAGTTACTTGTTTTATTAGTAACATGAGTTCATGAGAAATCAAAATAAAAACGAAAACTCTTTCGCGGCCATAACTGGTGCCTTTACCTTATTTCCTACTTTTAGATACAAAATCCCCCCCGCCCCTTTTTCCTCCCCATAGGTCCGCCTCTGATTTAAACAATAAAACAGGTTAGCGTTCTATACTTAACCATACTCACGTCATATTTAAACTGTTACATAAATGTTTACTTTTAGATCAAAATGCGATAACGAATATCACGAATCCTAGTGTAAAAATCACTACGAAAACTGGAAGCCAAGCAAACTTTGAAAGTTTCATTTTGTACACAATACTTATATATATATTTGCTTTGGGGAAATAAGACGTGTTATTTACGTGATCTGAAAATTAATATACGTCAAAATGACATGAGCAATTTCCACGGTATATTAAATCTGGGAGCCAGGGGTTATTTTAGTGTGTAGTTGTAGCTTGTTTCTGCAGTTGTAAAATCTAATTTGTGTAGTTGAAAAATTGCAAGTAGAAAGAAAAATACAAAAAAGTATATGTTTAGAGCAGAGCCGGCCTTAGCAAATCTGGCGCCCTGGACGAGATTTAGTTTTCCATCCTCTCTCCCCCTATATAGCTTACATCATTAACTTTAAGACTATCAAATGCCCTAAGACCGTCGAGACCTCCTTCCCCTATTATTAACAAATTAAAATTAAGAAATTAACAAATAATTTGATTAGTTAATATCTCAGCCAATACCTTATTAAAGGTTTTTGGGTTGCCGAATAAAGATTTGTTAGATTGCAGCTATCAAATAATTGATTTTTCTTGAATTTAAAAAAAAATTAACATTGTTTATATTTAGCTATATTTTTTGCTTAATCGGGTTTAACAGATCGACAAAAAATTTAAAGATTAAAAAAAGTTTACTAAATAATTACAGCCTGTACACTTATTTGAACCAAAAGTCACTTATGCCCCATTGTGCGCCGCCCCACCTGGCCTGGTTCGCCCCCCCCCCCCTCCCAAAAGCCGGCGCTGGTTTAAAGCAAAAAAAGAAGGTATTTCCAGTTGAAAAATTTTCTTAAAATAACCCCTGCTGAGAGCGATATATATATTTTTTTAAATTTCATTCGTTATCTAACAATTTAAAAAAATACGATTATATTAATAAAAAAATCTGGGTAAAAAAAAGGGTATGTAATAAATAACTATATAAAAAAAATTAAAACACTTCAAAAAAAAACTATTGGCATTAAATAATATACGTCAAAAACACTATTTTTACACAATTTCCGTGACAAAATCAAGCTGACAGATTCACTTAGGCATTGCAATAAGGCACTGCACAAACAACACAATAGTGCCCGATTTAAAAATACGCTGTACGCGAAATAAGCAGCCAAAAACCCACATCGGAATCATATGTGTACACCAGGGGTCCCCAAACAGTTACGGCCACACCGCAAAACTTTTATTGTTAAAACTAACCTGATTTCTAAAAGAACTGGTCGTTATATCGGAAAATGGTTGGGAGATAAATTATAGGTAATTGTATTTTCTACAATTTTTATTTTAAACATTTTTTTCTATTACGGGCCGTTTAAAAAATAATTTAAAATAACAGTTCAATTTTTTAAATTCACTGTTTTTGGCTGTAGAGCGGTCACAAACCGACAGACAGACAGATGCCATGGAGATAATAGTCGTACATGATTCAGGGATCCTAAAAACGTGTAATTTCTTCTGTATCATGATGTATAAAAAAGTCTTGTGTCGACCAGGGCAGTTTATTTTTTCTAATAGGGTAAATGGTAACAATTCTTAAGCATATTTTAAATACTTTACACAGGTTTTGTTCGTCAATAAATTTTTTTTATTTATAAAAAATACGCTATTAAAATTTAATAAAGTTTTAGATTTCATTTTAATAAACACAATTGATGTATAAATTAAATCCGTATTTGGCAAAAGTTCAAAAACATAGACAAAGAGGGTAGATAAGGTCGGAGAAGGACAAACGTATGTACAGCACTTTCATCAGTTTTAATATTGATTTTAATAGCAAGTGGCATCGACCTTATCTATGAGATAAGTTCATCCTGATAGACAAAAAAAATGTATTTGCCAATTCTCAGTAAGAAATTTAAAAAAACAATTTTTAGGATTCATTAAAATTAAAGAATTATACTCAAAATATAATTTATTTTTACAAATGGGGTTTCAAAAATACGCGTCTTGTTCAGTCCATTTAAAGGCAGTACCAGAATCTTTAAGACGTGACCTATACCGAAGATTCAATTTGATTTTCATTCACCATGAAAAAAATTCTAATAAAAATAAAAATCTAACTAAATTCAAAAGCACGTACGTAAGAGAGTCGCCTTACTAAAAATTTCTTATACAAATATTATCAAAAATCACAGAACTAAAAATAATTAAAAAATTACAATATTTTAAAAACCGATGAATTTTTTTTAATAATCACGAGTTAATTTTCATTGAGAATTCGTATTAATTGAATGAATTGGAAACGATCCAAAAGTTTTCGCATTAAAAAACTAAAGTTTTTTTTTTTAATATAACCGTGACTTAATTTTTACAAATAAATAAATGTGATCGCGCAGAATTAAGAATAGACGTGCCGTCATAATTTATATAACACGTCTGGCCTAAATCAACTAAATAAAATAAATAATATAAATAGTAAACAATTTCTTTATAAGATTGCGAATTTTTCCAACATCCAAAAAAATATGATTTATTAAAAAAATAGGTAAAGTTCAAATCAGCATAACTTCCTTAAAAATAATGGCAAAACGATCGATCAAAAAACATTTTGAAGCTTTTTTCTCACTTCAATCGATTTTTCGAAATTCTGGGTAATTTATTACAAAAATAGATCAAAATTTATGTCAGCATAACTTCGTTAAAAATAACCATAGAACGATCATTCAAAAAAACAAGTAATATCAGCTTTTTCCTTAATTTATGTGATTTTTGGAAATCCTAAATATCACACAGAAAAAGATTTAAAAAATTGTTTAACTTTGTCAAAAACTTCATTTTAAAGGTTGCAATTTCAGTCTAAAATTGCTTAAAAATCATACGAAAAAAATATAAAAAACGGATATAAAATTAACGTTTTAAAAGGTTAATTTTAACTGCAGGAATACTACCCCCCCCCCCCTTTTTTTACAAAAAACCAGGGATACGAACCGGAACTGAACCGAAAACCGGAAAACCCTTCTTTTGCCGGAAGGAAAACCGGAACAGAACCGAAATAATAATATCGGTTTTTACGGTTCAGTACATGTTAAAATACGCGCGTTAACATGATCTTATTTCCCACTTCAATTGTCGTTCGGACTATCATACAAGTACCATAAAATATTCTAAATTATGGTAGAAATTTTTTTGATACAAATAATTTTTTTTTAATTAATTATGAACCGAAAACCGAAAAACCCGTTATTTTTTGCGGAACGAAAACCGGAACCGAACCAAAATATATTTTTTTTACTCGAACCGGAACGAAAACCGAAACAAAAAAAATAACGGTTCGAAGCCCTGCAAAAAACAATACTACCCCCTCCCCCAACCCTGATCTAATCCTAAATATCTTGACAGACACACACACAGAACTTTTAATAAAAGGACATGAACCTGTAAGCGTAGCGACGTCCTTGTGGCGGATGTGTGTCGTGGGTGGGTGTGTAGAGGGGTGTGTCGTCGAAGCGGCGGGCGGCCGCACTCGGCCACGATGCATCACATCCCCGTCGCAAGCAGCCAGTTTGCAAACGGCACAGCTGTACTCTTGTGGTTGCTCCTCGTTGTCCGCGGTGTTACTGATGCGACAACACTGTTGCTGCTTCTGCTCCAGACGGCCAAAAGGCAACTGGAAGGAAAGACAAAACATCATTTTAATCTGACAAGAGAGCTCCACGATATGCCCCTCTCGAAAATTAATAAAACATAAATTATATTCCTATAAAACATTTTTAAATAACATCCGTTTCCAGTTTGAAAAATAAGAAATTTTCTTGTCCTTACTATAAGATTTCACTCATCTATGTTTTTTTCGTTTTCATTTACTTAATGGTCGTATAAGAAAGTAATAGTTATAAATTTAGAAAATTTAAAAGGAAAAAATAGTTTTTTTCTTAATTTTATTTTTATTTTTCGCTTTTAAGTGGCGTATCTTCAAAGTCTACGGTCAGATTCTGATAAAATTTATATGGGACCAGTCCATGGGCGTAGCCAGGGTGGGGCAGGGGGGGGCGCTTGCCCCCCCCCCCTAGCTTTTGGACAAAAAGTAATAAGTAAATCAGTATTATTGTCATTATAAACAGGGATATTTCTAGATTTCTATGATGTCCATTGGATTTTTGACGTAAATTTATATTTTGGATCCAGAAAATCAAATATCAAAGTTTTGTTTAATCACAATCTTTTATTTTTACATGTAAACTAAAATATCAGGGAAAATTAAATATATATTAAATAGACCCATTGAAAATATTTTTATTAAACAAATTTTTTATAAAACTTTTTAGGTAAGGTTACCATAATAATGTGAGAGCTTTTTTTGCTCACCCCTCTCTCATTACCTCGGGGTCCTAGGCAAAACACGCCGAGCAATTGGTTTAAAAAAAAAAAAATTACCCCCCCCTGAACAAAATCCTGGCTACGCCCATGGGGACCACCTCGGGAGTATAACTACTATTTCAAACAAACATCATCCAAATCGGCGCATATTTGTCGGAATTATGCCCGAACATACATAAAAAAAATATATATTGTCGAATTGAGAACCTCTTCGTTTTTTTAACTCGGTTAAAAAAAAAAACAGCGGAGATTGGGAGCCTCTGATTTTACCCCCTCCCCCCCTGTCGTAGTTAGATTCATTCGTGATCAAGTAATTAAAAATAAAAAAAGAAGATATGCATCTTAACGAGATATCTAACTAGAAACTAAACAAACAAGAGACAAATTAGATTCAATACGGATTTAGATTGCAATAAAGCGGAATCATCGTCAAGGGCATCTACCTCTATAAATACAAACAAAAAGGGACAAATAGACGCATGTCAATAGACGCACTAAACCAGAAGTCCTAAAACTCCAGCATCCTATACGGAAATATAACTTAAATAAGGCTGCATGAGATGAAACTTTATTATAAAAACTGAAACAAAACGAAAATCCGCTTGACATAAAACCCATGAAGAAGAAGAAGATATAAAAAGAGACAGCCTGCAATTAATTTAAAAAATCTAAAGTTTCCAAAAATTACATCTTTTTTAAAACTCAACAACATTTAAGGCAGTACGCATCCCAAATTCAAAAAAAGAGTGACAATTAAGTTTCTTAAAGGTTCAAAAAAAAAATTCAATATTATTTCATACTTTTTAAACACACAAAAAAGAATATATTTTAAAAATTACCCCACTTCTATAGAAGATCTATAATGAAATTTGATATGGGCGTTACCTACAATACCCCTATGTCTATTCATAGTAAAAAACAAAATCTCTCGCCGCATTTGTTTGTCTGTGCACAATTATCTCAATAACTACTGAACGGATTTTATTCCGGTTTTCACGGGGAAGGTTTAGGCATATAATTTGTGGATATTTTGTGTAAATTATTGGTCGGGGAGGTAACTTCACGTAAATAGTTAGCGTTAAGTGAAAACATAGGTTTATTACATACTAATATCGCCTATGGTCGAAATACGACCAATATTTTACCTGCATGGTAAAATTCTAATATTAAGATGCACTGGTGTATACAGTATAACTCCGACTATTCGACCTTACTTTCAGCACAAGTGCAAGCCATTAATAATTCTGTTATAAAAAAGCATGGAGCATGCATATTTGCTGTCTTCTATTTTGTATGGCCCGCTTGTCGGCGACACCGCGGGCCATCGGCTGCACGTTCAGCTGATTCAATAATAACCGTGACTCACTGGCAAACATACTTACTAAATGATGTACCAATGCAGCCGGCGAAGATTTATAAATACATATAGCTGCATCTTGAATTGTTCAATGAAGCTAAACTAAACTAAATTATGTGTTACATAAATATTTATGAAGAATATGCCGACAGAAACACCTTTACCGGATGGAGGTATCACATCCCCTCCCACAATGAAAATCAAACAAAAATCGGTTCAGTAATTGAAAAAAATTACTAACTTTAATTTTCAATTTTTCATAGAAATATCTACTTAAAGATAAGAAAATAAGAAAGACCATCACAAATTTCTATTTCCAAGCAATAATTTTTATTATTTTTTCATTTATATCGCATTATCTAACCTTCGATACAAAAAACTATTGTTGCTAATTGCACTTAGACTGTGATAACCTCAGCGTGTATTACGTGACATTCAATCACAGCCTAACACATGCCAGATTCATGAATACGTCAACTTGGCCATGCATTTTAGAAAGCCCCGAGTAAATAACCTATTTTAATGTGTTTTTTGTATGTTTTTTGTCACATCTTGACCCATGATTGTTTAAATATTAATTTACAATGTTTACACAATTTGTGTAAATTATTTTTAATTTTACAACTCCCTTATCTGTTGAATTCCAACTATTTGTATCTAGTTTTTTTCTATACGATTGGGCGGGGGTGGGGGGGGGTATTTTAGATAAGCTCTCAAATCGCAGACATGTACTTTATTACACTATATTATACAGTATACATAAAAAATGGTTTATTTAAAAAAATCGATATCAAATATTTATTAAAAATAGATTTTTTTTGACAATACACAAAAAACAATCAACAATTAAAATAAATCTATTATAAACAAATAAATATGACTATAAATACAATAGCCATCTCACTCAAACTCTGAATGGGAGGGGGGTATAACCTAATCAAATATCAAAATAAATTCAATACAAAATACTCGATTTCATAAATCTATTTTGCTTATACCGTTAACACCCCCCCCCTCCATTCAAACTAAACAATACATAATTATATAAATGTCTGTTAAATACATTTTTAAAATTACTTAAAGGTGGCAAAATAATGAAATTTCAAAACAATAAAAAAAAGTTGTTTTTTTTTTTTTTTAAGTGGCATATCTTCAAAGTCCATAATCAGATTCTGATAAAATTTATATAGAACCACTTCGGTAGTATACTCTTTGAAACAAACAAATATCATCCAAATCGGTGTAGTTATATTTGTCGAATGTCTTCCGTTTTTGAAGTTAGTTAAAAATAACTAATAACTTCTAGGGGAGGGAAATTTAAACATTAAACGTAATCTTGAAAAGGGAAGAGGGGGATCACAATCTATTATAATCAACAAAGCAAACTATCAATACAACAAAAACAAAAAAATACCTGAATATAATTTGGTAATCCATAATAATCACAACACAATTTATTTGTTTCGGTAATTTTACACATTTTCAACAAGAAAAACTCTTTCAGTAACGTTTCAGCACTTTCAGTACATCACGTTTACTCTCTAAAAGGAAAAATTATGCAACGAAAACACTTTTAATTAACAATTTTCGCTATCAGCAAAAATGATAAGATAAACGTTAAAAAAATAAAAATTAAAGCATACTTTTTTGACAATCGCGTGGCATAAATTAACGACTGAATATGGTCAAACGGTGAACACAGCTGGTACAGAATGCATATTTAATAAAAGGGGGATCTTGCGGAGGAGGGGGGATCGACAAATTGTCATCGGGTCCAATATTAGTGACGTAATACAAGTAACTGATACTATACGAAAGTTGTAATAAGTTCTAAGTCACGTACACACCTTTTGGTATGATTTTTGACGGTGTAGACCAGTGCTTCTTAAACTTTTTAATGTCGCGGCTCCCCTGCAACTCAAATTGATAACCCACGGCCCCCCTAATTTTTTTTTGGAACCCAAGTTGATTAAAAAATTTCTTTGTTTAAAGTTCACTCCTGTACAACTGTAGTGCTATCTAGCCGTAAAGGAAGTATTTAGGATTCTCGCCAATAGTTTAAAATTTTTGATTTAAAAAAATCAGTTGTAAAAATATAATCATTTTAACATTTCAGTATTTTAATAAAATTTCATATAATCATAATTTAAGCAAGTGTACATCAGTGGCGAGGCGTGAAATTTTTAATAAGGGAAGCATATTTTGTCAATCCTTCCCCTCCTATTAACAAAAAAAACTAGTTATGAAACACCTTAAGTTCAAGCTTTTACTTTTTTAAATACATTCTTATATATTTATATAGTAACTAAATGATTCTACGTCTTATTCTCTTGTATTTTAGTCGATATTTGTATGACGAGTTGAAGTTCACTGCAGGAAATATCACTAAAAAATTTCGAATTTTTTATTTCGTTAAAAGTATGTTTATTGTATAGAAAATGACGTGAAAAGTTGTTTGTTTCAAACCGCAGGTCTGTATCTCAAACCGTTCTCGAGATATAGTCTCTCAAAGTTTTAGTTTTTTCAAATTTTTGGAGAAAAAAGGCCATAACTTTTGAACGCATGGTCGGAATTGATTTTAGTCGACGGATTTGAAATCAGCGTGTCAAAATCTATATAATGACATGTATAATACATTAAAATCCGACAAAAAAATTTTGGCCAAAAATCAACATTTTTTTAAGGTATACCCCTTTGAATTTTTTCGATTTTTCGCGAAATTTTTTTTCTCGAGTTTTAAGGTATTATACATGTCATTATATAGATTTTGACACGCTGATTCCAAATCCGTCAACTAAAATCAATTCCGACCACGCGTTCAAAAGTTATCGCCTTTTTTCTCCAAAAATTTGAAAAAACTAAAACTTTGAGAGACTATATCTCGAGAACGGTTTGAGATACAGACCTGCGGTTTGAAACAAACAACTTTTCACGTCATTTTCTATACAATAGACATACTTTTAACGAAATCAAAAATTCAAATAATTTTAGTGAAATTTCCTGCAGTGAACTTCAACTCGTCATACAAATATCGACTAAAAAACAAGAAAATAAGACGTAGATGTATTATAGTTTTATAATTGAGCGTGTACATTAATATTAAATGCTATTTTTGATTAAAATGTTTGGGTTGCGCATAAAGATGAATATTCTAATAATATTTTTAAATTATTTATTAACTGAAAACACAGATTTGTATTAATTTACCCATAAAGTAAGGGAAGCACTGCTTCCCCTGCTTCCATAAAGAATGCGACGAAATATGTCACAATTTAAAATCTTATATCTCCGGAACTAATAATCGTAGAGCAATAAATAACACGGTAATAGATAGCTTATATAGTCCTATATAACCCTCCATCCCCCAACCCTTAAATACAATAGCATAAAAAAATTTCATAGGATTCTGTAATTTTTAATTTTTATATAACCAAATTTTTAATTATCGTAGGAAAGTAATAAAAGTTTCAAATTGTTAATTATTAAATACTTCATTATCAGACCGTAAGAATTAACAGATAAACAATTAGGGTATGATATAAAAACATTCTTTATTATATAGATTTTATCAAAGTTTTAATATTTTAATATAATATTATCTCTATACCCGTGTATATATTATGATACATTGTACCGGTATATTAAAATTAATTAAGGAATTAATTTACGCAATAATATATCTAATTACCACAAAATAGCATTAGCATATAGAGTCACTTCATACGGTCAATACAGTAAAAACTCCTTATTCACGCTTCCTTCATTCGCGTTTTCACTATTCGCGGATTAAAAAAATGCGACCCAATTCCTATATTCGCGGCTAAAGATTTCTTTATTCGCGGATCTAATCAGTACATACATAATAATAAAAAGGATTCCAATAGGTATCCAACCCAATATCCTTTGTAAACGCCGTCAAATGGACTAATAAAAAAGTAAAATAGACCTTATTACAACTTTGCCTAAGAAGAGGCTTCAACAAGCACTAGAAACGTGACATTTAATTTGAAAAATCTTAGTGAAGGTTTAAGAATGGCAAATGAGCTTTGTGATTTCTTTATGAAAATTGATCCGTCTATGGAACGAAGTCTTATTTTTAAGAGGCAAATTGCTAATGCCACTGCTGAATATCAGTCTGGATTGAAGGAGCTTTTAAAAACTGCAAGCAAGAAAAAATTACAAAATTCTTTAAACCATTGCCTAAGCCTGAAGATAATAATTAATCAATATGGTCAAAAACTTCAATTAAATTAATTAAATTGATTTTTTTATATTGTATTTGTTTATTTATTTTGTCACCTAGGAACGTATCCCCTATAATCCCATATAAATTACCATTCCGTATTCATGGTTTCTGTATTCGCGGCATATTTATGGAACATATACCCCGCGAATAAAGAGCTTTTACTGTATTTCAATTACAATTTACCAACTATGTTATCATTTCAATCTAACTATATTTCCTCTATACTCCCGACAAAAAATGTTAACTGTAATATTTTAAAATTAAACAGAAGACATCTTGTTTAATTGAATTAATATCTCCGGGTAACACCGAGACTAGTGCGCTAATTAATAAATAGATTACACTAATAATTAGTTTAAATGTCCACCATTTTGACACACATTGGCCGATTGTCATTAAATCAAGCTGTTTTAAAGTTAGGTAGCTATAGAATATGATTCAGTAATGGCGGTAGTCAAATATCAACAAATATTTCTAATTTAACACATAAATAACTGAATTAAAACAGGTCCGTAATAAGGAAGAAATACGATCTTCTAATTTTCAGATGATTTTCACAAACGACACCACACAAAAGTTACTCGTGTGAAACAGCCCTCATTATAATATTCATGGTTAATTAATTTTAATTCAAACTAGATGTAAAAATAACCACATAATACGTGTTCCGTGCATTCTGAATTCATCAGAAACAAAACAAAAAGCCGAAGCACGTGCCGAATAAAACAATTAACAGCTGCAACGTCTGACGTCACGCTTACAGAACCGACTAAGGAATATTTTAGAAACTTTTGCCCTGAAATGCACATCGGCAACCCCTCATTCACTTAAACATCCAAATATCAAGTTAGAGTTTATTTCCAAGGTATAATAGCGAGAAGGATGATGGGGGGGGGGGGTCGTACACATATTAAAGATCCTACCTTATTTAAAAATCAACCTGTAGATGATTCAGATACTTGTTGCTTGTCAGGGAAATTTTTCTTCCTCATTTGTTTGACTCATCTGCAAAATTAAATACAAAAAAATTACGTTTAGTTTACAAATATGTTTTCCAAGATACATTTCTACTAATATTGATAAAATTAATTGATTTATAAATATTGTATTATATTTTTTTAAGATAATGTATCAGTGAAATACAGTAAAACATCTATAATACGAACTTGATTCATTTTACTTGCCACGAAAATTTTTGAAAAACACCAAATATGGAAAAATGTTCAAAATATCATGGAAACGGTTAGGTATACCGAAAAATTGATATAAGATAAATTATAAATAACAATATTATCTACAACTTTCATTAAAAATATTTATTTCTAATACGAGCCTCTATTTTATCTAATCTTAATAAATAAATGCACCCACTCAATAATTTACAAATTGATACAATAATATCTACATTTTTTAATACAATCTCCCCCTTAAATTACCACCTAACCACACCAATGTGCTTACATTTTTATGAAAGACTTGGCAATGAAAATACTTCATCAGCTGTTACTGATAGTAATTATTAATAATAAAATAACTACACCATTAACAAACAAAAAATAAACTATAATCAGGCAAATATAGATAAAATCATGTATGCGTCATTGCAAAAATGGTAATTTACTTCCCCTTAAATTAGGGTTAAAATTAAAACTCATTTCAGGTCAAGGCAAAAGTAGTTTATAATAATTTAAACATAAAGGGAGAGAAAGTATGTAATAAAAAAATGCATATTATTTTATATGATATGATAAAAGTTAAAAATAATTATTAAGTCATAAAAGTCTAGACAGAGAAAGTATAATACAAAAAATTACATAATGTAGGTAAAAAAGTCTTTGAAATAATTATACATATATACCTAATACGATATTATGTATTATATTTTATGTACTGTCTGTTTTGATTAAAAAAACAATCATATTATGTTTATAATATTTATATTTGAGGTTATCTTTTCTTGCATTTTTCTTGTAAATATATACAAGATTTTCACATTTTCACAATTTCTTAGTAGAAGCTTCACAAGTTTCAGTGATAATTAAAAAATCATAGATGTGTGTGAATGAATTTTTTTTCTAATGCTTATATGGATTAATGGCATATATCATCACTATATTTAGATGTATGTATGGGGTCATTGCCGTAATGAACATATGATTTAAATAACTTTCAATTAAACAAATTAACAATTCATTTTCTCTTTATTTACTTTAGAAAATGTAAGAAAAATTATCAAGATTTCCATTTAATAAATAAAAATATTACGTATTTGAAAATTGATGCTATGCATTGTATATTTATAATTCGTTATTAAATATGAAATAAAATTATATAATAACAAATTACAAGAATAATCACTTACTTCGTAGTAAAAACATTTATTTGACATTTCTTAACTGGACATATGATCATTTTTCATTCGCTTATATTTTTTAGCACATATTTTTTATTTAACTTATATTAATACTGTGTAACACTCACTAATTACTTTATATATACACTTAATAATTTATTTATAAGACTATTTGTTTATAAGCAAATCAATATTTTCGGTGGTAACATTTGTAAAAGTCCTTTTGCCGTTAAGACTTGTGTATTTCTATGTGAAATCAGCCACACAATACAAAATAGGAAGTACCAACTCTATGAAATGGAAGACACCTTTTTATTTTATTTTAACCTGACTTTTATGAATATACATATTATTACATATTTGCATTTGATTCATATTATTTAATTGATAAGAAAAACAACGCAATTAGGTACCTTTGTTTTTTTAATGTGTAATTAACATTATTAAGTTTTAAACTTGTAAAAAAAAAAAAAAAACAAATCATAAACGTCAAACTGACCAAACTTGTCAAAATGTATGATATTTACGTAATTATCATTTAAAATGCAGAAATAAAATAATATTCATTCAAATAATTGACCTAAAAATACATTTTTACATAAAATAATAACATCAGACATGAAATCAGCAATGTAATCTCTGTGGTTGGCCAAACGAAAAATGTATTGATTGAAAAATTTATCAAATTTATTTGTTAGAACACATATTTCGGCCCTTTTATATTTTTAATGCAAAATTACGATCAAAATTGACATTAATATATTTTTTTGCGTGCGTGTATTTGTAATCAAAAATTCTACCACCTATATTTATTATGGCTGTTGAAGATGATCAACAGTTTTGTCTGAGGTGGAACAACTTTCAAGCAAACATAACATCACAGTTTGAAACATTACGAGACGATGAAGACTTTGTTGATGTTACGCTAGCTTGTGAAGGCCAGAGATTAGAAGCGCATAAAGTTGTTCTCTCAGCATGCAGCCCGTTTTTTAAGGAACTGTTCAAAGTAAGATGATTATTCAAGTCTAATTGTACTCTATTATTATCTATATGTATTTTGTAGAGCAACCCATGCCCGCACCCTATCATATTTATGCAAGATGTTGAAGCTAAACACATAGTAGCACTTTTAGAGTTCATGTACGCAGGGGAAGTCAATGTTTCACAAGCACACCTATCAGGATTCTTGCGAACAGCCGAGTCGTTACAAATAAGAGGATTAACTGATGCTTCCAAAGCTCACAAGGTTATTTATTTATTCTAGAATCATATTAACTAATTAACAACAAACTGATTTTACAGCAACAAGAAAAAACCGTCGAAACGTCTGTAAATGTAGAACAGAAGCCAGTAAGTCCTAAAACGCAACATAAACCTAAACCCGAATCGCAGAATAAACCGTACAGTCAAAAACAGAGCAGATCTGCGTCAAGTAGTCCGACGCAACCAAGCAAACGTGTGTGCAAGGAGGCGATCTACGAAAACTCCAACCACGGAAGCGAGAACAACGATGATATTGATGCAAACTCTGTCGAAGAGTTTGAAGTCCTTGAAGAGAATCAGGATATTGATTTCACTGAAGAGGCAGTTGAGCCTAAGATTGAATTACCCGGGTATGTTAGTGATGATGACGTCAAATCAGAGAGGCTGCGGGAAGCTATAACTGGGCTGAATCACGCAGAGCTAGGACACTTTACTAACATCAACGGTAAGTGAAAATATCGTGACTTGTTCAGTGTAGACAATAAGTTATGTTTATTTCTGTAGAAGAGATGGAAATAATCCCAGGAATCCCGAATCTGAACCCTACAGAAGTATCGCAGGACTCATCACAAGGTAAGAGGCACTTTTGTTTTATTTTATTGTTAACACGTTGACCGCCACAATGCAGTGAACGTGTTAAGTGGTTTTTATTTGTTAAGTAAGGATACTGTACGCAAATGGGCGGGGGTCCAAGAGTGGTCTAACATGTAATACCTTGTAGATTATCTGCTATTTTCTCTTATTATTAGTTTTTTTTATTTATACCTTATTTTCAATGGAAAAAATATAATACTTAAAATTACAGCATGAAATTTACATACGATATGTATTTAATATTGATTTTGAACGCGTATAATTTTTCGAAAAATAAATCGTAGAAAATCAGCGAAATTTTAGGTTGCGTCGTACACTCTGGTTTGAGTTTTGTTTGTTGGTAATAGATTATTTGAGTGTTGATTCATGTCAGTGATTGAACTGTTTGATGTAAAATAAGATTAATTCGGCACTATGATACCTACAATCCTTGAAATTCATTAATTTAGAGATTACCAACAACTGGAATGGTCAGTATATCCTATAATCCAAATTATTATACAATTTGAAAAGGGTATAATACAAAATTTCAAAGAAACTTGTTTTGATTCTCACTCGTAAATTTTAGTAATCCCTATTTTACGAAATGTAACTATTAATTAAATCTAAATGTGTTATAATAATATACTAGCAGTCGCATATATTCACTGTTTAAGTACCGTTAAATCACTGACATAAATCATATGCGCGCGCAACTCAAGTGTTAACAACATACAAAACTATGAAACCTGAGTGTACAACATAATCTAAAGATCACGCCAAAAATCAAAAAGCATTTCCAAGCTTTCAAATGCCTTTTTGCGGCTTTGATTCGTTATTAAAAATCGATTGAATTCAAATCGCAAAATATTGCAGTTGGAAACGCTTTTTGAACGATCGTTCTGCGATAATTTTTAATAAAAGATACGGCGATTTGAATTTTATAAAATTTTGTTTTGGCGTGGTTGCAGGTGGTGCGGACCCCCGCAAGCCCCACTCGCTGGACCCCCGGCCGTGCCCGGAGTGCGGACGGGTGTACAGTAACCTGTCAAACCTACGGCAACACCTGCGGCTGATTCACCATCCGCAGGGCGTGTGCTGCCCGCTCTGCAGCAAGCCCTTCAAGACCAGTCTGTACCTAAAGAGGCACCTGGTCGGCTTCCACAGTGTCGCCGAGCCCTCGCGCGCCCACGCCAAGTACAATAAGTATCTCGCGCACGCCGATTCTGCCACAGACGAGTTCAGTACAAATAACAAGGATGACGCTCTCGTTACCGATTACGGACAGACTTATCAGTTGAATAACGCTTATGATGTGGTTTAAAACTTAACAACGGGAGGGGGGGGTGGCGCCGCTAGATAGGGTTTTTCCTGCATATTTTAAGCACAAAACGATTTAAAATTACAAAAACGGCTACCAAAATAATTTTACAATGAATTTTTTCTCAAAGTAGTATTTTTAAATAATTACTTCTGCCTTATAATCTTTCGCTTGAAACTATCTATAAAATTCAGAAAATGTGCTTGAATATGTGAAGAATAAAAAGGCGCAATTGTCCAGATTTAGACAAAAAAACATCGATTTTTTCATAATCGGTTTGTATTATAAAAAATATTTGATGACTGAAAATATAATAATAATAATCATGTAATGATCTCTAGGTTTCTGGGTGCAAGACTTTACTTCTTGTTAATAAAATAAACAACGAGGAGACTTGCGTCGTACTCAGAAGTCATAAATAAATTCTAAATTTGTTTTACGTCAATTAAAAAAATTATTTATTTATTTATTTATTTAAAATTAACACGAATTTTTATCGTAAGGTTTTTTTTTACAATTTTAAATAATTATCTGCGTGTTTTAAACATAAAAATAATATTTAAGAGTGATATTCTTTCCGATAAAGATAATCGAAATAAATATTAATACTTGTGCCATAAGTTGACAACTTCTGGTTTAAAACAAAAACAGTATTAAATATCATAGAGTGGAAGTATTGATAGAATTATTTGTTACACAGATGAAAATAGTTATTTTATACAAACATACTTACATACCGGCCAGAAGGAAAAACATTTACTATTTTGGAGACATAGAACTCCAGAATTATGAATCACACAAACTTTGGAGTAGTCTTAAAATGTACGTTATATCATCTAGTTTTATGTATTCATATTCATTACGATGAATTGTTTATTAGTTATAGCACTTTAAGTAAAGTATTGCTATCCAAAAAGCAAGTTAGCTAATTTACTAGGTCTTATTTTACTTAACTTGCTGTAACTTCTAAACGATTCATCAGAACAATTTGAAATTTTAATACATAAAACTAGACTATATTAGGATCGTTATAAAACTATTTCGAAATTAATGTGATGTATAGTTCCAGAGTATTATGTCGCCAAACAGAAAACGTTTCTTTTTAATCAAAACCTTCGTAATATTGCATCAATTGTTAATATATTGATATGGTATTACAAATTGCAATAGACCAGACTGATTTTATATTACATAAGTACTCAGGATATATTTGCCTTAAAGCGTAGAGTTCATAGTAAATACAAAATGAATTAACGAATTTAGTTATGCTGAAGATTGAAAATTTAATTCTTTTTGTATTTACTGATTTATTCTATGCTTACATTTACTGCAATGTTACATTTTAACACATATTTTTAATTACTGGTTAATACAATTTTAATTATTTTACAATAGAACCAATATCATTGTTATATTTACAAAATAATGCAAAGAACTGGAAATTATATGAACAGTGTACATTTATATTATTAACATAAAGATAAATGTATTTAACGTGTGTGTAATCATTTTATTTACCTTATTAATTGTATATAGAAGAACAATTAAATAGATTTTCAGAAAAACGAACACAACATAACACAATTCAACAATGACATAATATTGGCGCCCTTTAATAATCTTTTGCGCATGCGTCAGTTGTACCAATACCAACGTTGAGTAAATAAATATTTCTTGTGATTTATTATGTATTTATTTTTCTATTTTTTAATTAAATCTAACCTTTAGTATACAAGGCAATTTTGAATAAATGAATTAAAAATAAACTATTCTTAAACTTTATTAGTAAAATACAATACAATACATAATACACATTTATAAAACACAGTCATAAAATCAACTTTTCATCGGCCCGGGTAGCTCAGTCGGTAGAGCATTGGACTTTTAATCCAAGGGTCCAGGGTTCAAGTCCCTGCTCGGGCGCTTAAATTTTTTTTTTTTTTAAACGCACTTTTCAACATTTTATTTTATTTATACAGAAGGAGTGCAGATATTACGGTCTTCATTAAAAAGAAACCCGCTCAGAAATCTCCCACACGCTTTAGACATGTCGACATCTGGAATTTCAACAATTGAAAATTCTGGATTAGGATCTTCAAGTATCTTCAACAATAATGACCTGATGGATAGTCACAGGAGACACTGTAACTGCGGAGGCTCTCAAGGGCATCACGGGGGGCTGGTAAAACTGGGAGAAGGCGTAGAAGTCTGTTCAGAACAGCTACGAGGGGTAAAATGGACGGATTGGCGTAAACTGACTCGAGGTCTAGCGACTGTGCTGTTCAGTCCTTTAGAGCTAGCAACTTGCTCTGTTACAGGGCAAAGATGGTCCAGAGCTGGACAGCATCACAGACCTGTAAAACCAGCACTCCCTAGGGATAAAGTGCAAGCTATTGTTTGTAAGTAACAAAACAAAAGGTGGAAATTACTTTGAATAACGATGCGATTATTTCCAGCGTATGTTGCCAACATGTTTCCCAATATAGAAGTTAGCCGGATTAAGCAAGTTTTAGCGTACAAGTGCAAAGAAAATTCTACAGCTTTTAAAATGAAGTCGATACGATATTATAGGTAAGAAATAATCATATTATAGCTGGAAATATTATTTATTTGTTTAATTATTTTTTAGCGATCAGCATTTACAAGCTCAAGAAAATCAGTGAATATTTTTTTTTTGTTTTATTGTTTTAGCGTAGAGAATTATTTATGTTTTCTTATATTTACTATAATAGAATCTTCATAGATCATGCATTTTTTTAAACTGGTGCCATTGGTAATTTTAAATTACTCCAACAATTAGATTTGTTGAAATGTTATATAACATGAAGATTCTATTTATTTTGGATTGTTGTTACTAATTACTATTTATTTATTTTTGTTGTTATATTTGTGCCAAATCTGTATAAAACAATAAGTATGTAAATATAGTAAAAAATGAATGTTATAAAATAACAATGGATACATCAGGGAATTTATATTAATATGTATTGATTATATTAATATCTAAAACAAATGTTTATGTTTTTGTGAGAGACTGAGTCATAGAAAATAAAACCGATTAATTAAATAATGCTTCAATTATTATTTTCAATTTTAAAATCTTGTATTCAAATTTAAATAGAGCAGCGCTATAAATTTGAAAAGTTTAGGGATTTTATTTCAGTTACCAATCTGACAAGTGAACTGTGAACGAGTGCCATGTTTTAACCTCAAACTTCTCTTTCTACCGTATAAACTTCAACCATGTCGAAGCGAGGTATGTCAAAATCAATGAAAATTTATCTGTTTTATTTATTTATCATCCTTTTATAAATCGATAAATTAAATATTATATCTAAATCGTGATATGTTTACGATAATTAATTTATATATATTTTATAAATATACTATTTTGTGTTTGTGTTTTCAATGATATACAAATGAGTGAATTTGTGTTTTTTTTTTAAGGACGTGGTGGTTCCGCGGGAGCCAAATTCCGGATATCTCTGGGTTTACCTGTAGGAGCTGTAATAAATTGTGCCGATAACACCGGTAAGTGAATTTACTATATTTTGAATGTGACATGTGTGTTGACATAAATTTTTTATATAGGTGCTAAAAATTTATATGTCATTGCTGTACAAGGAGTAAAAGGTCGCTTGAACCGTCTGCCTGCTGCGGGTTCAGGTGACATGATAGTAGCGACAGTAAAAAAAGGTAAACCAGAACTTCGAAAAAAGGTAATGCCTGCAGTCGTTATTCGGCAACGCAAGCCGTTCAGGAGGAAGGATGGGGTATTTATATATTTCGAAGACAATGCTGGAGTGATTGTGAATAATAAAGGAGAAATGAAAGGCTCCGCCATTACCGGACCCGTCGCTAAAGAATGTGCAGATTTGTGGCCGAGGATAGCATCGAACGCTAGCAGCATTGCATAAGTTGTATAATTATTTTTAAAAATTAATAAAATACCTATTTGGTTATTCACTTGTTTTTTTTAAATATTTTCTTTCAGATAATGATACTTGTAGTTTATCTTATCGTTATACTATTTAATTAAGTTAATTTAATCCAAAATTTATATTGATATTTAAAAGTTATTTCCTGATATTTTATTTAAATTAAGTAAATATGTATTAAGTTTTAACATTAAACATAAATGGGTTGTAAGTCAATACTCGATAAGCATAATGACGTTTGATCAAATATTAACGATGACTGTATTTTTTAGCTATATTAATTAATTGTGAATCTGTTCCTAAAATTCTATATTCAATTCAAATCAAATTTATTTCATATTTGAGTCAATTTTTTATAGACAATAAATACATAATAAAAAAACAACGGTGTAACATTTCGCCAAAACAGTGAAAGATGCGGTAGGTTTGGGATATACCTCTCTTTTTCTAATAGGAATGAAATAGACACTCCTATTTTAAAAAAAGACAAGTATATCCCAAACCATAATTCAAATCAAATATTAATTGTATCATGATCCCAAACCTATTTCTATCTCTTTTTTTTGACACGACTGTTTACCGAGTCCATGTTCTATATCTATGGTCAGAATCACAACTGCTGCCAACTAATACTAAAAATCGTAAAAATGACGCTTCACGAATAGACCGAAGAGTTTTTTTTTATGATTTTGCAATGACGAATTTGTACTTTTTTGATTTGTGTTGTTAAAATATCAAAAAATACGAAAACAAGAATGAATAAAGGAATTTTTTGTAAATAATTACATTTGAATACATATGCTTCGTGGTGACGTCATTTCCGCCCCAACGCTGATTGGTCAAGGCTGACCTTTCAATCAAGGCATGTTTTCTTCATATCAAAAATTAACTGTTAAAACAGGTTAAAACTGTTGACGAGTGCAGTATTAAATTTATTTATCTATCTATTTAATAAGTTGTAGCTGTAGGTAGAAGCAACATGGCAGTTGGCAAAAATAAAGGTTTATCCAAAGGAGGGAAGAAGGGTGCTAAAAAAAAGGTGTAAGTGAAAATTATTCCTTATTTTATGTATTTCAATTTACGTACATAAACATGTGATGCAGTTACTTCAATAATTTTGAAGGATGATCTTGATATTTTTAGATACATATGTACATATTTGTTTACTCTACTTGTTGATGTTATAAAGGTATTTCTCGAAAAAATTCAAAAATTTAGTATTGCTAGTTATAGGGATTACGACATTTTAAATGGATATTCAACGAAAAAGTTAATTTTATTCGAAGGAAAAATATATTTGGAGTTAATATAAAAAATCTCAAATATTTTCATTGTCAAGTTTATAAGTTATAAGTAAAATAAAAATTTTTATTTGTTGATAATACTTCCAATTTATTCTAGTGTAGATCCCTTCACCCGAAAAGATTGGTATGATGTCAAAGCACCATCAATGTTTGTTAAACGCCTAATTGGCAAAACATTGGTGAACCGAACCCAAGGTACCAAAATTGCTTCGGAAGGCTTAAAATACAGGGTATTTGAGATTACATTAACTGACTTTGAAAAAGATTTTGATGCTGAAAGGTATTTATGTTAAAATTAAACTGGCTTCAATATATTTCTATTAGGTATTGAATGTTTCAGATCTTATCGTAAATTCCGTTTGATTGGTGAAGAGGTACATGGACGTAATGTACTAACAAACTTCCATGGTATGGAATTAACAACGGATAAACTTAGATCTATGGTCCGAAAATGGCAAACATTAATAGAAGCATCAGCTGATGTCCGTACAACAGATGGTTATCTATTAAGAGTATTCTGTATTGGTTTTACCAGCAGAAACCAACTGTCACAAAGAAAGACATGCTACGCTCAACATACACAGGTAACATATTTTGTAATAATATAGATCTAAATTTTAATTATAATTTATTAAGGCAGTATTGCGGTTCTGACATCTACAATTTTAATCTTATTTCGTCACCTCACAATACTGCCTTAAATGATGATCCACTCAGCTCGCTTTGAAGTACACTGAAGATAACTTAGTGTTCCCTATCCAACGCAAATTTAAATATCTGAAAAAGCTTATATTAAACTTCAAATAATTTTATTTATTGTTAAGAATTGAAAAAGTATTTTTGTTTTAGGTACGTGCCATTTGTGAAATAATATAATACATGTATTATGTATAATATAATTTATAAAATGATGATTCACTCAGCTCGCTTTGATGTACACTGAAGATAACTTAGTGTTCCCTATCCAACGCAAATATAAATATCTGAAAATGACATTTGACAAAAAACGTTTATTATTATTATTATAATTTAACTAATACATTTTTAAATTTATTCTAGGTACGTAGGATTCGTAAAAAAATGGTAGACATAATTACGAAAGAAGTAACAGAATCGAATTTGAAAGAAGTGGTTAATAAACTTTTACCTGATTCGATCGCAAAGGATATTGAAAAGAAGTGTCAAGGAATTTACCCATTACACGATGTATTTATTCGTAAGGTATATTAACTCTTTATTTTATATATTGTCACTTATAAAATTAACAATGTTTCTCGTGTTTTTTTTAGGTTAAAGTATTAAAGAAACCCCGTCTTGATATATCAAAATTGTTAGAATTACATGAAGATGGTGGTCGATCAGCTACTGAACCTGGAGCAACAGAAAGTGGAGACCCCCTTACTCGACCTGAAAATTACGAACCTCCAGTACAAGAATCTGTTTAATTTTTTCTACTTTTATATTGTTGGAAAGGAGTTAATAAAAAATATAAAAACCATTTTTGTTTTCTTTACTATATAATATAAAATTATGCCTTAATAGTATTAATAAGTTGATAAGTAATTATAAAAGTTTATATATTATACCTATTTATACTAGTATCGCCTATGGTCGAAATTCAACTGATATTTTACCTACCTTAATCAGCCTTAATGGCAATATACACACATTATGTTTTTTGTCCGCATTTATGGCATAGTACCTAACCATTCCCCTTCTTTTATAATAAATACAAAAAAATGTACGAACAAGTTCACCTATTGATATAATATAGATCTCTTAAAACAATAGATAACAAATATATTTTCCGTTTACTTTTATAGTGAATGGGTACTTCAAAGTAACCCAGTGGCGTAGTAACGGTGGGGAGGTTTTGGTACCCCCCTACCCCCGAAATATTCAGTGTTCTAAAAAAAACGTATGTTTTGAGATAACATCAGTTCAAAACACCTTCAAAAAATTTAACTCATGTATTTATCCCCCGAAATTTTTTTTTAGTACGCCACTGAAGTAACTACAATAGCAGACGGTTGTAAAACCTACAACGATTATACAACTTGCTCTCCTACTATCTTGACTGTTTTAATACAACTACTATTTTTTATAAATGTAAAAAATGCTTTTTTAAGTTAAATAAAAATTATTTAATATTTAACTTATTTATTGTAATAATTAAGAATATTTATATACTAAAATTTAACGCGATTTAAAAAAAATATTTTTCAATGTAAGCAATGTCTTTTTATACGCGATTTGTTGTGGGACGTATCTACCGCGCAAAAAGAGACTCTACCTACTGTAATTATTTTTGTACATCATTTTTACCATAACTACAAAATATAAATATAAGACAGAACTTATATTATGAGAATTATGACTATTCATATTATCAGTATACCTTTCATACTTCCTTGTTTAACTTCCGCACAATGAGATCATTTACTAATTATGATTAGCTAAATATTTAGTAACAAGTAAATGCACGTAAAAGAAGATTGTTAAATATTACTGAAATAGTTAATTTTACTAATAGATAATTATTGCTATTGATATATCAAAATTAAGATAACTTGAAACGTACTAGCATTAGCAAAACCGAAATCAGTTACATGGTCAGTATAATTTTCTCTTAAAATAATCGACCTATTTAATACTTTTTATTTTATTTTGAATTTTTGATTGAGTATATTTTGAAATAAAAATAGTTTATCTAATCGTAGGTATTTGTATATAAATTAATTTCCACATGCTTAAATTTTAAAGGGGCAATATTTCAAAATAAAAATTACAAACCCAATAAGGTCTAAAAACAGCATTTAAATGTTTTTTTTCCGGGGGAGCCCTGTTTAGGGTTTATCGATAAAATACGTCACGCAAAATTAACGCATGTTTGACCCCTCCCCCTTCCTTTGTCAAGCTGCATCACAATTTAACAACTCCCAAACTAATAATACGTCACAATACCTGGACCCCCTCAAATGAATGATTATATTTTAAATAAAAATAACGTCCTTAATTTATATCGCGACTGAAAAATAGCAATAAAATTGATGTAGGTATTTTAAACGTCGCGTTTGTTCGGACCCACTCTTTTTTTTCGTACGTATTTTATTGACGATTTCTTATCTACTATAATATTTAAAAATACGTTTAAAAAAATGAATTTGCCATTTTAAAACCGACTAAAAAGCTGAAAATAAAATTCTATAAATGATTCTACGTCTTATTTTTTTGTATTTTAGTCGATATTTGTATGACGAGTTGAGTTCACTGCAGGAAATTTCACTAAAAAATTTTGAATTTTTTATTTCGTTAAAAGTATGTTTATTGTATAAAAAATGACGTGAAAAGTTGTTTGTTTCAAACCGCAGGTCTGTATCTCAAACCGTTCTCGAGATATAGCCTCTCAAAGTTTCAGTTTTTTCAAATTTTTGGAGAAAAAAGGCCATAACTTTTGAACGCGTGGTCGGAATTGATTTTAGTTGACGGATTTGAAATCAGCGTGTCAAAATGTATATAATGACATGTATAATACTTTAAAATCCGACAAAAAAATTTTGGCCAAAAATCGACATTTTTTTAAGGTATACCCCTTTGAATTTTTTCGATTTTTCGTGATTTTTTTTCTTTCGAGTTTTAAGGTATTATACATGTCATTATATAGATTTCGACACGCTGATTCCAAATCCGTCAACTAAAATCAATTCCGACTACGCGTTCAAAAGTTAGAGCCATTTTTCTTCAAAATTTTGAAAAAACTGAAACTTTGAGAGGCGGAGAGAACGGTTTGAGATACAAACCTGCGGTTTGAAACAAACAACTTTTCACGTCATTTTCTATACAATAAACATACTTTTAACGAAATAAAAAAATCAAAATTTTTTAGTGAAATTTCCTTCAGTGAACTTCAACTCGTCATACAAATATCGACTAAAATACAAGAAAATAAGACGTAGAGGTATTATAGTTTTATAACTGAACGTGTAAATTAATATTAAATGCTATTTTTGATTAAAATGTTTGAGTTGCGCATAAAGACGAATATTATAATATCTATAATATCAGATGTAAAATATCACTTGGGATTAAATAATACAAAGTACAAGTACATTAAAAGTAAAGTACTCGTGGACTGAGTACCGAGCACACTAAAAGTACTTAGAGTACAGTACTCAAGTACCGCACAGCTCTGTCTACTAGTCTATCAAAGTTATTTCTTAAAATACAGTAATCCCTCCATTTACACGGTTAATTGGTTCCATGAAAACAACGCGTGAAAAAAACGCGTAAATGGAGCATTAAAAATTGCTGCATCATGTTATTTTTTTAAGTCTTTCCACCCTTTTTCCAATACATATTCTGGCCACCCTATACATACTCTTATTTATTTTTCTTGAAACTAATTATAGATACGAAGATAGTTTTTAAAAATGGACACACAATTAGGCAGTCTTCCCCTAATTGTTATAGAAAACACATCTGTAAACAATGTAGAAACCAAAGTAAATGAAGAAGTTGTTGTACAAGAAGGGGCGCCATCAGAGGGTGGTGCTTCTAGTGTTAAGACAGGGTCTAACTGTTGGCACGTCGCAATTGGACGATGTGGAGTTTTCTTTCAGAAAATAGGGTTTCTTATATCTGTTCTTTTCAATATAGCTGATGTCTGTACTGATTTATGGTTAACGTGTCAGTTTGCGTTAAATGGACAATACTGGTACTGTGGTTTAACAGCAATGTTTATCTGGCTGCCGTCGTTTATGTCAACATATACATTGTATAAAATGTAAGTAATATCATATTTTTAAACCAGAATTTTAAGTTTTAGATTTGAACTAAAAATTGTCTAGGCCATTATTCCTGAAAGAGAGCACGTGCTCTCTTTCAGGAATAATGTCTGTACAAACTGCTACTATTGAAAAATAATATAAGGTACTGACACCGGTCTTGGACAATTCCTCAGTTGGACACGTATTTTATTAAATGTACTAAATTATAAATATTTATTGATATTTGATAATTATCATTCAGTAGTGTAGGATTAGGGCCCACAGAGCCTGCAATGCGGGCAGGTCCCGCACGAAGTAGGGCCCCGGAAAGACGTGGTTTGTAGATAAGTTTTGATTAATAGAAGTTTTTATTTAAACAAATTGTTTTTTTTAGTAATAGGAGTTCATGAAAAAACAAAAATAATCCCATCAATTCCTTGCTCTTAAAGTGTCCAAGACTGGTGCCAGTGGCTTATACTACAGATTAGACATACCCTACTTAATAAATAAATACTTTTTAGATGTAAACATGAAGAAAAACACAGTTGGATGTACAGATGTTTTGTGAAATGGAAATGGCCGTTATTTTGTACATTTACGTTACAAATATCGTCGACTGTGTTTGCGTTGAAACACGCTCTAGTCAGTAAACAACACCTCAGTGAACGGGATTATGAAAAAAATCAAAAGCAATTGTCGCAGTTGCAGCTAATTGACGCTTTTGCAGAAGCGGCGCCCCAGGCAACTCTGCAAACATTCATATGGTCCAAAGACAGGCAGTTTAGTAAGTAGTGGGTCAAAAATAGGAAGAAAACATATTTTTTTATTTCGACATTTTTTATCTTAATTAGAAAAAAAATATTAGAAATTTTCATCATTTTTATTCTTATAAATTATCAATTAAAAACATAATAATTTAAATAATTTTTCTAGTTATTACAGATTAAAATAAACATTTTTTATAATTTGCACTTTTCCTCTAAAGTTTATAGTTTTCCTAATTAAAAATTGATAAAAATATAAAAACCAAAGAATTTAACACTTCCTGAAGCTCTAGAATTTTTATTTGAGCATTAAGATCAATGCACCCTTAAAGAGTACAAGGAACAACATACTAAAATTTCAAAAAAATTGTTCAAAAGTCACTTTTCCATAAGTGGCACTTTACAAAACGTATGAGCTCATCTGAAGATATTGACCGATTACAAAAAAATTACTGGCGTCCACTGTTAAATAGCTGACAGTTATTGTTGTTAATATTGCAGGTCGCTGTCAGTTACTTTCAATACTTTTTTCTTATTGTACAATTGCACGAGTGGCAACTTATCATTCATATAACGTCGGTACATTTGATGGAAACACTAAGATTACACAAGCAACACGTTCGTCTGTTTACAAATATGTAATAAACATGTGGATAATAAGTACGTATGTTTTGTTTAATCAATTATATAAATAATTTATTAATTAATGACGCATACAAAATTTAATTAAGTTTTGTCTTTATTGTGACGGGTTAAAAAAATCGATTTTTTTTCTTATATTTTTTTAAAATATACCTACAATTCAAAAATATGTAAAAAAATATTTAAGTTCAAATTCCGAAAACTGACTTAATTACAGTCAAAGAAAACTTTGTAAATATTTAATATTTTTCAATAAAAATTGGTAGTGAATAAGTTAAATAAATACTTAATAAAATGTCTTCTCCCCGTCCTAAAATAATTAGTTACACCTTTAAAAAAAAATCCCAAACATTGACAATTTTTTGACCCGTCACAGTAGCTTTCCCCCTTGTCCTTTTTGACAAAAAATATTTTTATTCACCCTTACAGCTCACGAAAAGACAAAACTCAATTTTTTCAATCTTCATAGGACTGTATAAATTGATATTCTATTTATTTTCCAGTGTCAAGGATCCCTCTAATATCTGTAGCGTTCATCCTATCACCTACAGTTACACTCTACTGTATAACAACACACTATATTCTATGTATCATCGGCCTGGGTTATTTGAAATATAAACTACCCAAAAGACAATTATTTACACACTTATTTACCTTCCCAAATGTATCTCTATACAATGTATTCATAAACATCGACATGAGTGTATTTCGTGTTTATCTCATCTCTAAACTACGTGTATATATGTTATATTATGCATTGTTTATAATAGAACAGATTATATTCACATGTATTTGTATTTATTACAATCGCAGTAACAAGGAACTTGTTTTATGTTCTATTGTATGTGGTATTTGTGGATTATTTTTCACTATTTTTACGTACGGAAATAACCAATGTAGGAAACATAAGGAGTCTGTTAGAAGGATGAAGAGCGAGGTTCCGATGAATATACTTTTGATCTAAAATTGAGGACAAAAAATAAGAAAACTGCTGTATGTGACATCAGTGGCGTCGCCCCGGGTGTCACCGTCAATAACATGTTAAAAATAAAGCCCATTATTATTAAATACTCTGTTGTTATTAGATTGTTTAGGTGTTGATAATTTATAAAGAATTATATAAGTTTTATTGTGTTTTTTTTTTAAAGAATTTCTTAGATTTTATATTCAGGATGATTTACAATGAAATTAAAAAACTTTAACAATATATTTTTAGCAAAAAACCTCATGTGTCCGAAAATTTCTTTCAAGTTTGATGAATTAATGTCTAAGTGACATATTTTCGTATATTTGAAAATAATCACTTTTTTTAAATTGTGATGCACGTGCATTTTAATTAATCAATTTTTATTTTAAAATTCGCTCTCTTCGCGGCGTCCTCTTACGAAAAGTCCAGGAACTATGATAGTTCGAAATAGTTCGAATAAATCCCACATGAATGTCATGGCGCTGCATTTTGACAACCATATGAAAATTGCACGTGGTGTGGAATAATGAATTACAAACATTTTTAATTAGATTTTAAATACAATTATAATGGTTAAAACTAAAGGATATAATTGGCAAGCACGCCGTGTTGTCGAAACAGTAATTGACAATTCAAAAACCAAAGAGGTACTGTTTATTCTTTTTGCTAATTTTGAACAAAATAATTCAATACATGTTTTATTTCAGATAATATTGGACTTAAAATTTAAAAACGGTCAATATGATACATGCAACACAATTGCCCTTCCTTCTGAAAAAAGAAAAACTAAAATTAAGAAAGATAAAGTAGAAATTAAAAAACTGTTATCAAAATCACAACGTAAAAAACTTGAAAAAGTTGTTGAACGGAAACAGAAAAAACAAAACGTAAGTACAGTATAATAAATAAATAAATCTACCTTTCTTGATTAGTAATTTATATCTTTTTCTACAGAGAGCTTCTTTATTAGAAGCATTATCAAAAGTCCAAGCTACTCCTGATGAATTAAAACAATTTACTTCCATTTCTGCTTTACAAACAAAAGGATTAAAGAAATATTTTCAAGAGATTGAATATGAAAAGTCAGTAACAGATAATTCAAAAAGTGAGCCAGTCAAATTAAACAGCATTGCAGGAGCGAATAAAAGAAAAAGATTATTAGGAAATATTTGCACAAAAAAATCTAGAAATGAAATTACAGATCCTAACGTTGTAGGGTTTAATAATGAAAGTTCTGACAGCAGTGAAGACGAAATTGAGGAACCTGAAATAATATCAGATAAAGAAGTAGAACAATCCAATAACAAGCCTGTAGAAATAATAGAAGAAATACAAATTAATGCAGATAAAGAAGTAGAACAATCTAATGACAAGCCTGTGGAAATAATAGAAGAAATACAAACGAATAAAATCAAAGAATGTGAAGTTGTAAACAAAGAAAAGACAGTACCTAAACCGGCAGTTTACGTAGATGTACTCAGAACACCTGAAATACAAGCTGCTCGTTTAAAATTACCCATCCTCGCCGAAGAACAGATAATAATGGAAACAATAAATGAAAATCAAGTGATAATAATTGCCGGCGAAACAGGAAGTGGAAAAACAACTCAAGTTCCGCAATTTCTTTATGAAGCTGGATACGCTAAAGAGAAACTAATAGGTGTAACTGAACCCCGTAGAGTCGCAGCAATTTCTATGTCGAAACGTGTAGCCGAAGAGATGAATTTAACCTCGAAAGAAGTTTCGTATTTGATCCGATTCGAAGGAAACGTCACCGAAGAAACTAAAATTAAGTTTATGACTGATGGCGTTTTATTGAAAGAAGTCCAATCTGACTTTTTGTTAAACAAATATTCAGTGATTATTTTAGACGAAGCTCATGAACGTAGCGTTTATACAGATATATTAATCGGGTTACTTTCAAGGATTGTTCCGTTGAGAAATAAAAAAAATATGCCATTGAAATTGATTATAATGTCGGCTACTTTACGTGTTCAAGATTTTACTGAGAATAAACGACTATTTAAATTACCCCCACAAGTGATAAATGTTGAATCGCGTCAGTTTCCGGTTACAATACATTTTAATCGGCAGACAAACAGTGATTATCTGAAAGAAGCTCTTAAGAAGATAATTAAAATACATACGCAGTTACCTGAAGGTGGTATTCTTGTGTTTGTTACCGGACAACGGGAAGTTAATTATTTGGTCCGAAAGTTACGTAAATTGTTTATGTTTAAATATAATAAACATACAATAAATAGAAACAAATCTGAAGAAGAAAATCAAGATTCAGATTCCGAAGTAGAACTTGGTTTAAAAACATCATTGAAACGGACAAAATCTAAAAAACAAACAATCAAACTACCAGAAATAAATCTTGATAATTATAACATACCAGCAGAAGCAGATGATCTAGTTTCCATTGGATCATCTTCAGAATATGAAGATGAAGATAACGATGATATAAATTTATCAATTTCATCAAATTCCCAACCGCTTTGGACATTACCGTTATTTTCATTACTCCCGACTCAAAAACAACAATTAGTGTTTGCGCCTCCTCCAGAAGGTTGTAGATTATGCGTGATCTCTACAAACGTAGCAGAGACTTCACTAACTATCCCGAATGTGAAATACGTAGTCGATAGTGGACGTACTAAAGTGCGGTTATTTGATAAAGTAACAGGAGTGAGTGCTTATGATGTTATGTGGACAAGTAAAGCTTCAGCTGATCAAAGAGCAGGCAGAGCTGGCCGTACAGGCCCGGGCCATTGCTATAGACTTTATTCAAGTGCTGTTTTCAACGATACATTCAAACAATTCGCTGTTCCTGAAATCCAACAAAGACCCGTTGATGATTTATATCTTCAAATGAAATGTATGAATATTGATAAGGTTGTTAATTTCCCATTTCCTTCTGCACCAAATCTTTTACAACTGAAAACAGCTGAGACGAGACTTACAGTTTTAGGAGCACTTGAAGAAAAGACGTACAAAGTTACACCGTTGGGTTTCGCGATTAGTAAGTTCCCAGTTTTACCGAGGTTTGGGAAAATGTTAGCGCTCAGTCATCAGCAGAATTTGTTGGCCTATACGATAACTATGGTCGCAGCACTTTCAGTACAAGAAGTGTTATTAGAAACACCGATTTATAGCACGTCTGATGAAGATTGTAAAACGATACGTAAGAAATGGATGGCTATAAGACGTAATTGGGCGGGGCAGGGTAATTCGCTTTTATTAGGAGATCCTGTGGTTCTTTTAAAAGCAGTAGGAGCTGCAGAGTACGCTAATTCTAAAGGTCAATTAGAGTCATTCTGTAAAGAGAACGGGTTAAGACAAAAAGCAGTTATCGAAATCAGAAAATTACGCATCCAATTAACGAATGAGATTAAATCAAATATGCCTGAAGTCGAGTTAAATGTTGACCCTCAAATGCAACCTCCGGATGATCTTCAAGCAAAACTCTTACGTCAGATTTTACTATCGGGAATGGCTGATCAAGTTGCACGAAAAGTTAATCTAAAAGAAATCACCGATAAGCAAGAAAAGCAAAAACTAAAACATGCGTATCTATCATGTCTTTTAGAAGAACCTGTTTTTATACATTCAAATTCGATTTTAAGAAAACGGGCCCCAGAATGGGTCGTGTATCAAGAAATCTACGAAACTAATAAAATGTATATGAGAGGGGTTACAGCGATTGAACCAGAATGGCTTCCGATCTACGCCCGTTCTTTGTGTAATTTGGGAGATATTTTACTTAACCCTGAGCCGAAATATGATAGGAAAAAGGATAGGATGTTTTGTACAGTTACAGGGACGTTTGGGAAGCAAGCGTGGGAACTACCATATGTAGAAGTGCCATTTCCTGATGGGGTTAATAAGTATAAGTGGTTTGCTAAATGTTTTTTAGATGGGGCGGTTTTTGAAAAGTTAAATAAATACAAAAGTATATTATTATCAACGCCTTCGACTATGATTAAGAGCTGGTCTAAGTTGCATCCAAGGACTGATGTGTTCTTGAAGACTTTGATGTTGAAAGAAGCATGTACAAAAGCGAAATTGGTGGAGATATGGGAAAGTGATCCAAAATGTATGTAAATTACCACTTATGGAAAAGTTTCTTTTTTTTAATTTTAAAATTCTACAGCTTCAAGAAGTTTTGGTTTTTTATATTTCATGAATTTTTTACTGGGAAATTACTAATGTTTATTTTTTTAACTTGTTGACGAAAGTTAAAAAAAAATTCTGAAATAATTGGTCTAATTGTATCAGATTAAATTAAACCTTTTTTGTTCTTTGCACTAAAGTAAAAAAATCGTGAAATATAAAAAATTAAAGTTAACATTTTTTGAGGGTGTAGAATTTTTTGCTGAGCATTTGCCAAAAGCAACTATGTTAATTTAAAAAAATAATATTAATCTAAATTTTTTATTACAGATTTACTAGCAGCTTATCAAAAATGGATACCAGAATCAGCGCATAATGAAGTAGTTCTAATTTGGCCACCAATTAAAAAATAACTTGGAATATTTATATTTTTTATAATAAAATTGTAAAAAAATTCAAACGCTGTAATAACATTCATTTTTATGTTAACATATTTTCTAAAAGTTTATTTTATCATGTTTTGTTATTTTAAATAAGGTTTAATTAAGTTATTTATAATATAATAAAATATATAGTCTAAATATATTTATAATTTCTTTTCTATCACAAACTAACTATTAATAACTCATGAATCATTGAACCAATATTAATGAAGCAAGGTTTTCTCCAGCAGCTAGTTTTTTCTCGGCGTTACATATGTACTTATATTTGGATCCAACTAAATGACTAAGTTACATTCTACGAGTACAAGTAACGTTTGGTTTGATTTTGTTAACAGTCTGGTTATATATTTATTTAATTAGAAATATTTAGTGCCGTTGAAAATATGAAACATATTTTCTAAAAATTCGTTATCTTAGAAAAAAAGTCTTTAAAAAAATATGTCAAATAATATTTATTGTAAACATTACAAAAAATTAACATTACTTTACTTTACTTTTATTTTTCTTAACTTTAGGTAAAAGTACCCCAATCCTAGTCCTAGACCGTTGATAATTCTCCAACGCACTTTTCATAACTTGTATAGCATTTTTCGGCGGCTGTTGCATCTCCATAATATTATCATTACTTGGATATTTTGTATTAAATCTTTTAGGAAATATAGTCTTCGATAGCAAAAAATTTAACTGTTTTCTTTTAACAACTAACGCATGTTTTTGTATTTCAATACTTTCACAATTTATCTTCCTCGCTGGCATTTCATCTTCATCGACAATCAGGTCGAGTTCTTCTGCTAACTTTGACACCCAACCTGTTTCTGCTGTTGCACGACGTACTTGAAGTTCTAAAACATCTATTATCCGTGCTAAGTTTACCCGTTCTTTAACAGCTCGTATGTATTCATCAGCAACAGGAAACAAAGGTATATCTTGTGCTGTAAATGAAATAATACAATAAAGTGTTCTGTAGCCATTCTCTACTTGATAATATCATATATTAATCAACTATGACTGGAACATTGTGTATACTTTAATATGTAAGTAAGTAGATTGTATCATATATTAATAATATGTATCAAAAGTATGTCACCATTTATAAAAAAACACTTATTTCTAATTTTGTTATAATATTCATTAAAAGTACTTATTAAAAGGTACATTCCAAAATTTTTAGCATCAATAGTTTAGAAATTAGAGCAGGGAGAGACGTTCTGATAATAAAAGCAAATATCTTGTGACTGAAAGATTAAATTCAAAAGGTCCTAAAACATTTTTTGTTACATTTTATCTAAAGATACTCCACTCAATGAGGTAAGCGAAAAAAAAATTTGAGTACACTTTTAAGGGGGGGGGGTCCAAAAAAATATAATGAAAATATATGTATGACAAACACACGGATGGACTAATTGGCTACGGAACCCTAATAATGTAGTTACTAACTTCGTCCTAATGTGCTGCATAATCTGATATAAGATTTAAGTTCTGTGGGTTCCATAAAAAGCACAGTGATTCCTTCTTCGGTAGCGCGTCCCGTACGTCCTGAACGGTGAACGTAATTCTCAGCCGTCCTTGGTACTTGATAATGTATGACGTGTTGTACTTTGGGTATGTCTAAACCCCTCGCTGCGACATCTGTTGCGACAAGTACTCCGTTATCATCATCGCGAAATCTGTCAAATAAAATAATAATAGTAAAGACCGTGAGTTGTGTTAATTAAATATTAATATACCTTTCAAGGTTTTTCAACCGTTGCCGTTGTTGCATACCAGCATGCAGACATAGTGGGTCGCATTGTAATATCGTAAAGAGTTGCGTCAAACGTTTTACACATCCGATAGAATTACAGAATATTAAAGTCCGACCTGGATGTTTTTTCAAAAAGTAAAACAGATAATAATCCTTTTCTTCTATTGGGCAAGTTATTCTGCATTCTGTTAATGAACTAGCCGTACCTGAAACAGTTTTTTGCTATAAGTGATAAATTTTAAATTAACCAATAGTGTTTAATTTTCAACTTTAATAAACAATTGAATACATTAAAAAAATTAAACACTATTGACTAATTTAAAATTAATCAGATTGTTTAAAGCCGGCATTTCAAAATGCATCACAGGTCATTATATTTATCACAACACATCTAATCAACTTGAAATACACTGTCGTATAACTAGAACGATAACTAACCTGTTTCTTTGGTAACGTCAATAATCTTAGGATCGGTGATTCCCAGCATTTGAATTATCTTCTGTAACTTTTGCCCAGGTGTAAGTTTAAATATACGTTTTCCCTTGAATTTTATTTTCTTTTTTAAATGTTTTGGAATATCGTGTACCATCGTTAATGTCGCTGAAAACACAAAATTTTGTCTCTGTTTTTTTAGATGTTCGTCGACATTTAAACGCTCTAAAAGATAATGTAGTTCTTGGAAATGGCCTCGTTCTATCATACGATCTGTTTCATCTATAGTAAGATATCTGTATAGTAAATAAATATACAAATCAATGACTTTTAAATGCTTCATAAGTAAAGTTAAACTATAAATACCTGATGTTATTAATTTGAGATAAATGTTCATTTCCTTCTTGAATTAATTCCCACAATCTTCCAGGAGTAGCTACGATAATCTCAGGCCCTTTTTCCAGAACCCTCTCTTGTTTGACAGAAGCCATTCCCCCGAGCACAACAGCTACGTTTATGTTTGTGTATTTAGTCATTGCAACTAAATGGTTTTTCACTTGCACTGCTAGTTCTCTGGTTGGAGTGAGAATAACAGCGTATAAAGGTTTTCTGTTTTTATATTTCATGTTATTGATACTCCGAACACATCCTATGCCATTAATTGAATCTATTTCCTCTTCTCCCTCTTCAAAATCTGAACTGTCACTTTCGTCTGCATTTTCAGTAGAAGGTTCATTTTTTAATTTTAATATACCATTTATTATTGGCAAACCAAAAGCCAATGTTTTACCACTTCCTGTTTCAGCTGCACCCAAAATGTCCCGTTTTCCTTAAAAAATTATTCAAAATTAACATTTCCTGTTTTTTTTTAAATAGTTTAATATTTACCTAAAATAGCTGGAGGTAAAGTTAATGATTGTATTGGAGTAGGGTATGAAAAACCTTGGTCTGCAATTGCTTTCAATAGTTCATCAGCAAGTCCGAAATTTCTCCAAGTTGTTAAATCATCTACCGATACTGAAGTTATATTTTCTTTAATTTTCGATCCCACTTCATGTTTAATATTTACTTTATTAAGTATGTGTTTTTTGGTTTTATATTTAGACTTTAAAGAATCATTTAATCTTTTAGGACTTAAAACGTAGTTAACTTTAACAGTTTTCGTTTCTTCGATCGTTTCAGAAATTTCCGGTTCTGGTTCAGTTTTAACTTTTTTATTATTCTTTGTTGAATCCAAATCTGCTTGTTTTCTTTTACCATCAGGTGTTTTCTATAACAAAAAATATACACATATATTTTAATGTTTAAACATTAACCGTATGAACTATATTACTTTTGAATTTATTAATTCATCTTCGATATCATAATTTGTCAATTCTTCAATTCCTATCAAACCTTCTAAATTTTTGTCAGTGAAAATGCCTTCTATACTGAGTGGTTTCCAGTTTTTACTTTTCATCATTTTGAAAATTTACGAATTGTCATTAACACGTGCAAATTTCATTAATTTTATAAAATTACAGTATAGCCAATATAATATATTAAAAAATACTAATATTATAAATTTTTGTCGTATATTAAAATTTATGGAAATAAATTTTACAAAATCTCAAAATAAATAATCTATACAATAAATACATTTTATTTTAATTTTAAAATGTACTTGAAATCACTTTAAATACTTAATCCTACTTAAATAATAAATGTAGTTATCGGGACTATTTTTTTTCACAATGTTACTACACATCTGTTGACAACTTAACAATAATTTCTCTTTAACGTTATAACCTATATTTAAAAAAGTTGTTAAAATAAGAATTAGATATTATTGTTCGCACATTTCACTTATATTCCCATAATTTGTGTAAATAATTACGTAAAACTGAATCACTATTCAAAATGGATCAAATGTTACCAAGTCCGGGATTCAGTATACCAAGTATAGGGACTCCTTTACATCAACCTGAAGAAGATCAACAAATTCTACCAAATGCATTACAACAACAGCAGCAACAACAACAAGTACCCCCATTGGCCCCGATGGGGTCAAATTATAATATGGGTATGCCTGTACTCGGTACGCCTCAAAAAACTATACATTATGCATCGGTACCGTCGTTTACCACTCCACAAAGTTTAATGCAGCCACAGACTCCAGTAAGTTTTTATATTCATTGTTGTGTTGTTGATTTTATGTGTGTTTTTTTATAATAGCAGAATATGATGTCACCTATGGTAACGTCTGCGGCAAGTAATGTTATTCAAAGTAGTAGTCAAATGCCGCCAAGTATGGGACCAGCGACTCCTAGTCCAATGACACCTATGACCCCACATTCGGCCGATCCTGGTATTGTTCCACAACTGCAGTAAGTGTTGCGTTATTTTTTTAATAATTAAAAATACTAATACTAACTAACTTCTCTTATATTGATCGGGAACATCACAAATGAGAAGTTTTAGGTATTTAAGATCTACACGTTCTGTTTGAATAAAAAAAATTCAAAGAAAAGTGAAAATTTTAAAAATGGCAAGTATTTAAAAAAAATGTTTGATTTTTATGAAAAAGTAGTTTAAAAAAGAATTTTCAAGGAGGTTTAGGTTCATATGGAAGGTAATTATGTTATCTATGAGTGTGCAAAATTTCAAAACGATCAATCAAATAGTTTTTGCGTTATCTTGTATGAGGTTCACAAAAAAAAAAAATAATGTTTCATGTATTAAAAATATAGGACGATATTCTACACATGTTTAACTAACATTTTATGCAAAAAAATGTTACGATTTTTTAAATTTAATTTTTAATTTCAAATGTATTTTTGAAGGTTATAAATTAATTGTTATCAATTTTATCAACAATAATTGATTTATTTTTAGAAACATCGTATCAACAGTGAACTTAAATTGTAAGCTAGATCTAAAAAAAATTGCTTTACATGCAAGAAATGCTGAATACAATCCAAAACGTTTTGCCGCTGTGATTATGAGAATTCGTGAACCGAGGACAACAGCTCTTATCTTTTCTTCAGGTAAAATGGTATGTACAGGGGCTAAAAGTGAAGAAGACTCAAGATTAGCTGCACGTAAATATGCTAGAATCATCCAAAAGTTAGGTTTTTCTGCAAAGTTCTTAGATTTTAAAATTCAAAACATGGTTGGGAGTTGTGACGTTAAGTTTCCTATTAGACTTGAAGGGTTAGTTTTGACACATAATTCTTTCAGTTCATATGAGCCTGAACTATTTCCCGGACTTATTTATAGAATGGTTAAACCAAGGATTGTTTTGTTGATATTCGTTTCCGGTAAAGTTGTTTTGACTGGAGCTAAAGTTCGACAAGAAATTTATGAAGCTTTTGATAACATTTATCCCATATTAAAAAGTTTTAAAAAACAGTGATGTATTGTTTTTATGTTTTTATTTAATTTATGAATGATTGATTTGATTTTTATGGATTAATGTTTAATTGATATATTTTCTCAGCCATTCAAAACTTTGTTAATACAGTAAAGTAGGTTTTTTATGCGGTAGATACTATATATAGAAAAATATTGTAAAGTTAAGTTAGGTTAAAATAAACCAGGATTGCATAACAAATAAAATAAAAATTCAAGAAAATATAATGCCTTAAAAAACAGAAAATAATCTTAATTTTATTGAAAAGTAAGGGTAATTTTTAGACATCCAATAATAAAAAAGTGTTTCTTGACTTTTTTTTTACTTTTTAAAAAATTCTTATTGTTAGATTTTGTTTATTTCTTGATTCTAAAACATTTGATTCCCTTTTCATTTGAATTTGTATAAAATATCGTACTGCATAAAAAAGACTGGACTGTATATTATTTGGCTAAGAATATAGAAACTAAAAATCACTAAACTAGTGAAAGTTTGTAAATAATTGTAATATATTAGAATATTTTTCCACATACATTAAGAAGTTTTATTTGTTTATTATTTTCTTTTCAATGTTAATTATACTATTAAAGGATCTATAATATTTTATAAAAATTTGTACAATAAAAACGTAAAAAAACGAGTATTTTATTTATTTGTAATTAAGTACATTTATTTATAAATATTTGTCAGATTTACATTTATTAGTGTCAAATGACTCTAACATAAAACGTTATATTAATATTTCGGGACATTAGTTTTTTTTTATAAACTGTTTTTTTTTTTTGAAATTGATCAAAATAAACATTTCTTAAAAATAGTAATATTTAAATTTCATTTTTTAACAACATTATTCATATAGTGCAACTAGTAATATATTTAACGACAATTAACACGTTAATTGCCACGAGACACCTCTCTTACAGCGTACAAGTTAACATTTTTCAAATCTTGATTTTGACTTAAGTTTTCAGATCCAAAAAGGTATCTCAATGATGGCAATTAACTTGTTAATTAAGTATGTGCAGAATTGTGATGAATGTACAAAGTATGGTCGCAGAGTCTGTTCACTAAATTACTTTTTTTTGTGAGTTGTATTTTGGTGTAATAAGTTTAATGCCATTTGTGTTATGGGTGTTGTTTTATTTACTATTGTATTATGTAAACTATCATATAATACAGGCTGGATATTAAGTATGTATCGTCAGCTGACGGAAAACAAATTAAAAGTAAAAAAACTCGATTTTGAAATTTTTCATGATCTATATTTTAGTCACATTTATTTACCAATTAAGGTGAAATTTGGTACATGGACGTAGATTAAATATCTAAAACCAGAAATGATAAAATTTTTGAAAAAAAATTTTTTTTTTTGGGTCCCCTTTTTGTAGACTGAAATTTTTTTTTCACTTACCTCATTGAGTGATAGATCTCATAAAATGCAACAAAAAATGTTTCAGAACTTTTTGATTTTAACCCTTCAGTCACGAGATATTTGATTTAGTTATCAGAGCGTCTCTCCCCCCTCTAATTTTTAAACTATCAATGCAAAAACTCTGAAAAAATTACAGAATGTAGCTTTTAATTAGTACTTTCAATGAAAATTATAACAAACACTGTAGCAAAAATAGTTTATGAAAAATTGTACTGAAGTCAAAAATCGAAAAAATTAACTTAAATTTTTAAGCTGACGATATTGAAGAGTTTAAAATAATGTCTCATGAAATAGACACACGGGAACGAAAAGGTTTTAACAAAAATAAATAAATGGACGGATTAGAGTTTTTCTTTTAAAATTTTAATTTTTTCAACGAGGCTAAAAATTGTTAAAAATATAAGCATAATAATACGTTAATTAAAATAAAAACTACCTGAATTTTTATGACACTAAAATGACTATAAATATAGGTATTTATTAACTTGTTTTTTTTTTATTTAAAAAATATATAAAATGCTATAAATTAGAGTACAAAATATAAACAAGTGTTGTAAAGTAACGTGCATTATTTATGTAATACTATTATTGTAAGAAATTGTAAACAATTATATGAATATCTAATTTCTAATGTAAATAATTAGTTTTTAACTTTAAATTAGTTTAGATATACATACAGTGTGTACATTATAACTATGGTATGTTATTTTAGATGCATACAAATAATTGTAAATACCTAAATAATCTTCTATTTTGTAATCTAAGAATCTAAGCGAAAGGCGATTTTTTACATTTTGTCAAACTATAATTCACCATATCTCTGAAATAAATTAGCATAGCGAGTTCTTTTTTTAAAATATTCTTTGTAATTTTATAGAGAATGAAAAAGCATCCTACAATTTTGTCGGATTTTGCGATGGTATCAGAGATAAAGAACAAAACGTGAAAAGTGAGACATATTTATACCTTCCGCTCACAAAATGGAGTGCTTCAAGTTTAAGTGAGAATGAACCCATTTTTAAAACAATTGTATAGCTGGGGAGTGACGGGTGACCTGATGTATCATAGTTAAATTATACATCCAGTATATTGTTATATATTATGGTCATTATCTTTTAAGTAAAATATACTAAACTACAAATATTGTATTTAATTTTGTATTTAAAACATGAATATATTTTTGCATTACAAAATTGTATTTTTTATACAAATTTGTTTTTTAAGTACAGTATTACATTCCTTAATCTTTACTTTTCTAGATATGTAAAATATAATCTATTAGCAATAAAATATTATGCACAATAAACATTTAATCTATCAATTCTTTTAAGACAACATTGTTGTATTTGTTAGATTAGATTAGATTGAACTACGCAAGCTTAAATAGGTAAAAAAGAAATAAGAAACCATTGAACCAAATTTATATAGTTATTGAATTATATTTTAAACAAAGAAAACAATAAATGTTAACTGAATTATTATAAACTTATAATTAATATATATACAATATTAGCGACATAATGTCGCATCTATTTGTTGGAGCCATGGAATCGCTATTTTCAATTTGCGTCTGTAGTTTATGTCGTTAGCAATCGGGTTATGTTCCAAGTAGACAGTAACTAGTTTTTTATTCTCGGATAATTTCTGTATGCAGTTCCATTCGGATATTTGGTTATTATTTAACTAAAATTTAAATTAAACGATAAACTATTTTTGTAGAGAAATAAATAGTTAACACTTTAGACCCCTGTAACTTTTGACCCTGATGAATTAAGGGAGAAGACTGTAAACATTTTTATAGTGAATTTTATTTTATTTTTATCCTTAAAAATTATTTATCAGTTCTCATGAATCAGTAATACCAACTTTAGTACTAAAAGATAGTTTAAGAAATAAATCACTTTGAATGTCTGTAGCTTTTGATATGTTGAATTAAATGAGAAGACTTTGTGGACACTTTTATAGAGAATTTAATCCTCTATAAATGACACCCTTAGAAATTGTTAATCAGTTATCATGAATCAGTAATATCAACTTTAGTACTCACCCAAAATTCTTCTAAAAGTGTTAGATGATCTATATTTGTAATTTCCTTAATCTGATTTTGAGCTAAATCCAGTGTCGTTAACTTTACATTACTTCCTAAGTTTTCAATTTCGGTTAAAAGATTCTCCGAGAGATACAACTGATCTAAGTTAACCAGTTTATCCATATTTTCAATATTTTTAATTCTGTTGCTTTGTAAACTTAAACATTCTAGTTTTTCTAATAAATCCAAATTACTTATTTTTGAAATTTTATTTTTTCCCAAGTATAGTTGCGTCAAGTTAGAAAGTCCATCCAGGTTTTCAATGTTCTAGAACAAAAAACAATGGATTTATTTAAATGTTTTTTACAATTTAAGAATATTACGTACCTTTATTTTATTGTCTCCTAACTCAAGCAATGTGAGTTTTTTCAAATGGCCGATATTATTAATTTTACTGATTTTATTTGAAGACAAAAACAATTTTTCAAGGTTATGTAAATTTTCTAAACCTTCAATTTCTTTAATTCTGTTGAACGATACATCTAAAATCCTAATAAAATACATAATAAACATACATAATATAACCCATAATAATATTTTTACTCACTCTAAATTGACCAAAGTATCCAAATTTTCAAGTTTAGCAATTTGGTTATCATATAATTCCAACTCACGTAAAGTTGTTAGCGTATTTAGATTCTCAATTTTCTTGATCAAATTCCATCGTAAGTATAATCTTTCAATACAAACCAAAGCATCTAGATTGTCAATTTTTCCTACCCGTCCATGATTTAAATCAAGTTCAAGTGTTTCTGGATCAATTACTACTATGTCGTTAATTGTTGGTCCATCAGTGTCCTCCATGTCCTGGTTGACTTTTTCTTTAAAGGGTAAATTAATGAATGTAACTTGTGTATAAATATATATAAACAATATAATTACCCTCAGTTGTCTCATGTTTGAAATGGATATTGGGTTTTTCTTCCAAATTTGACATGATTTACTTTAATTTCCAACCTAATATTTAAGGTTAAAGTAGTGAAACATCATTAATACAAAATAAACATTAATATTAATTAAAAAACTGTTAACTATAAGTACCTAAATAGAATGTTATTACTTAATAAACAAATATTATTTTTCACTTTTGAGTGAATGAAATAAGAATTTATATCTTTAAACGGATAAAAAATTACATTTCAATTTACAAAAATATTTTTTATTTTTATTTAATGAATAATATAATTAATTAACTTGGAAATGTATTATTGAAGATTAAAATTTGATAAAAAATATCTACATACTGTCAAATTCAAATTAGTATATATACCGGGGGTTCTTGTATATATTCCAAAATATGAACTGTCACGTAAAAAATCAAAAACGTAAAATCTGTCAAAATTGTACGTTTAATGGGGTCTTGTATGTAGGGTCACATTCTCAATACAGAATAATAAATATACACATTCTCAAAAATGCAATAGTTGTACTATAAATAAATACCTATATGCTAGATTTAAAAGAATTATAGGAAGTATTTTATTTTTAACTAGAATATAGGTATATAGAAGTTACTTTTAAAATTATAAATATGTAAATCATTATATTTATTGTTGTGAATTTATTATTCTGTGTCCCAGTGTAAATAAATTATAAAAGTACTACAGAACCAAATAGACTTTGCTATAGTATAATATAGTAGTAAAATGTATCTATTTTTATAATAGATTGTTAACTACTAACTAGTTCAAGTCGTTTTTTAATCAAGTAATTAAATTAACCGGATTCGTTCGTATACATCTGACACGAGTGTTTAATTCAGTGTTCGTGTGTATTACCATATGTAAACAAAATTATGCAACAATTAATTGTTTGAATTACCAGCTGTATTATAATTTTTTATCAAAATATTTTTGTATGTACATAGGAACATAGGTACATTTAATTATGATATGTTATATTAGGTATTTGAATTCGTAATAATAAATTACGTCATTTTATTATCTCTCTGTTATCAAGATTTTTTTAAATTAAATGAATACATAAGAATATTTCAAGCAGTGCATGCATATACAGTATTTGTAACACAAAACTGGTTTTATGTTATAATCAATTGTAATTAAAAAATAATCAAAATGTCTATATTCAGTTCAATGAAAATGACAAAGATTGGAGAGTATAGCACAATAAAAGATTTTGAAGACATGGGTATGCTATTTAAATCAAATATATCATACGTAATAATAATATAAACTTTATTTTAAGATGACGACATAAAGGAAATATTACGAGAAGCAGTAGCTGCTTCTAAATTTGCATACGTACCATACAGTAACTTTAGTGTCGGTGCAGCATTACGTACCACAGAAGGTTCGATTTACTCTGGATGTAATGTTGAAAATGCAGCATACCCAATGGCTTTGTGTGCTGAAAGAACAGCGATTTTTAAAGCCGTAAGTGAAGGAAAAAAGAAATTCAAAGCTATAGCTGTGATTGCTGAGCAAAAAGATTCATTTGCAACACCCTGCGGTGCTTGTAGACAAGTCATTGCCGAGTTTGGACTTGAAACAGATGTTTATTTGAGTCAACCGGAACTATCAAAAGTGTTGATAACTTCGATTAAAGAATTGTTACCATATCCCTTCACATTGGACCATACAGATTAAAATTATTTTTATACGTTGTTGACACGTTCACTGCCAGAGAAGACAGTGATATATTAAAATATATATTTTATTTTAAAATATTTTCTGTTTATTTAATAAGACAGTAAAATGATTTTTTTAAATAGGTATACGTTATTTTAAATTATAAAATCATTATTTAAGCGTTGTATAAGATTCCTAGAAATATCTATAATAATATATTATTTTAAGATTTTTAAAATTTATAATGTTAATTAGAAAATACATTGTAATCTCATATATTTTATCTTATATGTTACATTAATTAAAACAATTAAAGATATATTTAAAAAATTTTATTCATACATTCTTTTTACAAATATGTATTTATATTGACATTCAATAAATGCCAAAATCATTAATAAAATTATACATAGATATTTTATAGCACCTATTCTATTCAATTATTATTGTACATAAAAATTAAATATTATAACTCATATATTATTATTTCTTTACTGAAAAAAAAAAACAAGTTATTTAAAAATTATAAATAAAAAGTGTCGACATGCATCAGTCTTAAAATCACGATTAATATAATATACAGCATAATACATGGCCCCACGCACGCACTGTTTTATTATAGATTGCCTGTCAATGTAAACTCTTTCCTATAACGTAATTTGCATGCAGAATCAGGCGCACCAACATAAAACAGTTAAAAGACATTTGAAATGTGATTTAGAAGTGTTGTGATTGGTGCATTTTGAAATAAACTGATCAATTTTAAATTAGTCAGTGTTTTGTTTTCAACTTTTGAATTTCATTTTTATTGAAAACAAAACACTACTGACTAATTTAAAATTTATCAGTTTGTTTCAAAGTGCACCAATCATACGTCGTTATATCTGTCCAAACACTTATAATTCTCCCCGTCTTGACCAACTTGAAATGCACTGTATAACAGTTCCAAGTAAACGTACGTGTAGAGCCATCTAGTTACTCTGCTATAAACTAAAGCCAAACTATACATTTTAAACAAACTACCAAAAAGGACACCAGCCAATATAACACTGACACAGATTTTCATTACTCGTTGCTTGCTGTATCAACAAATCAACTTGTCTCTTAATCGTGAGCGCTTCCTCATGCGCAAAATCCCTCGCCGTCAATTTATCTCTAACTCTGTTAACAATCGTTATTGCTTTCTTGCTGAGAGCTTCCAACTGAGCTGTCTCGCTGATATCTGCAGCAAAGAACGCAGGTGGTGAAGAACCGACTCTCAATCCAGCCTCTTGTGATCCTGTAGCAACCCCTGATAAAGAACTAGCATCACGTGATCGCTTACTTCTTCCTGCAGTATCCATTAATCTCCAGTTTAGAAGAGGATCATATACAAACGCTTCTAATACTGCCATTAAACTGTCCTTATTTCGATGTAAAACCGCCATAACTGACTCGCAAGTATGTCGATAAGTTCCTTCTATTCCTGTAATTTCCATTGCATTGATTAACATTCTCGTTAACCTGAATGGGATTTTTTCAGGGAATTTTTCGCGTGTCATTGCAACTTCGAAACAATCACCGAAATCAATATGTAATATTTTACCGCTCAAACGATCCAACATTAAATTCGAAGGGTGTCTATCGCCGAGTCCTAGAATGTACCCGACCATAGACATGACTGCAAGAGATCTAGTGTAATTGCAGCGTCTGTCAAACCATGCCTCGCTCGACGGGCTCTTCAGCCACAAGAGTTTTGACAAGTCGTCACCTTGCGTATGTTCCAATGCATGCTCAAAAACTTCAACTTTCTGCATCAGCGTAAGATGATCATAATCAGGGGCCATTCTAAGCATTATTCTATGCTCTATATTCAATAGAATCTTTTTCTTATCTCTATAATCTTTTATAAGCGTGTGTAGTGTATCACAGAACGGCACCCAACCAATCAATCCAGAATTAGTTGATAGTGGAATCACCGCATAACGTTGTATCGCTAAGTTACGCCTTTGGCTGTCAGGATCTTGGGAAAGTAATGTATTAACTAATCCGAATAACTGCATAACACGTTCGTCTTGACGAAGATCTTCATGTCCTTTTAATAAGAACATGAATTCCTTTCCGTTATCGCCACGAATGCAAAGTTTCCTTGGCCGTTGTTTTGAAGCTATCACTTGCAAAGAACTGTTGATGTATGCAATACGGACGACAGGTTGACCCGGATTGTAACTTCCTGGGACGGCTAGTTCCAAATCACGACACAGTAAAAGTTTTGGTGAAACATACTGCAATTCAAGATTCGTCAACTGGGGAAGTTGTCTTGATATTCTTCTAAATACGTGATAGTACAGATCCCAAGCTTGATTCAAATCGCGCACATTTCCGCTAGTTTTAAACCTCTGGCACCATTCTCTGGCTTCTTGGAGATCTCTTCCGTAAGCTTGATTAAAACTGGTTTCTTTTAGAGTCTGCGGACCTCTTTCTAGCATTGCATGGAGTGGTTCTAACGTAGCAAGCATCGCCCGTACATCTCGTTCTCCGAAATATAATCTCGAAGCTTCTTCTAGACCTTCATGCCATTGTTCATGCCAAAGAATCGCAACACGGATCAATTCGTCCGAAACTAAACCTGCTTGGTTAACTAGCGTAGGAGAATACTCGGACATGCTTTGTAGTATTTTATTTGCTGCGCCTCTCCGTGCAGCTGAAGTAGATTTGCTTGCGACTGTCAAGGGGTAAACGAGAGCTTGAGGATGTGATTTACCGATATCAATCAAAAGATGGTGTATTAAACGCCCAACGGGAAGTCTAGGTGTGTCGATTCTTGCTATCAGCTGTGGTATTACTTGTAACCAAGTGTTTATCTCTATCAATCTGATTCCTTCTTCTATAGCTTCGTAGACTTCGAGGATGTAACCGTATTCAAACCATAGAGTCAACAGACGTAACGTATCTTGCAATGAACTTCCCGCAGATAAATTAATAGATCTGAAAAATCCTTCTACGGCTGGTACTATAAATTGTGTAGTTGATACAGTAGTGTCTTTCTTTTGTTGATAAAATAAGACAGTTTCAAAATTCATGTATGCCCAAGCGTGCCAAGCTTTGTACCAGGTTGGGTCGTGTTGAGTTGCAGCTGCATACCTATAATTCAAATTAGATCAATATTAGAAAAATGGTTTCAATATTTTACTAATTGTTGAAAAAATGAAATTTAATTGTTGTATTATTTTACAACAATGAAAAAATTTTGAATTACATAAAATAAAAAATATACAAACCATTGTAAAACATTATGTATTGAATGTTGCGTGACACCTTCTAGAGCCTCCTGCCATTCACCAAGTTTAAGATAACATCTAGCAAGAAGACGAGCTTCTAAAGTAGGTAACACTACATGGTTTTGTACAAAACGATTCAGTTGAGAGAAAGCGAGCTCCCGCTTACCAGAGACCCATAAATGTTTAGTGTACGCTAAAGTAACACGAGGTTGCTGTCCAGGTAGAGGATCATCAGGTCTCAGTGACGGGTCAATGCCAAGTAGCATTACCAGTGTCTTGTGTGATAACATCTACAAATAAAATATGCCATTTAAAGTTAAGAAGAAAACCAATATGATTTTGTTTAATTAAATTTACTCACCAATGAACCACTCTTTCTACATAAAGAAGCATATTTGAGCCACGTATGCATATCATCTTGAGGAGACAGTACTAAAGAATGAACCTGCAAAATCCTCTGCCAATCCTCGACGACACGTTGGCCAGCTTGGAGCCTCTGCCACCACATTGCTCTTATACAAGGCCTTCGTTCTGGTATCAGCTTATACTGCATCACTTCTTCAAGTTCAGCCAACATCTGAACACAGACCATAGCACCGTATGCTCTTTGATAACTTTCACTAACCATTGCCGTTAATTCTGTATCGAGTAAATCTCTTGCTATATCAATGAGGGGTTGAGCTGTGATATATCTTCCTTGATGGACTTCAACGACAGCTCTGTAGAAAGCACTGTCCTGCGTGTCAGGAGGTATTGCGCTTACGTACCGGTCCATGCAATCCCAACGAGAAAGAGCCCACGCAGCTGCCGCAGCAAGTCTGCCTGTTTTCTGTTTACCACTGTCGTTTAGGTTAGGCCACATGTGTTCGACTAGATCATTTAATTCTCCCCATTCTCCAAGAGCTTCTAAACATCGCATTCTACCCAATTGGGCTTCTTCGTCTTCAGCTGGTCGTGCTTCATATAAACTTAATGCTGTTTCCCAACTGTGAAGTTTTTCATACCAACGAACTTGAACCTTGAAATTTATAACAAAATTACTCTTCAAAATATTTTTAATGTCTTATTCTAAATTGATATATTTAAAAAAAAGTTTTGTTGTGAACAACAAAAATAATAGTTACCTGTAACTGATCATCGGCACGTTTCATCACATGTTCTAATAAACCTTGAGCAGCTTCTTTCTGTTGTAGTTTATTATTAATTGAAATGAGTGCTTCAATGACTTGAGAGTTTGACTCTTTGTGGAACTCTTTCTCTTTATAGAAAAGAGCTTTAGCGTACGCTCTGCACTGCATAGCTCTTTCTCCAAGTAAACCTGCATCTAGTGGCAAAGGTCCTTGGTCGCAATGTTCCATAAACTCTGCAAGATTAAGTACAGTTTGTGTAACTTCAGGCACATCAGGCACAAGTAATGCCTTCTCCAAACTCGCCACTAATTCCTTTTGCGTCTGTTCACTTAGTTCAGTCCAACAACTAACAAAAGCTGCATTGAACAGTTCCCTCGGGAGTTGGGAATAGCTTTGCGCTAAACCTAAGCAAGACCTGAGTGCAGGGCTTGGGGATTCTTTGATCAATGCAATACTCAAACACCCCAACCATTCAAGCCAATCTTCTTTACTGACTCGACGCGTAGCAGTCCAAGCTAGCTGTAAGTTAGAAACCCTGACTTTCAGTTGTTTTATTGTAGTACTGTCACCTGAAGAATGTGCTACATCCAAAGCCGGTACACGTGGTGATGGTTTCAACATGCAAGGTTCGGCTAAAGTAGAACTAGTAAGTGCCCTAGTGACTAAAGCATCATGTCGTGAACAGGAAATCCTATGCTTGTTCAGTGTCTTCGTCGCGAGGGGAGCAAACGGGGCATATTTCTTACCGAGTTGACTGGCTACAGAACACAATGTTTCTACTGCATTATGTCGCAAAGCAGGCGATGTATCTAGAGTTCTGATCAACGGATGTATTATACGTGAAGCAAAATCCGTGTAGTCCAAAGTGTCAGATAATCTATCGACAGTTTGCAAAGCAGCACTGCTAACTTCGACAGGACAGTTTGGTGCGTCAAATAAACGTACAACAGCTGGCAAAACTAAATGTAAGTAATCATCTAAAGTACTTCCAAACTTCTGTAGCGCAGTTAACATTTTTAAAGTAGCTGTAACGTCTTCGCGTGTAAGTACATGTAAAATATGCGGAATTAACTGTGGTAAGTATATCTTAAACTCGGCTCCTAATGCGACGGCTATGTGTTCCGTCAGATTGATTAGAGTTCCTTGAAGAGGTGAATTGGGTGTCCAAAATTCTTTAATCATTGCGAAGATCTCATCTAAGTAATTCCTTATATGCTGTTTTACAATCGCAATCAAATATGCCAACTGTTGCAAAAGAAATTCTCTAGACCCCAATTCGGCTGTACGAATTACATTCAAAAAACTAGGCAAGACTTGGGAAATATATGGGACACACTTAATTCCCAAACTGCTGAATATAAACGTAACTGATTGAATCACCATTGTATGATGCTGGGCTAAAGTCTGGTCTCTTACAATCCTCATAAGAGTTGCAACAGCGACCATAGGAAAGTATTCTTCTAGAGTCGTCCCAGAATTCATTGTAACAAGCATTTCACTACTTGTAAGATCTGCTGTAGCTGCCGGTTCATCAGGATCTTTCCTTCTGAAAGGATCTAGCGCTCCAAGAAGTCCTAGGACTCTTAATATCTCCCGTCGAGCACTATTCCGTTGTTCTGTCTTTAAGAATGACAGCAGTACATCTAATAGTATCGGTTGGCGAGCATATGGTTGTAAAGCGTGACCTGTACCAGAAACCAACTGTCCAAGTGCCCATAGCGCTGTAGCTCTTTTATCACCAGAAGCTGCATCACCTAACAGTTCTAATAAAACAGATAAGAGCTCGTCTCCCCATGGAAGCAATTCAGCTCCACCAGCAGCTTCTACTAAATCTCCGATAGCTCTTAATACAGATAAGACAACTGGTTCAGAGTCACGTAATTTAGGAACCAAAGCAGCTAAGATAGGTTCAGTGTAAGGACGTACTAAACGTGGGGCATTAACAATCAAACGACCGAGCAATCTAGCAGCTTGTTCTTTGTTCCTGGCCATTCCAGAATGCTGCAATTCAGTTAGTAACTGGACTAGAGTCTTTCGTAAAGCTGGCATAACGTATGCTGGGTTTAAGCTACTCAATCTTCCTATAGTACACAATGATAATTCACGTATATCAAATATCTCATCATGTAGAGTTACAAAAAGCATCGCTAATGCTTCAGCTTGTGCAAGATGTGGATCAAACACTTCATGCAAAGATGCTAATACCCAGTATCTCACAATGGGGTCAGTATCTGTGACAGCTACATTCAGAAGTTTAGATAGAACATCAGCTGAAGTGTGAGTAACTGTTAAAGACGGTGGACCTTCTAAGGCATCTTTTAACAACCTCCCACATGTTTTAACTGCTTCCAAACGTACTTCTGATTGTTCATACGTAAGGAAATGTTCAGCACATCGAATAACAAACTCTAAAAGACTTTGTCCGATGAAATCAAATGTCCCAAGAGTTCTCAAACTTAATAACACCAAATTTAAATCTGGTGTTTCTTGGCTCATAATCGATGGTCTTGTATGTCTGGGCATTCCAGGATGACGTAAAGGACGTTGTAGAAGAATATGCGCTAAGATACGTAACAACCCATCTGATATTTCACGACGTACTCGAGGTACAGTAGAAGCCAGTTCTCTGAGAGCGATCGTAAGTGGCACGCTTAACCCACTATTCAACATTACATCTAATAAACCTTTTATTTCTGACGCTTCGAGGACTCCAGAATGACCAAGTAAAGCCAAACAAGCGAATACTGCAGGTTCTGGAACTTGTGGGGCCCTCTTCTTATTAGGGGCGTCACGACTAGGTAAAGCACTTCGAATACCTTCAAGTATATTTGGAAAGTATTGTCGCATATCTTGTCCCAAAGCTACAGTAAGTGAACCGATGCAGATGAATACAGAAGATCTTTCTTTATCTTTTCCTCGGATTAGTGTTAAGAGATGTGACATACTCATTGCAAGATGATTTTGTATAAATCTCTTCTGGTTAAATGATGCTAATCGAGGTAGTATCGTAAACACTATATTCTGGACATGAGGTGACCGAGTCGACCGTTGAACCAAAACATTGTTACATATAGCAGTGTAACGTTCCTCTATTAACTGCCGACAAACAGCTGATTCATAGAAAGGTGTACTTTCTGTATTTTGATCACTTCTAGGTTCAAGTGTAAGTATATCACGAGAAAATGGTGAAAGTATATTGATTTCTTCCAACATCTTATTGCTTTGCGGAACACCACAAGTTTCAAGTAGAGTTGTACTTTTTCTTTCCCATTTTGAATTCGCTGTACGTAAGAGTTCATTGAGAACTAATAGGGCTCCATGTGTTCTGTCATCTCGTGTTATTCCACGTTCATTTTTAGAGTTAGTTTCGTCAAGTAGAATCATTGCTTCATCATAGCATTGTTTGTACCATTGTGGTTTGTTTGTTTGTTTTGAAGTTTCACGTTGTGCTGTTACTATTAAAGCCGCACGAAGAGCTTCAGCGGCCCCTTCTCTTACAACGGCATGTGAGTCACGGACAGCTATAAATATATTGTCAAAAAATGGTGATACGTGTTGATAAAAAAATGTTGGCATGGCAAGAGCAAGCTCACGAAGTACTAAAACAGCTGCATGACGTTTTGCTTCATTTCTGTCAGGATCTAACCATTCAAAAGCACGCGTCACTTCAAAATCAACATACTGGGCCGAGTTTGATCTAGAAACCACAGCGATTTTTCCCATAGTTCTAGCGACCATTTCCATTACACTGGCATCACCAAATGGTAAATGATTACGAAGTATATTTGCGAAACGAGTTATTCCTGTTTTGTGACTACCAGCGTCTGTACTGATGACACACAGTATTGCTAGAATACCTCCCTTTTTCTCACTGACATCGCTGCTGGAAACCATTTCCAAAATATGGTCGTTTAGCTTGTTCATAAATAAAAGAAAATCATCTGGTGGTACTTCACGTAATTCTGTTTTAATGTGAAGACAGAGGTCTCTAGCTGCTTTAATTCTAGTCTCACCTCGACGAGACTTTAAGCCGTCGACCAACTGCTGAAGTAATTCGGCCGGCATGATGATAAAAATTTATAACTTTTCTACTTTATAAATAGTATAGTTTTATTAATGTTTCACTTTAACATTAGCACGTTCATTCCACAAATATTTGCTATAAGCAAATACATTGTATTAGTTTTATGTTGAAAAACCACATAATAATATATTAAAGTAATATTATTTATAAATATTTATAGAACATAATATACTGAATTACAGGTTATACTTTTGCACCAAAGGGTGATATGACTTACAGTATAGCCAACAAAACCATGGAGACCATGGGTCTTTGACATTTGAATATTAAAAATAGATCAATTGAAAACACATAATTAATAGAGTTAATATAAATAAAACGCAGAAAGGATAAAAAGTCAATGTTCGCAATAAATAATTAGTTGTAATTTAATTATTTTAAAATTGCACTCAACACAAACTGCTATTTATTTATTTATAGTTGCTCACTCGTATAATATTTCAGGTGGCTCAGTTGATAACGTTGATAAGAATTTCTTCTATGACTATCTTCTTTGTTGACAAATACCACACAAATACGATAACAACATTTGAATGTAACTACTCTAAATTTGACGTTAAATGAGTGGTTTTTAAAGTTTTATTATTTAATTATATTAATTAAATTTCATAAAAATGAATACTTTAAGAGGTATATTTCCAGAACCCAGTAAGTTATATGAATATAAATTGGATCTACAATCAGATATTTGAATTTCAAATTTAATATCGTCAATAATTATTTTAATTTTGTTTATAGAACCTACCTACAAAAGAAATTTTATATTAGAAAATATGAAACAGTTAAAACAGATGCAATATCAAAACGCTAAAATAGAAAATACGGTAACCAGAAATAATAATAAATATTCCGATGTTTCATCCAGAGTACAAAGTTTCTCAGGTTTTAAAAGAAAACCACTCCAGCGTTCAACAATGTCAGCACCAGACCATAATTTAAGACGTACAAAGAAAGAAACAGAAACAGTTAATTCGGAAACGTTCAGTAGTGATAATAATTATAAAAGAATATTCCGTGACCAAGGAATACAAACAGAAAACACTGTTTATGGAAAAACTCTGTAAGTATTATTTCACTTTCAAATGAATATTTTATTATACATTGTTGTATTTTTTACAGAACACATTTAAAGAACAAATCTCCTGTAAGACGAGGAGGTGATACAGATGGAATTAATTCAAGAGATGTACAAAGTACTACGGAAAGAATTCAGTCGATATCTTTATCGAATGATTCACCAAAAAAATTTAATGTGAATAAACCGCAAACCTTCGACAGCAAACAATTATCAGCTGAAAATTCAACAATAAATAATGGGCCTCCGACAGGTATTCTATTTTATAAACTTGATAAATATACAGTATTAATAAAAAACACTTGTAGGATATAAACGTGGTGTGGTTCCTAAGTACATAAGAGAACGGCAGAAAGAAACTGAACAAGAAATACCAAGTGACCCAGACTGTCCACCGGGTCACGTAATGATTCCAGACGCGGAACGTAAAGAGACTTTACGAGCTCTGAGACAAAGTTATGCTGACTTAGTTTCAATACTGAATATGCTTCCCGTTAGAACGGATACACTCAGGACTAGAAATAAAAAAATAGAACTTGAAAAACAACTCAATAAGATTGAAGAAGGTATAAAAGTTTTCTCCCGTCCAAAAGTTTATGTTAAAATAAATTCATAAATGTGCAATTTTATATGTATTTTATTTTGTATCAATATAATTATTTATTTTCAATGATTAAATATTCTCAATAAAATGTAGGTATATGGATTTTTTTATTTATAACTTTATTTTTTTTAGTTAGGTTAGGTCTGTCTCTGTTACCTTTTTACGATTAAACCGCTGAACCGATCTTGATGAATTTTGGCAGAGAGATAGCTTGCATCCTTTGGAAGGACATAGGCTAATTTTTATCCCGAAAAATGTATTAAATTTAAAAAAAAAAGATTTGTACGCGCCTAACCTTTTTGGGTTTTATATCCTGACAGCTCTTACCTAACCTCACTTCTACGTGAATTAGTTCGTTAATCTTGCAAATAATTTGATTTTTGTTTTAATTTTGATGTCTAATAAAAATATTAAAAAAACATCATTTAGGGGATGGAGGAGCCAATAATTTTCTTAGTTTTTCTTTCAGAGGGGGAGGTGGGGGTCTGAAATAAACGGAATTACACTTATGTAAAAGTAATATATTATATTTAAAAATAAATTGATAATACACTAAATACTTTATAATTCTAACTAAATACTTTATTATCGTTGTATTTTAATTCATCTTGGTACCATTTATCAATTGAAAATTCAGGAAACAATAAACTCACTTCTCTATATACAGATTCTCGTGAATCTAAAATATAAATTTATACAAGTTGTTTGAATTTAAAATCATATTAAAAATTATGATACGACCTGCTCCATGTGTAGCATTTCTGGTATCTGATAATCCATAAAGACCTCGTAATGAATCAGGATGAGTATATTGAGTTTTGTAAAACTTGGTTGGCCCCATAATAGTGCGCCATTTGGTTATTGCATTTTCTTCTGCTAATATGTATGCTTCAGCAGGTCCACTTAAATAATAGTTGTGATTAAATTATAAAAATATATAACTGGTAGAAATTTTAGGTACCTATTCATTTGAGTAACGAGACGATTATAAAAAAAATTTCCTTTATGCTCTTCGTAAAACCGTTCAGCTAGATTTTGATTGAATATTATAGATTGATGGTAAATAACTTTGAAACATGTTTCGATTATTTTCCGAATTTGTTGAGCAGCAAAATGTTGTTTAACAACGTGTGGTTTTAATAGAGCCAAAGTTAGTTCCATTTATGAATATTAATTGAACTATACGTATATTTTAATTGAAAATAAGTATGTACCTATATTATGATTTTATTGTTACAGACATTATCACATATTTATTTATATTACAAAGTTTTCCACATTTTGAAAACGTGATTGAATTATTAATATACAAAGATTAAATATTATTGAATAATTTAAAATATAATACATTATAAAAATAGAAAAAGGGCATTATTTTACGTACGTCAAAAGTTAAACACGTGCGTTTACACTGTGTACACGGTTTACACGTATCTACACTTTTTGCACTTGATTTTGCTTATTTTAATGTCAATGTCAAATTTCTAACCTACGTGAACTGTGTATTTTCGTACGCAAAATAAAAAACTGATTTATCTTGGTATTAAATCTTTAAAATGTAATTTTTCGTCTCAAAAATGCTTATAAATATAAGTAATTCAATTCGGAAGATTCTCAACAAGAAACTATATTATTCAACGATATCGAGTCTTCCTAATTTAAGCAATAATAACACTCATGTCGGTTTGTATTTAATAAGAGCACTATTACTCATCAATAAATATTTTAACATTTATATTTTTTTTAGAACAAGAAACTGAAACACTATTTACTTTTTCGGAAAAATGGAATACTTTAAAAAACGAAGAAAAAATGATACTTTTAAAAGACATGTCAATTAAACGAAACTTCCTTAATATAGACGAAGAAAAATCATTATTTAAAGAAGTTGAACCATATTTAAAAAGAATGCGTTACGAATTTGACCACTGGGATGATGTACATAATTTAACATACATATCTACTTGAAACATTGAATTGAAAATGTTTTTCAGGCGATACATGGCTTTCGAGAAACAGAACGATTGAAATGGACAGAACAAAATACACTTATTATTAAACGAGTACGGGATTTAGTGTTTCCACCAGATGTTTCGCAGTTAGCACACGTGCATGTTTTAGATCTCGCACCGGAAGGTGTTATTAAACCTCATATAGACGCTGTCAGAGTATGTCACATATTTATTTGTATAATATTCAATTGTTAATTGTTTTATTTGTAGTTCTGCGGGAATACAATTGCGGGGTTATGTTTATTATCAGATGCTGTGATGAGACTTGTTAGAGACGGGGATAAAGAATTGTATGTTGATATTTTACTCAAGAGATTTTCTCTTTATATAATGAAGTAAGTATCTTGTATGTTATCTTTAAGATATGAAAATTAATATAATATTTTTAGGGATACTGCGAGATATAATTATACCCATGAAATATTTGGTCCGAAAGAATCATTTTTCAATGGAAAAGCTGTACATAGGGATAGAAGGATATCTATAGTGTTAAGAAATTCTCCTGTTTCAGAAAATAAATTATAAAATATTTGATTTTAAGTAGTGTAAATAAAAATAATTATTTTTTTGCATTGTATATTTTTTTACTGTTGATAATTATGTAATCCTTCTGTAGTTAATTAATATTTATTTTAGTCCTAAGATAGGCAAGTGATATACTAGCAGCTCTGCTTCTGGCTAAATGCAAAAGCAAAAGCCATAAAAAAACTTATATTACTTCGAAGTGAAGTAGGTATAACATACAAATTTCAATAATTAAATACACGAGAAGAATTATACGAGTATATATTTAATTGTTGAAATTTGTATTAATATACTGTATGTATAACTTCGAAGTAATATAAGTTGTCTGTATAATACGACATATACGAATAATATATACTCGTATGTATGTATTTAATTGTTGAAATTTGTATTTTTTTTATATATTTATTTTAAAATCTGAATGATACGCCAATGACTCGTGGAGCGATATTGTAACAACGCTAGGTGATGTGTTATTTGTCCTTTATCTTTCCTTGTCTAAGGTATAAGTAAATTGAATTTATTTAATATTATATCGAATAATTAATTAAAGGAAAAATAGAGCGTTTCTTAAGACATATTTAATAGAGAATATATTTGGCCAGTTTTCATTTAAAAATTATTTGTATGATTTTAAAAGATTAAAAATTCATTAGAATAAAATATTTGTAAATATTTAAATTAACAATTATTTGTACTACTGTATAGGTCACTTATTAGTCATACGTAATGGACATACAAGTGTAGAATTCTTCCTCTTGAAGCGCCCATGAAACCTGTTTATAAATAAATTTACTTGAAAACATAATCAGATACGTATTCAGTCAAAATTTACTTTGGTTATCATATCCGTAAATTAAACTCCCCCTTTTATCTAAAAAAGCTTTGGTTGTTTAGACATAAATTACTTCTTTACTTTTTCTCGGTCTCGTGTACAGCTCAGTGGTGTAACCAGAATTTTTTTCTGAAAATTTTTTTTCGTTCTTTATTTTAAAAATGATTACCAATTGTTTCGAAATTTCATAAAACGACTCAAGGATTCATTTACAAACGAAATATATATTTTTCATGACCTTTAAAGTATTAACGCCACTGTGGCGACGAGGGGGAAGGTAGACCCTCCCCACTTTGATTAATCCTAGAACCGGCCCATTCTAAAAAATGACATAAAAACATGATACGCAAATGAATATATTATGATAATTTGGTCAGACCCCCCCCCCCCCCCGAGTTTGTCAATATACATTATTGAATATAATTAAACAAAAAACAATAATAATAATTAAAAACCGATTTTTTCCTGCGTGCGCCGCTGATCGACATTAATATGCAGATACTCGACATTTAAATATTAAATCCGGTTCTGACTTCTTTGTATTCCTATATTGGTTATATTCTGCTAATTATTTATCTCATGCAGTTGTAGTCTGGACGACGAAGATACTTGTTGTGTTATTTAAACCACATTCCATATTTAGTGGTGTATTTAGTGATATGTGGCTCTATTAGTGCATACATGCACTATATCTACAACACCTGAATGAAATCTATACATATGTGAATTAATAACACTAGAAATAAGGATTTTGTACGTATAATAATTATTATTATTGTAAATAACTATTTAATTAATAAAATTATTATAATTATAATTCAATGTCACTAATAAAAAGTCAGGTGGAATTACTTTATATAAATTAAAATATGCATATTTGTATACACTTGCTTTTTAAGAAGTTAATGAATATTAAATTATATTATTATTTAAATACTTGTAGATAAAATGTACATAGATCGATTGACCTTTTCTATTTTGTTGATAAATAATGTCGTAATGAAGTAATGACCTCTAGTAGTTATCTTAATGCTGCGTATACAACAATGCCAACAATTCAAAATAAGCCAATATTAACATACTGATTTTTTTTAAAATCTCATTAATTTTTGATACTTTTTTGTATATTATTTTACAATAATAATTTACAAAGAAAACAAAAGAGTAAGAAATTGCAAATATAATTATAGTACAGTAGACCCGCGATAACTCCAACCTTTTTATATTTTATTTAGTCCCTTCCGCTTTTGTAATTCGAATTTTCTTTTTACTTTTCTGTATACAGTAATCCTTCGATTTATGCGGTTTGTAGAAAGACTTAAAAAAACAACAATTTCTATTGCTCCTTTACATTTTCATGGAACCAATTAACCGTGTAAATGGAGGGATTAATGCATATACAACTCTATAAGTCGAATTTAAGTTTGTTATATACCTTTTTTTTCTACCTATTTCGAAACAACACGAATATTTCTTCCATTGAGATTCTAGTTATAGAGTCCTATTGTATTTTATATTTATAAGCTGAATGCATTAAAAACAACTTAAAATATGTAAACCAGTTCTTAGTATAATCTTATTAATGAGATCTACATTGCAATGATTTTTCCTAAAATAATAGATACTAGGAATTAATGTTTATCAAAATTTACTTATTATATTTTTAAAACACACAGTGGTGTACTATTTTCGGGAAAGAGGGGGAGGGATACTATCTTATGTATAAGTGAATAATCGACATCAGTGCATCAGTGGGGGTAGGGGTTGGATTGAAATAATTTAAAAAATAAATAAATAATAATTGTAAAATTAAGGCCACAATTGGAAAAAATTAATTATTAATGAAACTAAATTTAAATTTCACCTTGGGTACGTCACTGCCCATTGCTATTAACATTTTTGAATAAATCAAGTAAATATTGATTCTTTTTAATTAATTATTTTTTGTTAGAAGTGCTTTTTTATACTCTTACGTCTTAAAATTTTCTCACTACCCAAATATTGGGAATTTTAATTATTACGTGAATGGTTTGGGTTTTTAGCTTATTGATCTTTAATTATAATATAACAAATATGTACATAGTAACCTTGTAAACACAGGTTATCAAGTTTTACCCGGAAATTAATTTTAGTATAGTAGGATATTATTATTTCTGTATAAATGGAGATACTATTTTATTAAAATTATTAAAACACATGTTTCTGTATATGTCATAGGCGCCGACTCCAGTGGGGGGGGGGGATGATTCCAGAAATACCTACATCAATTTTATAGATTTTTTTAAATAAAAATAATCATTCATTTGTGGGGGGGAGGGGCAGATTTACAGACGTACTATTAGGTAGAGGGTTGAAAAAAATGTGATGCAGCATGACAAAGAGGGAGAAAAATGCCTGATTATTTTGATTATTTTCAGATGGCTATAAATAAAATGAATAGTATTCTAATAAGGATATTTTTCACGGCCAGTATTTTTGTGGTTGTTGTAAAAACACAACAATTAATATCGCCATGTCCAGAAGTGCTAAAATACGAGAGTATAACGACAGATACAGATAGATGGTATGGGACCATCCATCTGAGATCAGAGGCTACACTTAATGGGGTATTTGTGGATATTATTCTCGATAGGACTTCACATCTCTTAGGGGTAAGTTAGTTAAAAAATAAAAATATATTTAATCTCTAGATATACATATATAAAAATGAATGTTCGTTTGTATGAGAATATAGACTCAGGAATTACTGAACCGATTTCAATACGGTTTTCACCAATAGTTAGATAATTTTTCTGTGTAGTATCGTGGCTATTAATATTTAACATCAAAAGACTAAAAAATATTTATTAAGTCGTTTTTTGTTTCCATTTATCTCAGGAGATATTCTTGTGGAGGTTTTAAAATGGGACACTTTTTTATATAATTATAATCTCAAAATAGATTGTGTGGAGATCTTAAGGCGTCAAATTCGAAAACAAATTTTATGAAATGTTAATTGTTCTACAAAACTAAGTATTTTCATAAATTCATTAGTAACTAACTTGGTTTAACTACAATATTAACTAATTAAAATAACATTTCTAGAATTGGTTCGGTAGCGTTTCCAGTACCGATAACATCCATTACACAATCACAAATAGGACACATAGAATACAGTCACATAGAGATACGATACTGAGATTTTTCGTCAAGTATTCCGAGACAGAACAAGTGCCAAGTGTGAGAGAGATAAGACTGAATGGGCGACAGATTTGTCCAGCTGAATCGGTGCTGGTGACTGAAAGACCTAAACTAACTACACGACCAACTACTACAGTAAGAACAACTTTATACACTCGGCCGACAACGCAACGTACGCCTGCCCCTAATCCAAATGGATTGTAAGTGTTATGTTAATTTAATTTTGGTAAAGTTATGGCAGTATTGCAATGTGACGATTTAAAAACAAATATTTTTTATACATATTTTGAAAGTAAAATATATTGACAGTGTATTGTGAAAATTGTAGAACTAAATTCAAAATATTTACGAAGTTATACCACACGTTTTTCTCGAAACCACTTTTTATTGGTTGGTGGGAAGCAGAAACGAAATTCTAATAATCCGATCGGGCTATAATTTTAACACGTTGTTGTGCACACTAATAGTTATCGTGTTATCTAAAATTATTTATTTTTATTAATAGTTTCATACTTTTTTCTCGATTTTCAACGAAAAAAACGCGATTTTTGCAAACTTTTTTTTACAAGTCCACCATTTTGTTTTTTATTAATATAAATGTTTGATTCTAGAAAGTACAATAGAGACAAGTCTATAAAATGAAAATATTTTTTATTTTTTTGTTTTAATTCACTACAAGTCTCCACATCTCCATGTGCTTCCCATTTCCCACCACACATCCACCAACTTTTTTGACCCCAAAAAACACAAACAAAGTATTGTAAAATTTACCAAAAAAAATTTTTTTGTATAGTATAAGATTCACATAAAAACATATAAAAATACTGAAAAGATTATATTTTTGGCGTCATATCGTAATACTGCTAGTTATGGCTCCAAATATATTATAATTAAATAAAAAAATAGGCGCGTTCTATTTCAATAAATATTAATAATATATAATTTTTTAAAACACTATTTTGTTCAAAATTTTATTAGCTTTAAGATTTATAATAACCTATTTTATCTTAAAATTGACAGTTCCAGTGTTATTTCCAAATACATTAGTCTCTTTTTACGCGGTAGATAATATAATTATTTTTTTAGTGGCGATATAAACGGCAACGATAATTTCCGTCCAACTAATCCCCCCATTTACACGTCAAGACGTACAACAGTGCAGTCCTGGGTTACGCAGCGACCTACTTCTGCTAGCACAGAAGATGAAGGCTGGGGAGGTGACTTTAAACCAGGAGCACTTCCAGGATTAGATACGATACGGCCGAAACCTCCAATCACTTTAGGTATGACATAGTTTATAAAAAACGTTTTTCTTTTATACTCGTAACTAGGGGTTCTTTATTCTGCAAAATGTTTATGTAGCTGTGTCGCCCGATTCTTCAGAAGATGGTTGGGGTGGCGACTTCAGACCAGGAGCATTACCAGGATTAAGTAGTATTCAACCAAAACCTCCTAATACGTTAGGTATGATACAGTTTATACAAAACTCATAATATGTGTGCATATCTTCATAATTTTAGGGTTCCGTAGAAAACTATGAACCCTTATGAAATTTATATACCGAAAAAATTAGAACCCCCTTCCCATAGACTGAAAAGTATATTCTATTTTTTTTTCACTTATCCCATTGAGTGGGATGTCATTAGATAGGTCTCCTTAAATGCAACAAAAAATGTTTTAGGACCTTTTGATTTTAACCCTTCAATCACGATATATATGTATGTGTTCAAAGTCGATATCAGAGCGTCCCCCATCTATTTTCTAAAGTATTATTGTAAAAAATCTGAAAAAATTCCAGAATGTAGTTTTTAATTAGTACTTTCATTGAAAATCATAACGATCACTGTCAACAAATTTTTGACCCCCTTCCCATAGACTGAAAAGTGTACTTACATTTTTTTTTCACTTAGCCTATTGAGTGGGATGTCTTTAGATAGGTATCGTAAAATGCAACTTCAGTAACAATATATTTGATTTTCAGTCATTATGAGAGCGCCCCTCTCTAATTTCTAAACTATCGATTTAAAAAATCTGTAGTTTTAAAATAACTCTTTTTTATAAATCGTAGTGAGAATGACTACGGAACCCTATCACGCACTTGGCCGTTTTATCCAAAAATATGTAATTTCGATGGCTATGGAAGTTCACCTTACAGAATTCTGAACTAGGATAACGATATTAACCATTTTATCATATACATATGTGTTTTAACATTTAAATAATAATATATGGTGTTGGTATTTCATTTATAACAGTGACAAAAAACTCGAAAAAATCATTGTAAATTTATTATTAGTCTAGGAAAAAAATAGGTGTGTGGGAATGCACAGTCGAGGGATTGACGTGAACACGTGGTAGTGGAAGAATAACGCTTTATCTACTCTTTGATACATGACCGAACCACTATTTTCAGATGTTCCTTGCGGTGTGGTAGCTGCTAGACCCAAGCCATTGATAACGCACGGTCAGCCTACACAGGAGGGCCAGTGGCCGTGGCACGCAGCGATATACAGAAGCAAGGGTGTCGACTTGGCGTATATATGCGGAGCCACTTTAGTGTCCCGTAAACATACGATCACTGCCGCGCATTGTGTCGTTAGGGCGCAGTCGAATTTACCGATAAATCATGAGCAGTTGGTTATTTATTTAGGGAAGTACAAGTTGAAGAATTGGTTGAATAAAGGGGTGCAGAATATTCCGGTAAATATATTTGTGGTTATTCATTTATTTTAATTAAACACGTTTTTCAAATTAACAACTGACAGCTGATACTTCCTTAACATATACACATACCTATATATTACTAAAATAAACATGGGTAAATAAAAATGATGATTTTCTTTATATATATTTTAGATATCTGGTATAACTATTCATCCAGAGTTCAATAGCAGTAACTTCAACAATGATGTAGCTATATTACATTTAGCAAATGAAGCTGATTTTACTGATTACGTTAGACCAATCTGTCTGTGGCAGGAAAGTCCAGATATTTCAACTGTTATTGGTCGCGATGGCACCGTAAGTTATCTGGAATTTTTAGTTTAGTAGATATTTACAATATTGTTTATTTTTGTATTTTTTCGGATTATTGTATTTGGATAGTTAATTAAAGGAACAAAATAAACGCGCACTATTTTAAATCAAATGAGAAATAGAGAAGAGCATTAAATAAACTATTCTAACACTTAATAAACTGGTCATGAATCAACCAATCAAAGCTCGTTATTCACTGTTTTTGGTCAGTCGTGAACGTGACCACTGTAATAGTATTTTTTGTCTTTTAGTAATAGTTAATATAAACTAGCGTTAAGAAAATACTTTTTGTTCATTAAAGAAATAAAATGACACATAGAAAAAAATTGCTCCTTAAAATGGTTAAATGACTATTAGGTTGGTGAGATTTGTACTAACACATTTTAATGCTCAGAATTCAAAATGTCATTGTTCAAATACAATAAATTTAATTCTCAATGTATATAAAATACTACGCGCTTAAATACTACCCATTAATTAATAGAATAAATGGTTATTTATTACAGGTAATAGGTTGGGGATTCGATGAATCTGGTTTCATAACCGATGATTTAATGATGGCTAAAATGCCAGTCGTTTCTCGGGAAGTTTGCGTTGAATCATATCGGGAGTTCTTCTGGAGGTTTACGTCGTCTACGACGTATTGTGCAGGTTATAGAAATGGTACGTAAACATTTGTTAAAATTAAATAAATAAATAAATAATACATTTAATTGAAGTTTTTAAAAGATTGATTTGGGCCCCCCTACTTGGCGGAGGCCCAGAGTAATTGCCTTTTTTTTGTCCATAGGATAATTACTTTAAATAAAAGTTAATTAATTGTAACAGTAATAATTGTTGTAAAAAATATTAAAATGAAAAGCGACTGAAACTACTAATGCTTTGGATGAAAGGAGATGGGGGGGGAGGGGGGGCAAAAGCATTACATACATAAAGTTTTTTTCTAATTAAATAGTTATAATTAGTGATAATACGTTATAAAATTTGATTTAATTCAGATTTGGGTTCTCCAGGTACGTCTGTGTGCAATGGAGACTCCGGAGGTGGGATGGTGTTCCAGAAACCCAACACAAATCCACCAGTTTGGCAGCTGCGTGGTCTAGTGTCTATAAGTGTCGCGCTTCAGAATGATAATGTGTGTGATTCTAATCATTATGTTGTCTTTGCTGATTTGGCAAAACATCAGGCGTGGATTGTAGATAATATAGCTGAGAATAATAATCGAGGGTAGTTTTTAATCGTTTGTTTGTTTGTTGAATAAAGAAGGGTTTCGAATTATTGTTTTTTTTTTAACGTGAATAAAGGCTATGTTCCGATATACACTGTGAGCACTGTTACAGTATCCTAGCAATATCAATGACGTCATTGATCGCCGCCATTTTACTACTGCCAGTACTGTAGCTTTATTGCTTCTGTGCTCACAGTACTCTGATCACGTGATCAAAATTTGAATGCAACTGACAGCAGCAGATGCATTTAAGGTTAACTTTCGATGTTATTTTTTATTTTGACATTAGTTTCAAAATGGCGGTCTACAGTAACTGCAAAGTATTCCGTTATAGAAAGTTCACCATTGTTTCCAGTACAAAATCTAAAACGGAACGATCAATCCAGTAAAGTGGAGTGACGTCAGAAGTCACAGTGCTCGCAGTGTATATCGGAACATAGCCAAAGTCTAATGTTTCACGCCAGCTAGATACTGGGGGGGTCAGAAACTTGATGTAACGTTTTCAGGGTGATCTAAAATCACTGAATAACTCAAAAAGTAAAAGTCTGACTGGTTTTCGTTCCGAAAAAAATAACGGGTTTTCTAGTTTTCGGTTCAGTTCTGGTTCGAAACCCTGGAATAAAAAATGTTTTTTAATTGGTCTGAATGAAAAGAAGTATTGATTTTTGACGTTTAATTAGGATTTTGGTTATTTTTCTAGCCAAAATATATTTATATTTAATTTAGGATAAAAATTATGCTCAATTATGTAATAATTTTGATTTGACAAATAATTTTTGTATAAAAATTATAAATATTTTGTTTAAATAAAATGATAATTATATTACTACTATTATTTACTACTGTATGTATATTTAATTATTTATTTAATAAATACATTTCTAATTTTAATTTTTACGTGTAGGTAATCCTATGTATATTTATTTCAATATGATCAAATATGTCTTCAGTGCTGTTAAACAAAGTTACAAATATATCCTATTTATTGATAACTAGCTGTTGCCTGTCTATCTATCTCCCGCCCTTATTGCCCCTGGGGTCATCCACGTCCTGTGTGATTTTGTACCTTTATTACTGGCTGTATATAAAAATATTAGCTGTTAACCGCGACTTCGTTCGCGGGGAAGTTAGGTTAGGTCAGACATAAAACATGTCGCGTGTACAAAGTAGCATATGTCCTTCCTCAGGATGCAAGCTACCTCCCTGCCAAATTTCATCAAGATCGGTTTAGCCGTGAAAAGGTAACAAATTGACAGACAGAGTTACTTTCGCATTTTTTAAACCATATTCATAATAATTATTTTAAATGTCCACCATTTTGACATTCATTGACCGATTGTCATCAAATTTAGTTTTTTTTAGAGTTAAATGTCTATAGATTATGATTCAGTAATGGCAGTAATCAAATATCAATAAATAATTTAATTTAATACTTTAATTAAAAGTGGGATATTGTCCAAGACTGATGTCAGTACTTCATACGTTTTTACTTAGAAATTCGCAATAATTCTAGTTTTTATATTAACAAGTATACCTACACTTTGTTTTTTAAAAGGCAATTTATTTATTACATCCTATATAAATTATAAGTTTTTGTATTAACAACATTTCCGGGAAAAGATGATCGAATTGCTGCAAGCTACAGGTGCGTATTTAGGGGGTATTGATGCTGTAATATTATTCTTTAATAATTAAGATGATGCAGAAAAATATACATATATTTCTCGAATTCTCTCTTTATTAAATAAATCAAATATAGCAGTTAGTTGAATTTTTGTATATAATTGAAATGAAATCAAGCATCTATATCCATAATATATAAAACGCAACCTCTGTCTGTCTGTCCATTAATGCATTTATAACTCGAGAACCACTTATCCGTTTTACGTGTTTTTTTTTTAAATTCATATATAGATATGTTCTTTGATCAGATTTTAGTATATATTGTGTAACATAAAGAATAAGCAGTGATGATAATAGTAAATCAAGTCGGAAAAAAGTTTGCTGTCAGCGTTCTGTTTTGCAATACGCTGCCTAAACCGTTAAATATTAAACAATATAATGTATAGTAAATAATTGTGTAAAATAAACTCCGCGATACCATATATCTAACATTTATATTTAAACAAGCGAAGCGGGTACATCTAGTTGAATATAAATATGTATTAATTAAGATGGCATTTATCAATATATATAAAAACATTGAATGATTGTTGTATATTTAATTCAAGTTCATAGTAATATAAAACCAGTTTTAATAATAATATATTTAATATATTATTATATACAGAGTCGTAATTAAAAAAATGTCGTGTTTATGTTTAGTTAAAAAAATCACTATAGCAAAATATTTTTATATTATATATAATATATATGCAGTAATCCTCCCATTTTCGCGGTTGGAAAAGTATGAAAAAATAGGTGGAAAAACTTAAAAAACACAACGGTTTTTTACGCGCGCGTAAAAAACCGCTGTTTTCACGGAACCAAAAAATTGTGTAAATGAAAGGATTACTATAACTATGTAAATTTTGTGTAAATACCTTTTTTAGGGTTTTCAGGCATTGTAATTGCAAAAAAATAAGTTTTGTAGGTATATTTGTATATTTTTATATTTTATATTGTATATTTAATTCTTAAATAGGAGGACCGAATATTAATTCTGCCTACAATCCCTGATTTTCATAACGCCCCATTGACTCAGAATATTAAAATGTAATGTATAGATTCATATTCATTCTCTGCTCTGTCTATCTGTTATTTACCTTTTCACGGTTAATCTGCTAAACCGATTTTGATGAAATTTGGCAGAGAGATAGCTTACATCCTGACGAAGGCATAGGCTACTTTGTAACTTTGTATCCATAAAATATTTTACTATAGCTGTTACTTGCGACTTCGTCCGCGTGGAATTAAAAAAAATAATCTAATTTGAGATACAAAGTAGCCTATGTCATTCATCAGGATGCAAGCTATCTCCATGCCAAATTTAATCAAGATCGGTTAAGCGGTTTAGCTGTGAAAAGGTAACAAACAAACAGAGTTACTTTCGCATTTAATATTAATGAAAGTAATTCTGAAGACGGTCCTGTATTCTAATAATTTATTATTCATGCAATTATACCTTCTTCATTTGGTTGGCAAAGCAACTGTGACATTTTGCATATCATAATATTTTGGTGAAGTGGTTTTTTTAAAACCGACACAATACATTTTTATTGAGATTTGAATAGAAGGTAAAAATAACATTTATTATTCTTTGATGTAAGTTTTTTGTTTTATAATAAGTACCTACTTAAAAGGATATAAAATATAATTAAACTAATATAAGATAATTGTTAATAGCATAAAAAATGCATTATAAATTAAAATATAAATATTTTGCAAATTTAGTGCGTGTGAATTTTATTACCCAGTGGTGTGCATACTTATTTATACGATACATTATTTATTTACAATTTACTTCAAAAACTGATAAATTTATTTATTATATAATTTTCATTGCTTTTTTTTAAAGTCGGTTTTATTTTTTTCTTAAAAGGTTTTTTCTTTTTATATTTTGAGTGGCGTATATCTACTAAATCCATGGTCAGATTCTTGAAAAATTTATAAGGGACTACCTCAGGAGTATAATTAAAAAAAAATCTACAAAATCGGTGAATATTTGTTGGAATAATACCCAAAAATATATATTGTCGAATTGAAACCTCCTCTTTTTTAAGTCGGTTAAAAAATAAGACATTATTTTCGAGTATGAAATTCTTTCAGTTTTTTATATTTTTTATTTTTATAAAGTACTCATTAAATTTTGCAGATCTACCTCTGGAGTTTTTTTATTATTATTATTATAATGATGATGACGTACGTACGTACATACATACAAGTATTTTGCGTTCACCAGAGAACCTGTTTTTTAGTTAGTTGTTTATTGTCATTAATAAGGGTGTGTTGTGTTTTGTATTTTTCATTGTGTATTTAATTAAATTAACTTTTTTTCAAAAATTAATTAATTAAACTACCAATTTAATAAGTAAAAAATTACCGTAAAAGAAAGTTTCATTATGTTTAGTTTAAAATAAAGTTAGTTAAAAATAAAATCGATTTAAAAAAAACCTAAAAATACTGAAAAATTATATAATTATATAAATGTACAGTTTTATTTTGTTCTTTCTTAAAAAATTTTGTGTTGGCTTGGTACCGACTTCAAAAACTATAAATTATTTATAATAATAACAGTCTTTTTTGGTTAAAAAAATCGTGCATTATAATAATAATATTCAAAAACCATACTAACATTATAAACACGAAAGTGTCTGTCTGTCTGTTACCTTTTTACGGTTAAACCGTTATACCAATCTTGATTAAATTAGCTTGCATCCCGAGGAAGGGCAATTGAACGCCCGATAAGTTTTACTTTTTTCGCGTAGACATCTAACGAAACTAAAAGCCAGTTTTAACGACTATCATAACATAAATATATATTACCTTTCCTGTATTTCACGCGAATGAAGTCGCGAGTAACAGTTAGTAATAAATAAAAATTAATAAAAATATTCACTGTATATATTTTTCTTTCAGATTTTCCTTATTTCAAAACAATAAGTGAAAATGTTCAGTAGGTGTATAATAATAATATGTTTATTCATAATATCAATAAAATCACAAGAATTCACGTCACCATGTCCTGACATATTAACATACGAAAAAGCACAAAAAGAATCAGATAGGTGGTATGGAGTTATACACTTAAGATCTGATGTTACTCTTAATGGAGTTTGGGTCGACATTCTACTTGACAGGCCTTCACATCTTTTAGGGGTAAGATTATAATTTTACTTAAGATACAAACCAAATAATTTTATCCAAGATACAACCACGTGACAGTTAAACCTCATTGTTGTCTGTATTTGAAATAAATACGAAAATTGTTTTATAAATATTAATTCTAATTTTACTTAAGATACGAACCAAATACTTTTATCCAAGATACAACCACGTAGCAAAGATAGGGACCATATATGTGATAGGAAAACCTCATTGTTGTCTGTATTTGAAAAAATATTAATTTCAGAATTGGTTTGGCCAAGTATCAAGCAACGATAACACCTTATTCAGAATTACAAATCAATCTCATGTATTGCGTTCGAATAAAGATACAACGGTAAAGTTGTTTGTTAAATATTCAGAAACGAAACAAATACCTATAGTCAAAGAAATATATTTAAATGGGATACACATCTGTCCAATCACTTCAGTAAGTACTACTACTACTACCACTACAACAACAACAAGAAGACCTGTAGTTATTTTACCAAACTCAAACGTGTAAGTACATATATTAAAAAAAAAAAAAACTCAAGATAATTTTTTTATTCAATTTGATTTTAGGAATTCATTTACAAATTCAAATAGACAATCGACGAGACAACCAATACCTGACCCGACTATTGCAATTGATTATACTAGATCTACGTCTCAAGTTAATTCAGGTAAAAATACAGTACGGTCTCTTTTTACGTGGTAGATATGTTCCACAGCAAATCGCGTATAGAGAAATATAACTTCATTATTTTCAGGTCAAACTTGCGGAGTTACAGCAGTTCGTCCTAGACCTTTAATTGTTGAAGGTCAACCTACTGTGGAGGGCCAATGGCCTTGGCATGTGGCCATATACAGAACTTTAGGACTAGACCTTATGTATGCTTGTGGTGGTACTTTGGTGACGTTTAAACACGTCATTACTGCGGCACATTGCGTAGCTCGGCAAAAATCAAACCAACCAATACGTATCGACTCTTTGGTGATTTATTTAGGGAAATATGCTCTGAATAACTGGTCTTATGGAACGCAAACAAAGAAGGTACGTTTAATTTAAAGGGGAAAATCACTGTCACGGGTGAAAAAATTGTCAATATTTAGGAATTTTTTTCACAAGTATAATTAATTATTTTAGAAACGGGAAAAGGACGTTTTATTAAGTATATATTCAACTTATTCAATACCAATTTTTATTGAAAAATATTCAAAATTTATAAAGTTATGAGCCTCAACGTGACGACCAAAGTTATTTAGGTGAAGGGTTATCGAAATTTAAAAAAAGTTTTCTGATGGTCCACACTACATGGTCTCAGTAAATTAACTGTTACTCACTCAATTTTCGGAATTTTAACTTAATTTTTATTTTCCATATTTTTGAATATATATGCTTGCAAATGCAATCGATTTTTTTATGTCTCCCTTAATAATTACAGAAAACGCTTCAGCTTCGTAACAGCTAATTTAATATTTTAGATATCGTTTATAAATATACATCCTGAATATAAGAGTTCAAATTACAACAATGATGTTGCTGTTTTACATTTGGAAGATGAAATACAATATACTGATTACGTTCGACCAGTTTGTCTATGGCAGGAACATTTAGATTTATCGTCTCTACTTGGTCGTAATGGAATTGTAAGTTTTATTATGTGATTAAAATTATTCAGTCTTGGACAATAATTAAATGTACTTAATTTTAAAAATTAGAAATATTTGTTGATATTTGATAACTGCTATTACCGAATCATAATCTATAGACATTTAACTGTAAATCTGCTTAATTTGATGACAATCGGTCAATGGATGTCAAAATTGTGAACATTTATCATAGCATCTGTTTTACATTGTTTACAATTTTACCATTCTTTATTTTATAACTTTTGTAATCATTAGCAAATGTTCATACTGGATTAACTTTGACCATAAAGAAAATGAAAGGCTATAATTAAAAAAAAAACTATTATTTTCAGGTAGTTGGTTGGGGGTTTGATAAAACAGGTTTCATAACTGAAAGTTTAATGATGACAGAAATGCCTGTTGTATCTCGGGATACTTGTCTCGAGTCTTTCCCTGAGTTTTATTGGAGTTTTACGTCAAGCAATACTTATTGTGCTGGTTATAAAAATGGTAAGTTAATTATACAAAGGTTCTCTCTACGTTTAATAAGATTTCACAAACGGTGTCAAGCTGTATTTTCAGATAGTGACGATAATTCTCATGAAAAATGAATCTATACCTAGTACTTTTCAATAATTTTTTTTCTGATTATTAATATTTTTCAGGCACGTCAGTTTGCAATGGTGACTCCGGAGGAGGGATGGTATTTACGTTACCTAATACAAATCCACCAATATGGCAGTTACGTGGTGTAGTGTCCATTAGCGTTGCACTGCAAGATGAATTTATCTGTGATCCAAAACATTTTGCAGTTTTTACTGATTTAGCTAAACATCAGGCATGGATTGAAGGGATAATTCCAAATGCATTTTACGTTAATCGAAAATAAAAAAAATTAAATACAGTAGACAATCTATCAGGGCCGTAACTAAAGGCTCTGGGGCCCCGGGGTAGCAAGTGACCGAGGGGCCCTTACTATATGCAAAATATAAATACTGAAGATCTTTTTTTTTTGTTTCTATGCTGCTGTGAGGCTCTCCCCTATGCTTTACCATATACAGTAGGGTCTTTTTTTATGCAGATTTGAATTTACATGGTGCGATTTTCATGCAAATTCAGGGCTTCCCCGCGAGTGGAGTATCAAATGAAAACTAACAATTCAAGGAATTTGAATATGTAAACGTTTTGTTATTATTAAAATGTTCGTTTAACAAGAATTCACAAACTATAGCGAGTTGTATTTTAAGATAGTGACGATAATTCTCATGAAAAAATAATTGTTACTTTTCAATAAAATTGAAAAATTAATTTTCTTTGTGTTTTTTAGGCATCCTTATTTTCGTGAATTTTCAGAAATTATATTTACGCGATTTTCAGCCTATTAGATTTGGTTTTACGCAGTTTTAGATAATTACAGACGTATAGTTAATTTTACAATGTAAGCAATATATTTTTTTATGTGCGGTTTTTTGTGGAACGTATCTACCGCGTAAATAGAGATCCTACTGTTTAAGTTCAGGATATTTTTGATGAAATAATTATCAAATCAATGTCAGAACATTACTATTTATTTATTACTATTATAATTTTTAAAGTATATACATTTATTTTAATTGTTAATAAATAAATCATAATGATAAGTCACAATAACATGGAAAGTAATTTTAGTGCAAAAAATATATATAATTTTTTTTCAGATTATTATCAATTGAAAAAAAAGTAAAATAAAAAATGATCAGCCTCATAATACTAATTACTTATTTAAAAACTTACCCTATTCATAACAGTCATGTTCATAAATAACATTCAAGGTTAGTTTAATATATGTATAGGTTGCCTCATAACTTTTTGACCAATCAGCGGCTGCGTGTGATGACGTCACCCTGAGGAACCTTTAAACGTTGTTTCATATATTAAGTTTTTTTTCAAATTATTTCGAATTTTTGAATATTTGTATTTAAAAAAAGTAAATATTATTTTTATCACAGAAGCACAAATTATTACATATAATATTTCTTCATAAAAACTTTAAAATGATGTCAGAAATCAATGCTTAAAGAAAATACATTTGTTGGTTACACATAAAAAAACACTTGTTTAAAACTATAATTTATAATAATAAAATAATAAAAATTTAGATTTAAAACTCAGTACACTATCAATATCAAATGAAAATATTTAAAAACAACTTACAATAAATCAGCTTAACTAAAATAAAGAGTAAATATAGTTTGACAGCTATTTATAATGTCAAAGAGTTCCTCACGATGACGCGTTCTCCCCTCTCATGCCACTCCCCGCCAGAGTTATGAGGCAACCTATTACTTTACTAACCTTGAATAACATTAATATTTGTGTAATAAAAATAATCTTTTAGTTACAAGTTTTTATCTGGAATTATAAAAGTTTCTTTATATAAAATATACACATTATTTAAGAAGGTTAATATTAAGAAAACAGTCACTAGAAAATACCATTAACATCTTTATTACAATTTCAAATAAAATACAGCAGGGTCTGTTTTTACGCGGAAGATACGTTCCATAGTAAATCGCGTATAAAAAATCGCTTAAAAAAGACATTGTTTACATTGTAAAATTAGGGATATGTTCGATAATTTTAAAATCAATCAATTCACGAAAATAAGAATATCAAAAAAAAAAAACAGAAAATTAATGTAAAACTTAAATAAAATAAATTTCTTTTTGATTTTTATTTATTTAATTTTATTGAAAAGTAACAATTATATTTTTTCATGAGACTTTTAAATTCTTTAAATTGTCAGTTTTAATTTGATACCCCACTCACGGGGAATTACTGAATTTGCGTGAAAATCGCACCGCGTAACTTCAAATCCGCGTAAAAAAGAGACCCTACTGTATACCTATTAATAAAATTATGTAGATATAAATTACTTGTGTACAGTTTTTATTTTAATCACTTTATAATATTCCGATATTTATTTTTAATACCTTTAGAAAAAATTATTTAAGTAATATTAATAAATGTTTAAATAACCTAAGATAATCATTAATAAATTGTAGAGAAAATCTTAATTTGGCATTTTATGTAGGTTTTATTTACTTTACCACAATTTCAAATACAGTAATATTTGCACTGACTTAAAAAGTGTATTTAAATTTCTGATACTTATATTTTTAATTGTTTTAAAAAAATGCTAAGACGTTCGTACGCTTTCTAGCAAGATTACAAGTATTTTATTTTTTTAAATACAAAGTACCTACTCTATATCCTTCCTCAGGATGCAAGCTATCTCCCTGCCAAATTTCATTAAAATCGATTCAACGATTTAGCCGTGAAAAGGTAACAAACAGACAGAGTTACTTTCGCATTTATTGTGCAAACTGAATATTTTATGTTTGACAATTGCTTGGTAGCCTACGTATCTCTTTAGCGTTACTTAAAAAACTAATAATTTTACTGAAAAAAATGAAATAAAATATTGAAAACTAAATTTATATAAAAATTATTGTACATATTTACAAAAAATATAATTGTATTTTATTTATATATTATACTTAAAAATTAAATAAATTATTTATACTCGTTAACGTAAAAAATTATCACTATTCATGACTAAATGGACACTGAAAATTTTACATCAATTATTTAATAGATATATTGATTTATCAATATTAACCTCTTAATATATCTATTATCACGTTCATTACATTTATATTTATTTACTGTTCTTTGTTAAAAAATTACAAAATTTATTAGTTTGGCAAAAATGTCAAATTTAGAGGTTAAAACATTTGGCATTAAAAAATTTTTAATATTAATTAAAAACGATTGTTAAGAACAACAATTAAGTACTTTTTGTTACAACAATTAGAAAAACTTGAACGATTTAGTGTCATCTATAAAACCCTAAGGCAGTGTACACTTTGATGCATTATATGCACAACTAATAACTAATATTAACCCTTTGCAGTCGCAGGAAACTGAAAAAATTAACCCAATTTGTAAAATGCACTTAATAATTATTATTTCTGATTAAAACTGCAATTGGATAATATTTACAAACAAGCCATCATTTTCAAATTTAAAACTATATCCATAATTTAATGCTATACTTTTAATTCCTATTTTATTATCATTGAAAAGAACGTTTGTTCTAAAAGTAATTTCAAACAATTAAATATGATTTTAAATGTTTTTCCAAACAATCAAATATGGTTTTAAATTTAAAAAGACCAAACATTTTAAACGGCTATTATTAGAATACAACAATTAACAGTGACTAAAATATATATAAACAAAATGTTTATATCTCTAAAGTGCTTTTTTTTAACATTAAAATAATAATTAATTTCCTGTTCTCATTAGGTCGTTTGAACTGAAAAAAATTATAATAACATTAATAATGTATATAAAAAAGAAATAAAACGTAATTAATTAAAACTAATAATGATCTACAGACGAATTTGAGGGGAAAAAAATGTATGCTAAAGATCAGTGGGTTTCAAACTTTTTTATTTAAAATTTTCTGCTAGCGTCTTTATCTCAGGAGATATTCTTGTGGAGATTTTAAAATGAGAAAACCTGTATATTAAACTATATGATATAATGTCACACCTGTGATAATTTAACATTGAATATTTCTATTGTTGAGAACCACTGATCAATACTATTCTAGAGTCTAGACTACAGTATAATGTATCTCGAAGGCATACGACACCATGTAACAAAGATCTTTATGCAATCTGTCAATGATCTACTGTAAAATACGAGGATAAACAGATTATAGAGTTATTTTCTACAAACTCCTGAGTAGAACGCCGTAAATTCAAGAAAAAAAAGTACCGTGATAGGATTCAAATTAATTACTAGTTTATAACCTCAAATACCGGAATGCAAGTTATTTCTGTTGCGCTCTTATGTTAAAGTATTAAAAGGACATAGTGTGATAGGCCTTCAAGGTACAGAATTATAAAGAATAATGTTTTTACTTGCTGCTACATTTGATGTGTATAAACAGTAAGGCAACTCCGAGTACAAAACAAATACATCCGACGATTATGTATGCAAATCCCAGAAATGGATTTTTACCACCGAATACAGACGTTGTTGATAGAACCATCTTCTTTCTACCATCAAAAGCACTTACGGAATAATCTGTAACAATTTAACATTGTTGATAATCGTAAATTTAATGCATAAGCATAAGTTTGTAGCATATTATACATTTTGAATTTTTCTATTTGTAGAAAATTTGAGTTAATTGTTGACTGTCAAAAAAAACAACACATTTACAACAATCATTTTTTTAAAGTAAAGTTAATTTTAATTTTTCAATTGTTGAGAAAATGGGCTGTCACATTTTCAACAATCATTTTTTAGGTTAGATTATATTTAAATGTGTAATTTGCAGTGGTTCACATCAATTAACTGGGAATATAATAAATACCGATCAATCAATTATCATTATTTAGTTTGGAAAGAGATTTGTTTGATTTACATCATTGTTTTATTGAATATATGAATTTTTCAAATTGTAGAGTTTTAGTTAATTGTTGAGTATATAATGAATTGTTATCAATAATGAACAAAGTTCAAAAATCGGGAATAAGGTTTATCTTGACGATTTCTTCAAGTGTGGAATCAGAATACTTTTTAAACATTTGGAATCAGTCGTAAACATTAATTAAGGTTTGTTTAAAATTTCTACAAACTTATGCCTCAATCAGATCAGTTTTATTGAATTTCAACTCACTATAAAATACGTGTAATGTATAATTTCCTTTAAGAAGCCCAGTTTTATACGATTCTTCAGAATGATTGATACGTCTATACAGCTTACGAAAGGTAGGCAACGCAGCCGTACGCATCCACACAATTAAATCTTCATTTTCAAGACCGTTGTTATCATCATTATCAGGATCTAGTTCCCATATTTGTCTTCGCCAGTTATCGGGTTTAGCAAACTTTCGAAAAACTGAAAAAAGTTAATTTAATTATTACTTATTATGAAAATAAATAAACAAATAAATAAAACAGTTGTACCATCTTTAAGTTTTTCTCCTTGATTGAGAGGTGGGTTTTTAAATTTTATACTTTTATCAGAAGGCCAAGCAATGCCTGTTCTTATTAGGGGAACTTTTTCTTTTTTATCGGTAAATATTTGAAGTTCATCTGAAAAAAAAGAACAATTTAATAAACTTGTAATTAAATTGAAAGTTGTTTTAATTATTACCATTAAACATAGAGTTAGCTATCGCACCACAAGGTACAACGGCTTTGCTCAGTTTAACATTAAATGGTGCACAATCTGTAGATGGCGTGTCTGAAAGGTGTCCGAGAAGTTGGTGGTCGTCGCGTGATTTGACATAGCGACGATGGTTTTGGTAATAGTTACTTAGACCGTAGTACATAAATACTTCTCCCTACAATAACAAAAAATGGGATTTTTAAACTCAACTTTGTTAGGTGTTTTTTCCACTTATATGATATGATATATAATTTTTTTAAACACTATTTTGTTCTAAATTTTATCAGCTTTAAGATTTATAATAGCCTATTTTATCCTAAAATTGACAGTTTCAGCGTTATTTCTAAATAACTGATTTTAGGTAGATTTGTTTATTCTTTAACGACTGGACCTTAAGCTTCATTATTAAAATTTGTTGTATTCTTTTATGTATGATTAAATTTGAAATCCAAATTTTGAATGAAAACTGTAAGAACTAATACTTACTAAGAAATCTTCTTTCAACTCGAAATCAATAATACATTTACAAACAGCGAATGAACTATTCTCTAGAACGGCTGCACAAGTTTGAAATGAATTTGTGTATTTTCCACTGAAACCTTTATCTGTTTTGTTACAGTCAGTGTAATCAATTTCAAATTCCTTTACCTGTTTAAATAAATAACTTTTGAGTATAATAATAAAGCAAATATTTTCCATGCAGTTCAAAAAATAAGTCAAACTAACAAATTTGCTTTACAATATTCAAATTGTATTAATTTGGTTAAAACATAGTTCAAAATATGTCAATAGGGATCAAAAAGAAAATCAATTTCTTTTTTAACCGACTTCAAAAAAGAAGAAGGTTCTCAATTCAACAATATATTTTTATTTATGTGTGTTCGGGCATAACTCAAACAAATATTCACCGATTTGGACGATTTTATGTTTGTTTGAAAAAGTATACTCCTGAAGTGGTTTCATATAAATTTTATCAGAATCTGACAATGGACTTTGAAGATATGTCACTCAAAAGGGAAAAATAAAAAAACTTTAAAAGTTTTTTATTATTATATATATTATATATATATTACTTTTGTGAAAACAATTATGATTATATATAATATTACCTCATTAGAGACGAGTAGCAAACCAACACCAATAGGAATGAAAACTATCCCGATTACAAAAAATGTTGGTAAAACAGTACCGGCTGTTAAGATGGGTTGCCAAGCCGGTAACTTTTGTTGTTTAAAGTTACTATCTGCAATAATAAACAGAAACAATTAAATCACTTGTATAAAAATTAACTTATACGGATACAGATGTCGAAACGACTAACTAATAATAATAAACCTATAAAACATAGTTTTCACTTATCACTAACTATTCACAAAATATCCAAAAATAATACATCTAAACCTTCCTCGTGAAACACTCTATCCATTAGTGAAAACCGGAATATAAACCATTCGGTAGTTACTGAGAAAATCGTGTACAGACAAACAGACTTTGTTTTATATTATGTATAGATTGTATTAATTTATATTTATTATAAATAAGTTCATTTACAGAAAGAATAATTAGTCGTTTTGGCTTCTAAACCGTTGATAATTAATTGACAAAATATAATAAATACTATAAAAATAATTTACATTGATCATTTTTATGAATTAATTTATAACGCTTTACATATTTATGATTACTATTTGAAGCCATATTTGTGTTTAAAGTTTCTAGTTATATTATAATAAAATAACCAAGGCTATATTAATTATCATGCATGATATATCCAATATTAATATAACAGTATTTACAATTAGATATATTTATATATATTTTTTACAAAACCATCAAACAAAATGTACTTTAAATGTTCTGTTGTATCAATAAATCTCAATCATATTGATATCAGTAATATGCTTTATGGATATTGCATGTTGTGTACTGTAACCTGTAACCTTACGTGAATATGTAATAACCTGAGTGATTCACTTTTTTGAAATAATATATTTTTAATGTGAGTAATATTAATTAATATCAACTTATTATTGAGTATACATTGATAAGAACACTTAATTAATTAATTTAATTTATCAAATAAAATATTATTATTATTATTATAAATAAATATACCTTACTACAAGGAATTTGATAATATTTTATTAATTAAATGAATGTCTAATTAGATTAATAGTATGACAATATTTCGAGTTAAAATAGATTAATAAATTGTTTTTGTCTCTTCTGAAAAAGTCCTCAAAATTAACTTATGCAGTGTTAGTACTTAAGCGATGTACAGTGAAATTTAAAAGGATACAAAAGAGACAAAAAAAAACACGGTTCATTATTATTATTCACTTAAAAACAACTGAACCAACTTATTCCTTAAATACTGAGACATACTACAGGATAAATATAATCACGCTATCACTCAAAATAGCTAAGCAGTGAATAAATTATCTACACGGACCATTTAAACCGTACTATAATTATGTATGGGTGTTTTGTAGAGTTCAATTAGTTCTGCAGAAAAGTTTGCAAGAACATTTATTTAACTTAACTTATTAGCGTTAAGTTTGCTACATTCATGAAACAAAATTACAGAAAAAAAGTAGTATACGCTATTTATAATAAATAACATATTTTTATTACATTGCTTTCATATACATAATTTAAAATATTTTCAATAGTTATTATTTTCATATGTATTGCAGAGATTGTTCCAATAAAGTTTTTGTTTGCTTTTGATTAGGAAACTTATCAATTTCTAAATGATAAGATTTATAGAAGTAATATAAAGGTGAGGTTATATATTATACTAATAAAATGATTGACTTTAGATAATAATTTTACAAATTTTGTAATACATATTGTAAGAAATTATATTTTAATAATTACATGAAATGAAAATCAATATTGAAATATGAAATGACAGTTCAAGGAAATTACATATAAGCTAAAAAAGAATAATTTACCATTTGGTCGTTTCGATTTTGCTGTTGTTTCATTCGGTGCTGATGTACTATCATGATCTACCATTTTTATGAAATATATACTTTGAATAAAATCTTTATATGAATATGTAACGATTATTTTTATATAAATATGACATTTATATGTCAAAGGCTGTCACATTTAACTATTAGTAATCACTACCACCACCACTATTCTCTTCTTCCTGTTTTTTTGTTATCTCTTGATTAATCCTTCATCATAATTTTTAATCTATGAATTTGTAACTTCATTGATGTCGCAACCATAGAGTTATAGAATGGACTGAGCATTCCCTATCCAGCTGTGAAATAAATATGTACTGGCGAAAAAGTGTGAGAGAGACAAAGCGACTGTACGGCCAATACCTGTCTCTTTCTAGAATTCTAATTGACCTACAAAACAGAGACAGGTATTGGCCAAACAGTTTCTTTGTCTCTCTCAAGAGAGTGGTCAATTTTGTGAGGCTATTACTCATTCCATTCTATAAGTCTATGGTCGCAACATTTACAAGTCATTCAAATAAGACGTCATTTGCCTTAATTTATAATTTAGGTGCGTCAACAGATGGCGCCACATGCGCTTTTGGATTTAAATTTATATAAAAGGTAAGTAATTTTCAATAGTACAATACTTAATTAACAACTGTGTAGCCTGTAGATAAACAGATTACAAATAACTAATTAAGGAGATCTATGTAGATAAATGGATATCACTTTACAGTTCACAAATATGTCTGTTATTAGTGTCGCACTCAGATTTTTTTTTAATGTATCACAATTATTAAGTTAAATAATATATATTGACAAATTCGGGGGGTGGGGGAAGGGTTAACCCCCAACCCCACCTTGGGTGCGCCACTGTCTGTTATACCTGTGTAGATAAACAGGTACATATATTATAAAAGTAAAACGCATATCTTAATAATACAATGGCGTATCAATTTTAATACGGAAAAATACACCTTTTCTGAATTTGTATTATACACGCTATCGTATGTAAAAGGGCACGCTGATATTATAAATAAAACTAGGTTTTAAATTCATTCACTGGTTCAAAATTTCAAGCAAATAATTTTTTTTAAACAAAAGTTGATAAAAAAACAGTTGTTGATAAAAAATAGTTTTATTGATCCGACCAATTTCTAAGCGCATTTTTGGATTCAGGATGCCTTAATACATACTATGGTGTCTCGAATTGGACAAAAAAATTATTGACTTAGTTGAAATGGCTTTTGAAAAAAACATTGAAATTTAAAAGGTATATGTGACGCCATCTAGTAAAAACAGCTTGAACTAACAAGTTTTTGATAGTTCAGGTTTTCTCGCTAGATGTCACAACATGTACTTCTAAAATTTCAATAATTTTTTCAGAAGCCATTCCGACTAAATCTAATTTTTATGTCAAATTGGAGACGCTATCATATGTATAAGGGTATCCTGAGTCCAAAAATGCACAAAAAAGTTTCGCTCGGATTGATAAAACTGTTTTTTATCAACATTTGTCTAAAAAATTTGCTTGAAATTTTTAACAAACGAAGGAATTTTAATCTGGTGTCATATATGATATCAGCAAGTCCTTTTACATACGATGACGTGTAAAATACTTTCAGATTCAAAATGGGTATATCAATAAGCGTACTGAAAAAAACATCCTTATTGAATTTGAAAATAATTGACACGCCATCGTATGTAATATGACATGCTGATATCAGAAATGATAATAGATTTTAAATCAATTCACTGGTTCAAAATATGATGAAATTTTTTAAGACAAAAGTTGATAAAAAACCGTGTTATCGATCCGAGCGCAACTTTTGATGGGCATATTTGGAATCAGGGTACCCTAATACATACGATAGCGTCTCTAACTCGCCAAAAAATTTTTTTTCCAAAAAAGAAGCAAGGCTTAAAAAACACCCGAAAAACACTTTTTTCGATTTTCAAATAATTAGATACGTTATCGCATGTAAAGGGATACGCTGATTCGACTTTTATTATCAGTTGCAAAATTCATCAAAGGGTTCAAAAGTTACAGCCATTTTACGACGAAAAATTGATAAAAAACGGTGATAGGGGTCCGAGCGGAACTTTTTATCAACATTTTTGGATTCTCCGTGCTGTTATACATACGATAGCGTGCCTAACTCGACAAAAAAAAATTTGTAGCGATGACGTAACATGACGGCACCTCCACCAAATATACAGAATAAAATATTTTTTGATATTTTTGTATTCCTTATTCAAAAATACCAAATATATATTATTTTTGTACATATTTATATATGGTGGAGGCGCCGTCGTGTTACGTCATCGCTACAAATTTTTTTTTGTCGAGTTAGGCACGGTATCGTATGTAGAACAGCATAGTGATTACAAAAATGTTGATAAAAAGTTCCGCTCGGACCCTTATCACCGTTTTTTATCAATTTTTCGTCGTAAAATGGCTGTAACTTTTGAACCCTTTGATGAATTTTGCAACTGATAATAAAAGTCGAATCAGCGTATCCCTTTACATGCGATAACGTATCTAATTATTTGAAAATCGAAAAAAGTGTTTTTCGGGTGTTTTTTAAGCCATACTATAGCCTTGCTTCTTTTTTGGAAAAAAAATTTTTTGGCGAGTTAGAGACGCTATCGTATGTATTAGGGCACCCTGATTCCAAATATGCCCATCAAAAGTTGCGCTCGGATCGATAACACGGTTTTTTATCAACTTTTGTCTTAAAAAATTTCATCATATTTTGAACCAGTGTATTGATTTAAAATCTATTATCATTTCTGATATCAGCGTGTCATATTACATACGATGGCGTGTCAATTTTTTTCAAATTCAATAAGGATGTGTTTTTCAGTACGCTTATTGATATACCCATTTTGAATCTGAAAGTATTTTACACGCCATCGTATGTAAAAGGACTTGCTGATATCATATATGACACCAGATTAAAATTCCTTCGTTTGTTAAAAATTTCAAGCAAATTTTTTAGACAAATGTTGATAAAAAACAGTTTTATCAATCCGAGCGAAACTTTTTTGTGCATTTTTGGACTCAGGATACCCTTATACATATGATAGCGTCTCCAATTTGATATAAAAATTAGATTTAGTCGGAATGGCTTCTGAAAAAATTATTGAAATTTTAGAAGTACATGTTGTGACATCTAGCGAGAAAACCTGAACTATCAAAAATTTGTTAGTTCAAGCCATTGACATGGCTGGACTGATGATAAGTCAGACATGATGGCTGAAATTGAATATTTCCTAACAACCGAAACTGATTATGCGCATGCGTCAACGGATGTTCGAAATTCAAATTTATCAAATTGATTTGTTAAATATATAAATAAATACATACAAGTTCAATTGTAAATCAACTACAATACACTTATTTAACACGTGAATACCTGTAATTTATTTTAATTATCAAATATAACTAAATAAACAAACATAGATGCATATTAACTGTCAAATCTGATTAACAATTGAATAAAGAAACTATAGAAGCACGTCACATACCTCTATATTATATCAAAATTGAGTTCAGTGTTACGTCTCGCGCATGCGCAAATGGAAACGATACTGTTAGAAAAAATATGAAATTTAGCCATCCGGTTTAATAGTAATTCCATAGGTATCCACTATCCAGTTAAATAATACCAGATCAGTGGTTCAAGCTGTTTTTACTAGATGGCGTCACATATACCTTTTAAATTTCAATATTCTTATTAGAAGCCATTTCGACTAAATCCAAGTACAAAAATTAATACATCCTTATATTTAATTTTTGCGATGTAATTTTATAAAATATCTGTTTATCTACACAGACATTCTTAATTAGTTATTTGTTATCTGTTTATCTACACAGATATAAAGTTTATATTGTAGTAATACTTACCTTATATGTTGTAATAAATTCATATATAGGTACTTACACAGAAATTGCTGAAAATGGAGTAAAAACAAGATAATACTATATTTAGTATTTTATTTATAATATACAAGTACCTACAGACTTTGTAGTATTCCCAGAGTTTTTTAAAAATATTTACTGTCTAATAGTCTCCTTTTAAAATAAATATGAAAAGCTACTTTAAATATCCGATTCAAAATGTATCATATTTCAAGCATTTCAAGCAAAATAGACAAATATAATTATTTAAGTATTCACTTAATCACCTTTGTTCATTATGTAATGAATAAATAGATTAGTATATCTCGTATCTATAAAATGTAATACACCATAAATAATAATAGCGCGCTTGAAATTAAAAAAATAACAAACAATATTTCACAGACAATTTCGAGAAAATTGTGGTTATGATTATATAGATTAAAATGTCTAGTATCTCTAAAATGTAATACACTTTTGATAATAATAGTTTAAATATCTTTAAATAATTGATTTATAGCATGCTGCGCCCGCGCGCATGGGAAAAAACCATTAAAAATTTGTTTATAATAGAAAAAAAGGTTCGCGACGGACTTAGAGCAATTAATTCTCTTATTATTATAAAGTTTGAATCAGTAAGATCGCGCCAAGATATTAAATATAATATGTTTATAATAGGGGAAACGGGTCGCGACGTTCTTAGACAATTAGTATTTTTTATTCTGACATTAATAGTAAATAAATGTGGCCAGTTATGTTTTTATCTTTTAGTGCATATGTATGTATATCAAAGCTTGTATTTAAAAAAGTATTTTTTTCTAATTTCTTTACATACTTACCTTAAATTAAATGCTGAATAAAAACTGGATAAATCAAACAGCAGTGTATAATATATATTTATATGTTTAATTATTATTATAACTGAATGAGTTGAAATATAATATACAGACCCAAGGGGTGTCAAAAACCATGGGCGGATATTGGATGTGGATTCAGAGAACAATTGCTTGGTGTGTGTGTGGTAGGTGCTATATATACCCCGTTCACAAACTCATTAACCATTTACACCAATTTGTAAACTGATTTTAGCAAACTCTGCATAACAAAAATATCATTAAAAATTAGGTACGATGGTCAAAACGTCGAATATTTAGTATTTTAATAAAAAAAAACTTGTAAAGATTGAATTAACTTTATTGCTGTTAAAGGTAGATATATATATTATATATTAAATGTTTTATGGTTTAATACATAAACGAAAATGATATTATTACAATTACATTAGTTTTACATTTGATGATAAATTGTATATGTATAATGTTTGGAGAAATAAATGTTTTTTATTAAATTTCGTGATTGAATTTATTATACCGAGTCTTGGTGTAAATGATTATGATTAGATATTACCCATAGTTACATTATACAAAGCAAATACACCACTAATAGTAAAGTAATAATAGATCACAGCGAAATTTGATAGATAATTATACCGTATTTGTTGAACTTATCGCAATTGTCAACGATGTCAATGAATATATAACTGCTAAGGCTTTGTTCCAGAAAATCTCACCTCAAAAAAAGAGAAATAAAATATAATTATAAAAAATTTACTTATTTTTTTCCCGAATTAAAATAAATCACCAAATACATTATTGGCAGTATTTTTGATATTTATAAAGAATATTTATAAATGATATGTGATTTCCAATTGTATAGAAAGATCTAATAAAAATATTTGAATTTTAAAAAGTATATATTCATTGAATTAGTTCTACAGTCAGCAAACTCATGAATTCAAACGTATTAAAAAATCTCTAAGAATTAAAACTATTTGCTATTTATTTTTAAATTGACTGTTTGATGCATTACTTTTTCTAACTGTATGTGAATATATACATAAAATCTAGATCGCTCTGTTTCGATTGTATATTTACATTCTATTTACAAAAACATATTTCAATAAGTTTATTTTACTTATAAATCGCATTCTGGCGATCTACTTTTTATGTATTATCAATACATAAACAATGAAAGTTGAACCATTTTCAAATAACAAAAATTAAATACACATATCAATAAATTAGGTCAAAAGTTCAACTTTCATTTCAACTTGAAATTTATATATTTTTTTTTGTAAATTTATAAACTTCAAATTGGTAATCTAAATAAGATAAATTACTCAAAAAAAATTGTGATACGATTTTAAATTCTTTTTGAAAATGTCATTTATTTTGATTATTGATCAATAATGTTAGAATATAAAAATAAATAAAACTTATTTTACAATAACAAAATATATATGTTAATTACTTAAAATAACTTAAACTAAACTGACAATGATAATACATTCGAAACAACAAATAAAAATATATCTAAATATAATTATTAATTATTTAAAATATAATCAATCTTTAAACAAACATGGCCTATGATTTACAGAGATGAAACTGTAATAGAGTGATCAGCACTTTTGGTAGTTAATTCTCAGACATTATAGTATATTCAAGATCAAAATGAATTTTAAAAATTTATTTGAAGTTATGCATGCCAATATCTTAAACATTACTGATATACAAAATAAAATATCCATTCACAATTTAATACAGAATAGTTAATGACAACTGGAAATTTATTATCATGGGTAAATAATTAACAAAAATAAAAGGTACAGAATGTTCCACGAGAAGTTGTCATTTTCAAATTAATGCAGTTATTGAAAAACGAAATTGCGTTGAAATGAGGAGAGTATGCAATTTTATAGAAGCAAGTACGTGTGCATTAAAATGAATAATCTTTCGAGAGGAAAGTGTTCTTGTAGGATATTTCGTATTAAGTGAAACCACATTAAATAGGTTACAAACTCATTATTTATTTAAACGTCACATCATTTTTTGAAAATAAATCCGCATTAAGATAATGTTTTGTGTTATTTTCAACAGAATTATCTATAATTTTAACATATTTTTGATCAATAAAATAAACTGATGCACATACCTATTAAAAACTGCAGATTTTATTCTTTTCAACGCTATTTTTGTTTTTTCAATAACAGCATTAGGGGACACCCTGTAGTTTTTATTGTATCATGACATTGGAATGTATCTAACGTAAACAAACATTTTTAAAACATAATATTGTATTAATTCAAACTACCATCAAAAATTGAAAAATAAAATTTCTCTAAACTATGGGAACTAATATTCATTTATGAAGGGTAAAATGTGATAGGAAATGATGTTAATTTTTATTCGGTCCACATTAATAAAAGTAAATTATGACTTTGATTTCTATATGGCCCCGTAACCAGCCTTCACAGCTATTTCACACATTCTAAAGAGTTCATCTAACACACAAGAGGTGGTTTTAGTATAGATTCGTTTAAAGTTAAGTGTTAAACTTAATATAATTGCAGTCGTCAAAATAGCAAAACCAATATTTGTATTTTATCTACATATAATTTCACTCTTTTAAATACAAACATTTGGCAATGCTGATAAGTTGTTTGTATGACGTATTTGTTTATTTAAATTGAACATAAAGTAATTTAGATTTTCTGTTCAAACTGATCTTGAATAAACTTCATTTCTTTACTACTAAGAGTTAATAAGTCTTCATTGTTCTTAACATCACCGTCAACCTCGATTCCTTAATTTATAACAAAATAACATCCTTATTAGGTATCCTATCATAAAAATAAATATGTATTTTATACTGACTACGATAACATTATTTTGCAAGCCATATCTACAGAACTGTATTTAGTTTCAACATCACTTTTTGGTTATACAAAGAACGATAAAGACTCAGGCAATTTTAGATTACTATCATATTTTTGCAAAGCAGTTTTACTATATAATATTATATCAGTCTATGCAAGGATATTAGGGAAGGGGGAGTTTTTGAAATGTAAAATATACTTATTTATAGTTAAAATGTAATAGTAAGTAATCTACAAACCTCGATTGTGAATGCTTCGTTAATTTGTGATGATTTTGACACGGCATTTTGTTATAATTATATCTTATACTTATAGTAATTTTCAATTGAACAATGATATTGTTCTTTTTAGTGCCTTTTTGTGGGTAAAAGACGCCTATATTTTATAATTAGTTATAATTCGTTATATTCTCAAATAAATAATAATAACAATTACTAAAATTATAATTTAATTGTATGAAATCATATTGTTTTCAGTAATAGTCCCTTGAGCTATAAAATTGATATAAAAAAGCGTTAATTCATACAACGCAACTTATTGAATAGATGCGTTTATTAAGGCTTAAACTTATTACATTCCATTTTGTGACCTTAAATTCCGACCTGCATTAGAAATGTGCGATTTTCACGCTCTCTATAAAATTTCAAAGAAAACAAAATTTTAAAAACTATTTTCTAATGCCTTCCGGTCGGAATTCATGGTTACAAAATGGAATGTATTAATGAACCTATTTATCCAATAAATTACATTGTATGAATTAACGCTTTTTAATTTAGCTCTGGGGATTGGCCTATTTAATTGGATAAATAAAACATTTGCGCTTGATATTATTTGATATAACGATGTTATAACTAATGTAAGATTTTTGACATTACAAATGTGTTACCATATACCACTAATGTGCACACTATTAACAATTAAGTGAGTATCATTAAGATTCAACAACAGTTACTTTTTTATATTTTACATTTCAAAATCTATTTACTAAACAACTACCCTGTAAAATGGCAATGAAAGATTCGGTTGACAAGCTTGAAGAAAAAAGCATCAAAAATAATAAATATAAATAATCAGCTGTGAATTATAACAGTACTAAAGATTTCATATACAATATTCTCATAAACAAACTCTTTCTAATTGTGCACTAAGTCAACTAATTATAATAAATACATTGTTTTATTAAAAACAACACTACTTGATAATTACTTTTTTTCATCAATATCTTATTGACATATCAGAGAGTATGAAAAAATTGTTTTGAGGCCCTTCTTTAGACCATCAAATATCAAGGGGCTAACATTTAAATGTACTAATAAGAATTTAATTAAATTAAAAAATAATAATAATAATAAATATTTTTATGGTCTTAACCAAGTATACCATTTCATAGCATCCATTTTCTATACATAAATACAATTTGAAATTTACTGTTGTTTAACATACATAATTTAATAATATAAAAATAATAAACATGTTTTGCCACATCCTTAATTAATTATTAACCATTCTCCTTTAGTCTTTACATTTTCATTATACTATGATAATTATTTTTTTTTATTAAAATACAAAAAATGATATGGCTTTATTTAATTGGCATATTTTTCATGGATATATATTTTACAAATTTTTTGGTAGCAAAAATTATAATGCTATAATAATATTATTAAATTGCTTGAAATGATATGTTTAGGCAATTTACATTTCTAGGAAAAATTATTTTGTATGATAAACAACTAGTAGATATTCAATTAAATTTTTCTAGCTCATTACAATGATGCCAATATTTTTAATCCGAATAAAATACATTTGAAATATATTATCAACAAACAAATAAAACAACAAAATTAGATTATTTGAAAAATATAACTTGACTTATAAATTTTATCAAACTGCAACGTTTCAAATAAATATTAGGAGACCCTGTTATCATATTTTACAAAATATTGAAAAATTACATATTGTTGAAACAGTTAAAAAGTATATTTTCTCCTAAAACCGTTATCATTTCACTATCAGACTGTTATTTTTATTGTTTTTCTCATACTTGCAGTCGACATTTTCATGAAAATTTATATATCTCATTAAAATGATTGTTTTATTGTCACAAACAAACTAAGAGTTAATAATATTTTGTCAAATATTGAAACAACGAGTCTATTAAAAATATAACAATAATTAAATAGATACATAAATACTTTTTTTTATTTCCAATATTATTTCTTTCTCGACCTTTGTAGCATGGCGTCAGACCAATGACAACGATATTAAAAAAGACAAAAGACACATTTATGCTAACAGGTCGATGTAATCACAGCTAGCGTTCGTAACCTCATAAAATAAAATAATCAAAATTCAACAAGAGTTATACACTACAGTCTGTCCGTCCATTTGCCTATGTGATCTTTCGCGTTTTATATTTTATATATCAAATAGATTAGTATAAACTTCAAATATATTTAATTTCGATTATAGGTAAGGTTTTCTTATTTTTTATATGTATAATATGTGAATATTTATTTTAAATTTAAATTCGGTTTGTATATTATTACTTATTATAATAAATAATATTTAATACATTTTTGTATTAATAACAATTTGTTTGATTAAAATTATAATTACTCCTTATATAGAACAACAAGTAATTTGGTAAGTAGTAATTAAATGACCTTAATCCACTGGTTATAAATTATTAATAGGAGAAGTTTATTTTTTTATCTCCCTTTACCTTATTGTTAGAAAATAATAATTTACTGAAAATTAAACGCGGTTTTTTATTTTGATAATTAAAATAGACGAATTAAAGGACCCTGCACATTTCATATGAGAAATGGCTTACGGTGAAAATTGCAAAATTTTTGACAACTTCGAAAAATGATTCGTTTGAAAAATAGAAATTAATGTATTATTTAAGTTTTTATTCTTTAAACACTTTAAATAAGTAATATCAGAATAAGCCCTGATATTTTACACAATGTGCACGTAATGTTG